>JARPMR010000017.1:1208456-2648456 GCA_029955525.1 Oeneis ivallda | reverse complement strand
CAAACTTACCTTAGGTAGCCCTATTAGTTCTATTACGGTATACTCTCCGGTCGTGTCGGATTTCCGTCCAGTCGGACTATGAGAATGAGGAAATAGAGAGTACACACACTTATGCACTATAATATCTTCTTTATTAATTATCTCTGGAGAATATCATTATTAAAGTAAGTACTAAATATCCATAGACGCATCGCCATCATCATTATCGAGATCGGTATCAAGCGCAAAAAGAGATTCGCGAATCGCGTAGGTAGGTAAGGTAGGCAGTTATTTTTTATGCAAATCACCTGGTATTCCGTTAGGCCATCAAGAAGTCATCAAGAGTCTTCAGACTGGTATAACTTATCATATTTTGACAGTCACGTTTGGTGATTTTAATTTGAAGTATTTATTGGACGAAATACAGTTTGTAAGTACAATGAATGAGCAGTATATATATTTAACAAACTACCGGACGGTCTTAAGAAAATTGACAAAGATACAATTTTTTACCGCAAATTAAAAGATTTTCTCATACAAAAATGTTATTAAACTGTAAAATGAATACTTGTCAGAAGAATAATAATTGATATTGTATAAAAAAATAGATTGTATGTAATATGTAATGAACTTTTTAAACATTTAGGATTTACAAATAATGATTAGACATTTTTGTATTCAACTACCTTTTTACTGACATTGTAAATTATTATTTCTTTTAACTTTTTCTTTAATTTAATAAAATAATAATTAATATTATATAAAGACATAGACTGTAATAAACTTTTCTTTTTGGGATTTATTAATATTTTAATTGAAATTTGAACTTAACTACTTTTAACCAGCTTTTAACTGACATTGTATTATTTTATTTTATTTTATTTCCTGTGTATGTATCTTTAAATGTAATATTTTTGTTTGCCATACGCCCTCACAGGGTCTCATGTGTATATGTACCTACCTGTTACATGTGAAATGCAATAAAGAACTATGAACTATGAACTATGACTTGTGATTTAAAAGGTAGGTAGGTAAACATAGTTCGAAGAGCTGGTGGTCGTTGGGGTCTCAACTCTCAAGGTGCTGGAGTGGTGACCTCGCACCGGGAAGCAGTGTTGGCAGACCCCCCCACTACTGGACCGACGACATCAAACGAGTCGCAGGGAGACGCTGGGTTCAGACGGCGCAAGACCGCAGCCTGTTGAAATCCATGCAGGAGACCTTTGTCCAGCTGTGGACGTCTATCGGTTGATAAAGAAGAATAGATTTAGAATTAAACCCAAATTGAGATTATATTTTGAAGCCTTGAAGGAAGTACTTGAAATGAACATAATCTCAATATGGTAGCTAATTTCAAAATTGTCAGTGGAATTATATGAGACATGGACGTCGCCAAGGGGGGTAGGTAGGGTCAGCTGCCCCCCCCCCCCCCAAAGGTTAGAAAAATATAGCTAAGCCAATTTAGCCAATAGCGAGTGAGTAGCGGCCAAACAGTGGCGTATACAAATTTAGTATCCGAACCAGTTCGGAATGCCCTTCCTGCCGAGAAGAAACCAGCAAGAAACTCGGCGGTTGCTCTTTTCAAAACAAATTTACAATACAGTCAGTGGTAGAGCCAGACGATTCAAAAGCACTTGTAAAAAGTTTATTTGAATAAAAAGTATTTCTATTCTATTCTCTATTCTATTCTATATGTAGTGTCATAGGCTACCTTATAATTTTATTTTTTACCTTTTATGTTGTGGACTTGGAGAGTGCTCCAAGTCCACAACTGTAGGTACCCATGCAAAAAATCACATCGATTGCTGAATCAAAATTATTGTTGCTTCTTGATTGAAGGACAAACAAACACACTTCACACACTAACTCAACGCATAAGTTTTATTTGTTTTACAGACAAGAGCTCGTAACACTAATTGCTATACAGCTTCATAAGCTTCCTCATCCTCCATATTATATCAACTTGCCCCCCCCCCCCTTGGCCATCGGCTGGCGACGCCCTTGATATGAGAACGTACGATAGCCCAGTGGTTAAAACTTCGGTCACTTTCGGGGGTCTGGGGGTCGATCCCAAGCACGCTTCCCTGAGTTTTCGCAGCTATATGCGTTTTAAGGAATTAAGTAGGTAAGGTAGTTTTTTAAATATGCTGCAACCCGGTGCTGGAACAATATTCCTCCCCCCATACGTGATTCCAGGAGTAGAACTACATTTGTTAAAAAGTTAAAAATGTTTCTACTTCTGAAACAATATGAATATGAAAATTTAGCGGTCAATATATCAGTTATTTAAATTTATATGTTATGTTGCACAATTATATATTATTTTCTTTAAATATTATTGCACTATATTATATAAAATATATTTACCTATGTTATATGTATATAATATTATATGTGTATAAAGCTTCCTCCCTAACACTGGTGATAATACCTTTCTTTATATTATTTAATAATGTGATTATATTTGATACTACTGCTTACTTACTGCTTCCCTTTTAAATCTGCCATAGATTGAATTTACTGTTGTATATTGTAACTGTGACGTCACCTGGGTCACAGCTGAAAATCAGCGCCTGGCATTGTATGCATTTTTTTTTTTTGCATGCGACGCAAGGCATAGTGCTGAGCTGTACATATTTTTGTGATTGGTTTTGTCTGTGTCACCATTAGTGAATAAAGATATTTTCTTTCTTTTCTTTCTTTCTAAATATAACTTGCTTTGTCGGTAAAGGAAAACATCGTGAGAAAACTTGCATGCGTGAGAGTTCTCGATAATGTTCTCACAGGTGTTTGAAGTCTATTAATCCGCACTTAATCTTAGCCATCCGCATAAGCAGCGATAGCCTAGTGGTTAGGGCTGCGGTCTTCTATTCGGTGAGTCGCAGGTTCGACCCCGGGCCTCTGACTTTTCGGAGATAAATATGTACATTTAAACAATTAAAAATATCACATGCTTAATGAAGGAATACATCTTGGGGAAACCTGCACACCTGAGAGTTCTCCATGATGTTCTCGAAGGTATGTGAAGTCTGCCAATTCGCATTGGGCCAGTGTGGTGGACTATGGCGACCCTTCTCATTCAAGAGGAGACCGAGTCCTGTGCCCTATTGAGCACAGTGGGCCAACTGTCTGATGTGGTGAATGAAATGAAATAATGCTTTAACATTTTAGATCGAAGAAGTATGGCTGGAAGGTCCACGCGGTGCCTGGGATGGCGTAAAATCTGCGCAGTGGCAACGCGTGAGGACTAGGCTTGGGCTGGCCCAGCTGCAGCATCAGCTAGACGAACTGGCGCCGCCGGGGAAGTGGACTCTCAGAGCTAGGCTGGCAGATGGCTCTCAGGTATGACAATCTTAAAATCCTTGATTAAGGACGCACCATACTCTGTTACCAACTATATGTAATGGGTAATTTGATCTGACACTCCTTCTTCTTCTTTATCAACCGATAGACAAAGGTTCTTGCATGGACTTCCACAGGGCTCGGTCTTGCGCCGCCTGAATCCAACGGCTCCCTGCGACTCGTTTGATGTCGTCGGTCCACCTAGTGGGGTCTGCAAATCTGACATAGATATAATATTATTAACTAATTCAAGGTGAGATTTTATTTGGATGAAGTTTATGCTAAGAAAATGCGTGAGTCTAGTGGAACACTCGGTTGGAACGAATACTTTTACGTGCCTTTTAATAATAACTTCTATAATATAATAAAACTGTAACAGGTCCAATTCTGTACATTGAAGATATTTTGAAAATTTTTGTTTGAGGGCACTCTATAATCGACACTGAAGCCAAAACAATTTTTTTTTAATTTTTTGTCTGTCTGTCTGTCTGTCTGTCTGTCTGTCTGTCTGTATCTTGGCCGCGCATCACGCCGAAACTACTGGACGGATTTAAATGAAACTTGGCATGATTTAAGTTCATACTACGAGGTATAATATAGGAAACTTTTTATCCCGAAATACAGCACGGTTCCCTTGGGAGAGGGGATGAAAGTCAAAATGTGTATTTAGCTGTAATTCATTAACGCGTATTCCGATTTCATTCATTCTTTTTTTGTTAGAAAGCAGGTACTTTAGAGATTGACCTGTAATTATTTCAAGGTCGTCAATTTAGTAGTTCAGAAATTATAGACATCGCAATCTTCAGTATAAGGTCCAAATAACTTGAACCCCGGAATCTACAGGATACTTTGAATGTACCGCTCATCTTAAGCTGGCATTCATACTTTATCGTATATAGCCATCGTGGATAGCCCTATTTTGTCAAAGTCAAACTACTCCAAAGGCGTCAGATTTTGCCAAACGATCATTATACCTACATACTCCATAGTAGGTATGGATGTAATACATCGTATGGACGTAATGTTACAGTGTTTTCCTATGCAATTTAATATTCTAATCATACTAATACTAGTGGTTCGCCCCGAACTGAGACCTCGCGGTAACGGTATCCCATGATTATTCATTCAATCGATACATGACGACCAAAACTGACATTATTATTATTATTATGCCCGTTTTCACCAAACATACCTAAATCATCCCCTATGTAGGAGTCTCTTTACGTAGGTAGCTCCAAAACACAATCCTAAGTCCTAACATCCGTCCCAATGTCCTTTTAGGTGTCCCGTACAAGATCGTGATAAAGAAGTTGACAGTAATCATCACCTAACTTATCAACTTATCATAGGTAGCCCTTAAAGGTAAGGGAACGTCAGTGAAAACATTAAATTATTATGTAGGTAGGTATACTAACGAGTGAAAACGGGTTAGGGGCATCTGTACAAATCGTCATCTATCGACGCGAATAGAAAATATACAAAATGCAGCAATTAATTTGGCCCAAATTAATTGCTTAATAAATTGGGCCCAACTTAGCTTAACGTAACTTAACTTGGTAACAGCAGTCGGACGACACGAAATCGTACCGAACCCATCAAGTTTTTATTTAAATCCTTTATAATCACATAATTTAATGAACCCGAAATCTCAAATTATTGAAGTTTGATATTTAACTAAAGAATAATTTTAATTGAATAATATGATATTATGTACCTAAATAATAGTAGTCGAAGCAAAACTGTTTTTGGGATAGATCGTAGTCGTAACTCCTAGTAGTCCTAGTTCCATGGAATAGTTATGTGTGTATGGAGTGCGCCATCTATTAGCATTATTGTGAAGCTATGTGAAATTTACTGATGCTCATTAAAAATTAAATAATCTCGTTTCTTTATAATATTCATATAATTTTAGTATTTGTTGTTCAAGTACAGGATACAAGTGAAGTAAGAAAATAAGTACAACTTGAAAATATATAGAAAATTTTCCCAGAGAGCGTCTTCAAGCGAGCGTATTAAATCGCCACTTTGGAAGCCCCCCATTTCGTCAATTTTAGGAAAAAAATAAAAAAAAAATACGGTTGTACTCTGTTCCAAATTGTCTTTAAAATGATACACAGAAAACCTATGAATCGCAAATAAAAAAAAATTTCTTCGCATTCGCTTCTATGAGAGCCCCCCTGAAATAAAGATTTTTATAACTTTTTAAGCCATTTTCGGCTGGAGGCCATCGGTTTACATATTATATCTAAATTTGAAGTAATTACGTTTAGTAATTCAAAAGTTATAAGGCTCTGACAGACGGACGGACGGACGGACGGACGGACGGACGGACGGACGGACAAGTGCAAATCGCTCTAGTAAACTAAGAGACCTCGCTTCGCTCGGTCAATTATAAATGCGAAAGTGTGTTTGTTTGTTGGTTTGTCCTTCAATCACGCCACAACAGAGCCACGGATCAACGTGATTTTTTTGCATGGGTACTATAGTTGAGGACCTGAAGAGTGACATAGGCTACTTTTTATCCCGGAAAATCAGTGTTCACGAGGGATTTTAAAAACTAAATCCACGCGGACGAAGTCGCGGGCATCAGCTAGTACTTAATAAAAATAAATAAAATAACAAATAATAATCTGAAATTAGGATTCAAACCCCCGAACTGATAGTCTCACTCCTTCGTCATGAATGTATGTATCCACTACGCCACCAAAGCTATAATGAAACGTGTGTAATAAACGAAGGCAACAAGTGTCCTGACGGAAAATTCTTACACTTTTTTCCGCCTAGCCTCCATCCGCTAGACCATCCGAAAAGGAACTTCTTTCCAATACCACACGGAGCTTCAGACAGCGTGAAAACAAATCAGTGGCATCGGGTTAGTGGCAACGGCAAGTCCCCTTACCTGATGCTTGATTGCTATAGAGGCTTGAATGACAATAAGCTTGTATTTCGTAACATTTCAGGGATCCACATCTTTCTCAGTCGGCAACTATGAACTTCCGCCATTCCAGCTGACGGTGCGGCACGCGCCAATCGTCCTCAGGACCAGCGAGAGACTTGTGTGGACCGTTTGCGTCAGGTAACGACTCTTAAAAAGCAAGTTCTTGTTAACCTCAACAATTTTACTTACTACTACATGTTCATTTTCATCAACCCTTATGCTGGTTCTTCTCGGTTGGAACGGCATTCCGAACCAGTGGTACATTTAACTGACGATTCAAAAGCACTTTTAAAAAGTTTATTTGAAAATAAAACTATTCTTTTCTAAGTTGTAGGAGTCCGCTAACGTCAACTCATCACCTAGTGAGTGCCATTTCCACCTTTTGATGTTTCCTAATTAGATGGTTGGTAACGAAATTATCAGTGAGAACTTAGCGAACGTTCGTAAATCGGGAATTAGACTCTAATAAAATATAGCTGAACGTCAAATTTTCCAGCATTTTACTAATAGATCATTCTAATTTAAAGAAAAATTAGTTTTCCTTTGCTATATAATCCGCCAATCAGAATAAATCTTTTAACACTCGACGTACGTTTCGTTCCGATACCAGAGCATCATCAGGACATTTTGACTCCACAATGCACAGTTGCAAAGTCAATTGCATTGTGGAGTCAACATCTCCTGATGATGTTCCGGAATCGGAGCGAAATATACGTCGAGTGTTAAGCTATTGCAAGCTTTTATCGCGGGCTTTGAACTAGGACAAACAGTTTGAGCGCGGCGACCGAATCAAGGAATTCCATAACGAAAAAAAACCTAACACAGTAAGCGTTCAATATTTTAGAGATTCTCAAGTAGCTCTATTTGGCGCAGTGGGCGAGCGGCCGCTTTCTTTGTTTTTTAATTTTTTTTGCATAATTTTTATTATGCAAAAAAAAATATTGCATAAATATTATAATTGCATAAGTTGATAAAAAATGCTATGCAATAGCTTTACCGCGGCAGTCCCCGAGTGCCACTTAATTTTTATTATTCTGTTCGGCGGATTATAGCAATTCTTCTTCTTCTTCTTCTTTATCAACCTATAGACGTCCACTGCTGGACAAAGGTCACCTGCAAGGACTTCCACATGCTTCGGTCTTGCGCCGCTTGAATCCAGCGGCTCCATGCAACTCGTTTCATGTCGTCGGTCCACCTAGTGGGGGTCTACCAACACTGCGTTTTCCGATGCGGGGTCGCCACTCCAGCACCTTGGGACCCCAACGACCATCAGATCTTCGAACTATGTGCTCCGCCCATTTCCACTTCAGTTTCGCAACACGCTGAGCTATGTCGGTGACATGGTTCTCCTACGGATCCACCAAGCATAGCTCTCTCCATCGCTCGCTGAGTGACCCTGAGCCTTCTTATGAGGCCCAGTGTTAGCGACCATGTTATAGCAATCAGCAAAGGAATATTAATTTTTCTTTAAATATCATGAAATTCCGCAAAGTATTGCCTGATTCTATGCAATATCAAATGTGCAAACTTCACAGATACCCGTGGTCCGAAGCCGTGGAAGGCATGCTGGTGATCCGGCTGCGAGGCGCCGGTGGCAGCGGCCAGGGTCAGGGCGGCATTCGCACCGCCGTGCGCTTGAAGGCACCGCGGGCCTGCCACAGACACGCGGCCGCCACCAAGCGGATAGGCCTCGATGGCGTCAGTCCTCCTGACGTCATCGTTGCTGACTTCTCTTTCCAGGTAGAGTTCGAAGACCAAAAATACTATATTAATTCTGGTCTACACCTACAGTACAACTTGCGAGAACTTGATTACGTATTACCGATAGACGTCCACTGCTCTCTCGTCTCTTGCATGGACTTCCACAGGTCTCGGTCTTATGGCGCCTGAAACCATGCGACTCGTGTGATGTCGTCGGTCCATCTAGGGTCTGCCAATACTGCGCTTCCCGGTGCGGAGTCGCCACTTCAGCAACTTGGGACCCCAAAGACCACCTTCGAAGTAACGTTCGATTACGTTTATTTAAAAGTAATGTGCTAACCAAAATCAACTTGCTTTAAGTCCCAGAAGTTCCTTGCTTATTTTTCATCTATAATCCTAAAATACGATTCGAAAAGCCAAACAGCCTTGGCTTCTTCTGGCTTTGGCTTGGCTCCTTATCTTGAGAAATGTAGCAGGGTGCTAATTTACTACTTCGGGAAAATCATGTTGATTGCATAGCAGAATAATTTTATTCAAAAACCAAGTGTAGGTATAATGAAATACTGATGATGATAATTATTATACAATTGTTCAATTTGTCACAGGAAGAAGGCACCCACCTCTGGCAAAACACAACTGTGATCTCCCAAGTAGTCGACGAACCAGTTAAACTAGAATTCCTTACGAAGCATCGAACTGTCATATCTCCTGGACTACCATACAAAATAAAAGTAAGTAGGACCACCGGTAGTAGCACGGGTAGGATCTGAGTTGAATTTATTCTGGAGGAAAAATTGAGTTATTAAGGATTTCCCCTCTCCAGCTTTAACTCCTGGATTTACCGTCACGATGCTGGTATTCCTCCACTGCACGTTATTTCCCTCGATTTCTACTGAACTCAACGTTATATGAATTCAGGTTCTCAAGGATTATTTCTTAAGAATAAAATCAGGGGTGAAGAAATAAATTCCTCAAAACTAAAAACGCTTTCCTCTGATGCTGAAGATTTTCATGGACTGTTGTGACCATCAAACAGCAGATGACCTATCCGCTCTTCTCTTTCAAGACAACTTATGTTTCAGGTCAGAGCATCTCGATGGGATGATAAACCAGCTGTCAATGAAAGAGTTACCGTGTGCCGATCGCCCGCCATGACTCCTGAAGAATCATCATTCAATGCCACAAAGGCGTCTTGCGTGGACTCCATTACCGATGCGAAGGGAATTGGCAGGGTTATGTTCACCGCTGAAGATGATGGCAAGCCGTACTATCACTTTCAGGTAAGCTTCAGATATTCCAGAAGAATCCAGATTAGGTAGACAGACATTTTGGGTGATTACACAGCGTTCTGAACAAATTATCCGCTCATTGAGCAAATTCAGTCTTGCAGTCTAGGATAATTATGTAGGTACCGATATATCTTCGACCGATTTATGTATTTTTTTACCACAGAAAACATTATGTGGCCACCCAAAAATTTCCTGGTTCCAAATGTGATGTGTTCCAAAACCGTGTGGGGAAGTGCCAATTGTGAATTGATTTAAACAAAGACGAGCTTACACAAAAAACTTAAAATATTTTTTTCGCAAAACCGACTTCAAACGCCTCTACAATGTTAATAGATAATTACAAATTAAGATTAAATAAGACGTGAAACCACCATATCAGCTGGATATGGTGACTGTGATTGTTTAGATACTAGCTGACGAAGATGATCATGATAACTGTTAATATTGTATTACAGGCGCGTCTCTTCAACGCGACCGCGCACCTGGTGACCCGCTGCTCCAGCACGCAAGGCCGCGCCGCACTGGGCGCGCTGCGCACAGACGCCCGCTCCAGGACGCTGCTGCCGCTGTACCTCAACTTGGGACACCTCACACGACCTATAACAGTGCACTTTGTGGTGAGTGATACTTGCACCTGGTGACCCGATGCTCCAGCACGCAAGACACGTTGCGACGTTGAATCTGGGCGGTAAATGGGTGACCAACGTTGTGTGTCCTAATTTGGCTTTTTCGCTCCCTCCGAGCTCTAGAAAGCACGTTAGCCATCGTCGGTCACTAACATCTGATAATAACCGTTAAAGCTAAGAGTCACTCAGTGGGCGATGGAGAGCGCTATGCTCGGAGTATCCCTGCAAAATCAAATCAGAAATGAGGAGATCCATAGGAGAACCAAAGTTACCGACATAGCTCAGCGAGTCGCGAAACTGAAGTAGAAAAGGCCGGCGCACATAATTTTAAAAGCTAATGGTCGTTGGGGTCCCAACGTGCTGGAGTGGTGACCCCCGCTCCCCCCCACAGGTGGACCGTCGACATCAATCTTGCGCCGCCTTGAGTCCTTGTGTGGATCCTTGCGAGTTCTGTGGAAGTCCATGCAAGAGATCTTTTTCCAGCAGTGAACGTCTATCGGTTGACCAAAAAGAAGAAGAAGAAGACAAGGGATCACGACTCTCAGCAATGAGGAATACGATGCTAAAGGAGATTTACTAACCATTTTCCTCACAGGTGATCACTCGAGGTGGCGTTATCTACCGCTGGGGCGCCACCACCCAGTGCCCCATGACCAGCGTCGGAGACCAAATCCACACCACCGACCGGAACAGCATATGTTCCAATCGAAGCTTCCAGAAACTGGAACTCCCAAACAAGATACTTGAGGGCAGAAACTCCTCCGAGTTGGACACTCTTCTGGACAGACACTTATCCAAAGTATTGTTGCCGATCAAAGTCAGTAACCAGATGTGTCCGGACAGCCATTTGATCGCGTACTTCTACCATAACAACGAATTGATCACTGCTAGCAAGCATTTCGAGATGGAAGAATGCTTTGCAAATAAGGTAAGCGAGATATTATTCATCATTAGCAACCTATCAACGGCTCACTACTGAGCGCAGGTCTCCTCTCAGAGAAGGGTTATAGGCCATAGTCCACCACGCTGGCCCAATGCAAATTGGCGGACTACACACACCTTCAAGAACATTATGAAGAACTCTCAGGTGTGCAGGTTTCCTCACGATTTTTTGATTCACCGTTGAAGCAAGTGATATTTCATTGCTTAAACGCACTTGACTCCGAAAAGTCAGAGGTGCGGACCCGGGATCGAACCTGCGACCGCCCGAATAGGAGACCACAGTCCTAACCCCTAGGCTATCTATCACTGCTTTTTTCCCAACTATCTTAGCTAACTATATTATTAACTCCCAACAAAAAAGAGAGTTTGACGTGGGTATCTGTGTATCTATGCATCTGTGTAAGAGTGTATTTGTGTGTTTGTCTATTCTCTAGTAGCTCCCCAACGACTGGACCGATTTTGTTGCGATTTTTTCTGTTTGAAAGCTGACTGTTCAGGCATTTGAAGATCAACTCTTCAACTTCTGTCTGGTGATCAACTTTTGTCTGGTGGGAGGCTTTGGCCGTGGCTAGTTACCACCCTACTGTCAAAAACGTGCCGCCAAGCGATTTAGCGTTCCGGCACGATGGCGTGTAGAAACCGATTAGGGGTATGGGTTGAATGTTCACTGCCATACCCCTTCCAAGTTAGCCCGCTACCATCTTAGACTGCATCGTCACTTACCATCGGGTGAGATCGCAGTCATGGACTATCTTGTCATCGAATAAAAAAAAAAACTCATTTCTTACTTGATTAAAGGGTCATACAAACTTTGAATGGTGCGGTTGTTTTGAAATTTGTTATACAGTTACTTCCAATTATTTCCATCAAGGCATGGTAATTCGTAACCTTTAGCTTATGCTGCAGCTAAAAGTAGTCTGCGGGATACCCAACTCCTCAGCAACATACAGCAGATATAATGTGTTTGGGCTCATTAGAATGCTGCGTAACATGATGTCAGGTATATCGTACATAGACCGGCCATAGATTCTATTGGGAGTGTTTTAAATTTTCAATATACATTTGTTTAGAACACGATCACGAGGAAAAACAAAATTCCATTGCTATATTAACTCGTCAAACCAGGAGAAATATGTACTTATAGTATGTAAAATAAATAAAAACCCTTATTATCTAATTTAGTTTTATAGATTAGACAAAACTTTTATCGGTAAAATTATCTACTACCAGTCGGTTTATAATTTAGTTCAATATCCAAATGACCTGCAAATAGTTTTTACCAATAAATTGACTGTTGACTATCTTTGACTGCCGCAACCAGCCTGGCCGTTAAATATTAAAAATAATTTTTTTATATCAAAATTTTCTACTTTTGGTAAAATAGTTGAAAGTTAAGAGTGGGTGTGCGCTCGTTAACAGTAAACAGATTTGATTTTTACAGTAGTAGATCAAGTTTCAATTATCCGAAAAAAAACACGCAAGAATTACATCATACTGCCAAGGGACGTGTTTGGGCAAAAACATAAAATGATGAAATTTGTTCGATAATAAAAAATCGCGAAGTTAGGTCTAATTTTTAACCAATATTCATTTATTTTCAATGTGTTGCATATTACAGAGCCAAAATTTTTACATTAAATTCCGATTGATATTATCAAGAGAGTAGCCTAGTGAATTGAAAAGAAAATGAATATTTTACGAGTTACAAAGTATTTGGCGCTTA
Organism: Oeneis ivallda; assembly: GCA_029955525.1. Classification (NCBI taxonomy): domain Eukaryota; kingdom Metazoa; phylum Arthropoda; class Insecta; order Lepidoptera; family Nymphalidae; genus Oeneis; species Oeneis ivallda. The sequence goes on along the minus strand of JARPMR010000017.1, from coordinate 2,635,916 downwards.
CTACACTCCTATTCCGCGCAAAACGCTTTCTTTTGTCGCGCCTCACATGAGGTTGTGGCTATGTTTTATCTCATCGCGAAATCTGATTTTTTTTTGGGGTTACACGCGCTCTTAATGATAGGCATTTTCTAGGCAAGCGCGATCCAATCAATGTTTTCCATCATTGATTGTCGCCAAGCGCAACCTTCGCAATTAAAATAGTTTATGATTGTTCTTTTAATAGTTGATGCATGACCTTGCATTTCTTATCGCTTTGAAAATCATTATATGATTATGTAATACTTTGCGATATATTATATTACTTATGTTACAAATTATGTGATTTCGTTTTTTCTGTTTACTCGTAATTACTTCAACTAATAATGTGGGTGGTAACCAGTGCCTATAAAATGAGTGGCTAAATGCCTTTAGAAATCTCAAACTCCCACAAAAAAACAGTAGTTCTTTCTAAAATTGCAATTTTTTGTCACCGAAAAGTAACAGAAAGAGTCGAACACATTATTTCCGTACAACACTACTTCTTGATAGTTTTGATATCAACCACAAGTGTTTACATAGATAAACAGCGCACTTGATTTTTATGATAACCTACTCTAGAGGTGCTAGAATTAGTTAGCTGAACAAAGTTGAACTTTGTTTCATTTTGTATAAGATTTTAATTACGTTACAACTTTTATAGGAAACGATTTGCCTATAGAGATATTAGCCTTCATATGCTCCATTATCATGTAGTACTTACAAAGCGTAAAGTCACAATACATCGTTAGGACAAACAAAATGGATTTCAAAAATAAAGTTGTTCTGGTTACGGGAGCAAGCTCTGGTATTGGAGCTTCAGCGGCCATAGCATTCAGTGGAGCTGGCGCTAAAGTGGTTATGGTGGGACGAAATGAAACAAAGCTGAAGAAAGTCGCCGCGCAATGCAATAACCCCCTCATCGTCATTGCTGACATGCGAAACGATGATGATGTCAAACGAATCATGGACGAAACTATCAAAAAGTTTGGGCAATTGGACATCTTGATAAACAGTGCTGGCCTACTCTCCAGCGGAGACATCATGGAAGCAGAAGACATGATGAAATCATACGATATCGTCATGAATACAAACGTTCGAGGACTTGTCCACATGACCAGTCTCGCTGCCCCACATTTGGCCAAAACTAAAGGGAATATCGTAAACATATCCAGCGTTGCTGCACTGATCACTTCAGCTTTTGAAGGAGCTATCAACTACTACATGTCAAAAGCCGCTGTCAACCATTTCAGCGAATGTGCTGCCGCTGAGTTGGCTCCTCATGGTATCCGAGTTAACACCATCAGCCCTGGGCCAGTCAAAACTGATTTCTTAACCAACGCCAAATATACAGCTGATTATGACACTATCAAGTTGAAAAATGTCCTCAAAAGAGTTTCACAGCCAGAAGAAATCGCGGACTTGATCCTGTTCGTGGCCAGTGATAAAGCGAAAGGCATTACGGGATCCAACTTCTTAAGCGATAACGGCATGTTGATAAAACGCAATTAATTCAAGAATTTTTACGTATAAAATGTGATTTATCATTTGTTTTAAGTTTTGGGATCATTTATTTTGTTCTCTTTGTAATTATTTTTGTTTTCAAGTTCTCTAAGTACTCAATAAATAAGTAATATTTTTGGTGTGAAGACAGCTTATTTACTTAGTGGCGATTTCACCAACTTCGACGTTTATCTGAGCAATAAATTGGGTGTTTTGACAGTTTTTGTATTGAAAATACTGTCAAAATATCAAATTAATTCTCGAATAAGACTTATTTCGCGTTAGTAAAATCGGCCTTTAGTATAATTTTCTATCATTTTACAATGTTGTTGTATTTTTCGCAAAACTTATTGGGCTACACTACATTTCTTATAAAAAGTAATCAGAAATAAGTGGATCTACATATTGTATAAAAGCGAAAAAATTACTACTAATTATATTTACAAAAAATACACGCCGTCCAAGTGATCGCTAATGGGCATGGTGCCCAAAACACTGGCGCTATTACCTCTCTGAATAGCGAGGCTAAGCCTTTGGGCTAAATAAGCGCCAGCTCTTTGGTCACCAGAGGCGTGGATCAATTTTTGGGACACGACATTTACAAAATTTTTCGTGTCCGATGACCATGGACCCAGAGTCTCAAAAGCAAGCGCCGCAAAAATATAATCCTTAGAAATGGCAGAGTATTTGCGGCGCTTAAGCAACTGAGCGGATTCGGCAGCTGCACCCGCCTTTTGGCACGAGCCTGGTAGGTGGGACGCAGCCAACGTATCAACGCAAGTCACGTCCCACACCAGTGCGCGACCCATCGTCAACGGTACTATAGTCATCCCGTCCGGCCTCTTGCCGTCATCCCTGAACAAACCGGAGGGTTCCAGTTGTGCAGGGATGGAGGCGGTGACCAGAGCGCGACGGACTATATCATTGAGAGCACCGTGGCGATACAAGCGGCCCGCGCTCCGATAACAACTGAGTCCATGGTGACCAAAACGATCCACTTGGCTGCCGCAAGGACAGCGATGAGGCTCACATACCTTAATCCCCAAGCGCAAGCAAACGGCCACACGAAGCGCTGTCCTGTCGAGAATCGTCCCCAGGCTATGAGATGGCAGAGCGTGTAGCCAGTGACCTGACTCCTTTTCGGATACGGCTAAAATACGGGCTTTATCCGTATCTGAGGTACACTGCGCTACGAGATCTGCATGTGTCAAAACAACACGCGGTTTGTCCCAAAGACCCTGACATTCCACAGCCGAAGGAAAACTCTCACCAGGACAAGATGCACTCCATGCTAACTTCGCCTCTGCAAGACTCTCCACTACATCATCAGCCGGATTAGACAGATTAAGGATCTGACTGATGAGAGTGATAGAGCCAAAAGCAGAAGATAAGAAAGCCGGAAGCGCTACGCTTGAAATGGAACGTATGCCTAAGCCACCGTATTTAACAGGTAGGCTGGCTTGAGTCCAGGTGCGGTCATCAAACTGTAAATTTAGAATTTTGCAAAGAGTATCTTTAAGAGACACGTCTAGATTATAAGTTAAAATAGGATATTTCGAAATGGGACTGCACCGTCATACATACATGAATTTTGGCGCAAATAAACATAACCGTAAAATATATATGGCCATGTGTGGCTTTATATCTAAAAGGCGAGGCGAAAATTTATTAAAATGATCTAATTTAGAATTTAGCAAATGGGAAAATGCGACGTCAAATATGGGGGCTCCAAGAAGGGTTAAATCATCTTTTGTAATAGATGAGATGTTGGGAATCAAAGAATTTAGACTATTTTTCAAAACAGTTTTTTCATTTAAACTAACCGAGTCAGGAATGTATACCTCACACTTTGAGAAATTTAGGGAAAGGCCGATTTCAGAAAATTGTTTAATTAATATTTCCAAATCCTGGAGCACTTCCGCCGCACTTCCTCCCAAGGAGCCATCATCAAGGTACCATAAGTTAAATTTGGAATTTAGATTCGAAATAACTGGGTGTATTGCTAAACTGAAAATTAAAAAGTAATCTTTTGAAATCTAAGTTCGTGGAGAGACCCTTTTAGAACAACTGTTACTGAGTGAAAGGTCCCAAGATACTTGAGTAGCAACCTCACTTTACTCATTTCAGAGATGCGACTTATTAGAAATACTTGTATATAAAATGAAAATTACAAATGCAAAATATCTATTTTTTGTATTTTATTTGAAATACTTTCCGAGACATATTTTCCATTTTAAAAAATGCAAAATAATTTGCGATTAAGAAAAAGTTGATTATTGCTATTTCTAATCGAATTCTTTGCTTAATGATTGCTTGTTTTTCAACTTTGACTAAAATTAATTGCAATCAGAGCAGAGCCATCTAGAATTGAACAAAAGGTATAGGAAGTATTTTGAAAATACATATCTATTTCACTTACATTTAGTATTTTAAATACAAAACACAAACTATTTGGTATTTTTCATTTGAAATAGTAAATCAATAAGTAGGTATTCGGCTCGACTTTTATTCTCCAGTGACACAATTGCCCCTGATACAGCGGAGACTCTGGAAGCACTGCGTTCTAAACACTCATCTCCTTCTCCTGATTCCTCTTTTCCAGACCCACCGGCAAATAACGATTTTCTTTTTCAGGCCACTACAAATGACGTGCTGGGAGCTCTGATGTCTTTCAGAAGTGGTTCCGCTGCAGGGCTCGATGGTTTGTCACCACAACACTTTAGAGACTTAGTTTGTGATGCAAACGTTGACGTAGGTGGTACCCTTCTGAAATCCATCACTGATCTGGTGAACCTGATGCTATCTGGACGAGTACCCCATGAAATAACTAAAACCTTATATGGAGCAAATTTATGTGCCCTAAAAAAAAGGATGGTGGTATTCGCCCCCTAGCAGTGGGTTCAACGATTCGGCGCGTCGTTTCCAAAATTTGCTGTAAAAAAATTCTTCCTTTGATATCTTCTAATTTTGTCCCAATTCAGTTAGGCTTTGGGGTAAAGGGGGGATGTGAAGCAGCTGTTCATGCTGCTCGCACATTCCTCCTTAGCTCCCGGGAGGAGGTACTCCTTAAAATTGATGTGAAGAATGCCTTCAATTCAGTAGATCGGGGGGTCCTCCTCTCAGAAGTAAAAAATAAATTTCCACAGTTTTTCCCGTACTTGGCGCAGTGCTACCGGGAACCTTCAAAGCTCGTACACAAAAAGAATGTTCTGAGCTCCGCTGTCGGCTGTCAGCAGGGGGATCCGCTTGGACCAGTTATTTTTAGTTTGGCCATCCACCCTATAATTTCGGCTCTAAATTCCAAATTCCAGACGTTGAAAATAGGGCTGTTACGGCATGTGCGCGCCGCCGCTAAAGAGAGTTCAGCAATAAAAATATTTTTTTTTTAACATAAAATGTGATTTTAAAAATTTAAAAAAATTCTAGTATCTTCTTAACACTTGAAAGAATCGAGCCCTGACGAAAAAAAAATTTTATCACCATTTTTCAAAGTTATTCAATTGTTAACCAACAATTTTTTTCCCAATCTCCATTGGCATAAACAATGGGATGAAAGGTATAAATAATTGGCCTATAAATTTTAAACTTCGTGGAGCCATTTTGATATATATACTTTATAAGATCCTGCGATAAATTTTCATAAAAGTTTATTAATTTGTTAATTATGATTTTTTATAACTATTGAGAATTTTTTTTTTAATTTCTCAATAGCCAAAAAATTAACAAGGCATGGTAATTGGTAACCTTTAGCTAATGCTGCAGCTTAAAGTAGTCTGCGGGATACCCAACTCCTCAGCAACTTACAGCAGATATAATGTGTTTGGGCTCATTAGAATGAGCTGCGTGACAAGATGTCAGGTATATCGTACATAGACCGGCATAGGTATCGTAGATTCCATTGGGAGTGTTTTAAATTTTCAATTTATACTTACTTAGAACACGATCACAAGGAAAAGAAAAATTCCATTGCTATATTAACCCGCCAAGCCAGAAGAAATATGTACATAATATACGTAAAATAAATGAAAACCCTTATTAACTAATTTAGTTTTATAGATAAGACAAAACTTTTATCGGTAAAATTATCTACTACCAGTAGGTCTATAATTTAGTCCAATATCTTTGACTGCCGCAACTAACCTGGCCGTTAAATATTAAAAATCATTTTTTATGTCAAAATTTTCTACTTTTGGTAAAATAGATAAAAGTTATTGATAGGCATTTTCTAGGCAAGCGCGATCCAATAAGTGTTTTCCATCATTGATTGTCGCCAAGCGCAAGCTTCGCAATTAAAATAATTTATGATTGTTCTTTTAATAATTGATGACCTTGCATTGCATTTCTTATCTCTTTGAAAAGTATGTGTTATATAAGTAAGTATAAGTATATGTAATACTTTGCAATATATTCTTCTTCTTTATCAACCGATAGACGTCCACTGCTGGACAAAGGTCTCTTGCATGGACTTCCACAGGCCTCGGTCTTGCGCCGCCTGAATCCAGCGGCTCCCTGCGACTCGTTTGATGTCGTCGATCACCTGGTGGGGGGTCTGCCAATACTGCGCTTCCCGGTGCGGGGTCGCCACTCCAGCACCTTGGGACCCCAACGACCATCAGCTCTTCGAACTATGTGCCCCGCCCATTTCCACTTCAGTATCGCGACTCGCTTAGCTATGTCGGTGACTCTGGTTCTTCCCGAACATCATTCATCAATCATCATCACAAGACATCTCGGAGCTTCCCGAACGCTGCCCAGCCGAGTTGGATTCGGCGGTTGATCTCTTTCTCGAAATTGGACCTACCTAGCTGGACTGTGTGTCCCAGGTAAATATACTCGTCGACAATTTCGAGTGCAGAGTTCTCAACAATTACTGGGTGGAGCGGTGCATGAGCATTGGACATGATTTTCGTCTTGCTCATGTTCATTTTCAGGCCCACCTGTTGAGAAACCCTGCTGAGATCGTTGAGCATTGTATTGAGGTCTCTCAGAGTATCTGCCATGACTACTATGTCATCGGCAAATCGCAGGTGAGTGATGTACTCGCCGTTTATGTTGATGCCAAGCCCGTTCCAATCCAGAAGCTTAAAGACGTCCTCCAACGCAGCGGTAAAGAGCTTCGGGGAGATACCGTCTCCCTGTCGCACTCCACGCTGCAAGTGGATTGGCCTCGTAGTCTGGTCCTGTATACGTAATGACATTGTGGCGTTTTCATACAAGCACTTCAACACTTGGATATAACGGCAGTCAATCCGGCATCTCTGCAGCGACCTCAACACAGCCCAAGTTTCCACCGAATCGAAGGCTTTCTCATAGTCCACAAACGCTAAGCAAAGTGGCCGGTTGTACTCTTCCGTCTTTTGTAAAACCTGCCGCAGCGTATGAATGTGATCTATGGTACCAAAGCCTTTTCGGAATCCGGCTTGTTCGGGAGGCTGGAAGTCGTCGAACCTACGAGCGAGACGATTCGTAATGACTCTCAAGAACAACTTATAAACATGACTCAACAACGAGATGGGTCTATAATTCTTCAACAAGGTATTATCACCCTTTTTGAAAAACAGAACCACTACGCTCCTGTGCCATGCTTCCGGCGTTGTGCCCTCGTGGATGACGGAATTGAACAATCGCTGAAAGATCTTAAGTACCGGTTTTCCACCCGCTTTCAGGAGTTCCACAGTGATTCCGTCATCACCTGGCGCCTTGTTGTCCTTGAGCTGTTTGAGAGCCATCCTAATCTCGTATAGGCTGACGTCCGGGATATCTTCGGTATAGTGTCGGGTCAGTTTGGCTCTGGGATCTTTCGCCAAATCTTCAACAGGTTTTTTTGTCGTGGTATATAACTGTCCATAGAACTTCTCAACCTCTCCCAAGACCTCAGGTCGAGAAGAGACGAGACGGCCGTCATCAGTTTTCAGCCGCGTCAGCTGGCTCTGTCCGATAGACAGATCTCTCGCGAACACTTTTGAGCCTTTGTTCCGCTCAATGGTATCTTTAATACACTTGGTATTAAAGACACGGAGGTCGCGAGTTTGTGCCTTAGAGATCTGCCTATTAATCCGCCGGTAGGCAGCCGCGTCTGCCGATGACTGCAGCCTCATCTCTTGTCTCTCCTTCATAATAATCTGCAACTATATAATACTAGTGGTTCGCCCCGAACTGAGACCTCGCGGTATCCCATAATTCCCATAAGGTAGTTTTAACTTTTAACTATATTATATTGTAATTAACGTCCGGGGTCTTCCACGCAGGCCTTCACAGGCCTCGGGGTAACTGTTCAGGGCGATGGCCCCCTTCAGTGGTCTCAACGCCGCCTGCAACTACAGGCGGGGCACTGGGTGGGACCGGTTGGTCCTTTATGTCATATCCGGGGTGTCAAGTCCGGTGGTATCCTGTCGCAGTGCGATCGAGCCCGCGTAGTGTCGCGGGCGATCTGCGGACTGCGGCAGGGTGGTATGTCCGTGGTGGGCTTCGCCCGCCGCTCAGCGAGGTCGAGCCCGCCGGTAGCGTACCGCTCACCGCCCATCAGCCAGCGGCGAGGAAGTGGTCGTGTCCTATGGAGCTAGGTCACGTGGCAGGCCTCTTATGTCCGGCGGTCGTCGATGGTATGGCGCGATGCCATTCAGATGCTGGGATCGCGCTCCGTCGGCGCGTGCAAACATAGAGGCACTCAGGCGGCGAATGAAGTCGTCCAGGTTCTCCATGCGCAGGTCTCTGGAGATGACCTGATTCCGTACGAAGCGAGGTGCTCCGGAGATGGTGCGGAGCGACAGCGACTGCTGTGCTCGCAGCGACTTGCGGTCTTTCTCGCTTGTGAGAGCGTACCACGCGGGTGCTGCGTAGGTGAGTCGCGTGCGAACGTACGCCTTGTAGACGCACAGCTTCGTACGGAGAGGCAGGTGAGACGCCAGCACGGGTCGGAGGAGGTTCCGTGCGGCGCGCGTCTGGGCGACCACATTCTTGACATGGGGCCGCATCGAGAGGGTCCTGTCGATGGTCACGCCGAGGTACTTGGCCTTCGGCGACCACTCGACGGTCTCGCCCATGAGCGTCATCGGGGGCGGCAGTAGTCGCGCCCGCCCGATGGAAATCGCCTGAGTTTTCGCCACGTTGACCTTGAGTCTCCAGTTCTCCAGCCATGTGGGAAGTGCGTCCAGTGCTCGCTGCATCTTCAGCACTGCATGCGGGACCTTGATCGATGTTGTGATGAAGGCCGCGTCGTCGGCATACAGCGCTAGCATAGCGCCGTCAGCGACTGGAATGTCGTCCGTGTATCTGCTATAGCAGACGGGCGACAGGCAGCTTCCCTGAGGCACACCGGCTCGGATGGGGCGCTCCGTGGACAGGACGTCTTCAACCGCCACTTGAAAACGTCTATCTTGCAGGAAGGTGGCCACAGTCTTGACTACTCGGCGCGGAGTAGTAGACGTGGACAGCTTGTACACGAGGCCGGCGTGCCAAACGCGGTCGAACGCTTTCTCCATATCGAGGAATACTGCGACTGACGGCTCTCGCTTGTTGTAGGCGGAAGCGAGGTGGTGCAGTACCCTCGTCACTTGTAAAGTGGTGGAGTGTTCGGCGCGGAAACCGAACTGTTCGTCGCGTGGCTGGAGGTGGGGCGTGATGTGCAGCAGCAGTAGCTTCTCGAAGACTTTCGAGATGCACGACAGAAGAGTGATGGGACGGTAACTCCCAGGCAGCATGATGTTCTTGCCAGGCTTGGGAATTAGGATGACTCGGCCGAGCCTCCACGACGATGGGAAGTGCCCGGTACGGAGGATTCCGTTGAAGAGCCGCGTCAGCGTCGCGATTGCTCGCGGGGGTAGGTGACGCAGGGCTTCGTTGGTGACTCGGTCAGGGCCGGGGGCTTTGCGCAGTTTAGCTCGTCGAATCATCCTTTGGACTTGTCCAGGGGAGAATACGACGGGGTCTTCTGTCGGAGGTATCGGCGACTCGAAGTAGTCCTTCACATGTCGCTCGATGGTCTCTACGTGCTGCACATCCGCAGTCGGGTTGGGTGTAAACTGCGTCTCCAGGTGGTCCGCAAAAATCTCCGCTCGATCCTCGGCACGGTAACGCAGGGTTCCGTCACCGGCCAGGAGAGGTCTAATCGGAGACGGCCTCCCGGAGAGTTGGCGGCAGAGGCGGTGAATGCCGGACCAGTCATCGCCGGCTCGCTCGATGGCGGAGTGCCAAGACTCGACTGCAACTGTCTCCAGTGCGTCAGAGATCCTAGCGGCCAGAGCGTTGAGCCGCGTCTTCATGGTCGGGCACCGCAGGTGTTGCCATTGCCTTCGCAGCTTCCTCTTCTCCTCTATCATCGCTTGAATGTAGGCAGGGAGCTGGGGTTGTCTGCGAGTAGATGCAGCGTCGAGTCTGGACTCTCGAAGCGCATTGGACATTACTGCGCTGAGGTCCGTGGCGAGTCGGTCGACGTCTGCAGGGCTCTCTACTCTGAAGGACGGCGAATGTTCGGCCATGTGTTCGGCGAAGATTCGCCAGTCCTGGCGATGTTTCGGAGAAGGCATCGATGTCGTCATCGGGGTAGTCTTCAGCGTCAAGAGGACAGCTTGGTGGTCGGAAATGAGATGATCATCCAGGACGTCAAGCGACGGTGCGGCGACTAGGCCGCGAGCGACTGCTATGTCGATGACGTCGGGCATGTGGGCTGCGACGTACGGGTAGTGCGTTGGGACCTCTGGTCCTAGCACCTCGTAGCCGTGGCGGTCTGCGTCGTCCAGGAGGCGTCTGCCATCCGGGCTCACGGTGTTCGAGTTCCACGCCGTGTGTTTCGCGTTGAAGTCGCCCGCTAGGATCGTGGGCAGCGGCGAGTCCAGCAAGGTGCGGACGTCAGCCACTGCAAGTCGATTCTGCGGCGGCTTGTAGAAGGCGAACACGCGGGTGGGCTGGCGGTCAATGCAGATCTCGACGCCAAGGGCGTACGATGACTGCAGTTGTGGTACTGGCAGCCGTTGGTGGATGATGTTCCGACGGACCAGGACTGCTAATCCCCTGTAGGCAATCCCGGCCGGCGAGGTGTGGTCCTCCCGGTAGACATAGTATCCGGAAACCTTCAACTTGTCCACTGGTCTGAGGTGAGTCTCGCTGATCAGGCCGATGTCCACTCGACGCTGTGAGAGCACGGTCTTGAAGAGACGGGCTTTTTGTGGCGAAAGCCCGTCGGCGTTCCAAAACGCGATGCGGAGCTCAGCCATAAAAGGCGCAGAGCTCAGCGATGCATCCCAGGATCAGCGCGATAGGGTCTCGCTGCTCCTGGATGGCCACCAGCACCTGGTTGAGTGTGCTGATGACCTTGGTGAGTCGTGGGTCCAGCGGCGCTACTCGCTTCGCCTTCGTCCCCTCTGCTGGGGCGGCGACCACGGTGGGCTTGGAACTCTTGCTGCGCTGAGTAGGTTTCGGCGCGGCGGGCGGAGCTGTGCGCGGCGCGACAGATAGCGCGTCGCGCGGTGCGGTGGGCGGCACGGTGGGCTGTGCGGCGGGCGGCGCGTCTTTGCGCGCTTGAGCGCGCTTGCCGCGCTTGCGGCGGCGTTTGCCCGTCTGCCCTGGCTGGTTGGCGGCAGCCATAAGCGAGCCGGGCGCGTTGGCCTCCGATGCGTGGGCGGTGGCGGTGGCGGATGGCGCGCGCGCAGATGCGGCGGTGCGCGCGGTGGTGCCTGCCCGGCGGTTGCGCGTTTCCTTTCGGAAAACCGGGCAGGTGGCGTTGTTCGCCGTGTGTGCGCCGCCACAGTTGGCGCACGTCGGCGGGTCTTCCCTGGGGCGCTGGCAGTCTCGGGCTGGATGGTCGCCCCCACACCGCACACAGGCAATGGGCCGGTGGCAGTTGTGGGACGAGTGCCGAAACTGCTGGCATCGGTGGCACTGTGCTGGGCCCCTCCTTCCGCGCCATGGCTCTATGGTGACCCCGGGCATGCACAGCAACTCGTGCACCTCATAGATGCCCGGGGTGAGGTCCTTGGTCCGCTGCATCTGCGCGAACATCAGGCAGCCTGGTCTGCCCGGGCGAGCAGGGATCGTGCGCACGTGCTCGGGGACGTACCCGAGCTCGCGCAGCTCCGCCTCCACTAGTGCTGGCTCTGTGTTCGCCGGCAGGCCTCGGATGGCGACTTTTACGCTCCTCTCCGCGGGGAGCGAATAGCAGAACCAGGAGATTCCGGTGCTGCCCTCCAGCTGCGTAAGATAGCGCTGGGTTACACGGAACTCCTGGTCTGATTTCGGTATAAAACGGACGCCCTTGCCAAACGGGCGTCCGTTAGGGGTGTGGCCGAGGAGCTTTTTAAGCTCCCGGAAGTGCGTGGGCCAGTCCGGCAGCACCTCCACGATCAGCGGCGGGTAGCGGCTGGGTGTCTTGGCGGTCGGAGCGGTGGCGGCGGCGGCTGCGGCGGCGGCGGCGGCGGTTGGAGCAGCTGCGGCGGCGGCGGCGGTGCCGGTGGTAGTGGCAGCGGCAGTAGCAGCGGGCGCGGTGGCAGCGCTAGTGCTAGCGGCGGGGGCGGGTACGTCACCCGGCGTCTGTTTGGACGCGGCTGTAGCCGCGTACGTCGGGCTGGTCGCGGTCTCCATGGGGGAGCCCGGCGACAAGGTCGGCATACTCGGCGAGATGCAGGTCGCCGGAGTCTTCTCACCCCTTGCCTTCGGGGGGGAGGGGAAACGTCCCACGGCGATGTTATGCGCGGGGGCGGGGTAGCGCGGCGTACGCGATGGCGGAGCCGGCATGGCGTGCCTCGTCGCGGGCGTCGCGGAGCGCACGGCTGGCACCGGTACTGCGACCGGTGCGGGCGTCGGTCGTCGTCTGGGCGTAGCCGGTCGGACGACGGACGGGATCGATTCGGTGGACGGGGCTGGCGACATCGTCAGCGGACTCGCGACGAAGGTCTCCTCGCCAGCGCCCGTCGATGGACCCGCTTGCGCAGGGTCGGTCCTCCTCGTTGAGCAGGCAGCGAGGGTGGCTTGGCCGGACGCTATCATCGCGTCCAGCCCGGCCTCAAGGGCGGGTCTTGCCGACCGCACATAGACCTTGCGGCGCAGCGCGCGCGGTCGAGTCGCGCGCCGCTGCGGCAACGGCGGCAGGCTTGGCGGTGGCATGGTGGTAACCGGTGCGGAAAGTGGTTACGCAAACGCGGACGCGAAATACGCCGGGTGCATTGGCGTAACAAAACGATGCGAGGGCGAGCTGCCTTAGGCGCGGCCCGAACGGGGGTGCCGGCACGCTAGCACCCCACCGGCCTCGAACCCGGGGCTTGCCGCTGGTGGCAGACCGAGCCTTGACCGGCGGGGGTGACGCGTTGGCCCAACACCTCCGCGGGCGCGAGAGATTCGGCAAGGCGATCGCACGAAGTACCGAAACACTTAGGGGCCCGAGCGCCGGTGCAAACGGTTGCACACGACGGCAGCTGGGCGACTCCATATTGTAATTAAAACGCGCCGAATCTGATGACGTCAATCGTCATCTGCTTTCGTGGATGGGATGCATATTTACAATATTAAAGACAGCGCCATCTAGTAACAGTATAGTGAAGTTTTGTTAAAAACATTGATGCCCATTAAAACTCAAATAATTTCGTTTCTTTATAATATTTATCTAATCTTAGTACCTATTTGTTGTTCAAGTACAGAATATAACTCAAATTATGTGTAAGTTTCAAGTTTTAAAACAAAGTGGTTTTAGAAATCTAGCCTCGAATACAATCTCCACTTTGAAAGCCCCCCATTTCGTATGGGAGCCCCCCTGAAATAAAGATTTTTATAACTTTTTAAGCCATTTTCGGCTGGAGGCCATCGGTTTACATATCTTATCTAAAATTGAAGTAATTACGTTCAGTAATTCAGAAGTTATAAGGCTGTGACAGACGGACGGACGGACAAGTGCAAATCGCTCTAGTAAACTCAGAGACCTTCGCTTCGCTCGGTCGAAAATCTGCAATATATTATATTACAAATGATGTGATTTTGTTTGTCTGTCTACTCTTAATTACTTCAACTAATAGTTTGGGTGGTCACCAGTACCTATAAAATGAGTGGCTAAATGCCTTTAGAAATCTCAAACTCCCACAAAAAAAACTGTAGTTCTTTCTTAAATTGCAATTTTTTGTCACCGATAGTAACAGGAAGAACCGAACACATTTCTTTCCATACAAAACTACTTCTTGAGAGTTTTGATAACGACCACATACTTCGTAAGTGTTTACATACTTGTACAGCGCACTTGACTTCTATGATTACTCTTATCTAGAGGGGCTGGAATTAGTTAGCTGAACAAAGTTGAACTTTGTTTCATTTCGTATATAAGATTTTATTTGCGTTACATCTTTTATAGGAAACGATTTGCCAATATAACGTAGGATTAGTCTTCATATGCTCCATTATCATCAAGTACTACACAGCGTCAAAGTCACAATACATCATTAGGACAAACAAAATGGGTTTCAAAAATAAAGTTGTTCTGGTGACGGGAGCAAGCTCTGGTATTGGAGCTTCAGCGGCCATAGCATTCAGTGGAGCTGGCGCTAAAGTGGTTATGGTGGGACGAAATGAAACGAAGCTGAAGAAAGTCGCCGCGCAATGCAATAACCCCCTCATAGTCATTGCTGACATGCGAAACGATGATGATGTCAAACGAATCATGGACGAAACCATCAAAAAGTTTGGGCAACTGGACATCTTGATAAACAATGCTGGCCTGACCTCCACCGGAGACATAATGGACGCAGAAGACATGATGAAATCATACGATATCGTCATGAATATAAATGTTCGAGGACTTGTCCACATGACCAGTCTAGCTGCCCCACATTTGGCCAAAACTAAAGGGAATATCGTAAACATATCCAGCGTTGCTGCACTGATCACTCCGATTTTCAAAGGAGCTATCAACTACTACATTTCCAAAGCTGCTGTCACCCATTTCAGCGCATGCGCTGCCGCTGAGTTGGCTCCTCATGGTATCCGAGTTAACACCATCAGCCCTGGGCCAGTCAAAACTGATTTCTTAACCAACGCCAAATATAAAGCTGATTTTGACACTATCAAGTTGGATACCGTCCTCAAAAGAGTTTCAGAGCCAGAGGAAATCGCTGATTTGATCTTGTTCGTGGCCAGCGATAAAGCGAAAGGCATTACGGGATCCAACTTCTTGAGCGATAACGGCATGTTGGTTAACCGCAATTAATTCAAGAATTTTGGGATGTGATGATTGTAAAGGTTGTAAAGTGGGATCATTAATTGTTCTTTTTGTAATTATTTTTGTTTTCAAGTTCAATATTTTTAGTGTGAAGACAAGAAGTTTAGTGTGTCACATTTAGTAGGTTTTGTTTTGCTTAATCAAAGTTTTGTATCATTATTTACTTTAGAACCGATTTCACAATTACGGTAGTAAATATCATATCCATGGATTGGTATCTATGGATTTCACCAACTTCGAGTGAAGTTTAGGTATCCGAGGAGACGTAGTCGTAATTCCTAGTTCCATGCGAGGAATAAATTGGGCGTTTTGACAGTTTTTGAATTGAAAATACTGTTAAAATATCAAATTTTCTCTCGGATAAGACTTATTTCGCGTTGGGAAGTCGAAGTATAATAAACTTTTATCATTTTACTTGTTTTTTTCGCTAAATTATTGGGAAGGTCCCAAGATACTTGAGCATAGCAACCTCACTTTACCCATTTCAGAGATGCGACTTATTTTAAACACTTGTATTTAAAATGCAAATACAAAATGCAAAATACCTATTTTGTATTTTATTTGAAATACTTTCCGAGACATATTTTCCATTTTAAAAATACAAAATACTTTGCGATTAAGTTTAGTCAACATTACCAGACAAACTTCATTATTATAAGAAAAAGTATTTAAGAAGGATTTTTAAAAATCCTTTCTTAGCGGAAGCCTACGTCATAACGGCTATCAGTATGCCAAATTTCACTTCGATCTGTCCAGTAGTAAGAGCTGTGCGTCGATAGATCAGTCAGTCAGTCAGTCAGTCCTTTTATATATTTATAAGATAAATCGTCCTTGTTTCGATAAAGGTGATTTAAGAGATCGCTTCTTAGCGATAAGGCCGCCTATTGTACAGCTTCTTCCCTTATATGTATGTTTTATGTTCTATTGTTTTGTGTTGATTCTTTTTTATCAACCTATAGACGTCCACTGCTGAACAAAGGTCTCCTGCATGGACTTCCACAGGCTTCGGTATTGCGCCGCTTGCATCCAGCGGCTCCCTGCGACTCGTTTGATGTCGTCGATCCACCTAGTGGGAGGTCTGCGTCTGCCAACACTACCTTGGGACCCCAACGACCATCAGCTCTTTGAACTATGTGCCCCACCCATTTCTACTTCAGTTTCGCGACACGCTGAGCTATGTCGGTGACTTTGGTTTTCCTACGGATCTCCTCATTTCTGATTTGATCTCGCAGGGATATACCGAGCATAGTCAGTTTGTGTTGATTGGTGTACAATAAAGTGTATTTTCATTTTATTTCATTTTAAAGGTGGAAGCAGTCTGGACAGCGCGGCAAACGCTTCCCGGTTCCGTGGCGTCCCTGCAAGTCTCGACGCCCGGACCGGCTCTCTGCGCCCTGACAGTCTTAGACACGGCATCAAAATGGGTGCAGCCGCCCGAAAGCGTCAAATACCTGACGATGGCCGGACTCCGGAAACTCATCGATGCGCACAGAAACCTAACCGAGCACGATGCATCTGGGGAGTGTTTCTTAAGTATGTTTCTTTACTCACATCTTATCATACTCTTCAAGTTAAGGCAAATTTACCTATTGAAGCTACAACGGCATCCTTGAGATATTTTCAACTAGCTGATGCCCGCGACTTCGTCCGTGTGGATTTAGTTTCGGGAACTCTTTGATTTTCCGGGATATGTCCAGGTCCTCAACTATACCCATGCAAAAAATCACGTCGATCCTTAGCTCTGTTGCGGCGTGATTGAAGGACAGACCGACGAATACACTTTCCAATTTATAATATTATTATGATAAACACCCTTAGCTAAGATTCTGTTGCAAAGAAAAATGCCGAAGTCGACCATTTTGCATTTTTGCTTGTCAATATTGGCATTCGCGAATGTTGGAATGAACATTCGCTTTCGCGGAAAAATCCACAAAATCCAACATTCGTTACATAATTAGTGGGTAGGTACATGTATTTCATAGTTTGAACTATTCCAGCGTCAGATACACCAGACTTACCCTCATCCAGCATAGAGCTGATGAGCACCTGGCTAGCATCAGCGGGAGTCAGGGTGTTGGGCAGCGACGTTCCGCGCACGCACTGCAGTGTCGCCCCTTCACCCTTGATGGCGGACGACGCCAGTGTAACAAGGAGCGACTTCTCAGAGGTAACACGCTATCTCCTCCATCCATCTTCAAATAAAAAATGTTTCAAATGAACTTTTACAAAGTGCTTTTGAATCTTCAAGTGAATGTACAACTTGTTCGGTGTGGCTTACTTAGGCTGCATCGTCCTTACCATCAGGACTGATTACAATCAAGCGCTAGTCTATCTTAGATAGACTTATGCTACTTTTTATTCGTGAGATCGTGTGATTTCTCGTGAGAATTTTTTGACGTGATAACGTCTTATAAATCGATGTACACCGGCTGCACGCACGAAAAAGTGTCACGTTCCGCCTGAGCCTGCGCGTGCAAGCGAGAGCGCGGAACAAGCGATAGAAAGGAACGATCGGCCCAAGCGTTGGCTTGTGACTAAAGCTCGCCAGTCATTATTGTAATTTTCAATTACCTCCTTTTTTCTATTATACAAAATAATGATAATTCAGTGATAATATTTCTTCAATTCAATTCATAAAAGTATGCAATTTTTCATCAATGTTTCTATAAGACGTTATCACGTAAAACTATCGTCCGTAAACCGACACAGTCAACCAATTTTTTTTTAAGTGTACCACCCAAGCACCTATAAAAAAGTCAGTCCGCGAAATTCAAATTTAATTTGGTTTTTCCCATTTTGTAGACTAATACGACAAAGTAGACTTATGGCATTCTAATTGCGCCAGTAGAATTGTCATCTTCACAGGTTTACATAAAATTCTTTACTGGAAAGTGACCAGTTTAAGAAATTAGAGTTACTCACAAATTAGTCAGTATTTTGATTAATTTCGTTAAAAGGTCACTTTCAAGTAAAGATTTTTATGTAAACTTGTGAAGATGATAATTCTACTGGCGCAATTAGAATGCCATTAGCCTAGTTTGTCGTATTAGTTTACAAATTGCGAAAAACCAAATTAAATTTGAATTTCGCGGGCAGACCCGTATAATCATCCTTATGGCCTGTTTTTTGCTTTCTTCTAGTCATGGCTGTGGCGGCTGGCAGCTATAGGCACCAACGGCTCAGTGATGGTATCAGCTCGTGCGCCAGACTCCATTAGCAGATTCGAGGCCTCGGCCTTCTGCCTCGCTAAGAACGGCGTTTCTGTATCCCAACCAGCTGTTTTACAGGTTTGTGTACTGTTTTTTTATGACAGATTTTGGCACTACCCCCAAATGTTTGCTTTTGCATGTCCCAAGCTGGGGAAAGTATGTTAATTATACCCAACCTTATGATTTTTTTTATATGGATGCAAGATGATGCCCGCGACTTCATCCGCCTGGCTTTTTAATTCCTGCGGGAATTCTTTACTTTTCCGGGGGTAAAAAGTAGCCTTTGTTTTAGTACTGGGTATGAGCTATTTCCATTTCAGCCAAAACGGTTCATTCGTTGTGGCGTTAAAAAGTAACAAACATCCATACATACATCCTTACAAACTTTAGCATTTATGATATTAATAGGAAATAGAATATAATATGAGTGGCTGGATGAGGAAGGCTGAGGACCGGGTGTGGTGGCGTTCTCTGGGAAAGGCCTATGTTCAGCAGTGGACGTCCGCAGGCTGAGATGATGATGATGATGAGAATATAATATCATTATAATATATATAGCTCGATTACCACTGACTGACACACTCACTCACTCACTCACTCACTCATTGACAGGGTTGTTCTCCTAGAAGGAGACGGAAATCGATATAATGATGTTCGGGAGATGTGTTTGGGGGGGGGATTCGAGTTGGGGAAAATTATGACATTTCGGAAAAACAAGATGGCGGCCGACGTGAATCTTGCAACTCTTTTGTTTTCCAACCGATTTCTTTGAAATTTTGGATTATTGTAGAAATTAGTAAACGATTAACAGAAAAAGTGAAAAAAATTAAAAAAACAAGATGGCGGCCGAGCTGTGACGTCTCAAATTTCCGACCCCTCTCCTGTAAAATTTTGTATGAAAAAAATTTTTTTCACCCATGGTGTCGTATAGAGCTCAAAGAATGTGACTCGGAGAAAGGTGGAGAGAGCTGATGAGTGAGGAGTTCGGAGACGGGCGAGGGGCACGGCCAGGGTATAGAAGATAGGTGGAGGGTGCTCGACCAAATGTCATTCGAAACCTCGAGCAGTTGCCAGTGAGTTAAAAAAAATTCCAAAATGGCGGAAAAAAAATGGCGGCAAATTTTGTCCGTCTCTCTCTCGGAGACTATAAGAGATGGAGGAGCGGTTTCTCGACAAAAGATGATCAAAACCCGGAGGTCTACCTGGTGAGTAGGAAAAAAATTCAAGATGGCGGATTTTTTTTTCCATACTAAATGTATGGGGAATATTGAAGGGACTAGAAGTTGGGAACTATGCAAGACATTGATTTTGATAGGTTCATAGGGCTTTTTTTCTTTTTCTTTTTTTCATTTTACATTTGTTTTTTTTTCTTTTTTTTTTCATTTTTTTTTTCTTTTTTTTCTTTTTCTTTTGTGAATGAGGAGCACGGCCAGGTTATTGCAGATAGGTGGGGTGGGCTCGAACAAATTTTTTGGCAAAAGATGACCAGAATCCGAAGGTCTACTTGATGAGCAAAAAAAATCGCGGTCCGCTTTAGCGGGCCGCGCACCCACGCGCCTTACTTGTAGTAATAACCCTTCCCGCGAGCTGCTTTAGCAGCTCGCGCACCGAGCGAATTAAATAAAGCCGAACAATCGCGGTCCGCTTTAGCGGGCCGCGCACCCACGCGCCCTACTTGTAGCAATAACACTTCCCGCGAGCTGCTTTAGCAGCTCGCGCACCGAGCGAAATACATGAAGCCGAACAATCGCGGTCCGCTTTAGCGGGCCGCGCACCCACGCGCCCTACTTGTAGTAATAACACTTCCCGCGAGCTGCTTTAGCAGCTCGCGCACCGAGCGAAATAAATATAGCCGAACAATCGCGGTCCGCTTTAGCGGGCCGCGCACCCACGCGCCCTACTTGTAGTAACAACACTTCCCGCGAGCTGCTTTAGCAGCTCGCGCACCGAGCAAACGCTAGTTATTATAATATATATAGCTCGATTACCACTGACTGACACACTCACTCACTCACTCACTCACTCATTGACAGGGTTGTTCTCCTAGAAGGAGACGGAAATCGATATAATGATGTTCGGGAGATGTGTTTGGGGGGGGGATTCGAGTTGGGGAAAATTATGACATTTCGGAAAAACAAGATGGCGGCCGACGTGAATCTTGCAACTCTTTTGTTTTCCAACCGATTTCTTTGAAATTTTGGATTATTGTAGAAATTAGTAAACGATTAACAGAAAAAGTGAAAAAAATTAAAAAAAAAAGATGGCGGCCGAGCTGTGACGTCTCAAATTTCCGACCCCTCTCCTGTAAAATTTTGTATGAAAAAAATTTTTTTCACCCATGGTGTCGTATAGAGCTCAAAGAATGTGACTCGGAGAAAGGTGGAGAGAGCTGATGAGTGAGGAGTTCGGAGACGGGCGAGGGGCACGGCCAGGGTATAGAAGATAGGTGGAGGGTGCTCGACCAAATGTCATTCGAAACCTCGAGCAGTTGCCAGTGGGTTAAAAAAAAATTCCAAAATGGCGGAAAAAAAATGGCGGCAAATTTTGTCCGTCTCTCTCTCGGAGACTATAAGAGATGGAGGAGCGGTTTCTCGACAAAAGATGATCAAAACCCGGAGGTCTACCTGGTGAGTAGGAAAAAAATTCAAGATGGCGGATTTTTTTTTTCCATACTAAATGTATGGGGAATATTGAAGGGACTAGAAGTTGGGAACTATGCAAGACATTGATTTTGATAGGTTCATAGGGCTTTTTTTCTTTTTCTTTTTTTCATTTTACATTTGTTTTTTTTTGTTTTTTTTTTCATTTTTTTTTTCTTTTTTTTCTTTTTCTTTTGTGAATGAGGAGCACGGCCAGGTTATTGCAGATAGGTGGGGTGGGCTCGAACAAATTTTTTGGCAAAAGATGACCAGAATCCGAAGGTCTACTTGATGAGTAAAAAAAATCGCGGTCCGCTTTAGCGGGCCGCGCACCCACGCGCCTTACTTGTAGTAATAACCCTTCCCGCGAGCTGCTTTAGCAGCTCGCGCACCGAGCGAATTAAATAAAGCCGAACAATCGCGGTCCGCTTTAGCGGGCCGCGCACCCACGCGCCCTACTTGTAGCAATAACACTTCCCGCGAGCTGCTTTAGCAGCTCGCGCACCGAGCGAAATACATGAAGCCGAACAATCGCGGTCCGCTTTAGCGGGCCGCGCACCCACGCGCCCTACTTGTAGTAATAACACTTCCCGCGAGCTGCTTTAGCAGCTCGCGCACCGAGCGAAATAAATATAGCCGAACAATCGCGGTCCGCTTTAGCGGGCCGCGCACCCACGCGCCCTACTTGTAGTAACAACACTTCCCGCGAGCTGCTTTAGCAGCTCGCGCACCGAGCAAACGCTAGTTATTATAATATATATAGCTCGATTACCACTGACTGACATACTCACTCACTCACTCACTCACTCACTGATTGACAGGGTTGTTCTCCTAGAAGGAGACGGAAATCGATATAATGATGTTCGGGAGATGTGTTTGGGGGGGGGATTCGAGTTGGGGAAAATTATGACATTTCGGAAAAACAAGATGGCGGCCGACGTGAATCTTGCAACTCTTTTGTTTTCCGACCGATTTCTTTGAAATTTTGGATTATTGTAGAAATTAGTAAACGATTAACAGAAAAAGTGAAAAAAATTAAAAAAACAAGATGGCGGCCGAGCTGTGACGTCTCAAATTTCCGACCCCTCTCCTGTAAAATTTTGTATGAAAAATATTTTTTTCACCCATAGTGTCGTATAGAGCTCAAAGAATGTGACTCGGAGAAAGGTGGAGAGAGCTGATGAGTGAGGATTTCGGAGACGGGCGAGGGGCACGGCCAGGGTATTCAAGATAGGTGGAGGGTGCTCGACCAAATGTCATTCGAAACCTCGAGCAGTTGCCAGTGAGTTGAAAAAAAATTCCAAAATGGCGGAAAAAAAATGGCGGCAAATTTTGTCCGTCTCTCTCTCGGAGACTATAAAAGATGGAGGAGCGGTTTCTCGACAAAAGATGATCACAACCCGGAGGTCTACCTGGTGAGTAGGAAAAAAATTCAAGATGGCGGATTTTTTTTTTTTTACATACAAAATGTATGGGGAATATTGAAGGGACTAGAAGTTGGGAACTATGCAAGACATTGATTTTGATAGGTTCATAGGGCTTTTTTTCTTTTTCTTTTTTCATTTTACATTTGTTTTTTTTTTTTCATTTTTTTTTCTTTTTCTTTTGTGAATGAGGAGCACGGCCAGGTTATTGCAGATAGGTGGGGTGTGCTCGAACAAATTTTTTGGCAAAAGATGACCAGAATCCGAAGGTCTACTTGATGAGTAAAAAAATCGCGGTCCGCTTTAGCGGGCCGCGCACCCACGCGCCCTACTTGTAGCAATAACACTTCCCGCGTGCTGCTTTAGCAGCTCGCGCACCGAGCGAAATAAATAAAGCCGAACAATCGCGGTCCGCTTTAGCGGGCCGCGCACCCGTACGCGCCTTACTTTTAGTAAAACACTTCCCGCGAGCTGCTTTAGCAGCTCGCGCACCGAGCGAAATAAATAAAGCCGAACAATCGCGGTCCGCTTTAGCGGGCCGCGCACCCACGCGCCTTACTTTTAGTAAAACACTTCCCGCGAGCTGCTTTAGCAGCTCGCGCACCGAGCGAAATACTAGTACTAGTAATATATATAGCTCGATTACCACTGACTCACTCACTGATTGACATAATTGTTCTCCTAGAAAGAGACAGAAAACGATACAATGATGTAGGGGAGATATGTCCGGGTGGGGGATTCGAGTAGGGAAAAATTATGACATTTCGGAAAAACAAGATGGCGGCCGACGTGATTCTTGCAACTCTTTTGATTTCCAACCGATTTCTTTGAAATTTTGGATTATTGTAGAAATTAGTAAACGATTAACAGAAAAAGTGAAAAAAATTAAAAAAACAAGATGGCGGCCGAGCTGTGACGTCTCAAATTTCCACCCCTCTCCTGTAAAATTTTGTATGAAAAAATTTTTTTTCACCCATGGTGTCGTATAGAGCTCAAAGAATGTGACTCGGAGAAAGGTGGAGAGAGCTGATGAGTGAGGAGTTCGGAGACGGGCGAGGGGCACGCCCAGGGTATAGAAGATAGGTGGAGAGTGCTCGACCAAATGTCATTCGAAACCTCGAGCAGTTGCCAGTGAGTTGAAAAAAAATTCCAAAATGGCGGAAAAAAAATGGCGGCAAATTTTGTCCGTCTCTCTCTCGGAGACTATAAAAGATGGAGGAGCGGTTTCTCGACAAAAGATGATCACAACCCGGAGGTCTATCTGGTGAGTAGGAAAAAAATTCAAGATGGCGGATTTTTTTTTCCCCCCATACAAAATGTATGGGGAATATTGAAGGGACTAGAAGTTGGGAACTATGCAAGACATTGATTTTGATAGGTTCATAGGGCTTTTTTTCTTTTTCTTTTTTTTCATTTTACATTTGCTTTTTTTCTTTTTTTTTCTTTTTCTTTTGTGAATGAGGAGCACGGCCAGGTTATTGCAGATAGGTGGGGTGTGCTCGAACAAATTTTTTGGCAAAAGATGACCAGAATCCGAAGGTCTACTTGATGAGTAAAAAAATCGCGGTCCGCTTTAGCGGGCCGCGCACCCACGCGCCCTACTTGTAGTAATAACACTTCCCGCGAGCTGCTTTAGCAGCTCGCGCACCGAGCGAAATAAATAAAGCCGAACAATCGCGGTCCGCTTTAGCGGGCCGCGCACCCACGCACCCTACTTGTAGTAATAACACTTCCCGCGAGCTGCTTTAGCAGCTCGCGCACCGAGCGAAATAAATAAAGCCGAACAATCGCGGTCCGCTTTAGCGGGCCGCGCACCCACGCGCCTTACTTTTAGTAAAACACTTCCCGCGAGCTGCTTTAGCAGCTCGCGCACCGAGCGAAATACTAGTTATTATAATATATATAGCTCGATTACCACTGACTGACTGACTCACTGATTGACATAATTGTTCTCCTAGAAAGAGACAAAAAACGATATAATGATGTACGGGAGATATGTCCGGGTGGGGGATTCGAGTGGGGAAAAATTATGACATTTCGGAAAAACAAGATGGCGGCCGACGTGATTCTTGCAACTCTTTTGTTTTCCAACCGATTTCTTTGAAATTTTGGATTATCGTAGAAATTAGTAAACGATTAACAGAAAAAGTGAAAAAAATTTAAAAATCAAGATGGCGGCCGAGCTGTGACGTCTCAAATTTCCGACCCTCTCCTGTAAAATTTTGTATGAAAAAATTTTTTTTCACCCATGGTGTCGTATATAGCTCAAAGAACGTGACTCGGAGAAAGGTGGAGAGAGCTGATGAGTGAGGAGTTCGGAGACGGGCGAGGGGCACGGCCAGGGTATAGAAGATAGGTGGAGGGTGCTCGACCAAATGTCATTCGAAACCTCGAGCAGTTGCCAGTGAGTTGAAAAAAAATTCCAAAATGGCGGAAAAAAAATGGCGGCAAATTTTGTCCGTCTCTCTCTCGGAGACTATAAAAGATGGAGGAGCGGTTTCTCGACAAAAGTTGATCAAAACCCGGAGGTCTACCTGGTGAGTAGGAAAAAAATTCAAGATGGCGGATTTTTTTTTCCCCCCATACAAAGTGTATGGGGAATATTGAAGGGACTAGAAGTTGGGAACTATGCAAGACATTGATTTTGATAGGTTCATAGGGCTTTTTTATTTTTCTTTTTTTTCATTTTACATTTGCTTTTTTTCTTTTTTTTCTTTTTTTTTTTTTTTTCTTTTTTTTTCTTTTTCTTTTGTGAATGAGGAGCACGGCCAGGTTATTGCAGATAGGTGGGGTGTGCTCGAACAAATTTTTTGGCAAAAGATGACCAGAATCCGAAGGGCTACTTGATGAGTAAAAAAATCGCGGTCCGCTTTATCGGGCCGCGCACCCACGCGCCCTACTTGTAGCAATAACACTTCCCGCGAGCTGCTTTAGCAGCTCGCGCACCGAGCGAAATAAATAAAGCCGAACAATCGCGGTCCGCTTTAGCGGGCCGCGCACCCACGCGCCCTACTTGTAGTAATAACACTTCCCGCGAGCTGCTTTAGCAGCTCGCGCACCGAGCGAAATAAATAAAGCCGAACAATCGCGGTCCGCTTTAGCGGGCCGCGCACCCACGCGCCTTACTTTTAGTAAAACACTTCCCGCGAGCTGCTTTAGCAGCTCGCGCACCGAGCAAACGCTAGTTATTATAATATATATAGCTCGATTACCACTGACTGACTGACACACTCACTGATTGACATAATTGTTCTCCTAGAAAGAGACAAAAAACGATAGAATGATGTAGGGGAGATATGTCCGGGTGGGGGATTCGAGTGGGGAAAAATTATGACATTTCGGAAAAACAAGATGGCGGCCGACGTGAATCTTGCAACTCTTTTGTTTTCCAACCGATTTCTTTGAAATTTTGGATTATTGTAGAAATTAGTAAACGATTAACAGAAAAAGTGAAAAAAATTAAAAAAACAAGATGGCGGCCGAGCTGTGACGTCTCAAATTTCCACCCCTCTCCTGTAAAATTTTGTATGAAAAAAATTTTTTTCACCCATGGTGTCGTATAGAGCTCAAAGAATGTGACTCGGAGAAAGGTGGAGAGAGCTGATGAGTGAGGAGTTCGGAGACGGGCGAGGGGCACGGCCAGGGTATAGAAGATAGGTGGAGGGTGCTCGACCAAATGTCATTCGAAACCTCGAGCAGTTGCCAGTGAGTTGAAAAAAAATTCCAAAATGGCGGAAAAAAAATGGCGGCAAATTTTGTCCGTCTCTCTCTCGGAGACTATAAAAGATGGAGGAGCGGTTTCTCGACAAAAGGTGATCACAACCCGGAGGTCTACCTGGTGAGTAGGAAAAAAATTCAAGATGGCGGATTTTTTTTTTTACATACAAAATGTATGGGGAATATTGAAGGGACTAGAAGTTGGGAACTATGCAAGACATTGATTTTGATAGGTTCATAGGGCTTTTTTTCTTTTTCTTTTTTTTCATTTTACATTTTTTTTTTTCTTTTTTTTCATTTTTTTTTCTTTTTCTTTTGTGAATGAGGAGCACGGCCAGGTTATTGCAGATAGGTGGGGTGTGCTCGAACAAATTTTTTGGCAAAAGATGACCAGAATCCGAAGGGCTACTTGATGAGTAAAAAAATCGCGGTCCGCTTTAGCGGGCCGCGCACCCACGCGCCCTACTTGTAGTAATAACACTTCCCGCGAGCTGCTTTAGCAGCTCGCGCACCGAGCGAAATAAATAAAGCCGAACAATCGCGGTCCGCTTTAGCGGGCCGCGCACCCACGCGCCTTACTTTTAGTAAAACACTTCCCGCGAGCTGCTTTAGCAGCTCGCGCACCGAGCAAACGCTAGTTATAATATATAAATAAAAAAATAAATAAATAAAACTTTATTGACCATAACCAACACAACAAATTAATTATCACTAAGAGTCTTTTATATACCTATTTAAAAGTAATTGGTGTGGAATGGTCAATGGGCCACCCCCTCAGCTTGTGGCGCAGCATGAAAGGCAGGTATGTACCTACCTGACACACCGCAACGCTGATTTTCAGGAAGGGCCCAAGGGCCGAAACGTCACGGACCACCACTGTGATCACACAAGAAAAAAAAAAGAAAATGAATTAACAACAAAAACAAAAATAAAATAAAATAAACATAATAGACAATTAAGGCTTAGATACAAGTTAATACTACTTATTAAAATTACGAATAGGTAAGTACTAATTTACTAATACTAAATTTAATTTACTAATTTAATAATATCTATATACCTAATATCTACTAATATACAATACACTGAATAAGAAATTTAGGACAGCCCAGGATATACTTATGCTATTTGTGTTGCGAGAATGTGTGCTTTATACTTTGCTTTAAAAGCATTCAATGTTTTTAAGCCACGTAACGGCGGCGGTAAAGAGTTCCAGCATTTACTAGCTGCAAATCTAAAGCTCCCCCTGAAAGCAGCTGTCCTATGATGGGGCACGGCCATACGCCAAGATGATACCCGCGTGCTAAATGAATTTTGATTTCTTCTAAGCCACTCGAGTTTTCTATACAAATAATCTGGTTTCCCTGTCAATACAACACCAAACAGAAGGGAAGCAAAATGCAAATCACGTCGAGAGGTCATATTTAACATCTTAGCCTGATTTATATGAGAGCTGATATGCGATCTTGGCGCTATTGGAAAACAGAAACGCATACACGCATTTTGTACCCGCTGTATCAACTTTTTCGATCGACCTAGCAGACAAGGTCCATAAACTGCATCTGCATAATTTAACTTTGACAGCACCAAAGACTCGCATAACCGCATTCTCATTTCTACAGTAAGGTAAGCACGAATCTGATATAATATTTTTAACCTATAGAAGCAGTTCCTAGTTACTTCCAGTAAATGTTTTTCAAAATGTAAGTGTGGCTCAAATATGATACCTAAATTTCGTGCCTCATAAACCCGCTCAATGTCATTATTATTTATTTTAATTTTAGGTTGCTGTGTATCTATTTTTTCTATTGTCTTCTTAGTACCCAGAATCATATATTTTGATTTAATTGGGTTAAGAATTAGGGAGTTTGTATTTGACCACTGCACAATTCTTTTTAAATCTTCATTAATTTTATTTTCAGCTTCCGGCGCTTCCTGAGGTTTATATGAATAATACAATTGCAGATCATCTGCATACATGTGATATTTGCAATTCAAGATTTTGGAGGTGACATCTGCACTATATATTGAAAATAGCAATGGGCCGAGAACTGATCCTTGTGGTACGCCTCTAGTCACCGGCAATATGGAAGACAACTTTTGGCTTCCATCATTCTTGGACACTTTAACATACTGTGCTCTGTTACTGAGGTAACTATGGAACCACTTTACTGCCTCAACACTAAAGCCATAGAAAGAAAGTTTAGATAGCAAGAGATCAACACTTATGGAGTCAAAAGCACGAGAAAAGTCCAGCAGGACAAGAGTAGTACCCTTGCCCTGATCCTGCGCTTCTAAGATGTTGTCCACCACATCAAGAACTGCAGTTGTAGTACTGTGGCTCTTACGGAAACCAGATTGATGTGTCGGTATTATACTATTTCCCTCTAAATATTCAGTCATCTGTGTGCTGACCACCTTTTCCAATACCTTAGAGAGGCATGGCAAGATGCTGATTGGCCTCAGTTCTTTTACACCAGATGGGCTGTCCACCTTAGGGAGTGGAGTAACAATTGCCGTTTTCCATAAGTCAGGGAATATTGAGGATTTTATAGACTGGTTAATTATCTGTGTAATAGTATAAAGACTCTCAGGCAATGATAATTGAAGCATTTGCAGAGATATCTCATCAACACCCTGAGCATTAGATTTTAGTCCTCTTAGAATTTTAGCAACTTCAACTTCATTAGTTGGCTTAAGAGTAAAGGTTGCTGACCCAAATCTATTAAATTCATAATAGGTCAGGTCTGATAAGCTTCTGGTATTACCTACTGGAATGTCGAGAAAATGCCTGTTAATCATGTCAGGGTTGCAGAGGGAATCGGGAAGGTCTTGGTGCTTTTTCTTATTATTTATTACTGTCGTTTTTAGATTTTTCCACAATATTTTAGGTTCTTTTAGAAAGCAGTTGATATATTTATTGTAATATGCAACTTTTTCCGCCTGTAAAGCACGCAAAACTAAATGCTTATATTCAAGGTAATTTTCCTTATGTTTATCTAGTTTACTATTTTTATATCTTTTGTGACTTTCGTTTCTAAGCCTTATCATGATTTTAATAGTGTATGTAATCCAAGGGTAGGAATCCTCTCTTATATGAATTTTTTTAATCGGGGCATGAATATCAAATAATTTTACTATAGACCTATGAAACAAATTAATCATCTCATTAACATCAGTGAGATTGTTAATTTCTTGCCATGGAAGGTCCTTTAAGTCTCTATTAAAATTTTCTAAAATAATATCCTTAATTGGTCTAGTCATAATAAAACGCGAGACTGTCTTTTCTTTTTTAAAGTTAAATGTTGCTGTAACAATTGCATGGGATCCAAGGTCTGGTATGTAGTCCACACTCACATCACGAACCGGGGCACTAGTACATATTAAGTCAATGAGTGTTTCACTGTGGCTTGTAAAATGGGTTGGCTGCGTCACTATTTGGTTAAGATTTATATATTGCAGGAAGTCAGAGAGCAGTTTAGTCTTATTTTCACCTGTATTCAAATAATTGATATTAAAATCACCAAGCAGCACTATAGAGTCAGCGTTAGAGAATGATGATACCGATTGAGTCATGGCATCTAAAAACACATTGACATCGAGCCAAGGCGGTCGATAGGCGGTTCCTACAACTAACTTCTTAGTGTTGACTCTCATACTTATCCACATTTGCTCGATAGAGGGTGCGTGCGGGTGCGGGCACAGACGCGCGTTGAGCTCGCGCCGCACGTAAAAGCATATATAGCTCGATTACCACTCACTGATTGACTGACTGACTGATTGACATAATTGTTCTCCTAGAAAGAGACAAAAACCGATAAAATGATGTACGGGAGATATGTTCGGGTGGGGGATTCGAGTGGGGAAAAATTATGACATTTCGGAAAAACAAGATGGCGGCCGACGTGAATCTTGCAACTCTTTTGTTTTCCAACCGATTTCTTTGAAATTTTGGATTATTCTAGAAATTAGTAAACGATTAACAGAAAAAGTGAAAAAATTAAAAAAACAAGATGGCGGCCGAGCTGTGACGTCTCATATTTCCACCCCTCTCCTGTAAAATTTTGTATGAAAAATATTTTTTTCACCCATGGTGTCGTATAGAAGTCAAAGAATGTGACTCGGAGAAAGGTGGAGAGAGCTGATGAGTGAGGAGTTCGGAGACGGGCGAGGGGCACGGCCAGGGTATAGAAGATAGGTGGAGGGTGCTCGACCAAATGTCATTCGAAACCTCGAGCAGTTGCCAGTGAGTCGAAAAAAAATTCCAAAATGGCGGAAAAAAAATGGCGGCAAATTTTGTCCGTCTCTCTCTCGGAGACTATAAAAGATGGAGGAGCGGTTTCTCGACAAAAGTTGATCAAAACCCGGAGGTCTACCTGGTGAGTAGGAAAAAAATTCAAGATGGCGGATTTTTTTTTTTTCATACAAAATGTATATGGGGAATATTGAAGGGACTAGAAGTTGGGAACTATGCAAGACATTGATTTTGATAGGTTCATAGGGCTTTTTTTCTTTTTCTTTTTTTTCATTTTACATTTGCTTTTTTCTTTTTTTTTTTTCTTTTTTTTTCTTTTTCATTTGTGAATGAGGAGCACGGCCAGGTTATTGCAGATAGGTGCGGTGTGCTCGAACAAATTTTTTGGCAAAAGATGACCAGAATCCGAAGGTCTACTTGATGAGTAAAAAAATCGCGGTCCGCTTTAGCGGGCCGCGCACCCACGCGCCCTACTTGTAGTAACAACACTTCCCGCGAGCTGCTTTAGCAGCTCGCGCACCGAGCGAAATAAATAAAGCCGAACAATCGCGGTCCGCTTTAGCGGGCCGCGCACCCACGCGCCCTACTTGTAGCAATAACACTTCCCGCGAGCTGCTTTAGCAGCTCGCGCACCGAGCAAACGCTAGTAAATATATATATAGCTGCTGGGGCTGATTGACTGATTCACTGACTGATTCACTCATTGATCACCTCTCCTGTAAAATTTTGTATGAAATTTTTTTTTTTCACTGATGGTTTCGTATAGAGGAAAAAAATTCATTCGGAGGAAAAATATGGAGAGAGCTGATGATTGAGGATTTCGGAGACGGGTGAAGAGCACGGCCAGGGTATCGAAGATAGGTGGGGGGTGCTCGAACAAATGTCACTCGAAACCTCATCCAATTCGCAGTGAGCTGAAAAAAAATTCAAAATGGCGGAAAAAAGATGGCCGCCATACAAATTTCTTCGGTGTCTATCTCGGGGAGTATAAAAGATGGAAGAGAGGTTTCTTGGCAAAAGATGATCAGGGCCCAAAGGTCTATTTGATGAATAGAAAAAAATCCAAGATGGCGGAATGTTTTTTCTCCATACAAAATATAATATGGCGAATATTGAAGAGACTAGAAGCTCAGAACTATGCAAGACTTTGATACGGTTCTTTTCCAAAATTTATTTTTATAAAAGAATTCTCATTCTGACAAATGATGAGATATGATGATCGAGGGTTTGGAAGGTGGGTGAGGAGCACGGGAAGGGTATTGAAGATAGGTGGGAGGTGCTCAAACAAAAAATACTCGAAACCTCATCCAATTGGCAATGAGCTGAAAAAAATTCAAAATGGCGGCCATACCAATTTCATAGGCATCTATCTGGGAGAGTATAAAAGATGGAATAGTGGTTATTTAATAGAAAATGATCAGGACCTAAAAGTCCACTTGACGACAGAAAAACCGCGGTCCGCTTGCGGGCCGCGCACCCACGCGCCCTACTAGTATCATATATGGATACAAGAAAAACTAAAAAATATATCCTATATCTACTCATAATCAAGAAAAAGAAGTTAAAAGGAGTGTGATAAATCAGTATTTGTTTTTTGTACTTGTACACTTTTTGCCAGAAATTAGGAGAAGTGCCGATTTGCGTTTTAATGTTATCTATACAGTCCAAGAGAGAATATTGGGTCACTGCATTCTCGACTCCTCTTAAATATAATATTTCCATTTATTTGGTTCTGCAAGTGACTACCACCTACCACCTATTTTATGTGTAAGCTCAACCAGTTTGGTGGACTGTTTGTTATGACTTAAGCTTTGCATCTGGTTCAAGATAAACCTTGGAAGGTACATGAAGGATATTATCCGGTGCAAATTGTAAATCGTGTCCATTGTCATTGTCAGGTGTTCCGAAAGTTCTTCATTCATGCGGATGGTCCACGGCGTTTGAGAAGGGGGGACACTGCCATTATACCTTATCGCATATTCAACTATCTATATCAAGCGATTAGTGTGAGTATTATAATGTTGTAAGATAGAAACAATTTGTGTACCTTAATAGAATAGAATAGAAATATTTTTTATTCAAATAAACTTTTTTACAAGTGCTTTTGAATCGTCGATGAGTCTACCACTGCACTGGTTCGGAATGCCCTTCCTGCCGAGAAGAACCAGCAAAAATTTCGGCGGTTGCTGTTTTCAAAACAAGTTTACAATACAACAGATACTTTGCTATGTATGCAGTGTTTCCACAATGAGGGGAAGTTCGATAAAAGCATTTTCGATTATTATGGTAAACCTAAATAGGAAAATAATACTAAGCACAGAGATTCAGAATCACAGATGATCTCTTGTAGTGAATGCTTGTCTTTTAAGTGAGAGATTTCTGGTAGCGACAATTTGGGAATTTAATTTTTAGCCGACTTCAAAAAGGAGGAGGTTATCAATTCGTCGGAATCTTTGTTTTTTTTTATTATTTTTTTTATGTATGTCCACGGATTACTCGAAGACGCCTGAACCTATTTGGAAAATTCCTTTTTGTCTGAAAGGGTATACTCCCCAGGTGGTCCCATATAAATTTTATCGAAATCGGTCGAGCGGTTTTTAAAATATCAACAATAAATTAAATACTTTGTATAGAGTAGTAATGTAGTCAAGCGGGAGTTTGAAGGTGGCTGTTTACAAATAATTTTTTTTATTGAATTATTTTAAATAGTCTAGTCTGGTTTGGTTGGAGGTTGCTGCCGTGACTTCTTCAATAAAATTGGGGATTTTTTTCAGATGAAAGTGCAAATATCAACGGACAGTGGTCTAAATAGTTCAACGAGTACTGAAACCGTATGCATACAACCGCGATCGTCAATAGCAAAACGTTTGGAAGTGTCCGCTCGACAAAATGGCGCCGCGAGACTACGTATCAAGGCGTCCACTGTCAGAGATCACCTGTGCACTAACGATACTAGCGGGAAGGATGTCAGGTGCGTTCATCATCTTGATTATCATGATCATCATGTCAACCTATCCATCATGTCAGACATCCACTGGTGAAAATAGACCTTCTTTAGTGCGCGTTATATACCCTGAGTAGCGATAGCCTATAGTGCTAGTCGCAGGTTCGATCCCGAGCACGCATCTCTGACTTTTCGGAGTTATGTTCGTTTTTGCAAATATCACATGCAAATGTCACATGCTTCAACGGTGAAAGAACACATCGTGAGGAAAGCTGCGCATCTGAGAGTGCTCTATATAATGTTCTCGAAGGTGTGTGAAGTCTACCAATTCGCAGCAATTTAAGCCAGCATGGCGGCCTATAACCCTTCTCTGAGAGGAGACCTGCATTCTGTAGTGAGCCGTTGATGGGTTACAAATGATAATGATGATGACTATATTTGGAAAATATCGAGGGTGAGGGCGATCACGCGAATCTCTTAGTCTGGACTGAACATCATCATCACCCATCAACGGCTCACTATCTGAGCACAGATCTCCTTACAAGATGCTCTGAGGCGACTTTTACAAAGAACCTTTGTCAAGGAGTACTTGGTACTTTTAGACACGTGCAGTTTTCATTATTCAATTACATTTATGGGCTGTTTTGGAAAATTGAGAACTTCGATTGATAAGTTGAATTTTTTAATCAAACTGTTCCCAAATGGCGTGCTAGGGCTTGAAATATTCTTAATTTGTCCATACACTATACAGAAATATCAAAACCAAAATATTTGAGAAGCTCTTAAGACTAAAGAGACGTTTTAGTTCAGCGGGTATGTTTCTTAAAAATCCTCTTTATTTATAGTGACGAAGTGGTCATTCGTATCGACGTAGACCCTGAAGGCGTGCCCGCGCAAGAACACAAGTCAGCAATGCTATGTGCCAAAGGTAAGCCAATATAAGTCAAGTAAGCCATCAAGAAATCCGTAGGAGAACCAGAGGTTATGACAACAGAGGTATTACTGGTGGGAGGACCTATGGGTTTGATACCCCACGACGGCAATTTGGGAATTTATAGCATCTAAATGACCTCTGGTATGCTTTATCGAGAGGCTTTGACAGTTGCTAATATTTTGATTTCCACGATTAGGGGTTTGGGGATACCGATAGGTACCCTAATCGGTTTCTACTCCTTTGTACCGCTTAGCCGTGCTGGATCATCATCAGCAATTGGGTATTTGACTGTTGTCAAAACGTTCATATTCATTAATTATAATCGAAAATCTAAAATGTAAGAATAACATTTGTAAAAACAGACAATAAATCGATCCAAAGCCAAATTAGTTACAAGCTATCTTATTGCGACTGTATTTGTCTCTTTCTAAAACGATATTTTCTATGAAGATTGTATGGAGCTACAATCTTGTGACGTCTCACTTCAGTAGCGCTCTCACTGTCTAATAGGAAACTTTAAGGCAGGCATCGTGTTGTAATATTTATTTTAAATAAATAAAAAAATATCAGTCAAATTCACAATTGCGCACTGGGAAGCCAAGAAGTCATAATTGGTTTAATTCGCTGCCACAGGTGTCGACCTCGTGGCACCACTCGAAAAATCATAGCATAACAAGGTTTTTCGAGAAGTGCAGCCGGATCTCTTACTGCTACTTCTCCCATGCGTTGTTGTTTTTTCAACAACGACTTTAGATCTTCACTACTGTTGTACCTACTTTATAGTGTTTCGATACTCGAAGTCTCGCAGACGCAATCGAGAGGTGGAAACATAATACTGTGCTCATTTACCAATTTGGCTGAAAAAAGGAATGGAGATAGCTCATACCCAGGATTTACACATAGGCTATATTTTATCTCGGAAAATTAAAGAGATCCTGCGGGAATTAAAAAACTCGTTCGAAGTGGCGGGCATCATCTAGTAATTTAATAATGGTTTCTTACAGATATTTACAGTCTAAAACGCCAGCCAGTGGTGTGGAAGTGGTCTCAGATAAAAGCAGTGCCGGGCACCGAGTCTGTGACAGTTTGGGCCGCTGGAAACACTATCGCTCCCTTGTTGGCTGTAAGTATGCATTTCTATTCCCCTTCTTCTGAAAGCGTAGTGCAGTGTTAGCAGTCTCCCACTAAGTACATGGACTGACGACATTAGAGAGTCACAGAGAGCCTCTGGATACAGGTAGAATGGGATCGGTGTCGTTGCCGCATCTGCTGTCAAAGACTGCAGTCTCATTCCTTATCTGTCTTCTATGAGCTTGAGAGTACGGTCTGAGAACTTTTCGGTTCATTTTCTGCGATGAGTCTAAAAACACAGCGGATCTTGTGGGATATGGGCAGTTTTTCATTCATTCATTCATTCATTTATTCCATGCATTCCAACTTACAATATATAATATTTACATTGGAACCCCGTTGGGGCACAGCAATTACTATTTAGTTAAAGTAGTTTCAAACCAACCAGCCCCCCGATTGTCTAAAAGTTGCCGATCAAAACCGTATTCATTTGATGGCATTAGCGTCAAAGTAACATAAACCATAATAGCATTGAATTTGAGCTCAATTTCGTGTATGCATTCTATACGTTTCGGTATGTACGATACGCTCCATAACGCTCCATGTTAAAATCGGTTGTACTGAATTTGTGACTTTAAATCAATACAGTCAAGGAATATTTGACGTTAATGCCATCAAATGGATACGATTTTGATCGGCAATTTTTAGACAATCGCACTTCTGTTGTCTAGATCGTCCACAGAATCTCAATCTTCTAGGCCAGGGATGGCGAACCTTTACGTACCAACGTGCGTTCTAAAGAAATGTTTAATGAGGTTTAGACGTGCCATCAAGTACTTAATTTTGATTTTGTGATTATTGGGAGAAGAATAATAATAAATACTCAAAACTCTTTTGGAACGAAGTTCCTTATCGCGCGTTGCGAAAGGGGGCTAGGCGGAAATTAAGACCAAAAGTTATAACGACACTCGACACTTTTTGATGGCCTAAAAAATATTTTATATAATAATTTCAACAAGTTGTGCATCGCTCCCGTGGCTCAATTGGCCCGCGCGCGGCCGCCAATCGAAAGACTGGTGGTTCGAGCCCACCCGGGGGCGCGCAATCCTATTTTCATTTTTTATCTTATAAAATTATTTTTATAAGTAAAATTAGTGTGACTTCTGTTGTTGCAGATTAGATAACATTATATAATACCTACTTCACACTTTTTTTCGTAGTTCATCATAATGAATTTTGTGTTCAGTGACGTGCCCAAGAATATTGTGTCGCGTGCCATTGGTTCGCCATCCCTGTTCTAGGCCATCGAATCGGTTGTGCAAGTCAATTTGGATGTTTTTAAGGACGCCGACGCACTAGTGCAGCTGCCTCGAGGCTGCGGGGAGCAAAATATGGCGCGTCTCGCCACCAACCTCCTGGCCCTGTTCTTCCTGGAGCCCACCTCTACACCTGCCGCCATCGCCAAGGACCATGTTGCTAGAGGTGACAAACCATTATAAGATTAACATGGATTGAACTGTAGTACGCATTTTTGGAACTTCCCCTCATAAATATGCTATTCTATTTTATTCTAACAAAGTTGCATGGGTTAAATCGGCTTGGCATTATTACAATGTAATAGCTACATAAAAATATTGTAAAATGATTTGACAGCCCGCTTTGAGTGGACCAAGATGTAAACTGCTGATCATCAGATCCTGATGTTGAATACGATTTAAAATTTACCACTACGAAACACTACACTCTTATGGCCTGTTTCACCAATTACTGATAAAGTGCATGATATATATATTATCTAACATATAAAATATCTGCTGGATAAATATGTGTGATATCTTTTTGAGTTTAACTGCCAGATTGACTTAACAGATACTTTTGAAACAGAAATTTGAACGCTATCCGTCAGATAAGTTGTAGATAGGCTATCAGACCTTTATCAGAAACAGGCCCTTGACGTACAAATAAATATATTACATACTAGCTGATGCCCGCGACTTCGTTAGCGTAGATTTAGTTTTTAAAATCCCTCGGGAACACTTTGACTTTCCGGGATTAAAAGTAGCCTTTGTCACTCTCCAGGTGCTCAACTATAACCATGCAAAAAATCACGTCGATCCGTGGCACTGTTGCGGCGTGATTGAAGGACAAACCAACAAATAAACACAATTTCGCATTTATAATATTAGTATGATGACTAGAATATTAAATTGCATAGGAAACCACTATAATATTACGTCAATACGATGTACTACATCCATACCTACAATATCTGACGCCTTTGGAGTAGTTTAGTTGCATAAGTGTGCGTGCTTGTCGAAGCCTAGGTGGGAGCGGGCAGGCGCGAGCATTGCGCTCGCTCACACTTATACAGATACGACACACACACAACCATAAGTCAGTCGTCCTCGTGAATTGCAAGAACTATAATTAGAGGTATTTACACTTTTCTTGATAGTTGAAAATTCGTTATAAAGAGGTTGTTCGCAAAAAATGTTCGTAATGTAGGGGTATATTTTACATTGACTCTTATGGACAATTCAAGGGGATTACGAAGAATTTGTTAAATCGAGGAAGTCGTTATATTGAGGTTCGTTATATTAAGGTTGCACTGGCTCCCTGGCTCAGTGGTGAGCGCTGTCTTATAACTGGGAGGTCTCGGGTTCGATTCCCGGCGGGGTCAATTTGGGAATTTATAATTTCTGAATTGTCTCTGGTCTGGTCTGGTGGGAGGCTTTGGCCGTGGCTAGTTACCACCCTACTGTCAAAGACGATTTAGCGTTCCGGCACGATGGCGTGTAGAAACTAATTAGGGGTATGGGTTGAATGTTCACTGCCATACCCCTTCCAAGTTAGCCCGCTACCATCTTAGACTGCATCGTCACTTACCATCAGGTGAGATCGCAGTCAAGGACTAGCTTGTCACCGAATAAAAAAATAAAAAAAACTGTATATGTATTAATCAACTGCATAGTGTTATTATAACACCTTTAACGGCAACTTCTTGCCTGGCAGGCTTTACCCGACAACTGCAGTACGTGCACCCGTCTGGCGGCTTCAGCGCGTTCGGTGCGGCCGACCCTTCCGCCTCCACGTGGCTCACTGCCTTCTGCGTGCGCTACTTGCGGAAAGCTTACAAGGTAACATGCATTTTTAACCGACTTCAAAAACGGAGGAGGTTCTCAATTCGTCGGAATCTTTTTTTTATATAATTATGTTCACCGATTACTCGAAAACGCCTGAACCGATTTGGAAAATTCTTTTTTGTTTGAAAGAGTATATTCCCCAGGTGGTCCCGTTTAAATTTTTATACTACACCTGCTCGGAAAGTACCTTCTGATTTGTGTCATATCGAGAAAGAGCGAGAAAGAAAATACGTCTTTACGTGGAGACAAATCTGCGGGCTGAAAAAATGTATGGAATTTCATTACTTAAACGTGCTTTAGCGGGCTGAAAAGTTGTATGAAAATCCATTACATATGTGGTTGTCTTTTTTTAATTTTTGACGAAATTAGTTCAGTAATACAAATACATAAAAAAATGGTGGTAAGCAGACTACTTTTAAGGTACGCAGGCTACTTTGGAGGTACGCAGCTACTTTTAAGGTACGCCAGCTACTTTAGAGGTACGCAGGCTACTTTGGTGGTACGCAGGCTACTTTTAAGGTACGCCAACTCGTTTAGAGGTACGTCGTCTATTATAGAGGTACAAAAGTTACTTTGGAGGTACTCAGGCTACTTTGGTGGTACGCAGGTTACTTTCGAGGTACGCAGGCTACTTTTAAGGTACGCAGGCCACTTTGGAGGTACGCAGGCTACTTTGGTGGTACGCAGACTACCTTCGTACCTCTAAAGTAGTCTCTGTAGAGGTACGCCGACTACTTTAGAGGTACGCAGGCTACTTTTAAGGTACGACAGCTACTTTAGAGGTACGCCAGCTACTTTAGAGGTACGCCGTCTACTTTAGAGGTACGCAGCCTACTTTGGAGGTACGCAGGCTACTTTGGTGGTACGCAGGCTACCTGCGTACCTCTAAAGTAGCCGGCGTATCTCTAAAGTAGCCTCCGTAGAGGTACACCGACTACTTTAGAGGTACGCAGGCTACTTTTAAGGTACGACAGCTACTTTAGAGGTACGCCGGCTACTTTAGGGGTACGCCGTCTACTTTAGAGGTACGCAGCCTACTTTGGTGGTACGCAGGCTACCTGCGTACTTCTAAAGTAGTCGGCGTACCTCTAAAGTAGCCGGCGTACCTCTAAAGTAGCTGTCGTACCTTAAAAGTAGCCTGCGTACCTCTAAAGTAGTGGGCGTACCTCTATGGTGACTACTTTGGAGGTACGCAGGCTACTTTAGAGGTACGCAGGCTACTTTAGAGGTACGCTGTCTACTTTAAAGGTACGCAGGCTACTTTGGTGGTACGCAGGCTACCTGCGTACCTCTTAAGTAGTCGGCGTACCTCTGAAGTAGCTGGTGTACCTTAAAAGTAGCCTGCGTACCTCTAAAGTAGTCGGCGTAACTCTAAAGTAGCCGGCGTACCTCTAAAGTAGCTGTGGTACCTTAAAGGTAGCCTGCGTACCTCTAAAGTAGACGGCGTACCTCTAAAGTAAACTTCAATAATTAAAAAATGTGTCTGTTATTTTCCTCGTAGGTGTAGTATAAAGCACTATGTATCACTCGGGAGAAAGTGCGATTCCTAACTCGGGCGTATTGATACACTCGGCTTCGCCTCGTGTCTCAAATGACGCCCTCGTATGTAATGGGTCACTTTCACCCCTCGTAGAACAATGTACTATTACAAATTGGGTCGAGCGGATTTAAAAAAATCAAAAAGTGTAGTGGCACGGCCGTTTGAAGTCTGTTTTTTAAAAAGAATTTTTTATTAGGGTTCCGTACCAATATGGTAAAAATGGAACCCTTATGGTGAGACTTTCTCCGTCCGTCCGTCCGTCTGTCACAGTCGATTATTTCAGTAACTATTAAAGCTATCGACATGAAATTTGGCATAGTTGTGTATAATAGTGGCCCAACATCATTGGAATAAAGAAAAATCGAAAATTATTTTTAGTTTTATTAAAAAAGGGGAAAAATCGGGGCTTTGAAATTTCAAAGTAAAATAACTATACCGAATGGGGTATCATATGAAAGACCTTTACTTGTGCATTCTAAAACAGTTTTTTATTTATTTCTATATACAATAATTTTTGATTAATCGGCCAAAATGTCGAAAAAAATACCGTTCCCCCCCTTATCTCCGAAGTTTACCAATCGAAAAATCTGAAATAATTATGGTCAATAGAGGTTTATAAATATTTTACAGGAAAAATAAAAGCAACGCGAAAATTATGTTAGTTTAATTAAAAAAGGGGGAAAATCAGGGGTTTGAAATTTCAAAGTAAGATAATTATACCGAGTGGGGTATCATATGTGTTGAGGCCAACGGCTTGGCCAACGAGTCAACACCTGGACCACTAGGTTCAGGGGCCCATCAGCTGAACCTGAGTCCAGAGTCGCTGCCCAAAGCGGCCTTTCACCGCGGTCAGATCTGTTCTCAACGTAGTGGTGACTTAATGATGGTAGGGTTGCACTGACCTTCCTTGCA
Organism: Oeneis ivallda; assembly: GCA_029955525.1. Lineage (NCBI taxonomy): Eukaryota > Metazoa > Arthropoda > Insecta > Lepidoptera > Nymphalidae > Oeneis > Oeneis ivallda. Next base: position 2,595,418 of record JARPMR010000017.1, on the reverse strand, counting down.
GCAGTCAATCCTTGTACGGCCTGAGATGGTATGATAGTGGTGATATGTGGGTGTATTGTGAGGTTAAGTGTAAGGTGAACTTCTCAGGCCACTAGCAGCAGCAGGCAGGCAGCCAGTTATGGCCCGCTGGAGACGTTGGGCTGACGGAGCACTGTACACTTGGCTTGTCACTAGTAAGACCAACTAGAGGTGGTCAAAGTCACTGTTTCACACTTAGCGTGGCGAGCAATAACCGCTTGTTAGGAGTCGCCTTTTGTTACAAATAACAGTCTGTAATTCTGCTTATAGCTAGGTCGACACATAGACCGCTTGACGGCACAACTAAACCGTAAAATAAACTAAATCTAGACACTTAAACAGCAAAACGGTGCGCGAGGCGACTTGGATTTTTTCGTGTACGTGTTAGCTGTCAAAAAAGGAACTTGCAAAATCCACGCCCAAAAACGGCGGCAAGTTTAAAACTAAGAATCTGTCAACTTCATTGCGGGCTAAAAAGATTGCCAGCGCCACGACCATGGAACAAGGAATTCTGGACAGGTACATGACGCGAACAACCCCCCCGCCTGTGCTCGTAAGGATTTACGTCCACTTACTAGTAAATAGGTAAACGTGATAAGGAGCAAACGGCTCGCTGCAAGACAGAGTCTCCGACCATTACCTCGGCAACCCTGGGAACCCCATCAGACCCGTAGATCAGCTTAAGAATGCGCCCACGGCGCCAGTATAAAGGCAACAAATTAGGTTCCTTAATCAGCACTAAGTCACCAACTTTGGGTGGATCAGATTTGTCAGCCCACTTAACCCGCTGCTGCAAAAGATGCAAATACTCTAGTGACCAACGGTGCCAAAAACTCTGAGTCATCTGTTGCAGCAGCTCAAACCGGGACAAACGTGAGACCTTCACGTCCCTGAAGGGGTATTCGGGTAGAGCGTTAAGGGGCTGAACAATCAGAAAATGACCGGGAGTTAAGACCTCCAGGTCATTTGGGTCAGATGAGAGGGGACAGAGTGGCCGAGAATTGAGTACAGCCTCAATTTTGCAAAACACGGTGGCGAGTTCTTCAAAGGTTAAAACAGTTTCGCCTATAACGCGCCGGAGATGAGTCTTGGCCACCACGGCTTCGAATATTCCACCCCAATGAGGGCAAGCTGGGGGGTCAAACTTCCATGTTACCCCCATCTTGGACAATGCTGTACTTAATCTAATCTTATTGCTAGACAGGAATTCGACAATTTCTTTTAAATATCAATCAGTGCCCTTATAATTGGTGCCGCAATCAGTGCGAATCAGGTCAGGCAATCCTCGACGAGAGACAAATCTACCTAGCGTGGCTACAAAAGCTTCAGTGCTTAAGGCACTCACAAGTTCTAAATGTACCGCCTTGGTAGCGAGACATACAAAAACGCAGAGGTAGGCCTTGAGCGATTTGGCGTTGCGGAGGTTAGAGCTCTTGATGGCAAACGGGCCAGCAAAATCAGTGCCAACCCCAGCAAAGGGTCGAGTGGCTAGAACGCGGTCGGAGGGCAGATCACCCATCATCGGCTGTGAAGTATTAGCCTTCAAGCGGTAACACGGAATGCATCTGAAAGTGACGTTCCGTATGGTGCGTCTCCCTGCGAGAATCCAAAACTCGCGCTGTAAAATAGCCGAGAGTGCATTACAACCAGCGTGGGCATTTTCAAGATGGTAGTGTGTCACTAGCAATTTGACAAAGGTGCCGTCCTTAGGTAGCAAAAGGGGGTGGCGAGCACCATAGGGCAGATTGGAATTCTTGAGGCGTCCTCCAACGCGTAGCATTCCGCTATTGTCCAAAAAAGGGCTTAGGCGAGCAAGGGGGCCCTTCAAAACTAAACCTCTCTTTAGGGTGTCAATCACGGATGAAAAATGCTCCACCTGAACCACACGCACCCAGTAGTTCCGGGCGTCTTGGCGTTCAAGAGGGGAAAGCACAGGACTCAAATTTTTATTTTCTGAATTCCGCCCATTATGGATAAAACGTCGAATCCAACCGGTAACACCAATTAGTTTATCAAGGGCACTGTAACGGTTCAAAAGAAAGTTCAAGTCGGGGATCTGTTTATCCTCAACCACTCCGACTCTTAAGCCCGGCAATACTTCGGGAGCGGAAAACCTATTTTGAGGCCAAGTCGTCTCGGATTGGGATAGCCAACTTGGATCCCACCAAAGGTGATGGTGGACCAGTGAAGAGGCCTCACAGCCGCGGGAGGCGCAATCGGCCGGGTTCAGTTCTCCGGGTACGTGTCTCCAAATCACCGGTACTGCAGAGCTCTGAATTTGGGAGACCCGATTCGCAACAAAGACCTCTAAGTTGTGAGGCGCGGCTCGTAGCCAGCAAAGGACAATCTCACTGTCCGTCCAAGCATAAACGTCGGTCAGATCGACCGCAGATGCCAAAGAGGAGCGGACGTGGTTCAAGAGGCGTACCAGAAGGGCGGCGCCAGACAATTCTAATTTCGGGATAGTTAGCCGTGACCGAATAGGGGCCACCTTGCTTTTTGCCAAGACGAGATGCGTTGCGACCTCACCGGCGACATCGACAGTCCTCAAATATACCACGGCGGCGTATCCTCGTTCGGAGGCGTCGCAAAACCCGTGGAGACTGGCATGACACCTTCCTGTTGGTAGGAAGCGTCGAGGCATGGAAATTCGGTTAACTTCAGGAAGTGAAGACACAAGGGAGTTCCACTCCTTCAATTACTTCCCAGGGAGTGGTTCGTCCCAACCGAGTTCAGCAATCCAAAGCTTCTGGAGGAAACATTTAGCCAAAAATATTACGGGAGTGATCCATCCATTGGGATCGAAGGTGCGAGCAACCGTAGACAATACGGAACGCTTAGTCCAGACCTTAGGAGGTGGGTCTAATTTGACCCGGTAGGTGAAAACGTCTTGGACGGGCTGGTACTGTATTCCAAGGACCGTCAGCAAATTGGGATTTTCGGGATTTTCAAAAATATGAGGATCCTGCTGATCCTTTCCCGGAAGATCCTTCAAGACGTGAGGGGAGTTGGACAGCCACTTGCCCAACTCATAACCTCCGGACTTCAGTATTGCAATCAATTCATCGCGAAGAGTCAGAGCTTCCTCAACGCTCGAGGCTCCCGTGCAAATATCGTCCATATAGACTGACGATTCCAAGGTGGCTGATGCGCGAGGGTAATTCAGTCGCTCCCGGTTAGCTAGTTCTAACAAGGTCCTGATAGCAATATAGGGGCTTGACTTGAGTCCATAGGTCGTGGTGTTCAATTCAAAGACACGCATTGGCTCATTAGGATTTTCGCGCCACAGAATCATTTGGTATCTCCGATCATCGCGATGTACCATCGACTGTCTAAACATCATCTTGATGTCAGCTACGAAAACTATTTGATGCCGGCGGAAATGCGTGAGGATATCGGAGATATCCTTGATCAGCTTAGGACCGGAGTGCAAGCATTGGTTCAATGTCACCCCGTTGGATGTGGCCGCGGAGCCGTCAAAAACCACTCGAATCTTCCCCCCAGGGGTCTTCAAGACGGCATGGTGGGGTAAGAAGTAGTGCTCGTGTGCCAATCAAAATTGGATGGTGACATATGCCCCAGGCCCTCGTACTCGCGCATAAATTCAACGTACTTGGAGCGGAAGGTGGAGTCGCGCCGCATGCGCCGTTCCATAGACAAGAGCCTCTTTTCCGCCAAGGCCCGCGATTGACCAAGCGGGGGGCGAGAAGCGAGAAAGGGCAAGCGAGTTACAAATCGCCCATCAACACGGCGGCCTGTGTTGTTTTGATAAAACAACTCACATTCAAGGTCAAGAGGGTCAACTCGTGCGGCATGCGGTGGCTCCTCAACTTCCCAAAAGCGCTGGACCACGTCCGACAGCGTCAAGCCGGCTGCTTGCAATTGGTCCAGCACCGGTAGGTCCGAAGACCGTAGCACGGGTCCAAAAAAGCTAGAGCCGAATATAGTGGACATGGCACATAGGCCGTCCTTCTGCAAAACCCTAATTTCCCCTGACAAGACCAGGCCCAACACATCGGAACCCAACAAAAGGTCCATAGGACCGGGTTCAGTCCAGTGGGGGTCAGCTGGGTTTAGGCCTGATGCACAGGACACCGCAGCGTCAGCTATTCGGACCTGCGGTAGGGGGCCTAAGATATTGTCAAGGACTGACACCTTGACCAAGACCCTAAGATTGCCCGTAACGGGGCCAAACATTAATTCCGCTTCCCCGTTAGGAGTCGAGGGCTCTATACCCCCGATACCTATCACCCGTCCTGTTCGAGGACTCCAAGGGAGCCCTAGCTCACCCACCAAACGAGAAGAAGCAATACAGCGCTGTGAACCCGAATCCAAAAGGGCGCGAACGATTAAAAATTCACCCTTCGGGTTGAATACCTTCACTGAGACAGTCGGCAAAAGAATGGTCTGACAGACGGACTGCCGGAGATTCAAGGTCTCAGGAGAAGTTGCTGTGGTGGGGGCTAGGGCGGCAACTACCTATTGGTGGTCGTCCTCATCAAACCGGTCCTCTAACCGGGGAATCTCATATTGAGACTCAGGGGGGACCTCCAAAGGTGAGTGGGACGGACCTCCATTTGGGTAAACCCATGCGTCATCTCGTGGCGGCAGCACGGGCCTAGTCATACGGGCTGAGGTCGGTAGGCCGTAGTAAGGCTGTCGACCCGCTCGAGGTGGGCGGCGTTCGAGGCGTGGCCACTCATGAAGCGGAGGTGAATAGCGGGCAGACTGAACCGTAGACGGAGCCGCCACAAATCTCCCATCAGAACGTCGAGGGGGGTTGGCGCCCCCCTCACGGGGGGGTGAAGCCCCCATAGGCGGGGTCGAAATCCGGACGCGTCGGGATTCATGGCCCTGATCAGGAGACCGACGCAAGTAATCCGGGGAGCGATCGGTAAGAGCGCCCCCGCCCGTGCGGGGCGCGCCCTCACTCTCCACCCGGCGGCCAACACCATTCTTGTTGGCGCACAAAATCTCCAGGTGATTACCCCTACAAATTGGGCATGGCCGTTGCTGTTGGCAGTCCCGTTGCATGTGAGCTTCCAGACAGCTATAGCACCAGTGGCGGTCTCTTGCAATGCCCCTCCGATCCTTGATCCGCTTAGAGAGAAACTGGGGGCAAGAAAGCACCCGGTGGCCTGGACGCCTGCAACAGTTACAGGGGGCGGGTTCAGTGGCAGCAAGTCCAGTAAACGGGCATTGGTCTCCGGTCGGAGGCCCTTTTACCAGGGACGCCAGTGTGACCCTTTTCCTTCCTCAGCTGGGCAGGCCGCTCTGGGGTCCTTGAAGGACCAGCAATACCAGAGTTATCAGCCTGCCGGCACTCTTCCTCAAGGAACTTTAAAAGGTCCGAAAAGGGGGGCAGGTAGCTGGCCCCGTCCCCACCATACCTTTGCTCAAAACGCAGTTTCAACTCGGGAGGTAGGCGGGACAACACAATGTGTAATAAAAGGAAGGACCACTGGTCCACGGGAAGCTCTAAACGCTTAAGAGCGTTGCAGGCTACAATCAGTGGATTTAAGAGCGATTCTCTTAAATGGGACACCCCATAGACACGTGGCAGCGCTAGAATTTGTGCCACGTGTGTGTCTGCTAACCGGCGCACGTTGGCATACCGCCGAGTCAGTAGTTCCCGCGCGGTGGTATAACTCTCCTCGGAGAGGTCTAGGTGGCTAACTAAACCCAGAGCCTCTCCCTGCAGGGAAGAGAGTAGATAGGCCAGTTTCTGGCAGGGAGACAGGTCCCTTCTCGCGTCCACCAGGCTATCAAAGAGGCTGAGAAAGCCTAGCCACTCGCTCAGGTTGCCAGAAAAGTGGGGCAAGTTTATTGTTGGCAACTTGACCTGTAACGCAGGCTGCGTGGTGGGTCTGGTGGGAGACTCAAGAATAGAGCTCATTCTCGCCTCCTTCTTGAGCCTCGCAGCCTCCTCCACCAGACCGTCTGTCAGCTCAAAAAACTGTTCGTAGTCCCGCACTGAGGACTCCAGCGATTCCGGAGGTAGCTCCAATGCCATGAGGTCTCGGAAGGCCTCTTCGACGACCGCCTGCCTGGTCCGCACCTGCTCGCACCGCTGGAGCAGTGCGGATGCCCGGTCCACTCGGCCTACCAAGGCGTTGGCTGTAGCAGCCCAACGCAGCTTTGATTGAATTTGCACGCTCAATTTTTTGTGGGCTGACATCTTAGGTAGGTACAAAACAACTTAAATAAAGGTAGTTACAACAACTAGATAACAAAATCAAAACAAAGTTATTTGTTACAAGTTATGTTTCAACTTCAACCAAACAAATTAATAATCAAACAAGAATTACCCACTTTAAACACAAACAAATTACTACTTAAATTTAAATTAAAAAGAATTATTTACTTTGAAACAAGAATTATTTATTTTAAATACATCAAACAAACTACTCTGTTACCTAACCACGAGGGGTTCTAGTAAACAAACAAAGTATTTGTTGGTTAAAAGTTCCAAAAGATACAAATTAAGCTATCAATAATTTATGTTAAGTCAATCAATAACATAAATTAAGATAAAAGAAAAATTAAGTTTTTAATTACCCGTACTAAGCCACTAGACTCATACCAGGCACTGCAAATTACAAATTGGCTTGGTAAGAACCTACAATTATCAAATTATATTAATATTAAGTTTATTTATTACAATCTACATCTAACTGTTGGCCAGTTACGGGCCACAAACAACAATTAGATACTATTAATTATTAATCAACAAAAATTAACAAAACAAAATCTCAATAATTGCAATCATTATACAGGCCTACATGTGACAAGGTAGGCTATGTACTAGTAACTCAATAAGCCTGTGTATTAATAAGTTATAAATTAATAAGTTTACAATTAATGAGTTAACCCTAGAACGGCAAAGTTAAGTCACAGTAATGCCAAATCTGTCCGCGGAATCAATTAAACCACGCTCTGCTTACCAATTGTTGAGGCCAACGGCTTGGCCAACGAGTCAACACCTGGACCACTAGGTTCAGGGGCCCATCAGCTGAACCTGAGTCCAGAGTCGCTGTCCAAAGCGGCCTTTCACCGCGGTCAGATCTGTTCTCAACGTAGTGGTGACTTAATGATGGTAGGGTTGCACTGACCTTCCTTGCAGCAGTCAATCCTTGTACGGCCTGAGATGGTATGATAGTGGTGATATGTGGGTGTATTGTGAGGTTAAGTGTAAGGTGAACTTCTCAGGCCACTAGCAGCAGCAGGCAGGCAGCCAGTTATGGCCCGCTGGAGACGTTGGGCTGACGGAGCACTGTACACTTGGCTTGTCACTAGTAAGACCAACTAGAGGTGGTCAAAGTCACTGTTTCACACTTAGCGTGGCGAGCAATAACCGCTTGTTAGGAGTCGCCTTTTGTTACAAATAACAGTCTGTAATTCTGCTTATAGCTAGGTCGACACATAGACCGCTTGACGGCACAACTAAACCGTAAAATAAACTAAATCTAGACACTTAAACAGCAAAACGGTGCGCGAGGCGACTTGGATTTTTTCGTGTACGTGTTAGCTGTCAAAAAAGGAACTTGCAAAATCCACGCCCAAAAACGGCGGCAAGTTTAAAACTAAGAATCTGTCAACTTCATTGCGGGCTAAAAAGATTGCCAGCGCCACGACCATGGAACAAGGAATTCTGGACAGGTACATGGCGCGAACAAATGAAAGGCCTTTACTTGTGCATTCTAAAACAGTTTTTTTTATTTATTTCTATATATAATAGTTTTTGAGTAATCGGCCAAAATGTCGAAAAAAATACCGTTCCCCCCCCCCCCCCTTATCTCCGAAGTTTACCAATCGAAAAATCTGAAATAATTATGGTCAATAGAGGTTTATGTATATTTTACAGGAAAAATAAAACCAACGCTCTAACTAGCATAGTTTTTTTTTATATTAACAATAAACCTCTACAAACAAAGTTAACGATAAATAAGCAAATTAATATACCTAATATTATCGTTTTTCTTTTACTTTTGGAGTACGGAACCCTCGGTGCGCGAGTCCGACTCGCACTTGGCCGGCTTTTATTAAATATATTACCTACTTCGTCTGCGTGCATTTTAATGTTTTTTTTATAATCCCATTGGAACAAGAAAATGGTTTCTCTGGCAATTTCGCTAAGATCGGTTTATATGATTAGGCCTTGAAAAATTAATCAGCCGTTCCATAGAGGTGATTTATATGGAACTCCTTACTTATATATTTAATTAGCTTTTAATATTTAAGGTTTTGTTTTAATTTATTATACATTATGTATTACTAGCTGACCCGGCGAACTTCGTACCGCCACATTTATCTATATAAATAAAAGAAATAAACTATCCTAATCCAAAAAAACTATCCTATCTTTCAAGTTGGACCAATTACAGATAGTTAAGAAGTTTTATCAAAATCGGTTAAGTACTTTAGGAGTCCATCGCGGACAAACAACGTGACACGTAATTTATATATATTAAGAAGATTTAAGATTAAAGAAGATAAGATAAGATAAGATTTAATCCTTCCAAATAAAACATTTTAAATTTTATTGAAGTTCGGTCATAACTCATACTTACCAGGTGATATCCGGGGAAGCCCCCGTCCCCCCCGCGATTCTTCAGGCGGAGCAGTGGCTGAGGGCGCAGCAAATGGAAAATGGCTGCTTCCGCAACCAGGGCCACGTGTTCCATCACGAACTTAAGGTTGGTTAAGGAGCTTGAAGTCTACGCTGAAAACTCAGCTGTTGTACACATAATTAAACAGTTATGTGTACAACTTAATTCTTCTTCTTCTTCTTCTTTATCAACCGATAGACGTCCACTGCTGGACAAAGGTCTCTTGCATGGACTTCCACAGGCCTCGGTCTTGCGCCGCCTGAATCCAGCGGCTCCCTGCGACTCGCTTGATGTCGTCGGTCCACCTGGTGGGGGGTCTGCCAACACTGTGCTTCCCGGTGCGGGGTCGCCACTCCAACACCTTGGGACCCCAACAACAACTGAATTATTGACTAGGAAAACATTGTGAGGTAACCTGCATGCCTGAGAGTTCTCCATAATATTCATAACACAAGGCGTATAAAGTCTGTCAATCCGAACTTGGCCAACGCTGGTATAAGGCATTTAATCAAACTGAAACTGAACTAAAAAAATCGGCCAAGTGCGTGTCGGGCCTCGCTCTTTTAGGGTTCCGTTAAAAAAAATTAAATAAAAATATTTCCATGTACCCATGGAAATATTTTAATTTAATTTTTTTAATCGACCGAGCGAAGCGAAGGTCTTTGAGTCTACTTGAGTGAATGTGCACTTGTCCGTCCGTCCGTCCGTCCGTCCGTCCGTCCGTCTGTCAGAGCCTTATAACTTCTGAATTACTGAACGTAATTACTTCAATTTTAGATATAATATGTAAACCGATGGCCTCCAGCCGAAAATGGCTTAAAAAGTTATAAAAATCTTTATTTCAGGGGGGCTCTCATAGAAGCGAAAGCGACGAAAAAAAAAATTTTTTGCTTTTCATAGCGTTACAATACGTCATTTTAAAGATAATTTGGAACAGAGTACAAAAGTATTTTTTTTTTAATTTTTTTCCTAAAATTGACGAAATGGGGGGCTTTCAAAGTGGAGATTATATTTGACCTCACAACGGAATAACCATTGAGAGCTGGGGCTTGAAAGTTTTATAATTTTAGCGTAATATCATGTACTTGAACAACAAATACTAAAATTAGATAAATGTAATAAGGAAACTAAATTATTTAACTTTTAATGAGCAGCAACAACAGAACTTCACAATGATGTCAATAGATGGCGCTCTCATCTCATATAGAAATTGCAGCTTATATGTAACATAATATATTCAATTAAAATTATTATTTAGTCATTTAGCAAACATCAATAAAACTTCACGTTGCAGCTTGTTTTTACATGTTTTCTGATCGTGTCGATAGTTGACGCTGTGTACAAGTAATTTAATTTGAATGTTCCAAAAAACTATACCTAAGTTTGATTGAGGCCTTGAGGATTTCACTATAACAGTTCCCTAACCTTTACGGGCTACATATGTTAAGTTAGTTGACACTTTCTGTCAACTTTGTTATTACAAACCTCTACGGGACAACTAAAGGTGAAAATGACATATGGGATGTTAGGATTGTATTTAGGGGCTACCTACGTAAAGAGACTTCTACAAAGGGGATGATTTAGGTATGGTTGGTGAAAACGGGCATAATAATAATGTCAATTTTGATCGTCATGTATCTATTGAATGAATAAGTAATTATGGGAAACCGTTACCGCGAGGTCTCAGTTCGGGGCGAACCACTAGTTTAATTTAATTTTTATTATTTGTTGTTATAGCGGCAATAGAAATACATAATATCTGAAAATTTCATCTGTCTATCTATTACGGTTTACGAGATACAGCCCGCTGACAGATGGACGGACGGACAGCGTAGGCTTAGTAATAGGGTCCCGTTGGTACCCTTTGGGTACGGATCCCTAAAAATGAAAAGTACACTTAATAAGGAATAAAATAATAATAAATGACTAACTGCCGCACTCAGAGTCGCTAATCGTTACTTAACGACTTAATCTTGGATTTTAAAAAGTTTCATTCTCAGAATTTAACGCAATGTTTGTACATTAATGACAGTTCAGTAATAGATTTAATGATAATTAATTAATTAATCATTAAATAATATAATTTAATACATGCGGCTGAGTGCGGCAGTTAATCACAAGTCAATGATTAATTAATCAATATCTGGGTGACCGAGGTTAGCTTGGTTTTGTTTTTTGTTTGGTATCGGTAATCGTGTTTTTTGGAAATTATATTTAAAAAAATAAAAAAATAAAAAAAAATAATAAAATTCATAGGGGCAAATATAATCGTCTTGGACTCGAACCGGGGTCTTCTGTTTTCTTAGCGAGTTTAGCCGTCATCAGAATTTTAATTTTCCAACCATCAGGGAGGACTTGACGAAGAAGGCGAGATATCAAGCGTAGCTCTAACCGCTTACGTCATAACATCCCTCCTCGAAACCGCTCCCTTATCCTCCGAACTCCTCAAAAACACCCTCTCCTGCCTCCGAGCATTACCTCCTTCCAAATCTAAATCCAAAGTTAACCCCCTAAGGATCTATGCCCATTCCATCATTACTTATTCCCTGATGAGGTTGAGGAGGTATGAAGAGGAAGTGAGGAGTGTGAATGAAGCTTTTCTGAGGGTCAGGAGTGAGGCTGGGTTGGAGCAAGATGAGGAGTTAAGGGAGCTGTTGGAACTTCTTAGAATGGCCAAGAGAACTGAGGAATACGTTTGGTGGGAGACAGGTCAGTTCATGTTATTCTTGCTTTTAGGCTAGATTTTGGTTTTTTCAATATTAGGTTAGAATAATGGTTGAAGATAATAATTAGGATAGGACAGGATTTAGTAATGTCTAATGACAAAAAGTTAGGAGAAAAGAGTTTTTCAATTGAAAAGTTTTCTTAGGGAATATTAGCGATTTGGGAGAAAGAAAATTTTTTCGCATGTACATCGTTCATCGGGGGAAAAGTACCTAATTATGTAGGTACTGTTTCACATGTAACCTAGTATCAAAATATTCATAGATTGCTAGTACTGTACGATGGACACAAGCAGTGAAAAATCATACCGCAATAATCTCTGTGTCCACAACTCTTTGTTGTATAGGTACCTATTACCTACTATTTTTTCTTTATCAATCGATAGCTGATATCCCCTGCTGGATTTCTACAAGAGCATGAAGGTGATGAATTTTGTTTAGGTATTGTTCTCTTTTCTAAAAGCACGTAATGTACCTATAATCTATAATAAAATTTATTTTTAAAAAACCGACTTCAAACGCCCGCGCCACTACAAAGTATACTTATAATTTATTGTTGATTTCCTAAAAACCGCTCGACTGATTTCGGCAAAATTTTAATGGGAAACCCTTTGAAACAAAAAAAAAATATATCCAAATCGGTTCAGGCGTCTTCTAGTAATCGGTGAACATACATAAAAATATCCCATGAATTGAGAACCTCCTTTTGAAGTCTGTTAAGAAGGGGTCACGTTTCCCAGGTAATCTGGCCACGTCGGTAGAGGCCACGGGCTACGCTCTGTTGGCGCTGTGGGAGTGTCCACCAGCGTTGCGCGAGAACTGCGCCGCGGACGTGGCGGGCGCCACGCGGTGGCTCGCCACGCACAGAAATGCTGCGGGCGGGTTCATTTCTACGCAAGTAAGCATTATGATGTAGTGCCACGTCGGTAGAGGCCACGGGCTACGCTCTGTTGGCGCTGTGGGAGTATCCACCAGCGTTGCGCGAGAACTGCGCCGCGGACGTGGCGGGCGCCACGCGGTGGCTCGCCACGCACAGAAATGCTGCGGGCGGGTTCATTTCTACGCAAGTAAGCATTATGATGTAGTGCCACGTCGGTAGAGGCCACGGGCTACGCTCTGTTGGCGCTGTGGGAGTGTCCACCAGCGTTGCGCGAGAACTGCGCCGCGGACGTGGCGGGCGCCACGCGGTGGCTCGCCACGCACAGAAATGCTGCGGGCGGGTTCATTTCTACGCAAGTAAGCATTATGATGTAGTGCCACGTCGGTAGAGGCCACGGGCTACGCTCTGCTGGCGCTGTGGGAGTGTCCACCAGCGTTGCGCGAGAACTGCGCCGCGGACGTGGCGGGCGCCACGCGGTGGCTCGCCACGCACAGAAATGCTGCGGGCGGGTTCATTTCTACGCAAGTAAGCATTATGATGTAGTGCCACGTCGGTAGAGGCCACGGGCTACGCTCTGTTGGCGCTGTGGGAGTGTCCACCAGCGTTGCGCGAGAACTGCGCCGCGGACGTGGCGGGCGCCACGCGGTGGCTCGCCACGCACAGAAATGCTGCGGGCGGGTTCATTTCTACGCAAGTAAGCATTATGATGTAGTGCCACGTCGGTAGAGGCCACGGGCTACGCTCTGTTGGCGCTGTGGGAGTGTCCACCAGCGTTGCGCGAGAACTGCGCCGCGGACGTGGCGGGCGCCACGCGGTGGCTCGCCACGCACAGAAATGCTGCGGGCGGGTTCATTTCTACGCAAGTAAGCATTATGATGTAGTGCCACGTCGGTAGAGGCCACGGGCTACGCTCTGTTGGCGCTGTGGGAGTGTCCACCAGCGTTGCGCGAGAACTGCGCCGCGGACGTGGCGGGCGCCACGCGGTGGCTCGCCACGCACAGAAATGCTGCGGGCGGGTTCATTTCTACGCAAGTAAGCATTATGATGTAGTGCCACGTCGGTAGAGGCCACGGGCTACGCTCTGTTGGCGCTGTGGGAGTGTCCACCAGCGTTGCGCGAGAACTGCGCCGCGGACGTGGCGGGCGCCACGCGGTGGCTCGACACGCACAGAAATGCTGCGGGCGGGTTCATTTCTACGCAAGTAAGCATTATGATGTAGTGCCACGTCGGTAGAGGCCACGGGCTACGCTCTGTTGGCGCTGTGGGAGTGTCCACCAGCGTTGCGCGAGAACTGCGCCGCGGACGTGGCGGGCGCCACGCGGTGGCTCGCCACGCACAGAAATGCTGCGGGCGGGTTCATTTCTACGCAAGTAAGCATTATGATGTAGTGCCACGTCGGTAGAGGCCACGGGCTACGCTCTGTTGGCGCTGTGGGAGTGTCCACCAGCGTTGCGCGAGAACTGCGCCGCGGACGTGGCGGGCGCCACGCGGTGGCTCGCCACGCACAGAAATGCTGCGGGCGGGTTCATTTCTACGCAAGTAAGCATTATGATGTAGTGCCACGTCGGTAGAGGCCACGGGCTACGCTCTGTTGGCGCTGTGGGAGTGTCCACCAGCGTTGCGCGAGAACTGCGCCGCGGACGTGGCGGGCGCCACGCGGTGGCTCGCCACGCACAGAAATGCTGCGGGCGGGTTCATTTCTACGCAAGTAAGCATTATGATGTAGTGCCACGTCGGTAGAGGCCACGGGCTACGCTCTGTTGGCGCTGTGGGAGTGTCCACCAGCGTTGCGCGAGAACTGCGCCGCGGACGTGGCGGGCGCCACGCGGTGGCTCGCCACGCACAGAAATGCTGCGGGCGGGTTCATTTCTACGCAAGTAAGCATTATGATGTAGTGCCACGTCGGTAGAGACCACGGGCTACGCTCTGTTGGCGCTGTGGGAGTGTCCACCAGCGTTGCGCGAGAACTGCGCCGCGGACGTGGCGGGCGCCACGCGGTGGCTCGCCACGCACAGAAATGCTGCGGGCGGGTTCATTTCTACGCAAGTAAGCATTATGATGTAGTGCCACGTCGGTAGAGGCCACGGGCTACGCTCTGTTGGCGCTGTGGGAGTGTCCACCAGCGTTGCGCGAGAACTGCACCGCGGACGTGGCGGGCGCCACGCGCTGGCTCGCCACGCACAGAAATGCTGCGGGCGGGTTCATTTCTACGCAAGTAAGCATTATGACGTAGTGCCACGTCGGTAGAGGCCACGGGCTACGCTCTGTTGGCGCTGTGGGAGTGTCCACCAGCGTTGCGCGAGAACTGCGCCGCGGACGTGGCGGGCGCCACGCGCTGGCTCGCCACGCACAGAAATGCTGCGGGCGGGTTCATTTCTACGCAAGTAAGCATTATGATGTAGTGCCACGTCGGTAGAGGCCACGGGCTACGCTCTGTTGGCGCTGTGGGAGTGTCCACCAGCGTTGCGCGAGAACTGCGCCGCGGACGTGGCGGGCGCCACGCGGTGGCTCGCCACGCACAGAAATGCTGCGGGCGGGTTCATTTCTACGCAAGTAAGCATTATGATGTAGTGCCACGTCGGTAGAGGCCACGGGCTACGCTCTGTTGGCGCTGTGGGAGTGTCCACCAGCGTTGCGCGAGAACTGCGCCGCGGACGTGGCGGGCGCCACGCACTGGCTCGCCACGCACAGAAATGCTGCGGGCGGGTTCATTTCTACGCAAGTAAGCATTATGATGTAGTGCCACGTCGGTAGAGGCCACGGGCTACGCTCTGTTGGCGCTGTGGGAGTGTCCACCAGCGTTGCGCGAGAACTGCGCCGCGGACGTGGCGGGCGCCACGCGCTGGCTCGCCACGCACAGAAATGCTGCGGGCGGGTTCATTTCTACGCAAGTAAGCATTATAATGTAGTGCCACGTCGGTAGAGGCCACGGGCTACGCTCTGTTGGCGCTGTGGGAGTGTCCACCAGCGTTGCGCGAGAACTGCGCCGCGGACGTGGCGGGCGCCACGCGCTGGCTCGCCACGCACAGAAATGCTGCGGGCGGGTTCATTTCTACGCAAGTAAGCATTATGATGTAGTGCCACGTCGGTAGAGGCCACGGGCTACGCTCTGTTGGCGCTGTGGGAGTATCCACCAGCGTTGCGCGAGAACTGCGCCGCGGACGTGGCGGGCGCCACGCGGTGGCTCGCCACGCACAGAAATGCTGCGGGCGGGTTCATTTCTACGCAAGTAAGCATTATGATGTAGTGCCACGTCGGTAGAGGCCACGGGCTACGCTCTGTTGGCGCTGTGGGAGTGTCCACCAGCGTTGCGCGAGAACTGCGCCGCGGACGTGGCGGGCGCCACGCGCTGGCTCGCCACGCACAGAAATGCTGCGGGCGGGTTCATTTCTACGCAAGTAAGCATTATGATGTAGTGCCACGTCGGTAGAGGCCACGGGCTACGCTCTGTTGGCGCTGTGGGAGTGTCCACCAGCGTTGCGCGAGAACTGCGCCGCGGACGTGGCGGGCGCCACGCGCTGGCTCGCCACGCACAGAAATGCTGCGGGCGGGTTCATTTCTACGCAAGTAAGCATTATGATGTAGTGCCACGTCGGTAGAGGCCACGGGCTACGCTCTGTTGGCGCTGTGGGAGTGTCCACCAGCGTTGCGCGAGAACTGCGCCGCGGACGTGGCGGGCGCCACGCGCTGGCTCGCCACGCACAGAAATGCTGCGGGCGGGTTCATTTCTACGCAAGTAAGCATTATGATGTAGTGCCACGTCGGTAGAGGCCACGGGCTACGCTCTGCTGGCGCTGTGGGAGTGTCCACCAGCGTTGCGCGAGAACTGCGCCGCGGACGTGGCGGGCGCCACGCGGTGGCTCGCCACGCACAGAAATGCTGCGGGCGGGTTCATTTCTACGCAAGTAAGCATTATGATGTAGTGCCACGTCGGTAGAGGCCACGGGCTACGCTCTGTTGGCGCTGTGGGAGTGTCCACCAGCGTTGCGCGAGAACTGCGCCGCGGACGTGGCGGGCGCCACGCGGTGGCTCGCCACGCACAGAAATGCTGCGGGCGGGTTCATTTCTACGCAAGTAAGCATTATGATGTAGTGCCACGTCGGTAGAGGCCACGGGCTACGCTCTGTTGGCGCTGTGGGAGTGTCCACCAGCGTTGCGCGAGAACTGCGCCGCGGACGTGGCGGGCGCCACGCGCTGGCTCGCCACGCACAGAAATGCTGCGGGCGGGTTCATTTCTACGCAAGTAAGCATTATGATGTAGTGCCACGTCGGTAGAGGCCACGGGCTACGCTCTGCTGGCGCTGTGGGAGTGTCCACCAGCGTTGCGCGAGAACTGCGCCGCGGACGTGGCGGGCGCCACGCGGTGGCTCGCCACGCACAGAAATGCTGCGGGCGGGTTCATTTCTACGCAAGTAAGCATTATGATGTAGTGCCACGTCGGTAGAGGCCACGGGCTACGCTCTGTTGGCGCTGTGGGAGTGTCCACCAGCGTTGCGCGAGAACTGCGCCGCGGACGTGGCGGGCGCCACGCGGTGGCTCGCCACGCACAGAAATGCTGCGGGCGGGTTCATTTCTACGCAAGTAAGCATTATGATGTAGTGCCACGTCGGTAGAGGCCACGGGCTACGCTCTGTTGGCGCTGTGGGAGTGTCCACCAGCGTTGCGCGAGAACTGCGCCGCGGACGTGGCGGGCGCCACGCGCTGGCTCGCCACGCACAGAAATGCTGCGGGCGGGTTCATTTCTACGCAAGTAAGCATTATGATGTAGTGCCACGTCGGTAGAGGCCACGGGCTACGCTCTGCTGGCGCTGTGGGAGTGTCCACCAGCGTTGCGCGAGAACTGCGCCGCGGACGTGGCGGGCGCCACGCGGTGGCTCGCCACGCACAGAAATGCTGCGGGCGGGTTCATTTCTACGCAAGTAAGCATTATGATGTAGTAGCAGTGATAGCCGAGTGGTTAGGACTGTGGTCTCCTATTCGGGGGGTCGCAGGTTCGATCCCGGGTACGCACCTCTGACTTTTCGGAGTCAAGTGCGTTTAAGCAATTAAATATCACTTGCTTCAACGGTGAAGGAAAACATCGCGAGGAAACCTGCACATCTGAGAGTTCTTCATAATGTTCTCGAAGGTTTGTGAAGTCCGCCAATTCGCATTGGGCCAGCGTGGTGGACTATGGCCTATAGCCCTTCTCTGAGAGGAGACCTGCGCTCAGTAGTGAGCCGTTGATGGGTTGCTGATGATGATGATGATGAAGCATTATGACGAAGGCATTGGACAGAAAATTATCCGCGAGATTTTTGGAACGAAGTGAAGTGAGTGAAGATGGTACGGACATGGCGGATGAGGGCTAGGTGAAAAAAAGTGTAAGAATTCCGTCACGACCCTTGTGTGTTGCCTTCGTTTATTATACACGTTCTGTCATAGCTTTGGTGGCGTAGCGGCTAAACGAAACAGTGAAACTATCGGTTCGGGGGTTCGAATCGTGACTTCAGATTATTTTATTTATTTTTATTATTAATTTATTATTAAAAGGAACTTCGTTACGACCGAGTGTTCCATGTCACTCACGCATTTCTAGTTTACTTTGAAGATTATATAATTACAGACGTATTAACAATCAATGTAAAAAAGAACACGCGCTCGCTTCTCTCGTGTGCGCGCCTGTTAACAAATGAAATCTGTAATAATTCAGAGGATACTCCTTTAAAATAGTATTTCTTAACTATCTAGGGGAACTGCCTCTGGTGTGCCCCGTCAATAATTCATCGATTAATGGCCGATTTTACCATCTTCAAGTGAGATTTTACCGGGGTATAAATAGGGCCTTCTAGCAGTTTTTGTATTGAAAATACTGTCAAAATATCAAATTTGCTCTCGGATAACACTTACTTTACGTTGGTGAAATCGGTCCTAAGACTACTAAATATGTATACAATTATTGACGTGATAACGTCTTATAAATCGATGAACACCGGCTGCACGTACGAAAAAGTGTCACGTTCCGCCGCGGAACAAGCGATAGAGAGATCGATCGGCCCAAGCGTTGGCTTGTGACACTCTTATTCATCAATGTTTCTATAATACGTTATCACGTAAAACTATCGTCCGTAAACCGACTTTACAACCAATTTTTTTTATATTAGGACACTTTAGTGGCCCTCGAAGGACTTTCCCGCTGGAGCACCCTCCTCCCGCCAGTAAACAACGTGACGGTCACCATCCAAAGCGGGACGCAGCGAAAGCAGCTTCACCTCGACGCGGCGGCCAAACTGCCTGAAACCGCCAAGGTCCCTGTAACTGACCAACTGAGAATTAGTGTTGAGGGTAAGTGGCAGTTTTTTTATTAATCCACTAATTATTATTATTATTATAGATAGAATAGAATAGAAATATTTTGACGTGATAACGTCTTATAAATCGATGAACACCGGCTGCACGCACGAAAAAGTGTCATGTTCCGCCTGAGCCTGAGGGTCCAAGCGAGAGCGCGCAACAAGCGATAGAGAGGCACGATCGATCAATCGTTGGCTTTGACTATACGCCCGCCAGTCATCGTCAATGTTTCTTTATGACGTTATCACGTAAAACTATCGTCCGTAAACCGCCTTTACAGACAACCAATTTTTTTAATTCAAATAACCTTTTACAAGTGCTTTTGAATAGTCGATGAATCTACCACTGGTTCGGAATGGCCTTCCTGCCGAGAAGAACCAGCAAGAAACTCGGCGGTTGCTCTTATCAAAATAGTTTACAATTGACAATAGGTACTATGCTATGTACCTATGCAGTTTTTCTAGAATGAGGGGAAGTTCCAAAAATGCATACCTACTTACAATTCAATTCATGTTTGAGACGGGCAGACAGAAAGTAGCCCCATTCCCGCCGGTTGTACCCGTTCACGAGCATGACGCATGACCCAGCCGTTGTTTCGATCAACCATAGAGACGGTTTTTCGTAATTTATAACAAGATAGTCATTGGTTACAAGTGACGATGTAGTGCAATGTGGTCACGTAAAAAGTTTATTTGAATAAAAAATATTTGTATTCTATTTACATAAGGTTTGCCCATTTCCAGGTACAGGATGTGCATTGGTCCAAGCCACCCGGTTCTACAACACGCTGTCAGAACTCGCGGAGCAGCAGAACTCCCTGACGGTCCAAGTGAACGCACAGACGGACGGCGCTTTCAACTGCGATCACAACGCGGTTTGCTTCTGTGCGGCCGTTGTGGAGGTAAGACTTACTCATACATACCTGCATACCAGAGAGATCTCCATAATGTTCTCAATGGTGTGTGAAGTCTGCCAATTCGCACTTGGCCATGCCTGATGGACTAGGGCCTCATCCTTATCATTAGCAACTCATCAAAAGACCAAGAGCCTGTATTACAACCTTCGGATAAGTGTCGGATAGCCTAACCGTAAATTTTGACACTTTCTTACTTATGTCAAGTGACAAAGACAAAATATGCGAATAAGCTATCCGACACTTATCAGAAGATGGTGAAAATGGCCCTTAGGCCTAAATTCTGAGAGGAGACCGCCAGTAAATATAGCTCGCGCATTTGTGTGCAATTATTATTAATTAATATTTCGAGCGACGGGGCATCCCCCATCCGGGGGGATGCCCCTCAGTCGCTCACGTCCGCAGGAACTACCTTTCACTTCCCTGCACGTGTCCCCCGGGTGGTGCTAAGCGAGCGACGAACTAGACGGCGTAACATAACAAAAAAAAAACGCCATACGATTAAAACAAAATCGAGGAAAAGTAGAGGTCGAAAGAGCACGTGGCAGATCGACCGTGAGACGGACCAAGTGAGGAGCTGCGGTGGATATTCCCTTACTCGAGGAGGGCAGCTGATAGGGAGGGGTCGGGGCGTATAGTGGAGCGTGCCACAACACTCCAGTGAGGGGCTGCGGTAGATATTCCCTTACTCGAGGAGGGCAGCTGATAGGGAGGGGTCGGGCCGTATAGTGGAGCGTGCCACAACACTCCAGTGAGGGGCTGCGGTGGATATTCCCTTACTCGAGGAGGGCAGCTGATAGGGAGGGCTCGGGCCGTATAGTGGAGCGTGCCACAACACTCCAGTGAGGGGCTGCGGTGGATATTCCCTTACTCGAGGAGGGCAGCTGATAGGGAGGGGTCGGGGCGTATAGTGGAGCGTGCCACAACACTCCAGTGAGGGGCTGCGGTGGATATTCCCTTACTCGAGGAGGGCAGCTGATAGGGAGGGGTCGGGCCGTATAGTGGAGCGTGCCACAACACTCCAGTGAAGGGCTGTGGTGGATATTCCCTTACTCGAGGAGGGCAGCTGATAGGGAGGGGTCGGGGCGTATAGTGGAGCGTGCCACAACACTCCAGTGAGGGGCTGCGGTGGATATTCCCTTACTCGAGGAGGTCAGCTGATAGGGAGGGGTCGGGCCGTATAGTGGAGCGTGCCACAACACTCCAGTGAGGGGCTGCGGTGGATATTCCCTTACTCGAGGAGGGCAGCTGATAGGGAGGGGTCGAGCCGTATAGTGGAGCGTGCCACAACACTCCAGTGAGGGGCTGCGGTGGATATTCCCTTACTCGAGGAGGGCAGCTGATAGGGAGGGGTCGGGCCGTATAGTGGAGCGTGCCACAACACTCCAGTGAGAGGCTGCGGTGGATATTCCCTTACTCGAGGAGGGTAGCTGATAGGGAGAGGCGTCGGGGCGTATAGTGGAGCATGCCACAACACTCCAGTGAGGGGCTGCGGAGGATATGCCCTTACTCGAGGACGGCAGCTGATAGGAAGGGGTCGGGCCGTATAGTGGAGCGTGCCACAACGCTCCAGTGAGGGGCTGCGGTGGATATTCCCTTACTCGAGGAGGGCAGCTGATAGGGAGGGGTCGGGCCGTATAGTGGAGCGTGCCACAACACTCCAGTAAGAGGCTGCGGAGGATATTCCCTTACTCGAGGAGGGCAGCTGATAGGGAGGGGTCGAGGCGTATAGTGGAGCGTGCCACAACACTCCAGTGAGGGGCTGCGGTGGATATTCCCTTACTCGAGGAGGGCAGCTGATAGGGAGGGGTCGGGGCGTATAGTGGAGCGTGCCACAACACTCCAGTGAGGGGCTGCGGTGGATATTCCCTTACTCGAGGAGGGCAGCTGATAGGGAGGAGTCGACAGAAAATGTTGATGAATATTGGTGTAGAGATAAATTGGACCTCGGAGAAGGACATAGGCATAGGCATGTTTTTGTAAATTTTACTTTACAACTCAAACCTGAATTGTCAAACCGGATTCATTCTTTATTGGAAAGTGTGTACCGTCATTTAAGTTTTAGGCAATTTTGGTGAAGACCTAATAAATATTACTGGATGTAGAGTATTACCAGATGTAGTCGCGGGCAATAGCTAGTGTTTCCATGAGTTTCATCATCATCATCATCATCAACATTTCTATTGGCTGTGTTACCAGGCGTGCGTGGTGTGGGCGGGTCCGTTCCCAGAGATGGCGCTGCTGGAGGTGGGCCTGCCCGGGGGCTTTGGAGCCGACGCGGCCGCGCTCTACTCGCAGCTGCAGCTGAACGATACACGTGAGTTGTTGTTTAGTGTAAGCAGACGTGCGTGGTGTGGGCGGGTCCGTTCCCAGAGATGGCGCTGCTGGAGGTGGGCCTGCCCGGGGGCTTTGGAGCCGACGCGGCCGCGCTCTACTCGCAGCTGCAGCTGAACGATACACGTGAGTTGTTGTTTAGTGTAAGCAGGCGTGCGTGGTGTGGGCGGGTCCGTTCCCAGAGATGGCGCTGCTGGAGGTGGGCCTGCCCGGGGGCTTTGGAGCCGACGCGGCCGCGCTCTACTCGCAGCTGCAGCTGAACGATACACGTGAGTTGTTGTTTAGTGTAAGCAGGCGTGCGTGGTGTGGGCGGGTCCGTTCCCAGAGATGGCGCTGCTGGAGGTGGGCCTGCCCGGGGGCTCTGGAGCCGACGCGGCCGCGCTCTACTCGCAGCTGCAGCTGAACGATACACGTGAGTTGTTGTTTAGTGTAAGCAGGCGTGCGTGGTGTGGGCGGGTCCGTTCCCAGAGATGGCGCTGCTGGAGGTGGGCCTGCCCGGGGGCTTTGGAGCCGACGCGGCCGCGCTCTACTCGCAGCTGCAGCTGAACGATACACGTGAGTTGTTGTTTAGTGTAAGCAGACGTGCGTGGTGTGGGCGGGTCCGTTCCCAGAGATGGCGCTGCTGGAGGTGGGCCTGCCCGGGGGCTCTGGAGCCGACGCGGCCGCGCTCTACTCGCAGCTGCAGCTGAACGATACACGTGAGTTGTTGTTTAGTGTAAGCAGGCGTGCGTGGTGTGGGCGGGTCCGTTCCCAGAGATGGCGCTGCTGGAGGTGGGCCTGCCCGGGGGCTCTGGAGCCGATGCGGCCGCGCTCTACTCGCAGCTGCAGCTGAACGATACACGTGAGTTGTTGTTTAGTGTAAGCAGGCGTGCGTGGTGTGGGCGGGTCCGTTCCCAGAGATGGCGCTGCTGGAGGTGGGCCTGCCCGGGGGCTCTGGAGCCGACGCGGCCGCGCTCTACTCGCAGCTGCAGCTGAACGATACACGTGAGTTGTTGTTTAGTGTAAGCAGGCGTGCGTGGTGTGGGCGGGTCCGTTCCCAGAGATGGCGCTGCTGGAGGTGGGCCTGCCCGGGGGCTTTGGAGCCGACGCGGCCGCGCTCTATTCGCAGCTGCAGCTGAACGATACACGTGAGTTGTTGTTTAGTGTAAGCAGGCGTGCGTGGTGTGGGCGGGTCCGTTCCCAGAGATGGCGCTGCCGGAGGTGGGCCTGCCCGGGGGCTTTGGAGCCGACGCGGCCGCGCTCTACTCGCAGCTGCAGCTGAACGATACACGTGAGTTGTTGTTTAGTGTAAGCAGGCGTGCGTGGTGTGGGCGGGTCCGTTCCCAGAGATGGCGCTGCCGGAGGTGGGCCTGCCCGGGGGCTTTGGAGCCGACGCGGCCGCGCTCTATTCGCAGCTGCAGCTGAACGATACACGTGAGTTGTTGTTTAGTGTAAGCAGGCGTGCGTGGTGTGGGCGGGTCCGTTCCCAGAGATGGCGCTGCTGGAGGTGGGCCTGCCCGGGGGCTTTGGAGCCGACGCGGCCGCGCTCTACTCCCAGCTGCAGCTGAACGATACACGTGAGTTAAGTGTTTAAAACAATCCTACTATCCTACTTCCTACATAATATTATAAATGAGAAAGTTTATAAAGATTGTTGTTGTTGAAATTTGTGAAGAATTAGGTATGGTTGAGCGAAGCAATGGCTGGATCATGCGTCGTGCTTGTGAACGGATTCCACCGGCGGGAATTGGGCTACTTTCTGTCTGCCCGTCTTATCATGTGTTGAATTATAATTAGGTATGCGTTTGAGAAACTCATTGTTGAAACACTGCCTACATAGCATAGTATCTATTGAATTGTAAACTTGTTTTGAAAAGAGCAACCACTGAGTTTCTTGCTGGTTCTTCTCGGCAGGAAGGGCATTTCGAACCAGTGGTAGATTCATCGACGATTCAAAAGCACTTGTAAAAAAGTTTATTTGAATAAAAAACATTTCTATTCTATTCTATCCTACTTCCTACTTAATAAAAATTCTTTTCAAAAAACCGACTTCTAACGCCACTACAAAGTATAAAAATAATTTTAGTTTGTCCACGTTTGTTGAAGTCGGGCGGGCCTATATACAAACTATGAAACCGATGCGCGACGCTACAGAATATGATAGACTCGTTTGTAGAAGTCGAGCGAGCATCGCGAGTCGGTTTCATAGTTTGTATTTTAGGCCCGCCCGACTTCAACAAACGTGGACAAACTAAAATTATTTTTATACTTTGTAGTGGCGTTAGAAGTCGGTTTTTTGAAAAGAATTTTTATTTTAAGCTTTTAAGTGTAGTATCCTATGATTGAGGAGCTAGGACCTGGAGCTCCATGATGTAGTCCATACTTGTTACCTACAATATCAATTCGTAATCGAAATTTCCTAAATCGCCATAGTTTTAGCCTGCAGCATCAGGCTTGAGGAGTTGAAGGTTAAAATTTTTATGGGACCATTTCGCAAACATCCTCTGTCGATTAAAAAAAAATCGCGCGAATCGGTCCAGTAATCCCGGAGAAATCGGTGGACATACATAGAAAAAAAAAAAAGAAAAAAAAAAAAAAAAAAGATACCGGCCGAATTGAGAACCTCCTCCTTTTTGGAAGTCGGTTAATTATAATACGAAAGTGTGTGAAGATGGATGGATGGATGTTACTCTTTCACGTCACATTGCGGTCCCAAAAAATAAACCGATTTGGCTGAAATTTGGAATAGAGATTGTCGTACCCACTCCCAGCACAAGCTTTCCGCTTAATTGGAGGGGAGAGGAGAATATAAGTCAAGTTCAGCGGCTAAATTTTTTTTTTATTTTTTTTTTATTGTTGGTAATGGTCTATAAATTTTTAAGGTGATAATAATTATGTGCATTATTAGTTTGATTTGAGAAATGCAAACCTCACTACACTATAATATCGTAGTCTGAACTCAAAACAGTGTGGTTATGTATGCCGAGTTTTAATTCGTTTGATCGTAATAGTTAACTATGACATTAGCATCAAAGTAAAATTAACCATAACAGTACTGAGTTAGAGCTCAATTTCGTGTATGTATTCTTATACATTTACGTAACGATTGTTATCATATTGTTAACCATATTGTTATCGATTTAAAGTCACAAATTCAAAACAGACGATTTTAATTTGGAGCGTTTTCGTTACGTAAATGTAAGAATACATACACGAAATTGAGCTCTAACTCAGTACTGTTATGGTTTATTTTACTTTGATGCTAATATCATAGTTTACTATGCATAGTTAACTATCCAATCTTGTACTAACCCTACAGAACGCGGGCGAAGTCACCGCGACTGGTATGCTATTTTGCTGAAAACGTTCCACTACATTATACATTATACATTAAACACGAGAGCGGGATAATAAAGGAGCAACATTTTATATTCTCGCGAGTCGCTCCGTCCGCAGAGTGCATGTCGTCAGAGCCATTTACTCAAATGCTCTTTACGCTAATGCTTTTACGTGCGTCAAACTATTCTACAAGTAACTCGTAAACCTATACTAGTTTCTAACAGTGACATCGCCTCTATATAGATATACACGTAGATATAATTATCTATCTTTACAAATATTATAAATGTGAAAGTGTGTTTGTTTGTTGGTTTGTCCTTCAATCACGATGCAACAGTTCGACGTGATTTTTTGCATGGGTATTGATGACCTGAAGAGTGACATAAGGCTACTTGTATCCCGGAAAATAAAATCCCACGGGATTTTTAAAAACTAAATCTACGCAAGCGAAATCGCGGATATCAGCGCGTACGTATGTAAAGGCTTATCCACTGAACCGATTGTGGCGAAACTTAGCTTAAAGATAGCTCACAGAGTCTGCTATTTTATTTCATGAAGAAAGTAAAAGAAATTAAAAGTAAACTAAACAGGGCGTTCGCGATAGTAAATTATTTTCATCCAGGAACAAGAGTTCTTACCGGATTTTAAAGCAGTGGTCTCAAAAGTTGAAATCACCCTTGTGATTGCCAACCTTCGCAAGGAGACGGGACATCAAGAAAAAGATTATTCTCTATTCTGTAACTGTCTCAAATAAAAAACTTGAGAGGTGTCAAGGGACACCCGGATGGAACGTAGTTCCTTTCGATTAATTAATTTGGCATTGTGTTCGGTATTTTGGCGGTACAATATTGGGTCTCCGTAGCCTTGTGGCTTCTGCAGTCGCCTAACAGCCAAAGCTCGATGGTTCGAGCTGGGATTCGAACCATCGACTTTTAACTGTTAGGCGACTGCAGAAGCCACAAGGCTACGGAGACCCAATATTGTACCGCCAAAATACCGAACACAATGCCAAATTCACATTCAAAAAGTGTCGGTTTCAAAAAAGTGACGATCCGTCTAGCCCCCTTCCGCACCGCGCGATAAGGAACTACGTTCCAATAAAAAAATTGGTTCTCTGTAAAGTCGGTTTACGGACGATAGTTTTACGTGATAAAGAAACATTATGAAGAAATATTACAGACTATGACTGGCGGCAGGCGGCGCGGTCACAAGCCAACGCTTGGGCCGATCGTGCCTCTCTATCGCTTGTTCCGCGCTCAAGCTTGCACGCGCAGGCTCAGGCGGAGCGTGACACTTTTTCGTGCATGCAGCTGATATTCCTCGATTTATAAGACGTTATCACGTCAAAACTGTACAACTTGTTTCATGAAACGAAGCCAGCAAAGCGTTTATAGTAACAACGCGGCAACAGTTAATCAACGCTGAATAGTGGCTCATTTCAGTAACTCCAGCCGACACTGGGTCAAGGCCGCCACAACACGCCCTATTTACTCGCACAACCTTTATTTAGCGGCAGATTACTTTCATTCACTCTCTAACTCCCATATTGTTGACAATAACCTTCTTATTCTTATTCTTTGTCAACCTATAGACGTCCACTACTGGACAAAGGTCTCCTGCATGGACTTCCACAGGTTTCGGTCTTGGGCCGCCTGAATCCAGCGGCTCCCTGCGACTCGTTTGATGTCGTCGGTCCATCTAGTGGGGGTTCTGCTAACACTGCGCTTCCCGGTGCGGGGTCGCCACTCCAGCACCTTGGAACCCCAGCGACCATCAGCTCTTCGAACCATGTGCCCCACCCATTTCCACTTCAGTTTCGCGACTCGCTGAGCTATGTCGGTGACTTTGGTTCTCCTACGGATCTCCTCATTTCTGATGATCTCGCAGGGATATTCCGAGTATAACTCTCTCTATCGCTCGCTGAGTGACCCTGAGCCTTCTTATGACAATAACCTACTGAATTCGCCGCCACAACACGCCCTATTTACTCGCACAACCTTTATTTAGCGGCAGATTACTTTCATTCACTGCCTCGTTGGTCTAGTAGTTAGCTTGTTCGACTGCGGATGACGAGGTCCCGGGGTCGATTCCCGGGTCGGGGCGTTAAAAAAAAATAAAAAACGCATTGGGTTTTCTGCCAAAGAAATTCTCAGTACTAGCCCGGAGTTAGGGCGGGCTATGAGAGTGAGGGAATAGAGAGTGCACCTGTGTTTGCGCACACACTTGTGCACTATAATATCTCCCGCGCAGATGGCTGACCTCTAAGGTGGTTGGCCGCCGTGATCGGATTCGGTCGGGAGGACATTATTATTGTTATTACTTTCATTCACTCTCTAACTCCCATATTATTGACAATAACCTACTGACTTCTAAAGCAACACCGAATCGGGAAGCGCAGTGTTGGCAGATCCCCCACCTGGCGAATCAGTGAAAATGACGAGTAAGGAAAAAGACCAGTGGTACGCTAACCCGTCCATGCAAGAGGCGTTTTTCCAACAGTGGACGTCTGTCGGTTCGTAAAGAACAAGACTTGAAAAATTGACATAAAGCTTATTGAAGGCTTCGGCCGTGGCTAGTTACCACCTTAGCTTGTTTTGGAGTGAGTACAACAATTATAGTGCAACGGGTGGGAATTGAATCATCGACCTATCTGTTTTCCGTCCACAACTTTAATCGTGCAAGGCTTCTAGGCTTCAAATCAAAATATTTATTGCTAAAAAAGACATAAGTATCAATCCTATTTTATCAATTTCAATTGAATTCCAAAGCCGTAGAATTTTTTTTCAACTGAAGATTCCTAGGTACGCCCAAAACGAAGACTAGAAATTGTTCTATCAATTAGGTCACGTTGAAACGAAAAGCCTAAATGAAAAGCAGAAAAAACAAAGGCGGACGAGTCTGGATGACTCTCGCAAACGTGTCCTAGATATCGCTTTCAGATGAAACAAACACTTCCCCGGGCTTTGAAATAGCTGCCGGGTCACGAAAACGGACACTACCTATGAAATAGCCAACTAAGTAGGACTAACAAAAAACTTCAGCTTATCTGTCTGTATATAAATAAAAATCACTGAGTATGTTTGTTCTCTATGCGTTCCTAAACCATTGTTCAGATTGTGATGACACTTAGGGGTATGGGTTGAATGTTCACTGCCATACCCCTCCCAAGTTAGCCCGCTACCATCTTAGACTGCATCGTCACTTACCATCAGGTGAGATCGCAGTCAAGGACTAACTTGTCATTGAATAAATTAAAAAAAAAGTGTGTGTCAGCTCCGGCCTCCGACGCACGACTGGAGTTTACGCGCGACGCTATATTCTTCTCTATGCTATCTTCTATATCTATCTTCTACTTTCGCTTTCGCAAAGCTCTTTCGCACGAAAACCAACCTTATTTACTCAACGTTAGGGTAGAAATTTCAACGTTGTGAAAAACGTAACGAGGTCATTGATAAATTGATTTTACTGCCCGGATTTTTCTCATACCGGGCTGCTGCTTTGGTAGGGTGTTCTGGGGACGCCCGCGAGGGTTCTTGGCCCAAAATTTATCTATGATATAATTTCTTTAAACTTTATGTAGGCGACGTAATTTCGTTATAATAAACGATGCACCGAGAGGGCGCGCGGCAGTTGGACCACCGTACCACAGAATATATAATAGTACCTACTATGTGTGTGGGGAGTAAGGGAGCGCACCTTCATCTAGCGCTCCAACAGTCAACCTCACCTGCCCGCGGTGCCCCCTGCTGGTTTACTGACGAGGCTATGGCGACCGACAGATGGCGGTATAACCATCTCATACTAGCTAGACTGAACAAATGGCACAGGCCGGTGTCGGGCATCAGCGACATCGGCGCGATCAGTCTAGCCCTGCGATGACCAACACGCCTGCCCAGCGTGGTCATTATGGGCAAAACCCTATATGGAAACTGTCACAAGGCCAAGGCCCCTAGTTCCCGGCGGCCTCGCTGTGCCTGACCCTGGCAGCGGTCACGGTAATGGCGGGGCAGGGGGTGCTAAGAATCTCCGGATGAGATTCCGCTGCCAACCCCGACGACTGGACCTGGCGACATATAACGCACGCACGTTGAGGACTGACGAGAAGATCATCGAGCTGGAAGAAGCAGTGAGCAAGTTGCGCTGGAATGTAATAGGATTGTCTGAAGTCCGAAGAGAGGGGGAGGACTCGATAATCCTCAATTCCGGCAACATGTTCTACTACCGGGAGGGCGATCAACAGTCCCAGGGTGGTGTCGGGTTCAACGTCCACAAGTCCCTCGTCAACAACATCGTCGAAGTCAAAAGTGTGTCGAGTAGGGTAGCGTACCTTATACTCAGAATCACCAATCGGTATTCGTTGAAGGTTTATACAGGTTTACGCACCGACTTCGGCACATCATGACGAGGAGGTGGAGGCACTGTATGAGGATATATCAAAAGCCATACACGCCTCTACCACTCACTACAATGTTGTGATGGGGGATTTCAACGCGAGGCTGGGTGAACGAAGCGGTGCAGAGACGAGGGTTGGGCGATTTGGTTATGGGCGAAGGAACCAGAGGGGTCAAATGCTGGCCGACTTCATGGAGAAGGAGGGCCTCTTTATGATGAACTCCTTCTTCAGGAAGCGGCCACACAGATAATGGACTTGGATGAGCCCCGATGGTTCTACGAGAAGTGAGATTGACTTCATTATGTCGACCAAGCGCCATATATTCAACTAGTAGGGCGCGTGGGTGCGCGGCCCGCAAGCGGACCGCGTATTTTCTACTCGTCAAGTAGACTTTCAGGTCCTGATCATTTCTATCAAAAACCACTCTTCCATCTTTTATATTTTCTGAGAAAGACACCTTTGAAATTTGTATAGCCGCCATCTTGAATCCGCCATTTTGAATTTTTTCATTTCACTGCCAATTGGATGAGGATTCGAGTATTTGCTGTTTGAGCAGCCCCCACCTATCTTGAATACCCTGGCCATGCTCCTCACCCATCTTCCAAATCCTCGATCAGCATTACTTTCCATATTTTTTCTCCGAATCATTAGTCAGGATGAGAATTCTTCTATAAAAACTTTTGAAAAGCAACCTTCGTCTTGCATAGTTTGTATGGAAATAAAATTCCGCCATCTTGATTTTTTTCCATTCATCAAATTGACCTTCGGGTCCTGATCACCTTTTGCTAAGAAACCACTCTTCCATCTTTTATACTCCCCGAGATAGACACCAACGAAATTTGTATGGCCGCCATCTTGAATCCGCCATTTTGGAATTTTTTTTAGCTCACTGGCAATTGAATGAGGTTTTGAGTATATTTTGTTTGAGCACCTCCCACCTATCTTCAATACCCTAGCTGTGCTCCTCACCCACCTTCCAAACCCTCGATCATCATATCTCATCATTTGTCAGTATAAGGATTCTTCTATAAAAACAAATTTTGAAATGAAACCGTATCAATAGTTCCCAACTTCTAGTCTCTTCAATATTCGACATAATATATTTGGTATGGAGAAAAAACATTCCGCCATCTTGGAATTTTTTCTATTCATCAAATAGACCTTTAGGTCCTGATCATCTTTTGCCAAGAAACCACTCTTCCATCTTTTATACTCCCCGAGATAGACACCGACGAAATTTGTATGGCGGCCATCTTTTTTCCGCCATTTTGAATTTTTTTTCAGCTCACTGCGAATTGAATGAGGTTTCGAGTGACATTTGTTCGAGCACCCCCCACCTATCTTCGATACCCTGGCCGTGCTCTTCACCCGTCTCCGAAATCCTCAATCGTCAGCTCTCTCCATATTTTTCCTCCGAATGAATTTTTTTCCTATATACGAAACCATCAGTGAAAAAAAAAATTTTCATACAAAATTTTACAGGAGAGGTGATCAATGAGTCAGTCAGTGAATCAGTCAATCAGCCCCAGCAGCTATATATATATTAACTAGTAGGGCGCCTGGGTGCGCGGCCCGCAAGCGGACCGCGGTTTTTCTGCTCGTCAAGTAGACTTTCAGGTCCTGATCATCTTTTGCCAAAGAAGCACTCTTGCATCTTTTATATCTCCGAGATAGACACCTATGAAATTTGTATGGCCGCCATCTTGAATCGGCCATTTTTAAGTTTTTTTCAACTCACTGCGAATTGGATGAGGTTTTGAGTGACATTTGTTCGAGCACCCCCCACCTATCTTCAATACCCTGGCCGTACGCCTCACCCGTCTCCGAAATCCTCAATCATCATAGTTCATCATTTATCACAATGAGAATTCTTCAATAAAAACTTTCGAAATGAAACCGTATCAAAGTCTTGCATAGTTCCCAACTTCTAGTCTCTTCAATATTCGCCATATACATATTTTGTATGGAGAAAAAAAAATTCCGCCATCTTGAATTTTTTTTCTGTTCATCAAGTAGACCTTCGGGTCCTGATCATCTTTTGCCCAGAAACCACTCTTCCATCTTTTATACTCTCCGAGATAGACACCGACGAAATTTGTATGGCCGCCATCTTGAATCCGCCATTTTGGATTTTTTTTTCAACTCTCTACGAATTGGATGAAGTTCCGAGTGACTTTTGTTCGAGCACACCCCACCTATCTTCAATACCCTGGCCGTGCTCCTCACCCGTCTCCGAAATCCTCAATCATCAGCTCTCTCCATATTTTTCCTCGGAATGAATTTTTGTCCCCTATACGAAACCATCGGTGAAAAAAAAATTTTTCATACAAAATTTTACAGGAGAGGTGATCAATGAGTGAGTGAATCAGTGAATCAGTGAATCAGTCAGTGAATCAGCCCCAGCAGCTATATATATATTAACTAGCATTTGCTCGGTGCGCGAGCTGCTAAAGCAGCTCGCGGGAAGTGTTTTACTAAAAGTAAGGAGCGTGGGTGCGCGGCCCGCTAAAGCGGACCGCGATTGTTCGGCTTTATTTATTTCGCTCGGTGCGCGAGCTGCTAAAGCAGCTCGCGGGAAGTGTTGTAACTACAAGTAGGGCGCGTGGGTGCGCGGCCCGCTAAAGCGGACCGCGATTTTTTTACTCATCAAGTAGACCTTCGGATTCTGGTCATCTTTTGCCAAAAAATTTGTTCGAGCACACCCCACCTATCTGCAATAACCTGGCCGTGCTCCTCATTCACAAAAGAAAAAGAAAAAAATGAAAAAAAAAAATGAAAAAAAAACAAATGTAAAATGAAAAAAAGAAAAAGAAAAAAAGCCCTATGAACCTATCAAACTCATTGTCTTGCATAGTTCCCAACTTCTAGTCCCTTCAATATTCCCCATACATTTTGTATGGGGGGGAAAAAAAATCCGCCATCTTGAATTTTTTTCCTACTCACCAGGTAGACCTCCGGGTTGTGATCATCTTTTGTCGAGAAACCGCTCCTCCATCTTTTATAGTCTCCGAGAGAGAGACGGACAAAATTTGCCGCCATTTTTTTTCCGCCATTTTGGATTTTTTTTTCAACTCACTGGCAACTGCTCGAGGTTTCGAATGACATTTGGTCGAGCACCCTCCACCTATCTTCTATACCCTGGCCGTGCCCCTCGCCCGTCTCCGAACTCCTCACTCATCAGCTCTCTCCACCTTTCTCCGAGTCACATTCTTTGAGCTCTATACGACACCATGGGTGAAAAAAATTTTTTTCATACAAAATTTTACAGGAGAGGGGTGGGAAATTTGAGACGTCACAGCTCAGCCGCCATCTTGTTTTTTTAATTTTTTTCACTTTTTCTGTTAATCGTTTACTAATTTCTACAACAATCCAAAATTTCAAAGAAATCGGTCGGAAAACAAAAGAGTTGCAAGATTCACGTCGGCCGCCATCTTGTTTTTCCGAAATGTCATAATTTTCCCCAACTCGAATCCCCCACCCCAACATATCTCCCCTACATCATTATATCGATTTCCGTCTCCTTCTAGGAGAACAACCCTGTCAATCAGTGAGTGAGTCAGTGAGTGTGTCAGTGGTAATCGAGCTATATATATTATAACTAGCATTTGCTCGGTGCGCGAGCTGCTAAAGCAGCTCGCGGGAAGTGTTTTACTAAAAGTAAGGCGCGTGGGTGCGCGGCCCGCTAAAGCGGACCGCGATTGTTCGGCTTTATTTATTTCGCTCGGTGCGCGAGCTGCTAAAGCAGCTCGCGGGAAGTGTTATTGCTACAAGTAGGGCGCGTGGGTGCGCGGCCCGCTAAAGCGGACCGCGATTGTTCGGCTTTATTTATTTCGCTCGGTGCGCGAGCTGCTAAAGCAGCTCGCGTGAAGTGTTATTACTACAAGTAGGGCGCGTGGGTGCGCGGCCCGCTAAAGCGGACCGCGATTTTTTTACTCATCAAGTAGACCTTCGGATTCTGGTCATCTTTTGCCAAAAAATTTGTTCGAGCACACCCCACCTATCTGCAATAACCTGGCCGTGCTCCTCATTCACAAAAGAAAAAGAAAAAAAAAGAAAAAAGAAAAGATAAAAAGAAGAAAGAAAAAAGAAAAAGAAAAATGAAAAAAAAGAAAAAAATAAAAAAAAGGAAAAAGAAAGAAAAAACAAAAAACAAAAAAAGTAAATAAATGAAAAATGAAAAAAAAAGAAAAAAAAAAGAAAAAAGAAAAAAAGAAAAAGAAAGAAAATGAAAAATAATGAAAAAAATAAAAATATAAAAAAAGGAAAAAAGAAAAGAAAAGAAAATGAAAAATGAAAAAAAAAGGAAAAGAAAAGAAAAAAGAAAAAAGGAATAACGAAAAAGAAAAGAAAAAAGTAAAAGCAAAAGAAAAAGAAAAAAAGAAAAGAGAAAAAAAAGAAAAAAAAGAAAAATGAAAAAGAAAAAAAAGAATAAAGAAACAAAAAGAAGAAAAAAAGAAGAAAAATCAATATTCGCCATATATTTCGCATGGAAAAAAAATCCGCCATCTTGTTTTTTTCCTGATCATCAAGTAGACCTTTGGGTCTTGATCATCTGTTGCCAAGAAACTACTCTTCCATCTTTTATACTCTCCGAGATAGACACCAGAGAAATTTTCTATGGCCGCCATCTTGAATCCGCCATTTTGGAGTTTTTTTTCAACTCCCTGCTAATTGGATGTGGTTTCGAGTAATTTTTGTTGGAGCACACCCCACCTAGTTGGTCGCGTGGATAGTTGGCAAAAAAACCACTCTTTCACCTTTTTTAACCCATTTCCAAAAAGGAGAAGGTTCTCAATTCGGCCAGTATATTTTACTTTTTTAATTCTCCGAGACCTAAGACACCTATGAACCTATCAAAATCAATGTCTTGCATAGTTCCCAACTTCTAGTCCCTTCAATATTCCCCATACATTTTGTATGGAAAAAAAAAATCCGCCATCTTGAATTTTTTTTCTACTGACCAGGTAGACCTCCGGGTTTTGATCATCTTTTGTCGAGAAACCGCTCTTCCATCTTTTATAGTCTCCGAGAGAGAGACGGACAAAATTTGCCGCCATTTTTTTTCCGCCATTTTGGAATTTTTTTTCAATTCACTGGCAACTGCTCGAGGTTTCGAATGACATTTGGTCGAGCACCCTCCACCTATCTTCTATACCCTGGCCGTGCCCCTCGCCCGTCTCCGAACTCCTCACTCATCAGCTCTCTCCACCTTTCTCCGAGTCACATTCTTTGAGCTCTATACGACACCATGGGTGAAAAAAATTTTTTTCATACAAAATTTTACAGGAGAGGGGTCGGAAATTTGAGACGTCACAGCTCGGCCGCCATCTTGTTTTTTTAATTTTTTTCACTTTTTCTGTTAATCGTTTACTAATTTCTACAATAATCCAAAATTTCAAAGAAATCGGTTGGAAAACAAAAGAGTTGCAAGATTCACGTCGGCCGCCATCTTGTTTTTCCGAAATGTCATAATTTTCCCCAACTCGAATCCCCCCCCCAAACACATCTCCCGAACATCATTGTATCGTTTTCCGTCTCTTTCTAGGAGAACAATCGTGTCAATCAGTCAGTCAGTCAGTGAGTGAGTGGTAATCGAGCTATATATATTACTAGCGTTTGCTCGGTGCGCGAGCTGCTAAAGCAGCTCGCGGGAAGTGTTTTACTAAAAGTAAGGCGCTTGGGTGCGCGGCCCGCTAAAGCGGACCGCGATTGTTCGGCTTTATTTATTTCGCTCGGTGCGCGAGCTGCTAAAGCAGCTCGCGGGAAGTGTTATTGCTACAAGTAGGGCGCGTGGGTGCGCGGCCCGCTAAAGCGGACCGCGATTGTTCGGCTTTATTTATTTCGCTCGGTGCGCGAGCTGCTAAAGCAGCTCGCGGGAAGGGTTATTACTACAAGTAGGGCGCGTGGTTGCGCGGCCCGCTAAAGCGGACCGCGATTTTTTTACTCAACAAGTAGACCTTCGGATTCTGGTCATCTTTTGCCAAAAAATTTGTTCGAGCACACCCCACCTATCTGCAATAACCTGGCCGTGCTCCTCATTCACAAAAGAAAAAGAAAAAAAAAGAAAAAAAAAAAGAAAAAAAAAGAAAAAAAGCAAATGTAAAATGAAAAAAAAGAAAAAGAAAAAAGCCCTATGAACCTATCAAAATCAATGTCTTGCATAGTTCCCAACTTCTAGTCCCTTCAATATTCCCCATACATTTTGTATGGGGGGGAAAAAAAATCCGCCATCTTGAATTTTTTTCCTACTCACCAGGTAGACCTCCGGGTTGTGATCATCTTTTGTCGAGAAACCGCTCCTCCATCTTTTATAGTCTCCGAGAGAGAGACGGACAAAATTTGCCGCCATTTTTTTTTCGCCATTTTGGAATTTTTTTTCAACTCACTGGCAACTGCTCGAGGTTTCGAATGACATTTGGTCGAGCACCCTCCACCTATCTTCTATACCCTGGCCGTGCCCCTCGCCCGTCTCCGAACTCCTCACTCATCAGCTCTCTCCACCTTTCTCCGAGTCACATTGTTTGAGCTCTATACGACACCATGGGTGAAAAAAATTTTTTTCATACAAAATTTTACAGGAGAGGGGTCGGAAATTTGAGACGTCACAGCTCGGCCGCCATCTTGTTTTTTTAATTTTTTTCACTTTTTCTGTTAATCGTTTACTAATTTCTACAATAATCCAAAATTTCAAAGAAATCGGTTGGAAAACAAAAGAGTTGCAAGAATCACGTCGGCCGCCATCTTGTTTTTCCGAAATGTCATAATTTTTCCCCACTCGAATCCCCCACCCGGACATATCTCCCCTACATCATTGTATCGTTTTTTGTCTCTTTCTAGGAGAACAACCCTGTCAATGAGTGAATCAGTCAGTGAGTGAATCAGTGGTAATCGAGCTATATATATTATAATGATGTCTCTGTGATCAACAGGGTGAAAACCGGGAGCGATCACCGTATGGTAAGAGGCACATTGAATATTAATGTGAAGCTGGAAAGGGCTAGACTGGTGAAGTCAACTCTCCGACCCTCTCGTGCTCATATCCAAAACCCCGAAAACTTCCAACTCGAACTTCAGAACCGATTCGATTGCCTAGCAGACTGTGTTTCTGTGGACGATCTAAACAACAGGTTCGTGGAAACTGTCCATACTGTGGGGTCTAAGTTCTTTAAGACCCATCGCAGGAAAAGAACCGAAAAGTTCTCTGACCATACTCTCAAGCTCATGGAGGAGAGACAAGAGATGAGGCTACAGTCATCGGTAGACGCGGCTGCGTACCGGCGGATTAATAGGCAGATCTCTAAGGCACAAACTCGCGACCTTCGGGTCTTTAATACCAAGTGTATTAAAGATACCATCGAGCGGAACAAAGGCTCAAAAGTGTTCGCGAGAGATCTGTCTATCGGACAGAGCCAGCTGACGCGGCTTAAAACTGATGACGGTCGTCTCGTCTCTTCTCGACCTGAGATTTTGGGAGAGGTCGAGAAGTTCTATGGGCAGTTATATACCACGACACAAAAACCTGTTGAGGATTTGGCCAAAGATCCCAGAGCCAAACTGACCCGACACTATACCGAAGATATCCCGGACGTCAGCCTATACGAGATTAGAATGGCTCTTAAACAGCTTAAGAACAACAAGGCGCCAGGTGATGACGGAATCACTGCGGAACTCCTGAAAGCGGGTGGAAAACCGGTACTTAAGATCTTTCAGCGATTGTTCAATTTCGTCATTCACGAGGGTATAACGCCGGAAGCATGGCACAGGAGCGTGGTGGTCCTGTTCTTCAAAAAGGGTGATAATACCTTGCTGAAGAATTATAGACCCATCTCGCTGCTGAGTCATGTTTACAAGTTGTTCTCGAGAGTCATTACGAATCGTCTCGCTCGTAGGTTTGACGACTTCCAGCCCCCCGAACAAGCCGGATTCCGAAAAGGCTTTGGTACCATAGATCACATTCATACGCTGCGGCAGGTTATACAGAAGACGGAAGAGTATAACCGGCCACTTTGCTTAGCGTTTGTGGACTATGAGAAAGCCTTTGATTCGGTGGAAACTTGGGCTGTGTTGAGGTCGCTGCAGAGATGCCGGATTGACTACCGGTATATCCAAGTGTTGAAGTGCTTGTACGAAAACGCCACTATGTCAGTACGTATACAGGACCAGACTACGAGACCGATCCACTTGCAGCGTGGAGTGCGACAGGGAGATGTAATCTCCCCGAAGCTATTTACCGCTGCGTTGGAGGACGTCTTTAAGCTTCTGGATTGGAACGGACTTGGCATCAACATAAACGGCGAGTACATCACTCACCTGCGATTTGCCGATGACATAGTAGTCATGGTAGAGACTCTGAGAGATCTCAATACAATGCTCAATGATCTCAGCAGGGTTTCTCAACAGGTGGGCCTGAAAATGAACATGAGCAAGACGAAAATCATGTCCAATGCTCATGCTCCGCTCCACCCAGTAATCGTTGAGAACTCTGCGCTCGAAATTGTAGACGAGTATATATACCTGGGACATACAGTCCAGCTAGGTAGGTCCAATTTCGAGAAAGAGATTAACCGCCGAATCCAACTCGGCTGGGCAGCGTTCGGGAAGCTCCGAGATGTCTTCTCGTCCAAAATCCCTCAGTGCCTGAAGACTCAAGTCTTTGAACAGTGCGTGTTGCCAGTGATGACTTACGGATCCGAGACATGGTCGCTAACTATGGGCCTCATAAGAAGGCTCAGGGTCACCCAGCGAGCGATGGAGAGAGCAATGCTCGGTATATCTCTGCGAGATCAAATCAGAAATGAGGAGATTCGTAGGAGAACCAAAGTCACCGACATAGCTCAGCGTGTCGCGAAACTGAAGTGGAAATGGGCGGGGCACATAGTTCGAAGAACTGATGGTCGTTGGGGTCCCAAGGTGTTGGAGTGGCGACCCCGCACCGGGAAACGCAGTGTTGGCAGACCCCCCACCAGGTGGACCGACGACATCAAACGAGTCGCAGGGAGCCGCTGGATTCAAGCGGCGCAAGACCGAAGCCTGTGGAAGTCCGTGCAGGAGACCTTTGTCCAGCAGTGGACGTCTATAGGTTGATAAAGAAGAAGAAGAAGACCTACTATGTACCGTACTTAGTCGTGTAATCATTTATCAAAATGCATATATGAAAAAAGTTAGTTGGCCTTCAAACGCGGTGGCGGTGGCATCTGACGTGCCTACACTCGTCAACAATGTCAATCGTTTCACGTTTTCTTTCTCCCCTGTAGCCAAGTTACACTTTACACTTTACATGGCATTGCAATTTGCAACCCATGCCGGGTACAGCTAGTTAATGTTTTATAGATTTTTTATAGTTATTTCAGCTGCCTTTATTATGTTGATAAAGGTCATATTGTTTTAAAAAGAGCAAGTGCTGAGTGCTCATAAGTAGGGTGATCCGGATTTGCTATAGGGTTTGATCCGTTTGAATCAAGTTCGGAGCAAATTCCTGCGACATCATATCGAAATGAGATCTGTAGATGAACAAGACTTACCGACATAGCTCATCAAGTCGCGAAGCAGAAATGGCAA
Organism: Oeneis ivallda; assembly: GCA_029955525.1. Taxonomy (NCBI): domain Eukaryota; kingdom Metazoa; phylum Arthropoda; class Insecta; order Lepidoptera; family Nymphalidae; genus Oeneis; species Oeneis ivallda. The sequence goes on along the minus strand of JARPMR010000017.1, from coordinate 2,556,339 downwards.
TGGGCGGAGCAAATAGTGAGAACATAGACGAATGATATTTACGGAGAGTGAGAAGAACCGATGGTCGTTAGGGTCCTAAGATTTTGGAGTGGCGACCTCCCATCGGAAAGCGCAGTGTACTCAGACCCCCCACTAGGTGGAACGACGACATCAGACGAGTCGCAGGGAGCCGCTGGATACAGACGGCGCAAGTTCGAGTCTGGTGGAAGTCCATGCAAGAGACCTATGTCCAAAAGCTGTAGACGTCTATCGTTTGATAAAAAAAGAAGTGCTGAGTATATTTCCGGCTCTTCTCAGCAATTTGCAGGTTAAATGACATAAGAGTTTTGAATGAATTTTTTTCAATCGAACTACACTGTACACTTTTTTTTTTAATTCGATGACAAGATAGTCCTTGACTGCGATCTCAGCTGATGGTAAGTGACGATGCAGTCTAAGATGGTAGCGGGCTAACTTGGAAGGGGTATGGCAGTGAACATTCAACCCATAACCCAAATATTGGTTTCTACACGCCATCGTGCCGGAACGCTAAATCGCTTGGCGGCACGTCTTTGACGGTAGGGTGGTAACTAGCCACGGCCAAAGCCTCCCACCAGACCAGACCAGAGACAATTCAGAAATTATAAATTCCTAAATTGACCCCGCCGGGAATCGAACCCGAGACCTCCCAGTTATAAGATAACAGCGCTCACCACTGAGCCAGGGAGGTAGTCAAAATGATCCTAGCATTCCTAACCTATATCCCAAAATAAACATTGTAAGCTCCAGCTGTGCATGTCACCGTCAGACAATATTAATCTGCTGCAATAATATAAACGTAACTCGGTCAATAAGATGGCCACATGTTGCTGTTTTTGTGGGACATTCCCAGTTAATGAAAATTGTGTGGTCCCCTAATTTGATTTTTTCGTGGGTATAGTTGAGAACCTAAAAAGTGACATAGGCTACTTTTCCGGAAAATCAAAGAGTTCCCGCGGGATTTTAAAAACTAAATCCACGCGGATGAAGTCGCGGGCATCAGCTAGTGCTATAATATTATAATGTGTTAATTTTCAGTACTTCGACGCATAGAACTATCTCCAAATAGCGGCAAAGCCACTCTGTACCTCGGCACACGTGATGGAAGCGACACGGTACCTCGAGCGGGTAATCAGTGCTACAAAATACACGCAGTTGGGCCCAAAGCAAGAACGAAACCAGCGCATGCCAAAGTGTTGGACTATTATCGTCCACATATCAAGGATACACAGGTAACTTTTGCAGTCTTTACAATGGTCAATAATATAAATAATCGGGTGACATATTGGTCCAAATGCTGGCACCAAATGTTAGCTTAAATTTTTTTCAAAACAAATCTTCTAGACAACCGAGCTCCAATCTAGACCCTAAAAATACTAATTTTTAGGGTCTAGATTGAAGCTCGGTTGTCTAGAAGATTTGTTACACTCTTGTCTTGAATAGAATATTTTTATTTTAAACATAAAATATTTTTTAAAGATGTACACCATACCAGAAGACTGTCCATCTCGAATAGCTCATGATACAAGCAACTACCTCAAATCAGACAATCTCTTCAATAGAGCTAAATCGTTAACTGATAGTGAAGAAATACTTATTACACACGAATTCTCTTTTGAAGATATACCTGAAGGTATTCCACTTGAAGATCCTTTGTACGACAATTTGACAAAGAGAAATCAAAATGAGAACACAAAAGGGCATACAAACGTTAAAAACCAAGTTGTTAATATCGAAGATAATATTCAATATAAAAATAATATCACTAACGAAATAAGGCAAAATGAAAGTATAAGAGACGAAAATGAAATTCTAAAAGAAGATGAACATGTCACAAACGCCCATAGCACAAACATCAATATAAATAATACAAAAGATGACAGAATACAAAATGAAAGCATAAAAGATGAAAATCAAATTATAAAAGAAAATGAATATTATTTTACAAATATCGGTGCGGTTATAACTGGTTCAAAAACCAATACAGATATCGAAACAAATAAGAGGATTCATGATGAAACAAGATTGAAAGAGAGTGTGACAGATGAAAATGAAATTCCAAAAGAAAATAATTATACGACAAATATCAGTACATTCATGAACAAAATGAACAATCATGGATCAGATAATGTAAACATAGTTACAACAAATGACTATGAAAATTTAGTAACCAAAGAAATAAATACGACTATTGATATGCAAAACGAATCAAAGGTTTCCAATGAGGTTATCCGCGATACAGCTTCTGTATTACTAGGTTACAACAAAAACGATGTAAAGGAAGAGCAAAAATTACATAATACTGAAGAAAAACTGGCAGTAAACAACCCTTCCTTTACAAATTTCCATGTAATAGACTCGGAAAAAGATTTAGACCTACCAACAGGTATTGAAGGACCAATTCCTGCAATTGTCTTGCCGCCTAAGAATTTCGTTGCTCCACAAGATATAGGTATGATTTCCTTATAACAATTTTTTCCGTATTCTGAAATCCCTATAGAAAAGAATAAAAACTTTATATATAAGCTACAGTCAAATTATAATAATTATTCAGAGTTCAGACTGAGCTAATGATTGATTGACTAAATGAAATGCAAAAAAATTAAATGCAAAATGCACTAATAAATGAAAAAAAAGCAAAAATATAAATAGCCTTTTTTGTTATTCCAGCCGACGCAATTCCAACGTGGAGAAGATTTTCAGATGTTGCATACAACCCGTATAGTAATACGGGTTACCAACGACCGTATTATTATAAACAAAATTACTATAATTAACACTTAAAATAAAAATCGCAAGCCACTGATGCATTTAAAACTATATGTGTAGTAGTTATGTACTTAATTTATAAAATAAGCTGTGGTTATTTTTGCATTTTTAATTAAATCGTATTGTTTTTATACCTTTAGTAAAATTTCTAATATTTATTATAAAATATATTTATTATAAGATGTAATATTTTTAATACATAAGACTGATAAATCTATTTTCTAAGTTGTATGGAATTAAATAATTATGTTTATTTGTATTTATAGTGTCCTGATTCCCAACAAAAGAATAGAGACCCTACTACAAATAACGAGTAATTTTAAAGCAGGTAGGTACCTACTGCGAAATATTTATGTAAGTAATCGTAGATTAGATTATGCGTACATAATATACTAGCTATTTGTTACCTATAGGTTGGTATATACCTATAACTTCTCGATGTACGAGTTTTTTCCATCTGCCGAAGACTAGCCCGAACAAACTAACATACAGACAATTCGAATACTTAACCATAATATTATATGAGTTTATTAAATTATAAAAGCAGTCTTATTTTATTAGTTATGTAAGTACTAGAAAGTAGGTATATTATGGCAGCGGAAAAAGAGGGCTGTGAAGCTATTAAATAAATAAATTTAAATTAATTAACAACTTTTGTTTAATTCTTTTTATCCGATCACACCGCACTATAGACACGACAATAATGATATTTTTCCATTTATATGACTATATAATATGACTGTAAATACGCTTTTTGACAAATTACAAGGCCTAGTCTAAGTACAGATGGTTTACTACAAACTTGTCCCTTGCCGTAAAGTTGGCACCACTCAATGAAAACCCTGACAACCGGCTTGAGATAAGCAATGGTGCCAGCATGACAGCAAGGGACAAGTTATATTGAACGGTCTGTACTGTAAGTAGGTAAGTAGGCACCCACTTTATGTTCAACAAACTGTTGCTTTTAATTTTGACCGGATGCTATAGATAAAGCAGCTGTTATAAAACATTGATAAAGTGTTAAAACATTTCCGATAAGAGCATAAACTGCACACTTTTGAGTGTGCAGTGTGTGGAGATTGGCGAATACCATAGAGTTTAAAATTAAATTATTTCTGAATCTGAACGGTTTTTAAAAATGCTGGGTCAAAATTCGCCAACCTCCTTTAAAAAATGTTTAATAAGTAGGTACATGAATTTACCATGATATTATGTTTATTTTGGTATGTATGTAGGTTTATATCTATATATCTATACTAGTAGGGCGCGTGGGTGCGCGGCCCGCAAGCGGACCGCGGTTTTTCTATCGTCAAGTGGACTTTCGGTCCTGATCATTTTCTATCAAATAACCAATCTTCCATCTTTTATACTCTCCGAGATAGATGCCGATGAAATTGGTATGGCCGCCATCTTGAATCCGCCATTTTGAATTTTTTTTCAGCTCATTGCCAATTGGATGAGGTTTCGAGTATTTTTTGTTTGAGCACCTCCCACCTATCTTCAATACCCTGGCCGTGCTCCTCACCCACCTTCCAAACCCTCAATCATCATATCTCATCATTTGTCAGAATGAGAAGTCTTTCTATATCAGTCTTTTATAAAAACAAATTTTGAAAAGGAACCGTATCAAAGTCTTGCATAGTTCTCAGCTTCTAGTCTATTCAATATTCGCCATATATTTTGTATGGAGAAAAAAAATTCCGCCATCTTGATTTTTTTTTTCCATTCATCAAGTAGACCTTCGGGCCCTGATCATCTTTTGCCAAAGAAGCACTCTTGCATCTTTTATACTCTCCGAGATAGACACCGACGAAATTTGTATGGCCGCCATCTTGAATCCGCCATTTTGGAATTTTTTTTCAACTCTCTGCGAATTGGATGAAGTTCCGAGTGACTTTTGTTCGAGCACACCCCACCTATCTTCAATACCCTGGCCGTGCTCCTCACCCGTCTCCGAAATCCTCAATCATCAGCTTTCTCCATATTTTTCCTCCGAATGAATTTTTGTCCTCTATACGAAACCATCGGTGAAAAAAAAATTTTTCATACAAAATTTTACAGGAGAGGTGATCAATGAGTGAGTGAATCAGTGAATCAGTGAATCAGTCAGTGAATCAGCCCCAGCAGCTATATATATATTAATATATAAAAGAAAGTGGTGTTAGTTACACTATTTATAACTCAAGAACGGATGAACCGATTTGGCTGAAGATTGGTGGAGAGGTAGCTTAGAACCAGGAGACGGACATAGGATACTTTTTATCCCGTTCGACGGCGTTTCCGTCAAGTCAATATAAAACGTAGTTTTTATTCAAATAAACTTTTACAAGTACTTTTGAAAACATGGAATAACAAAACGCAAATGACAGTGGAATAACAAAACGTAAATGACAGCTGAACGTAATTTTGTCTTTGGTTAAGTATGATAAAAAATTTGTCAATTATAAAAATGATAGCTAAACGTATTTGATAATATCAGTAATATGTTTTCTCTTTGAATCATCATTAACAATGCCGCGAGTAATATTATAAATGCGAAAGTGTGTTTGTTTGTTGGTTTGTCCGTCAATCACGCTGCAACAAAGCTACGGATTGACGTGATTTTTTGGATAGGTATAGTTGAGAACCTGGAGGGTGACAGGCATCCCGGAAAATCAAAGTTCCCGCGGGATTTTAAAAACTAAATCCACGCGAACGAAGTCGCGGGCATCAGCTAGTATTTTTATATATTATAAATATAATTATATTCTTATATGTTATTATTATTGTTTAGGTATTATGTGTACTTTAGTATGTACTTACCTACTTTTTATGTAGTAGGTACCTATATATTAAATTATTGCACCTTCCCGTTTCCTACAATAAGATTCCTTTAAAATTTAGGTTGCCTGGAGGAGATCGCTTAAAGCGATAAGGCCGCCTTTGCGTACTTACTTTTTTCTTTGTTTTAATTTAATTGTAAATATTATTGTGTGTAGCATTATAGAATTTACTAGTAGGGCGCGTGGGTGCGCGGCCCGCAAGCGGACCGCGGTTTTTCTACTCGTCTAGTAGACTTTCAGCTCCTGATCATTTTCTATCACAAAACCACTCTTCCATCTTTTATACTCTCCGAGATAGACACCGTTGAAGTTTGTATGGCCGCCATCTTGAATCCGCCATTTTGGATTTTTTTCAGCTCACTGCCAATTGGATGAGATTTCGAGTGACTTTTGTTCGAGCACCCCCACCTATCTACATTACCATGGCCGTGCTCCTCACCCACCTTCCAAACCCTCGATCATCATATGTCATCATTTGTCATAATGAAAATTCTTCAATAAAAAAAAATCTTGAAAAGGAATTGTATCAAAGTCGTGCATGATTCCCGGCTTCTAGTCTCTTCAATATTCGCCATATATTTTTGTATGAAGAAAAAAAAAATTCCGCCATCTTGAATTTTTTTTCTGTTCGTCAAGTAGACCTTAGGGTCTTGATCAGCTTTTGCCAGGAAACCACTCTTCTATCTTTTATACTCTCCGAGATAGACACCGACGAAATTTGTATGGCCGCCATCTTTTTTCCGCCATTTTGAATTTTTTTTCAGCTCACTGCGAATTGGATGAGGTTTCGAGTGACATTTGTTCGAGCACCCCCCACCTATCTTCAATACCCTGGCCGTGCTCCTCATCCGTCTCCGAAATCCTCAATCATCAGCTCTCTCCATAATTTTCCTCCGAATGAATTTTTGTCCTCTATACGAAACCATCGGTGGAAAAAAAATTTTTCATACAAAATTTTACAGGAGAGGTGATCAATCAGTCAGTGAATCAGTGAATCAGCACGAGCAGCTATATATATATTAATGTATCTATCTAGGTAGGTACGAGTACCTACCAACTTCACCACCTACCTAATACAATTACGCTTAGTCGTTAGAAACTCCAAAAACTCCATCCAAAAAAAATAGATAGATCGTTCGACGCCTGGGAAATGCTGAATTTTTTATAAGCCAAGCTAAACTTGACTAATAGTCACCTCTCCCCACCAAATAAGCGAAAAGCTTGTGCTAGGAGTGGGTTGGATATCATATCGAACTTGCGACCTTTCGATTTTCAGTTCGCAACTTTAACCGTTGGGCTATTGAAGCGCTAAATTGATTGCTAGTGTTGGCAGACCCCCCACTAGGTGGACCGATGGCATTAAACAAGTCGAAGGGAGCCGCTGGATTCAGGCGGCGCAAGACCGGGTCCTGTGGAAGTCCATGCAAGAGACGTTTGTTCAACAGTGGACGTCTGTTGGTTCATAAGGAAGGAGACTTCAAAAAAATTACCCAAGGCCATTTTGATACTCATGCCCATTTTCACCAAAACATCCACCTAAATCATCCCCTATGTGGGAGTCTCGTCCTTAAATACAATCCTTTTACAATCCTTACTCAATGTTATTTCCCTAAAGATTCGTGAAGATGAAATTAACAGAAAGCGTCACCCAACTTTGCTTAGGTAGCAAGTAAAAGTTAGGGAACGTTGTTTAAAAAGGGGCACAAACCTTTTTCGAAATCATAAGGAAATGGTGTCAGTCTAAATACATCACTGGATTGCGTTGAATAATTGCGTTTAAGGTGATTTAAACGAGTCTGCCCGCGAAATTCAAATTTAATTTGGTTTTTCCCATTTTACTAAATACTGATTAATTTGTGAGTAACTCACGTCCAACTCAGTATTTTGATTAATTTCTTAAACTGGTCACTTTCAAGTAAAGATTTTTTTATGTAAACCTGTGAAGATGATAATTCCACTGGCGCAATTAGAATATCTAAAGTCTACTTTGTCGTATTAGTTTACAAATTGCGAAAAACCAAATTAAATTTGAATTTCGCGGGCAGACCCGTATAATCATCCTTAAAGTGGGTCGCGCTGATGCTGTTGTGGAGACAAGTCGAAATAAAGGCTTGAAATGACTAGATGCGTGACGGTGTACAATGTAGATTGTAGAACCTCGCACTGAACGCGTAGGTATACATAATTTAAAGGAAAATAATAATTAATATCAGGAGGATAGAAAGCCGGGAATCTAGCCCGAAATCTCCCACTCCGACCGTCGCTCGACCGGTAGGTATTGTAGGTAGGTTCATTTATCGACCGAGCGAAGCGAAGGAGTTAACTAGAGCGATTTGCACTTGTCCGTCCGTCCGTCCATCCGTCTGTCAGAGCCTTATAACTTTTGAATTACTGAACGTAATTACTTCAAATTTAGATATAATATGTAAACCGATGGCCTCCAGCCGAAAATGGCTTAAAAAGTTATAAAAATCTTTATTTCAGGGGGGCTCTCATAGAAGCGAATGCGAAGTAAAAAAAAAAATATCGCGTTACATAAAATTGTTACGTATCATTTTAAAGATAATTTTGAACTGAGTACAAAAATATTTTTTTTTTAATTTTTCCCTTAAAATTGACGAAATGGGGGGCTTTCAAAGTGGCGATTTTATACGCTCGCTTGAAGACGCTCTCTAGGAAAATCCGCTATGGATTTTCAAACTGATTTTATGTTTTTAGGTCACTTATATCCTGTACTTGAACAACAAATACTAAAATTATATGAATATTATAAAGAAACGAGATTATTTAATTTTTAATGTACATCAGTAATTCATATAGCATCAACATAGCTTCACAATAATGCTAATAGATGGCGCAGTCAGTAACTATTCCCATGGAACTACGAGTTACGACTAACGACCTATCCCAAAAACAGTTTTGCGTCGACCATTATTATTTAGTTACTTATTATAATACAATAATTGTATTGTAATTTTTTTTGTACCATATTATTCAATTAAAATTATTTTTTAGTTAAATTTTAGTTAAATATTGTATATTTTCTATTCGCGTCGATAGATGACGATTTGTACAGATGCCCGTAACCCGGTTTCACTCGTTAGTACCTACATAATAATTCAATGTTTTCACTAACGTTCCCTAACCTTTACGGGCTACCTATAAGTTAGGTGATTGATGTTTTCTGTCAACTTATTTATCACGATCCTGTACGGGACACCTAAAAGGATATTGGGACGGATGTTAGGACTTAGGATTGTATTTAGGAGCTACCTACGTTAAGAGACTCCTACTTAGGGGATGATTTAGGTATGTTTGGTGAAAACGGGCATAATAATAATGTCAGTTTTGGTTATCATGTATCGATTGAATGAATAATCATGGGATACCGTTACCGCGAGGTCTCAGTTCGGGGCGAACCACTAGTTAATTTGTGTTGATGTTACAATATACACACATCGCACATCCTACCAACGTGTGGTGTACAAATATAGGAATGTTATGTCAAAAAACCGGCCTAGTGCGAGTCGGACTCGCGCACCGAGGGTTCCGTACTCCAAAAGTAAAAGTAAAACGATAATATTATATTAATTTGCTTATTTTTCGTTAACTTTCTTTGTAGAGATTTATTGTTAATATAAAAAAAACTATGCTAGTTAGAGCGTAGGTTTTATTTTTCCTGTAAAATATACATAAACCTCTATTGACCATAATTATTTCAGATTTTTCGATTGGTAAACTTTGGAGATAAGGGGGGGGAACGGTATTTTTTTCGACATTTTGGCCGATTACTCAAAAACTATTATATATAGAAATAAATAAAAAACTGTTTTAGAATGCGCAAGTAAAGGCCTTTCATATGATACCCCACTCGGTATAGTTATCTTACTTTGAAATTTCAAACCCCCGATTTTCCCCCTTTTGTAAACAAACTAAAATAATTTTCGCGTTGCTTTTATTTTTCCTGTAAAATATACATAAACCTCTACTGACCATAATTATTTCAGATTTTTCGATTGGTAAACTTCGGAGATAAGGAGGGGGGAACGGTATTTTTTTCGACATTTTGGCTGATTACTCAAAAACTATTATATATAGAAATAAATAAAAAATTGTTTTAAAATGCGCAAGTAAAGGCCTTTCATATGATACCCCACTCGGTATAGTTATCTTACTTTGAAATTTCAAACCCCCGATTTTCCCCCTTTTTTAAACAAACTAAAATAATTTTTCGCGTTGCTTTTATTTTTCCTGTAAAATATACATAAACCTCTACTGACCATAATTATTTCAGATTTTTCGATTGGTAAACTTCGGAGATAAGGAGGGGGGAACGGTATTTTTTTCGACATTTTGGCTGATTACTCAAAAACTATTATATATAGAAATAAATAAAAAACTGTTTTAGAATGCACAAGTAAAGGCCTTTCATATGATACCCCACTCGGTATAGTTATCTTACTTTGAAATTTCAAACCCCCGATTTTCCCCCTTCTTTAATAAAACTAAAAATAATTTTCGAGTTTTTATTATTCCAATGATGTTGGGCCACTATTATACACAACTATGCCAAATTTCATGTCGACAGCTTTAATAGTTACTGAAATAATCGACTGTGACAGACGGACGGAGAAAGTCTCACCATAAGGGTTCCATTTTTACCATTTTGGTACGGAACCCTAAAAATTAAATAAATGTCAAAAAATAATACACAACAGTTAAAGTTTCATCATCAGCAACCCATTAACGGCTCACTTCTGAGCGCAGGTCTCCTCTCGGAGACGGCTTATAGGCCATAGTCCACCGCGCTGGCCCAATGCGAATTGGCAGACTTCACCCATCTTTGAGTACTTTATGGAGAACTATCAGTTGTGCAGATTTCCTCACGATGTTTTCCTTCAACGTTGAAGCATGTGATATTTAATTGCTTAAACTCACATAACTCCGAAAAATTTGAGGTGCGTGCCCGGGATCGAACCTGCAACCCCCGAAATAGAAGACCACAGTCCTAACCACTATGCTATCACTGCTTATTGTAGGCTAGGTATAATATAATAGGTATGCTCAAACAAACTTATTCGATTCGCACATATATGAATATTAAATTAAAATAAAAATGCACTGCAAAAAGTGCATTGAATGTAAATTCGGACTTCTAATGAATTTGCTGACGGTGGGGCGACCGGCCGTCGCCCGCCAGCGGTGACTCAACTCTTAGGTATATTGCGTCGTGTATCGACGAGACACACTCGTCACTCATCTTTATTTACAAACTAGCTTTTTCCTGTGACTCTCCGCCTGGAGTTAGGTTTTAAAATCCCGCGGCAACCTTTTATAGTATACTAGCTGATGCCCGCGACTTCGTCCGCGTGGATTTCGTTTTTAAAATCCCTCGGGAACTCCTCGTTTTTCGGGATAAAAAGTAGCCTAAGTCACTCTCCAGGTCCTCAACTATACCCATGCAAAAATCACGTAGATCCGTAGCTCTGTTGCGGCGTGATTGAAGGAGAAACCAACAAACACACTTTCGCATTTATACTAATAGCTGACGCCCGCGACTTCGTCCGCGTGGATTTAGTTTTTAAAATCCCTCGGGAACTCCTCGTTTTTCCGGGATTAAAAATAGCCTAATCACTCTCCAGGTCCTCAACTATATCCATTACCCACGCAAAAATCAAGTCGATCCGTAGCTGCTGCGGCGTGATTGATGGACAGACCAACACACTTTCGAATTTATAATATTAGTATGATTATGCGGAATATAAAGTAGCCTGTCACACTTCTCCTGCTTAGGGCTAACATGCGCACCCCGAGAAAATTTATTCAGCCCCATTTTCTCGCGATATCTTTTAGATATTCACGAGCAGATACTCGTAGAGACTTTTTTGAGGTTCACATGCTAGCCCTGCTGGTCCGCAACTTTACACGACCTAATTTCGACAGCCAACTTCCCATACCTGTAAGAAATTAAAATTTAAAACGCATCATACTCATAACTACAGATACTGAGCATGTTAATGAAATGAACCAATAAAATTTTCCCTTACCAAAAATCCCTCTATCCCCAAAAAGTTCTCAATTCAAAACTGTTGGAACGAAGTTCCTTATTGGACTGTACGGACTTAGCGGATGGGGGCTAGGCGAAAAAAGTGTAAGAATTTTTCCGTCACGACCTTTGTGTTGCTTTCGTTTTTAACATATTCCATCATAGATTTGGTGGCGTCGCGGTTAAACGAAGGAGTGAAACTATCAGCTCAGGGGTTCGAATCCTGACTTCAGAAGAGCGATTGCGTAACTTTATTTCATGATAAATATTTTTTACGATTGTCATATATCGTTGAAACCAAATAGCGATTGTGTAAGTCCTACCGATGACATCATGATGAAATAAAGACCGATGTAGACCGATCGGAGAATGAACATAAATAGCCCCACCTATTGACGAGTAGCAGTAGTTCTTAGTCTAGTCGCTTCTGCTATTCAACTATAGGTGGCGCTAAAAGCTTCTAATTTTGTATATTTTCTGTGTTATTAATCATTCTTCTAGGGTTATATGTGGTTACAGCCATGTATTTTTTCTTGTTAGAAGTAAGTCTGTGTACTTTGTCGCTGTCAAGTGTCAATCAGTGTCAATGTCAGACGGCAGTCTTAAGTCATTAATCTATGAAAAATTCTTTTGTTTTTAATCTAAATTCTAATTATATTAAATTATTTATTAGCTTTGTATAATAGGCACGACTAAGGGAATTGAATTGAAGGAATTTTTTTACTCAAATAAACTTTTACAAAGTGCTTTCTAATCGGAAATAGGTAAGTAAAGTAACTTTTCATTTATACTAGATTATGCCCGCGATTTCGTCCGTGCGGATTCTTCTTCTTCTTCTTTATCAACCTATAGACGTCCACTGCTGGACAAAGGTCTCCTGCATGGACTTCCACAGGCTTCGGTCTTGCGCCGCTTGAATCCAGCGGCTCCCTGCGGATTAGGGTTTTTGATTTCCGAGGGAACTACTTTCTCGAGATAAAATGTAGCCGTGTCCATTCCAAAGTAACATACATCCATCCTCACAAACTTTCGCATTCATAATATTACTAAATGATCCCCGCTGGAAACACTGCTCTTTATAGAAGAAATAAAAATCTTAAATTTTGATTATTTCAGATCAACACGTCGCTACGCGTAGGATAACAACAACAACAACAAAAAAATATTTATTAATCCAAAGAAGTTATAACATAGCGAATAAAAATGGATACTAGTAATAGCTTAGCTAGAATCATGAGATTCTGTATTAAAGCTATCACTTCACATCTCTTTGCTGATAGCTGCTTGAACGTCCAGTGGAAATCGCGCACAAGTGTTGGAGATAATAAGAACGCATCTAATTTTGCATATAGTTAAAAGTTTCACCCGCATTAGTTTACATTCCATGGGAATATCGGAATAAAAGTAACAGCTATAGGTAACAGCTACCTATGTACCTATCAAGTTTCATCGCAATCAGTCAATAAGCATTTATTTGAATAAGAATTGATACTAGTGATACTAATGTAACCAACTTTTAATTTTACCAGCAATCTAATATTTTAGAACACAAAAGCTAGAGTTAAAGATATATTCCCTCACAGACTTTTTTGTAGGTAATAAGAAGTAAGTACTTTAATGATGTAGTATACATAAAATTTCATCTATCATCAATAGTTTTAGTGCACACCAATAAATAATGAATTTCATGTAAAAATTTTGCTACTTTTTTCTTAATTATAGCAGTTACTTTCTGTACATAGTTCGAAAAGCTGATGGTCGCTGGGGTCCCAAGGTGCTGGAGTGGTGTGGCCTTAACGAGCTCTAGATAATGACACCCCACATGCCAGGGTAAAAAAATAAAATTTTATTTAGACTCCTTTTCCATGTATCATCTCCCATACCCCCTATATTTTGTAATTTAATTTAATTTTATTATTCGTTATTATATTGGCAATAGAAATACACAATTTATGTGAAAATTTCAACTGTCTATCTGTTACGGTCTACAAGATACAGCCCGTTGATGGACGGACGGACGGACAGATGGACAGTGGAGGCTTAGTAATAGGGTCCTGTTGACACCCTTTGGGTATGGAACCCTAAAAAAGAAAAGATAATGTTATGTATGTTCATACAGGTTTTAATTCAATAAGATATGCTATAGTAAGTAGGTGAAAATGTAAAATGTTTATAATTATAAGAAAGCTTTTACTTTTTACTAAAAAGTTACTTTTTATTATCATGTTTGTGTGTAGCAGTACACGCTGGAAACAAATGCAGAATCATAGAAATAAAAAAAATAATGTTATGTATGTTCATACAAGATTTTATTCAATAATAAATATATATCAAAATCTCTTGTCACAACCTATGTTCGGAATAAACTCGAAAACTACTGAACCGATTTTAATCAAACTTTGTAACTATCTGTAATTTGGTCGAACTTAAAAGATAGGATAGTTTTATCTTAATTATTATGACATCAATATTTGTTATTGCAAATTAAAATATGTTAACTACACAACAGTCATATATGTATATACAGTGCGAGATTTAGGTTTCAATTACTTCCTGTACATAGTTCGAAGAGCTAATGCGGTCGACGACGACGACATCCAACGAGTTGCAGGGAGCCGCTGGATTCAGGCGGCGCAAGACCGAGGCCTGTGGAAGTCTATGCAAGAGACCTTTGACTGGTTCTCCTACCGATCCTAATTTCTGAGGAGATTATCTTTGATTGCCATTGATTGTCCACTAGGAACCACCAAGGAAGTAAAAGACATTTAAGACTGCAGCTGTGCTCAATTTAATTAATTTAGTAAGTAAATAAATGTTTATCATAGTCTTATAAAGGCTATTTCAAGATGTGATAAATAAGACTAATTATTTAGTACTAGTACTACTGATGCCCGCGACTTAAAAGATAGGATAGTTTTATCTTAATTATAATGACATCAATGTTTGTTATTGCAAATTAAAATATGTTAACTACACGACAGTCATATATGTATATACAGTGCGAGATTTAGGTTTCAATTACTTCCTGTACATAGTTCGAAGGGCTAATGGTCGACGACGACATCAAACGAGTCGCAGGGAGCCGCTGGATTCAGGCGGCGCAAGACCGAGACCTGTGGAAGTCTATGCAAGAGACTTTTGACTGGTTCTCCTACGGATCTCCTAATTTCTGAGGAGATTATCTTTGATTGCCATTGATTGTCCACTAGGAACCACCAAGGAAGTAAAAGACATTTAAGACTGCAGCTGTGCTCAATATAATTAATTTAGTAAGTAAATAAATGTTTGTTTATCATAGTCTTATAAAGGCTATTTGAAGATGTGATAAACAAGACTAATTATTTAGTACTAGTACTACTGATGCCCGCGACTTCGTCCGCCTGGATTAAGTTTTATAATTCCCGCGGGAACGCTTTAATTTTCTGGGATAAAAAGTAGCCTACGTGTTCGTCCTGGGTATGAGCCATCTCCATTCCAAATTTCAGCCAAATCGGTTCATTCATTGTAGCGTGAAAGAGTAAAAAACATCCATACATCCTCACACACTTTCACATTTATAATATTAGTAGGAAAATAATATTAGTAGGAAAATAATATTAGTAGGATGATGGTAAGTAAATACATGTCCCTAATATAGTGTAGCAAGCAGTGATAGCCGAGTGGTTAGGACTGTGGTCTCCTATTCGTGGGGTCGCAGGTTCGATCCCGTGTACGCACCTCTGCGAAGTTATGTACGTTTAAGCAATTAGGTAAATATCACTTGCTTCAGCGGTGAAGGAAAACATCGTGAGGAAACCTGCACATATGAGAGTTCTTCATAATGTTCTTGAAGGTGTGTGAAGTCCGCCAATTCGCATTGGGCCAGCGTGGTGGACTATGGCCTATAACCCTTCTCTGAGAGGAGACCTGCGCTCAGTAGTGAGCCGTTGATGGGTTGCTAATGAATATAGTGTAGTGCTCAGCGAGTCGCAAAACTGAAGTGGGCGGGGCAGATTGTTCGAAGAGCTGATGGTCGCTGGGGTCCCAAGGTGCTGGAGTGGCGACCCCGCACCGGGAAGCGCAGTGTTGGCAGACCCCCTACTAGGTGGGCCGACGACATCAAACGAGTCGCATGGAGCCACTAGATTCAGGCGGCGCAAGACCGAAGCCTGTGGAAGTCCATGGAGGAGACCTTTGTCCAGCTGTGGACGTCTATAGGTTGATTAAGAAGAATATAGTGTTGAGATTCATTAAAGAAAAAATTTGCTTTGCTGTTCTAATAATACAAAGAAAACTGTGAATAATAAATTATTATAATTAAATATAGTACTAGCTGATGCCCGCGACTTCGTCTGCGTGGATTTAGTTTTTAAAATCCCTCGGGAAATCCTTGATTTTCCGGGATAAAAAGTAGCCTATGTCACTCTCCAGGCCCTCAACTATTCCCATGCAAAAAATCACGTCGATCTGTAGCCCTGTTGCAGCGTGATTGAAGGACAAACCAACAAACAAATACACTTTCGCATTTATAATATTAGTAAGGATGTTAGTAAGTAATAATAATAATATAACAATATAAGCCTTTATTACTGAATAGTTTACATCTTATTTTTACAAATCATTGTATAATTTTATTGTATTTAAAATTAAATTAAGTTTGACAATAGTAAATTTGTTTTATTTATTCAGTATGTATATTGCAGTTCTATATTGTTTTGGCATACTAATATAAACCTGAAGAAGCTTAAAGTATGCCAAAACAATATCGAAAGAAGTATGTTAGTAAATGTTCCTATAATGAGTAAAATAAGGCTGCACACATTTTTAATTATTTGGAGAAATAAAAAAGATAAATGTACATCCATAAAGGTTTTTATTTCATATAAATTCCCTATGGTTTGCTTATTTACCTACACTGTAATTTTATTATATGTGTAACTAGCTATTATTAATAAAATATTTATTTACTACTACCGATTATAAAGAAAATTGATACCAGGGTTCCAAACGCGCCCTGGGCCGAGAAGAGCCCACTTCAAAATCAGCTGGGGTATTTTTTCATTACCACCATTTCACAAATCATGTAAAACTAATTAGAAATTTCAGTCTTAACATGTGTTTAATTATAATTAGGTATGCTTTTGTGGAACTTCCCCTCATTGTGGAAACACTGCATACATAGCATATTATATTGTAAACTTGTTTTGAAAAGAGCAACTGCCAAGTTTCTTGATGGTTCTTCTCGGCAGGAAGGGCATTCCAAACCAGTGATATCGATGATTCAAAAGCAAAAGATTTTAGACTTATTTAGTGGCTTAATGACATAATTATAATGTATTATACAAGTACGTACCACAGTCCCATCGTGACCACGGTCCATGCAACTGGATCGAAATATTGACATTATATAAAACAAATATACATTATAAAACAAAAATCGTGGTACATAATAATGATTCAAAAGCACTTGTACAAAAGTTTATTTGAATAAAAACATTTCTATTCTTCTCTAGTGCCGCTAGCACCATTCATTCCCAAGCTTTCTTGTTCTTTAAATAAGTTAATTATTTACAAAAACTTTGGACTTGTTGAGAGACATTTCCAATATGTCTTCTGGGAGTTTATCATACAAACGGACACAGCTATCAACGAACAAATTGCTAATTTGAGTCTAGGAGCCGGATTACAACAGGCACCAGGGAAGTCAAAGCTGTCCATGAATCTGTAAAAAATATTTATCATATTAATATTATAAGCCTTGTAAGTGAAGCAGTGATAGCCTAGTGGTTAGTACTGCGGTCTCCTATCCCGTGAGTCACAGGTTCAATCTAATTCTGGGCACGCACCTCTGACTTAAGAAATTAAACATCACAAGCTTCAACGGTGAAGGAAAACATCTTGAGGAAACCTGCACACCTCTTCTTCTTCATAATGTTCTCAAAAGGTTTGTAAAGTCAAGGTTTGTAAGGTTTGTAAGTGAGATATAATTTAATAAGTGAATTGAGTTTTCTTTCATTCAAATTATTTACATTGTATTACCTATACCAATTATTTTTGTTATTTAAATATATTAAGTTTTAGACATTACTTAATGCACTGTTTTATTTATTTATTTAGACATAGGCATTGTCCAGGGCACTTTAAGTTTATCCAATGGGTACAAAAAATTAAGAGATTAAAGTAGGTAGTGTAAGTAACATTTAGGTTAAAGTAGTTATGTATTAGTAAGAAAATTAGGACAGAAAATTTACTCTCATCATTTTCTTACCTATGAACTACCTATGATTTCTTTAGTCTGAACATAATATTTTCAAATTAAGGCTTAGCTCGCTTAGTAAAACAAATAAGACTTAGTAAGAAAAGGTTAGAATTATTGTACTTTAGGTCTTGTGTGGTGGTGCATGTGAGTGGTGGTGGCATTGCTTGCTGGGAACTTGGCTTTCTTGCTTGGCTGGGAAGGTGAGCGATGCTTAGCTTGTAATTGCATGTTTGACCATACAGATTTTTTATGTTGGCGGATTATAGCAAAATAATTCTAACCTTTTCTAGCTAATCATGAACTTCCGCAAAGTAACGCCTGCTTAGCTATCCAAACAACTAACAAAACTTACCTACTTTTGATTTCAGTAGGTAGATATTCCTGTGGATCTCTTGCTTGGCGGCATGTATGGATTGAGTTCGTCGTTTATTATAGTTTAATTGTCGACGAATTCCCCCATTGGCTTTATTAAATGGATGTAGGTACTTATTATAAACTAAATCACAATAATAAAACACAAATTATACGCAAAAACTAACTATCACTAAAAAAACCCTACACACAACAATACTATTTTAATAATAAACACATTAAAACACTATTTTTATTAATTATTTTTAAATTTATCAACACTTACATGGCGCAAATACAATGGATTTATACGAATAAGGTAGCCTCGGACTCACCGCAATCATTTGACATTAGCAATGAAATGGCCATGAGCTCATAAAAGATAGACAATCGCAATTTTCTGTCAAATGGTACAGAATCATTCACTCATCGTGTGCTCATCGTTAAAAATAACGATAAAATCGGGGGCTTATCGTTAAGAATCGATGAATCGCATAGACAATTCGAATTTGCTGTTTGACAGATTAAAATGTACGTTTTTGTCATCAAATGAATAAGATTTTGATGGAATAAAGTTACACAATCGCTCTTCAGATTATTATTTATTATTTAATTTTATTATTAATTTATTATTAAAAGGAACCTAGTTCCAATCGAGTGTTCCACGACACTCACGCGTTTTTTTTATGAAATAGAAGGATATTCAAAAGGTTAAGAAAATAAAAACATTATTAGC
Source organism: Oeneis ivallda (assembly GCA_029955525.1). Taxonomy (NCBI): domain Eukaryota; kingdom Metazoa; phylum Arthropoda; class Insecta; order Lepidoptera; family Nymphalidae; genus Oeneis; species Oeneis ivallda. The sequence continues at coordinate 2,537,359 of JARPMR010000017.1, read as the reverse complement.
AACATTTTAATATATATTTATTTTTTATTCAAATGAATTCAATCATACATTACAGAATTCTTGGATTTTCTTTTCGTTTCCATTATTAATTAATGTACGCTCTTTAAATTAATAATAATTACAAAATAAATTGGCATTTTAATCGTTATTTATTACATACATAATATAAAAAAGTTATGCTTTCGTTCGCTTTCACTAGCGACGCCATAATCTCATGGACAATATTTATTTTTTTATTTGTTTATCATCATCATTATTTATCTGTGTTGAGCAAACCACCGCATATGCAAACACATTGAATCAAATCAATCATTATGCTTCTTTGCCCATAAAATTCGCGTTAAAGCTATGTGGACATTTTGTTTTAAATTAACTACAATTAAATGCACCATATGATCGTCCCACTCTGCTTTACTGACAAATTTCACACAGTAATTTCATGCAAGCAATATTGTGGTAAGTACACACTTCAATATACCTTTGCACAAGACTAAATATGCACAAATATGCAATATGCTATTACTACCTTCAAATGCTAATAGACATTGTTTGGCCTCTCCAACTCAAACAACAATATTGTACCCACTCAACAATATTGTAATATAACAAAATTGTAAGTGAATTTTCCCCCACAATTTGGTTATATTACTTCTTCTTCTTTGCTGATAGACGTCCACTGCTGGACAAAGGTCTCTTGCATGGACTTCCACAGACCTCTGTCTTGCGTCGCATGAATCCAGCGGCTCTGTACGATTTCTTTGATGTTGTCGGTCCACTTAGTGGGGGCTCTGCCAACACTGCGCTTCCCTGTGTGGGGTCGCCACTCCAGCACCTTGGGACCCCAATGACCATCGGCTCTTCAAACTATGTTTCCCACCCATTTTCACAACAGTTTTGGTTATATTACAATATTACCACAATTGTTACATTTGTGAGTGAAATTTCCATGCCTACTAACATAAGAATATGGTAATAACTTGGTTGCACATAAATCCTAAACTAAATTGATAGGCCAAGAAGTACTGCATAAACTTTTAAGCCAAGTTAATTATGACAGGTTAGCGTTACTCTTTAATTTACTTTAGTTTGTGTACTACCAATTAGCATCTATCTATTTTCAAAGAATTTCTAATTACGAAAGTCTAAAAATAGTTTGCGAAGCTTTTAGTACAACATTGGCTACTAGGAAGCTTAACTTCAACCTTTTTGTGCAAGTTTAGACTTTACAAAGACATATTGAGGCATGTGTCTACCACTAAAGAACTAATATACAAATAATACTGATGTTCAATGCCATTATCAATTGGATGGACTAAGGGCGAGATCTATAGATGGCACTTGGCTCAGACTCAATACTGAGTCAAAACGAGACAGATTTATGTCAGGACATATTTGTGTCTCATTTTAACTCTATCTTGAGTCTTGAGCAGAGCCAGAGTACGATCTATAGACCTTAGCCTTCGGCTCAAGCATATTAGATAGTTCACTGTTCAGGTGATAGGCTTTAGATTCATAAACATAATTATAATTATTTGTAATTGACACACATTTATAGATTGAACTGAAAAAAAAATCAGATTCATATTGCTTACACAACAATCACTCCTTACAACAATCAGTTTTGTAGAACAAAATTTGTGTAAAACAAACTCTCTACGGACCTAGAGCCTACCCTAAAACGGTCCGGCCATAAATAAGAAACTGAGTCTTCTATAATTTGTTATCTAAAATCTGAAACGGACAAGTTTAGTACTCTCTGGAATTAAATTAGAAACCTATGGTATAAATAAGTGCCACTCGGCAGCGGGCGACAATGAAGCGTTCAATATCCTTTCACGAGAGTAACAAAATGCAATAAAATTTAACAGTTACAATAGCGATTTCTCTATACTCATAGATATGCGCCTGGAGCGCGAGTAAACATTTGAACAAGATTTACTCTTACGAGAATATGTACAGAGGCATGGAGCGACCGCTGCAGCTCAGAGCGCAGCGGCGGGACATCATTGGCTCTTGAGCTCCTTGCCGATGGTGTAGGAGACGAGGCGCGCCCAGTCGATCTTGCTGCGCGTCACCGGCAGCTGACGGCGCAGCGCCTTGAACGTGGTGTCGCTCATCGTCTTGTAGTTGTCGGAGATGGCCGTCTGGTAGGAGTTCTCCGCCTCGCACACCAGCGCGACCGCCTCGCGCGCCGCCGCCGCCTCCGCGCCGCCCGCCAGCGCCGCGCGCACCTCCTTGGAGCTCACCAGCTGCACGTTCCCGTCCTCGTAGTAGTGCACCTGCACGCGCAGCATGCCGCGCAGCTCCGGCGCGCCGCCGCCCACCGCCAGCGACCACACGGAGCGCCACCGCCCGTTCCAGTAGTTCTTGGGCTGGAACTGGTGGTCCTCGATGCACGCGACCAGCGCCACGCCGCCCGACTCGAGCGCGCGCCCCACCACCAGGCTCGCGCCGTGCTTGTAGTGCTCCGCCACGTAGTTCGTCAGCTCCACGTCCAGCGCCGCCCGCCAGGGCTCCGCCACTCGGTCGGGCTCGTAGGGCTCGTACTCGGACGCCTCCTTGCGCAAATGGTCATACCGGAAGGAGCGCTTGGAGCGGGGGTCGAAGAAGCGGCCGCCGCCGAGGTCGTTGTGGTCGGTGACGAGCGTGTGCAGCTCCGAGCCCTCGAGCCGCACGGGCGTGAGCTGGTCCTTGTTGTACTGCGCGAACGCGCCGCTCGCGCCCTCCTTCAGCAGCGTATCGTTATTTAGTAGCACTCTCACATCATTGAACACTTCGTTGAACTCTCCCGGTGGCGAATGTAGTATAAAATCCGAAACAATTCTCACTTTTTCCTGATCACTAATCACATCGTCACCGTCCGCCGCCATTTTTGGTAATTTTGACACAACACAATGACAGTTACGAAAAGAATCACAGAACAGGAACAACAAGAAAAAGAACGACTTGATTTGATAGCGACCATCGACAATATTTTGTAATTTCAAATAGTGATGTACACAAAAAATTGATTGTCTGTAAAATCGGTTTACGGACGATAGTTTTGCGTAATAAGAAACATTGACGATGACTGGCGGGCAGCGGCTTAAATACCATGTCTATGGGCAGCGGCGCGGTCACAAGCCAACGCTTGGGCCGATTGTGCCTCTCTATCGCTTGTCCCGTGCTCTCGTTTGCATGCTGAGGCTTAGGCGGAACGTGACACTTTTTCGTGCGTGCAGCCGGTGTTCATCGATTTTTAAGTCGTTAGGAATCACATCAAAAGTATGAAATACTTCTATAGCTGAAACCACATCTGTGTGTATCGATTCGCATTTTGCCCATATAAATCACGTGCAAATCGATGCGCACAGACGTGGTTCCAGCCTAAAGCCCAGTTGGCACGCGGCATGCCTAAAAGCCATTAATTAGTTGGGAATTGAATTGAAATTCACACAATAACGGCTATGGCTACGTTAATGCTGACGAAAATTGCTAGTTATATAATATATTTTATTCAACTTTCAGTATTTTCCTTTCCTACGGCAAACAAATAATAGGCATAATGTATTAATGTAATTGTGCCATGCTTACGAGCCATGCAATTATTGTGCGCACAGAACACTATTAATATAATAATTCATTTTGCGTCGCAACTCTCAACGATGCAACAATGCAAAGAGCATACCTACTATGATGTACCTATGATGATGATGTGCTGACTCCAGGAAACATTATACTCTACCGATTTGCACGATTCGAGAATCGATTCGAAGGTGAATTTTAGTCGTAACTCGTATAAACGAATATTCGGAGAACCTATTTGTCTTGGCTAGACATCGTAATTCCTAGTTCCATGGTTGCATAAGATTGTGTCAATGTCTAATGTCAGACCATTTAATATGTGCGGCTGCTGTCAAACTCAAGTGTCAAATCGAAACCAAATTCAATATTTCAAATGTCTTTTTCAAGCCGTGTTGTGTAATCAATTTTACAAAATTATTATTCAAAAATGCTGTCCTACAAATACTACGATACGCCCGAAGGGCATGATGTCTTCTACAAGTCAATCGTAACAGGCAAATACGCGGCGCTGGCAGGGCTGGGAACCGCTACACTGGACGTGTTGATGTACTCGCATCCAAAGGGGTTCTTTAACACAGCTTACCGATATGCTTACTACGTTGCACCCTTAGTGGGCATGGCCACAGCCTTCACCGTGACTGCTAACTATGCTCAAAACATACGGGGGAAGAACGACAAGGTAGTACATAATTTCTTCTTTATCAACCGGTAGACTTGGACAGCCTTGGTCTTGCGCTGTCTGTATTCAGCGGCTCCCTTCGACTTGTCTAACATCATCGGTTAACCTAGTTGGGGGTCCGCCCACACTGCCCTTTCAATTGCTGGTGGTCTTCCAGTTGTAGACAGTGTGAGCTTGATATGTGTTTATAGTGCTACTTTTAAGCTATTGCATAGCGGGTAAAGTATAGATGTACTGGTACTCGCGTACGAGGTTGGGGGTGGGGGAGGGGGGGTGGGGGGAGAGGGGAAGTCCCCCCCACCTTTCCCCTTTGGCGGAAATGTATAGTTTTTGAGTAATGATTTTTTTTATAAATCATAACCTCACTTCTTTTACACAGGAATATTGACCTATATATTACTTATCCTGTGTTAAATATACTGTTAAAACATAATATCCCTTAGCACGAGGGGGAATGGAGGTGGAGGGAGGGGAGGGGGTGATAGAACTCAATGCTCAAGTTTTTCTAGGCGGTAGAAAATAATAAACACATAGGCTGTGGCGTGAGTTGCGTTTTGTTCAAGCTACAAATCAAATGGGCTACGCCAGAAGACTCGCTCCGTCGCCCCTTCATTCAGCTTCACCTACTCGACCTTCGTTTCGCTACGGAGGTCGCCGGCTCGCTTCGCTCGCCACCTCCCCCCTTCGCTCCACTCGGCCTCGTAGGCTCGCTTCATTCAGGACCTCCTTCGCGAGCTTCTGGCTTCGCGCTTCATAAAAACACTCTAGGGGTAGGACAGACAAGACTACGTGGAGTCGGGGTTGGCCAATTCGGTTCTGTCACACTGTTCGACCTATATCAGTCCATGTCTGTCATTCTTTATATTTTATAAACATGAGCTCCCATCTACTCTACTCCTTTTCCCCTCCTTATGTTCTAACCCAACCTAACGAAGCTGAATGAAGGGGCAACGGAGCGAGTCTTCTGGCGTAGCCCATTTGATTTGTAGCTTGAACAAAACGCAACTCAGGCCACAGCCTTCGTGTTTATTATTTTCTACCGCTTAGAAAAACTTGAGCATTGAGTATCACCCCCTCCCCTCCCTCTACCTCCATCCCCCCTCGTGCTAAGGGATATTATGTTTTAACAGTATTTATTTACACAGGATAATTAATATAGGTCAATATTCCTGTGTAAAAGAAGTGAGGTTATGATTTATAAAAAAAATCATTACTCAAAAACTATACATTTCCGCCAAAGGGGAAAGGTGGGGAGGGCTTCCCCTCTCCCCCCTCCACCCCCCTCCCCCACCCCCAACCTCGTACGCGAGTACCAGTATATCTATACCCAACCCTTGCATAGCTTTTATCGCGGGCTTTGAACTAGGACAAACAGTTTGAGCGCTGCGACCGAATCAAGAAATTCCGTAACGAAAATAAACCTAACACCGTCGTTCAGTAAGCGTTCAACATTTTAGAGGTTCACAAGTAGCTCTGTTTGGCGCAGTGGGCGAGCGGCCGCTTTTTTTTACCATATGGTGTATGATGTCGCAGGTTCGAATCTCACTCGCGAAGTAGTGACAGTGCACTTTTCTTGTTTGTTTGTTTTAATAATTTTTTTGCATAATTTTTATTATGCAAAAAAAAAATATTGCATAAATATTAAAATTGCATAAGCTGATAAAAATGCTATGCAATAGCTTTACCGCGGCAGTCCCCGAGTGCCACTTAATTTTTATTTTATAAAACAATACACAATGCTGAACATGTCTAATATTCTCTCGGCCCCAAATAACTTAATGTATATAAGGATTTATTTATTTTATTTAATCTACTTTCTTGTAGATGTGCCTGTACAGAACCTAGGATCTATGTAACATGTTGACCATCTATAGATCTATTGTCTATATTTCAGCCAGAACTAGTTTGCCAAGTAATATAAGTCATACTTTAAAAGTACATACCTGTAATGATATCCATTCCATAACATGCAACTGTCCTCAGATTGAACGTGTGCAGTGCATTAAATACCTGGGCATAATCCTTGATGAACACTTGTCCTGGACCCCTCAAATTAACCAATTAACAGGACGTGTTAGAAAGCTTGCATGGGTGTTCAAGAAATTGAGAAATGTAATCGAACCTAATCTTCTTAGGACAATCTATTATGCTTTGTGTCAGTCATTACTTTCTTACTGCATCTCTGTGTGGGGAGGTATTGGCAAAACTCATTTAATTCATCTTGAACGGGCTCAGAGATCAGTTCTCAAAGTAATGCATCATAAACACTATCGTTTTCCCACCCAATTATTGTATGCCATGAGTAAAGTTCTTACAGTTCGTCAATTGTTCCTTTTATCCATTACTATCAAGACACATTCATCTCTGGTTTTTGATCCAGAATTGGAGTCATTGCAGTCGAGTAAACGCAGAAAATATGTCGTTCTTCCGTCATCTCATAAACATCGAACTTCTTTCTTCAAACACCAACATTCATATTTGTCTACCTTTTTATACAATAAGATCAACAAGCAACTTAATATCTACCCAATGACGAAATATTCAGCTAAATCAGCAATGTATTTGTGGCTAATGCAAATGAATTACGAGCAAACTGAAACGATACTACTTCCTTAATTCGCTAAGCAAATGTTTTTAAGTATCATTTACATTCACACTCTGCATACATAATAAAGAAGTAACACGCATTCATACGCCGGCAACACACACACACACGCACAGACACACACACACACACACACACACACACACACACACACACACACACACACACACACACACACTAAATGTGATAATAATTGTGATAACTTGTGAATTATAGTCTCGGAGGTAGCGGTGGCATCTGCAACACAGTTTTTACTAATGCAGTGCCACCCCTGCCATTTTACTGTAGCTATATTATGTGAACATTAAGATATTTTTAATTGTATATTGTATTGTTAAAAAGCTCTTTGTAAAGTTCTGAAGTTCTGAATAAAATTTAACTAGAGATGATGCCCTCTACTTCGTCAGAGTGGATTAATAATTTTTAATTCCCACATAAACTCTGCAGTTTCTAGGATAAAAAGTAACTGATGTATAAATCCTAGGTATGAGCTAACTCCATTCCAAATTTCAGCCAAATCAGTTCATTCGTTGTGGCGTGAAAGAGTAACAAACATCCATCCATCCATCCTCAAAAACTTTCACATTTGTAACATTAGTAGGAAGTAGGATACTATGATTTATTTTCTATTGTGACTATTGCACTATTGAGGCTTAGTCGCTTAGGCATTTTGTCTTCTCATCCTGATTCCTCTAATACAAAGCTTTATTGTTTCAGATTAATTATTTCTTGGGTGGTGTAGCTTCCGGAGCCATCTTTGGAGCGTGGCAGAAGTCTCTTACAGTGGGAGTCCCAGCAGCAGTAGTTCTAGGAGTGGTGGCCATCACTAAGAAGATGAGTGTGGATGAGGGTTGGAGCCTGTTCCCGGGCTTTAATCCCGCTACCAAGACTATCAAGTCTGTGAAGCACGACTGGACCTTGGTCAAGGATATTGATGAGTTAAAGACCTGGACTAAGGGTGAGATATGAGACTAATGGCTGTATTCCTCAACTAGATGATGCCCGCGACTTCATCTGTGTGGAGTAGGGTTTTTTAATTCCCATAGGAACTCTGTAATCTTCTGGCCTACGTGTTGACCCTAGGTACGAGCTATCTCCATTCCAAATTTCAGCCAAATCGGCGAAGCCAAATTCATTTGTTGTGGTGTGAAGTCAAGTTTTCTTACATAATAATTTATTATGTACAAAATAAAACAGAAAAATAGTGTAATTTTTTTTTTGTCATTTTTGTACTAGAGAAACTTAAATGGCTCTTTTTATGCCATTGTATTCTAAAGAGCGATAATATAATAATGTTCAATAAAACTAAATTAATCAGTTTATAACATACAGAGTTTCAATACTGCATGAGAACCCATGGGTGCCAGTCTCCCTTTGACTTCTAACACTTGTGATTGTTGTGCATGTGCAAACTGTATGTAAGGTTCTTTAAACTGGATGATTCTGGTAACAGCTTTAATTGGTTCAGTGAAAGAAATTGAAACCTCTGATATATTTTATTAACCTGTCAACAATTATGTAAATTCTAAGAAATCATCATATAATATTCTCTTTTATTTCAGGTACTAACTAATCTCGCAACCAAGGTACATAGGAATGAATAAATAGCATGTAAATACAATTATTTAATAAGCTTAATTACTCATAACATAAAAATAAATGATTTGAAATACATTCAACTTTCTTTATTATTTCATTAGGTACCCAATTTTATGCTTTGTGAGCAATTACTTTTGTACTTTCAAGTCACAAATGCACATAAATGTGCTTCAATATGTGTTGTTTAGATTACTTTAGATCACTCATAGGCAGAATATTGGTTTTTAACCTTTTGAACACCATTTATGGGTATATCAAAATTCTTAATTTATATAAAAAAAACTATCACTGCCTTGAAAATGTAGCTAAAAAATAATAGGTTACAAGATTAAGGGCCTTTATCACGTTCAAGTAAACTTCAGCCAACGAATAAAGTTGACGTTTTGACAGTTTTTGTATGGGCAATCTGTCAAAACGTCAAATTTATTAGTCAGAGTTTACTTGAAGCTGATGAAACAGGCCCCAAAGGTTTTAAACTATGTACAAGTACATACTAGATTTGGTGTCCTAATGATTTTGTGCATATTGATGTCTGCCGATAGATGGCGCTAGGTGTATTGATAAACACTAAAATTAAAGTTGTTTTTCGGTGGTTTGGTAATATTATTAACTCAGAATTTTCTCCTCTTTCATTTGACATCCCACTTGATATGATAGCAAAAATAAATTTTCAGTAACATTCACTTTTTAAGTAACATCCGTTTTATATTGATTTTGCTAGTATAAAATATAGCCTATGTCACAGGTGGAGCATTCTTATATAGTCACATACATACATAGACTGCTAAAATCATATCCCTTCCTTTAGGCTGTGCCGTAGTCTGTTAAAAAAAGAAACAAACTTTAGTGTTAAACATATTTATTTCTTACTAAACACTAATCAAACAATGATAATTACAACAAAATCAGTAACTAAGCAACTTCAACAAAATGCGATAAAATAAATGTTAACATCCATCTATGTATTAAAAACATAAATAATACAAAAAAATCTAAAAAATAAATTATTCTGTTATTTCTTCTCAAAAGGAATGTTAAGCCGTTATTAATAACGAATTGTGGGTAGTTTTAGAAATTTCTTTATATTTAAAATGACAATAAAAAATAGTAACCAGGCAATCATTTTAAACAAACAATAATATGTAATGAGAATACATTTCTAATAAAATTAGTTAAATAATTTTTTTTAAATTAAGTACTTACAGAAATAATTTGTTTCTAACTTAAACTTTAAAAGGCAATATTTATTCATGAAAAGCAAAAGGCAGAAGAATTAAGAATTGAAATGCAGAACTTTAAACACACCAACCCAAACCTTTAAAATATATAGTAAGTACATAATATATAATAATTATTATTATAGTAGTGTTTTTCAGAGGTGTCAGTGAGGCGAATATTACAGCTGCTCTACATGTTGGCCCATTGCCTATCAAATGGTTGGTGAGGGCTATGCGATGGTTGCAACGCATCTACACGATAGCGACAATTAGTTTTAATTTGTAGTTTATACAAGTTGACGTGGATTCCAAATATTACGCTTTCAACACGAATCAACTCACAGTTTCGTCATTTAGCCAAGAAAGCGACATATTGCATAACTCAAAATTAAACATTAAGGTTGAAGACAAGGGTCTGCCCGCGAAATTCAAATTTAATTTGGTTTTTCGCAATTTGTAAACTGATACGACAAAGTAGGCCTTGGCAAATGGCCTTCTAATTGCGCCAGTGGAATTATCATCTTCACAGGTTTACATAAAAATCTTTATAAGCCGTGTCAATAAAGAAAGGAATCTGAAATGGCGGCTTGTACTTGTAATGACAGGCACAGGTTGGACCGTCAGCAAAAAACGAAGCGAAGCTGGGCTGCTATATGTGTAGCTATACAGACACACATTGTATGTTTATATTATTTATTTAGTATTTGTGTTGATACCTTATTCATTTATGTACCTATATTATGTTATTAAATATACCTTTATATTACTATTGATTTATATAGGTAGCACATGTTTAATATCTCTAGGTATTTATTTATTTCTTGTTATCTTTAAGTCCTCTAACTTATCTTGTATGTTTCGCGTCAGGTCGCAATGTATTTTATATTTCTTCTTCAAAATATTTTGTAACATTATATACGATATCACCCTCATCACTTCGAAGAATCTTTCCTCGTTTCGCGTAAACGCTCATTAAATTAAAGCTCATTTTTTAAACGTAAGATAATTATTGATCAATAAACAGCATACGAACGACAATAACAACGAAAAAACTTAACAGAAAACAAGACAAAGAACAGTAACAAAAACACAGTGTGCAAGCAGATACAGACTGATAATTTTTTTGCGTGCTGTAACGACGTGTGCGAGTGAGAGGGAATGATTAGCGACGCCATTTACAATTCCTTTCTTTAATGACACGGGTTATACTTGAAAGTGACCAGTTTAAGAAATTAATCAAAATACTGAGTTGGACCGTGGACGTGAGTTACTCACAAATTAGTCGATATTTTGATTAATTTCTTAAACTGGACATTTTCAAGTAAAATTTTTTATATAAATCTGTGAAGATGATACTGCCATTGTCGCAATTAGAATGCCATAAGCCTACTTTGTCGTATTAGTTTACAAATTGCGAAAAACCAAATTAAATTTGAATTTCGCGGGCAGACCCTTGTCTTCAACCTTAAGTAATGTGCCACAAACCATCAGACGCCGCTACGCCCTCTACACAATGGCCCATCATAGTGGGCCATCGCGATGGCCCATCGTGGAGAGGAGCAATTAGAGACAATGGAGTTTGGTCTTAGCAATGTGTAGATTTTAAAGAAAACAAAACATGCGTTCAATGGATCCGACTATTTTGCTCAAAAATAAGAAAGTGGTTGTAACATAATATAGGTTTTTATCTTTTTTGTTTCGACGCCTAGCTTTATTTAGAACTATTACCTTTATCTTTAAGTAGTTTGCATTTTTGCTTCACTGTCCACTCATAAAGAACACCTCATCTAACAAACCTAACACTAAAATTTCCAAATATTTATTTTTTAATAATATAACAATTATATTTATAATTATATTATAACAATTATTTGAAATAATATATTGAATTTCAAAGTTTCTTTTAGCAGATTTTTGTAGCATTGACTCGGTAGGCGACTAATTATTTTGTGGTCAAATTGAATAGCGCTCTTTTATAATATGTAGCGAATTTGTCAAACATATTTTGTGCAAGCGTTTACATAATCTTAATAACTTTATAGATTTAATAAAAATCTATTAAAACACTCACAAATAATACTACACCCAAAAAAGCTGGAAGTAAATTTGGCACACAAGTTAATATGAACACCGATATTATTTTAAATTCGTAGTATTTTGAAAAATACCAAATTCTAAGAACAGTTACCTACTGATTATTTTATAACGTTATAACGTTTTACAACTTATAACGTTCTTCAAGTTTGTTATTTGAATAAACTAACAAAGATGAATTCCAAAATGAAATTTGTATGCAAGCTATTTCATTTAGTAATTGCACTTAAAACTAAGTTATAAGTTAATTTCAATATAAAAACTAAGTACTTACTTAATATTTTGATTTGATACTACAATATTTTAACTGCTAATTAAGTGGCAACTATTTATATAGGTATACTCAAGTCCTCACATGTCTAAAAAATTAACAGAATAAAAAATATATTAATCTGTGCATAGGTAACTATTAATCATCAAAAATGAAGACAGCGGAAAAAATAATCAAGATTTTTTTCTACGTTTTAATAAGGTGCGTATAACAACCACAAAAAATACCTTTCACCAATTCACAGGCTATAAAAACATTGACAATAATATGCATTTCCGAATACTTAACGCTCAATCAATAAATTATAACAATTTAATTTCATAAATAAAAAAACGTAATTATAGAAGCCAGTTGTTTTTCTACAGTGAAATTTTTCGTAAGTTACCCATTTAGGTAATATCTTTTTCGACTTTAGTATCAAAAAGAAATGGGTAGTTAATACGATATACGATTTAAAACTGATTTCTACATGTTGTAAATATTCTACGGTATAAAATTTATCTTGTATCTATAAAAGAGACTGATTAGGTAACCGTGTTGCAATAATCACAATCACCGTATTCATGATATTCAGTAGTGATATTAATATGTAATATCATGAATTATTTGTAGCAGAAAAAAATACTTTTATTATTAATAATTATTTTATAGGTTTTGACGTGCATGCCAAGGTGTTAAAAACCCAAAAAAGATTATTTTTTCTTATTTATTAATAAAATTATTTAAATGCAGTTTTAATTGAATGATATTTATTAAACCGGTGTCAATTTTTTTTTGTTTTGGTATTTTTTCATATTTTTTGTAACATTGAAGTGATATTAAATTAGAAAAATGTTTAGAAACATTTAATATAGGGGTTATACTGTAATAACAATCGATAAGGTACATACAAAATACGTCACACATTCATAAATATTAAATGCAATCAGCATTAAACATAACGATGATCGCTATATTATACACCAATCAAGCTACATAATCAGTCCCATCACTAGCTTCTATATACCACTGTTAATATCTAACCCTATCAGTTCACTTCTTTTCCGCGTCTGTCTTTACTTCTCCATCTAATTCGTCTTCTCCCACTTCTTCTTCCTCGATTTCCTCTATCTCTATTTCTTCTTCAATTTCTATTTCTTCGTCGGAAGCTTCCAGATCGTCCTCTTTCTAAAAAAGAAATTAATTATTTTAGTTAAAAATTAAGTTTAAATTCTTTTTATAAATTAGCATTTGCTTTTTTAGTAGAAGAGGACTTGATGTAGGTATGTAAATTTCGTCTTGATATGATTGTAAAATTCTCCGATACTTACTTTTGACAAAATGTGGTCAATTATTATCTTCTACAATTAAATTACGGATATTTTAGGCATATTTTTATTATCATACACCTAGTTTTTTAAAGAGAATAAGAGCGATAAAAGTTAATAGAAGATTTCGCCCCTTTTCTCTATCAAAATCTAGGTTTATCATAATAACACTTTATCTAAAATATCCATAATTTTATTGTCAAGGTTAATAACTGACCACATTTAGTCAAAAGTAGGGATCTGAGATTCTTGTAATCATTGAAAAATTTTAGAATGTGTGACAGAGAGGGATGTGAAATGTAATACTCCTCTTAATTACAACAACGGTAACCCATCATTTTTGAGATATTGATATTTTGAGTGATATTTTTAATTTCGTTATAGGCAAGCGGTATAAGATCTAGTACTGTTGGGATCCTTTGTCCAGCAGTGGACGTCTTAGATATGTGCAGATGATGAATATGGTGAACTGAAGCTTACCTCGGCTGCGGGTTGTGTGAAGGCGCTGGCCGTTGTGAACTCGTCCACCGTGGACTCTGGAACACAGAATAATATACATAATATTATAATATCATTGGGTATCTTGGTCTTTGTCAACCGATAGACGTCCATTGCTGGGCAAACTTGCATGGACTTCACTTCAGTTTCGCGACACGCTGAGCTATGTCGGTGACGTTGGTTCTCCTACGGATCTCCTCACTTCTGATTTGACCCTCGATTTTCCAAACACCTGTTTTACCCTCTTACGCGGCCCGCTTGCAGAGACGCCGGGTTAGGCTTAACCCAGGAACAAATTTGTAATTTTGACAGAAGCTTTATACGAAATCTGTCAAAGAAGCAGCTAACTCTGGGTTAAAAGCTAGGTAGAGTAATCCGGCGTTTCTGCAAGCGGGCCTTAAGAATTGAATTTTTGAAAATCCTTTCCTAGCGGACACCTACGTCATAATAGCTATCTGTATGCCAAATTTCAGCCCGATCCGTCCAGTGGTTTGAGCTATGCGTTGATAGATCAGTCAGTCAGTCAGTTACTTTTCCATTTATATTTTTACGCGATAGGCAAATGAGATTCCCAAATAGGCTGGTGATTCCACAACGACGCCTCAAGAAAGACCGAAAGACATTTGTGGGAATGGGCGTGATGTTCTATAATAAAATTCCACAGTCGATCTTAGACTTGCCTTTACACAAGTTTAAGAAATCAATTAAAACTATTCTCATGAAAAAAGCATAGTATATAATTGAAGATTATATTATTATAAATGAAAATAAAGCGTGGATATAACATATAACTACTGACACGGACACGGACACGGACGGACACTGACGCGCCGACAGACAAGACTGACGAGGAAACTGACACAGAAACAGACAGACAGACCGAAGAAATGACAGATAAACCCGCGGTCGGTACCCCCGTGCCTTCCGTCAGCACTGTGCTCGAGAACATCGACGCAATGCTGACGGAAGAACCCTCGGCTCCTCCATCCAACACCGCATGGAGAGAGACGCAGGAGTCAGACGCTTCAGACTCAACAGATTCAACAGCTCTTACCATCAAAGAGCTGTTGGAAAAGATGGTCCCTCAGACCAAACAACAATAAGGACGACATTAAGGATGGCCTTTAACAAAATAAAAGTCCTCCAAACCAACCTCCAGCACAAACATCTTGCGACGGCCACACTACGAAGACATCTGGAGGTTGAGGCCGAGACCATCGCCCTGATCCAAGAGCCGTGGGTCCGGGCAAATCGCATATGCGGCCTCGGCAACTGCGATGGTAAGATCTACTACAGCAGCTTGCAAGAGCCGCCCAGAACATGCATTTACATACCACGCTGCTTAACAGCGATACTACTAACACAGTTCTGTTTCAGAGATCTAACAGCAGTAAAAATACAGAACGGAATACAACAAATCGATGGGAGGGCGCCAAGACCAATAGTCCTGGCTTCGTTATACCTACCCATTGAAGGCCGGATCCCCACGAAGGAAGTCGTGGGCCTGGTAAACTACTGTGATGAACATAATACGGATCTTGTTATCTCGGTCGACAGCAACGCACATCACACCCTTTGGGGGAGTGCAACAAACAACAAAAGAGGTGAGGAATTAGTATCTTACTTACTAACGACTAACCTAAACATACTGAACAGGGGAACAGAACCTACGTTTGTCTCAAGCCGTTACCAGACAATCATTGATCTGACCCTTGCATCACACAACATAACGGATCAAGTCAGAAACTGGCATGTGAGTAGTGAACCTTCGCTCTCAGACCATAGAAGGATTTCCTTCGAACTGAACTTGACCAAAACACAAGAATCACCCCGTAGGAACCCAAGGAAAACTAACAGCAAACAGTTCAAAACACTGATTACACGGCACATAGGGGAACCAGACAACCTCAAAATACAAAATGTGCCACAAATAGACAGTAACGTTAATAACTTGACGTATAACATCAGGACATGCTAAATCAAATCAAATCAAATCAAATCAAATCCTTTATTTGCATAGATTGAGTAGTACAATGGTGTTACATTATAATAAAGATGCTGGCAATCTGCCGGATAGGCATGCAAATTCATATTTAATAATTCTTATTCTAAGTTTATGTATAGAAATAAAGCGCTTACTATAACAAAATTTCATAAAAGTCAGTGGAATTTCGAGGATGTACTATCGATTTATTTTATTACAATGTCAAACATAAAATTTTTTGATTAAAAAACGTCAACCTTATTCTACTTAACTTATTCTAATGATCTTAAATTTATGTAATACCTATAGCTCCATGTCTGTTAAATACTCTTTAATTGAATAATATTTTTTCATCATTAAAAATTCTTTAATTTTCTTTTTAAAACTTATTATATTTAGTTTTCGGTCAGCTAATGATGCTGGTAGTTTATTGTACAATTGAGGAGCCATATTAAATAAACTGTTACCAAAAAATGCCGTCGTATGCTGTGTGAAACATACTTTATTCTGTCTGCGTTCACTATCAGAGTATCTAAATAGTTGTTCATTAGTCCTAATGAATACTAGCACTTCATATATATACAAGCACGGGCAGGTAAGTATTTTCAACCTCTCAAAATATGGCTTACAGGAATCAGTGGGACTCAAATGACATATAGCTCTTATACATTTTTTTTGGCACTTAAATACTCTATCCTTATCTGTCGAATTTCCCCAAAATATAATCCCGTACCGAATATTTGCTGTGACATATGCGTTAAACGCTATTAGCACTGCGGACTGGTTAACTACTTTAGAGAGCATGTGCAAAGCATATGAAAATCTATTTAGCTTCACACACAGATTCTCAATATGGGTTTTCCAATTTAGGCAGTCGTCAATATGTAAGCCTAAAAATTTTGTATGTGTTACTTCTGATATTTTTTTACCTCGATAATTAATGTCCAATGCTATTTTATTACGTCTATTTACAAATGTCATTATTTTAGTTTTGTCAAGATTTAAATTTAAATTGTTACATGTCAACCAGTTTATAATATTTCCTATGGTATTATTAATGTCACCTTCAAATGAATTTAAGTTGTCACCTATAAATATCACTGTGCTATCATCAGCAAATAAAATCATCTCGTGGTTGGTTACCGTGGGGAAATCATTTATATATGTTATAAACAAAAACGGACCTAATATACTTCCCTGCGGTACTCCAGTGGTTACGGTTTTTGACTCCGATATATATGCTGTTTCTGTTTTATCAATCTTTACTAACCTTGTTATTTGGGTCATTTGTTTCCTCCCCGTTAGATATGATTTTATAAGTGATAAAATGTTACCTCTAACCCCATACACGCTTAGTTTATCAATCAATATTTGATGGTCCACATAGTCAAACGCCTTAGTGAGATCCATATAAAGTACGCACACATGCTTTCTTTTATCTACATTTGTCATGACTCCCTTCAGGAATTGGTATATTGCCAAATTAATAGATTTGTTTTTCCTAAAACCTTTTTGCTCTTCGGTTAATATTTCATTCTTTTCAAAGTAATCGTTTAAGTTATTAAAAATATACTTTTCTATTATTTTAGAGAAAATTGGTATAAGTGACACTGGTCGATAACAGTCCATGTCTTCCCTATCTTGCTTTTTGAAAAGTGGCTTCACAATGGACGTCTTTAATTTATCTGGATATACACCATTCTCTATACATAGATTTGTAATATAGCTTAAAACTGGCGATATTATATCAGATACATATTTTACTACTTTGGTACAAATTTCGTCAAACCCAGTGCTATTTGTATTTTTTAGTGTTTTTATAATACTATTTATTTGTGAAGACGATGATGGTTTCATAAAAATTGAGTTCGGCTTGTTCCAGTTAGTGCTTGATCTTTTATTAGTTAATGATAAAGTTTTACGATTAAGAAAATGTTCATTAAAAGCTTGTGCAATCTCTAAGGGGTCACTAATTATTTCATCCCCTTTTTTAATACGTTCAATTTTGTTATTATTGGGTTTTAATCTGTTAGCATTTATAATGTCCCACGTCACCTTGGATTTGTTTAGCGAAGTTTTAATTTTATAATCATTTTGTGATTTTTGTGTTAGTTTGATGATATTTTTTAAACGCTTACCATATACTTTGTAATTCTGTTTATTTTTATTATTACGTTTTGTTCTATATTTCCATAGTAACTCTCGTTTTCTTTTGCAACATCGTCTTATTCCTTTTGATATCCACTTTGGTTTTCGATTTGATTGTATTTTAATTTTAATGTAAGGAAAGCAGAGATAGTAAAAAAGTGTGAACAATTCGAAAAAATTATTGTATGCTTCATTCGGTTCAGATGTTTCATAAACCTCTGAAAATGTAATACTACTCAAGCATTTCTTAAATTTAATCAAGTTTTCTTTACTAATGTCTCTTCTTGAAATAAACCAGTATTCTAACCGACTAAATTTTTTAACAGTAAAGCTGAAGATCTGCGCCGTATGGTCCGATAGTGCCAGTTCTTCCACCGTACAACTATAGCTCCGAATATTGCTCAAAAAGTTATCGATACATGTGCCACTTACTAAACGCGTCGGCTGCTTAAGTGCTAATTTGAGATTAAAACCATCTACTACTTCTTTAAAGTTTTGCGTTATGTTATTGTTTATCAATACGTCTATATTTATATCACCACAGATAATAATTTTCCTTTTTTTGAAGCTGTATTTATTAAGTAAATTGTATAAACTGTTAAAAAATGTATCTACGGTAAATTTATCAAATTTCGGTGGTCTATAAATACAGATAACTATTGTGTTTTGGTCTTTTAAGTCAACTCCACTACATTCTATAACACCTGGTACGCTTAAGCTAGTGATGTTCGTTAGCTCTTTAAATTTAAGACAATTTCGTACAAGTATGGCTGAACCACCCCTTCTATTATTACGAAAATATGAAGAAGCAATGCCAAAATTTGGTATCTTAAGGAGCTCACAATCGTCTTTAATTAAATTATGTTCCGTAATACAAAGTACATCTATAAAAATATTTTTGCTAATTTCTAGTTCATTAAGTTGTACTACTAGCTGTTCAGATTTGTTAATAAGTCCATTAATATTCTGATGTAATATGTGCAGCTTATGAGAGTCGAAAAAAATTATTAGGTTCCGCACTGTTTCCGTTAGCTCCACTTTTCTCTGTTTCAGGTATATCTTCTGTGTCGCCATTCCTTTCCTCTTCTCTTTCATTCCCGTTTTCACCCTCACTTTCTATCCTATTTTTGAAGTTACACATAATATCTTCATTTTGTACATGTTCAGTTTGGGTAGCTTTATTTACTGTATGTTTACTGTTTTTTTGTTGCTACGAACAAGCATGCCCTATATTAAGACGGAAAACAAAACAAACACCGAAACATAGTTGGTGGGGCCCTGATCTTGAAAAGAAAAGGCAAAGGTTAAGGCACCTATTCAACAGAGCTATGAACACCAGACAAGAAGAAGATTGGGATAATTACAAGATAGCACAATCCCAATACAAGAAACTTGTAAGGAAAAAAGACAGCCAATCATGGCAACGTTTCTGTACAAACATAGAAACGTATGACACGGCCACCAGGATCCGGAAGATCCTAGCCCAGGACAATAGCCACACACTGGGCTCACTGAAGAAAGCCGATGGTAGCTTCACTTCTGATGACAAAGAGGTCAGCCAAACACTCATAGAAACACACTTCCCAGGATGCAGGATTCTGAACACAGATATAACTGTATGGACAGAAGAACCTCGTGGGTTACCCACAGAGGCCGACTGGGAGATAGCCAACAAAATAGTTACACATGAGAAGGTTCAATGGGCCATCGACACCTTCCAACCCTTCAAATCAGCGGGGACAGACAATATTTTTCCTGCACTCCTACAATGGGGAGCAGCAAAAATAATACCATGGCTAGTAAAGATATACTCAGCTTGTATAGCCCATGGGTACATACCCCTAATATGGAGAGAAGTTAAGGTAGTCTTCCTACCAAAACCTGGTAAGAATGACTACACACAGCCGAAATCATTTCGACCTATCAGTCTCACATCTTTTCTGCTGAAAACATTAGAAAGACTCGGCGACCGCTTCCTTAGAGACGGAGCCCTGAGACACATACCAATACATCGAAACCAACACGCATACAGCACGGGTAAATCCACGGAAACAGCGCTCCACTCTGTAGTATGCAAAATAGAACATGATCTGAACAACAAACTGTCAACCTTAGGAGCCTTTATAGATATTGAAGGTGCCTTTGACAAGACGACGTTTAACAGCATTGATAATGCGCTCGACAGATACGTAGTACCAAAAACACTACGCAAATGGATAAGAGCCCTACTCGAAAAGAGGGCCATCCAACTAGACATAAACGGCACAACTAGAGGCATAGTAGCCAGGGGCTGTCCACAAGGTGGAGTATTATCCCCAATCTTGTGGAACCTCGTAGTAGATGACCTGATAACAAAACTAAACAACAGTGGTTTTTTTCACGATAGGATACGCGTATGATCTAACGATCCTCATAAGCGGAAAACATGAAAACACGCTAAGTGCGATAATACAAAAGGCGCTAAGACTCGTAGAGAAATGGTGCAAAGAAAACGATCTTACGGTTAACCCTAAAAAGACGGAGTTAATTCTGTTTACAAACAAAAGAAAACCTGACATCCCCAAGATGCCTATACTGTTTAGTACAAGTCTGGCATTATCAAAAGAAGTAAAATATCTGGGAGTAATACTAGACAGCAAACTAAACTGGAAGACACACATAGACACAAAAATACAAAAAGCAACAATCATCCTAAATCAATGCAAACGCATGATTGGGAAGACCTGGGGTCTCAAGCCACGAATAATGAAGTGGCTCTACGAATCAGTCGTAAGAAGCTCATTGACATACGCGTCACTAGTATGGTGGCCAAGAACGCTTCTTACGACAACCCAACAGGAACTACAAAAATTTCAAAGACAAGCGTGCCTGGCGATCACAAGCTGTATGAGCACCACACCATCAAACGCGCTAGAGATAATACTGGGCATACCGCCTCTTCACCTACACATAAGGGAAGAAGCCACCCTTGCAGCTCTCAGGTTAAAAACCTACGGGCTGTGGAGAGAAACAATCACACCGCATACCCGGATACTATCACGCGAACAAATGAAGTGTCCACAACTGGGATGGATTTGTGATAAAACACAAAAAGTACATGTAATAGAAAAAGATTACAAGATCAACACGGAAGACTTTTCAACTACTACGTCTACCATAGATACCATCGAGGTATACACAGATGGGTCCAAAACAAACACGGGAACAGGAGCTGGAGTCTACTGCCCCGAACTAAATATACACATTGCCTATACCCTTGGTAAGAACAATTCAGTCTTCCAAGCAGAGTGTGTCGGCATCACAGCAGCAGCCATCGCCATGGCCAGCAGACAGGTAAAAAATTTTAACATCAACATTAACACAGACAGCCAAGCAGTACTGAGAGCCCTAGCTAAAAATACGACCTCCTCAAAACTTGTACTGGACTGTCACAATGCATTACAAACCATAACAAAATCAAACAACGTCACACTGCGCTGGGTAAAAGGTCACAGTGACAATATTGGTAACGATGCAGCCGATGAGTTAGCTCGGCGCGCTTCAGCCCTGAAGGTTATGGGACCGGAACCGATCGCTCCTATACCCTTCTGTGAGTATAAAACATGGTTACATAACCAAACAGTAAGTACACAAGCCGAACTTTGGGCAAACACCACAGACTGTAGACAAACAAAAGAGGCTTTTCCATGCCTCAATCGACGCCTTACAACAAAACTACTACAAATAAACCGAATAAAATTAAGGACAGTTGTAGGCACGATCACAGGACACTGTTCGCTCAACAAACACCTTTACATTCTAGGTATCACCGACAGCCCTCTGTGCAGAGCATGCATGGAGGGTGACGAGACACCGGAACACGTACTGCTTAAGTGCAGAAGTGTATCCGACCAACGTCACAAATACATTGGCTCTCCAGCTACACTTCCGGAAGTCCTCGCCGACCTGGGTGGCCTGCTCGGATTCTGGAAGGAGCTCGGCTGGCTGGAGTGATCCGGCGGGGAGCCGCACCAGAGGAATCACGCAAAACGGGCGAACATCGCCTACTTGCGGAGACAATTCCCAGGAGAAGAGAAGAAGAAGAAGAAGAACATATAACTAGCTCCAGCAATTCATGAGACAGTAATAATTAACCTGTGTGTGTAACAAAATAAATTAATAGTAAATAAAATAAAAAATAATAATCTGAAGTCAGGATTCGAACCCCCCGAACCGATAGTTTCACTCCTTCGTTTAGCCGCTACGCCACCAAAGCTATGACGGAACGTGTATAATACACGAAGCCGACACACAAAGGTCGTGACGGAAAAACTCTTACACTTTTTTCGTCTAGCCCCATTCGCCAAGTCTGCACCGTCCAAAATTCAAAAAAATTCAAAATTATTTATTTCACGTGGGCCAACCTGTGGCACTTATGACAAGTCATGAGTCATGACTCTACCACCGGTTTGGAAAGCGGATTCCGCTGAGAAGAGCCGGCAAGAAACTCAGCAGTAGCTCTATTCAAAATAATCATTTTACAATATTATTATGAAGCTATTACATTGTAATAAATTTTTATACTATCTTGTGGGCAGCTGGATGCCAAGCCGATTTAACCTATGCAACTTTGTTAGAATAAAATATAATATTTCCACAATGAGGGGAAGTTCCAAAAAAAAAAACAAAGAAGTACTACAAATTACAATTCAATTCATTTTAAGTCCGATAAGGAACTTCGTATCAAAAAACAACATGGTGACCTACCTAGATCCCTATCAGGTGTGTCACGCGGCGCGTCCTGTATCAGCGACAGAGTGATCTTCCCACTCACAACCAACTGAAAACAGATAAATACTCTTATCATTCTATTCATTTATACTCAGTTTTCAATATCTCTGTGTTTATACCGGGAGCGTAACATTGAAAGTACCCTCATGGGTCATGCGGATTCGAAAATTTTGTATTAGAATTGATAGTTAAACATTATACGTTTACAATAAGCTCGGTATGCGTTAACGTCATCGCGGACGTTGATATTTTTCAGTGCGTTCGATAAAAAATTTCTTACTTTTTCAGTTAAAAATTACACAAACCACTTTTTTGGCCGGAAGAGTCTCGCATACCTACCATACTTCAAGAAGGTATGCGAGACTCTTTCAGCCAAAAATAGTTATTTTCATCATACCTATTCGAAAAACGAATATTTTCTTCAGAGGATAGCGGGAGCAAAATTTAATTTTAACCCCATGGGACTTTTCATTTCTCTCTTCTTCTGATTGGTCCGATTCATGCTTTAGTATGTGTATTGCTACTGCGTTCATTGCAGAAACCTGTCGATCGCTCATTCCGTTCGAAATTCAAAAAATGTTTGAGAATCTGTTGTCTTCGATAAGTCACGTGATCAATTTGTCGATCGGATATACCTATAAATATTAATTAATGTTTAATTATTTCATAATTATTTATGTGTTTTATTTAAACTTTCAATTTACGCATAGTCTATATATAGTAGGTTGATACTCCTAGCTTTTTTCTCATAGGTAATGATGAAAAATAATGTGTGTCATTCGGGGCCAAAATATTTTGTTCTCGGGCGGCGTATATTGAATTCCTCGCTACGCTCAGGATTCTACTTTAGAATCCTTCACTTAGCTCTGAATTCAAAATAACGCCCTCGGGGAACAAAAAATTTCTTTGGCCCCATATAACACAATAGTTATAAGGGAAGGATTCTAAAGTAGAATCCTGAGCGTAGCGAGGAAATCAATATACGCCGCCCGAGAATAAAATATTTTGGCCCCGAATGACACACACTATTTTTCATCGTTACCTATGAGAAAAAGCTAAGAGTATCAACCTACTATTGTATAGACATCGTATATTGAAAGTTTAAATAGAACATAAATAAATTATTATTAAATATAATTAAACATTAATAATATTTATGTCGGATACAATATGGGCATATATCTCGACAAATTGATCACGTGACTTATCGAAGACAACAGCTCAAACATTTTTAAATTTCGATACATACACGAACGCGGACCAATCAGAAGAAAGAAATGAAAAGTCCCATGGGGTTAAAATTAAATTTTGCTCCCGCTGTCCTCTGAAGCCAATATTCGTTTTTCGAATAGGTATTTATTTGTGTTATATAGGGCCAAGGGAATTTTTTGTTCCCCGAGGGCGTTATTTTGAATTCAGAGAAATAAATTTTTACGAAATAATTAAACATTAATATTTATGTTGGAAGTATGGGCGTATATATCTAATCGACAAATTTGATCACGTGACTTATCGAAGACAACAGCTTCTCAAACATTTTTGAATTCTCTCTTCAAGAGAAATGAAAAGTCCCATGGGGTTAAAATTAAATTTTGCTCCCGCTATCCTCTGAAGCCAATATTCGTTTTTCGAATAGGTATGATGAAAAAGTGGTTTCCGTTTTGGATAGTCCACATGAGTATGTACCGAGATGTGTACTGACAACATCAGAAGAGTTGCAGGGAGACGCTGGATACACATGGCGCAAGACCGAGTCATGTAAAAGTCCATGCAAGAGATCTTTCATTTGTCAAGCACAGCACGTCTGTCGGTTGATAAAAAAGAAGCCTGTAGGCGATGACTTACCGGCGAGTGCGTGCGCGTCTCCGCGCGGGGGCGCTGCTCGGCGAAGTCTGCCACCAGCACGCGCGACTGCTGCGGGATCTCCGTCTCCAGGAATATGGACTGCACCTCCTCTGCCTCGTGCTACGATGTTGTGGTCACTTACCGGCGAGTGCGTGCGCGTCTCCGCGCGGGGGCGCTGCTCGGCGAAGTCTGCCACCAGCACGCGCGACTGCTGCGGGATCTCCGTCTCCAGGAATATGGACTGCACCTCCTCTGCCTCGTGCTACGACGTTGTGGTCACTTACCGGCGAGTGCGTGCGCGTCTCCGCGCGGGGGCGCTGCTCGGCGAAGTCTGCCACCAGCACGCGCGACTGCTGCGGGATCTCCGTCTCCAGGAATATGGACTGCACCTCCTCTGCCTCGTGCTACGACGTTGTGGTCACTTACCGGCGAGTGCGTGCGCGTCTCCGCGCGGGGGCGCTGCTCGGCGAAGTCTGCCACCAGCACGCGCGACTGCTGCGGGATCTCCGTCTCCAGGAATATGGACTGCACCTCCTCTGCCTCGTGCTACGACGTTGTGGTCACTTACCGGCGAGTGCGTGCGCGTCTCCGCGCGGGGGCGCTGCTCGGCGAAGTCTGCCACCAGCACGCGCGACTGCTGCGGGATCTCCGTCTCCAGGAATATGGACTGCACCTCCTCTGCCTCGTGCTACGACGTTGTGGTCACTTACCGGCGAGTGCGTGCGCGTCTCCGCGCGGGGGCGCTGCTCGGCGAAGTCTGCCACCAGCACGCGCGACTGCTGCGGGATCTCCGTCTCCAGGAATATGGACTGCACCTCCTCTGCCTCGTGCTACGATGTCGTCACATCAAGTTACATTAGTACTATCCACACGCAGAAGGTTTGCCAACAAACAAAAGGGGTTATTTCATTTTGGGCCAGGTACTTGTACCCGGCCCAAACGCTACCAAAAAAATAGTATTAAATCATGGAAATTGAAATAAAATATGCTTTTTTGTAGTATTACAGTGAATAAGAGGTACAAATATACAATTGATAATCGGGTACATCTGTAAAATTGCAACTCCCGGAGTGCATCCATCTGCTCTTGTTTTGTTGTTTATGTTTGTAATGACGTTACGTCATCTTAATGTCATTTCAATTGTCAAACATCAATTGCTGGTATGTCAAATGTCAATTGCTGTCAATTGTGGGTATTTTTGTCAAATGTCATCATGACTTGTGTAAGTACGTGTCACTGTCAAAAGAGCGCCATGTTTTGCAATATAATTTCGTATTGTTCCTCGTAAAAAGGACCTTTTAATGAGAAATAAAGAAAAAATAATCACTATTTCATGACCCCAAACATTTTGAAAAAGACCTGGCCCAGGCTCCATTTAGATTTGAAACAACCCCTTTAACAAAATAAAAAAAATTCTCTGTCACATCACTTATAGTTCGACGGAATGAAGACGAATGGAGACGGACTGTCGTGACTCGTGATGGCTGTGACGAAAAATAACGTTATGGTAGCATCTTCTTACCGTCTTAGCATGTGGCGTGACGGGGGCCTTCGGAGGCTCTGTCTTGTACGAACCTCCGTCGGCCGCGTGAGCTGTCGTCTCCATACCCATCACCTATTTAAGTAGCAAGTACGTAAGTAAGACACGTAAGTGCAGTACCCGGCGATATATATTGCACATAGGCCTTTGGAATAAAACGCTATTCTATTCTATTGCAAGGAAAGCTAGCCAGAAATTCACGTAGTAATTACTGAAATCTCTTCACAATCGGCGAGCACATCACGTAACATATATAAAAAAAATGCAGTCGAACTGTGAATAGAATAGAATAGCGTTTTATTCCAAAGGCCGATGTGCAATATATATCGCCGGGTACTGTATGTAATATCATTGGAACTGCAAAATATTCACATCATTCATCATCATCATCATTATTAACCCATCATCGGCTCACTACTGAGCGAGGTCTCCTCTCAGAGAAGGATTATAGGCCGTAGTCCACCACGCTGGCCCAATGCGAATTGGCGGACTTCACACATCTTCTAGAACATTATGGAGATCTCTCAAGCGTGCAGGTTTCCTCACGATGTTTTCCTTCACCATTAAAGCATGTGATATTTAATTTCTTAAACGCACTTAACTTCGAAAAGTCAGAGGTGCGTACCCGGGATCGAACCTGCGGCCCCCCGAATAGGAGACCTCGGTCGTAACCACTAGGCTATCACTGCTAAATATTCACATATGATAATCTATTAGAGCTTCCAAACAAATATACAAAATTTTATAGGTGTATGTATGTATGTTTGTCGACGCATTTCTTCGAAACTTTTAATGCGAATATGATCATCCTTTTTTTATTTGCTTACATTTACCTACTTCAACTTAGGGAACAGTAAGGGTTTTATCAAAATCGGTTCAGTAGTTTTCAAGATATGGACACTTTTCCCTTTTCAGTTATTCTTTCGGTATATTGCAGTCGGTTTATTTTTTATAAATTACTAGCTAATGCCCGCAACTTCGTCCGCGTGGATTAAGTTTTTAAAGTCCCTCGGGAACTGATTTTCCGGGATAAAAAGTAGCCTATGTCACTCTCCTGGTCCTCAACTATACCCATGCAAAAATCCGTAACTCTGTTGCAGCGTGATTGAAGGATGAACCAACAAAATCACTTTTGCTTTTATAATATGAGTAAGTATGATAGCTTGTTTGAATTCTTTTTCTGTCAGCTGCTAATTAATTGATTGTAAACGGCAAACACTATTTCCCTTACTAAAGAACGAGCAATTACCTTAACGCTCTGATTCTCCTTGTCATCCACTACTTCCGCTTCCGACAAATCCTTGATAGCTTCGTCTAACAAGTCTTCAGTCGATACATTCTCTTGTTCACCCTCTTTCCTCTCCTCCTTCAAAAATTCAGCTGATTTTGTTTCATCATCTTTCACCGAACCAATTCCTTCGGAAAGTTTAATTAGCTCTAAATCTTCTTGATTATTAACTAATTCTTCTTGATGTAGGATTGATGCATCAAATTCTGCATTTTTATCTTCTGCCGCATTCTTTAATTCCTCTACAACGGTTTCTACTTTATCTTCTAAATTTGCTTTTGTTCCCGTATCTATTAAGTCATTTTTCGTTTGTTCTACGTTTTCGCTAAGTGACTCAATTTCTTTATTTGTATCCACAGCAAGTACATCTAGTTCCGGAGTAGACTCTTTTAGTATTTGGGACGCTTCTTTTTCTATTAGTTCTTGTGTGTGGTCTTTTATACTTTTGTCGGCGTCCGGTGCGTCTTCTGTGGGTTCATTGACCTCTTGGATTACTGGCGTGGCTTCTTTCTTTTCCTGGGGTCCGGGAATCTTTTCTTTGTATTCGCTAGCAACTATTTGGACAGGGCCGCTGTGTATTATTGTACCGTTGGTGTATGGGCGGGCATTATCCAGCACTTCCTGGCATTGGAAAGTATGATTAGTTAAATTCAGAAGTACAGTAGAGTGGCTTCATAGAGAATCATCTCTGTCGCACAAGCGGCACATATGTAGAGCGACAGAGACGATGCTCTAAGAAACCGAGACTGGCCGAAGGTCTCTTTCTGGTGCTAGATTTTTTTTCCAGGTACTATCGGCTTTTATTCTCGTCTTATCTTATTTGGAGAACTCACAAATGATTATACATAAGACATGTGGCTAAGAGTTGATTTTTATTGTTAGAAACGTTATATTTGTATTTCTCAAGTATAGATATAATTTTAAGCAATCGACTAAACTATTGGTCTATCGAAAAACTCGCGAGTACATTAATATAGTTTTTATACAAGACAGACGAGAATCATTAGCATCAAAGTAGAATTGTGGCAGATTAATTTATGGCACACATTTTTTTTTTTCAAAATTCTACACCAACTAAAACTTATTTATTGAAATGAAATAACTAATTCTACGAAACGATTATCATCTAGAATTATAGAACACTTGCGCATACAAACTATGCAATTCTATTTAAAGCTCATAAAACCGCCATATCAAACTAAAAGGGTCACACAAGGTAAAACTAAGATGGTTTCCAAATCCACTTTTTAAAAGCATACCAAATCACAAACCAACTTCGACCAAAAGCTCTAAAATTAAAAAATACACAAATCTACCTAAAAACATAAACTGCAAAACTAATTAAATATTACAGAAGACTTCTAAATTATTATAATATTTAAAAATATTTATATTTCAGATTTATTTTGTACATGTTTTTAAAAAGTAAAGTAAATTTTATTACTTGATAAGAGAAATATGTAGGCTTGTGTTAATTTTCACGTAATTTAATGTGTGGGTAGTTAATTTTGATCGACATATTTTAGTAGAATGTTAACCAGGTAGCTCGGTACAAACAGACAGATGAACATGGCGAACACAACAAAATACAAAATCGAAATTAAGAACGTGTTGAACTCAAAACAAAAGGTACAACATAAAAATGTAACATTGAATGATTTTGTGGTAATGGTTAACGATGAATTAGGAAATTTATGGCTGTACAAAGACCTTACTGAATCGACTTATAAGGGATCACAAACTCTACAGTCATACGGAGACTTGAAATAAAATTAATGGAAAAAATTATGTTGCACGAAAGGATGAAGCAAATCTTAAGAGAAATGTACTTATTGTAGTTGTACAAAGCACAGCGTTACTCACTGTTTAATACGCAAGAAAGAGAAATAAAATGATCAAACATAAAAAAGGATGGTTGTCACGCCCGGCCGATGTGAAACAACATATGCTACATACACACAAGGGAATAGAGAGCGACAAGAGACGAGGGACATGACGGTATACGGGAACGTCATGGCGTTTTCCATCACGGCAAGAATGCCGTAGTAAGACGTAACTCACGCCAATAAATGTTTCACATCAATCATTTGTACAAGCTTTTATTTAGCTTGACCAGTTTATTTATTTGTTTGTTTGGGTCAAATCTTGCAAGATGAATTAGACCCACTTCCCGGTTTCTGATCAAGCTGAAATTTTGGATTTATGTGTAAATCGGATGACAATGCAATATTATTGTGAAATGGAGCTGATCTGATGATGAAGACGGAAGATGGGTATCGGAACTCTGTAGTAAAACGACGTAACCCCATGGAGTTTGGGCTCGTGTGATAACAAGTACTCTGATCCTAGATGATATCCAGAGTCTTATGATGTAGCTACTAAAAGCTTGCATTTAAAAATAAAATTTTTAATTTACACTTGTAGAATATTTTACTTCATAGAAGTGGAGAACTTCAAAGTAACATCTGAAGTAACACTTGTATAGTTGTAATTAATGTATTATTCTTGTAAAAACAGCAACGATATTGTAATTGATCTGTCTTCTCTTAACTCGAAGTGTAACGTGAATGAAATTCGTAATATTATAAATGCGAAAGTTACTCTTTTTTCTCCTCCCCACGCCTAATTCCGACAAAATCTGGCAAGAGAAAACTTTTATCCCCGAAAATCAAAGAGCGGAACAATGCTTTTTCAAAAAAGTCAATCTAGGCGAAGGAAGTTTCAACGTCCTCCCTGGCGCAGTGGTGAGCGCTGTTGTCTTATAACTGGGAGGTCCCGGGTTCGATTCCCGGCGGGGTCAATTTGGGAATTTATAATTTTTGAATTGTCTCTGGTCTGGTCTGGTGGGAGGCTTTGACCGTGGCTAATTACCACCGTACCGTCAAAGACGTGCCGCCAAGCGATTTAGCGTTCGGCACGATGGCGTGTAGAAACCAATTAGGGGTATGGGTTGAATGTTCACTGCCATACCCCTTCCAAGCTAGCCCGCTACCATCTTAGACTGCATCGTCACTTACCATCAGGTGAGATCGCAGTCAAAGACTAGCTTGTCATCGAATAAATAAAATAAAAAAAAGTAAAATATAAACAAAAGTTCAGGGAGCTAACGTGAAACAAGACTACTGCTAAAAGAAACGAACAAAATGGGCAGCAAAGCATTAGAAGTATGGAGGTATGATCCAAAATCAGTAAAAGTAGCAGGAGAGAGAAATGAAGATGTCTTCATGCAAGAACCTGTGTCTGCTGAGGGTGAGCGCGTCCCGCCTCCATCTGCTGAGAGACCTCCGCTACCAGGCCCGATATTGCCGACACGACTGCCGGCCCACAATACCACATTAGAACCCTTTTAGACTTGTTACTTTCGTTCTATGATCACCTTATATCCCTAGATAGACTCTGTAAGCTGTTAACGCGTCCAAAACAAGGATATACGCCTAAGAGGACTGTTACATTTGGCTTCCCTCTCTAATATTTTCAATGATTGTAAAAATCTCAGATACTTTTGCCTAAATGTGGTCAATTATTAAGCTATTGCATAGCTTTTATCGCGGGCTTTGAACTAGGACAAACAGTATGAGCGCGGCGACCGAATCAAGAAATTCCGTAACGAAAAAACCTAACACCGTCGTTCAGTAAGCGTTCTACATTTTAAAGGTTCTCAATTAGCTTTATTTGGCGCAGTGGGCGAGCGGCCGCTTTCTTTAGATGTCGCAGGTTCGAATCTCACTCGCGAAGTAGTGACAGTGCGCTTTTCTTGTTTGTTTATTTTTTAATTTTTTTTTTGCATAATTTTTATTATGCAAAAAAAATATTGCATAAATATTATAATTGCATAAGTTGATAAAAAATGCTATGCAATAGCTTTACCGCGGCAGTCCCCGAGTGCCACTTAATTTTTTATCTTCGACAATTAAATTACGGATATTTTAGATACAGTTTTATTATGATAAACATAAATTTTGATAGAGAAAAAGGGTGAAAACTACTATTAACTTTTATCGCTGTTATTCTCTATCAAAAAGTCCGAAAAAAATCCGGGCGACGTGTACCTCATGTCACCCGGGCCATAATACTCATTCATAATTACCAGATTGATACCTCATTTATAAAAATCGGCTCAGTAGTTAAGGTTCCTGTCGCTAGGCAATATCGTGTTTTTTTTAAATGGCGGTTTGTATTAAAATGTGCGTAAAAATTTAGAAACTAACATAGGTAAATAAATTACATATGAGTTCCTGCAAAATAAAACATTGAAATTTTTCGAAAATAAATAAATAAACAACCTGCACGCACACTAACATAAGTAGAATGTCGCATATTCATAGTTGGCCTGTTCATTTTCGATCTTTAGTAGTGCGACACCTATCTAGGAATATAAGTAATCATAGGTTTCACTTTAATATTTAACATACTTGTTACTTATTGCTTGCTCTATATTATTACTTTAAGAATTATTAATTAATTACTTGTTTAAGTCCGAACCGCAATAAAAAACTGCATTACAAATGCAACCGATGCAATGCAATAATAAGTGATCGAAGTCTTTCCTCAATGATTTACAATTAAAAATAAATGCAATACTTGTATGAGACATAATTTAATAAATAATGCGTTTTAAATATAAATAAATAAAATTGAAATACAAAGGGGTTCGAAAAATATCTATGGCTAGCCGCATTTTTTAATTTTTTTTTTATATTTAAACATCCCTTGACTGCGATATCACCAGATTGTAAGTGTTACATTGAAGGTTTGAAAAGTTTATCCGCTCATATGTATGCATATAACACAATATGTACCTACACATGTAATATGTAACATTCACATGCAACAGACATACAAAAATTAACTTCCTGTTTTTTGTATTTATATTATATTTTTCTGTAGCTACTTTTATACTTTACTGAAAAATATTTCGTGGTCCATAGGAAGATAAAAAATGAATTTACTGGTCTTGTCTTGAAAAAATTAAATAATTAATTAACATGTGAAAATTCAAGATGGCAGCAGAACCATAAGCCGCTAATTTTCGAACCTCTTTCATTTATTAGCAACAAGATATAAAAATTCATACTTTTTACAATAGCTATATCATCAGCAGTGCATTTATATTTCTGAACTCTATTTAAATGCCCTAGTTAATCAGGGAGATTATTAGGGAGTTATTTTGCTATATTAGGTATACTATAATGTAAAATACATAATATTATATTGGTCTTATCAGAAGTCCATGGTAAATGCTACGATAAAATTTTATTTCAGCAAGCTATTATAGATTTTAAATGCATGTCACCGTTCTATGTAATATCATTGAAAACCGAAAGATCATTGGTAGGTAATACCATGGCATACCATACCTACTTTGTAATGTATTCTTGATCCGATAAAAATTTTAATTTCAAAGTTTAAAGAAAGAACATAATATTATTTTATCAGATCTTCTTCTTCTTCTTCTTTATCAACCGATAGACGTCCACTGCTGGACAAAGGTCTCTTGCATGGACTTCCACAGGCCTCGGTCTTGCGCCGCCTGAATCCAGCGGCTCCCTGCGACTCGTTTGATGTCGTCGGTCCACCTGGTGGGGGGTCTGCCAACACTGCGCTTCCCGGTGCGGGCCGCGGGGTCGCCACTCCAGCACCTTGGGACCCCAACGACCATCAGCTCTTCGAACTATGTGCCCCGCCCATTTCCACTTCAGTATCGCGACTCGCTGAGCTATGTCGGTGACTCTGGTTCTCCTACGGATCTCCTCATTTCTGATTCGATCCCGCAGGGATACTCCGAGCATAGCTCTTTCCATCGCACGCTGAGCGGTCCTTTTATCAGATATCGGAAAGTAAAAAATAACTATGATAACCTAATAACGAAAATAAAATCATACAAAAATAAACTTTCTCCACCAGCAAATAACGAAGGCCGTAGATACTAAAATAGCTTGGTTCACGATCGATGCATTTTGGATAAACGCCAATACACTGTATTAAATAGTAGATAACATCGTGATACTATCGAAATCTAATTTATAGCATCGCTCACTGACTGACTGAATGAACTAGTATCCCTACAACTGCACTTGGCAGATAACATAGCCGCTATTAAATTTTTCGATCACAGCACTGAATTGAACATCAGCCCTTGACCTGGATGAAGTCATGTCCCTAGCAAAGTCAATACAAACGAAGTGTGAATTCTTATATTTATAGTAACACGGGCTCAAATTCAAAACTATTTCATGAGTGTGACTGAGCCTGAGCCTACTTATGAGGCTCTGGACCGCTCAGCGGGCGATGGAGAGAGCTATGCTCGGAGTGTCCCTGCGGGATCGAATCAGAAATGAGGAGATCAGTAGGAGAACCAAAGTCACCGACATAGCTCAGCGAGTCGCGAAACTGAAGTGGAAACGGGCGGGGCACATAGTTCGAAGAGCTGATGGTCGTTGGGGTCCCAAGGTGCTGGAGTGGCGACCCCGCACCGGGAAGCGCAGTGTTGGCAGACCCCCCACCAGGTGGACCGACGACATCAAACGAGTCGCAGGGAGCCGCTGGATCCAGGCGGCGCAAGACCGAGGCCTGTGGAAGTCCATGCAAGAGACCTTTGTCCAGCAGTGGACGTCTATCGGTTGATAAAGAAGAAAGAAGAAGATGAGTATGACAAGTCAAGATTCTATCGAGGGTTTACATATTGGGCCTGTGTAACTTTAAAACTTGGTACATATTTTTAAGGAAAAACTTCATAGTTGCATATTAGATTTTGGATAAAACTCTTCTTCAGAGATAAGCTGTCCTTGGGCACTTCCTTTATGTTTATGTTTTATTTCTTTCTTTTCTGGTAGTAGATAAATAAATATATCTCTCTATATATGTTCTCTAGTATAGGTTGCCTAGAAGATATCACTATTAGTGATAAGGCCGCCTTTTGTATTAAATTGTTTCTTTACTTATTATATATTTTTTGATTTTGTATGCAATAAAGTTGTATAAATAAATAAATAAAAGATTGACTAACGGAAATGTTATGCAATTTAATTTTTTGAGTAATGAGGTCATAATTCATAGTAATATAGTAGTTTATTTTTTACGATTACCCAGTAACGCTATCGGTTTTGGACTTCGATAAAGCATTCGAATGACTTTATGCATTGTTCAATAATTGAGTTATAGTTTCCGGTTGGTAAAATCGTAAGTTTTATGTAAATATATTATGAGTAAGTAAGTTAGAAGTTGTTTTAGTAGTTTCCTTAACAAGGGTAAATTCTCAACCTTGCGCGGGGGTAGGTATTCTAATTCTAGCTATAATACATAAAATAAAATAATAAATAAATTCAAATAACTAGATTATTTAGAATATTATACCGACAATACACTTAGGTGCGCTTGCAGAAACGTCGAGTTATCCTTTTAATCCAGAGTTAGCAGCTAACTCTGGGTTAAAAAGACAGATTTGACAGATTTCGTATAAATCTTCTGTCAAAATTACAAAATTTATTCCTGGGTTAACTAACCCGTGGTCTCTGCAAGCGGGCCTTAATGATCTTGATGACACAGTCCAGGAAGATATTTTTGACAATCAAAAAATTTACCATTTTAAATAGGTAGTTTAATTAAAAGGACTGATAAAAAATGCCAGATTATCTCTATTGCTGATGCTTTACAAAAACTTTACGGTATGATAATTATGGTTGAAAAATTCTAGAAGAATCTAAATCTTCAGCTGAATGAAATGGTCCGAATTGAAAAACTTCTTAAGTAGGTAAGTAATCCCAGATGAGATTTCAAAATGAAATCGACATAACTATGTACCAAATGGCAAATATGTCGCACGTACCATATCCCAGCAAAAAATAAATGATTCATTGATAAACTTGAGCATGTGCAGTGTCAGTATAATATTCTCGAAATAGTAAATAAATAATACATAAAAATTCTAATAAAAACCGTCACCATGCCTCAAGCGTAGATATTAAAACACCTAACGATAGCACGCAAGTACATCTAAGTAATTGTCACTGCAAATGGTGTTACAAACAATACAGATTGACCTCTTATCGTTCTAGTCTCAGAAGAGGAAAAACCTTTGCGACCGGAGATTCGATATACCTCAAGCTTTTAGTCCAAATAAATTGTTTATTCAACATAACAGTTTTGAATTGACAGTAAGTATGTAATTCGTTTTAGAAGAAAATGTATATTATAAGTTTTTTTTAATTTCTCCTAACTCAAAACCCCGTTTTTCTAAAGCGCTATAAATTCGGAGTATATACCTAGTACGAAAATGTAAGTGTTAAAATTAACCACCAAAATTAACCAGAAATTCTCAAAGTATATACAATGAAACGAGCAACTACATACAACAAAATATTTATACTATAATTTTCCATAATGCTATTAAAGCCAATATATTAGCAGAACTTTTCAGAAATATTCAATTTTTCTATAATTAAGGGTTTTTAAAACATTTTCACAGCATAAACGAACTCTCAAACTATTTCTTCTATCCATCTATGGATCTTTAAAGTTCGCTTTTTCATCGGAGGTTTAGCTAGATACAGGGTTGGGCAGTATTTGAATTACTTGTAATTAAAATACGTAATTGAAATACAAATACGTATTTGGTATTTGTATTTAAATTACTTCCTTAAAATGTAATTTGTAATTCGTATTTCAAATACCTGACGCCGAGGTATTTTGTAATTAGTATTTCAAATACTTGAGGCTTCAAAATACATTTTAACATAATACATTTAACCTTCATTTAGCGATCGTAAGTGTGAGTGCGAGGCGAGAGTGTAATGATGGTAAAGCAGCTATTAGAGTTGGCAACACTGCACGTGTTATATAGACTGTACGCTATCTATGACTGTACGTCAAAATTGGCCAACTTTGACGAGCGATTTTAACACAAGTTTGTGCTCATCAGGACCTGTAGAAAGATTGTTTTCTTCAGCAGGTTTTATTCACTCTCCAACGAGAGGCTGTTTGTCAGACAGTACATTTAAAAATCTAGTGTTCCTGAAAGGAAACTCTGGTAAACCCAGAGTTTCCTTTCATGAACACTATTATTAATCTTGTTTTCCTCTACTTTTTAGCCAGTGTTGGTCTAGATTACTTATTTTGTATTTTGTAATTTGTATTTTGTATTTCAATTAAAAATAGCTAAAATACTGTAATTTGTATTTTATATTTCAAATACCTTACTTAAAGATATTTTGTATTTCGTATTTTAATTACTTGCGATACAGTATTTTGTAATTTGTATTTCAATTAAAGCAAAGCATGTATTTTGCCCAGCCCTGGCTAGATATGTAAAAGGCAAAAGTTAGCTAGCGAGAATGATATAGTTAATAGTAATGCCGTTTTCAAACATCCGGAATCAGATACTGAATTCAAAAATTGATTTTAGAGTTCTGAAATCTAGCATTTCCCCGATTAATTTAATGATTATACGTTTCAAAAGACCTGAAGACCATACCTTTGTTTGAAATGTAACGTCAAACTTATTTGAGATTACGTTACTTTAAAGATTAACTTTTTACCTAGTTTTAGGCTTTCTTTAAAAAAAAAACGTCTGAATATTTTATTAGGGTACAAATAATAGGGTACAATAAGTATCGGTTGGAATAAACGAGGTCATCTGCCTATTGCCTCAATTAACATGTGTCCTTAAGTTAGCATCGCTAGAGACGGAATCAGATCCGGAATTCCGGATATTCCCTGACGTCCTAACAAGTGCTACCACGCGGGAGGTATATCGAATCGATCCCACAGTACCGCATCGCGCTGCGCGAGTTGCCCCACGATCCTTTGCATTGCGCGCTCGGTCTCCGCGAGCCTGGCTCGCAGCGCCGCCAGCTCTGCGTCCCCTACACATTGGCATAACAATCAGCAAATATTATGTTGCACCAATATATAAGGGAAAAAGCTTCCTGCAAGTCCCCTGAAGAAGCCGTGCACGAACTTCGCGTACCTACAGGGTACACGCGGTAATCATACATCGATGGTACACGCACACAGTTACCCTAATATTATAAATGCGAAAGTTTGTGACGATGGATGTATGGATAGATGGATGGATGTTTGTTACTCTTTAATGTCACAACGAATGAACCGATTTGGCTGAAATTTGGAATGGAGATAGCTAATACCCAGTATCAAAACATAGGCTACTTTTTTCCGGAGAATTTCAGAGTTCCCGTGGGAATTGAAAATCCTGTATCCACGCGGACGATGTCGCGGGCATCATCTAGTATAATATAAAGGATGAAGCTTCCTGGAAGGCCCCTGAAGATTTCTAGCTCAACTTTTAAGCCGTGTACGAACTTCGCGTTCAGGGCATACGCGTACAGTAAGTTACGCGCACTTGACATCCGCACGTCTGAAGGCAAGGTTAAGCTTAAGTTCGTCTGTCGTCAAATTTAAATCCGGGGACAGAAAGACATTTTTATTCCTGTTTGTCCCCACGTGGGACCAGGATGGACAATGGGGACGGACAGGAAACATTCAGTGAAGCGATCCAACAGCCACGTCAGCTTCAGTATACGCGCACCATTCAATTAAAATCGAAGCGCGCATATAAAATACATCACTGATGGATGGGTAAATCACGCACCTAGGTAATCGTAAACTACGCGTGGCTGCATGGTTCCAGGGTACGCGTAGTCATATACGCGTACCCTGGAATGCGCTGCTCGTACATGGCTTCAAAAATTAACAGAGCCCTGACTTAGTTACTTTTCAAACATTTTTTTGTAAGCACTTGTTTAGTATAATCAAAGTTTACAATAATTCTACGCACTATACTCTCGATCGTTATGCTATGCCAGTGTAGTTTCAGTTGAATGATTTATTAAGGTACTTCAAGCATTAATTACCTATAATTGGGCAACAATTTCGCGCTTGCAATAATAGCTAGTTAATTATTTTAGTTGCGACATTTATAAAAATAGGTTTGGAAACTACTAAAATAAAATATTTTGTTTAACGAGCCTTTTCGCGAAACATGCTCTTTCGTTACAGTAGTTTAACATAGTAAACAGATATATTTTGAGGAAGAAAAAATTGTGTAGGCTATTTTAATAGTTGAACTACATTGAGCAACTTTCAGATTTGTCATAAAAATAATACTTTTTGAGTAAAAAAATTTCAATTACTCACTTTGACATGAAAACCATAGAAAAACTACTTGTGGCGTTACAATAAGCGTGAAGTTTCTACTGGTTTAAATCAGAATAATAATTCCTTTTTGAAAAGTAAAGGAATCAAACTCTATTAAGCAATTTTTATTTATGACATAAATCATTTCAATAATTAATGAAAAATATAATAAAAAATCTTCGATACAAATTAGTATGAAAGCGAGCCCGGGCCGTCATTTTCTCATTCAGCCGCTGGCTTTCGAAGAGGATCCACGTTGCTCGTCGCGCGCTCGGGCAAAAATAATTTTACGAGCGAAATAGTGTATTATAGAGGCCCGTACAGTGGGACACCGGAATCGAGGACGAAGATTTCTAATAATATTCTAAAAGTACCTAGTCAGTAATTTATTTAAATTCCTAGCGCAGCAATAGTGCTTAGTCTCAGTAGTGTGGAGTCTTATTACTGGGGGGACCTGGGTTTGATTTCTGGAAGGGGCAATTTAAATCGATTAATTTTTTTTTATTCGATGATAAGATAGTCCGTCACTGCGATCTCACATGATGGTAAGTGACCATGCAGTCTAAGATGGTACGTGCTAACTTGGAAGGGGTATGGCAGTGTGCATTCAAGCCATACCCCTAATCTGTTTCTACACGCTATCGTGCCGGAACGCTAAAGCACTTGGCGGCACGTCTTTGACGGTAGGGTGGTACCTAACTGGTAACTAGCCATGGCCAAAGCCTTCCACCAGAGATAATTCAGAAATTATAAATTCCTTAATTGACCCCACCGGGAATCGAACCCGAAACCTCCCAGCTTTAAGACCAGAGCACTCACCACTGCGCTAGGGAGGTCGTCAAAATTATATTATGTAAGTAGGTATATAATATTTATTTAAATTCCTAGCGCTTAGTGATGAGGGTCTTATTAGAGCTCTGTTGCGGCGTGATTGAAAGACAAACCAACAAACACACTTTCGCATTTATAATGATTCGGATCGAATCACAACCATACAATACGACACAGGGATCGTATTGAATAGTTTCGAATAGAAAGAAAGAGGAAATGGATGCCAAAATTAAAAAAGTCACCGCCATATTGGAATTCTTTGTTATTGGACCGATTTCGTTCAAAATCGATATTTAGGCTTCCCTGGGGTCAAGAAAGAGGAAATGGATGCCAAAATTAAAAAAAGTCACCGCCATATTGGAAATCTTTGTTATTAGACCGATTTCGTTCAAAATCGATATTTAGGCTTCCCTGGGGTCAAGAAAGAGAAAATGATTGCCAAAATTAAAAAAAGTCACCGCCATATTGGAAATCTTTGTTATTAGACCGATTTCGTTCAAAATCGATATTTAGGCTTCCCTGGGGTCAAGAAAGAGGAAATGGATGCCAAAATTAAAAAAAGTCACCGCCATATTGGAAATCTTTGTTATTAGACCGATTTCGTTCAAAATCGATATTTAGGCTTCCCTGGGGTCAAGAAAGAGGAAATGGATGCCAAAATTAAAAAAAGTCACCGCCATATTGGAAATCTTTGTTATTAGACCGATTTCGTTCAAAATCGATATTTAGGCTTCTCTGGGGTCAAGAAAGAGGAAATGGTTGCCAAAATTTTAAAAAGTCCCCGCCATATTGAAATTCTATGTTATTGGACAGGTTTCGTTCAAAATCGATATCTAAGGTGCCCTAGGGTCAAGAAAGAGGAAACGGCTGTCAAAATTTTAAAAAGTCCCCGCCATATTGAAATTCTTTGTTATTGGACCGATTTCGTTCAAAATCGATATTTAGGCTTCTCTGGGGTCAAGAAAGAGGAAATGGTTGCCAAAATTTTAAAAAGTCCCCGCCATATTGAAATTCTATGTTATTGGACAGGTTTCGTTCAAAATCGATATCTAAGGTGCCCTAGGGTCAAGAAAGAGGAAACGGCTGTCAAAATTTTAAAAAGACCCCGCCATATTGAAATTCTTTGTTATTAGACCGATTTCATTCAAAATCGATATTTAGGCTTCTCTGGGGTCAAGAAAGAGGAAATGGTTGCCAAAATTTTAAAATTCCCCGCCATATTGAAATTCTTTGAGGCTATTCTGGGGTCAAGAAAGAGGAAACGGCTGTCAAAATTTTAAAAAGTCCTCGCCATATTGAAATTCTTTGTTATTGGACCGATTACGTTCAAAATCAATATTTAGGCTATTCTGGGGTCAAGAAAGAGGAAATGGTTGCCAAAATTTTAAAAGTCCCCGCCATATTGAAATTCTATGTTATTGGAGAGGTTTCGTTCAAAATCGATATCTAAGGTGCTCTAGGGTCAAGAAAGAGGAAACGGCTGTCAAAATTTTAAAAAGTCCCCGCCATATTGAAATTCTTTGTTATTAGACCGATTTCGTTCAAAATCGATATTTAGGCTTCTCTGGGGTCAAGAAAGAGGAAATGGTTGCAAAAATTTTAAAATTCCCCGCCATATTGAAATTCTTTGAGGCTATTCTGGGGTCAAGAAAGAGGAAATGGTTGCCAAAATTATAAAAAGTCCCCGCCATATTGAAATTCTATGTTATTGGACAGGTTTCGTTCAAAATCGATATCTAAGGTGCCCTAGGGTCAAGAAAGAGGAAATGGTTGCCAAAATTTTAAAAGTCCCCGCCATATTGAAATTCTTTGTTATTGGACCGATTACGTTCAAAATCAATATTTAGGCTATTCTGGGGTCAAGAAAGAGGAAATTGTTGCCAAAATTTTAAAAAGTCCCCGCCATATTGAAATTCTATGTTATTGGACAGGTTTCGTTCAAAATCGATATCTAAGGTGCCCTAGGGTCAAGAAAGAGGAAATGGCTGTCAAAATTTTAAAAAGTCCCCGCCATATTGAAATTCTTTGTTATTAGACCGATTTCGTTCAAAATCGATATTTAGGCTTCTATGGGGTCAAGAAAGAGGAAATGGTTGCCAAAATTTAAAAAAGTCCCCGCCCTTTGGACCGATTTCCTTCAAAATTGATATTTGGGCTTCTCTAGGGTCAAGAAAGAGGAATCTTGGAAAATTTTTGGAATCCATTTCCTCTTTCTTGACCCCAGAGAAGCCTAAAAATATCGATTTTGAACGAAATTGGTTCAGTAACAAAGAATTTCAATATGGCGGTGAATTTTAAAAATTTTGAAATCCATTCCCTCTTTCTTGACCCCAGAGAAGTCTTAATATCGATTTTGAACGAAATCGGTCAAATAACAAAAAATTTCAATATGGCGGTGACTTTTTTAAATTTTGGCATCCAGTTCCTCTTTCTTGAACCCAGGGAAGCCTAAATATCGATTTTGAACGAAATTGGTTCAGTAACAAAGAATTTCCATATGGCGGTGACTTTTTAAAATTTTGGCATCCATTTCCTCTTTCTTGACCCTAGGGAACATAAATATCGATTTTTAACGAAATCGGTCCAATAACATAGAATTTCAATATGGCGGGGGCTTTTTAAAATTTTGGCAACCATTTCCTCTTTCTTGACCCCAGAGAAGCCTAAATATCGAATTTTAACGAAATCGGTCCAATAACAAATAATTTCAATGTGGATGGCGGGGACTTTTTAAAATTTTGGCAACCATTTCCTCTTTCTTGACCCCACAGAAGCCTAAAGTCAGAGGTGCATAGCCGGGATCGAAACCACGACCCCCCGAATAGGAGCTATGCTATCACTGCTATTATACTAGCTTGTATGTATACTACATAATAATAATAATGTACCTAGCCCTATAACATACCTAGTAGGTACCTAATTTTTATGACTTCAAATTAATTTTTTTTTTATTTTATTTATTTGTTAAAGTGCTAGATTTTGTATTTTTGTATATTTTGTATTTTATTTAATGATGTAACATTTTTGACATTCGTAAGCGCTTTTGTAGCCTCAATCGAAGAAATAAACAATATCTACAAATACAAATACAAAATACGTCCTCCCGACCGAATCCGACCACGGCGGTCAACCTCCTCACAGAGATTAACGCGGCCGGGAGATATTGCGCAAACACAGGTTCACTCTCTATTCCCTCACTCTCATAGTCCGATGGGATGGAAAATCCGACACGACCGGAGAGATCAGGCGCAGGAGCAGGACCGACAGCTTTACGCGCTGTCCGAGGCACGGGGCCCGGGGGGGGGGGGGGGGGGTGACACCGCCAACATCCTAACTACGGGCTAGTACAGAGAATTTCTTGGCAAAAAACCCCAATACTTAATTTATTATCCCGGCAGGAATCGAACCCACGAACCTCGTCATCTGCTTTTGAACACGCTAATAACTACTTGACCAACGAGGCAATTGTATGTAGGTACATACTATTTTTTAAACTTGCTTCCTACTATCTTATTACTAGTTGATGCCCGCGACTTCGTCTGCGTGGAGTTAGTTTTTAAATTACCTCGGGAACTGTAATTTTCCGGGATAAAAAGTAGCCTAAATGAGTTTTTTACTTAAATTAATAAATTTGTAATTTGTAATTAATAAATTGTAATTTAACTCATCATTTTATTGATCGGTAGTTAGTTTTGCGAAATCTCGTAAACTGACAATAATT
This sequence comes from Oeneis ivallda, assembly GCA_029955525.1. NCBI lineage: Eukaryota > Metazoa > Arthropoda > Insecta > Lepidoptera > Nymphalidae > Oeneis > Oeneis ivallda. The sequence goes on along the minus strand of JARPMR010000017.1, from coordinate 2,494,247 downwards.
TTAAACATCAATTTGTTTATGCCGTATAGATTGTATCGGTTTCCCACTGTACTTGTATACCGGTGTGCGTGAGCGCGCGCGGATCACGCCGGTCAATGTGTGTATGCGCGAAAATGCCTACAATCGACAACGGCCGGCGCCGCATAGGACCCTTAATCTAGATCCAGAGAGAAGTCGAATTAATATTATGGAATTTAGAAAGATTGTAGGTACAAACGGTATCCCACGCATAGTTTATCCGTCTAGTTATATAGAACCTTATCAAGTAGCTGTTTTATTCAATGTTTTTAATTAGAGCCAATGTATTAATTAATTAACATTTTCCTGTTTCCATCGTATTTTATTATTTATAATTACAGATTAAAAATATATTCACATACTCACTTGTATCAGTTTCTTTGTGTCCTGCATGCGTTTAAACAGATACAATTTGAAAAAAAACTTGAGAGGTGTCAAGGGACACCCGGATGGAACGAAGTTCCTTTCGAATAATTAAATTTGGCATTGTGTTCATTATTTTCACAGTACAATATAAGATCTCGGTAGCCCTGTGATAAAAATAAGTTATAAAAAATTAGGGAAAAATTCCACATGTAGAAATTATTTAAAATAAAATTGAAAATAGAAAATTCAGTCTGTCGAGCTGGGATTCGAACCATCGAATTTTAACTGTTTAGCGACTGTCGAAACCACAAGGCTACCGAGATCTTATATTGTACTGTGAAAATAATGAACAAAATGCCAAATTCACATTCAAAAAAGTGTCGGTTTCAAAAAAGTGTCGGTTCAATTTTGTCTTAATTTTTTCCGTCTAGCCCCCTTCCGCACCGCGCGATAAGGAACTACGTTCCAATAGTTATTTGTTGCAAAGTTGCTTTTTAACCGCGTGCTTAATTTTGATGAGCAAGCGAAGGATTCTAGAATTGAATCACGAACGCAGCGAGTGATTGAAAAATTAGAATCCTGAGCGTTAGCGAGGGAATCAAAAGAGCACGAGGTGAAAAATCTTTGCACTCGAGTTAACTTTTCATCCCTCCATCTCGGAAAATATCACGTGAAAAGAAAATGGCGCGCGCAAAGCAAATTAAAAAACAGTACACCAAGCAGGTGTACTGTTTTTTAATTCTGATTAATAATCCGAGTCTGAGTTTTTAACAAATTGAAAAAAGGTTGTATGATAAATTCGGCACCATGGAGTTAGAAGTAGGTACATAAATAGGTTTAATGATGTTTTTAATTGACAAACTTATATATAGTGCACACGATGTTCTAAATTCAATTTACTTTATCCTCTAGCGGATAAAAACGGCTTTTGCACTCAGATATCGAAGAGCAAAAATACTCTTTCCGAGATGGGGAGATGAAAAGAATATTAAGTACATCGTAGATTTTTTACCTATGGGATTGTCTAAAACTGATTGCCACAGTGTCACAATGACAATCAACTTTGGCTGGTACTTTCTCGCCTATTGGTTAAAAAGCATTGATGCCGAAAGAAACCCATATATTCAGCCAATCAAAGACGATTGCGATTGTCACATTTTAGCAATCATTTTTAGATGAATAGAATAGAAATGTTATTTATTCAAATAAACTTTTTTACAAGTGCTTTTGAATCGTCGATGATTCTACCACTGGTTCGGAATGCCCTGCCTGCCGAGAAGAACCAGCATGAAACTCGGCGGTTGCTCTTTTCAAAACAACTTTACAATATAATAGATATTATACTATGTATGCAGTGTTTCCATAATGAGGGGAAGTTCCACAAAAGCATACCTAATTATAATTCAACACATGTTAAGACGGGCAGACAGAAAGTATTCACGCCGGTGGCACCCGTTCACGAGCAAGACGCATGACCCAGCCATTGCTTCGCTCAACCATATTTGATGATCTCACAGCAGACGATTTATCTATTATGCTACCGTAATAAAATCAACAATGAAAAATGGCTTCCAATATTAGTTAACACGTTTCATTTACAGTTCGATCGAGGCGGCATCGAAAAATAATCACAGGACCGTATAATCGGGTATTTGATATTTTTTTATCCATTTAAAATAAAATTTTAAATATTAACACAATGCCATTTTTCATTTTTTAATATCTTAACTAGTCTCGGAAATATAGTGCTCTAAAGTTTCCTCGTAGACAGAGAGAGCGTTACTGGCGTATGACGTCACAAGACAGTAGATCCGTAGACTCTCCATAGAAAATTTCGTTTTAGGAAGAGATAGATATTAGGCAGTCGCATTTGTTTTTGACCGATTTATTTTCTGTTTTCACAAATATTATTCATTTCCGAATTAACTAAGAAATATTAACATTTTGACCACAATCAAATACCCAATGCAACCGCCACAAGCGTACCCAGATAATATATTATTGTTTGTGTCAAAATTTTGAAGACAGAATCCTACAAAAAACAAGGATTCAACCCTTTTTCTTTGCGAAATAAAACACATACAATACCTTGTTACGAAAGCCAAGTGGGTAGCTAGACAAAAAGCCTGAAGAGCTTTGTCATTTGAAAAATCCCTTGTTTACTTTTGTTATACTCGTATGTTACAGCAAGTAACTGCGCCTCTTGTTGTTATATACTTGTATGTTAATAAAAATAATGTCCTCCCGACCGAATCCGATCACGGCGGCCAACCTCCTTAGAGATCAGCCATCTGCGCGGGAGATATTATAGTGCACAGTGCACAATGGCACATGGCATTTAGCGATTTAGCGACTGCATCGCGTTTCAGCGAACGCCAAATCGCGCGATTTAGCGTTGCTGCGATATTCGATCCCAAGTTTTTTCAACGGGAAAAGGAATAGGGTTTACTATTCCCTTGGATCAAAAAGGAAGCGGTTTCTAAAATTTAAAAACCTCTATTCATTTTCCAGTTAAAAAAACTGGATCTCTCCCTAAAGGTGGCACTGAGTCAATGAGTAAGGTATTGTATTTAGGTGCTACCTACGTAAAGAGTCTTCCTAGTTCGGGGATAATTTAGGTACCTATGGTTGGTGTAAACAGGCATGAGTTCTATTGGCCCAACAGTGTGGTTGGATAGCTTACCCAGTTTATCCGGCGAGGCCCTGGAGTCTTCCCTGAACACCCGTCTTCGGAACTGGGGGTCGGGAGCCACTGGCTCGTACGGAGACCCGCTGCGTTTGAATAGTATCTAAAATGGTAAAGGAGAAAGTGTCTAGTTTATAGCCCTACATTTCTACTCTTTATCACAAGAAAGAAACTGTAAACCAACTACAGTAAACGACGACTTTGACGACTTCCCTGGCGCAGTGGTGAGCGCTGTGGTCTTATAACTGGGAGGTCTCGGGTTCGATTCCCGGCGGGGTCAATTTGGGAATTTATAATTTCTGAATTGTCTCTGGTCAGCACCCCGATTCAGAACCTTACGATAACATAATTATCGATCGATTCGGTTTACTATCGTATGATAAGATGAAGTTTCAATTCAGAGTACTCGTATTGACAAAGAAGTTGTCGAAATCGAAACCGAATCGAACCGACGTAGATATCGTTCGATATCTTCTATCAAACGCTATTCACAACAACCTCATCGAATAAGATTTTCCGAACGTCCGATAATTTTAGTTGGTAACTTATCGAAAGCTACAGGGTATCCGGTATCCTTTTGTTTACGTACTGTGTTTACTGGTTTTTCGTATAAAATGATTATGATGAATGATTTTGGTATGTAAATGTTTACTTACCATATTGTACGTATTTTAACATTAAAATAACATATTATGTACACAACAAAATAAAATAAGAACCGAGAGGGATGAAACATGAACTTAGCGCCATCTATCGAAGAGGCTGAAAATTGGCCGTCAATAAATTTAACAAGTTATCATTTTAAATAATTACTTCAATGACCTTCGGAAATGATTAAAATCTATTTATTTAGTGTTAACATGAATTCATTATCAAGTGAAATTTTGGTAAAACAACAAACTTCGTAAATCCACATGTAATTTAATGTAACTTGTCGATACCGATAACGAAGCCGATTCCGTAGTCGACATCGAATCGAATTCTCTAAACGAACGTTCTGAATCGCACGACAAAAAATTTTCGATACGAGATCGATATCTAATCGTATCGAAACGGGAAGTTATCGAAATGTTCTGAATCGGGGTGCTGGTCTGGTGGGAGGCTTTCGTTGGCCGTGGCTAGTTACCACCCTACCGTCAAAGACGTGCCGCCAAGCGATTTGGCGTTCCGGCACGATGGCGTGTGGAAACCGATTAGAGGTATGGGTTGAATTTTCACTGCCGTACCCCTTCCAAGTTAGTCCGCTACCATCTTAGACTGCATCGTCACTTACCATCAGGTGAGATCGCAGTCAAGGACTATCTTGTCATCGAATAAAAAAAATAAAAAAAAACTACAGTAAACTGGATGTAATCATCAAAATCCGCTCAGTAGTCTAGGCGCTGCAGTGGAACATAATATTACGTAAATACAAACACATACAAACATGGACTGCTAAAATCATAACCCTGTCTTTTGGCTTTGTCGTACTCGAGTAAAAGCAACACACCACCACCAAGAAATTCTTTAAAGCCCCAATGATTTCTCAAATTACGGGTGAGAGCATTTCTTCTTCTAGCAAGTTATTGTGTCGTGCCCCGAAAAAAGTTTAATTATTTAAATCTTAATATATATATTATAAATTATGTGTCACGTTGTTTGTCCGCGATGGACTCCTAAACTACTTAACCGATTTTAATCAAATTTGCACACCGTGTGCGGTTTGATCCAACTTGAAAGATAGGATAGTTTTTTTGGATTAGGATAGTTTATTTGTTTTATTTAAGTATATAGATAATTTGGCGGTACGAAGTTCGCCGGGTCAGCTAGTTTTAAATAAAATTCTATTAGAGATAAGTAAAATTTATCTCTATAATAGAATTTTTCGGACGGATTGGACCGTTTTTCACTTCGTTTAAATTTTAAACTAAAGTTCAGCATGTATTTTTTTTTTCAGTAAAAGATCAATAAAGAAAAAATCAACTGCCCCAAAGAATTTCTCTATTGCTAAAACTATTTTTCTGATGTCACTGCACACTGAAATGTGTACCACCAAAGTGTTTGGTAGTGCCTCCAATTATTTATTTGTCTACTATTCCCAAGACATTCTCAAGCCTTCATTACTAATCCCCTGAAAGCACTGCCCATCCATCCTTTTACATACGAATACGTACCTTACTGAGCGTGTACACGAAGAACACTATGATGCAAATGGTGTAAATGGGCATCACGAACCCCATCGACGACTTGGGGGCCGGGACGGGCCCGCCCGGGGACCCCAAAGGGGGACGCATACCCGGGATCGGTGGTGGCTGTAAAAAAAAATTGCCAGTCTTAGGGACTGCCGATAGAAGTGGAAACTGAGAAAAACTAATTAAAAACAAAGAAAAAAATATATTATAAATAAAATAAAATAAATACAAAAAATTAAAAAAAAAGTGCACTGTCACGTTTCGTGAGTGAGATTCGAACCTGCGACATCATACATTAAACGATAAGGAAGGCGGCTGCTTTCCGACTGCGCTGTACATGGTTGCTTGAGATCGTCTAAAATGTTGAATGCTTACTGAAATCTCCAGGTGACGATGGTGACGGTGACGATTTCGCGAAATCCATGTTTTTTGCTCACCCAAAAAAGTGCTCAACGTGCCTAAAGAAGTTTTCACTTCAAAAATTTAAATAACAGCCATCTTTAAGGACTCATTCTTGCCGGCCCACTTTAGAGCACGTGTCTCGAATGAGAATAAGGCTTAGGGTAAGATCTGTATGTGGCACTCTCGCTCAGCTCAGACTCAAGACGAGAAGAAGAGTTAAAACGAGACAGATATATGTCGGAACATATTGGAACGTAGTTCCTTATCGCGCGGTGCGGAACTCGGAAGGGGGCTAGACGGATCGACACTTTTTTGAAACCGACACTTTTTTGAATGTGAATTTGGCATTGTGTACGGTATTTTCGCGGTACAATATTGGGTCTCCGTAGCCTTGTGGCTTCTGCAGTCGCCTAACAGTTAAAAGTCGATGGTTCGAATCCCAGCTCGACAGACTGAATTTTACTGACTGAGTTATAAAAAATTAGGGAAAGGTTCCACATGTAGAAATTGTTTAAAATAAAATTGTAAATGGAAAATTCGGTCTGTCGAGCTGGGATTCGAACCATCGACCTTTGGCTGTTAGGCGACTGCAGAAGCCACATAGCTACGGAGACCCATTATTATACCGCGAAAATACCGAACACAATGCCAAATTAATTAATCGAAAGGAACTACGTTCCATCCGAATGTCCCTTGACACCTCTCAAGTTTTTATTTGTTTCTTCTTTTAACTATATCTTGAGTCTTGAGTAGAGCCAGAGTATTTATAGATTTTACCCTTAAACCGTAGTCCACCACGCTGGACAAGTGTGGATTGACAGACTTCACACACCTTAGACAATCTTATATGGGGAATATTTTTTATTAAAGTGTTAACCGTGTAGGTTAGGTGTAGGTGGCTAACACACTCGGACGCGATGCCCAAGAGATGTGGGTTCGAATCCCGCTGGCTTCGGAATTTTTGATATGTGTTTATAAATTTATTCTTGCAGGTTTCCTCGCGATGTTTTCCTTCGCCGTGATAAGCAAGTGATATTTAATTGCTTTATGGCAGATTGAAATCATGATAAATCGTCAAAAACAGCAATAATATGTACCTTTTTATTCCCCATTCGTATAAAACTTGCTTAAGCACTGATTAACAATTTTTCATCACAGCTGTGAGTCAAAACATACTGTCTAATAACTTAACATTAGGAATGTAAGGTAAGAAGCGATACACATTTAAATATTAGGAAGAGATCTAGACTAAGAAACTATACACACGACCAAATGTCGTCAGTCTGCAGCGATTTTTCGAGCGCTAATCAGATTTGTGGGTATAAAATTTCAACTGATCAACACACTAATTTTAAATACACAATGAAATGATAGTAAATTCGACCCATTACGAGATGAATAGGTAGTATTCGTCGTCAGTCTGCAATGTTTTTAAGCGTTTATCAACTTTAAAAGATATAAGCTATAATAAAAAAATATTTTTTAAAAAAACGCATTCAAACGCCCACGCCACTACAAAGTATATTTTTTAAAAACCGCTCGACCAATTTCGATAAAACTTAAACGGGAATTATACCCTTTGAACCTTTGAAAAAGATTCCGACGAATTGAGAACCTCTCTTCCTTTTTTGAAGTCGGTTAAAAGCACCACATAATAACACAGGAGGATAACACCGTTTTCTGATACACCGAGCGGTATGACTGAGGAGTCGATACTCGATACTCAATAACCGCCGACGATGGGCGATGGCGACTGTAGTCGTTTATAAACTAGGATTTACGACATCGCGGCTACGCGATTTCCTGTGTTTGCTTTGGCTGAACAGACTTGCGACTACAGTGTCCGAAAAATAGAAAACATTAGAAACGACGGCTAAATCAGCTTGGCATCCAGCTGCCCACAAGTTAGTATAAAAAACTTATTACAATGTAAATAGCTTCATAATAATATTGTAAAATGATTATTTTGAAAAGAGCAACTGCTGAGTTTCTTGCCGGCTCTTCTCAGCAGAATCCGCTTTCCGAACCGGTGGTAGAGTCATGACTTGTCATAAGAGCCACAGGTTGGTCTAAGTGAAATAAATAATTTTGAATTTGACGATGACGACGCGAAGGGACGACGACCTCCCTGGTGGCGCAGTGGTAAGCGCTGTGGTCTTATAACTGGAAGGCCTCAGGTTAGATTCCGGCGGAGACAATTTGGGAATTTATAATTTCTGAATTGTCTCTGGTCTGGTCTGGGAGGCTTTGGCCGTGGCTAGTTACCACCCTACCGTCAATAACGTGCCGCCAAACGATTTAGCGTTCCGGCACGATGGCGTGTAGAAACCGATTAGGGTTATGGGTTGAATGTTCACTGCCATACCCCTTACAAGTTAGCCCGATACCATCTTAGACTGCATCGTCACTTACCATCAGGTGAGATCGCAGTCAAGGACTATCTTGTCATCGAATAAAAATAAGGAAACGGTTCGCATGTTACAACTTCCAAAACTTTCTTCTTCATAAAACGCAACAGAAGTGCAGGCCAGAAATCAACCTGAACAAATAACTTTCTCCGTCTTTATACAAAATATCTACAGAAATTGAAAGTGGAAAACGCAAGTCTACACTCTCTCAGCGTCATCTGCTAAAAATTATTTGCACAATTTAGAAAAACTACTTTCCGGTCGAAGATCATAATATTTAACATGGATAATAATGACGTGATACATAACATAAGCTACCTGCTCTTTTCATAAGATCTATAATTATCTATCTTACTAATATTATAAAATAGCTGATGCCCGCGACTTCATCCGCGTGGATTCAGTTTTTAAAATTCCTCGGGAAATCTTTGATTTTCCGTGATAAAAAGTAACCTATGTCACTCTCCAGGTCCTCATCTATACCCATGCAAAAAATCACGTCGACCCGTAGCTCTGTTGCGGCGTGATTAAAGGACAAACCAACAAACCATCAAACCAACAAACAGAGACACTTTCGCACTTATTATATTAGTATGATGATAGTATGATGCAAAAGTGTGTTTGTTCGCTGGTTTGTCTTTTAATCACGCTCCAACAGAGCTACGGATCAAAGTGTTTTTTGCATGAGTATAGTTGAAGGACCTGGAGAATTACATAGGCTCTTTTCCCAGAAAAGCAGAGTTCCTGTGGGACTTAAATAAGTACTAAATCCACGCGGTCGAAGTCGCGGGTTTACCAGAATATGACGGTCAATTGTATAATAAAATTATAACACAGATAATAATGACTTTTAATACCTAAGCTACTGTATCTATATAGCTTATCCATTATATAAGAGTAGATAGATACCTATAGTTTACCTGAATTATATTATGAAGTCATCAAGTTCATAGCCTAACCAAAACCAGTGACTTCGAAAGTACAACCTCAATTAAATTTCACTTGCATGCGGTGAAGGAAACGGTCGCGAGGAAACTTGCATGCCTGAAAATTCTCAATAATGTTCTCAAAGCTATGTGAAGCCTGCCAATTCGCACTTGGCCAGCATGGTGGACTGTGGTAGGTACTCAGACGTCCTTCTCATTAGAAAGGAGACATGTGCCTAGGACCGGCGATGCATATGGGTTGAATGCAGTACATATTGTATCTAAATATACAAATGGATAAGGTAACTGACTAACTAATTGATCTATCAACGCACAGCTCCAACCACTGGCACTGGACGGATCGGCATAAAGGACGGATGAAAGGCATACCGACAGCTATTATGACCTCGGCATCCGCTAAGAAAGCATTTTTGAAAGCAATCCCCTAAGGGGGTAAAATAGGGGGTTGAAAAAACGAGATGAAAGTTTGTATGAAAGTTTCAATTTTACATGTAATTTTGTACAGGAATTGACGTGATTTTTTGGCATGGGTATAGTTGAGGACCTCGAGAGTGACATAAACTACTTTTCATCCCGGACAATCAAAGAGTTCCCGCGGAATTTAAAACTAAATTCACGCGGACGAAGTTGCGGGCATTAGCTAAGTATATAAAAGATTCTTTGGCATATTTTAGGTATTAGTATTTAGGTACCTTTGTAGGTGCAATGATAGCCTAGTGGTTAGGACTGTGGTCTCCTATTCGGGGGTCGCAGGTTCGATCCCGGGTTCGCACCTCTGACTTTTCGGAGTCAAGTGCGTTTAAGCAATTTGGCAATTAACTATCACTTGCTTCAACGGTGAAGGAAAACATCGTGAGGAAACCTGCACATCTGAGAGTTCTTCATAAAGTTCTCGAAGGTGTGTGAAGTCCACCAATTCGCATTGGGCCAGCGTGGTGGACTATGGCCTATAACCCTTCTCTGAGAGGAGACCTGCGCTCAGTAGTGAGAAATTGATGGGTTGATGATGATGTAGGTGCAGTGAGTCATTGGAGGCTTCTGTTTCGTAATTAATAATTATACACACTGTGGGCGACTCCTCTGCTCCTCCGCATTACAATGGGCTTGCAACATAATGTAATAATTACATTTACATTAGGTAATAAGGGGCCTCGCACACTACTTGGCCACGTCCACGACTGATGCCTTTGTAGTCGCAGAAGCGTATTCAAGCGGACGCCCATAATAAGTACCAAAAATCATCATCATTAGCAACCCATCAACGGCTCACTACTGAGCGCAGGTTAATAAAAAATAATTACGTTTATTGTAATCCATGAATCCTATTTCATTAGTTAAATTCATATTTTCCATTGATTCTTGATTACTGTCATCATGCATTTTGCAAAGAGTATTTTAGGTATTAAGCAGTGATAGCCTAGTGGTTAGGACTGTGGTCTCCTATTCGGGGGTCGCAGGTTCGATCCCGGGTACGCACCTATGACTTTTAGGAGTCAAGTGCGTTTAAACAATTAAATATCACTCGCTTCAACGGTGAAGGAAAACATCGTGAAGACACCTGCACACCTGAGAGTTCCTTATAATGTTCTTGAAAGTGTGTGAAGTCCGCCAATTCGCATTGGGCCAGCGTGGTGGACTATGGCCTATAACATCTGAGAGGAGACCTGCGCTCAGTAGTGAGCCGTTGATGGGTTGCTAATGATGAAGGAAAAATATAGAGCTAGGCTCTTTGTGACTTTGAAAGTCGATGAGGTATGATACTGAAGCTGCGCGCGATGAGATGATCAACAAACAAGTCGGCGGTGACATTGGCAACCAGTCGACCCACATCCACGGCCTAGACACAGTGTACAAATATACTACCAGCGCGCGCGCGTCTAATGCGTCATAAGCATAACTATTATATACGAAGGTTCATTTTCAAAATTTGTTTTTAAGGAAGAATTTTCATCCAGACAAATGATTCGGACAAAAAATATGGAAAGTAATGCTGATCGAGGATTTGGAAGATGGATGAGGAGCATGGCCAGGGTATGTAAGATAGGTGGGGGCTGCCCAAACAAAAAATACTCGAAACCTCATCCAATTTTCAGTGAGCTCAAAAAAAATCAAGATGGCGGATTCAAGATTGCGGCTATACAAATTTCATAGGAGAGTTCAAACTCTAATTGAAGAACAGAAAACCGCGGTCCACTTTAGTGGGCCGCGCCAGAGTAAAGATAGATAGAGTACGGAAACTACCTATAAACGTTCGAAACGGCTCACTCACACAAACATGCGCATCGACGAGACCAAATACCGGTCCTCAGTACTGACAGCACCGCGAGGACCGCTAATGGGTCTCGTCGATGCGCATGTTTGTGTGAGTGAGGCCGTTTCGGGCGTTTGTAGGTAGTTTCAGTACTGGTTATAATTCTACTGTGGCCGCGCACCCACGCGCCCTACTAGTTCTATATACAGCTACACTACTGTGTGGTTTTTAACCCCCGACGCAAAAAGAGGAGTGTTATAAGTTTGACGTCGATGTCTGTCTGTCTGTGTGTGTGTGTCTGTGGCATCGTAGCGCTCAAACGGATGGACCGATTTCGATGCGGTTTTTTCATTTGAAAGCCAGTTTCCATGCGGTGGTTCTTAGCTATGTTTGGTTTATATCGGTCCAGCAGTGTAACAGTATCAGCTCTTTTCTTTTCCAAAAAGATGTAAGGAAAGGCATTTTTAGCGTATGATTACTCGATTAAGTGCTTCACGCGTGCCAGTATAATCGTTAGATGACAATCAATTGATAACTTCGATTCGACTTGATGCTGCAACCAGAATCATACATAGTCCGGCCATAGATTCACATGTCGGGGGTGTTTTAAATTTTTAAGAGTCTGGACACAAAAAGTGTAAATAAATAAAATTAAGTGAATATTAAAATAAAAAATTCTTTTAAATCGTTAAATATTTTGCGAGTAACTTGCTGCTATCCGTGAAGAGTTCTGTCTTCCTCTATCTCTATTTGTTAAAATTCCACCAAAATTGGACAAAACCAATTTACACTCTCCAATAAAGAAAGAAAAATCAAAATCGGTTCAGGTTTATCGAAGTAATTGAGTAAAAGAAACAAAAACTCATCCCCTATTTCACCCCCGTCAAGTTTTATTTTTGCGACAAAAAGTAACCTATATGTCCTTTTCCCAAGGTACAATGGATCTCTATACCAAAATTCATCAAAATCGGTTCGGCGGTTTAGGCGTGAAAGCGTAACAAACAGACAGAGTTACTATCGCATTTATAACGTTAGTTTTTTTTTATTCGATGACAAGCTAGTCCTTGACTGCAATCTCACCTGATGGTAAGTGACGATCCAGTCTAAGATAGTAGCGGGCTAACTTGGAAGGGGTATAGCAGTGGAAATTCAACCCATACCCCTAATCGGTTTCTACACGCCATCGTGCCGGAACGCTAAATCGCTTGGCGGCACGTTTTTAACGTTAGGGTGGTAACTAGCCACGGCCAAAGCCTCCCACCAGACAGTTTGAACATCGGTGCAGACGGGCAGTGCAAACATGGTTGTGGTGTAAAAAGAAAACACACTGGGCGCGATTCTCGAGAGGTGTGGATCGCAGGCACGACACATAAAGAACTTAAACAGAGATGCATTTAGATGACAAAAGGAAAGATGTAAATATAGCCGCAAAGAGATACCTACATCCAGTCATAAGATCACCGAGGCCCAAAAATAATGAGAATGACATCATAACGCGTAACTGTTGCTCTTCTTATGGTACAAGGTATAAGCCAGGGACTGAAAGCGGTATAAGGTAATATTTAATAGTATTTAACCGGTTACATTAACCTGTTAAATAACCGTTATGTCACCCCTTTTCAGTCATGTCATTATTTAGCCGAATTCATATTTCGGTACCAAAAAACAAGATATTGATTGCGCTCCACGTGATGACAACTCAGAGATCAGACGATATAGGAATGACTCATTAAATTGGATGAAACTGAAATTAAGGCTAACTTGGAAGGGGCCCGCTACCAACTTAGACTGCATCGTCAGTTACCATCAGGTGAGATCGCAGTCAAGGTTAATCTTGTCATAAAGATAAAAAAACAATCGCATAGCAGGGGTGATCGTCAGAGCTGTCAAAATACGACGCATCAAAGTATAACAGAGGCCTAAGTAATTCCCGCGGGAACTCTTTAATTTTCTGGGATAAAATGCAGCCGATCTGTTATTCCTGGGTATGAACTATCTCTATTCTAAATTTCAGCCAAATCGTTTCATTCGTTGTGACTCATGGCGTGACAGAGTAAGGAAAGCCGCTCATTGTGACTTTTGTCGACAAGCGGAGTGCTTTGAAGATATTATATGGAAGTGCGCTCAGTGTAGAGAAGAGACAATACGGCGACAAATAGTTCCAGCAACTGACGATTCTTGAAATCCAATTCAAGAATGAACGCGTTTTGTCGCCCAGTGACATACGGCTGACCTAAAACATTGGGCGTATCGTGGTCGACAGTAGGTGACAGCGACAAAAAGTCACGGCGACAAAAAGTCACAAGGAACGGCTGGCCTAACAAACGTCCGTCCATCCATTCATCCATCCTCATTCGTCACAAACTCTCGCGTTAACAATATTAGTGTGTCGTGATCAAACAAAGTTGTTATTTTTAAGTGGCAATTCTTTCAGTATAGCAACACTTTTTATGATAGTATCCGTTCATGGTTGATAAGCCTGGTAGCATTGGCCAATCAGGAATAAGCGCACGCTGTTGCGACAAAATGGTGGAAAGAGTAGGTTTGGTGGGGGTTAGAGAGGCCAGCACCCGACCACAGTAGAATTATAACCAGTACTGAAACTACCTACAAACGCTCGAAACGGCCTCACTCACACAAACATGCGCATCGACGAGACAATTAGCGGGCCTCGCGGTGCTGTCAGTACTGAGGACCGGTATTTGGTCTCGTCGATGCGCATGTTTGTGTGAGTGAGCCGTTTCGAACGTTTATAGGTAGTTTCCATACTCTATCTATCTTTACTCTGACCCGACAGTCTGGACTCTGGTCTGATATTCATTCCGTAATGTATTTTTGAGTGGTTAAGTGATCAACGAAGAGTAAAGTGTGAGTGTACGTAACAACTGTTACACGTTGATTAAAAAAATCATAAGTTTTTAACTTGCGCCGTCTCGCAAGGGACGCCAACGCCACTCACACGCCACATTTGGATGACTACGACGCTTGTGGTTTATTTTGACACCAATCCTCGCTGCACGCCCTATCATCACAAATTCTGAGGTTACGCATTTAGCATTACATGACATGCCACACATTATAAATAAGCTGCTTGTGTTAGCGACGCAACGACGTAGTTTTATATAATATCATCAATAGTTTTCTCAGGACACGCTAACTAATGCATTTTATAGGCAAAATTTTGCTACTTTGGGTTACATTATTGCAATTGAAGCAGTGATAGCCTAGTGGCTAGGACTGTGGTCTCCTATTCGGAGGGTCGCAGGTTCGATCCCGGGTACGCACCTCTGACTTTTCGGAGTCAAGTGCGTTTAAGCAATTAAATATCACTTGCTTCAACTGTGAAGGAAAACATCGTGAGGAAATCTGCACATCTGAGAGTTCTTCATAATGTTCTCGAAGGTGTGTGAAGTCCGCCAATTCGCATTGGGCCAGCGTGGTGGACTATGGCCTATAAACCCTTCTTTGAAAGGAGACCTGCGCTCAGTAGTGAGCCGTTGATGGGTTGCTAATGATGATGATGATGATGATTGCAATTGTCTTAAGGATCTCTAATTTTTTGAAAATAAATTATAGCCTATGTTACTTCCTGATAACTTAGCTTTGTACTGGTAAAAAAATGGTTAAAATCGGTCCAGTAGTTACAGAGCCTATTCGGTACCAACAAACAAACAAACAAACAAACAAAATCTTTCCTCTTTATAATATTAAGTATTAAATAATTATTAAACAGTTAATCCACTCTGAATTAGTGTTCTCTAATGACTTGTAACTCTTCACAAAATATCAGTTTTTTCAAGTTTGAGTTCTTTTCTACTCTATGAATATTATGTGTTTATTATAATTTTTAGGTTAATAGGTACTTAAACATATTATCAGCGTACTCACGTTTATAGTTTTGTTAGTATCCACTATCCAGCATTGCGAAGCAGCTCCAAAGATTAAGTTATTACAACATTAAAATTCCAATGAAGGTCTTAAGATTTAAAAACATACAAAAATTCATCATAATATTACAAAAAGAAAATGTTGAAGGCAACTTAATGTACTCTTGAACTCCAAAAATTATCAAACTTTTCCAAGATCCTCTGAAAGGAGATTGGCGAATTCCATAGAGTTTCTGACCCAGACGAACTGAACCGTGGGCCTCAAGCCACCCTCAAGCCCACGTTCACGAATCAAACTTCTCATGCTTGTTCTAGTAAACCAGTCTAAAAAAAAAATGTTCATCAAAGTCTATCAAATAAAGTTGGGAGAAAAAAGATATTTACTTGTATTGCCATGTAACGGTTATTTGTATTGTGTACTTGTGAATAATTATATTTCTGATCCCCATCTTCGAAAAATATCGGGTTTACACAGAAAAATACTCGGAAAAATATTAATTAAAATTAAATGATTTCTGAATCTGAACGGTTTTTAAAAATGCTGGGTCATAATTCGCCAATCTCGTTTGAAATCTGAATCGTCCAAAATTGAAACGACTCGCGTTTGCATACTATCATCCAGAAAGTTATCCATACCGAAGAAATTGTAATAGAAGCTTGTTACAATAAGATCATTCACATTTACTTACATTTATTTACATTAACAATTATTTAACGCATTAAAATCTCTTGCCCCTAAATCCTCCCATCAAAATCTATAGGACTTTAGCAATAATATAATTGTATATTTGACTGTTGCCAATATTTTGATTAGTAATTTTGATCGAAGATGAAGAATAGCATTCATCTGTCAAAAAAACCGGCCAAGTGCGAGTCGGACTCGCGCACCTAGGGTTCCGTACTCCATAAGCAAAAGTAAAACGATAATCTATATATATAAAAGAAAGTGGTGTTAGTTACACTATTTATAACTCAAGAACGGATGAACCGATTTGGCTGAAAATTGGTGGAGAGGTAGCTTAGAACCAGGAGACGGACATAGGATACTTTTTATCCCGTTCGACCGCGTTTCCGTCAAGTCACTATAAAACGTGGTATAACAAAAACGCATCTGACATGGAATAACAAAACGCAAATGACAGTGGAATAACAAAACGTAAATGATAGCTAAACGTAATTGATAATAATATCATCAGTAATATGTTTTCTCTTTGTATCATCATTAAGAGTGGGTGTACGTTCGTTAACAGTAAACAGATTTGATTTTTACAGTAGTAGATCAAGTTTCAACTATCCGAAAAAAAACACGCAAAAATTACATCATACTGCCAAGGGACGTGCTTGGGCAAAAACATAAAATGATGAAATTTGTTCGATAATAAAAAATCGCGAAGTTATGTCTAATTTTTAACCAATATTCATTTATTTTCAATGTGTTGCATATTACAGAGCCAAAATTTGACGTGATTGACGTGATTTATTGGATAGGTATAGTTGAGAACCTGGAGGGTGACAAAGATTTCCCGCGGGATGTTATGAACTAAATCCACGCAGACGAAGTCGCGGGCATCAGCTAGTATTATTATATTAATTTGCTTACTTATCGTTAACTTTGTTTGTAGAGGTTGTTAATACTTTTCGACATTTTGTCCGAGTAATCAAAAACTATTTCATATAAAAATAAATAAACATCTTTTTTATAATGTTCAGATCTTTCATATGATTTGAAATTTCAAAGTAAAATAACTATACCACACTCGGTATAGTTATTTTACTTTGAAATTTCAAACCCCCGATTTTTCCCCTTTTTTTATATTCCAATGATGTTGGGCCACTATTATACACAACTATTCCAAATTTCATGTCGATAGCTTTAATAGTTACTGAAATAATAGACTGTGACAGACGGACGGACGGACGGACGGAGAAAGTCTCACCATAAGGGTTCCATTTTTACCATTTTGGTATGGAACCCTAATAAGTTATAAGCTGTTTTACTGTGACTGTATTTGTCTCTTTCTAAAACGAAATTTTCTATGGAGCGTGTATGGAACTGCTGACTTGTGACATAACAATTCAGTAGCAACAGGAAACTTTAAAGCTCTATATTTCCGGGACTAGTTTTAAGATATTTAAAAATAAAAACCGGCCAAGTGCGTGTCGGGCCACGCGCAGTGTAGGGTTCCGTAGTTGAAAGTCTCAAATATTATTGCTGACCTAGGATAGTGCTTTTATTTTATTTATGAATATTGAATACATTTTGAGTTCCATGGTTTAAATACTATAATATACTACAAAATATGCAACTTACACTACGTGTAGTACCTAACTTACAAGAAACAGATATAACTCCTCAACTAATGAACCCACTTAGCCGTGATAGTTTTCCTTTAAAATTCATTATATACTAGCTGATGCCCGCGACTTCGTCCGCATGGATTTAGTTTTTAAAAATCCCGCGGGAACTCTTTCATTATCCGAGATAAAAAGTAGCTCTCCCGGTCTGAGGAACCACTACTACATCCATTACTATACCCATGCAAAAAAATCGCATCAATCCGCTGTTCTGTTGCGACGTGATGGAAGGACAAACCTACAAAAAAACACACTTTCGCATTTATAATATCAGTAATGCTTTATTATAACACTTTTTATAATTGTCAAATTTTTTACCATACTTAACCAAAGACAAAATTACGTTTAGCTGTCATTTACGTTTTGTTATTCCACTGTCATTTGCGTTTTGTTATTCCATGTCAGATGCGTTTTTCTTATACCACGTTACCACGTTTTATAGTGACATGACGGAAACGCGGTCGAACGGGATAAAAAGTATCCTATGTCCGTCTCCTGGTTCTAGGCTACCTCTCCACCAATTTCCAGCCAAATCGGTTCATCCGTTCTTGAGTTATAAATAGTGTAACTAACACCACTTTCTTTTATATATATAGATACTACTGCTGTGAATTTTTTCTTGTATCCTTTATACAACCATTTAGCTGGCATGGGGGGGGGGGGGACGACGACACTTGACTCTAATAAAATTTAGCACTTTAAAATATCATATTTCTCAAACGGATCCCTGAATTGAAAAATCGTGTGATATTTTTGAAAGACCTTTTCAACGACACCCCACACTATGGGATAGACGAGAAAAAAAAATCATCCCTACTTTACATGTAGCGGAGGTACCCTAAATAAAATTATTTTTCACAATTTTATTTCACCACTTTGTCGGCGTGATTGATATTTATATACCTGTCAAATTACAGATTTCTAGTACTTACTAATAATCTCTGAGCTAAACCGCGGACAGACGGACAGACAGACAGACAGACAGACAGACAGACGGACGGACGGACATGGCGAAACTATAAGGGTCCTTGTTTACTACGGAACCCTAAAAAAGGAAAAATGACTGTGTCTTATTAAAGCCCTAAAGACCTTCGACATACAATTTAAATTTTCTTTAAATCTCTGGGCCCTAATTCCCTCCAAATCCCAAGCCCCCATCGTTGTCTTAAGAGTGGGTGTACGTTCGTTAACAGTAAACAGATTTGATTTTTACAGTAGTAGATCAAGTTTAAACCATCCGAAAAAAACACGCAAAAATTTCATCATACTGCCAAGGGACGTGCTTGGGCAAAAACATAAAATGATGAAATTTGTTCGATGATAAAAAATCGCGAAGTTAGGTCTAATTTTTAACCAATATTCATTTATTTTCAATGTGTTGCATATTACAGAGCCAAAATTTTTACATTAAATTCCTATTGATATTATCAAGAGAGTAGCCTAGTGAATTGAAAAGAAAATGAATATTTTACGAGTTACAAAGTATTTGGCGCTTACCACACTCCTATTCCGCGCAAAACACTTTCTTTTGTCGCGCTTCACATGAGGTTGCGGCTATGTTTTATTTCATCGCGAAATCTGATTTTTTTTTTGGTGTTATACGCGTTCTTAAGACCTTCAAAAGGATCGCCTACCTGCCATTCCCATGCCCGGCAAGCGCACCACACCTGCTTGTATCACAACTGACCTGGAAGTCCATTTCGTAGTACACAGATAGGGGGGAGCGTACCCTGACGTGGGGCGGCAGCACCACGGGGCGGGACGCGGGCGCCGGCCCGGGGGGGATGGCTCGCCCGCGCTCGAGCAACGCCGGGTGTTGGCCGATGCGGATCGGGGGCCGTTCTTGTTTCAGTACTGAAACACAACGTACTCTAAGGCCCACTTGCAGGGACGCCGGGTTAGGTTTAAGGTGGAAGTTCAAGTTTAAGAAATCAGTTAAAACTAATCTCATGAAAAAAGCATATTATGCAATTGAAGACTATTTAGATGATAAAAAAGCGTGGACATAATTCGTTCCAGCGATTCATGAGACAGCAGGTGGTAATTGAACTGTATAACTATTCTATTGAATTGTAAACTTATTTTGAAAAGAGCAACTGCCGAGTTTCTTGCTGGTTCTTCTCGGCAGGAACGGCATTCCGAACCAGTGGTAGACTCATCGACGATTCAAAAGTACTTGTAAAAAAGTTTATTTGAATAAAAAACATTTCTATTCTATTCTATTCTATTCTAAGAAGACACGGATCTGCCCGCGAAATTCAAATTTAATTTGGTTTTTCGCAATTTGTAAACTAATACGACAAAGTAGGCTTATATGGCCTTCTAATTGCGCCAGTGGAATTATCAACTTCACAGGTTTATTTAAAAATCTTTACCTGAAAGTGACCAGTTTAAGAAATTAATCAAAATACTGAGTTGGACGTGAGTTACTCACAAATTAGTCGATATTTTGATTAATTTCTTAAACTGGTCACTTTCAAGTAAAGATTTTTATGTAAACCTGTGAAGATGATGATTCCACTGGCGCAATTAGAAGGCCATATAAGCCTACTTTGTCGTATTAGTTTACAAATTGCGAAAAACCAAATTAAATTTGAATTTCGCGGGCAGATCCGTGTCTTCTTAGAATAGAATAGAATAGAATAGAAATGTTTTTTATTCAAATAAACTTTTTTACAAGTACTTTTGAATCGTCGATGAGTCTACCACTGGTTCGGAATGCCGTTCCTGCCGAGAAGAACCAGCAAGAAACTCGGCAGTTGCTCTTTTCAAAATAAGTTTACAATTCAATAGAATAGTTATACAGTTCAATTACCACCTGCTGTCTCATGAATCGCTGGAACGAATTATGTCCACGCTTTTTTATCATCTAAATAGTCTTCAATTGCATAATATGCTTTTTTCATGAGATTAGTTTTAACTGATTTCTTAAACTTGAACTTCCACCTTAAACCTAACCCGGCGTCCCTGCAAGTGGGGGCTGGGCTGGCTTTATGGGCTGGAGAATGACACAGGCTACTTATATCCCGAAAAATGCACAGTGCCTATGGGAAGACACGCTTACGTTTGTCCTTCAATCACGCAGCAACAGAGCAATGGATTGACATGACTTTTTACATAGAGATAGTTTATGGGACGCAGAGTGCCCTAGACTACTTTTTATCCCGAAAAAATGCACAGTTCCTAAGGGAAGATTCGCTTACGCTAGCTGATGTCTGCGACTACGTCCGCGTGGATATAGCTTTTAAATTCCCGCTGGAACCCTTGATTTTCTGAGAATAAAAGTAGCATACCTCACTCTTCAGGTCCTCCAAGCAAAAAATTACGTCTGCACGTTACTAGCGTGACAAACCAACAAATAAACACACTTTCGTATTTATAATATTAGTAAGGACAATAGACGAAGATTCACAAAACAATTAGAAAACAAACATTAGTACCTACTTACGATAACATTATTATTTATTTATTACCTATAAAATTAATTTATTAACCTAGTGTTAGAATGTAATAGATAGTAAGAGTTAGTAACAATTAGTTCTTAGATAAAATGTTAGGATTATGGCTTCAACATGACATCGTATCGTAAAAAGCTATAAAATAACTAACACTGACGCAAATATTTGATTTCATATTTTGCGGAATCGCTACCATAACCTGCCCCCCGATTGTCTAAAAAAATCGGCCAAGTGCGAGTCGGGCCTCGCTCTTTTAGGGTTCCGTACATAATATAGTACATAATATACCGAAATTTCAAATTCCTAACTAGTTTAGTTTTTGAAATAGACCCCGTAACAAAATTGGTCTATAAGCGACAACTTTGATGGCCTCCCATTTCTTCATTTTTGAAGCTAAAAAATAATAAAAAATATATTTGAACTCCACTTAATGAGCTCTAATAAAACAATGGCACCCCACATGCCAGGGTAAAAAAAATAAAATTTTATTTCGACTCCTTTTTCATGTATGGGAGCCCCCTTTATTTTTAATTTAATTTAATTTTTATTATTTGTTGTTGTAGCGGCAATAGAAATACACAATCTGTGAAAATTTCAACTGTCTACCTATTACGGTTACCGAGATACAGCCCGCTGACAGACGGACGGACGGACGGACAGTGGAGGCTTAGTAATAGGGTCCCGTTGGCACCCTTTGGGTACGGAACCCTAAAAATTGCCGATCAAATCGTCAAAGTTAGCGTCAAAGTAAAATAAACCATATTATGATTAAATTAGAGCTCAATTTCGTTTATCCATTCTCATACGTTTAGGTATGTACGATACCCTAAACGGTTGAGAATTTATACACGAAATTGAGCTCTAAATCAATGCTGTTATGGTTTATTTTACTTTGACGCCGAACTTTGACGATTTGATCGGCAATTCTTACACAATCGCACTTCTGTTTATATAAAGATTTTAAATCTTATTAGTTTTGAAACTTTATGCCACATAGCTGCATAGGCTTTATCAAAATTATCTATTCACCGAAAATAGATCACAATTCATAATTTACAAGAAAAAATTTAAAAACTGTAACCCGAGTATGGAAAATTGGATGTAGCATCAGTCATATTGGTTTTGTTCGTATAAAATTTAGCCTTTCACCTGGACAATAATAACGAATCGATGAGAGTGCTAAAATTTTTAACCGTTCCATTTAGCTTGGTCGTAATAAAGTTAAAAAATAGGAGCACACTAAACACTCCGACAGCAGAATACCTATTGCGTGTAGATAATCCAGTCATTTCCTAATTATACAACTTGTAACAAAGCCGACTGAGTCATGAATATAAAATTAGGAGCAGTTGATTAGCGCGCACGCATTGTCTATATCTCCGTTACGTCACGGAGGGTACATTCCAAAAACGAGGAACATTAAAATCGTAAACAACTGTATTGTATTTTCATTGAACACAGTGTTAATTTATAAGTGACGTCATTTCTGCGAAAACAACGCCAAATACTAGAAATTCTGAAAAACCACTTTTTTTAATGCCTGGCATCCAAGTTCGTTAAGTGATACTTGAGAACAGTGCTTCAGATCCTGAGGACATCGGAGTTCTATGCGCTGTCGCTACGTTCTCGGGATTCAAGATCGGAAACTTGGGAACTCATTAATTCTTCTTCTTCTTCTTCTTTATCAACCTATAGACGTCCACTGCTGGACAAAGGTCTCCTGCATGGACTTCCACAGGCTTCGGTCTTGCGTTGCGCCGCCTGAATCCAGCGGCTCCCTGCGACTCGTTTGATGTCGTCGGTCCACCTGGTGGGGGGCCTGCCAACACTGCGTTTCCCGGTGCGGGGTCGCCACTCCAACACCTTGAGACCCCAACGACCATCAGCGCTTCGAACTCATAAATTAATGATACTGAAACACTTGAAATAACGAAATTCAATTAACCATCTGTCTCAGATGATGCTTGAATATATTTTCCACATTGCAAAACTTCGCAGACTTTGGACTCTGAAGGGTTTTGGACATTTTTCGAACAGTGTATATTGCAAGTGATGATTTATGGATCCGAAACATGGTGGCTGACTCTGGACCTCATAAGAAAGTTCAAGGTCGATCAGCGGGCGATGGAGAGAGCTATAATCAGATTATCAATCAGAGATCAAATCAGAATTGAGAAGATCCGTAGGAGAACCAAAGGTACGACAGTTCAGCGAGTCGTGAAGTTTAAGTGGGCGGGAATGGTCGGTAGGGTTCCAAGGTTGTGGAGTGGCGACCCCGCACCGGAAAGCATAGCGTTGGCAGACCCGACGGTAAGCGCAGTGTTGGCACTTGGCAGACCCCCCACTAGGTGGACCGATGACAGCAGACGAAACATATGTTCAGCAATTCAGCAGTGGACATCTAAACTTATAAAAAGACTTCTCCTGACTGACTGACTGACTGATCTATTAACGCATAGCCTAAACCACTGAAGCTAGAAACTTGAAATTTTGACAGTAGGTTCCTTTTATGACGTAGACGAGCACTAAGAAAGGATTTGTTGCAATTCCACCCCCAAGGGGGTTAAATGGGGGGTTAAAATTTGTATGAAAGTCCGTCAATTTTTTATCGCGTTTTTTCTATCCCGATAAAACCAGCCGGTCCCACGGGATTTTCAAAGAACCTAATTCCTCGCGGACAAAGTCGCGAGGGCAACAGCTAGTATTATTATTACTTATAAAATTATTATTTATTAGAAAGGGTGATTTACACGATAGGCAAGTTAGAAATCCAAACAGGCTCGTGATTCCTCGATGTCGCCTCAAGAGGGTCCGAAAGACATTTGTGGGAATGTGCGTAACGTTATATAATAAAATTCCACAGTCGATCTTAGACTTGCCTTTACACAAGTTTAAGAAATCAGTAAAAACTAATCTCATGAAAAAAGCATATTATGCAATTGAAGACTATTTAGATGATAAAAAAGCGTGGACATAATTCTTTCCAGCGATTCATGAGACAGCAGGTGGTAATTGAACTGTTTAACTATTCTATTGAATGTAAACTTATTTTGAAAAGAGCAACTGCCGAGTTTCTTGCTGGTTCTTCTCGGCAGGAACGGCATTCCGAACCAGTGGTAGACTCATCGACGATTCGAAAGCACTTGTAAAAAAGTTTATTTGAATAAAAAATATTTCTATTCTATTCTATTCTATATTATAATAATAATAAATAATAATAATAATAAATTCGTTTATTTGCTTTAAACATGGGTTACAAAGATATTTATATATTGGTAGATTGAATTTTATTAGTATTGTATACCTCTATTTATTTATGAAATAATTTTTTTTTTCATAACAGTTTAAGCTAGCTAGCCGCTACCGCTCGTGGTTAACGCCGCCGGTTATCACAATTTGACCCACTTTGTCAATTGCCGTATTACCTAATTTGTGTAAACCCGTATGGGGATCCGAGGCCCGAGCACGGCAACACTAAACAACGAGCCGAGTTCTGAGTACTTACACTTGTATGTAAAGCAAACATGTGCTTGTTTTAACGCAGGCTGCCCGCAAACCGACCGACCGGCAGACGCTAAGCGTATACTTCTACCTGAAGGAACCCTATGGTATAGAATAAAACCGGTAGGAACTCCCAGTCTTCAATGTACTTCATGAACTGAATGATGTAACCAATGTACCTTCACCAGAAGCGTTAGTGGTGCCCAGGTGCGCGTATATGAGGCCTATGTATTAATGGATTACGAAAACTTTCTAACAAATATTCTTCTCCCCCAGGATGTCGGGTATTTTAAGATTTCCCCCGTTATCAAAAAAGTGGGGATATAGGGCTAAGCAGTGATAGCCTAGTGGTTAGGACTGTGGTCTACTATTCGGGGGTCGCAGGTTCGATCCCGGGCACGCCGCACCTCTAACTTTTCGGAGTCATGTGCGTTTAAGAAATTAAATATCAGTTGCTTCAACGGTGAAGGAAAACATCGTGAGGAAACCTGTACATCTGAGAGTTCTCTATAATGTTCTCGAAGGTAAGGCCAGCGTGGTGGTGAGCCGTTGATGGGTTGCTAATGATGATGATGATGATGATGATAGGACTAAAACGCACAAACAGACTCTTTCTAAATCTTTTCAACTCCAACAGCTGTCACAGCTTTTACAAGCAAAAAAGCCTGTCCACTGCACTTAAACTTAACCGTGACCTTGGTGTAATCTTTTCAGCACTGCCTAGATTTCACCCTGGAATAGATACATTCGCTTTCAGAAAACACGACTAAAATAAAGCACTTAAAGTGTTTCCAGCCGCTTATTTTGAATCCTCATGTAGAGGACAATCCAAATCTTCTGAGACAAACGACCGAACCGAGCGATTTATGCAAATCCTCGTAAAACATCCATTACTGCGAGTAGATACACCGAGCGACGCTACGCAAGCCTTTCAACACGTGATGCTAAGTGACATTTCACTTAGAATATTTAGAAGCCGTTAGCGCAAGTGTGTGGTGACGCATGTGACAATTTAAAGCCGAAGTCATGCCTTACTGGCGTGACAATAGGTAAGCGAGTATAGGCCAGTTTAGTGACTATAGAAAAAGATTTGTGGTTTATGAAATAAGCTACTTAGCTCATCTTGTATCTCAGCTCATATGAAATAAGCTACTTAGCTTCATGTTTTGCAGTAAATACTCATAATCATCATTCATCATCATTAGCAACCCATCAACGGCTCACTACTGAGCGCAGGTCTCCTCTCAGAGAAGGGTTATAGGCCATAGTCCACCACGCTGGCCCAATGCGCATTGGCGGACTTCGCACACCTTCGAGAACATTATGAAGAACTCTCAGGTGTGCAGGTTTCATCACGATGTTTTCCTTCACCGTTGAAGCAAGTGATATTTAATTGCTTAAACGCACTTGACTCTGAAAGTCAGAGGTGCGTACCCGGGTTCGAACCTGCGACCCCCCGAATAGGAGACCACAGTCCTAACCACTAGGCTATCACTGCTTACTCATAATAGCTGAACTAAATAGCAAAGATGAACCAAATATTTAGTGAAGACCTGAGCAAATATCCGACATAGCTCAGGGAAACTGAAGTGGAAATGGGCTATGAAGAGCTGATGGTTGTTGGGGTCGCAAGGTGCTGGTGCTGTGACCCCACACGGGGAAGCGCCGTGTTGGCAGACCCCCCACTAGGTGGACCCACGACATCAAACGAGTCACAGGGAGCCGCCACTGGTTTCAAGCGGATGGGGGCTAGGCGAAAAAAGTGAAAGAATTTTCCGTCATAAACGTCACGTCTGCCTATTCTATAGTGTAGACACGTAGCGAGCGATGGGGTTGATTCTAAAAGGTAATGTTTTTAAAAGGAACTTCGTTCCAACCGAGTGTTCCACGACACGGCATTTTTTATGACAGGTTTTTAGAGTTTATTGGAGTTTACTCCTTAAGAATCGATTTTAGGCGCCCGGTATGAGAAAAATTCGAGGAGTAAAATCTACTTATCAATGACCTCGTTACGTTTTTCACAACGATGCAAATTTCTACCCTAACGTTGAGTAAATAAAGTTGGTTTTCGCTTGAGTTGTCGAATGCCCTCGTTACGTTTTTCACAACGATGCAAATTTCTACCCTAACGTTGAGTAAATAAGGTTGGTTTTCGCTTGAGTTGTCGAATGCGAAAGAGCTTTCGCTTCGGGAAGCCGAGCGCGTACCGATCGGGTCCGAGCGGCGCCGAGACGCAGCGAGCGCCGCGAATGCAAAACGACGTTTTAAGGAGTCTCCAGTCATGCGTCGGAGCTGACACACACACTTTTTTTTCTGACAAATGCAGCTAACCTTACACTTGTCATATTTATAACTGGCCCAATGAAACCTTCTTCACTCACCACCTCGTACCTCTTATCACTCGCACCTACAAATCCGACGGCCTTAGCAAGTGACAATGCGGCGTCGTCAGTACTTTTGTTCTTGTATTACAAGTAGAGGCCAGACGAGTCGCGCACTCCGCGCTTGTGAAAGCTTGTATTTGCATTTACAACGCAACCTATTAGACAATTGACAAACATGATGTCACATTTTCTCGTACCATCCACTACTACTATAATCGCTCTCAGGGTCGGTTGAAAATCAAACGATTAGAGTAAGGTAAACGTTTGAGGTAAAGATCACAAAATAGGCCACTTTGCGCGGCAGGAGTCAGGTTTCTTAAGTTATATACGATACTCGTGAGTTGAACATTAAACGGTTAAGTAATGTACCTATAACCATTAAAAGTAAATTTTATCACCAAAGAAAAGCAACTTTGAGCGACAGAAGTTAGGTTTCTTCTAGTACTTAAGCGAGATGTACAATGTTTATGCAAGGGAACAGTTAATAGTAAATTTTATCACCAGAGAAAAGCTACTTTAGCGGCTACAGAATTTAGGTTTCTTTTGGTAATTATAATGTATTATACGAGTACGTACCAAGATAATTGTTTTTATAATGTCGTAATTTTGATCCAGTTGCATGGACCGTATAGTATAGGATCCCGCTATACAACGACCTTCACCGAGATGCTTATTTAATGAGACGTATTTTTTATGTTATTAAATATGCCAATAAATATATCCTATATGGGTTGCCTAACAAATTTCAGTCCAGAGTATTTTTAATTAATAATTTAAAAATTTTTTTTTTTTAAACATTGCACCGGTGTGATTATTAAATAAATTTGATACCAATCGAAAGTTTGAAGCCCATAGAATATGCAAACGTTAGGTTGCCTATTTTTTTCCGGTCACAACCACGGGTTGCCAGGTGTAAACAGGTAAATCTATACTAGCATTTTGCAACGGTCTGATTATTGAATCAAACTTAGATAAAATGAAAGATTATTTCATAAGGAACACGGTGGTATAGGGTTGCCTGCGAAAAATCAGTCCCGAATTACGGTTGTCGAATTTTAAATAATAAAATATCGCTGCGAGTGAATGTGTGTGAGAGAGAGGTCCCAGACCAACCATCCCATGCGGTAGAAAAGAACGCAGCGTATCAGCTGTTTAAAGTCCGCCCATTTAAAGAAGGAGAGTGCGCATGCTATTTGTGCTTGGAAATGAAAAAGATAGCGATAGACTCGTATATGCTGTGCATTATTTTGGAGTAGATTGTCGCTATAGATACAAGTGAAAAAACGTGCTGCTATTTATTGTTGGAAAAAATGGCCAAAAAGTGTTTTTTTGTGTGATTCGGATGACGGAATAATTGATTTTGATGATGAAACTTTTGAAAACTGTGCATTAAAGTTAGCTTTTCTTAAAAAAAAAATTTAAATACAATTTTGTTGAGCTACCCAGTGCGTCACTCCAATTTGTAGGTTATCATACCACGTGCTACAAAAAAGTGACTGTTTTGAATAAAAAATATAACGAAGAATTTCTTAAATTTATCGCTGAATATACAGTAAGTACATAATAATTGAATCTTTAAAATTATCTAAGCTAATACATCTTCTATATTTTTGTCATGTTGAAGTAATTGCTAGTAAAACTCACTTATGGTTTTGTTAATTTTCGACACACATATTTTTTTTGTAATTTACTTAAAAAACGGTAGTTGAAAATTGAACAAGAAAATGTTCTGATTTCCTTTTTTTTTACTAAAGATGTGTATATACTTTAGTGTCACATAAACAATAAACATAGATAAATAATTAATTGATTAAAAAATAAAAAATTAAATAACTATTTCTGTATATTAATAATTAACTACTCCAAAATAATGCACAGCATATACGAGTCTATCGCTATCCTTTTCATTTCCAAGCACAAATAGCATGCGCACTCTCCTTCTTTAAATGGGCGGACTTTAAACAGCTGATACGCTGCGTTCTTTTCTACCGCATGGGATGGTTGGTCTGGGACCTCTCTCTCACACACATTCACTCGCAGCGATATTTTATTATTTAAAATTCGACAACCGTAATTCGGGACTGATTTTTCGCAGGCTACCCTATACCACCGTGTTCCTTATGAAATAATCTTTCATTTTATCTAAGTTTGATTCAATAATCAGACCGTTGCAAAATGCTAGTATAGATTTACCTGTTTACACCTGGCAACCCGTGGTTGTGACCGGAAAAAAATAGGCAACCTAACGTTTGCATATTCTATGGGCTTCAAACTTTCGATTGGTATCAAATTTATTTAATAATCAGACCGGTGCAATGTTTAAAAAAAAAAAAATTTAAATTATTAATTAAAAATACTCTGGACTGAAATTTGTTAGGCAACCCATATAGGATATATTTATTGGCATATTTAATAACATAAAAAATACGTCTCATTAAATAAGCATCTCGGTGAAGGTCGTTGTATAGCGGGATCTTAGACTAGTAGTCACGAGGGGACCACGGTCCATGCAACTGGATCGAAATATAGACATTATAAAAACAATTATCGTGGTACGTACTCGTATAATAAATACATTTTAATTATGTCATTGAACCACGAAATAAGTCTAAAATCTTTAGTTTCTTTTGGTAAGTACTTATGCGAGTAATACATGAAACAATTCAGTTAAGTAACCGTTAAAAGTAACTGTTATCACCAAACAAAAGCTACTTTCAGTGGCAGAAGCAGATTAAAGCAAAATAAGGTTGTTTCTTAAGTAACATGAACTATTAACAGAATTAAAACAGATTTTTTTGAATGTACATTTGCAAACCCTGCAAACAAATTCAAGATGTTCCAAAGTCCACATGCAGACAGTAAACTAGCACATGGTTCCCAGAAACCAATGTTATTTTATTACTAAATGTGCTATATTATCACAGATGCTTTAGCAAGTGAGATCATACGGGAACTTACGAACTACGACGCAGATTAGATTACTGAATGGTACAACTAATTTGCGCCCCTTGACCCTAATGTTTCTGGTTCTAGCCCGTTTGATATTCAATACGGGTGATATGTGATCTCGATCCGTGAATATTAACTATAATTTATCATTATCATACATAGCTCAGCGTGTCGCGAAGTGGAAATGGGTGGGGCACATAGTTGAAAAAGCTGATGGTCGTTGGGGTCCCAAGGTGTTGGAGTGGTGACCCCGCACCGGGAAACGCAGTATTGGCAGACCCCCACCAGGTGGACCGACGACATCAAACGTGTCGCAGGGAGCCGCTGGATTCAAGCGGCTTTGTCCAGCAGTGGACGTCTATAGGTTGATAAAGAAGAAGAAGAAGAAGAAGAATCATTATCAGACGCTAAATGCCTGAGAGATTCCTTATAATGTTCTCAAAAGTCTACCAATCCACTCTTAGCTAGCATGGTAGACTATATGGCCTAAACATTTCTCATCTAAACATTTCTCATCCGAGAGGAGACTGTGCCCATATTGGTCAGGAAATGTATTGAGATGAATAAATGACTGAAGGCTCTAAAATTCTACGAATAAATCGAGTATCAGAATCAATTTATAAATTTAGAAATAAAATCAAAAATTCCTGCTGACGCTGATGCTGACGTGTAGTTCGACCGTAGCCATGGTGTAGGTGGCTAACACACTCGGGCGCGATTCCCAAGAGATGTGGGTTCGAATCCCGCTGGCTTCGGAATTTTTGATATGTGTTTATAAAATTCTGATATTTCCTTAAGTGTAGTCAGTACTCAGTAGCCAGTTAACACTATAATAAAAATAAAAATAGTAAAAAGCAATGTGGCATCTCTAGTTCCTAATGAGCTCCATTGCAATATGGGGTCTTGGAAAGTAGTTCAACTGTAACGTGTTGCTGCTAGATAACGCTAACAGTTGCTTAAACTGAAAAAGTAGATACATAATATCACTAATTTCGATGCTGACGTGTAGTTCGACCGTAGCCATGGTGTAGGTGGCTAACACACTCGGGCGCGATTCCCAAGAGATGTGGGTTCGAATGCCGCTGGCTTCGGAATTTTTGATATGTGTTTATTTTATTCTGATATTTCCTTAAGTGTAGGTTAACACTTTAATAAAAATAAAAATAAATCGAGTATACTATAGCTACAGTACAATATAGGATAGAATCAGGCGTTACTTTATGGAATTGCATGATATTTAAAGAAAAATTAATATTCCTTTGCTATAATCCGCCAAACAGAATAAATCTTTTAACACTCAACATACGTTTCGCTCCGATGACGGAGCATCATCAGGAGATGTTGACTCCACAATGTACAATTGCAAAGTCCTTGCAATTGTGCATTATCGATATCACGATGTTTTTCTTCACCGTTGAAACGTGTGATATTTAATTGCTTAAACGCACATAGCTCCGAAAAGTCAGAACTGCGTGCCCGGGATCGAACCTGCGACCTACTACCACCACTAGACTATCACTGCTTTAAAAATTAAAATGTTTATCGGTTATTATAGAAGTGCCGTGTGGTGACGGCAGATCAGAATACAGTTGTCACCACCCCTCCTCTTCCCGCGGGTGTCGTACGAGGCGACTAAGGGAATATAACGGAGAACGGGCAACAGCGTCCTCTGTGCTACTACTGCCATCTACTGCGATCACCAACCCGTCTGCCCCGCGTGGTGATTATGGGCAAACCCTCCCCTTGGGAGAGGCCTTTAGTCCAGCAGTGGACTAGGCTATTGATGATGATTATAGAAGAACCAAAAAGTTCAATCTATTAATGCAAAGCGTAAAGACATTGCCATTGAAAATTCTCTCGAAACTCGCGACGCTTTCAAATCCACGGCCCGGCTAAATTTAGTGTCGCCTCCTACGCGCCGCGCCGCTATGCACAATGTGATTGACAATGAATTCGCCAAGGACTTACGTCGCCTCCGTTGTATGATAATGATAAATTAAACCCACGATCGTTGCATGAAATAGACAAAGCATCAAACTGTGCAGTAATTAGTATTATGAAACATCTGAGGTGCGATTGTCTAAATATTGCCGATCAAAACCTTATTCATTTCATGGCGTCAAAGTATTTTTTTAATAATAATATTCCTTGACTGTATTGATTTCAATGATGATTGATGTTCTCGTTGACACTCGCGCTGGCATGGCGAATCTAACGTCAAAGTAAAATATTCCTTGGCTGTATTGATTTAAAGTCACAAATTCAGTACAACCGATTCTAACATTGGAGCGTTATGGAGCGTATCGTACATACCTAAACGTATGAGAATGCATATACGAAATTGAGCTCTAATTTAATTTAATTATGGTTTATTTTACTTTGACACTAATGCCATGAAATGAATAAGATTTGATCGGCAACTTTTAGACTATCGGGGGGCTGATACCTACGACTTCGGCCGCGTGGAATAGCCATATTTCAGAAAAAAGGTTTGGTAGATAAATAAAAATGCCATTTCAATTTCGCGTAATAACGCTCGACGGTGTCATGGCGTCGTTCGTGACGTCATTTCATAGTACAGTCCGTTCACTATATAACTTGTCCCTTGCCGTCATGTTGGCACCATTGCTTAACATGTAGGGTTTTCATTATGTGAAGCAATGGTGCCACCATGAAGACAAAGGAGAAGTCTTACTTAAATTCATAATTTCATTGATTCTCGGTTGCTGTCATCGTGTCTTATTAGGTTTTTAAAAATCCCGCAGGAACCCTGTTTTTGCATCATGCAAGTAAACTTTTTTTGCTAGGAACATCAACTTTGTTGTATCGCATAATATCATCTCAACTGATAAACGTCCACTGGACTGGACGTAGGTCTGGCTGGGCATAGGTCCATTGAAAGGATCACCACAAAACACGATCTTGTGCCGCCTGTATCCGCCAGCTGCCAGTGACTCGCCTCAGATTGTCCGAACACAAGTGGGGGGTCTACGAGCGCCGCGCCGTGCGGGTTCGCTATTCCAGCACCTAAACGGTACTGATGCGTTGAAAGTTGGTGTAAATTAATCTGTAGGACTATTTAAGTGTTCTTGGTAGGATTTCTTGTCGTTTTCAGATCTAGAAGGTATCTACCGAAAAAAGACACAAATACTATCGAGGGATAGACAAAACTGACGATACGATGTTTTGCAAAAGCCAAAAATTTTAGTTTAACAGGTTAGTTAGGTACTAGAAATACAATAGCAGATTCCTTTACTTAAATCTAGATTAAGACACTTATGCCCATTTTCACCAACGTTCCCAAACCTTTAAGGGCTACCTAAGCTAAGTTAGGTGACGCTGTGACCTGAAGGAGGTCATGACAATGGATAAGGGATTGTAACTATTTAGGGGTTACCTACGTAGAGACTCGTACTTAGGGGACGATTTAGGTATGGTTGGTGAAAATGGGCATAAAGCCTTCGATTAAAATTACATATAAGAAATTAGTGAAAATCAAAATTATTTCATGAAGGCCAACTTACGGCTCTTATAAATAGCAGATTGTTAATTCATACATTTATATTTTGTTAGCACCAATAACGAAGCAGCTGTAGGATTGTCTAAAACTGATTGCATCAGAGTGACGATGACAATTGATGACAATCACCTCTGATCGGCTGATACTCTCACGCTACTGGTCAAAATTCAATGATGCAACAAGACCGCTATAAATTCAACCAATCACAATTGAGACTGTAGCATTGATTAGCGGCACGCCAAAGTTCTGAGGCATCATTTTTAGACAATCCCACAGCAGTTAGCCGTAAGACCGTCCAAAAACCCATGCAAGAAACCGAAATTTCACTAACTGTCTTGCTGATAGTTGGAGTCTACCGCTAAATGCGCTCCCAGGCTGTACACAGGCACGCCAAAGTTCTGACTGAGGCATCATTTTCAGACAATCCCGCAACAGTTAGTCGTAACACCGTCCACAACCCATGCAAGAAACCGAAAGTTCCACTAACTGTCCTGCTGATAGTTGGAATCAACAGCTAAATGCGCACCCAGGCTGTACACAGGCACGCCAAAGTTCTGACTGAGGCATCATTTTTAGACAATCCCACAGCAGTTAGTCGTAACACCGTCCAAAACCCATGCAAAAAACCGAAAGTTCCACTAACTGCCCTGTTGATAGTTGGAGTCAACCGCTAAATGCGCTCCCAGGCTGTACACAGGCACGCCAAAGTTCTGTCTGAGGCATCATTTTTAGACAATCCCACAGCAGTTAGTCGTAACACCGTCCAAAACCCATGCAAGAAACGGAAAGTTCCACTAACTGTCCTGCTGATAGTTCGAGTCTACCGCTAAATGCGCTCCCAGGCTGTACACAGGCACGCCAAAGTTCTGACTGAGGCATCATTTTTAGACAATCCCACAACAGTTAGCCGTAACACCGTCCAAAACCCATGCAAGAAACCGCAAGTTCCACTAACTGTCCTGCTGATAGTTGGAATCAGCAGCGAAATGCGCTCCCAGGCTGTACACAGGCACGCCAAAGTTCTGTCTGAGGCATCATTTTTAGACAATCCCACAGCAGTTAGTCGTAACACCGTCCAAAACCCATGCAAGAAACCGAAAGTTCCACTAACTGTCCTGCTGATAGTTGGAGTCTACCGCTAAATGCGCTCCCAGGCTGTACACAGGCACGCCAAAGTTCTGTCTGAGGCATCATTTTTAGACAATCCCACAGCAGTTAGTCGTAACACCGTCCAAAACCCATGCAAGAAACCGAAAGTTCCACTAACTGTCTTGCTGATAGTTGGAGTCTACCGCTAAATGCGCTCCCAGGCTGTACACAGGCACGCCAAAGTTCTGACTGAGGCATCATTTTTAGACAATCCCACAGCAGTTAGTCGTAACACCGTCCAAAACCCATGCAAAAAACCGAAAGTTCCACTAACTGCCCTGTTGATAGTTGGAGTCTACCGCTAAATGTGCTCCCAGGCTGTACACAGGCACGCCAAAGTTCTGTCTGAGGCATCATTTTTAGACAATCCCACAGCAGTTAGTCGTAACACCGTCCAAAACCCATGCAAGAAACGGAAAGTTCCACTAACTGTCCTGCTGATAGTTCGAGTCTACCGCTAAATGCGCTCCCAGGCTGTACACAGGCACGCCAAAGTTCTGACTGAGGCATCATTTTTAGACAATCCCACAACAGTTAGCCGTAACACCGTCCAAAACCCATGCAAGAAACCGCAAGTTCCACTAACTGTCCTGCTGATAGTTGGAATCAACAGCGAAATGCGCTCCCAGGCTGTACACAGGCACGCCAAAGTTCTGTCTGAGGCATCATTTTTAGACAATCCCACAGCAGTTAGTCGTAACACCGTCCAAAACCCATGCAAGAAACCGAAAGTTCCACTAACTGTCCTGCTGATAGTTGGAGTCTACCGCTAAATGCGCTCCCAGGCTGTACACAGGCACGCCAAAGTTCTGTCTGAGGCATCATTTTTAGACAATCCCACAGCAGTTAGTCGTAACACCGTCCAAAACCCATGCAAGAAACCGAAAGTTCCACTAACTGTCCTGCTGATAGTTGGAGTCTACCGCTAAATGCGCTCCCAGGCTGTACACAGGCACGCCAAAGTTCTGTCTGAGGCATCATTTTTAGACAATCCCACAGCAGTTAGTCGTAACACCGTCCAAAACCCATGCAAGAAACCGAAAGTTCCACTAACTGTCTTGCTGATAGTTGGAGTCTACCGCTAAATGCGCTCCCAGGCTGTACACAGGCACGCCAAAGTTCTGACTGAGGCATCATTTTTAGACAATCCCACAGCAGTTAGTCGTAACACCGTCCAAAACCCATGCAAGAAACCGAAAGTTCCACTAACTGTCCTGTTGATAGTTGGAATCTACCGCTAAATGCGCTCCCAGGCTATACACAGGCACGCCAAAGTTCTGCCTGAGGCAGGAGCTGTTGGAGTTCTTCATGGCCTCGGCGAGCATCTTGGCGGTCTTGCCGACGTTCTCGCGGCGCGTCACGAAGGCCGCGATGTCCACGCCGCACGTGTCGTTGACGGCGCGCCGGCAGTCCGCGGCGGTCGGCGCCGCGCCGCACACCTCGTCCACGAGCTGAAGCACCGCCACTTCCGTCGAGAATATCACCTCGCAGCAACCTAGTTTACAATTACAATGCATCCAAGCTGTGTGCGATTATTTCTCTATAATTGTGTTTTAACCGCGGTCGCTAACATTAAGTTTTTTAAACCCCAATTTTACCCCCTTAAGGATGATTATGCGAGTCCGCCCGCGAAATTCAAATTTAATTTGGTTCTTCGCAATTTGTAAACTAATATGACAAAGTAGGCTTATGGCATTCTAATTGCGACAATGGCAGTATCATCTTCACAGGTTTACATAAAAAATCTTCACTTGAAAGTGTCCAGTTTAAGAAATTAATCAAAATACTGAGTTGGACGTGAGTTACTCACAAATTAGTCGATATTTTGATTAATTTCTTAAACTGGACACTTTCAAGTAAAGATTATATAAACCTGTGAAGATGATACTGCCATTGTCGCAATTAGAATGCCATAAGCCTACTTTGTCGTATTAGTTTACAAATTGCGAAAAACCAAATTAAATTTGAATTTCGCGGGCAGAACTGTGTCTTCCACCTTAAGCCCGCTTGCAGAGACGCCGGGTTAGGCTTAACACAGGATTAAATTTGCATTTTTGATAGAAGCTTTATATGAAATCTGTCAAAACAGCAGCTAACTCTGGGTTAAAAGGAACCCGGCGTTTCTGCAAGCGGGCCTTAGGGGTTGAATTTTCAAAAATCAGAACTATCCAAGTCTAAGGCTAAGATCTATAGATCGTACTCTGACTCTGCTCAAGATAGAGTTAAAATGAGACAAATATGTCCTTACATAAATCTGTCTCGTTTTAATGCAGTCTTGAGCCTCAGCTGAGAGAGAGTGCCCTCTATAGATCTCACCCTTACATTGACATCTAAGAGAGCCTGCTCTGATTTTTCAAAAATTCTAAATTATTTATTTCATGTTAACCAACCTGTGGCTGTCATCACAAGTATATACTCTACCACATTGGTTCGTAAAGCAAATTCTGCTGAGAGACCACTCAGTTTCAAAGATGGAATTAAAACAACACATAACTATGTCATGAGATATTCATGTCCCATTTTAACTCCATCTCAAGTCTGAACCAAGTCAGTGCTCACTTTATAGATTTCAGGATTTCTGACATAGAAATATCTGCTGTTTAACTTTAAACTATAGCTACAAAGTAAAATAATATATAGCCTGAAATCTAAAGTGTGCACTGACTTGATTTAGACGTGAGATGGAGTCAAAATGGGACACATTACTTACTGGATAAGTTACTACTAACTTAGGTTCAATGAACAATGTTGAACAATGCCTCAGTAATTTTTACGTTTCCTCCATGATAATGACACTACATTATTGTGAAGAGGTGTACAGTGTGTCACTAACAGCCTTACATTGAAAAAGAAAGTGGCACAAGTTGTGTAGGCATTGACACTCCTTGAAATGAGTTTATGGAAACAAATGTGCAAAAAAACTTGTACTTAAAAGTACCTACATATTCACTTATTCAATACTAGCTGATGCCCGCGACTTCGTCCGCGTGGATTTATTTTTTAAAATCCCTCGTCAACTCTTTGATTTTCCAGGATAAAAAGTGGCCTATGTCACTCTCCAGGTCCTCATTTATGCATGCAAAAGGTTACGTCGATTGATAGCTCTGTTGCGGCGTGATTGAAGAACAAAGTAACAAACAAAACACTTTCGCATTTATAATATTAGTATGATATTAGAGAATCTGTGAATCATATTCACAGATTCTTGGAACAACTTGGTTTGGTGGTTGGTCTAAATTCAACCTATAAAATCTATAATCTAAATTCAAAATTATTTATTAGATGTCGGCCAACCTGTGCCTGTTATTACTAGTTAAGACTCTACCACCCGTTCGGAAAGCAGATTCTGCTGAGAAGAGCCGACAAAAATTCAGCAGTTACTCTTTTCAAAACAAAATTTACAGTAATAAGATTATCATGTAGCTCTTACAATGTAATAAGTTATTTCAATATCTTGTGGACAGCTGAATGCCAGGCTGATAGTTTGCTTGCAACTTTGTCATTATAAAATTTGTTAATAAATTCTAAATAAATAAATATAAAAAAATACTTTTCTATTCTAAAACAACCTGCCTCATACATAGTAACATAAATGTAGCCCATAACGTAAATTACTTTGTTTATAATAGTTAACTACTTTATAGTAAATTTTTCCTCATAGTTAATTACTTTAATATTCATTACAACAAAATATATACTTAATTAAATGAATCACTTTCCAGTACTGCAAAGTTCAAAAGTTGATTACAATGATATTAAATCAACACCTGCAAGGAAAACATCTTATCTCATTTTTCATAGAGCGCAAAAAGCATCAATTATTTACTAGGAATGTGATTTAAATCAAAATTGCTAAAAAGTAAGTTAAGTATGATGTTTTTCCTTGTAGGTGGCGAAATAACAAATCACATATCAAGTACAATGTTTCATAATTAATTGTATGACCATAATTATTTATTTTTATAATAGAAATTTTGTCACAAAACCTTTTATTTTTGTGTAAGTTTTTATAACTAAACTAGCGGCACGCTATGATGGCCGGTTTGACGTTTGTCCGCTCATGAAGTTCCGTATTAATTGATAACGACTTTGAAGGAAATAATTGTATTACTTTATTGACGATAGTGATGTGCAGAGATTCATAAATTTTATCGAATGTAGTTTTAGGTTTAGGACTCAAAATTTATTTATTAAATTGATTTCTAAAATGTATACAAGTGTAGAAAAATCAGTTTGCACCATTTAAGGGGTGAATGTACTTGTGAATATGAACAATTTTCACTATGTGGACAAACCTCTGAAATCGCACAAAAATATCAGCTGTTTCATACAAAAGGTAAAATTTTTATTTTTATATGATATATACCACAACTCGGCATTTGGTTTTCTAAATTGAAAATTTTTAAAAATGGAATCTAATACGATCGTCACATAGGATCGCTGGCTAGCACAACTACTACCTCCGGCAAACTCGCGTCAATGCTCAATGCAAAACAAAGCAGTTTCGAATTGACGTTGCTTCGAAAAGTATAAACTGTCAGTGCAATGCGATTGTGATATAGTTTTGACCTGGCTTTGGATTTCAAATATTGATACTGCATTACTGTTGACCCTTGCTCGTTAATTTGGACTCTGTTCAAGCCCTTTGTTGTGGATTTCGTCGATATGACCGAACGTACGCAGAGAACTGTTCTAAATAGTCAGACACGTGAGTTCGTAAAACGCCTTCGTAACTATTTCGATCGTGAAGCTCAAAATGGAGGGCCAATTTTACCTATAACGTCAGTGGTTGAACGCGTAGCTGATGCGCTTAATATTGGACAACGAACTGTTAGACGGATAACTAAAAAAAAATATGGCGAGACTGGCACAGAAGAAAATAAACTTCACACACCAAAAAAGAGAAAACGAGCAAAACCAGTCGTAGGCATCGATAGCTTTGATGCCGATGCTATCCGAAGACATGTTTACGGCTACTATTTACAGAAGGAGTATCCAACAAGAAAAAAGTTGGTGCATTCACTGAAGGAAGCTAGATTATTCTTCGGTGGGGAAAGTTCTTTAACGAAGATTTTGAAGACCATTGGATTTCGATACAAAAAATGTAACAAACGCAAAATATTGATGGAAAGATTTGATATAGCGATGGCAAGGTATACTTTTTTACGGCAAGTGAAAGAAATCAAAAATTGGCAAAATGTTGTGTTCTTGGATGAAACATGGCTTAATGCTAACCATACTGTAGGCCGTTCTTGGAACGATGACACAGCAGCATCTACTTCCAAAGTTCCTGTAGGAAAAGGATCGCGACTTATAATTTGTCACGCCGGAACCATCAACGGGTTTGTCGAAGGTTCTCTCATGGCTTTTGCGTCAAAAACCACTGGAGACTATCATGAAGACATGAATGGAGAAAGTTTACTGAATGGTTTACCTCAATGTTGTGTAGCCTCCCTGAACCATCTATTATAATTATGGACAACGCCCCATACCACTCGATGCAAATTGACAAGCCACCTGCCCAATCCCAAAAGAAAGCTGATATCGTCGCATGGCTTCGTAAAAATGGCGTAGATGCAAACATGAATATGTTAAAAGCGGAATTAGTACGTCTTTTAAAAGAAAACAAACCAACCAAGATCCGATACGTCATTGACGAAATAGCATTAGAACATGGGCACAGAGTTATACGGTTACCGCCTTACCATTGTGAGTATAATGCGATTGAGTTGGTGTGGGCTCAAATTAAGGGATATGCTGCAAGACACAATACAGAACCCCCATTTACCACAAAAAAAATGCTAAAATTATTAGAAGAAGCTTGTGAACATGTGACTAAAGGAGACTGGGAAAAGGTTGTGAATAGAACTGTTAAATTAATAAGGGAAGATTATGAAAGAGATGTGAAAATAGATAATATTATAGAAAACGAACATATAATTATTAATGTAGGTGATGATAGCAGTGACGACAGTGAAAATAGTAGTATGGACGAATCTGATTAATTATGGCCTTTTGTGGCACCTTTTTTGGTATCTTTTGTATTCATATGTTTCTTGTGTGCATATAAAGTATGTATATTCATTTTCATTCAAATATTCAGTTCGTTCAAATAAATTAAATAAACATATACATTTTTGTTTTATTAAACCTATTTAATCAGGTACAAAAACAAAACTTAATTGTTTTTTGTTCGAGAATAAATTGACATTCCACATCACTATTGTAATGTGTCAAACCGGCCATCATAACGTGCCGCTAGTTTAATCAGCCAATAGCAGCAGATCTCTGTTAGGAAGATAATATTATGAATGTTCTATCTATTCATCTATTAAAAAACACAGAATTGAGTATTTGACTCATATTTTTTTATATAATCGACCGAGCGAAGCGAAGGTCTCTGAGTTTACTAGAGCGATTTGCACTTGTCCGTCCGTCCGTCTGTCACAGCCTTATAACTTCTGAATTACTGAACGTAATTACTTCAATTTTAGATATGATATGTAAACCGATGGCCTCCAGCCGAAAATGGCTTAAAAAGTTATAAAAATCTTTATTTCAGGGGGGCTCCCATACGAAATGGGGGGCTTTCAAAGTGGAGATTGTATTCAAGGCTAGATTTCTAAAACCACTTTGTTTTAAAACTTGA
Source organism: Oeneis ivallda (assembly GCA_029955525.1). Lineage (NCBI taxonomy): Eukaryota > Metazoa > Arthropoda > Insecta > Lepidoptera > Nymphalidae > Oeneis > Oeneis ivallda. The sequence goes on along the minus strand of JARPMR010000017.1, from coordinate 2,453,146 downwards.
AACTTACACATAATTTGAGTTATATTCTGTACTTGAACAACAAATACTAAGATTAGATAAATATTATAAAGAAACGAAATTATTTGAGTTTTAATGGGCAGCAGCAGCACGGGTCATCTTCACTGGCCGAGGCCAGCGGAGGGTGCGGGCTTCGAGGCATGGCCTCATTACCCGGGCGGGGCGCGGGGAAGAACACTTCCCCGGTGATGGATTTTCAGCCGTCTTGGCAATTAGGTCCATGGCGGCTGAGGCTCCTTTTCCGTTACGGGTAGGGGCCTTGCGGTTGAGTGTAAGTCCCGTGGCCCCGCTCGCTGGCGGGCAGGATTGCCGCCGCGAGCGGAGCGGTGTCAGGTCCAGTGGGTGGTCCCGCGCTACGGGCGATAGAGTCGCTGCCGTGCGCGGGACCGGTGTCGGTCCAGGGGCCCCGCGTCGCATCGAGCGGTGTCGTGTTCGGTGTGGGGATATAAATATTAAAGTTTTAATAGAGACTACATAATTTAAAAAAATTAAATAAACGCAAAGTCGACTTTTTTATTGCATTTTGCCTCTAGTTCATTGGCCTTGTCCAGACCTGCATAGAGACTACCCTGTAATCTCTATTAAAATCTTTTTTCAAAAAATTTATAACAAACATTGCTAGATTATCCAAGAAAGCTACCTACAACTGAAGCAAAAATAAATAAATAATTTAATATACAAATTTTAATCATTATAACTGAGTATAATGACTGTATTACAATATTATGTTACAAATAAAATACATAAATAATACTACCTACCCATTGCAATTTATGAAATTCAGTTATGAATTAAAATGGTGCCTCAAAATTCATTATAATATATACGTAGTTTATACTGTACTTTTTTTACTAACTACTACTGTAGGTACTTAAAACAAAGCATTAAATAAAATTAAGAGTACCAACTAATAGGTACATTTATATGAAAAGCAAAATTGATTAGGTACCCATTCTTAATACTACATTATGCATTTTATATTTCTAAAGCATAAGTAGAGGCAACATTCCAATCAGATCTTTGTACACATATACGCTCTGTCAACAACTGGACCGACACATATTTGCATAGCAATATCTTGCTCTTGAGAACAGCAAATATCAAATATCTTTTAGCCATGAAAAGTTTGAGATTAGATTATCCTAATTATAATGGTTTAACACGCCCATTAACTACTAATATTTAACAGTTGTTTGGAATCGTTTTTCATACTTATAAACATCTTTAGTAAAAGTTAAACGCGGTGCAAGTGGTATAATTAGATTTAGTTTAGTACGGTCAGTCCAACGGTATTGACATTGGGCGAAAGTTAAAAATACCTATTTACCTGCCTCCCGGTCGAACTTGTTCGGCTTTAGATGGTCCGAAGAGTGGCCCAGGATCAGCGGGGACAGAATCCGGGGCCACAGCACGGCGAAACAGCCCACAACAATCACTAAAACGAACATAGTCTTCCGCGGCCCTAACACCTCTTCGATCGCCATTCTGACGTCGTGTTTTCGTATCGCAATTCGCAATTCGCGCACAGAGCCCGTCGCACTCTACGGGAACATCGTCGTGTGTGATAAAAATAAAGATTTTTAGCCTCGTCCGCCGCGAGAAACGAGAAAGACGAACCAAACGAAATTACAAAGCGTGCAATGACAGCTGCTGTCAAACGCAAACCACCCTCCGCCCCGCGTGACGTTTCGGGAGCGATCGCGATAACGCATCTTCGACTTCGCTACGGGAGCGTCCGTCTTCTTCAATCTTCTTCATCTTCACACGTAGAACGCCGGTGGATTGAGCTGGCTCGATGTGACACAGCCGTATATGACAGTCAATCAGCTATGCCGACATCTTGCCTTCCCAGCCACCGGCTGTTTTGTAGTTTTCAAATTCGGAGCGGTCACTGCAGTAGTTCAAATATTGACAGAGCGAATTAGCGTATGGTCGAGCGTGCGGCACTCGCGGGCAGGCCTCGGTACAATATGCCTCGGCGCGGAGGCGGCGCCGGCTATTAACCCTTCCCCACCGCGGCATGCTGTGCACGCGCTCAGATGAATACCAATTAGACATTCTATGTAGGCATGTGTCATTAGACGGAGACATGAAGAATAAGGAACTCCGATACTCACTACTGACTGCTCCCTCCCGATGTATGTACTTTTCCATTGTGTCCTAGCTTCACCTAGCTTAGAGCAATATTTTATAGGTATCTGTGCATCGCGTCTGGGCTCACATACCTAACCGCCTGTCCTTTAACTGTACTTCTGGATCCTTCTCTCTATTTCTTCTAAGACCTAGGGTGCTCTACACAAAAGTGTCAAATATGTATGCACTTTTGTTTTTGAAACTGCTCGGTTTCAGATTAACGTGGCGAGCAGAATTTCTATTATGTGGGTTGTCGGTTGACGCCATGTTGACGCATTTTAACCAACAAACTATCAGGGACGGCTTACGGACCCGCGAATAGGTAAGTAGGTACCTCTATAGAATCCGCTTTCCGAACCGGTGGTAGAGTCATAACGTGTCATAAGAGCCACAGGTTGGCCTACGAGAAATAAATAATTTTGAATTTGAATTTTTTGAATTTGGGTACTAAATGCTGGTGTCAACTGTCAAGTTGGTCACGCGATGGTAAAGTTTAAAGCTCCAAAGAGAGGATCCACTTACCTTTTTCTTCATGCTCTCAAAACTGAAATTGCTTTTATATAGTATTGCACATTAACTCTTATTTTCATGAATAATATTCAACAAAATCATCGAAGTTTGGGTAGTGAATAACTGCCATCATCCTTTACGGTCAGAACTTTAAATTAAGAACTACTTACTTAAGTATTACTGTTAACGCGTATGTATACATAGCTACCTCTGATAAGCTAAAGGTGACCCCTTGATCCCCTGACCCCCTGAAAGGATGACGATTGCCGAGGTCCTGACAACTAGACTATAACAGTACTGGTGTTAGCTTTCTTTAACTATTGAAACTGCCTTAGCATCTTCTTCCCAGATGTCCAGCTTCCATCTTAGACTGCATCCACTTACCTACCACTAGGTGAGATCTATCAATGACTAACATAAAGGGTAAAATCAACCTTTCTAAAAAAACATAGATGAACCTTTGTGGAAATTACCATGAAAATAGTATGATGACAATCGGGCAAATATTTACCCGACTCTACTCAGACTGAGGCAAGAGGGTGAAATCTATAGATGGCACTCTCATTCAGCTGCGACTCAAGATTGAGTTAAAACGAGACAGATAATTAATTTATGTCAGGACTCAAATACATACAAATCTATATATATAAAAGAAAGTCGTGTTAGTTACACTATTTATAACTCAAGAACGGCTGAACCGATTTGGCTGAAAATATATATAAAAGAAAGTCGTGTTAGTTACGCTATTTATAACTCAAGAACGGCTGAACCGATTTGGCTGAAAATTGGTGGGGAGGTAGCTTAGAACCAGGAGACGGACATAGGACTTTTTAATATTATAAATGCGAAAGTGTGTTTGTATGTTGGTTTGTTCTTCAATCAAGTAGCAAAAAAGCTACGGATCGACGTGATTTTTTGCATGGGTGTAGTTGAGAACCTGGAAGGTGGTGACAAAGGCTAAATTTTATCCGGGGAAAAAAATGAAATTCACGCGGACGAAGTCGCGGGCATCAGCTAGTATCCTATATTTGTGTCTCATTTTAACTCATTCTTGAGTCTTGAGCAGAGTCTAGGCAAAAGCTAGTTTACTCTCGATTTGAATGTAAGCAGAAACTCCCGATTAATTCCTAATAGGTACCAATTTATTTAAGCAGGCGGCAAAGCGAACGATTTTTAAGGTTCGACAGTTTGTGCGTTCGCGCCTAATCGCTATTCGGGTCACACACATCCCCTCCCAACGAACAATGGTTGGTAGCACTCCTTTCCACGCAGGAAACGTCGCACGCGCATGCATTACAAAACACCTAGCACGTAGGTCATACCGCCATATAGTGTTAAGGCTTGGTCGTATAAAACGCGCGGCCGTGGCGGCGAGGCATCAATGTGACTGAACGAAGAAATAGCTGGCCAACAACCGGAGCAGTGCGACGTTGACACAGGAACGCGCACTTCCTTTTCATTACCCGGTGGTGAATGTTTTCTAATACCTACAAATTGAGTCGCTGGCTTGAGATCACTGGCAGCCGTTGTATCCAGGCGGCACGTGACCGGTTTCCGAAGCGTCCGTCGTAGTCCAGCTGTGGAAGTCTATCGGTTGACATGATGATGATGATGATGACCCTCAAATAAGCTGACTTCTTTGACAATTAACTTTACATAAGTACGCGTAGTCCTACACCTAGCCTCTACGTAGTCGAAGCTATTTGATTTCCTCATCCTGGGGCTCAATCTTGATCTTTACTGCCAGGTCATCAGCTATGCCCAAACGGTAAAATACAATTTATACGCTGTCTAGGCGATACTCTTTGGTAAGACTACCTAATATAAGCCGATTCGTGTGCAGCAAGTACGACCCACGGATAGGCCACGTGGTCTAGAAACTCGGTGGTGTCTTCTTACCCTCTTTTGTGCACGAACAATAGACTAAACTAAAGCTAACCAAGCTTGGCCTTCAACGTTGTTGCCAGCCACTGACTATGATCATGACCACGTAGTCCGCGAGTTCTCTTAGGGTAAGATGGCATTCTCAGCTCAGACTCAAGACAGTTAAAACGAGACAGATTTGTGTCGGAATATATTTGTGTCTCATTTTAACTATCTTGAGTCTTGAGGAGAGCTAGAGTACGATTTATAGATCTCAGCCTTAGTAGCCGCGCCGGACAGGCGGCCGTCTAACTTCGCTTCCGCTGCGCGGTTTGTCTGGCCAATCCTTTATCCGCCATATTTAAAAATAAGCAGCCTGTTGCCAGTCTGCCTGGAAATGATGGAGACAGTTGCCATAAAGGGTAGGTACATCCTGGTCCGTTTCCGTCCATCAGTTTTGGCTCAGGAAACGCGTGATTCTCATTCTAGTGACTCGTAAAACCTCTTTCCGTATACCAACGTGTGTAAAAAGTACACCCTATGGGTGGAAATAAACGAGCGGTATCGGTAAATTTTTATTGTAGTCACGTTTTGTTAAGGTATCTTAACAAAGCTACGATCCAAAAAAAAAAATTGTACACCCATAGTAGTTGTCTATGCTATGAGTGTCCTACTCCATAAGGGCATCTTTAGAGTTTTGGTTTCTTACCTGTAGGTAGGTATCTCTAGCCTATAGGTTTTCATTGAATTCTTTATTATTTAACTATTAATTAATCCTCAGGAAGGCAGGTTCTAAAATTTTTTAGGCCTTTTATCCCAAAAAACTTAAGGTTTCCGCAGGAGGTTTAAAATCTAACTTCACGAAGTTGTGGGCAAAAGCAAGTAAGTAGGTATATGTACCTAAATTATAATAAATCCTACTAATGTGAAAGTTTGTGAGGATGGATGTATGGATGGATGTTTGTTACTCTTTAACGCTACAACAAATGAACCGATTTGGCTGAAAAATGGAATAGAGATATCTCATACCTAGCCTAGCCTATGTGCTAATCCTGGGTATGACCCAGGATTAGCACATAGGCTACATGACAATTAAAGAGTTCCCGCGGGAATTAAAAATCCTTGATGCACGTGGACAAAGTCGCCGGCATCATCTTACCTACTATACAAATATTAAACTATCTGATGCCCGCGACTTCGTTCACGTGTATTGAGATTTTAATTCCCGCGGGAACTCTTATTATTTTCCGGTATAAAAGTAGGTACCACGCTTCGGTTGAGAAAGCAGATTCTGATGAGAAGAGCCGGCAAAAAATTGGGCAGTAATTGCTCTGTTGTTTAACCAATCTCAATTTCACAAACCATACCTAAATCATCTCCTAAGTAGGAGTCTCTTTACGTTGGTAGCCCCTAAATACAATCCCTTACCCAATGTCATTTCCAAGTCATTTCCATCTTTAGGTGTTCTCTATAAGGTTCGTGAAAAGAAAAAATTGACAGAAAGCGCCACCTTATTTAGCTTAGGTAGCCCGTAAATATTAGGGTACGTTGTTCAAAACGGACATAAAAAGTGTAAATGAATATCTATATGTAAAGAAGGATATTTTATTCTATTAAACTTGAGCCTGCAATAGCTGCACTCCGGGTGCAATGGGTATCTCGCGGAAACTCTGTTTTTCCAGGATGAATAAAATATGTCTACGACACTCTCAAAGTAAACTATCCAAAAAATCGCGATCTGTATCTCCGTTGCTTCATGATTGAAGGACAAACCAACAAAAATACATTTCCATAACTTATAATATTAGAGGGACGACGCATCACATAGATGGCGCTAGTGGTTAGTTAGATCGCGCGCTTGCTGGTTGCACTGCAAGAGATATAATTGGAGGGATATGGTCGATTCGGCACCTCACGATTAAGTTTTCCTTCACCGAAAGGTATATAATACCTTTAATTTTTTGAACGCTACGTATGCACCACGCGTACTGGGCGTCTAATAACTGGATATAAAATAAACTGCTATAATAGTTTGAATATTTTTGACTTGTTTCAAATACGACAAGTTGGTCAAAGAGGATGTGTATTGTGTGGTAGAATAGAAAGAAATTGCATCTGACTTTTTATATTAGGTACGAATTTATGTGCGTGTTAATCAATTAGATATCACTTGCTTTAACGGTAAAGTAAAACATCGTAAAGACACCTGCATGTCTCCTGAAACCTGACATCACCTGAGACAGAGATCTCCATAAGTAAAGTTTTCAAAGGTGTGTGAATTCTGCCAATCCGCACTTGTCAGAGCGTAATATAAAAACCGGCCAAGTGCGTGTCGGGCCACGCGCAGTGTAGGGTTCCGTAGGTTGAAAGTCTCAAATATTATCGCTGACCTAGGATAGTGCTTTTATTTTATTTATGAATATTGAATAAATTTTGAGTTTCATGGTTTAAATACTATAATATACTACAAAATATGCAACTTACACTACGTGTAATACCTAACTTAGAAAAAACAGATATAACTCCTTAACTAATGAACCCTACTTAGCCGTGAAAGTTTTCCTTTAAAATTCATTATTAATTATTATTATAATATATATAGCTCGATTACCACTGACTCACTGACTGACTCACTGATTGACATGATTGTTCTCCTAGAAAGAGACAGAAAACGATACAATGATGTATGGGAGATATGTTGGGGTGGGGGATTCGAGTGGGGAAAAATTATGACATTTTGGAAAAACAAGATGGCGGCCGACGTGATTCTTGCAACTCATGTTTTCCAACCGATTTCTTTGAAATTTTGGATTATTGTAGAAATTAGTAAACGATTAACAGAAAAAGTGAAAAAAATTAAAAAAACAAGATGGCGGCCGAACTGTGACGTCTCAAATTTCCACCCCTCTCCTGTAAAATTTTGTATGAAAAAAATTTTTTTCACCCATGGTGTCGTATAGAGCTCAAAGAATGTGACTCGGAGAAAGGTGGAGAGAGCTGATGAGCGAGGAGTTCGGAGACGGGCGAGGGGCACGGCCAGGGTATAGAAGATAGGTGGAGGGTGCTCGACCAAATGTCATTCGAAACCTCGAGCAGTTGCCAGTGAGTTGAAAAAAAAATCCAAAATGGCGGAAAAAAAATGGCGGCAAATTTTGTCCGTCTCTCTCTCGGAGACTATAAAAGATGGAGGAGCGGTTTCTCGACAAAAGATGATCACAACCCGGAGGTCTACCTGGTGAGTAGGAAAGATGGCGGATTTTTTTTCCCCCCATACAAAATGTATGGGGAATATTGAAGGGACTAGAAGTTGGGAACTATGCAAGACATTGATTTTGATAGGTTCATAGGGCTTTTTTCTTTTTCTTTTTTTTCATTTTACATTTGCCTTTTTTTTTTTTTTTTTTTTTCTTTTTTTTTCTTTTTCTTTTGTGAATGATGAGCACGGCCAGGTTATTGCAGATAGGTGGGGTGTGCTCGAACAAATTTTTTGGCAAAAGATGACCAGAATCCGAAGGTCTACTTGATGAGTAAAAAAATCGCGGTCCGCTTTAGCGGCCCGCGCATCCACGCGCCCTACTTGTAGTAATAACACTTCCCGCGAGCTGCTTTAGCAGCTCGCGCACCGAGCGAAATAAATAAAGCCGAACAATCGCGGTCCGCTTTAGCGGGCCGCGCACCCACGCGCCCTACTTGTAGTAATAACACTTCCCGCGAGCTGCTTTAGCAGCTCGCGCACCGAGCGAAATAAATAAAGCCGAACAATCGCGGTCCGCTTTAGCGGGCCGCGCACCCACGCGCCCTACTTGTAGCAATAACACTTCCCGCGAGCTGCTTTAGCAGCTCGCGCACCGAGCGAAATAAATAAAGCCGAACAATCGCGGTCCGCTTTAGCGGGCCGCGCACCCACGCGCCCTACTTGTAGCAATAACACTTCCCGCGAGCTGCTTTAGCAGCTCGCGCACCGAGCGAAATAAATAAAGCCGAACAATCGCGGTCCGCTTTAGCGGGCCGCGCACCCACGCGCCCTACTTGTAGCAATAACACTTCCCGCGAGCTGCTTCAGCAGCTCGCGCACCGAGCAAACGCTAGTTAATATATTATATATAGCTGCTGGGGCTGATTCACTCACTGACTGATTCACTCACTCATTGATCACCTCTCCTGTAAAATTTTGTATGAAAATTTTTTTTTCACTGATGGTTTCGTATAGAGGAAAAAAATTCATTCGGAGGAAAAATATGGAGAGAGCTGATGATTGAGGATTTCGGAGACGGGTGAAGAGCACGGCCAGGGTATCGAAGATAGGTGGGGGGTGCTCGAACAAATGCCACTCGAAACCTCATCCAATTCGCAGTGAGCTGAAAAAAAATTCAAAATGGCGGAAAAAGATGGCTGCCATACAAATTTCGTCGGTGTCTATCTCGAAGAGTATAAAAGATGGAAGAGTGGTTTCTTGGCAAAAGATGATCAGGACCTGAAGGTCTATTTGACGAATAGAAAAAAAATCAAGATGGCGGAATTTTTCTTTCTCCATACAAAATATATGGCGAATATTGAAGAGCTTGAAGTATTCTTTTCAAAAAATTTTTTTATAGAAGAATTCTCATTCTGAAAAATGATTTGGAGAAAAAATATGGAGAGAGCTGATGATCGAGGGTTTGGAAGACGGGTAAAGAGCATGGCCAGGGTATCGAAGATAGGTGGGGGGTGTTAGAACAAAAGTCACTCGAAACCTCATCCAATTGCCAGTGAGTTGAAAAAAATTCCAAAATGGCGGATTCAAGATGGCGGTCATACAAATTTCGTCGGTGTCTATCTCGGGGAGTATAAAAGATGGAAGAGTGGTTTCTTGACAAAAGATGATCGGGACCTAAAGGTTTATTTAATGAATAGAAAAAAATCCAAGATGGCGGATTTTTTTTTCTCCATACAAAATATATGGCGAATATTGAAGAGCTAGAAGTATCCTTTTCAAAATATATTTTTATAGAAGAATTCTCATTCTGATAAATGATTTGGAGAAAAAATATGGAGAGAGCTGATGATCTAGGGTTCGGAAGACGGGTAAAGAGCACGGCCAGGATATTGAAGATAGGTGAGGAGTGCTCGAACAAAAGTCACTCGAAACCTCATCCAATTGGCAGTGAGTTTTTGGGGGTTGCGGTTACTCGCGTCCGTAGGCTGTACCAAGTAAGGTTTTAACCCTCTCTACCCTACACGTGACCCCTGGGTGGTGCCAAACGAGTAACATAGGAGGTAGGCTTCGGCCGTGGCTAGAGTGACCACCCATCGAGCAAAGCCGCGCCGCCAAGCGATTCGTCTTATGACACGATTCGTTGTGTCGTGGGGCGCGTCGTGTTCCGGAGCGATGCTCGTACCAGCCAATCAAAGGGGAATGGGTATGTACAGTTGCGCTGTGTTTAGTGACAGGACCCGATTTGTGCAGAGGCTGTGCCGGATGTCTCGATTTGGAGGGTAGCGGGATCCGAAGCACGGTGCACCGCTGGCCGACCGCAGGTAGTTGGGGGCCCAATTAGTAGGTTCGCCACCTATGAAAGGCTGCCCCGCCACCTGGCGAAAAATCCAGGGATGGCCTCCATCGTGCCGGTTGGCGACCGGTGAGAGGACCCGATGGCGATTCCCTGGGGGGTTCGGGCGTCCCCGCAGTCTCCAATCGAGCCATCCATCAGCACTTCTTATGTATGAATTGCGGAGTCTACAAACGTAGCGCCTCGTACAACTGCCATTTCCCTCCTATTCACCCTTTGAACAAAAATGAAATATTAAAAGAAAAAAAGTAAAGTTATGCAGCGGCTGCACCTCCTCTCTCTCAAAGTGCACCTCACCAACATACGAGGATTGCACTCCAATCTCGTCGCAGTCCACCACCATCTAGAGACTGAGAGGCCGCATTTACTTTTTCTTACGGAGACGCAAATCGGTAGTCCAGCAGACGTAGCGTACCTACAGTATCCTGGGTATACGCTCGAGCATAACTTTAAACCTCGCGCTGGGGTCTGTATGTACGCCCGTAATGACGTCTACTGCCGGCGTCTCCGTAACCTAGAGGTACCTAGCCTTTCCATCATGTGGTGTTTATTGGACACGGGCATGGAGCAGATCGTGTATGCCTGTACCTATCGGTCGCACAGCGGTGACCAGGAGACAACTCGGATGTTTGACCATCTCAGTGTGACGGCTGACACCGTCCAACGTCGGTATCCGACTGCTCAAATGGTATTTCTGGGGGATTTCAACGCCCATCATCAGGATTGGCTGTTCCCATACCAGAATACCGACCATGCCGGGAGAGAAGCACTTAAATTTGCTCTGTCGCTAGATCTCTCCCAGCTGGTCCAAGAAGCAACGCGAATACCCGACGTTGAAGGCCATACACCTAATTGTTTGGACCTTCTGTTGACTACCGACCCAGACCGGTTTTCGGTATCAGTTGCGGCCCCCCTGGGCACCTCTGATCACTGTGTGGTAAAGTCGGTATCGAACTATCATCCTCTGGATACCGGTCCTACCGGAACCAGACGTGTGTGGCGATATAAGTCGGCAGATTGGGAAGAGATGCGACACTTTTTCGCGTCCTACCCTTGGCGGCAGAGCTGCTTCTCTTCTAATGATCCGTCGAGTTGTGAGCAAGCCGTATCGGAAGTGATACGTCAAGCGATGGAGTACTTTATTCCATATGCTGACGTATCACTAGATGGCAAGGTTCCTCGGTGGTACAATGCTGAATGTGCTGATGCTGCAGCTCGTAAGGACTCAGCGTTTGCAGCGTGGGCTGAAGCTCGTACCCTTAAATCTCCGGACATCAATATGAAGAAAAGAGCGTTCAACTCTGCTGCCAAGTTCTACAAAAAGGTTCTCAAAAGGGCACGTTTCAACCGCACGAGTCGCATTGGGGCCAAATTAGCTTCCTATCCGCGTGGTAGCAAAGCTTTCTGGTCGCTGTCGAAGTCTGTTGAAACGAACTTCTGCCGTCCTTCACTGCCTCCCCTGCTGAAACCAGATGGATCGCTGGCTTTTACTGCAACAGACAAGGCCAACCTTTTAGCGAATCTGTTCGCGGAAAATTCGCTCCTCGATGCAGGGAGCACCTCACCACCTAGAATACCACCTTGCGAGACTGTTATGTCCGAAATACGCATTCGCCAAATTGAGGTTTTGAAAGTGCTCCGCAACCTGGATGTGAATAAGGCCAGCGGTCCTGACGGGATACCAGCAAGAGTCCTGAAGACCTGTGCTCCTGAGTTGTCGCCTGTCCTGACACGCTTGTACCGTCTCTCTTTAAAATTAGCTCAAGTCCCCAAAGCTTGGAAGATAGCTAACGTACAGCCAGTACCCAAAAAGGGTAGTCGTGCCGACCCGGCCAATTACAGGCCTATCGCAATCACGTCCATACTATGTAAATGTTTGGAGCGTGTATTGAACGACTAGCTCCTGGCATACCTCGAGCTTAATGACCTCCTGTCCGACCAGCAGTACGGTTTTCGCCGTAACAGGTCCACAGGAGATCTTTTAGTGTATGCTACACACATCTGGGGTGAAGCCATCGACAAGCATGGTGAGGCGCTAGCCGTTTCACTTGATGTATCGAAGGCGTTTGACCGGGTCTGGCATGAAGGCCTTTTGAGCAAACTTTCAGCTTATGGGATACCCACTAGACTTTGTAACTGGATATCAGATTTCCTGAGTGGGCGATCATTTCGAGTGGTCATAGATGGCACCTCGTCTGATCTAATGGTGATTAACGCCGGTGTCCCTCAGGGATCAGTTCTCTCCGCAACGCTCTTTTTGCTGCACATTAATGATCTCCTCAGGCCCGGTATCTTTGGGTATGCGGATGACAGCACCGTTACGGAGAGATACATGTCCGGTCCCCGTGCTAGTGGCGTTGAAACTTTCGAGCATAGAGAGGCTTTGGTAGAACGCATAAATTTGGCTTTGAAAGAGGTATCGGACTGGGGCGATGCCAACCTTGTCAAATTTAATGCTACCAAAACGCAGGCGTGTTTATTCACCGCCAAACGGAGTCCATTCCCGCTAACTCCGACTTTCCGAAATATATCCGTACCGGTCACTGACAATATTGATCTTCTTGGCATAAATGTCTCGTCAAATCTCAACTTTGGACGATGCATCGAATCCAAGGCAAAAACTGCTGGCAAGAAACTTGGTATCCTCAATAAGGTCAAGCGCTACTTCGCGCCGGAACAGCTTGTTACCTTGTATCAAGCACAAGTTCGATCATGCATGGAGTACTGCAGCCATTTATGGGACGGCTCTGCCAAGTACCAGCTTGCTGCATTGGATTCGGTGGACAGACGCGCCAGAAGACTCATTGGCGACGAATCGCTAACTAACTCCAAACTTCAAAGTCTGGAACATCGGCGCAAGGTTGCCTGTCTGTCGGTATTCTACAGGATATATTTCGGAGAGTGTGCTCAAGAACTATTCGAACTAGTTCCTCCATCACCCTTCTACCACCGAACCGCAAGGCATCGCTCGAATCTGCACCGCTACGTGGTCGAAATTCCACGATCCCGCACTAAGCGCTTTGCTTCCTCGTTCCTAATACGCACCGCTAGAATCTGGAATGCCCTTCCGGCTTCCGTTTTTCCAACTGACTATAACTTGGGTACCTTTAAATCAAGAGTGAATAGGCATCTTTTAGGCAAGCGCGCTCCATCTTAGGCTGCATCTTCACTTACCATCAGGTGAGATTGCAGTCAAGCGCTAGTCTATATATTTAAAAAAAAAAAAAAAAAGAGCTGAAAAAAAATCCCAAAATGGTGGATTCAAGATGGCGGCCATACAAATTTCGTCGGTGTCTATCTTGGAGAGTGTAAATGATGGAAGAGTGATCAAGACCCCGAGGCCTACTTGATGAGCAGAAAAACAGAAAGAGTTTGGTTTTTTGGATAGAAAATGATCAGGACCTGAAAGTCTACTTGACGAGGAGAAAAACCGCGGTCCGCTTGCGGGCCGCGCACCCACGCGCCCTACTAGTATTTTATATTACTGCTGTGAATTTTTTCTTGTATCCTTTATACATCCATTTAGCTGGCAGAGGGGGGGGACACTTGACTAATAAAATTTAGCACTTGAAAATATCATATTTCACAAACGGATCCCTGAATTGAAAAATGGTGTTCCCACACCCACAATATTTTTGAAAGACCTATTCAAAGACACCCCACATTATGGGATAGACATCCCCACTTTACATGTAGGGGAGGTACCCTAATAAAAAATATTTTTCACAGTTTTATTTCACCACTTTTTCGACGTGATTGATATTTATACCCTTGTCAAATTACAGATTTCTAGTACCAATAGTCTCTGAGCTAAACCGCGGACGGACAGACAGACAGACAGACGGACGGACATGGCGAAACTATACTATAAGGGTTCTAAACTATTAAATATTAATTTCAAGTTCTATTCGATTCGAGGTATAAAGAAAGTAATTATTCGGGTATACATTTTTTTATCATGATTTTTTTATCGATAAAAATCAAAAAAACTACTTTACAAAATCTACCTTACCCTTTAGCTTTTAAAGAGTAGATCTAGGTAGGTACTTAAGTTGTTTTGAATACAAAATGGAGGAATTTATTCCAACAATTTGTCTCTGCTAACACCTGAGCACTCGTAAGTTTTCTTGTTCAGGTTTTAAGTAGATCAACCAAAAACATTTAAAGGACCAATTGTAGTGCTGCCACATTCCGCGCATTCCGACGCATTCTACATCTCACAGATCACAGAGTTGTTGTTAACGTACCTATTTCTACACGAGATATTTCAACAAGGATACTATCCTTTCAGTTCCTCCTTATTCGAAGGTCGTGGGTGCGATCTCGGGCACGCATGACTTTTCGATGTTACGTTTAGGCATTTATAATATCACTGCTTCAACATTGAAGGAAAACAATGTAAGGAAACCTGCACGCTTGAGAGTTCTCTATAATGCTCTTAAAGGTGTGTGTAGTCTGCCAATTTACATTGGCCCAGCGTGGTGTATATCCCTTCTCTGAGAGGAGACGCGCTCAGTAGTGAGCCGTCAATGGATTGCTGATAATGATGACAATGATGACTCGTCAATTTCACTATGTATTATTAACCGAGCGAAGCCGGAAGCGAGGTCTCTGAGTCTACTAGGTGAATTTGCACTTGTCCGTCCGTCCGTCTGTCAGAGCCTTATAACTTTTGAATTACTGAACGTAATTACTTCAAATTTAGATATAATATGTAAACTGATGGCTTTCAGCCGAATATTGCATAAAAAATTATAAAAACCTTTATTTCAGGGGGGCTCTCATAGAAGTGAATGCGAAGTAAAAAAAAATTTATCGCGTTATTTAAAATTGTTACATATCAAGTTAAAGATAATTTCGAACCGAGTACAAAAATATTTTTGGAGTTTACTCCTTAAGAATCGATTTTAGGCGCCCGGTATGAGATAAATCCGAGCAGTAAAATCAACTTATCAATGACCTCGTTACGTTTTTCACAACGATGCAAATTTCTACCCTAACGTTGAGTAAATAAGGTTGGTTTTCGCTTGAGTTGTCGAATGCCCGCGTTACGTTTTTCACAACAATGCAAATTTCTACCCTAACGTTGAGTAAATAAGGTTGGTTTTCGTGCGAAAGAGCTTTCGCTTCGGGAAGCCGAGCGCGTTCTGATCGGGTCCGAGCGGCGCGCTCGGACCCGAGTCGCACGTAAACTCCAGTCGTGCGTCGGAGCTGACACACTCACGTCTTTCTTTTTTAATTTTTCCCTTAAAATTGACGAAATGGGGGGCTTTCAAAGTGGAGATTTAATACGCTCGCTTGAAGACGCTCTCTAGGAGAATTGACTATGTATTTTCAAGCTGATTTTAGTTTTTTGTTTCACTTGTATCCTGTACTTAAACTACAAATACTAAAATTATATGAATATTATAAAGAAATGAGATTATTTAATTTTTAATGGGCATCAGTAATTCATATAGCATCAACATAGCTTCACAATAATGCTAATAGATGGCGCAGTCATTAACTATTCCATGGAACTAGGGAGTTACGACTATCCCAAAAACAGTTTTGCGTCGAACATTATTATTTAGTTACATAAAATAATAACTTATTATTCAATTAAAATTATTGTTTAGTTAAATATCAAACTTCAATAAACTATTAATTACTGCATTTTGTATATTTTCTATTCGCGTCGATAGATAACGATTTGTACAGATGCCCGTAACCCGTTTTCACTCGTTAGTACTTATTAATTCAATGTTTTCATTAACGTTGCCTAACCTTACGGGCTATGATAAGTTAGGTGATGATTTCTGTCAACTTCTTTGTCACGATCCTGTACGGGACTCCTAAAAGGACATTGGGACGGATGTTAGGACTTAGGATTGTATTTAGGAGCTACCTACGTAAAGAGACTCCTACTTAGGGGATGATTTAGGTATGTTTGGTGAAAACGGGCATAATAATAATGTCAGGTTTGGTCGTCATGTATCGATTGAATGAATAATCATGGGATACCGTTACCACGAGGTCTCAGTTCGGGGCGAACCACTAGTATATACTCGTACCACGTACATTTTAGCCAGGTGATAGCCTAGCTAGTGGAGAACCTCTTACTATGTACTACTACTACTTTTACTTACTTTTACGTACTTTTTTATTTTTATTTTTTTATTTTTAATGGAATTTTAAAGTTTTCTGTGGATTGAGGATGAACTTAATTTTCTTGAAATAATTTAAAATTTAATGCTCTTGAAACCAGCTAGCCGGACTGGAATTTTTTTCTAAGACAGTACACTTCAGTACAGTTATTATGTAAAGATATTCCAGAAAAAAATTGCGGGGATTGTCACTGGAAAAATCTAAAAGGGTTTAAAAGTTCGTCAAAGCAATGATATTTCAAAATTTTAAATGAATTTTTTTTTTCTCGTAATCGGGTGGGAGCCGATTTTTTTCCTTCCGGGTCCTGGTAAGCCCCTAAGTGGACAATCTTAAAAAAGTTTTATATCCACCTGGCCTGGCCCACCCTGTATATTCACTCCGTTTAGCAGTATGGCAGTATCTATAGGACCATGGACAATCAATGACCAACGGCCAACCGCTCGCTCGCTCAGGCCCTAGATTAGTCATTTTCTTCCAGATCTTGCACTAACCCATACCAAATTATTACAAACGGTTCATTTCAAATCTTATTTGCGGTATTTTTTTTTTTGACATTTTGGCCGATTAATCAAAAACTATTATATAATAGAAATAAATAATTCGGTATAATTCGGTATGTATTCAGTCAATGTACTTAGGTACGCTACGCTGGCGTACAAGTACATTACAACGCGATTTAGCACAACATTGGCACAACACCTTTGAGAACATTATGGAGAACTCTCAGGTGTGCAGGTTTCCTCGCGATGTTTTCATACACCGTTGAAGCACGTGATATTTAATTATTTCATCATCATCATCATCATTAGCAACCCATCAACGGCTCACTACTGTGCGCAGGTCTCCTCTCAGAGAAGGGTTATAGGCCATAGTCTACAACGCTGGCCCCATACGAATTGGTAGACTTCACACACCTTCGAAAACATTATGGAGAACTCTCAGATGTGCAGGTTTCCTCACAATGTTTTCCTTCACCGTTGAAGCAAGTGATGGTTAATTGCTCAAACGCACTTGACTCCGAAAAGTCAGAGGTCCCGGGATCGAACCTGCGACCCCCCGAATAGGAGACCACATTCCTAACCACTAAGTTATCACTGCTACTAATTGATGCGTGCAAATATTTTATTAATAATTAGTATTATTTTCATAGCCAATTTAAATATATTTTATACCTACAAAGGGCGTAAAACCATCTGTATTCTCTCGGGTGGGACTCGTGGGAGTCGCCAGCTGTTCAGGGTTGTCAGGGCTCCGGTTGTAGCACAGAATACTGCATAGTAATGGTTTCAACTTTATATATAGATATCTCAAAAATTGAGCGATTTTTAGGGTTGCTGTGACGTCACCCGGGTGACCTTCCTGAGTGGTGTCACGGGAAACCATTGTACTGAGTACTTGCATCTGTAACTTAACTATAATAAAATACATAATGTAATACTAATAACATAATATTATTAAATTTTATTGTTTTTTTTTTTTATAAAGAATATCAGCCAAGTTGAAGTTGACTAATATTCTCCTCTCCCCTCCAAATAAGCGGAAAGCTTGTGTTAGGAGTGGGTACGACAATAGTGCAACTGGTGGGATTCGAACCTGCAACCTTTCAGTTTTCAGTCCGCACCTTTAACCGATAGGCTATTGAGGCTTAAAATTATTAATATTAAAATTATTACTTAGTTAAATATCAAACAATATAACTTCATGATGATGTGATGCGTGTTGGTTTATTACTCAAAGTGTGATGCGGGTTATTACGTTCCCTCAAATATGGTTGAGCGAAGCAATGGCTGGGGCATGCGTCATGCTCGTGAACGGGTGCCACCAGTGGGAATGGGGCTACTTTCTGTTTGCCCGTCTTAACATGTGTTGAATTATAATTAGGTATGCTTTTGTGGAACTTCCCCTCACTGTGGAAACACTGCATACTATCTATTATAGATATAGCATAGTATCTATTGTATTGTAAACTTGTTTTGAAAAGAGCAACCGCCGAGTTTCTTGCTGTTCATCTCGGCAGGAATGGCATTCCGAACCAGTGGTATCGACGATTCAAAAGCACTTGTAAAAAAGTTTATTTGAATAAAAAACATTTCTATTCTATTCTATATCATAAATGCAAGTGTGTTTTTTGTTGGTTTGTCCTTCAATCACGCCATAACGGAGCTACGTACTGACATGATTTTTTGCCTGGGTAGTATAGTTGAGGACTTGGAGAGTGGGACTACTTTTTATCCCGGAAAATCAAAGTTCCCGAATAATTTTAAAAACTGAATCCACGCGGACGAATTCGCGGGCGTCAACTAGTATTATGTAACTTAATGTTATGAATGTAACAAAAATAGTTTATTTGATAATTATATGCCTAAATCTATGATAGATTCATAGATTTAGGCATATATTTATCAACTGTTAAAACTATTTTAAATAAAATATAATGCTATACATTATATAATCTACTAATTAAATAATTGAGATTGATCTTCCTTAAACAAACAAACAAACGAAAACAACCGACAAAGTTACAAAATAAATAATAATGCAAAAAGCCAACAAAAATTACAAAATTCGTAAAAACACGACTAAAATAAACAAAATAATCCACTTCGCTTTCTACAGGGTCTTAGCGCTCGCTAGGGTTTCCATTATATTATTCGACAACTATCGTTGACGCTTGTCAAAAATGTCACTTTGTCTAGCAATTGTCGACACATCCTATGGAATTAGTCTTTCGACAGATGTCGATTCTTTTGTTGGAATCAATTAAATTAACATTCTCTAGCAAATTTCGATTCGATTCTATTAGACCACGTGACATTTCGATAGCTAATGTCAATCCCATACATTTTTGGACTTTTCTACTAGCGACATCGTTAATAGAATGTCCCTTTGTCTAGGCCTGCTGGTTCTTCTCGGCAGGAAGGGCATTCCGAACCAGTGGTGGTAAACTCATCGACGATTCAAAAGCACTTGTAGAAAAGTTCATTTGGATAAAAAACATTTCTGTTCTATTCTATTCACGTCGCGGTTGTTTTTGTATGTTTTCTGTTCGTGTCGATAGATGGCGCTGTGAATAAATAATTTAATTTGAATGTTTCAAAAAATTAGTACCTATGATGCCCGATTTCACTAGCGTTCTCTAATCTCTAACCTAAAGTAATACATACATAGCTTACCGTGAGGTCTCAGTTCGGGGCAAACCACTTGTAAATAATACAATATGGGTCACTTACTCCTTAGCAATGTATACTATACCATTGGGCATTGTGTTATTTTAAATAATAAGTCAGTCCGCCAATTCGCATTGGGCCAGCGTGGTGGACTATGGCCTATAACCCTTCTCTGAGAGGAGACCTGCGCTCAGTAGTGAGCCGTTGATGGGTTGTTAATGACGATGATGATGAAATAATAAGTAAGTAGGAAAATAACTAATTTACTGTTTACACTAATATTATTTTTTTTTTTTTTATTTTTTTTATTTTTTTTTTTTTATGTGTACATCATGCGATCAGTCGCCAGACTATGAGCAGATTCGTTCTGGGAATTAGTATCGTTCGGAGACAACTTCCCCAGCAGGAAGAACTCTACATGTCCTATGAAGCCACACTATCCAGTATATGCCGTCTCTTTAAGCGGCGTATCGCTTCTGGCATCGTTAATTGTACTGCTAGGTCATTTGGATGACCAGACAGCCTTGCCTTGTAAGTACAGTTGAAGTTCATAATTTCTTGCTTCACTGTGTTCACATTTAGGTGTTCATGAAGTTCCGACGTCCGTAGGAACCATGGCGCGTTGGAAACTTGTTTTAAAATATAGTTTTGCGATCTTTGGATGATTTCAATGCTGGAATCGCATGCTGATCCCCAGAGCTGTATTCCATATGTCCATATTGGCTTTATAGCTGTCTTATACAACAGAAGCTTGTTATCCACGGATAGCCTAGAGTTCCTTGCTAACATCCAATATAAACCTCTGTATTTGTGGTAGATTTCATCCCTCTTGGTTTGAATATGCCTTTTCCAGGTAAGTCGTCTATCCAGATACATGCCCAGATACTTTACAGTGTCATTTTGCGGTAGCTGGTTGTCGCGTAATGACACAGTAGGACAGTTCCCTTGTCGCAAAGTGAATGTCACGTGGACAGATTTAGTAACACTAGCTTTTATTTTCCATCTAGTCAGCCATTTGTCGATCTGATCCAAACTACGCTGCAGGATTGCAGAGGCTTCCTGAGGAGATCTGCTTAGAGCTAGAATAGCAGTATCATCTGCGTATGTAGCAACAGTGACATCTTTAATATGTGGTAGGTCACTTGTATAAATTGTGTAGAGTACGGGTCCCAGAACTGAGCCTTGTGGAACGCCAGCTTTAATTGGATAGAACTGAGATGTATGCTCTTCTTCCTTGACTTGAAAAATTCGGTCAGAGAGATAAGATTTTACTAATTCAAAAAACGTATGGGGTAAAAGTGATTTGATTTTGAATAAAAGACCTGTATGCCACACCTTATCGAAGGCTTGCTGCACATCAAGAAAGGCAGCAGAGCAGTATTCCTTGCGTTCAAGTGCGTCTCTGATGGTTCTGCATACTCTGTGGATCTGTTCTACAGTGCCATGATGTTGTCGGAAGCCAAATTGATGATCAGGGATGATGGATCTTTCTTGTAGTTCCCTCATAAGTCTTCTCAGCATAACCTTTTCAAATAGTTTTGATGTCACAGGTAATAAACTAATTGGCCTGTATGAGGTTAATTCATGGACTGGTTTGCCAGGCTTTCCAATCATAATAATTTGAGAAACCTTCCAGAGTGCTGGGAAATAGCCAATTCTCAGGATGCCATTAAACAAGATAGTAAGGAATACGATACCTTTTTTAGGTAGTTCTAGTAGAACTTTTTTGTCTAACACTAATATTATAAAGAGGAAAGATTTGATTGTTTGTTTGTTTGTTTGAATTGAATAGGCTCCGAAACTACTCGATAGATTTAAATGAAACTTGGCATGATTTAAGTTCAGCACCTTTCCCTTGGAAGAGCGGATGAAAGTCAAAATGTGTACTTAGTTGTAATTCATTCACGCGTAGTCCGATTTCATATATTCCTTTTTTAGTTAGAAAGGACGTACTTTAAAGATTGGTCCCTTAAATACCTATTTCAAGGTTTAAACTCTGATGATTCATGATACAGCACTCCTAAACCATAGGGATTCAGAAACTGCTGATTGTGAAATTATATTGTAAGTGCGAAGCAACGACTTCTTGATTGAATATCAGGTCCCAACCCTCAACCCTGATGATTGACGGTGAATTGTGGGATTCTTAAATTATATTGTGAGTGCCAAGCAACGACTTCATGACTGCATATCAGGGTTGAAGGTTGGGACCAGGTCCCAACCTTCAACCCTGATGATGCAGGGTACTGTACAAATACAAAACTAAATCCACGCGGACGAAGTCGCGTGAGTCAGCTAGTTTTATTATAATATAACGCCCTATACGCTTGGTGCATAGGTAGCGTTCAAAAAATTGATAATACTCCGCTCTACTTATATGTTTCACACAAAACAGAACAGAAGGTATTTAATTATATCTTTTGCAGTGCAACCAGTAAGCGCGTGATCTAACTCAATACCAGCGCCATCTTTGTGATGATTCAACGTACTAATATTATTAATTTTATGCAAGTGTGTTTTTGCTAGTTTGTCCTTCTATCATGAAGCAACGGAGTATTAGATCGTGATTTTTTGATAGTTTGAGAGTGTCGTAGGCATATTATTTTCAGTCTGGAAAAACAAAGGGTAAAATACTTTGTTGTAACCGGACGAAGTTGCAGCCTGCAGATTTGCAGTTAGTACAGAATAACTTATCCTTCTTTTTATATTTATTTACATTTTTTATTTCTCTTTTCACCAACGTCTAACATTACAACAGAAAGCGACACCTAATTTAGCTTTGGTAACCCTTAACCAAAGCTAAATTAGGTGTCGCTTTCTGTCAATTTTGGAAATGACATTGGGTAAGAGATTGTATTTAGGGGCTACCTACATAAAGAGACTCCTACTTAGGTGCGTACTCCTACTACGTTGGTGAAATTGAGATTGGCTAAACAACTTAAAAGAGTACCTAATTACTGCTGAATTTCTTGCCCGCTCTTCTTATCAGAATCTGCTTTCTGAACCGAAGCTTGGTAAGTACCTAGGGTCTTGAGTTGACGTGTCATTTGAACCAAAATTTGACCTGAGACATGAAATGGATAATTTTGAATTTTTTTTTAATGCTCTAAGGCCGCCATGACTGAAAGAACATCGTGATGGTAACACGTTCATGCAATCAACGCATAGTATACTTACGTTACATATTGGCAGGGTTGCTGGGGCACAACGTATTATCACGTCCAGCGAAAACTTGGTTTATTGAGCACAACGTTGTGGTGCGGCGTCTGGCCATACTAATAGCTAAGAGCAGGGTTGCTGTGCCACGGCCATTAGCGAACTCTCAAAATTTCTAGTGCTACATCGCACCGATTTTTTTTCAAGCTTTTATTTAGCTTGACCCGTTTATTTGTTTGGGTCAAATCTTGCAAGATGAATTAGACCCACTTCCCGGTTTCTGAGCTGAAATTTTGCATTTATGTGCAAATCGGATGACAATGCAATATTATTGTGACATGGAGCTGATCTGATGATGGGGACGGAAGATGGCTATCGGAACTCTGTAATAAAACGACGTTACCACATCGAGTTTGGGCTCGTTTGATTCGTCATAAAAAAGTACATCCTAGATGATATCCAGAGTCTAATGATGTAGCTACTAAAAGCTTGCATTTAAAAATGAAATTTTTAATTTACACTTGTTGGCATCTTTGATGGCTCTCCGTTCTAGTACTGTTTGCGACGTCACTTTGTAAGGTCAGTGCAATTAATACTATAGGTACCTAACTGATTTTACTTCTCTATCGGTCACTCTTGTCAGAGTGGTCGTGGCTGCTGGGATGATGTGACATTAGTTGATAGTTGTCAGTCTGCTTGATTGTTTTTGGATCGCACCGCCTCCCGTGCGATGCTCCTCCACTTACGACGGTCAGTTGCATTGCGGGAGCACTCCACCACAGTTGTCCGGGTCACCGCTTTGATCAAGTCCGTCCAGCGCGTTGGTGAGCGTCCTCTCGTTCTTTTCCCTTCCACCTGACCCTGCACCACCAACCGTTCAATTGACCCTTCATTTCTAGAGATGTGACCGAAGAACTTCAGAATTCGCAACTGCACAGTCGACGAAAGCCTTTCTGTTATCTTTAGTTCTATCAAGATGGAGTTGTTGGTTCTGAAGGCCGTCCAAGGGATCTTCAAAAGGCGCCTCCAGCACCACATCTCTAAGGCATCAATTTTACGGCGGTCCTGTAGTCTAAGGGACCAGGTTTCAGCTCCTTAGAGGAATATTGGGAAGACAAGGCACCTCATAAGTCGAACCTTAGTGGTTTTGGTGATCCTTCTGTCCTTCCAGATTTTGTTGAGCTTCTCCACCGCAGACCTAGTAATAGCACATCGCCTTCGGATTTCTAGCTCACAACCCCCGGTATTGGAGATAGTTGAACCTAGATAGATGTAAGTTGGCACCACCTCACAATCGGCAATGCGTTGGATTTCCGTTCTGTTTTGATTTGCGCGATCTACTATCATCATCTTGGTCTTATCCCTGTTGATGGCCAGTCCAAATTCTAAGCTAGTTATCTCCAGACGTGTTAGCAGCTCTTCAATATCCTCTTTTGTTTGAGCAAAGAGTGTAGTATCGTCTGCATATCTGAGATTACACATCTTCTGCCCGCCAACAGATATGCCTTTATCCCAGTCTTCCAGAACAATCCGCATTATGTGTTCGGTGTAAATGTTGAACAGTAGTGGTGAAAGAATACACCCCTGTCGAACGCCGGCTTCGGTCTTGAAACTTGTAGACTCTATTTCATCCACCCGAACAGCTGCTGTTCCATCTATGTACAATCTTTGGATGAGTTGTATTAAATGCAGAGGTACGCCCATTTGTGATAATACTTGCCAAAGCTTTGTCCATTTAACAGTGTCAAATGCTTTCCGAAAGTCAACAAAGCAGATGTATAGAGGGGTATTGAATTCTCTAGCTTTCTCTATGATTTGGCGGATCACAAGTATTTGCTCTCGTGTACCTCTACCTTTAACGAAACCGGCTTGTTCTGGTGCAATTTGGCGCGATAAATAGGCCTGTAGTCGTGTATTCAAGATGTGAAGTAGTACTTTACTGGCATGGGTTATAAGAGAAATCAGTCTATAGTTATTGCATTTTTTCGTTGAGCCTTTCTTATGCAACGGAATGAATAAGGAATGTGACCAGTCTTTTGGCCAACACCCCGTTTCCCAAATTTTGCAGCAGATGGTGTGTAAGACATCAACGCCTGTTTCTCCCATAGCCTTAAACACTTCTATAGGCAACTCATCTACTCCCACTGCCTTATTGCCCTTAAGACGCCGGATAGCCGCACGCACTTCATCCTTCATTATTGTGGGTTCCTGTTCATCTACACACATTACAGGACTGTTTTCATTCTGTAGAGTACTGTTATCTGAAAACAGTGACTTACAATAATCCCTCCATATAGTAACGATGTCCTTTATTTCTGTAACAGTTACACCGACGGAGTTCTCTATGGCCCAGGTTTTCAGCTTAAACGTGCGAGTCAGATAACGAATTTTATTATGGAGATCCCTAGTTTCGTGCTTCATGGAGTGCTGCTCAAGTTCTTCGCATAACTTTGCCAAAGCACCGTTTCGATCGCGTCTACATTCTTTCTGTATTGTAGCACTTATCTTGTTAAGTTCAGACACTGTTGCTCCGCTGGCTTTTAAACTTCTACGTTCTTCAATTAGCTCCCAAGTCTCTTTTGACATCCAATGCTGCCGTTTAACCTTAGGATTTTGGGTTTGCGTGTCAGCAACTGCCTCTTTGATATATTTCTTTGCGGACAGCCACAAAGAATTGGTATCCATTGACTTTGTAGTTCCTGCCAGCCACGTGCTATATTTTGTTCCTATCGATTTAGTGAAGGATCTTTTGTCATGTATTTCAATTCTCTTTGTATGCTTAGACGGTCTCGAATTCTGCAACTTTAACTTCAATTTGCCGACTAACAGTTGGTGATCTGAGTGACAGTCAGCACCTGGCAAGGTATGTACATTAGTAATTGAACTCCTCCATCTAGATCTTATCAGGACGAAGTCAATTTGGTTTCGGTGCTGATTTTACAACTGATTTTACTAGCTATTAGCAAAACGTCACTAAACGCCGCTCCCGTTTGTATGAAAAAAAAAATGTGTGTCAGCTCCGGCCTCCGACGCACGACTGGAGTTTACGCGCGACTCGGGTCCGAGCGCGCCCCGACCGACTTTTGCACGAAAACCAACCTTATTTACTCAACGTTAGGGTAGAAATTTGCATCGTTGTGAAAAACGTGACAGAAAAACGTAACGAGGTCATTGATAAATTGATTTTACTGCTCGGATTTTTCTCATACCGGGCGCCTAAAATCGATTCTTAAGGAGTAAACTCCAAAAAAGATATGTGTAAAAGCTACATTTTTGATATGCTCGCATGTAAGTGGTAATAAGCTGTGGAAGCCCTGCCTCTGATGAGAGTGAATGGGCGGCGAGTGATGCAAGTGTGAATCATCCGCTAATCGTGTAATTACGCCCTCGTGTCTGCACACTCAGCATACACAGCTGGGGTACCACTGAGCCCTGCAGCGCCACCAACTTATCTGTTCAGGTGGACTAAATTGGAACTAATTACTAAGGCCGCTATTTTAAGGTGGAAGACACGGTTCTGACTGCGACATTCAAATTTAATTTGATTTTCGCAATTTGTAAACTAATACGACAAAGTAGGCTTATGGCCTTCTAATTGCGCCAGTGGAGTTATCATCTTCACAGGTTTACATAAAAATCTTTACTTTTTATTTAAAAAAAATTACTTGAAAGTGACCAGTTTAAGAAATTAATCAAAATACTGAGTTAGACGTGAGTTAGTCGCAAATTAGTCGATATATTGATTAATTTCTTAAACTGGACACTTTCAAGTAAATTTTTTTATATAAACCTGTGAAGATGATACTGCCATTATCGCAATTAGAATGCCATAAGCCTAATACTTTGTCGTATTGCGAAAAACCAAATTAAATATGAATTTCGCGGGCATACCCGTGTCGTCCACCTTAAGGCGCACAAAACGAGTTTGGCCGCGAAGGCCGCTTTTTTAAGGTTGATTATACGGGTCTGCCCGCGAAATTCAAATTTAATTTAGTTTTTCGCAATTTGTAAACTTATAAGACAAAGTACGGATATGGTATTATAATTGCGCCAATGTCAGTACTCAGTATCTTCTTCACAGGTTTATATAAAAATCTTTACTTGAAAGTGTCCAGTTTAAGAAATTTCAAATTAGTCAGAATATCGAGTTGAACGTGAGTTACTCAGATATTAGTCGATTTATACTAATTTCCTAATGTCTCTCTGTTCGCTCGTAGCTCCTCAACGAATGGATTGCTTGACGACTTGATGACGAACGAATGATTTTAATGCGGTTTTTCTCTTTGAAAGCGAACGTAATCGAGGTGGATTTTAGCCATAACTTATGAAGATCTACTCAGGCGTTTGAAGATAATCCTCATTCCTCAGTCATTTCCTACTTGATTAAACTGTGAAAGGTTACTTAACTCTTCGGATTATATTTCCAAGGCATGGTAATCTTTAGCTGATGATGGGTTGCGAGAGACCCAACTCCCAGCAACTTACAGCAGGTATAGTGTGTTTGGGATCATTAGAATGGACTCAATGATGAATGAATATAGGTGTCAGATAGATGATGATCAAGGATCAAGGAGGACGATCTGATGATGACGCAGAAAACAGCGTAACAGGATGGCAGGTTTATAGTCCGGCCATAGAGTCGGGGGTATTTTAAATTTTTAACTGCTTGTGATAGTTTTTGTTACAAAAAAACTTACAGCTAAACTAATCTAATTACTATACAAATCATGCCCGCGTGGAATGGTGCCAAGAATACTGGCTGCATTTCCGCGCTGGACAGCCAGGCTGATCCTTTGCGCAAAAATGATGCAGATTCGAGGCAATTAACCGCGGTGAAATGTCTCGTAAAATTTTTTTTGAACTTTGACTCCATGGCCCTAGGGTCTCCACAGCAAACGGAACAAATATGTAACTATCGATCAGAGAGGCATTCTTGCGACGCTTACAGGATTCAGCCATTTCAGCTGCGGCTCCCGGTCTTGATGCTGTCTCCCTGAAATGACACGGGGCCAATGTGTCGACGCAAGTTGCGTCCCACATTAGAGCCCGTCCCCGTTCCCAGGGAACCAGCGTCAATCCATCAGGTCTCTTGCCATCATCTCGACTAATCCCTGTTGGCTCGATGAGCGCAGGAATGTCAATGGTGGAAAGAGCCCTTTTTGTGATAGTTACCTACCGGCCACGTGACGATGCAGGCATGCAGCGTGCCGCCGAGTTTTTGACTAAGTACTTACGTGCCATTGCTGAAAACAAAACATTTTGAACTGAGCCCAAAACATTTTTATTCGATGACGATATGATTAACTTGACTGCGATCCGCGATCAAAGTTTGTCTATCTCTCTCTCTTTCTGTGTCTTTTTCGTAAAAGGTAATTTAGCATATTATACTCGTATATTATGATTGCCAAATTACCGGGCACGGTCGCGTGCGCATATCTACGCGTACCGCGCCGCCCGCTGGTACGCGCGCTGAATTTTATGTCAATTTCAAAATTACGAATACACGCATCTCTATTGCGGTCTTTAACGCACTTGTTTTTTTACTTACTTCACTTTGATGGCTTCTTATTATAGAGACTTATTAAGCTAGAGATTTTATCGCGGGCTTTGAACTAGGACAAACAGTTTGAGCGCGGCGACCGAATCAAGAAATTCCGTAACGAAAGTAAACCTAACACCGTCGTTCAGTAAGCGTTCAACATTTTAGAGGTTCTTAAGTAGCTCTGTTTTTACCACAGTCACGCAGTAATTCGTTAACGAAAATATTTAGAAAATAGAAATAGAGCATGCAGTCCCTACACTGGAAGTCATAGTTCTTCTACAAAACCCAAAGTATATAGAGCGCCTAAAGCGATGGGAAAAGTGCATCGATTTGGGTGTTTGGAATGGAGATAGCTCGTCCCCAGGATTAACACATAAGCTACATTTTATCCCGGAAAATCAAAGAGTTCCCGCGGGAATTAAAAAATCTTAATCCACGCGGACAAAGTCGCGCTGACCACCGCTTTAATCACTGGAATCAGTATTTCATTTAAGATGCCCATAGTATAACTTAAAATCATCATCAAAATCATCCTATTAAAACCCACTGAGTCTAGTGATGGGCCGAGTCGGCTATTTTTGGTATTCGAGTATTTTAGTACCTACTCATTAAAAAAATCGAGTTAGAACTCGAGTCTACAATATCTATAAAGTACTCGAGTCAACATAAATTACTCGAGTACTTTTTGTACCTACTAAGATATTTATTAAAATAAAAATTAAAACAGAATTTTTAATCGAATGATATATTGAATTAACAATAACTATGTATACAGACGGATAATATTGAGCTATAAGTTTACTATTGAAACATATAATTGACGTAATGTTTAATCAAACTTTTCTACTAATCTAATTCTCTATTGGTACCTAACTAAAAAATATAAATATGAAATCAGTAAATAATCCTTACTAATATTATAAATGCGAAAGTGTGTTTGTTTGTTGGTTTGTCTTTCAATCACGCCACAACAGGATCGACGTGATTTTTTGCATGGGTATAGTTGAGGATCTGGAGAGTGACATAGGCTACTTTTCTCCCGGAAAATCAAAGAGATCCCGAGGGATTTTAAAACTAAATCCACGCGGTCGAAATCGCGGGCATCAGCAGGAAACGCTGCCTGTAGTGACTCGAGTCAGTACTCGAGTACCGGTGGAATTCGAGTGTGTTCACACGAGTACTCGAGTATATGCGAGTCTATGTAAGTACTCGAGTACTGACTCGAGTCGACCTGACTCGGCACATCTCTACCACTGACACTGGCACGTTGAATAGAACATGCAGAATACTGGAATCAAAGAAGCGATGCGGAAACGCGTGAATTATTCTGACCGTATGCTTCACGTGATTTTCACCTACTTTATTATTTAAAAAATATATCTAAAAACAAACCTTTGCTGATATGCCTGGCATGAATAGGTACCTACTACTAAACGTGATTATACTTTTAAATAGTGACGAAAACTTTAAATAAGTAAGTACCTTTTTTACCTGGCAACAATAGAGGATGTTTTAGCGGTTATTCCAACTGCTATACCTATCTCCTACAAGGTTTTGCTTCTGTAAGTTATTTTGTGAGGTTGCTTACGAACCAGAATAACGGCCTCATCTGGTTATGCGGGTAGCTTGTTCGGCTGCAGATCATGAATTCCAGGGTTCGACTCATACACAGAAAAAACAGATTTCTTAATATACCTAAGATATATTTATAGTTAAATCAAAGCGATTATCTTTAATCCAAGAAACATTTTCTCCCTATAGACGTGAGACAATATTTTCTTGCCAATAGAAAAATAAATGCTCTTAAGTATATTTTCTCAAAGTAAGATATTAGTTATCCAAGCAAGAAAAAACAAATTGCCTTAAGCATTCGCACATTAATCGGAGTAAAAATATTCTCCAATCAAATATTTTTCTCTTAACTTTGGTATCTCTTAATTTTGAAAACTTAGGTAGGTATAAGTTGTCAACCAAGCTATAATATTGTGGTCTATTCAATTTGAGTTTCATTTCATCCATATATATAATGGAATTTACGAAAAATCACAAGAAATTTCATTTTCTAGATTCAATTAATCTTTTTTTTGACCTGTGTTTCTGCACTATAATATCTCCTGCAGAGTTATAGCTAGCCTCCGCCTCCGCTGCAGCTCCGTTGAAATGGCCACCGGGCCCGAATTTCGGTCGGGAGGTTTAATATTGGGTACTTTCGAATCTCTCTGCACTATACGCCATTGTTTAGGGTCATGACCCATTTTATTACCTAATCACAAAAGAGAGGGATTTCTTGGGATGATATTCAGTGAGTTCCTATTTCCTTCCCATTAGGTTCGCATCTTTTATAATTAACCAACTTTAAAAAAGGAGGAGGTTCTCCAATTAAATGTAGGGTAAAACCGGGATAGATGCCTCAGAGGGATAGATGCCTCATATTCTAAAAACCTAACTTCCCGAACTCGCAACTAAGAATTAATTGTATAAGCAGGAGCCGCAGTCACCCCGCACCTCAATTACCCACGGAAAATCGTGGATGAGGATGCGTTTCGCTCGTGCGTGTGATTATCTCCGCGGCGAAATTCAATAACACGTCAAAGTTTTAAAGGTTAATATTTCATATTGTATAACTTTATAATTATTAATAAATTCCGACATATCTTTTATAAGGTCAATATACTGGTTCATTGAGGCTGCATATTGCTGAAAATAGATGCTATTTTGTTTAAATTTTATTAAAAAAATACTTGGGCATCTATCCTTATCACAAAGGATAGTTGCCCTGATTTTTCGAGGTATAGGTGCCCTTAGGGGCATCTATCCCTCTATAAACCATATATGAAGTGAGTGTATAATTTTAAAATATTTTAGTGTCTGTTATATTTTTTATGTATTTAGTTATTTACGTATATTTATATTAGGACTTCTTACTGAATTTAGCAGAACGCCACGAAATGCCACGAAAATATAAAAGAAAGGAAGTAGTGCGAGCTCGAGTATGTTCATGGACTACAGAAAACCTACAGTCAGCTTTCGATAAAATGGACAAAAATAATTAAAAAACTTCAATTAAATTGGATAAAATAATGAAGATATCTTTATTGTGTTATTTTAATATAAAAAAGTGTGATTGTGCAATGTGCATGTTGGTACTTAATATGAATATTTTATAACAACAACTTAGAATTTATATTTTTGTTGAATAAATGCTTGTAAAATTTAATTTAATAAAACAACATACTGAAATGCATGTTGAAACTTAAGAATTTATATTTTAGTTAAACAAATGCTTTAAAATTTAATTATGCTCATTTGTGTGATATCAGCTTCAAATGATAACAATTAAAAGATTTAAAAAACATAACATGTTTTCCATTATTGTGGCCCATGTTTCTTGGAGACAATTGCTGTTTTGGAGTAGAACTACCTAACATTTGGTTTGGGTTTTTCGTTTACACGGTATAAAGGGCATCTATCCTACACTGCAGGCATCTATCCTTCTCAGTATTTTCATGGTGGGGCAACTATCCATATAGGTAGGCATCTATCCTCAAAAAAATTGTTCCACGAAAAGCTAATTTCTGAAAAATCTGTATTTGATAGGTTAAAAAATGACAATAATAATTCAAGATAAAGGATTGAGCCAGCTACATAATTAGAAATCACTTGTATAAAATTAATATTTTTTAAATTAGACGGCTTTTTCAAAAAGTGGGGCATCTATCCCGGTTTTACCCTATACGGGACCACCTGCGGAGTAGGTATACCCTTTTAAACAAAAAAAAATCCAAATTGGTTCAGGCGTAATTCGAGTAATCGGTGAACATACTCGTACATTAAAAAAAGATTCCGACGAATTGTTAACCTTCCTCCTTTTTTGAAGTCGGTTAAAAATATAGCTTAAGTAAGTAGTAGGTATATAAAGGTATATAATGTCAGAAATTGTTAAAATATAATTACGTATTATTATGTTGATCGCCCTTAACAATATATTATTAAGTACAAATACCTAAAGGTTCGTGACTGCTTGTTTAGCATGGGCCAGTTGCACATCTGACGGTTAAAGTTAAGTTAGGTACCTACCATCAGTGGCGTAACTACAGGGTGGCATTTAGGCAAAATGCCACGGGCCCCAGCCGGGAGGGGCCGATTTGCCTGACTAGACTTGTGCATACAGAGCTAGTTCTTTGAAAATCTAGCTAATTAACCGTTTCCTTGTGGGTCAAATTAAACTTTAACCGTCTGACGTAGAGCTGGCCCTGCGTCTTCAGTGTGACGACTGACGTCGCTATTTTTATACAGTTCTGCTAAAATCACTGACCTTGGCGACAAAGGTTAGGTACACATGAGTTACTTACTAGACCATGACTGAAACACTTATGTGACTTTAGGAGGTGTGAACAATTGAGATGTTGCTTATAAATAAATTATTTCTTTCGATTAAGGTAGGTATGATGATACGGGTCGACCCGCGAAATTCTAATTTTATTTGGTTTTTCGCAATTTGTAAACTCATACGACAAATTAGGCTTATGACATTCTAATTGCGCCAGTGGCAGTATCATCTTCACAGGATTATATAAAAATCTTTACTTAGGTACTTGAAAATGACCAGTTTAAGAAATTAATCAAAATATGGAGTTGGACGTGAGTTACTCACAAATTAATCGATATTTTGTCTAATTTCTTAAACTGGACACTTTCAAGTAAAGATTTTTATATCTTAAACCAGTGAAGATGATACTGCCATTGTCGCAATTAGAATGCCATAAGCCTACTTTGTCGTATTAGTTTACAAATTGCGAAAAACCAAATTAAATTTGAATTTCGCGGGCAGACCCGTATATTCCACCTTAACAAGTAGAATGAAGGTTTCCAAAGTTATTAAAATACACGCCCACAAGATATAGTTTCAAGTGCGATTTAAGTATCGGTAAAATTACAAAAAGTGCTTCAAATATTTATGACGTCACAGTTCACTATTTCCTTCGAGTACTTTGGTTTAATACTCATCAAAGACTATTTCATACAAGCTCCTATAAGCTCCTAAATTATCCTATATCTAGTCTACCGACGATGCGCGAAATTCGATAATTTTCATCGTTTCATCGCTTGCGAATTGCTTATTGCGATGTGTTATTTTATACACAGAACCACAGTGCCTATATGTATTGTATACAATGTGTAATATTAATAAATATTTGCATTTTTATAGCCATGGTTATTATTGTACCTATACATACCTTTATATCCTCTGCCGGCCGTTTGCAGTCCAAATTCGTCCATGAATCCATTTGTCGCGCCATCCAATGGGCAATCAATGATTGGCATCCATATTGGAAACGATTGAAAACTTATTGGTCATCGCCGCCATATTGGAAATACGAGTACCTACTTACAAAATATTATAAGGACTGTAACAGCCCTCCGACATTACTACAAATACCTACCTTTGTTATAAAAGCCAATATGTGCTAGTTTGTTGGTTTGTCCTTCAATCACGTAGCAAAGGAGCAAAGGATCTAGGGTACCTTCGTGATTTTGCATAGAAATAGTTGAGGACTAGGAGAGTGACATATTAAGCTACTTACTTATTATCTCTCCCGGCAAAACAGAGGGTTCCCGCGAACTCCACGCCGCGTGGACGAAGTCGGAGGCAAAAGTTTTTTTCTTATTTTTTGAGGGAGTTTTGTCAGTGCTGATAATGTTACCACCGTAAAATTCATCAACACCACATAATTATTATTATTACAGTATAATTTCATCATTATCATCATCATGATGAAATTATATTACAGTATAATTTAAATAACAAAATATTACATAGATTTTTTAATGAGTGACTGCACCCCACTCTCAAGGAGGGCAAAAGCTTAAAAAGGTGAAATACCTAGCATAGATAATTTAATATAAAAAATTATTTTTAAAAAACTAAAACCACGCCACTACAAAGTATATATACTTTATTGTTATTTCAAAAACCGCTCGACCGATTTCGATGAAATTTCAATGGGACTACCTGAGAAGTATACCCTTTGAAACAAAAAAGAATTTTTCAAATCGGTTCAGGCGCCTTCGAGTAATCGGTGATCATACCTACATTAAAAAAAAGATTCTGACCAATTGAGACCCTCCTCCTCGTCCTCCTCCTCAATGAGTTAGGATAGGAGTTACTTAGGTATCTACAACTTTGTAATCTAGGTAATCTTAATACATATATATATTTCTTGTGTGCGTGTGTATGTCACTGAACTCCTCCTAGACGGGTGGATAGATTTTGATAAAATTTTTTGTGTGAGTTCAAGGGGATTCGAGGATGGTTTAGATTCACAATTTGGTCCACTGGAAAATGTTTATTTAACTAATTTTTCATTTATAAGTAGTGGCGGTACGTCGTTCGCTGGGTCAGCTAGTATAACATTTTCTCAACGCCCCTGGTCTCAATGAACAAGGCCTTACAGCGTGCGTATACCCTTGTTCAAGCGTGTAAGGCGTATTGGCGAATATGTATGCATGTCAGGTGTCCCGCCGAAGCCATTCGTGCCTCGACCAGCGCTGAACCGACGGAATCATGTCTATGGAATGTATGTTCGGCTTGTATGATATACGATGAATATGTTAATGGGCAGCTTCTAGGTATTTGATTGTTTAAAAGTGCTCGCATATTGTCGTGTGATAGTTATGCTGGCGATATCTCAATCTGTCTGAAGAAGCCAATCTTTGTATTCACAAGGAAAAAATCCTTTTGCTATATTCCGCCAAACTAGAAAAATCTGTATGGTAAATAGCCCAAATAGAGGGAAGCCTCAATAGCCCAACGGTTAAAGGTGCGGACTGAAAACTGAAAGGTCGCAGGTTCGATTCCCACCCGTTGCACTATTGTCGTACCCACTCCTAGCACAAGCTTTCCGCTTATTTGGAGGGGAGAGGAGAATATTAGTCAACTACAATTTGGATGATATTCTTTAAAAAAAATACATACCTAAGTTCTGCGACTACGGCCGATTAGATAGTTAAAATATCGCCATAAGTATTTCACGGCTATCGATCCGTATGACGGTGAGTTGGCAAATGCTCTAGCGTTGAAGGGTAATTTATGTTATAATAATGTTCCTGATACTTTACTGAGAAATAAGTAAGTAATGGTTTCGATTGCATATCCCGATAATGCTCCACAGATTTATTTACACTTTCCTATGTAGAATCACCAATGAGGTCATATTCAAATGCCTAAACCATCTTCGTGTCCTAAACCACAGAAATATATCAAGATAGAAAGGAGAAGTGGCCAAAGCATACGTGAGTCGTCGTGACACGTGCCAGTAGTTTGCAATAGGTAGGTAGGTATACCTATATTAACTCCATCATCATTAGCAACCCATCAACGGCTCACTACTGAGCGCAGGTCTCCTCTCAGAGAAGGGTTACAAGCCATAGTCCACCACGCTGACACAATGCGAATTGGCGGACTTCACACACCTTTGAGAACATTATGAAGAACTCTCAGATGTGCAGGTTTCCTCATGATGTTTTCCTTCACCGTTGAAGCAAGTGATATTTCATTCCTTAAACGCACTTGACTCTGAAAAGTCAGAAGTGCGTGCGTGCGTTCCCGGGATCGAACCTGCGACCCCCCGAATAGGAGACCACAGTGCTAACCACTAGGCTATCACTGCTTCATATATTAACTACAGCAGTTTTCAAATAAAATAAAACTCCTAAAATTATTGTTATTACCTACAGAAATAATCGACTGTGACGGCCGGACGAACGGAGAAAGTCGCACCATAAGGGTTCCATTTTTACCATTTTGGTACGGAACCCTAATAAAAGTTAATCTCAAGGGGGCCTAGTTTTTAACACAAGGGGAAATCTATTTCAACAAAAACAATAATAATTATAATTTTTCAAACAATAAGTACGAATTACGAACGGAACTGTTTTGTCAAGAAATACATATTAATCCTTAGTAAAACAGTTAAGAGAGGATAATTTTACTATTCTGTCTTGATGTTTGTGTAAAACTTTCCATTTCTACCTTTATAATAATTAGGAGACCTATAGCATTATTCTATGATCAATGCTATGCAGACCATCAGCTGCATTTGCGCAAGCTGACTGCACAGTTTGAGTTTTGATACATAATTATTTACTACTTGGAATCACATCTGTGAGCATCAATAGGGTATTTTACTCTTTTTTGAAAATTGTCTAAATTTGATTCTTCGGTGATAAAAACTAGAAAATTTACTGAAATTTTATTCAATCGATAAGTACCAAAAAATGCATTTAAAATTTGCCTTTTAAATTTCCGCGCGTAAACGATAGACGCCTCACGTCTAGAAGGTCATTGCTCACGTTAGACGATGTGGTCACATGTGGTGAATGACGTCGTAAAGACAGTAAATTCGTTCGCTCAAATGGTTGGCACCCTATGTAAAGCCGACACATAGCAACAGCCGGGCGCCGGTACATGCCAAAGGCGGCGCGACTTTTGTGACATATTGTGTACATTATAGTGCGTCACGCTAAATGTTTGTGTGTTGTATTATGATGATAGTATATTATGAATAAAGTGATGATTCAGATCTAATACTACCAGTATTTTGATTTTGTATTTCTCATTAATCTAAAAAAATTAAATAAATGATGGTACTAAATGATTAAATATTGTATTTATTTATTTTCACATAGTTTCTAAAATACCGTGTATTTGTACCACAAACTATTTGAGCGGATAAACTATAAAGACCTGCCAGTGCCATTACACTACGTCAAATGTCAGTACATTGCATTTGACGTAGTGTAATGGCGGGTACTGTTTAATGCTGTATATCGTTTCGATGCGTTTCGCATATTTGTAGCATAGACAAAAAAGTGAAAACTTTGAAATTAAATATAATTTTTTTTTGACGTGACAACGTCTTATAAATTGGTTTGCCGGGTGACACTTCAAGAAACTGCGTTACGCTCCGCTCACGTTATGCGCTCACAATGAGAGCGAGTGAGAGCCACTCGGGCATGGTTAGCCCGCCTAAGAGCGAGAGAGACAGACATAAAAAGTGAAAGGCACGCGTCCCTTCCACTCGAGCACAGTTAGCCCGCCTAAGAGCGAGAGAGACAGAGCGAGAGAGAGAGAGTGAGAGAGATAGGCATACACACCGGTTCATGTCTTGCGCAGGCGCTTCTATTTCGGTTGTCACGTAAAACTTTCGCCCGTATACCGACTTTACAGGCAACCAATTTTTTTAACTTTGTGAACTGAAACTTCTACTTCCCGATTCCTTATTGCCTTAAATATCTTATTTTTATATTTTTAGATTATTTCTCACTAGGAGTACATAAAATACCCTGTTCGCACATTAATTTGTCCATACAAAACCATAGACCACGAACACTAGGATATACAAAACTGTCATTTTTCATAGAGTCGTGTACACATCGAAATGCTGGAACCACATCTGTGCCCATAGATTCGCATTTTTTTCCATACAAAACTGTCATTTTTCATAGCGCGTCAAATCTTCCTCACGATGTTTTCCTTCACCGTTGAAGCATGTGAAAGTCAGATGTGCGTGCTCGGGATCGAATCTGCGATCCCCCGAATAGGAGACCCTGCCCTAAACTAACACTGCTATTACAACAGCCATTTAGCACTTTGAGTATTAAACCAACACTATCTATACTAGTGGTTCGCCCCGAACTGAGACCTCGCGGTATCCCATAATTCCCATAAGGTAGTTTTAACTATATTATAATGTAATTAAAACGCGCCGAATCTGATGACGTCAATCGTCATCTGCTTTCGTGGATGGGATGCGTATTTACAATATTAAAGACAGCGCCATCTAGTAACAGTATAGTGAAGTTTTGTTAAAAACATTGATGCCCATCAAAACTCAAATAATTTCGTTTCTTTATAATATTTATCTAATCTTAGTGTTTGTTGTTCAAGTACAGAATATAACTCAAATTATGTGTAAGTTTCAAGTTTTAAAACAAAGTGGTTTTAGAGATCTAGCCTCGAATACAATCTCCACTTTGAAAGCCCCCCATTTCGTATGGGAGCCCCCCTGAAATAAAGATTTTTATAACTTTTTAAGCCATTTTCGGCTGGAGGCCATCGGTTTACATATCATATCTAAAATTGAAGTAATTACGTTCAGTAATTCAGAAGTTATAAGGCTCTGACAGACGGACGGACGGACAAGTGCAAATCGCTCTAGTAAACTCAGAGACCTTCGCTTCGCTCGGTCGAAAAGATTTAACAGCAGCAAAACTGGCGTATGAACTTGCTGTCCACAATTCTTTATTTTTGTAGGCAGATTCTAATGCATTTTTATTCTATAGAAATAGGAAGCGTTAGTTCCATGATCGTCATTTAACAATGTCAAATAAGGGTATGTTTGGCCTGGCGATCGCGTAACTTTTATCGCTGTCCTTAAAGGACTATTTCAATGTCAAAACATGGTTTTGGCCAATATGAGAAGCCCAAAATCATATTTTGACATTGATGCAGTCCTTTAAGGACTGAGAAAAAGTTACGCGATAGACCTGGGTGTACACTGTGACCACTGTAAGGGGTGACGCTGTAAAGCCGTTCCTTTTTAGTTTGCTTTAGGGGCTCGTTTCTGGACACGCAGAGCGTTACACGTTGCGTGGTGCGTCGCGTCGTGCGATTAACTCAAACATAATATGGCCAAGTATGAGAGCGTTCTTGCAGAAGTGTGAGAGACATGTTCCGATGTACACTGCGAGCCCTGCTCAGTGGAGCAGGGCTCGCAGTGTACATCGGAACATGTCTGTCAAGTGTCACTGTCAGTGTCAAGTCAATTTGAAAAAGCTAACGGGTGGGTGTCAACTGTCAATCATGTGTCAATGGTGTCAACTGTCAGTGGTCACTGGTCAATGTCAATTGTCAATGGGTGTTGTTTGTTTTGATTCTTTGTGATTCTTTTTTAGCGAAACTTCCTAAATTAATAAAATAATGCAGGACTTTACGAGTATACTGAACATAATATTTATCATCAGTGGTGGTGTATTGACCTTTGTGATCCTGTTTATATTCGCTAAACGACAAATAACAAGGTTCGCCCTTCGTTCAAGAAGAGGCCCTCATGCCCCCATAGGGACAGACGCGAAAAAGGTAAAATATTTAGCTTCCTTAATCTAAAAATTAAAAACGAAGTGATTATATACTCAGTGCCTTTGTTTACGGCGTAACTAAGACAATAATCAGTCGATTGCGCTTTATACGTTGGCCGTAGTATACTTAACTGGATTAATGGCCAAACATTCGAGGTATTTTTCCCCACATAGATTATGACATTCTAAAAAGTAAATCTGCCAATTCTAAGCCTGGCAATACACGTCAGGTTTTTTCATCCGATTGTCCGATCCGATAGTCTGATCCGGCTACCGGAAGGCATTGGAGCCATTACTTTGTATGAACGGTCAATACACGTCCGATCCGGTCGTCGGATCGGACGTGTATTGACGTGTCTGAAGGCGCGGTCTACATACTTCTAGTGTGAGACGAAATAGACGTCCGGTTATTCCTTCCGATTTGCCAGTCGAATCTAGCGCAGATACTGTGTAGACGCATCGTTGTGGATCGAATCTTCTTCTTCTTTATCAACCTATAGACGTCCACTGCTGGACAAAGGTCTCCTGCATAGACTTCCACAGGCTTCGGTCTTGCGCCGCTTGAATCCAGCGGCTCCCTGGATCCAGCGGGGGGGGGGGGGGTCTGCCAACACTGCGTTTCCCGGTGCGGGGTCGCCACTCTAACACCTTGGGACCCCAACGACCATCAGCTCTTCGAACTATGTGCTCCGCCCATTTCCACTTCAGTTTCGCGACACGCTGAGCTATGTCGGTGACTTTGGTTCTCGTACGAATCTCCTCATTTCTGATTTTCTCCTCATTTGATCTCGCAGGGATATACCGGGCATAGCTCTCTCCATCGCATCGTGGATCGAATAATGGCCGAATTTTATGATATTGAACGGCTAATTGTAGCCGTAGAAAAACATTCTATAA
The DNA here is from genome assembly GCA_029955525.1 of Oeneis ivallda. Classification (NCBI taxonomy): domain Eukaryota; kingdom Metazoa; phylum Arthropoda; class Insecta; order Lepidoptera; family Nymphalidae; genus Oeneis; species Oeneis ivallda. Next base: position 2,413,025 of record JARPMR010000017.1, on the reverse strand, counting down.
AAATTAAAAACTTTTCGGGGTGTCTTAGTAATTTTGGATGTTTTAATTAGAAATGACTCTCGGTAAGTCTTGTCAAATTAATTGGGCGAATCCAATAGCGTCGCTCCGTCCGTTTTGCTCCGTACGCGCAAGCACTCGGGATGATACACGGATGATAGCTCGGGAACGACTGAGCTCAAAAAAAGCCTGACGCAAAAATCGGACGTGTATCGAGTAAATACGATCCGGTAGTCTGATCAGACAATCGGAAACAAAACCTGACGTGTATTGCCAGGCTAATGCAGAGATTTGCGTATGACAAATATTTTTAACCCACACAATTTTCAGCAATTTAGTTATAATATGTATTTATTTTGCAGCTATGGTCTACTAATATAGCTGCACAAAATGTTAAAATAATTCTTAATTTTTTTGAATTTACAGAGCTTAAAGCAATCCCAAGTAACATAAAAAAAGTTTGTTAAAGGTTTTTTAGGCATATAAATGCCTAATGGTAATTTTCTATTTCAAGTGCTTGAAGAAAGAAATAGAGCGCCGCATAGAGGCAGTCCCTCGGATAGTGTTTGAGCCACGACTGCTGAGCACGGAGCCCTCGCACTACATCCTGGAGCCCCAGCAGCCCTACCACTACAGGTTCAGAGCTGTGGACGATGTCAAAACACTCGGTAATTATATATTTGTTGATTTTAGTGAAATACATGCAGCAACTCAGTATCTTGGTAATAGAAAAGAAGTTTTTGTTATTTTTGGCAGAAAAAATAAATCATTAGCATTAATTAAAAAGTTGTATGCCAAAATTTCATGTTACTGTAGCCTTGATTACAAAAATGCATTAACTGCCTTATGGTTGCTGGGTTTTTATAATTAAAAAAAGAAAAAAAGCTGATCCAAATGCTATGCAAGTGCTAAAATCTCTGTAACACGTTGACCATCGTCGATCTATTGTGCTTGCCACATCTTATTTCTTCTCCTCGTTCCTCGTTAATGGACTGCAGATGACTATTATTGTGTAGAAGAGGAGATAGCCCGTCAAGACCCCGGGCTGAGGCGCCACCCGCGCGAGTCACTGCGCGCGTTCCTACTGTCGTCGCTGGCGGCGCCGCTGGATGGGCGCGGCCAGAAGCTGGTGCACCAGTTCTGCGACGCGTACGAGTCCGCGCGCCACCACCCCGCCGAGTTCGGCGAGGACGAGTACCGCGCCTACACGCGGCTGCTGCTCAAGCTGCTGGACGCGTAAGTGTCACCTCTCTGTCGTCGCTGGCGGCGCCGCTGGACGGGCGCGGCCAGAAGCTGGTGCACCAGTTCTGCGACGCGTACGAGTCCGCGGGCCACCACCCCGCCGAGTTCGGCGAGGACGAGTACCGCGCCTACACGCGGCTGCTGCTCAAGCTGCTGGACGCGTAAGTGTCACCTCTCTGTCGTCGCTGGCGGCGCCGCTGGACGGGCGCGGCCAGAAGCTGGTGCACCAGTTCTGCGACGCGTACGAGTCCGCGCGCCACCACCCCGCCGAGTTCGGCGAGGACGAGTACCGCGCCTACACGCGGCTGCTGCTCAAGCTGCTGGACGCGTAAGTGTCATCTCTCTGTCGTCGCTGGCGGCGCCGCTGGACGGGCGCGGCCAGAAGCTGGTGCACCAGTTCTGCGACGCGTACGAGTCCGCGCGCCACCACCCCGCCGAGTTCGGCGAGGACGAGTACCGCGCCTACACGCGGCTGTTCTTCTTCTTCTTCTTCTTCTGTTGCGTGGCTATGCAGGTTCGATGCCCTGTAGCACGTCGACCGTCGCCGGTCCATTGTGCTCGCCACTATTTATAGCTCCCCTTTTGCGTGAAGAAGCAAACAATAATAAGTATTACCTACATACTTACTTTCATTCTTGATACTACGATATGAATGTAACCTGGATGTAGCCGCTGGATTCAAGCGGCGCAAGACCGAAGCCTGTGGAAGTCCATGCAGGAGACCTTTGTCCATCAGTGGACGTCTATAGGTTGATATAAAGAAGAAGAATGTAACCTATGACTGACTTTTGTTTCTACAGGTGATCTAATTGAATTTTAGAACACAAAAGCTACTATTGTGACTTAACTATGATAAATAATAGATATAATATTCCGTCGCGGACTTCTTTGTAGTTAATAACGAGAACTTTAATTAATGTAAAAATTTAGCATATATGGTAACACTGTCCTACTTTCAATGGAGCCAGTAAATTGCTCGCGCATTTTTCCGTTCTGCATGTACTGAGCCTAAATCGTTAATTTCAGAGCCCGCTTACTGAAGAGCGTATCGTGCGTGGGCGCGACCGGCGCGCGCAGCTCGCCGCAGCGCCGCGCGCCGCGGCTGCTCGACCCCGCGCGGCTGCGGCCTGCGACGCGGCCCGCCAACCACTACACTGCTTTAGAGGTAACTATGGCCCACTGATGGCCACAGATCGCAACCGGCGCGCGCAGCTCGCCGCGGCTCCTCGACCCCGCGCGGCTGCGGCCTGCGACGCGGCCCGCCAACCACTACACTGCTTTAGAGGTAACTATGGCCCACTGATGGCCACAGATCGCAACCGGCGCGCGCAGCTCGCCGCGGCTGCTCGACCCCGCGCGGCTGCGGCCTGCGACGCGGCCCGCCAACCACTACACTGCTTTAGAGGTAACTATGGCCCACTGATGGCCACAGATCGCAACCGGCGCGCGCAGCTCGCCGCGGCTGCTCGACCCCGCGCGGCTGCGTCCTGCGACGCAACTAAATCCACACGTATCAATAATAATATTTTTAAGGATCATCTTATGGAGTGCCCATAATTTCATTTAAAATATATTTCATCTTCTGAATATATAGAAGGAAACTGACTGACTGATCTATCAACGCCAGCTCAAATCACTGGTCGGATCGGGCTGAAATTTGACTAAAGATAGCTATTATGACACCAAGAATGCTACTTTTGCGGAGAGGAGGACACCCCTATAGGTCGATCGTTTAACTCGCGTATCGCCTGCGCGGTAAGAAGGGAGCGGGGGCGGGTAACGCTACACACGGAGTCAATAATCCAAAGATTTATCTCGAGATAGACATTGTTGGTAAAGAATTAAGTAGTTATTTATTTTTGAGTTTTACAAATATTTTATAATAGCTTCATAGGTACAAAATCATAAAACAATAATTAACTCCGTTTAAGAAATATTTAACCACAGATAAATTTTTTATAGGACTATTCGTCACTAATATCCATATCGCTTGAATCATCATCACTGTCTGTGTAGCTTGAGGAGTCAGAGTCTTGCAAATTAATAATAAATCGGTCCATCTCTTCATCAACGATGCGATCGTGCAGACAATATTCATCTTCAATAGTTTGTACATGTTTATCGCAGTTAACCCATTTTTCTACAGAGAATTCGGCAAATCACTGTTCCAGTGTATTTTTCTTTTTGTCTAAATTAGAATCAATTTCAATTTTTGCGAGCTGTCCTTTGATATCCCCCCAAACCAATTCGATTGGGTTCAAGTCTGGGTCTTTAAAATTTCATCTATTTTGTAAGTATTTTCTGTCGCGTGTTGTTTAATTAAATTCAATAAATCACATTTTCTTAAAAACGTATCAAATTCAACATTGTGTCTTTGCAGCCAGGTCTGCATGGTGGCTTTTGTGGATGTCATTGTAGGCTTTTTGTCCTCTTGTACCGAGTGGTATGCGGCATTATCCATAATAATAACTGAGCTTGGCGGTAAATTTGGCAATAGCTTTTCTCAAGTCCATTTGCTGAAGTTTACAAAATTCATATCGCTATGATAATCTCCGGTTTTGCTTTTGGATTTAAAAATTAAAAGAGCTCCATCGATAAATCCGACTTGTCCACCAGCATGTACAATAATTAAACGTGGCCCTTTGCCAATATGCGACAGCACCCCTCGTTCTTCATTGGATTGCCAACACGCCGGTACATTTAATGACGAATTGACATATGTTTCATCGAGGTAAACAATGTTTCTTTGATCTCTTCTGTGCTTCTTTATCGCATTAAGATAACGCCACCGCCACGATACGATGTTTGGTTGTTCAATCAGTAATTTTTTTTTTGATTGACATTTCTTAAATCGAAAGCCAAGTTTATGAATCAATGTTCTCAAATATTCTCGGCCACAATTTAAAATTCCTTCTTCTCTGAGTTTCGCATTCAAAATTTTTAATGTAGGAACCTTCTTAAAAACCGTATAAAATTGAGTTATTTTTCTTCTAACAACGCCCTCTGTAAAACTGTCAACTTCAATTTTTTTCTTTCGGATTTGTTTAATTTTTTTTGGTGATTTAAAATTTACATTATTTTGTTCATCTTTCAGTTCATTTCCTTCTTTTATTATTTTACATATGGTAGTCACCGAAAGTCCTGTAGCTTTAGCAACAAGTTTGTTTAGGTTTACGTCTTCAAGATACTCTGTAGAATTATGATCTTGTTTTCTGGCTTTAAAAAAGGAATATACATTGTATGCTATTTGTTTAGCTTGCTTGTTAATTTTGTTCGCAAAACTGGAAGAGCGATTCATCTTGAGATTTATCTTGGTAGTCGTATACCTTGTGCGTTAATGTCCAAGCGTCCGTAACAAAAATACCAACCGCGCGCTGCGAGCACAGCCAGCGCACTGCCGCACTTGACGTAAGCTCTCTGCTCCGCGCACCCCTTTCACCCATCCGCTAACATCTCCCACCGCTCCCTTCTTACCGCGCAGGCGATACGCGAGTTAAACGGTCGACTTATAGACATGCCATTTTCGAATGCACCGCTTGCGCGGACTTGAGATCGGTGGCACAAGGAGCTAGTACCGATGTAGACTCCGGCAACTTAACCGCACGTATGGTCTCTAGTGCAGAGGAGTGGCAGAAATATGGACAAATGCTGAAAGGCATTTTGATGAGGAGAGAAAAAAGAGAAAAAGAGGAAAAGAGAAAGAGAGAATATATGTAGACGGTCTGCATGAAGTAATGCAAAGCGGTTCCGTGCTGACCTGGAAGTCCTGAGGAGGTTGTTTTAGTCCGTGCGAGTCGGACACACCCTGCCTTAAGGCAGAAGTCCGAAGGGATTTTTTCCTCCTCAAACAGAAAAGAAAAAAAAATAATAAAAAAAGCAATTATGACACCGGACGCGTGACGCAGGCATCCGCAAAGGATTTTTGAAAATTCAACTCCTAAGCGCTAGCGCGCACCACGATTGTATTTTTTGCGACACTATTTTAAAATCGTGCTATAAGAAATCCCAAAAATAATACTGCGCGCATCGCGATGAAAAATTGCGATGAATTGTTCATTCTCAACATGGATTTCGTACAAATTGCTTGTATTGCTTTGCTTCTTCGGAAGAGGAGGAATAAAAGAACACATAAATACTGGACTCATCCTTTTACAGCAGAAAGATATGTTAAATGCTTCTTTTATCTGAAATACAATGATCTTCGACAATATCCAAAAAAATTCTTTGGCTATTATAGAATGACGATTCAGACATTTGACAAACTATTAAGAATTGTTGGAATTGACAATTCGCAACCAACACCAACCTGTACCTACCATAGCATCTATGACCATACCATAGATCTACTACTCTACTATAAGAATCTCGATACGTCTCATGATGAAAAGTTGCTAGAAAAAGTAGCTAAAAAGTTTAGCTACAAGTTTCAATAAATTGTAGCTGTCTGACACCAAAAAATAGCTAGATCTAGCTATAAAGTTGCCAAGTTGGCATCACTGGCGGAATGGCGACTGAGCGGCGGCGGCGCGGAGCCAGGTAGCGATTTTAAATCGCAGTGCGCGCGTGTCCATATAACTTCAAATGCTATAATTTTATTTCGCGACAATCGCGTCGCGCGCTGTCGCGGAAAAATGTGACAAATCACAATTTTAAAATAGCAACTATTTATTTGTCGTATATGCGCGCACATACTTACTAACTCATACGTTGCATTTCTGCGACAAAATTATCGTGGTACAGAAAATCGTGGTGCGCGCTAGCGCTAAGGGGGAAAAATAGGGGTTTGAAAAATCGCACTTAATGTTATTGACGCCACAGACAAAAGCTAGTTATTTCAAAGTTCATAATTTCCGTTTGTTTCAGAACATGCCCATAGAAGCTAAGATGGAGGAGGAAGTGCTCCGCATCCCAGTGCGGAGCCCTACCGAGCCGCTGGTGAAGGCGCCGGCCGACGAGACGGCGCTCTGAGCGCGCGCCCCGCGCCAGCCCGCGCAGACCCTGTAGCGAGCTACGGTGGAGGAGGAAGTGCTGCGCATCCCAGTGCGGAGCCCTACCGAGCCGCTGGTGAAGGCGCCGGCCGACGAGACGGCGCTCTGAGCGCGCGCCCCGCGCCAGCCCGCGCAGACCCTGTAGCGAGCTACGGTGGAGGAGGAAGTGCTGCGCATCCCAGTGCGGAGCCCTACCGAGCCGCTGGTGAAGGCGCCGGCCGACGAGACGGCGCTCTGAGCGCGCGCCCCGCGCCAGCCCGCGCAGACCCTGTAGCGAGCTACGGTGGAGGAGGAAGTGCTGCGCATCCCAGTGCGGAGCCCTACCGAGCCGCTGGTGAAGGCGCCGGCCGACGAGACGGCGCTCTGAGCGCGCGCCCCGCGCCAGCCCGCGCAGACCCTGTAGCGAGCTACGGTGGAGGAGGAAGTGCTGCGCATCCCAGTGCGGAGCCCTACCGAGCCGCTGGTGAAGGCGCCGGCCGACGAGACGGCGCTCTGAGCGCGCGCCCCGCGCCAGCCCGCGCAGACCCTGTAGCGAGCTACGGTGGAGGAGGAAGTGCTGCGCATCCCAGTGCGGAGCCCTACCGAGCCGCTGGTGAAGGCGCCGGCCGACGAGACGGCGCTCTGAGCGCGCGCCCCGCGCCAGCCCGCGCAGACCCTGTAGCGAGCTACGGTGGAGGAGAAAGTGCTGCGCATCCCAGTGCGGAGCCCTACCGAGCCGCTGGTGAAGGCGCCGGCCGACGAGACGGCGCTCTGAGCGCGCGCCCCGCGCCAGCCCGCGCAGACCCTGTAGCGAGCTACGGTGGAGGAGGAAGTGCTGCGCATCCCAGTGCGGAGCCCTACCGAGCCGCTGGTGAAGGCGCCGGCCGACGAGACGGCGCTCTGAGCGCGCGCCCCGCGCCAGCCCGCGCAGACCCTGTAGCGAGCTACGGTGGAGGAGGAAGTGCTGCGCATCCCAGTGCGGAGCCCTACCGAGCCGCTGGTGAAGGCGCCGGCCGACGAGACGGCGCTCTGAGCGCGCGCCCCGCGCCAGCCCGCGCAGACCCTGTAGCGAGCTACGGTGGAGGAGGAAGTGCTGCGCATCCCAGTGCGGAGCCCTACCGAGCCGCTGGTGAAGGCGCCGGCCGACGAGACGGCGCTCTGAGCGCGCGCCCCGCGCCAGCCCGCGCAGACCCTGTAGCGAGCTACGGTGGAGGAGGAAGTGCTGCGCATCCCAGTGCGGAGCCCTACCGAGCCGCTGGTGAAGGCGCCGGCCGACGAGACGGCGCTCTGAGCGCGCGCCCCGCGCCAGCCCGCGCAGACCCTGTAGCGAGCTACGGTGGAGGAGGAAGTGCTGCGCATCCCAGTGCGGAGCCCTACCGAGCCGCTGGTGAAGGCGCCGGCCGACGAGACAGTGCTCTGAACGCGCGCCCCGCGCCAGCCCGCGCAGACCCTGTAGCGAGCTACGGTGGAGGAGGAAGTGCTGCGCATCCCAGTGCGGAGCCCTACCGAGCCGCTGGTGAAGGCGCCGGCCGACGAGACGGCGCTCTGAGCGCGCGCCCCGCGCCAGCCCGCGCAGACCCTGTAGCGAGCTACGGTGGAGGAGGAAGTGCTGCGCATCCCAGTGCGGAGCCCTACCGAGCCGCTGGTGAAGGCGCCGGCCGACGAGACGGCGCTCTGAGCGCGCGCCCCGCGCCAGCCCGCGCAGACCCTGTAGCGAGCTACGGTGGAGGAGGAAGTGCTGCGCATCCCAGTGCGGAGCCCTACCGAGCCGCTGGTGAAGGCGCCGGCCGACGAGACGGCGCTCTGAGCGCGCGCCCCGCGCCAGCCCGCGCAGACCCTGTAGCGAGCTACGGTGGAGGAGGAAGTGCTGCGCATCCCAGTGCGGAGCCCTACCGAGCCGCTGGTGAAGGCGCCGGCCGACGAGACGGCGCTCTGAGCGCGCGCCCCGCGCCAGCCCGCGCAGACCCTGTAGCGAGCTACGGTGGAGGAGGAAGTGCTGCGCATCCCAGTGCGGGGCCCTACCGAGCCGCTGGTGAAGGCGCCGGCCGACGAGACGGCGCTCTGAGCGCGCGCCCCGCGCCAGCCCGCGCAGACCCTGTAGCGAGCTACGGTGGAGGAGGAAGTGCTGCGCATCCCAGTGCGGAGCCCTACCGAGCCGCTGGTGAAGGCGCCGGCCGACGAGACGGCGCTCTGAGCGCGCGCCCCGCGCCAGCCCGCGCAGACCCTGTAGCGAGCTACGGTGGAGGAGGAAGTGCTGCGCATCCCAGTGCGGAGCCCTACCGAGCCGCTGGTGAAGGCGCCGGCCGACGAGACGGCGCTCTGAGCGCGCGCCCCGCGCCAGCCCGCGCAGACCCTGTAGCGAGCTACGGTGGAGGAGGATGTGCTCCGCATCCCAGTGCGGAGCCCTACCGAGCCGCTGGTGAAGGCGCCGGCCGACGAGACGGCGCTCTGAGCGCGCGCCCCGCGCCAGCCCGCGCAGACCCTGTAGCGAGCTACGGTGGAGGAGGAAGTGCTGCGCATCCCAGTGCGGAGCCCTACCGAGCCGCTGGTGAAGGCGCCGGCCGACGAGACGGCGCTCTGAGCGCGCGCCCCGCGCCAGCCCGCGCAGACCCTGTAGCGAGCTACGGTGGAGGAGGAAGTGCTGCGCATCCCAGTGCGGAGCCCTACCGAGCCGCTGGTGAAGGCGCCGGCCGACGAGACGGCGCTCTGAGCGCGCGCCCCGCGCAGTTCCTGTAGCCAGCTTCGGTCACATGGCGCCTCCGACGGGTGACCAGTGTCAAACAATATTAACAATCATAGGTATCTTGGTGTACAAGTGATCCAGGCAATTAATACCTTGTTGTACGAGTTCAGACAGTGTAGCAAGCTTTGGTCACATGCTGTGTCACTCCGACGGGTGACCAGTGTCAATCACCTATAAACCTTGGTGTACAAGTGATCCAGACAATTTATACTCTGGGGTACAAGTGATCCAGGCATTGTACAAGTTCAGACCCTGTAGCAAGCTACTGTCACGTCACTGCGATGGGTGACCTGTGTCATACTAATAATGACCTAGATACCTTGGTGTACAAGTGATCCAGACATTGTTTATTTAATTCATTAAAATTGCTTTTGAAGCTACACTAGGAAGCCCTTTGCTTCAGCTTCATTGTATTTTCGAGATATTGACGTAAATGCGCCAAACTGTTCACACAATTCTCATGTGCACACAATATTAAGAGAAAGCTGCACTTTTGGTAACTATCGCTAGGAGAGCTGATTCAATATTTAGTAGATGTAGGACCCTCCTCTGGTCTCTTGGCTACTTGTTGCCTTTCAAAGTCGAGTTATGGTTACAAAAAATGAACAATAACTATTAATAGTTGAGAAGATTCTACATCTACTAAATACTGAATCAGTTTTCCTAGCAATAGTTACCAAAAGTGCAGCTATCTCTTAAGAATGTATGTGATATGCAATTTTGTATTTTGTAATTGTTATTTATCTCAGAATTTGTTAAAGTCACCACCTTAATATTTGGGAAAATGATACTTCGAACTTTTATCTAGGATTACGTGTTTTAAAAACGTGATTGGTGAAAATTTTCTCGATAGTGTATTTCTTTGAAAAATACTTGTTTGAGATAAATAGCAAAATGTGTACAACATTTTGCTATTTATCTCATGAGGAGCAAACTATTTTTGTTGGGTTTTTGTTTTGCCATGAGAGAAGTATTTTTCAATTAATTTTTCAATTGGTAGGTGAAAAACAGTTTTGGTGCTTACGTCGTCAAAGATACGTCGCGCGTCTATCGCTCTGTGTTTCTCTGCGCTCTGCGATATGCACACTCTCAATCTACAAGTAGGTAGTTGAAGTTTTCATTAAATTAGAATAAATGGATGTTCTACAAAAACCTGTATGATGAATCCTTACTATAAAAAAAATTTTAAAATTTAATATTATAAATGCGAAAGTGTGTTTGTTTGTCCTTCAATCACGCCACAACAGGGCTACGGATCGACGTGATTTTTTTGCATGAGTATACTTGAGGACCTGGAGAGTGACATAGGTTACTTTTTATCCCGGAAAATCAAAGAGTTCCCGAGGAATTTTAAAAACTAAATCAACGCGGATGAAGTCGCGGGCATCAGTTAGTGAATGATACTAAGTAAGAGAGGAAATGCACTAAACTTGATTTTGACAAAAAATATCACTTGGATCACATACAGAGATATACAATTAATTTGTAAAGAAACTACACTCACTGCCAGTAGAAGTACTATTACCTAACATATAGTGTTGTCGTTGAAGTATTGGGTAATTAAATCAATGCACTTCAATGTTGGATGTGCCAGTGTTAAAGTGCAGTGAGATGCTGTGATAGTGAAATAAGAGACATAAGTGAAGGGACTTTTATTATGCTATTGCATATAGCTTTTATCGCGGGCTTTGAACTAGGACAAACAGTTTGAGCGCGGCGACCGAATCAAGAAATTCCGTAACGAAAAAAAATCTAACACCGTCGTTCAGTAAGCGTTCAACATTTTAGAGGTTCTCAAGTAGCTCTATTTGGCGCAGTGGGCGAGCGGCCGCTTTCTTTACCGTATGGTGTATGATGTCGCAGGTTCGAATCTCACTCGCGAAGTAGTGACAGTGCGCTTTTCTTGTTTGTTTGTTTTTTAATTATTTTTTGCATAATTTTTATTATGCAAAAAAAAAATTGCATAAATATTACATGAAGTAGTAGATAAGCATTAAATGTAATCACTTACATAAAAGTTTATCAAAATTCTAAAAGTATCACTGTGTTTTGTCCAAAAAAAACACAACTGAAAAAGATGGCTACTTGGCATCTTCGAAAAGATGATAATGTATTATAATTTATGAATTCGTTCTGTAAATAGCAAGAAATAGAATTAAAAACCATTATTAATAACTTGTATATTCAACAAATAACATTACAATATCAGATCTCTTATAAATATTTTAAACATTTAAGACTAGGTGTTAATGTTACACCATTATTTATTATAATATATTTATAACAAAATGTAGTTATGCAGTCTTATTTAACTAATTTTTACATTGCACAAGGAACTATTATTTGTATTGGCAAATTGCCAGTTTTGGAGATTCCAGTATGTTAAGGTCATCAATGAAAATGTAAATATTAATATATTAAGCTTTCATAATCAAGATTGGTATTAGTCTTGCCAAAGTTAGTTTCTCTGTAAAAGAAAAAAAGAAATTAAAAATTTATCTTAAAGGTTTATTCTGTTATTTTGGTTATTTGCATGCGAAAACCTCACCCATTTAGAACTCTTCAATGTTTCTCCTGGAATTGTGCGGCAAAAATAAGACAAAAATTATATTATCAAAAAAAAATACTAAGTACAAAGTCGATATTTAAAAAATAAGATTTCAAATATGTAAATATGTATTTGAATGAAGACCAGAATCTATCTCCAGTAAGGCGTGCTACACACTTATACGTTTCGGCAGTAATTGGCGGTAAAATCGAATCTGTACGTTATGTAGACGAACGTATATAAAATGTACATATAGACGAACGTATATAATATTATGTAACTGCTTCGGCTTTGTTGTTCGACAAAATACTGCTGAATTGAATATGGGATAAGTTTGTAGCAAGCTTTACAGAAGAAATAGGGTAATTACCACATAACCTACAAAGACATACCGCCAAGCAGTTTGCGTTCCAGTACTAATGATTAAACACTTTTTTGGCATTTGCTTGAGCTTCTAAGGTGTCCATTTTTTTTTGTTAAAACTCATATCATCACTCTCTCTCTCTCTCTTTGTCAACCGATAGACGTCCACCGCTGGACAAAGGTCTCTTGCATGCACTTGCACAGGTCTCGGTCTTGCGCCACCTGAATCCAGCGGTTCCCTGTGACTCGTTTGATGTCGTTAGTCCACCTAGTGGGGAGTCTGTCAAGACTGCGCTTCCCGGTGCGGGGTCGCCACTTCAGCACCTCGGGACCCCAACGACAATCAGCTCTTCGAACTATGTGCCCGCCCATTTCCACTTCAGTTTCGCGACTCGCTGAGCTATGTCGGTGACTGGTTCTCCTATGGATCTCCACATTTTTTAATTAACAAGAAAGTAACAAGAGACATGGTCGCTAACTATGGGCCTCATAAGAAGGCTCAGGGTCACCCAGCGAGCGATGGAGTGAGCTCCGCGCGGAGTATTAACATGAATTGAATTGTAGTACCTATGCTTTTTTGGAACTTCCCCTCATTGTGGAAATATTATATTCTATTCTAATCTAACAAAGTTGCATGGGTTTAATCGGCTTGGCATCCGGCTGCCCACAAGATAGTATAAAAACTTATTACAATGTAATAGCTACTTATTAATATTGTAAAATGATTATTTTGAAAAGAGCAACTGCTGAGTTTCTTGCCGGCTCTTCTCAGCAGAATTCGCTTTCCGAACCGGTGGTAGAGTCATGACGTGTCATAAGAGCCACAGGTTGGCCTACGTGAAATAAATGATTTTGATTTTTTAAGCTATTGCATAGCTTTTATCGCGGGCTTTGAACTAGGCCAAACAGTTTGAGCGCGGCGACCGAATCAAGAAATTCCGTAACGAAAATAAACCTAACACCGTCGTTCAGTAGCGAAGTAGTGACAGTGCGCTTTTCTTGTTTGTTTTTTTTTAATTATTTTTTTGCATAATTTTTACTATGCAAAAAAAAATATTGCATAAATATTATAATTGCATAAGTTCATAAAAAATGCTGTGCAATAGCTTTACCGCGGCAGTCCCCGAATGCCACTTAATTTTTTTTTTTGATCAAATCATACTCACATCCTAGTCCAAATGTTCTGCGCAGTGAACTGTTCCGTGTGCCGCAGCGCCAGCACGGCGCGCTGGCAACACCGCGCCGTTTCCGGCTCTTTGATGAGATCTCGAGTGTGGCACAGCCATTCCAGCATCTGGATACAATGAGTTATTAATTAACAACAATTAATTACAATGAGTTAACTGCCTCGTTGGTCTAGTGGTTAGCTTTGTTCGGGCCGTTAAAAAAAGTTTATTGTGTTTTTCTTCCAAAGAAATTCTCAGTACTAACCCGGAGGTAGGAAGTTGGCGGTTAGCCACCCCCGTGCCTCGGAGAGCACGCAAAGTTGTTGGTCCTCCGGTCGTGTCGGATTTCCATCCCATCGGACTATGAGAGTGAGGGTATAGAGAGTGCACCTGTGTTTGCGCACACACTTGTGCACTATAATATCTCCCGCGCAGATGGCTGACCTCTAAGGAGGTTGGCCGCCGTGATCGAATTCGGTCGGGAGGACATTATTATTATTATTACAATGAGTTATTCTATTGATTTAACACTAGCGACCCGCCCCGGCTTTTCACGAGTAGTAGATAATGATATTATGCCTACATAATAACGCTGGAGGTGCTGTAAATGTCTCTTGTCTTCCCCTGTATCCTTAACACCCCAGATTCTGGACCCTGTCATCCGTGCATAAATTTAATTGATGTAGTTATCACAATGCGTACGATACAAACATACAATAATATTTTTGCGACCTAAGATAATAAATGTTCTATAATATTTTTTCCGTCGTAGGGTCGCATCAGTTTGTTATGTCGAATATGTGGATTTATTTTCGCGCGCATGTTTTCATTTTGCGATAACTCCTAAGATATTTATTTAAAATATATGGTGTAAAGGATTATCATAATTTGCATGAAATGCATAAGGTAACTAACGTATTTAAGTTGATATGGATTAAATACTGTATCCGTCTAAATAGATTTTCAATTACTTAACATTGTACGTGATAATTTTTTTTAGATTGATCAACAACAACCCATCAACGGCTCACTACTGAGCGCAGCACACAGTCGCAGAGGCGTGAAATACATCTTTTTACTTGTCTTTTCTGTCGCACAGTCAGGTAAAAAGGTAACAGTAAAGCCAACGTAATCCGGCTCGAAGGACCAGAACTTACCTGTGCAGTACAGTCCTGCCAGCCATCTCTTGACATCAAAGTGGCTGCAGCGGCCGGTAGCAAGGCTCGCCGCACGGCTCCGCTCGCGGCCAACGCATCGGCATCCGGTTCGAAGGACCAGAGCCCACTGAACACGATCACAGTGAGGAAGAACACGTCGCAAAGGTACAGCTTGGGCAGTTCGTCGTCAGTCCTAGGACATAGTAACATAATAAAGCTGTGATAAGGTCGCAAATAATATTAACAAGCTGATGCCCGCCGCGACTTCGTCTGGTTGGATTTAGTTTTTAAAATCCCTCAGGAACTCTTTAGATTTTTTGAGATAAAAAGTAGCCTTTGCCAATCTCCAGGTCCTCAACTATACCCATGCAAAAAATCACGTCGATCCGTAGCTCTGTTACGGCGTGATTGAAGGGCAAACCAACAAACACTCGTATTTATAATATTAGTATGATATGGTGAATCCCAATAGCAGCGATAGCTTGGTGGTTAGGAGTGTGGTCTCCTATTCGGGGGGTCTCAGGTTTGTACGCAATAAAGATGGAACAAGTTAGTGTAAATTGAAAATTTAAAACACCCCTGACATGTGAACCTATAGCCGAACTTAATACGATATACCTGACATCCTGTTACCCAGTTTTCTGCTCCATCATCAGATCCTGCTGCTTGCTCTGATCATCATCTATCTACTCTAATGAGCCCAAACACACTATATTTGCTGTATGTTGCTGAGGAGTTGGGTATCCCGCAGACTACTTGATGCTGCAGCATCAGCTCAAGGTTATGCCTTGGAAATAATCCGAAGTAATAGACCAAATTGCATGTGTAAAAATTTGTAAGACCCTTTGGATCAAGTAGGAAATTTTTGTCGGGGGTTAAAAATAAATAAGTGATCGAAGTTTAATAGGATAGGTAGGTATTATAAAGGTCTCAAAAATGACTCACTCATTGAAAGCCACCTGTGTTCGTGCGAGCAGTTGAAGAAACCATTCTTGCGTGGATTTGTCTTCAATTTTGGCAACTTGCAACGCCGGCAACATGCATCGTAGCGAAAACTCTTGCTCCCTGCACATTTGGAAAAATATACGTATAAGAAATAAAATATAATATTTAAGTATTATGGAGGGCATATAAATCGCTGAAAAAAGAGTTAGAATTTTCTGATAAAAAAATAGGAGCGGATAAAATGCGTACAGTTGTAAGTAGTAGTATGTATGTATGTATGTAGTACGAAACAGTGTTGTTTACTACGGTACACGTAACCTGTGTCTTACTTAAGGTGAAAGACAAGGGTCCGCCCGCGAAATTCAAATTTAATTTGGTTTTTCGCAATTTGTAAACTAATACGACAAAGTAGGCTTATGACCTTCTAATTGCGCCCGTGGAATTATCATTTTCACAGGTTTACATAAAAATCTTTACTTGAAAGTGACCAGTTTAAGAAATTAATCTAAATACTGAGTTGGACGTGAGTTACTCACAAATTAGTCGATATTTCCACCTTAAAAGAAATAATTTTGCCAATACAATATGTCTGACAGTGATAGTTTAGAAAGTGAAAGTAAGCAGCCTCTTGCAAAGAAAGCAAATTATAAAAATTAGAGTGTGCATTTATGTGTGTACTAAGCTCGATATTACCTGAACAAGATAATTTCGATGTTTTACATCTGCCACGCGTCCCGCGACGACGGCTCAAAGTTTTTTTTTATATAAAGAGGAAATCGTCTAGTTTTGTAATAAGACAAAGAAAAAAAACGATTGTGCTTTTGACCACACGACTTAACTAAAACTTACGAAACGCATCTGGCTATGGGAGAAAGAGAGAAAGAAAATGTGTGCTCGCACCTAGCACATTGCCCCTACAGTAATATACGAAACGTAACTCTCTCTCTTTCTATCTTCACTAATTTATATCTCCCTCTCAACTCCCGTTCGCCTCGCCCGATCACACTTTTCGTAACGCATTCATCAGCTTACTCCTCAAGTCAAGCGTGCGTAAAGAAGTTTTACTTCAACACGTTCCCGTTATATGTTACGTTCCCTCAAATATGGTTAAGCGAAGCAATGGCTGGGTCATGCGTCGTGCTCGTGAACGGGTGCCACCGGCGGGAATGGGGCTACTTTCTATCTGCCCATCTTAACATGTGTTGAATTATAATTAGGTATGCTTTTGTGGAACTTCCCCTCATTGTGGAAACACTGCATACATAGCATAGTATCTATTGAATTGTAAACTTGTTTTGAAAAGAGCAACCGCAGAGTTTCTTGCTGTTTCTCGGCAGGAAGGGCATTCCGAACCAGTGGTAGACTCATCGACGATTCAAAAGCACTTGTAAAAAAGTTCATTTGAATAAAAAACATTTCTATTCTATCCTTTCTAATATTATAAATGCGAAAGTGTGCTGTGCGATCATTTAACCCCGTTCTACAAGCAACTGCTGACTAAAGCGAAGTCAATTCAAAAGAATGCGAATTTTCAGTTCATGTGGGTAAAACACTCAAAAATATGGGCAAGAAAATCGTCAACCTCCAAGGTATTCAACATCAATTCAGAATCGGATCTCCAAAAAATCTGCTAATGTGGCTTAATAATTTTTTAGTTGTATATGTTCTTTTCTATATCACCTTTATGAAACTTATCATGGTGATGCAGTCTACTCACACATCGAGCAGTCCAACACTTGAAAACCCCTGCACTGTTCATTATAACGATGAAGTATGTACATCTCTCACAGGAATCTCACCTGTGCGTATACTTCAGTTTCACGGGAATTACTACACTATTCCTATGTAAGTACGGCACATTTTCTCTTATCAAGCCACTAAGCGGTACGGTCCTTTTTTCAGAGAACTCAATCGTTTCAGTACTATATTTTTTCAGATGCACCCGCAACCAAGTAACAGTTTTAAATTTGGATTTAATTTAATTTTGGATTTGTATTTAAGTTTTTTGCTATACCATTATTGCTCAAATATGTCCTTGCTGATTTCTATACACGATAATTGCAGTACTGAAACGTTGAGTTATGTAAATATTCTAATTGAGTATTTTCATGGTTTCATAATATTAGACGGTTTTTGTTGTAATTTTTTGAATTGCTTGAGTGAACTAACACGTACTTGTTATTTACTATTGAATCCTACGTGTATTGCATTATTTTACCCTGATAACTTTCGCAATTTTTCTTATCTTTTTGCGGCTCTTACTATTTACTTTGTTTTTATCATTTCTTACCGTGATAACCCAATATTGGTACTTGTAAGGCGATGCGCTGATGCAAAAAATTTGATTATACCTTACTTTTGTCTTATTCATTCATGTCCGGAGCCGGTTGGCATGTCAAACTCGTGGACTTGCGCATTACACACAATGCACATTTTTGTAATAATACGGTATTATGACGATACTATCGTTTATTTTCATACTTTTAAATTGAATATAATGTTATTTTTATTCCCAGCTCCAAATGTCTGCTAGTCCTCATCAATTATAATATATTCGCAATAGATCCTTTTTTACAGTGTCAAGATTAACGATATATTATCAAAATGTCCGAGGACTTCGTACTAAAACCAATGAATTTAAAACGTCACTTGGGTTATTGAATTATGACATTTTGTGTTTGTCCGAAACCTGGTTAAACGATCAAATATCTAGTGAGGAATTATTCGATGGGCGTTACTGCGTGTGGCGCCGTGACCGCGACCTCTCTCGCACGGGTCAGTCGCGTGGTGGCGGCGTACTCATCGCAGTCAACAAGGATGTCCTCGCGGAGCATCAGCCCGATTGGCATTCCTCCGCGGAGGACATCTGGGTGACCGTGCGATTGAAACGAGCTCCGAAAATTAATCTACACCTGTGCACGCTATATCTTTGTGAGGACGCCTCGGGCAAATCGTTCATAACGCAGCTTACCAATTTTTCCAACAACTTAGACTTGCTCATGGCTAACAATCCCGATGATAAATTTCTATTATTGGGAGACTTCAATATGAGTTCTATTGAATGGACTCATTGTACGAATACTTACCTGCAAGCTAATAACTTATCAAGTAGCCATTTACATAACTTCATCGACACGCTATCTGTATGCGGTTTATACCAATACAACTCAGTTTCTAATCATTATGGTCGCCTACTTGACTTGGCTTTATACAACGGCTATGACATTACTGTGTCTGCTTGCCTAGACCCTCTTTTACCTGAAGACCCGTATCACCCATCTCTTGATATAGTGCTTAACTTTCCCATCGATAAACATCTCACTCCTAGCAATAGAGTAATTTTCAATTACCGTCGCGGCAACTTTAATAAAATCAACGAGGAACTAGCTGCTTTAAACTGGCAAGATTTGTTATCTAATTCCGATATTGACCATGCTGTTGAACTCTTTTATAAAGTTTTATACGATCTACGTGACAACTATATCCCCAAGCTCTCAATAAAAAATAGGAAGTTGTATCCTGTCTGGTACACTCCTGAATTAATAAAAATAATTCAAGAAAAGTTTAAATATCACAGGAAATTTAAAGTATATGGGAATCTCGATGATAAATTTGAGTTCGAGCGATTACGTGATAAGGCTTTAGAAGTCGAAAAGTTGTTGTACAAAAACTACTTAAATAAAACTGAAGATTCGATAATTTCGAACTCTAAATTTTTCTGGTCTCACTTGCATAATAAAAGAAAAAATAAGCATATACCAGCGTCCATGACTTATTCCGATCAAACCAGTGATTCAGGTGATGGTATATGTGAACTATTTTCAAAATACTTTTTTTCTACCTTCTTGAGTAATCATCAAAATTCACTAGACCCCACATCTAGTCCCTCTTCCTCCCCATCCTGTGATTTATTCACCACTGCAACTGATATTCATAGTACCCAGGTGAGTGAAGAGCTAGTACATAGTCACTGGATCTAAATAAGTCTGCGGGTCCTGACTCTTTGCCACCAATCTTCCTCGTCAATTGCGCAAAAGCCCTAACTTACCCCGTAACCTTATTATATAAAAAATCACTTAAGGATGGCATTGTACCTAAAATCTGGAAATCGGCATTTATAACACCTATCCATAAGAAGGGTCCTAAGCATCTAATTAACAATTATCGGCCAATCTCCAAACTCTGTGTATTGGCAAAAATACTGGAACGTGTAGTTTACGACCAACTGTACTCGGTTTTAAAGTGTCACTTTAGTCCCTTTCAACATGGTTTTATCAAAGGAAGATCCACAGTATCAAATCTAGCTCTCTTTACTGATTTTGTATCTGATAAAATGGATAATCGGGACCAGGTAGATGCAGTGTACACTGACTACAGCAAGGCCTTTGATCGAATTGACCATAATATATTATTACTCAAATTAGCCAAGGCAGGCATAAGAGGAGATCTGTTTCGCTGGTTCTCCTCTTATGTGAAAAATAGATCGCAAGCTGTTGTGCTCAATGGCTTTACCTCATCCTGGCGTACTATTCCTTCGGGCGTGCCGCAGGGCTCCCTACTAGGACCTCTGCTCTTTATTATTTTTATTCAAGATATTGACACCTGTTTCCATAATTCTAACATTTTGCTTTTTGCTGACGATATGAAAATTTTTAGAGTAGTAAATAACTACACGGACCAGAGCCTTCTTCAGGAAGATCTACTAAGACTTGATCAATATTGTAAAGTGAATAGATTGGACCTTAACGTTTCTAAATGTTTTGTCATTTCCTTCACACGCAAGCACAATTTACATAGATCCTCATACAAATTAAAGGGTCAAGAGCTGGATCGTGTATCCACTATACGGGATCTAGGTGTCACAGTTGACACTAAACTCCTATATGATAAACATGTGGACCAAATTGTAAGCAAGGCTTCAAAAATGTTGGGATTCCTAATCCGTTCGTCCAAGGACTTCTCCAAACTTAAAACAATTAAAGTTCTTTACTGTGCCCTAGTGAGAAGCAACCTTGAATATGCATCTCAAATTTGGAACCCCCAATATGAGGTGTATATTCAACGTATTGAAAGAATCCAGAAAAAATTCATTCGATTCCTCAAATACAAATTTAAACTTAAGTCTAATATGACCTATGAAGTTACTTGTGCTCAGTTACACCTCCTGCCACTAGCCATTCGAAGAAATATAAGTGATATTGCCTATCTCATTAATATCACAAATAACACAGTTGACTGTGCGCCGCTTCTTGGGAAGTTATCATTTAAAATCCCCATTAATACTCATCCTCGAATCTTCTCAATCTTTCAAACGCCACACACGCATACCAAGTTCCGCAAAAACTCGTTTATGCTTAGATCTGCTTTATCTTTTAATAACATTTGTAAAAATAATAAAAATTTGGATCTTTTTTGCATCACCGCCACCACTATTCGTAGAACGCTGGCCAACGAGTTCTTCAACTCACACTTTGGTTGAATAATTCGTTGACCAGATTACTTTTTTCAGATTACTTTTTTTTTAGATTATTTTTTTTTTTTAGATTACTTTTTTACCGCATATTGTTATTGTCTTTTTTCTCCCCCCCATTCTTTTTTCTTCCCAGTTGAGTTTTTTGTTTTCCTTAATTATGTAAATTATTCTATCTGTGAAAACTTATAATTAGCTATAATTTTCTTCTGTTCTTATCTATTTACTTTTTTATATTAGCTGTAAGTTTTCCTGTAAAATAAAATAAATAATAAAATAAAATAAAATTTTGATTTTTTTGAAATTTTGATTTTTGAGTTCCCGAGGGATTTTAAAGACTTAGGCCCTTCGTACACAAGGCTACGCAAATCATCGAGTATCGAAGATTTGCGTAGCCTTGTGTACGAAGGGCCTAAATCCACGCGGACGAAGTCGCGGGCATCAGCTAGTTCTTCAATAAACCTCACGTGATGCTGTGCGCGTGCGCGTCGATGGACTCGTTGAGCCACACGAGCGGCGCGCTGACGTCACCCAGCGCCGCGAGCCGCGCCCGCACCGCGCTCGACTTACGTGATGCTGTGCGCGTGCGCGTCGATGGACTCGTTGAGCCACACGAGCGGCGCGCTGACGTCACCCAGCGCCGCGAGCCGCGCCCGCACCGCGCTCGACTTACGTGATGCTGTGCGCGTGCGCGTCGATGGACTCGTTGAGCCACACGAGCGGCGCGCTGACGTCACCCAGCGCCGCGAGCCGCGCCCGCACCGCGCTCGACTTACGTGATGCTGTGCGCGTGCGCGTCGATGGACTCGTTGAGCCACACGAGCGGCGCGCTGACGTCACCCAGCGCCGCGAGCCGCGCCCGCACCGCGCTCGACTTACGTGATGCTGTGCGCGTGCGCGTCGATGGACTCGTTGAGCCACACGAGCGGCGCGCTGACGTCACCCAGCGCCGCGAGCCGCGCCCGCACCGCGCTCGACTTACGTGATGCTGTGCGCGTGCGCGTCGATGGACTCGTTGAGCCACACGAGCGGCGCGCTGACGTCACCCAGCGCCGCGAGCCGCGCCCGCACCGCGCTCGACTTACGTGATGCTGTGCGCGTGCGCGTCGATGGACTCGTTGAGCCACACGAGCGGCGCGCTGACGTCACCCAGCGCCGCGAGCCGCGCCCGCACCGCGCTCGACTTACGTGATGCTGTGCGCGTGCGCGTCGATGGACTCGTTGAGCCACACGAGCGGCGCGCTGACGTCACCCAGCGCCGCGAGCCGCGCCCGCACCGCGCTCGACTTACGTGATGCTGTGCGCGTGCGCGTCGATGGACTCGTTGAGCCACACGAGCGGCGCGCTGACGTCACCCAGCGCCGCGAGCCGCGCCCGCACCGCGCTCGACTTACGTGATGCTGTGCGCGTGCGCGTCGATGGACTCGTTGAGCCACACGAGCGGCGCGCTGACGTCACCCAGCGCCGCGAGCCGCGCCCGCACCGCGCTCGACTTACGTGATGCTGTGCGCGTGCGCGTCGATGGACTCGTTGAGCCACACGAGCGGCGCGCTGACGTCACCCAGCGCCGCGAGCCGCGCCCGCACCGCGCTCGACTTACGTGATGCTGTGCGCGTGCGCGTCGATGGACTCGTTGAGCCACACGAGCGGCGCGCTGACGTCACCCAGCGCCGCGAGCCGCGCCCGCACCGCGCTCGACTTACGTGATGCTGTGCGCGTGCGCGTCGATGGACTCGTTGAGCCACACGAGCGGCGCGCTGACGTCACCCAGCGCCGCGAGCCGCGCCCGCACCGCGCTCGACTTACGTGATGCTGTGCGCGTGCGCGTCGATGGACTCGTTGAGCCACACGAGCGGCGCGCTGACGTCACCCAGCGCCGCGAGCCGCGCCCGCACCGCGCTCGACTTACGTGATGCTGTGCGCGTGCGCGTCGATGGACTCGTTGAGCCACACGAGCGGCGCGCTGACGTCACCCAGCGCCGCGAGCCGCGCCCGCACCGCGCTCGACTTACGCAGCAGCTCGCTCGTCACCTCCCACCAGCCCGTCGGGGACGTCATGCGCTCCAGGTACTTGGTGGACAGGGCGCGGCAGGTCTCCACGTACAACGGCCACGCCTGCAGACAGGCGAAGGACATCATCAGCAACAGCCATTCCAGCCAGTCAACGGCTCACTACTGACTTACTGAGCATCTGTTGTATTGTAAACTTGTTTAGAAAAGAACAACCGCCGAGTTTCTTGCTGGTAGAGTCAGACGATACAAAAGCACTTGTAAAAAGTTTATTTGAATAAACAATATTTCTATTCTTTTCTATTCTGCAACCCATCAACGGCTCACTACTGAGCACAGGTCTCCTTTCAGAGAAAGGTTATAGGCCCTAGACCACCACATTGGTAAACTTTATAATAATTTTATTAAAGAATATTATTAAGATCAAGCAAAACCAAAAGTTAATCCTTGAAATCTAATCAGATGATTGTTTTAACTTTAAAGTTATCAACCGATGGACGTCCACTGCTGGACAAAGGTCTCTTGCATGGACTTCCACAGGCCTCGGTCTTGTGCCGCCTGAATCCAGCGGCTCCCTGTGACTCGCTTGATGTCGTCGGTCCACCTGGTGGGGGGTCTGCCAACACTGCGCTTCCCGGTGCGGGGTCGCCACTCCAGCACCTTGGGACCCCAACGACCATCAGCTCTTCGAACTATGTGCCCCGCCCATTTCCTTTACTATCTAATCTTGCTTTACCATCTAAATTTTTTAAATAGGATATGTTGATAAAACTAACTTTGAACTGGGAAAAAAACTCACCAAATGTTCGTCGTTCAGCACTGAAAAGTAGTTCTCAACGATTTGCGACAGCAGCGTTCTGTTCGCGTCGTGTATCTTGTCTCCCTCCAGGCACTCCTTGATAATGTTCAGCTGTTTCATGAACAGCAGCTCCTCAAGCTCAAGATCTTTTGGCTTAGTCCTGGGCACCTCTGAAAATGACTCAGCGAGGCATCGCTCTAAGGGCGGCCTCAAGTTGTTCGGGGGCATCGTTCGGCAGAGGATTTGAAGGTTCTCGAAGAATAGCATTATGTCTGACTCCTGCAAGAGAATTTTTTTTATGAGCAATGATGTCCTCCTAGTAATGATGCCCGTGAACGGGTTCCACCGGCGGGAATGGGTGCTACTTTCTGTCTGCCCGTCTTAACATGTATTGAATTGTAAGTACTCATTGTGGAAACACTGCAAACATAGCATAGTGTCTATTGTATTGTAAACTTGTTTTGAAAAGAGCAACCGCCGAGCTTCTTGCTGATTCTTCTCGGCAGGAAGGGCATTCCTAACAAGTGGTGGACTCGACGATTCAAAAGCACTTGAAAAAAAAATTATTTGAATAAAAAATATTTCTATCCTATTCTATTTCTAAGTTAAACAGTGTTAGCCTAGTGGTTAGTCCTGCGGTCTCCTTTTCTAGCTGCAGAATCAGCTCATCGTGTTGCCACCATTGCATTCTATGCAGAATCAGATACTGATCGAAACGAACACAAACACGACATATCTGCCATTCTTTTTCCAAGAGTGTAGTGCTGGATATCCTGGCTGCAGCATCAGACCAAGAATTCCATAATCTTGCATAGTTATAATATAGCATACATGAGTGTTTCAAATTTTAGGACACACGTATGTTTGACAATAAATACATTAGGCGTCCAAGAACCCTACCGCAGCTAACAAAACAGCTGATGACCTTGAAACGGCTGGACCGATTTTGATAAACATTTCGAAGAACCACCACAAGAAAACCTACTTTTAAATAAAAAAAACCGTACGCAAATCGGTTTACCTATTTAAGAGCCATGGTGCCACAGACAGACAGACACACACACACAGCGGTCAAACTTATAACAACCCTTTTTTGCTTTTACGTCAGGGTTTAAAAGAACTTAAAAAAACTTATTACAATGTAAATAGCTACATAATAATATTGTAAAATTAATATTTTGAAAAGAGCAACTGCAGTTTCTTGCCGGCTCTTCTCAGCAGAATCCGCTTTCCGAACCGGTGGTAGAGTCATGACGTGTCATAAGAGCCACAGGTTGGCCTATGTGAAATAAATAATTTTGAATTTGAATTAAAAATATTTAAGACAAAGGCATCTGTTCAATTTTGGAAATAATAATATATAAAAATTCTTTAAAAAAGCCACTGAAAAGTATGAAATAATTTCAGTTTGTACACGTATGTTGAAGTCGGGCGGGCCTAAATAGAAACGATGGAACGAATGCGCCACGCTAGCCAAAATTTTAGTTTGTAGGTCCAGGCACAGAATATAATAGTACTTGGTACAGGTATGTTGAAGTCGGGCTAGCGTCGCAGTTTCATAGTTCTATCGTATACAAACTGAAATTATTATATACTTTTCAGTGGCGTTTGAAGTCGTTTTTAAAGAATTTTCATATATTATTATTTTCAGCTTTTTATTGTAGCTTCATAGGATAAATGTACAAATTCTTTGATCGCGAGCGATTTGTTTCTATTCATTGAGGAGTTCCGTCCTCTGTCACCCAAGATAGTCATCAGATCTTCACCAAATTTAAATGGGACCAACCTGACGGTATGTCCTTTTTAATAAATAAAAAAATGATTGAAAACGGTTCAGATTTGACGAAGTTATGGAGTAACATCAACAAAAACTGAGAAGTTCCGTCCTCCATCATCGAAGATATTCATCAGATCTTCACCAAATTAAATGTGACCAACCTGACGGTATGTCCTTTCAAATACAAAAAAAAAAATTAGTTATGGAGTAACATCGACAAACAAAAACGCGTCGAATTGAGAACCTCCTCTTTTTTTTTTTTTTGAAGTCTGTTTAAAAAACTGACCTCGTTACCGCCAGACACGATCCCTTGCAGGAAGTTCTCCATCAACCGTTTGGCGGATCCGGAGGTGTGGGCCTGCCGCGCGGCCAGCTTGACGCAGCCCGCCTTCCACAGCGAGCCGCGGTGGAACACCTCGTGCAGGAAGCAGAGGTCCAGCGGCGGCAGCGGCTTGGGGTACTCCGCCGTGAGGGTGCCGAGGATCGCCAGCAGCACCCACTCTGGATAGTCGTATGATGGGGATGTCACCTGAAAGCGCATTGTTGGTCGTTTACGAAAATGTTTAGATTTTTTCATAAATATTGCTGTACATAATACTGAAAAACTAAACTTAAATATAGAAAGGACGTTTGTACATCTTATCGCTACAAAATGTGGATTTCTTCCAGATCCTCGATATATGATGTACCACGCTCGCGACGGGCATGTGCCCCACGCCCTGAGGTTCACGGTTGACGCACTGGTACACCCCGCTCCGGTACGTTCCCAAGCTCCTGAAACAGTCGCACCTGCTTCCGGAAGCACTCCATCATCCCGCGGACCACGCTCGCGACGGGCATGTGCCCCACGCCCTGAGGTTCACGGTTGTCGCACTGGTACACCCCGCTCCGGTACGTTCCCAAGCTCCTGAAACAGTCGCACCTGCTTCCGGAAGCACTCCATCATCCCGCGGACCACGCTCGCGACGGACATGTGCCCCACGCCCTGAGGTTCACGGTTGTCGCACTGGTACACCCCGCTCCGGTACGTTCCCAAGCTCCTGAAACAGTCGCACCTGCTTCCGGAAGCACTCCATCATCCCGCGGACCACGCTCGCGACGGGCATGTGCCCCACGCCCTGAGGTTCACGGTTGTCGCACTGGTACACCCCGCTCCGGTACGTTCCCAAGCTCCTGAAACAGTCGCACCTGCTTCCGGAAGCACTCCATCATCCCGCGGACCACGCTCGCGACGGGCATGTGCCCCACGCCCTGAGGTTCACGGTTATCGCACTGGTACACCCCGCTCCGGTACGTTCCCAAGCTCCTGAAACAGTCGCACCTGCTTCCGGAAGCACTCCATCATCCCGCGGACCACGCTCGCGACGGGCATGTGCCCCACGCCCTGAGGTTCACGGTTGTCGCACTGGTACACCCCGCTCCGGTACGTTCCCAAGCTCCTGAAACAGTCGCACCTGCTTCCGGAAGCACTCCATCATCCCGCGCACCACGCTCGCGACGGGCATGTGCGCCACGCCCTGAGGTTCACGGTTGTCGCACTGGTACACCCCGCTCCGGTACGTTCCCAAGCTCCTGAAACAGTCGCACCTGCTTCCGGAAGCACTCCATCATCCCGCGGACCACGCTCGCGACGGGCATGTGCCCCACGCCCTGAGGTTCACGGTTGTCGCACTGGTACACCCCGCTCCGGTACGTTCCCAAGCTCCTGAAACAGTCGCACCTGCTTCCGGAAGCACTCCATCATCCCGCGGACCACGCTCGCGACGGGCATGTGCCCCACGCCCTGAGGTTCACGGTTGTCGCACTGATACACCCCGCTCCGGTACGTCCCCAAGCTCCTGAAACAGTCGCACCTGCTTCCGGAAGCACTCCATCATCCCGCGGACCACGCTCGCGACGGGCATGTGCCCCACGCCCTGAGGTTCACGGTTGTCGCACTGGTACACCCCGCTCCGGTACGTTCCCAAGCTCCTGAAACAGTCGCACCTGCTTCCGGAAGCACTCCATCATCCCGCGGACCACGCTCGCGACGGGCATGTGCCCCACGCCCTGAGGTTCACGGTTGTCGCACTGGTACACCCCGCTCCGGTACGTTCCCAAGCTCCTGAAACAGTCGCACCTGCTTCCGGAAGCACTCCATCATCCCGCGGACCACGCTCGCGACGGGCATGTGCCCCACGCCCTGAGTTTCACGGTTGTCGCACTGGTACACCCCGCTCCGGTACGTTCCCAAGCTCCTGAAACAGTCGCACCTGCTTCCGGAAGCACTCCATCATCCCGCGGACCACGCTCGCGACGGGCATGTGCCCCACGCCCTGAGGTTCACGGTTGTCGCACTGGTACACCCCGCTCCGGTACGTTCCCAAGCTCCTGAAACAGTCGCACCTGCTTCCGGAAGCACTCCATCATCCCGCGGACCACGCTCGCGACGGGCATGTGCCCCACGCCCTGAGGTTCACGGTTGTCGCACTGGTACACCCCGCTCCGGTACGTTCCTAAGCTCCTGAAACAGTCGCACCTGCTTCCGGAAGCACTCCATCATCTCGCGGACCACGCTCGCGACGGGCATGTGCCCCACGCCCTGAGGTTCACGGTTGTCGCACTGGTACACCCCGCTCCGGTACGTTCCCAAGCTCCTGAAACAGTCGCACCTGCTTCCGGAAGCACTCCATCATCCCGCGGACCACGCTCGCGACGGGCATGTGCCCCACGCCCTGAGGTTCACGGTTGTCGCACTGGTACACCCCGCTCCGGTACGTTCCCAAGCTCCTGAAACAGTCGCACCTGCTTCCGGAAGCACTCCATCATCCCGCGGACCACGCTCGCGACGGGCATGTGCCCCACGCCCTGAGGTTCACGGTTGTCGCACTGGTACACCCCGCTCCGGTACGTTCCCAAGCTCCTGAAACAGTCGCACCTGCTTCCGGAAGCACTCCATCATCTCGCGGACCACGCTCGCGACGGGCATGTGCCCCACGCCCTGAGGTTCACGGTTGTCGCACTGGTACACCCCGCTCCGGTACATTCCCAAGCTCCTGAAACAGTCGCACCTGCTTCCGGAAGCACTCCATCATCCCGCGGACCACGCTCGCGACGGGCATGTGCCCCACGCCCTGAGGTTCACGGTTGTCGCACTGGTACACCCCGCTCCGGTACGTTCCCAAGCTCCTGAAACAGTCGCACCTGCTTCCGGAAGCACTCCATCATCCCGCGGACCACGCTCGCGACGGGCATGTGCCCCACGCCCTGAGGTTCACGGTTGTCGCACTGGTACACCCCGCTCCGGTACGTTCCCAAGCTCCTGAAACGGTCGCACCTGCTTCCGGAAGCACTCCATCATCCCGCGGACCACGCTCGCGACGGGCATGTGCCCCACGCCCTGAGGTTCACGGTTGTCGCACTGGTACACCCCGCTCCGGTACGTTCCCAAGCTCCTGAAACAGTCGCACCTGCTTCCGGAAGCACTCCATCATCCCGCGGACCACGCTCGCGACGGGCATGTGCCCCACGCCCTGAGGTTCACGGTTGTCGCACTGGTACACCCCGCTCCGGTACGTTCCCAAGCTCCTGAAACAGTCGCACCTGCTTCCGGAAGCACTCCATCATCCCGCGGACCACGCTCGCGACGGGCATGTGCCCCACGCCCTGAGGTTCACGGTTGACGCACTGGTACACCCCGCTCCGGTACGTTCCCAAGCTCCTGAAACAGTCGCACCTGCTTCCGGAAGCACTCCATCATCCCGCGGACCACGCTCGCGACGGGCATGTGCCCCACGCCCTGAGGTTCACGGTTGACGCACTGGTACACCCCGCTCCGGTACGTTCCCAAGCTCCTGAAACAGTCGCACCTGCTTCCGGAAGCACTCCATCATCCCGCGGACCACGCTCGCGACGGGCATGTGCCCCACGCCCTGAGGTTCACGGTTGACGAACTGGTACACCCCGCTCCGGTACGTTCCCAAGCTCCTGAAACAGTCGTACCTGCTTCCGGAAGCACTCCATCATCCCGCGGACCACGCTCGCGACGGGCATGTGCCCCACGCCCTGAGGTTCACGGTTGACGCACTGGTACACCCCGCTCCGGTACGTTCCCAAGCTCCTGAAACGGTCGCACCTGCTTCCGGAAGCACTCCATCATCCCGCGGTCCACGCTCGCGACGGGCATGTGCCCCACGCCCTGAGGTTCACGGTTGTCGCACTGGTACACCCCGCTCCGGTACGTTCCCAAGCTCCTGAAACAGTCGCACCTGCTTCCGGAAGCACTCCATCATCCCGCGGACCACGCTCGCGACGGGCATGTGCCCCACGCCCTGAGGTTCACGGTTGTCGCACTGGTACACCCCGCTCCGGTACGTTCCCAAGCTCCTGAAACAGTCGCACCTGCTTCCGGAAGCACTCCATCATCCCGCGGACCACGCTCGCGACGGGCATGTGCCCCACGCCCTGAGGTTCACGGTTGACGCACTGGTACACCCCGCTCCGGTACGTTCCCAAGCTCCTGAAACAGTCGTACCTGCTTCCGGAAGCACTCCATCATCCCGCGGACCACGCTCGCGACGGGCATGTGCCCCACGCCCTGAGGTTCACGGTTGACGCACTGGTACACCCCGCTCCGGTACGTTCCCAAGCTCCTGAAACAGTCGCACCTGCTTCCGGAAGCACTCCATCATCCCGCGGTCCACGCTCGCGACGGGCATGTGCCCCACGCCCTGAGGTTCACGGTTGTCGCACTGGTACACCCCGCTCCGGTACGTTCCCAAGCTCCTGAAACAGTCGCACCTGCTTCCGGAAGCACTCCATCATCCCGCGGACCACGCTCGCGACGGGCATGTGCCCCACGCCCTGAGGTTCACGGTTGACGCACTGGTACACCCCGCTCCGGTACGTTCCCAAGCTCCTGAAACAGTCGCACCTGCTTCCGGAAGCACTCCATCATCCCGCGGACCACGCTCGCGACGGGCATGTGCCCCACGCCCTGAGGTTCACGGTTGACGCACTGGTACACCCCGCTCCGGTACGTTCCCAAGCTCCTGAAACAGTCGCACCTGCTTCCGGAAGCACTCCATCATCCCGCGGACCACGCTCGCGACGGGCATGTGCCCCACGCCCTGAGGTTCACGGTTGTCGCACTGGTACACCCCGCTCCGGTACGTTCCCAAGCTCCTGAAACAGTCGCACCTGCTTCCGGAAGCACTCCATCATCCCGCGGACCACGCTCGCGACGGGCATGTGCCCCACGCCCTGAGGTTCACGGTTGACGAACTGGTACACCCCGCTCCGGTACGTTCCCAAGCTCCTGAAACAGTCGTACCTGCTTCCGGAAGCACTCCATCATCCCGCGGACCACGCTCGCGACGGGCATGTGCCCCACGCCCTGAGGTTCACGGTTGACGCACTGGTACACCCCGCTCCGGTACGTTCCCAAGCTCCTGAAACGGTCGCACCTGCTTCCGGAAGCACTCCATCATCCCGCGGTCCACGCTCGCGACGGGCATGTGCCCCACGCCCTGAGGTTCACGGTTGTCGCACTGGTACACCCCGCTCCGGTACGTTCCCAAGCTCCTGAAACAGTCGCACCTGCTTCCGGAAGCACTCCATCATCCCGCGGACCACGCTCGCGACGGGCATGTGCCCCACGCCCTGAGGTTCACGGTTGTCGCACTGGTACACCCCGCTCCGGTACGTTCCCAAGCTCCTGAAACAGTCGCACCTGCTTCCGGAAGCACTCCATCATCCCGCGGACCACGCTCGCGACGGGCATGTGCCCCACGCCCTGAGGTTCACGGTTGACGCACTGGTACACCCCGCTCCGGTACGTTCCCAAGCTCCTGAAACAGTCGTACCTGCTTCCGGAAGCACTCCATCATCCCGCGGACCACGCTCGCGACGGGCATGTGCCCCACGCCCTGAGGTTCACGGTTGACGCACTGGTACACCCCGCTCCGGTACGTTCCCAAGCTCCTGAAACAGTCGCACCTGCTTCCGGAAGCACTCCATCATCCCGCGGTCCACGCTCGCGACGGGCATGTGCCCCACGCCCTGAGGTTCACGGTTGTCGCACTGGTACACCCCGCTCCGGTACGTTCCCAAGCTCCTGAAACAGTCGCACCTGCTTCCGGAAGCACTCCATCATCCCGCGGACCACGCTCGCGACGGGCATGTGCCCCACGCCCTGAGGTTCACGGTTGTCGCACTGGTACACCCCGCTCCGGTACGTTCCCAAGCTCCTGAAACAGTCGCACCTGCTTCCGGAAGCACTCCATCATCCCGCGGACCACGCTCGCGACGGGCATGTGCCCCACGCCCTGAGGTTCACGGTTGTCGCACTGGTACACCCCGCTCCGGTACGATTTGATCTCGCGCTCCATCAACTTGGTGACCAGTTGGTGAACACCGTTCAAGGCCGCTTGATTAGTGTACTTGAACACTTCGGGCCAGATTTCGCCTAAAAATAGTTTTTGTAATTCATACTTTATACTTTTACTAGATGATGCCTGCGACTTCGTCCGCGTGGTTTAAGGTTGTATTAACTACCGCGGGAACTCTGTAATTTTCGAGGACAAAAAGTAGCATATGTGTTAATCCTGGGTAGGAGCTATCTCCAAATTTCAGCCAAATAGGATCATTCGTTGTGGCGTGAAAGAGTAACAAACATCCATCCATACTTACATCCTCATAAATTTTCGCATTCATAATATTAGTAGGATTTCATTCACACACACACACACACACATACATACACACACACACATGTTGTGAATATCATGATTGTTTCTATTGTTTTAATCTTAATTTTACTTCTCTGTTCTTTCTTTCTATTTTTAAATTAAGTAGTATTTTTTGGCCTTATAATCTAAAAATAACTATGTATAAACGCTGTTGATTACTTATGAATAAATAAATTGTCACAGCTCACCTAATGTGAACCTAAAATATCAATCGAGTTTGGACAGTTGGCAACACTGCGGACAATAGAACTCGTGCTCTGTGTGCTCTGTGGTCGACGCGAAAAATGGACACTTTTTTTGCTTGTGTAACCTGACGTGTGTAACGTGCGTGTCTTGTAACTAATAAAAGTGTACCTATCATTCCGTGCCTATCATTACAAAAACCAACCACATCGACTTCCAACAAGGACATTGGCGACCGTGACAAATTTATAGAAGAATCTGCAAGCTACGGCCGTCGGCCGAACAACAAAATGTCTGACACCCGCCACCACGAGATATTATCTGTATACAGTATTGTAACTTCATACAAACGGACGAAGCGCGAGCTATGCCTACGCGCCTCGATCTCGGTAAGCGCTCGGTACGCAGACAGTCGCGACTGTGCCGCAGTGACGAACGGACGGTGTTATGTTTTTTAACAATAACTGCGCAATTTTTTTACTAAAAATAAGTTCAAGTACATATTTAATATGACGAGGAGGATATATTAGAATGCGGATTTTTTATACTTTAAAATTTAATAATAAAGCATTTCGTACGTCTCAGTCGAGGCGCAAATATTTTTCGGTCGCAAATTTATAAGACCGATTTGTTATTCATTCATAAACATGGTTTTAGGGTTCCGTACCAAAATGGTAAAAATGGAACCCTTATGGTGAGACTTTCTCCGTCCGTCCGTCCGTCCGTCTGTCACAGTCGATTATTTAAGTAACTATTAAAGCTATCGACATGAAATTTGGAATAGTTGTGTATAATAGTGGCCCAACAACATTGGAATAAGAAAAAATCAAAAATTCTTTTTAGTTTAATTAAAAAAGAGGAAAAATCGGGAGTTTGAAATTTCAAAGTAAGATAACTATACCGAGTGGGGTATCATATGAAAGGGCTTTACCTGTACATTCTAAAACAAATTTTTATTTATTTTTAAATATAATAGTTTTTGAATAATCGGGCAAAATGTCGAAAAATATACCGTTCCCCCCCCCCCCTTATCTCCGAAGTTTACCAATCGAAAAATCAGAAATAATTATGGTCAATAGAGGTTTATGTATATTTTAAAGGAAAAATAAAACCAACGCTCTAACTAGCATAGTTTTTTTTATATTAACAATAGACCTCCACAAACAAAGTTAACGATTAATAAGCAAATTTATATAATATTATCGTTTTACTTTTACTTCTAGAGTACGGAACCCTCGGTGTGCGAGTCCGACTCGCACTTGGCCGGTTTTTTTTAATTAAATCTACCAATCAAAAAACAACACGCATTTTTATTGAACACTTCCTATTTAATTCACAAAGTATTTTATTTGTTTATATAAAAAAAAGTATATTTACAATCACAAAACTAAATGGAAACACAAGTAGGCAAATGTAATTAAAATGCTGGAGGCGGGCAGCCCTATCGCATGTTCACGTACCGCGCGGCTGTAGGCATTTATGTCAAAGATACGGCCGAGTTACAATACTGTATACAGATACAGATAATATTACCGTGACGAGATTGTCGGCGCGACGCCATCAGTTAAGTGCCATAAATCCTTTTTTCCTGTCTAATCACCAACTAACATTTATTTTCCAGGTTCATTTGTGCAAATAGTACTCAATTCAAGCATGATTTTGTTATAATAAATTACAATGCTCGACAAAATTGACCTCGAATAGGTTAGGTATGTTACCTACTCAACTTAATTATTTAGCAATTTGATTTAATTTTCCTATTTTGGGATAGTTTGTTCTAAATTACAACACAGCTTGGTCCTTAGTCAATCAAAATTAGTTCATTTTCCTTCGGATTTCATCTAGTAAAGTATTTACATTCAATTCAACAAACTCACAAACAAAAGCTCTTCGTGCTACAACTATTAGGTATTTAGACATTAAAATTGCCTCGCTGAACATTCCAGGGACG
Organism: Oeneis ivallda; assembly: GCA_029955525.1. NCBI lineage: Eukaryota > Metazoa > Arthropoda > Insecta > Lepidoptera > Nymphalidae > Oeneis > Oeneis ivallda. The sequence continues at coordinate 2,378,979 of JARPMR010000017.1, read as the reverse complement.
CGGTCACTTCGTAATCCAGACCTAGCTGCCAAGTCTAATCAGCTGCTTGCGCGCGCGGCTGTATAGGCATTGGAAGGGGTCTGCAAGCGGTGTTCCCAGTGTCGCTGAATGACAGGAACGTGAGCGAGCATTTAATTATTAATATTTTACAAAAACAACTCCATTAATTGCTTTGCAGTATAAAACACACTTGCAATTTGTTTGTTATAACTTAACTATAAACCTATGCTTTCATTCAGCTCTTAGTAAGAATTTAAATTTATATTTTTAAATTATTAAAGTTTACAATTACTAATTAACAAAATGACTGAAACTACACCACTTACTGCAAAGGAGTTAAAAGAATTATACTAGCGGCACGCTATGATGGCCGGTTTGACACATTACAATAGTGATGTGGAATGTCAATTTATTCTCGAACAAAAAACAATTAAGTTTTGTTTTTGTACCTGATTAAATAGGTTTAATAAAACAAAAATGTATATGTTTATTTAATTTATTTGAACGAACTGAATATTTGAATGAAAATGAATATACATACTTTATATGCACACAAGAAACATATGAATACAAAAGATACCAAAAAAGGTGCCACAAAAGGCCATAATTAATCAGATTCGTCCATACTACTATTTTCACTGTCGTCACTGCTATCATCACCTACATTAATAATTATATGTTCGTTTTCTATAATATTATCTATTTTCACATCTCTTTCATAATCTTCCCTTATTAATTTAACAGTTCTATTCACAACCTTTTCCCAGTCTCCTTTAGTCACATGTTCACAAGCTTCTTCTAATAATTTTAGCATTTTTTTTGTGGTAAATGGGGGTTCTGTATTGTGTCTTGCAGCATATCCCTTAATTTGAGCCCACACCAACTCAATCGCATTATACTCACAATGGTAAGGCGGTAACCGTATAACTCTGTGCCCATGTTCTAATGCTATTTCGTCAATGACGTATCGGATCTTGGTTGGTTTGTTTTCTTTTAAAAGACGTACTAATTCCGCTTTTAACATATTCATGTTTGCATCTACGCCATTTTTACGAAGCCATGCGACGATATCAGCTTTCTTTTGGGATTGGGCAGGTGGCTTGTCAATTTGCATCGAGTGGTATGGGGCGTTGTCCATAATTATAATAGATGGTTCAGGGAGGCTACACAACATTGAGGTAAACCATTCAGTAAACTTTTGTCCATTCATGTCTTCATGATAGTCTCCAGTGGTTTTTGACGCAAAAGCCATGAGAGAACCTTCGACAAACCCGTTGATGGTTCCGGCGTGACAAATTATAAGTCGCGATCCTTTTCCTACAGGAACTTTGGAAGTAGATGCTGCTGTGTCATCGTTCCAAGAACGGCCTACAGTATGGTTAGCATTAAGCCATGTTTCATCCAAGAACACAACATTTTGCCAATTTTTGATTTCTTTCACTTGCCGTAAAAAAGTATACCTTGCCATCGCTATATCAAATCTATCCATCAATATTTTGCGTTTGTTACATTTTTTGTATCGAAATCCAATGGTCTTCAAAATCTTCGTTAAAGAACTTTCCCCACCGAAGAATAATCCAGCTTCCTTCAGTGAATGCACCAACTTTTTTCTTGTTGGATACTCCTTCTGTAAATAGTAGCCGTAAACATGTCTTCGGATAGCATCGGCATCAAAGCTATCGATGCCTACGACTGGTTTTGCTCGTTTTCTCTTTTTTGGTGTGTGAAGTTTATTTTCTTCTGTGCCAGTCTCGCCATATTTTTTTTTAGTTATCCGTCTAACAGTTCGTTGTCCAATATTAAGCGCATCAGCTACGCGTTCAACCACTGACGTTATAGGTAAAATTGGCCCTCCATTTTGAGCTTCACGATCGAAATAGTTACGAAGGCGTATTACGAACTCACGTGTCTGACTATTTAGAACAGTTCTCTGCGTACGTTCGGTCATATCGACGAAATCCACAACAAAGGGCTTGAACAGAGTCCAAATTAACGAGCAAGGGTCAACAGTAATGCAGTATCAATATTTGAAATCCAAAGCCAGGTCAAAACTATATCACAATCGCATTGCACTGACAGTTTATACTTTTCGAAGCAACGTCAATTCGAAACTGCTTTGTTTTGCATTGAGCATTGACGCGAGTTTGCCGGAGGTAGTAGTTGTGCTAGCCAGCGATCCTATGTGACGATCGTATTAGATTCCATTTTTAAAAATTTTCAATTTAGAAAACCAAATGCCGATTTGTGGTATATATCATATAAAAATAAAAATTTTACCTTTTGTATGAAACAGCTGATATTTTTTTGCGATTTCAGAGGTTTGTCCACATAGTGAAAATTGTTCATATTCACAAGTACATTCACCCCTTAAATGGTGCAAACTGATTTTTCTACACTTGTATACATTTTAGAAATCAATTTAATAAATAAATTTTGAGTCCTAAACCTAAAACTACATTCGATAAAATTTATGAATCTCTGCACATCACTATCGTCAATAAAGTAATACAATTATTTCCTTCAAAGTCGTTATCAATTAATACGGAACTTCATGAGCGGACAAACGTCAAACCGGCCATCATAGCGTGCCGCTAGTGTACAATATTTCACTCACATGTTATGTAATGGACAAACTAACAGGGAATATTCCAAAAACACCTATAAACATGCAACAACTAAAGTTACCTACAGGCATACGTCTAGCTGATCCCAACTTTGATCAGCCAGCACCAATAGATGTTTTGATTGGTGCTGATATTTTCTGGGACATCATTGGGTGCGAGCAACTATCTCTCGGCCCCGACAAGCCTAAATTAAGAAGTTCCAAATTTGGTTGGTTAATTGCAGGTCCTTTATCAAATACAAATATTCACCCAAAAAACAATCAATATCTTGCTAACTTAGTGCATGTAGACGAAATAGACAAACAACTAAGCAAATTTTGGGAACTTGAATCAGTCCCATTGAAACCAAGAACGAAATTGCATGTGAAGATCACTTCTTACGTAATACTTACCGCTTGAGCACAGGTAGATTTTGTGTAAAATTACCTTTAACTAAAGATCCTGCATGTCTTGGTGATTCTCATAATCTAGCCAAGCAACGTTTCATTAATTTAGAAAAAAGACTAAGAAAGAAGCCAGTTGTTAAGTCACAATATATAGAACTCATTCGCGAATACGCCGAATTAGGCCACTTACAAAAATCCGAAATTTCTAGACCAAATCCATCATACTTCCTTTGCCATCACGCTGTCTTCAAGGCCAACAGCGAATCAACGAAAATCCGCGTCGTATTTGATGGGTCGGCGCGCGTTCCCTCCTCAGGCTTATCAATAAATGACATTCAGCTAACAGGCCCAAACATTCAAGACTCTCTTTTCTCCATACTAATAAGAGCACGTCAATACAAATACATTATCACCGGTGACATCGAAAAAATGTACCGTCAGATCCAAATTCATGAAGCACAGCGAAATCTTCAATTGATATTGTGGAGAGAAGATGAGTCCTTGCCTTTAGAAACATATCGTTTGAATACTGTCACTTACGGTTTTGCAAGTGCCAGCTATTTGAGCACTCGATGCATTTGGCAACTGGGTGAGGAATGCGAGGATGAGCAAATTAAAACTATAATACAACACGACTTTTACGTTGATGACTTAATAACCGGTGCAGATGATGAACAAAGTCAAACACATTCAAAGGTCTGTTTCTGAGACTCTAAAAAAGGGTTATTTCAACTTACGAAAATACAGGTCAAATTCTAAAGCAATTTATAAATCTTCAAATATAGATTTATCCGAAAATCGCATCAGCGAGTCTTCAAGCACTTTAGGCTTAAATTGGAACTCTAATTCTGATACACTACATTTTACTACTGAACTACAATTTAAAAATGACATTTTAACTAAAAGAATAATTTTATCATCCTCATTTAAAATTTTTGACCCTCTTGGACTACTAAGCCCTTGTATCATAAAACCCAAAGTTATTTTGCAAACCTTATGGCTCACCAAAATTGGCTGGGATGATCCGGTGCCGGATGACATTCGATCAGCGTGGCAAATATTCGCTAACAATTTAGAAGCTATTCTCACACTGGCAATTCCCAGACAAACTATATGCGACTCACCTGTCAGCATAGAGCTACATTCCTTTAGTGATGCTTCTCAGACTGCACATGGTGCATGTATCTATTTAAAATCCACAAATCAAGAAGGTATCTCTACTGTCAAATGGCTATGCGCCAAATCGAAGGTAGCACCTATAAAGCCAACGACTATACCTAGGTTGGAATTAAGTGCAGCGCTGTTGAGTGCCAGATTGGTACAAACTACTACAAGTTCTTTAAGATGTCAGGTTAACCGTTTCATACACTGGTGCGATTCCACTGTAGTACTTGGTTGGCTTAGCAATGCACGAAACCTGAAAACATTTGTAGCCAATCGTGTAGTTGAGATATGCGAGCTCACAGAGGCTGCCGCGTGGCGCTACGTCCCCACCGCTCAAAATCCAGCGGATCTAATCTCACGAGGGGTACACCTCACGAAATCACACATTCTGATATTTGGTGGTCAGGACCCTCATTTCTTTTGGAACCAGAATGCGAATGGCCTCAGTCAGAGGACACTACAAATCTCATCTTACCAGAAATAAAATCGCATGCTAGTACAACCACACCAATTGATTCCGTCATACAAATGGAAAATTATTCTAAACTTATTAAACTAAAACGCGTTACAGCTTACATACTGAGATTTTCAAATAATATTAAAAACCCTAAAACTAAAACTACTGGTGATCTAACTACAGACGAATTAGCTCAAGCATTTAAATTTCTATGCATAACAGCTCAGAAACAATCTTTTCCGGATGATTACTCTACACTAATTAAAAACAAGACACTCAACTCTAAATCAAGTATCTTGTCATTATCTCCATTCATCGACAAAGAAAACCTGATCAGAGTTGGTGGTCGAATAGACGCCTCTGATCTAAGCTATGATCAAAAACATCCAATACTTTTACATTCATCCCATCATCTTACAAAACTAGTTTTTCTACACTACCATATACAACATTTACATGCTGGTCCGCAATTGTTGCTTGCTTCCGTGCGCGACCAGATTTGGCCAGTCAATGGCAGGCGGCTCGCTAGGAGTACAGTACAAAAATGCGTTGTTTGTCGACGAGCTCAAGGCAAAACACTCAACCCCATCATGGGAAATTTACCTTCACAGCGCATAACTCCTGATTTTCCATTTCGAACCGTCGGAGTGGATTTCGCTGGTCCATTTATGACACTAAATAGAAAAGGTCGCGGTGCTCGACTCGTTAAAAGTTATCTTTGTCTTTTCATATGTTTACGTTACAAATGCCTACATTTAGAGGCAGTCAGCGACTTGACTTCTAATTCTTTTATTTTAACGATGCGCAGAATGATTTCGAGACGAGGAAAGCCGCTCGAAATCTTCTGTGATAACGGCCGGAACCTGGTAGGAGCAGCCAGGGAACTCGGCAATTTATTAAAGAAAAACACGGAGCCTATAATCGACTTTGCAACCCAGGAAGAGATTAAGTTTGTTTTTTCACCTCCTTATGCTCCAAACTTCGGCGGCATATGGGAAGCCGGCGTAAAATCCGCTAAGTATCACATTAAAAGGGTAATGGGAAATTGTCACTTAACTTTTGAGGAATTGAGTACATTATTTGCACAGGTTGAAGCCATACTAAATAGCCGACCCTTGTGTCCTTTGTCCCCATCTCCTGACGATTTCCTAACCCTCACTCCCGGGCACTTCCTGATTGGCCGTCCGCTGACATCGGTGCCTTCACCATCGCTTTTGGACTACAAAACAACTTCCCTAACACGCTACACTCGACTCGAACAAATAAGACAACATTTTTGGAAGCGTTGGCAGAGGGAATATATACATGAACTTCAACAACGCTGCAAGTGGCGAACTAACAATGGACCTCATCTACATATTGGAGACTTAGTACTCATACACGAAGAGAACGTGCCTCCACTCTCCTGGCGAATGGGACGAATCATTCGAATGTTTCCTGGTCGTGATGGAGCCTCCAGAGTAGTCCATGTACAAACAACTCAAGGAACAATTAGAAGATCACTAGGAAGGATCTGTCCTTTGCTTCATAATGAAAGTGACCTTTGATTCAAGATTTCACAAATCAGCTTTGAAAGCAATCTTTCAAAAGGGGGGAGGATGTCACAGCTCACCTAATGTGAACCTAAAATATCAATCGAGTTTGGACAGTTGGCAACACTGCGGACAATAGAACTCGTGCTCTGTGTGCTCTGTGGTCGACGCGAAAAATGGACACTTTTTTTGCTTGTGTAACCTGACGTGTGTAACGTGCGTGTCTTGTAACTAATAAAAGTGTACCTATCATTCCGTGCCTATCATTACAAAAACCAACCACATCGACTTCCAACAAGGACATTGGCGACCGTGACAAATTTATAGAAGAATCTGCAAGCTACGGCCGTCGGCCGAACAACAAAATGTCTGACACCCGCCACCACGAGATATTATCTGTATACAGTATTGTAACTTCATACAAACGGACGAAGCGCGAGCTATGCCTACGCGCCTCGATCTCGGTAAGCGCTCGGTACGCAGACAGTCGCGACTGTGCCGCAGTGACGAACGGACGGTGTTATGTTTTTTAACAATAACTGCGCAATTTTTTTACTAAAAATAAGTTCAAGTACATATTTAATATGACGAGGAGGATATATTAGAATGCGGATTTTTTATACTTTAAAATTTAATAATAAAGCATTTCGTACGTCTCAGTCGAGGCGCAAATATTTTTCGGTCGCAAATTTATAAGACCGATTTGTTATTCATTCATAAACATGGTTTTAGGGTTCCGTACCAAAATGGTAAAAATGGAACCCTTATGGTGAGACTTTCTCCGTCCGTCCGTCCGTCCGTCTGTCACAGTCGATTATTTAAGTAACTATTAAAGCTATCGACATGAAATTTGGAATAGTTGTGTATAATAGTGGCCCAACAACATTGGAATAAGAAAAAATCAAAAATTCTTTTTAGTTTAATTAAAAAAGAGGAAAAATCGAGAGTTTGAAATTTCAAAGTAAGATAACTATACCGAGTGGGGTATCATATGAAAGGGCTTTACCTGTACATTCTAAAACAAATTTTTATTTATTTTTAAATATAATAGTTTTTGAATAATCGGGCAAAATGTCGAAAAATATACCGTTCCCCCCCCCCCTTATCTCCGAAGTTTACCAATCGAAAAATCAGAAATAATTATGGTCAATAGAGGTTTATGTATATTTTAAAGGAAAAATAAAACCAACGCTCTAACTAGCATAGTTTTTTTTATATTAACAATAGACCTCCACAAACAAAGTTAACGATTAATAAGCAAATTTATATAATATTATCGTTTTACTTTTACTTCTAGAGTACGGAACCCTCGGTGTGCGAGTCCGACTCGCACTTGGCCGGTTTTTTTTAATTAAATCTACCAATCAAAAAACAACACGCATTTTTATTGAACACTTCCTATTTAATTCACAAAGTATTTTATTTGTTTATATAAAAAAAAGTATATTTACAATCACAAAACTAAATGGAAACACAAGTAGGCAAATGTAATTAAAATGCTGGAGGCGGGCAGCCCTATCGCATGTTCACGTACCGCGCGGCTGTAGGCATTTATGTCAAAGATACGGCCGAGTTACAATACTGTATACAGATACAGATAATATTACCGTGACGAGATTGTCGGCGCGACGCCATCAGTTAAGTGCCATAAATCCTTTTTTCCTGTCTAATCACCAACTAACATTTATTTTCCAGGTTCATTTGTGCAAATAGTACTCAATTCAAGCATGATTTTGTTATAATAAATTACAATGCTCGACAAAATTGACCTCGAATAGGTTAGGTATGTTACCTACTCAACTTAATTATTTAGCAATTTGATTTAATTTTCCTATTTTGGGATAGTTTGTTCTAAATTACAACACAGCTTGGTCCTTAGTCAATCAAAATTAGTTCATTTTCCTTCGGATTTCATCTAGTAAAGTATTTACATTCAATTCAACAAACTCACAAACAAAAGCTCTTCGTGCTACAACTATTAGGTATTTAGACATTAAAATTGCCTCGCTGAACATTCCAGGGACGCGGTCACTTCGTAATCCAGACCTAGCTGCCAAGTCTAATCAGCTGCTTGCGCGCGCGGCTGTATAGGCATTGGAAGGGGTCTGCAAGCGGTGTTCCCAGTGTCGCTGAATGACAGGAACGTGAGCGAGCATTTAATTATTAATATTTTACAAAAACAACTCCATTAATTGCTTTGCAGTATAAAACACACTTGCAATTTGTTTGTTATAACTTAACTATAAACCTATGCTTTCATTCAGCTCTTAGTAAGAATTTAAATTTATATTTTTAAATTATTAAAGTTTACAATTACTAATTAACAAAATGACTGAAACTACACCACTTACTGCAAAGGAGTTAAAAGAATTATACTAGCGGCACGCTATGATGGCCGGTTTGACACATTACAATAGTGATGTGGAATGTCAATTTATTCTCGAACAAAAAACAATTAAGTTTTGTTTTTGTACCTGATTAAATAGGTTTAATAAAACAAAAATGTATATGTTTATTTAATTTATTTGAACGAACTGAATATTTGAATGAAAATGAATATACATACTTTATATGCACACAAGAAACATATGAATACAAAAGATACCAAAAAAGGTGCCACAAAAGGCCATAATTAATCAGATTCGTCCATACTACTATTTTCACTGTCGTCACTGCTATCATCACCTACATTAATAATTATATGTTCGTTTTCTATAATATTATCTATTTTCACATCTCTTTCATAATCTTCCCTTATTAATTTAACAGTTCTATTCACAACCTTTTCCCAGTCTCCTTTAGTCACATGTTCACAAGCTTCTTCTAATAATTTTAGCATTTTTTTTGTGGTAAATGGGGGTTCTGTATTGTGTCTTGCAGCATATCCCTTAATTTGAGCCCACACCAACTCAATCGCATTATACTCACAATGGTAAGGCGGTAACCGTATAACTCTGTGCCCATGTTCTAATGCTATTTCGTCAATGACGTATCGGATCTTGGTTGGTTTGTTTTCTTTTAAAAGACGTACTAATTCCGCTTTTAACATATTCATGTTTGCATCTACGCCATTTTTACGAAGCCATGCGACGATATCAGCTTTCTTTTGGGATTGGGCAGGTGGCTTGTCAATTTGCATCGAGTGGTATGGGGCGTTGTCCATAATTATAATAGATGGTTCAGGGAGGCTACACAACATTGAGGTAAACCATTCAGTAAACTTTTGTCCATTCATGTCTTCATGATAGTCTCCAGTGGTTTTTGACGCAAAAGCCATGAGAGAACCTTCGACAAACCCGTTGATGGTTCCGGCGTGACAAATTATAAGTCGCGATCCTTTTCCTACAGGAACTTTGGAAGTAGATGCTGCTGTGTCATCGTTCCAAGAACGGCCTACAGTATGGTTAGCATTAAGCCATGTTTCATCCAAGAACACAACATTTTGCCAATTTTTGATTTCTTTCACTTGCCGTAAAAAAGTATACCTTGCCATCGCTATATCAAATCTATCCATCAATATTTTGCGTTTGTTACATTTTTTGTATCGAAATCCAATGGTCTTCAAAATCTTCGTTAAAGAACTTTCCCCACCGAAGAATAATCCAGCTTCCTTCAGTGAATGCACCAACTTTTTTCTTGTTGGATACTCCTTCTGTAAATAGTAGCCGTAAACATGTCTTCGGATAGCATCGGCATCAAAGCTATCGATGCCTACGACTGGTTTTGCTCGTTTTCTCTTTTTTGGTGTGTGAAGTTTATTTTCTTCTGTGCCAGTCTCGCCATATTTTTTTTTAGTTATCCGTCTAACAGTTCGTTGTCCAATATTAAGCGCATCAGCTACGCGTTCAACCACTGACGTTATAGGTAAAATTGGCCCTCCATTTTGAGCTTCACGATCGAAATAGTTACGAAGGCGTATTACGAACTCACGTGTCTGACTATTTAGAACAGTTCTCTGCGTACGTTCGGTCATATCGAGAAAATCCACAACAAAGGGCTTGAACAGAGTCCAAATTAACGAGCAAGGGTCAACAGTAATGCAGTATCAATATTTGAAATCCAAAGCCAGGTCAAAACTATATCACAATCGCATTGCACTGACAGTTTATACTTTTCGAAGCAACGTCAATTCGAAACTGCTTTGTTTTGCATTGAGCATTGACGCGAGTTTGCCGGAGGTAGTAGTTGTGCTAGCCAGCAATCCTATGTGACGATCGTATTAGATTCCATTTTTAAAAATTTTCAATTTAGAAAACCAAATGCCGAGTTGTGGTATATATCATATAAAAATAAAATTTTACCTTTTGTATGAAACAGCTGATATTTTTTGCGATTTCAGAGGTTTGTCCACATAGTGAAAATTGTTCATATTCACAAGTACATTCACCCCTTAAATGGTGCAAACTGATTTTTCTACACTTGTATACATTTTAGAAATCAATTTAATAAATAAATTTTGAGTCCTAAACCTAAAACTACATTCGATAAAATTTATGAATCTCTGCACATCACTATCGTCAATAAAGTAATACAATTATTTCCTTCAAAGTCGTTATCAATTAATACGGAACTTCATGAGCGGACAAACGTCAAACCGGCCATCATAGCGTGCCGCTAGTGTACAATATTTCACTCACATGTTATGTAATGGACAAACTAACAGGGAATATTCCAAAAACACCTATAAACATGCAACAACTAAAGTTACCTACAGGCATACGTCTAGCTGATCCCAACTTTGATCAGCCAGCACCAATAGATGTTTTGATTGGTGCTGATATTTTCTGGGACATCATTGGGTGCGAGCAACTATCTCTCGGCCCCGACAAGCCTAAATTAAGAAGTTCCAAATTTGGTTGGTTAATTGCAGGTCCTTTATCAAATACAAATATTCACCCAAAAAACAATCAATATCTTGCTAACGTAGTGCATGTAGACGAAATAGACAAACAACTAAGCAAATTTTGGGAACTTGAATCAGTCCCATTGAAACCAAGAACGAAATTGCATGTGAAGATCACTTCTTACGTAATACTTACCGCTTGAGCACAGGTAGATTTTGTGTAAAATTACCTTTAACTAAAGATCCTGCATGTCTTGGTGATTCTCATAATCTAGCCAAGCAACGTTTCATTAATTTAGAAAAAAGACTAAGAAAGAAGCCAGTTGTTAAGTCACAATATATAGAACTCATTCGCGAATACGCCGAATTAGGCCACTTACAAAAATCCGAAATTTCTAGACCAAATCCATCATACTTCCTTTGCCATCACGCTGTCTTCAAGGCCAACAGCGAATCAACGAAAATCCGCGTCGTATTTGATGGGTCGGCGCGCGTTCCCTCCTCAGGCTTATCAATAAATGACATTCAGCTAACAGGCCCAAACATTCAAGACTCTCTTTTCTCCATACTAATAAGAGCACGTCAATACAAATACATTATCACCGGTGACATCGAAAAAATGTACCGTCAGATCCAAATTCATGAAGCACAGCGAAATCTTCAATTGATATTGTGGAGAGAAGATGAGTCCTTGCCTTTAGAAACATATCGTTTGAATACTGTCACTTACGGTTTTGCAAGTGCCAGCTATTTGAGCACTCGATGCATTTGGCAACTGGGTGAGGAATGCGAGGATGAGCAAATTAAAACTATAATACAACACGACTTTTACGTTGATGACTTAATAACCGGTGCAGATGATGAACAAAGTCAAACACATTCAAAGGTCTGTTTCTGAGACTCTAAAAAAGGGTTATTTCAACTTACGAAAATACAGGTCAAATTCTAAAGCAATTTATAAATCTTCAAATATAGATTTATCCGAAAATCGCATCAGCGAGTCTTCAAGCACTTTAGGCTTAAATTGGAACTCTAATTCTGATACACTACATTTTACTACTGAACTACAATTTAAAAATGACATTTTAACTAAAAGAATAATTTTATCATCCTCATTTAAAATTTTTGACCCTCTTGGACTACTAAGCCCTTGTATCATAAAACCCAAAGTTATTTTGCAAACCTTATGGCTCACCAAAATTGGCTGGGATGATCCGGTGCCGGATGACATTCGATCAGCGTGGCAAATATTCGCTAACAATTTAGAAGCTATTCTCACACTGGCAATTCCCAGACAAACTATATGCGACTCACCTGTCAGCATAGAGCTACATTCCTTTAGTGATGCTTCTCAGACTGCACATGGTGCATGTATCTATTTAAAATCCACAAATCAAGAAGGTATCTCTACTGTCAAATGGCTATGCGCCAAATCGAAGGTAGCACCTATAAAGCCAACGACTATACCTAGGTTGGAATTAAGTGCAGCGCTGTTGAGTGCCAGATTGGTACAAACTACTACAAGTTCTTTAAGATGTCAGGTTAACCGTTTCATACACTGGTGCGATTCCACTGTAGTACTTGGTTGGCTTAGCAATGCACGAAACCTGAAAACATTTGTAGCCAATCGTGTAGTTGAGATATGCGAGCTCACAGAGGCTGCCGCGTGGCGCTACGTCCCCACCGCTCAAAATCCAGCGGATCTAATCTCACGAGGGGTACACCTCACGAAATCACACATTCTGATATTTGGTGGTCAGGACCCTCATTTCTTTTGGAACCAGAATGCGAATGGCCTCAGTCAGAGGACACTACAAATCTCATCTTACCAGAAATAAAATCGCATGCTAGTACAACCACACCAATTGATTCCGTCATACAAATGGAAAATTATTCTAAACTTATTAAACTAAAACGCGTTACAGCTTACATACTGAGATTTTCAAATAATATTAAAAACCCTAAAACTAAAACTACTGGTGATCTAACTACAGACGAATTAGCTCAAGCATTTAAATTTCTATGCATAACAGCTCAGAAACAATCTTTTCCGGATGATTACTCTACACTAATTAAAAACAAGACACTCAACTCTAAATCAAGTATCTTGTCATTATCTCCATTCATCGACAAAGAAAACCTGATCAGAGTTGGTGGTCGAATAGACGCCTCTGATCTAAGCTATGATCAAAAACATCCAATACTTTTACATTCATCCCATCATCTTACAAAACTAGTTTTTCTACACTACCATATACAACATTTACATGCTGGTCCGCAATTGTTGCTTGCTTCCGTGCGCGACCAGATTTGGCCAGTCAATGGCAGGCGGCTCGCTAGGAGTACAGTACAAAAATGCGTTGTTTGTCGACGAGCTCAAGGCAAAACACTCAACCCCATCATGGGAAATTTACCTTCACAGCGCATAACTCCTGATTTTCCATTTCGAACCGTCGGAGTGGATTTCGCTGGTCCATTTATGACACTAAATAGAAAAGGTCGCGGTGCTCGACTCGTTAAAAGTTATCTTTGTCTTTTCATATGTTTACGTTACAAATGCCTACATTTAGAGGCAGTCAGCGACTTGACTTCTAATTCTTTTATTTTAACGATGCGCAGAATGATTTCGAGACGAGGAAAGCCGCTCGAAATCTTCTGTGATAACGGCCGGAACCTGGTAGGAGCAGCCAGGGAACTCGGCAATTTATTAAAGAAAAACACGGAGCCTATAATCGACTTTGCAACCCAGGAAGAGATTAAGTTTGTTTTTTCACCTCCTTATGCTCCAAACTTCGGCGGCATATGGGAAGCCGGCGTAAAATCCGCTAAGTATCACATTAAAAGGGTAATGGGAAATTGTCACTTAACTTTTGAGGAATTGAGTACATTATTTGCACAGGTTGAAGCCATACTAAATAGCCGACCCTTGTGTCCTTTGTCCCCATCTCCTGACGATTTCCTAACCCTCACTCCCGGGCACTTCCTGATTGGCCGTCCGCTGACATCGGTGCCTTCACCATCGCTTTTGGACTACAAAACAACTTCCCTAACACGCTACACTCGACTCGAACAAATAAGACAACATTTTTGGAAGCGTTGGCAGAGGGAATATATACATGAACTTCAACAACGCTGCAAGTGGCGAACTAACAATGGACCTCATCTACATATTGGAGACTTAGTACTCATACACGAAGAGAACGTGCCTCCACTCTCCTGGCGAATGGGACGAATCATTCGAATGTTTCCTGGTCGTGATGGAGTCTCCAGAGTAGTCCATGTACAAACAACTCAAGGAACAATTAGAAGATCACTAGGAAGGATCTGTCCTTTGCTTCATAATGAAAGTGACCTTTGATTCAAGATTTCACAAATCAGCTTTGAAAGCAATCTTTCAAAAGGGGGGAGGATGTCACAGCTCACCTAATGTGAACCTAAAATATCAATCGAGTTTGGACAGTTGGCAACACTGCGGACAATAGAACTCGTGCTCTGTGTGCTCTGTGGTCGACGCGAAAAATGGACACTTTTTTTGCTTGTGTAACCTGACGTGTGTAACGTGCGTGTCTTGTAACTAATAAAAGTGTACCTATCATTCCGTGCCTATCATTACAAAAACCAACCACATCGACTTCCAACAAGGACATTGGCGACCGTGACAAATTTATAGAAGAATCTGCAAGCTACGGCCGTCGGCCGAACAACAAAATGTCTGACACCCGCCACCACGAGATATTATCTGTATACAGTATTGTAACTTCATACAAACGGACGAAGCGCGAGCTATGCCTACGCGCCTCGATCTCGGTAAGCGCTCGGTACGCAGACAGTCGCGACTGTGCCGCAGTGACGAACGGACGGTGTTATGTTTTTTAACAATAACTGCGCAATTTTTTTACTAAAAATAAGTTCAAGTACATATTTAATATGACGAGGAGGATATATTAGAATGCGGATTTTTTATACTTTAAAATTTAATAATAAAGCATTTCGTACGTCTCAGTCGAGGCGCAAATATTTTTCGGTCGCAAATTTATAAGACCGATTTGTTATTCATTCATAAACATGGTTTTAGGGTTCCGTACCAAAATGGTAAAAATGGAACCCTTATGGTGAGACTTTCTCCGTCCGTCCGTCCGTCCGTCTGTCACAGTCGATTATTTAAGTAACTATTAAAGCTATCGACATGAAATTTGGAATAGTTGTGTATAATAGTGGCCCAACAACATTGGAATAAGAAAAAATCAAAAATTCTTTTTAGTTTAATTAAAAAAGAGGAAAAATCGGGAGTTTGAAATTTCAAAGTAAGATAACTATACCGAGTGGGGTATCATATGAAAGGGCTTTACCTGTACATTCTAAAACAAATTTTTATTTATTTTTAAATATAATAGTTTTTGAATAATCGGGCAAAATGTCGAAAAATATACCGTTCCCCCCCCCCCCCCTTATCTCCGAAGTTTACCAATCGAAAAATCAGAAATAATTATGGTCAATAGAGGTTTATGTATATTTTAAAGGAAAAATAAAACCAACGCTCTAACTAGCATAGTTTTTTTTATATTAACAATAGACCTCCACAAACAAAGTTAACGATTAATAAGCAAATTTATATAATATTATCGTTTTACTTTTACTTCTAGAGTACGGAACCCTCGGTGTGCGAGTCCGACTCGCACTTGGCCGGTTTTTTTTAATTAAATCTACCAATCAAAAAACAACACGCATTTTTATTGAACACTTCCTATTTAATTCACAAAGTATTTTATTTGTTTATATAAAAAAAAGTATATTTACAATCACAAAACTAAATGGAAACACAAGTAGGCAAATGTAATTAAAATGCTGGAGGCGGGCAGCCCTATCGCATGTTCACGTACCGCGCGGCTGTAGGCATTTATGTCAAAGATACGGCCGAGTTACAATACTGTATACAGATACAGATAATATTACCGTGACGAGATTGTCGGCGCGACGCCATCAGTTAAGTGCTATAAATCCTTTTTTCCTGTCTAATCACCAACTAACATTTATTTTCCAGGTTCATTTGTGCAAATAGTACTCAATTCAAGCATGATTTTGTTATAATAAATTACAATGCTCGACAAAATTGACCTCGAATAGGTTAGGTATGTTACCTACTCAACTTAATTATTTAGCAATTTGATTTAATTTTCCTATTTTGGGATAGTTTGTTCTAAATTACAACACAGCTTGGTCCTTAGTCAATCAAAATTAGTTCATTTTCCTTCGGATTTCATCTAGTAAAGTATTTACATTCAATTCAACAAACTCACAAACAAAAGCTCTTCGTGCTACAACTATTAGGTATTTAGACATTAAAATTGCCTCGCTGAACATTCCAGGGACGCGGTCACTTCGTAATCCAGACCTAGCTGCCAAGTCTAATCAGCTGCTTGCGCGCGCGGCTGTATAGGCATTGGAAGGGGTCTGCAAGCGGTGTTCCCAGTGTCGCTGAATGACAGGAACGTGAGCGAGCATTTAATTATTAATATTTTACAAAAACAACTCCATTAATTGCTTTGCAGTATAAAACACACTTGCAATTTGTTTGTTATAACTTAACTATAAACCTATGCTTTCATTCAGCTCTTAGTAAGAATTTAAATTTATATTTTTAAATTATTAAAGTTTACAATTACTAATTAACAAAATGACTGAAACTACACCACTTACTGCAAAGGAGTTAAAAGAATTATACTAGCGGCACGCTATGATGGCCGGTTTGACACATTACAATAGTGATGTGGAATGTCAATTTATTCTCGAACAAAAAACAATTAAGTTTTGTTTTTGTACCTGATTAAATAGGTTTAATAAAACAAAAATGTATATGTTTATTTAATTTATTTGAACGAACTGAATATTTGAATGAAAATGAATATACATACTTTATATGCACACAAGAAACATATGAATACAAAAGATACCAAAAAAGGTGCCACAAAAGGCCATAATTAATCAGATTCGTCCATACTACTATTTTCACTGTCGTCACTGCTATCATCACCTACATTAATAATTATATGTTCGTTTTCTATAATATTATCTATTTTCACATCTCTTTCATAATCTTCCCTTATTAATTTAACAGTTCTATTCACAACCTTTTCCCAGTCTCCTTTAGTCACATGTTCACAAGCTTCTTCTAATAATTTTAGCATTTTTTTTGTGGTAAATGGGGGTTCTGTATTGTGTCTTGCAGCATATCCCTTAATTTGAGCCCACACCAACTCAATCGCATTATACTCACAATGGTAAGGCGGTAACCGTATAACTCTGTGCCCATGTTCTAATGCTATTTCGTCAATGACGTATCGGATCTTGGTTGGTTTGTTTTCTTTTAAAAGACGTACTAATTCCGCTTTTAACATATTCATGTTTGCATCTACGCCATTTTTACGAAGCCATGCGACGATATCATCTTTCTTTTGGGATTGGGCAGGTGGCTTGTCAATTTGCATCGAGTGGTATGGGGCGTTGTCCATAATTATAATAGATGGTTCAGGGAGGCTACACAACATTGAGGTAAACCATTCAGTAAACTTTTGTCCATTCATGTCTTC
This sequence comes from Oeneis ivallda, assembly GCA_029955525.1. Taxonomy (NCBI): domain Eukaryota; kingdom Metazoa; phylum Arthropoda; class Insecta; order Lepidoptera; family Nymphalidae; genus Oeneis; species Oeneis ivallda. The sequence continues at coordinate 2,361,386 of JARPMR010000017.1, read as the reverse complement.
ATGATAGTCTCCAGTGGTTTTTGACGCAAAAGCCATGAGAGAACCTTCGACAAACCCGTTGATGGTTCCGGCGTGACAAATTATAAGTCGCGATCCTTTTCCTACAGGAACTTTGGAAGTAGATGCTGCTGTGTCATCGTTCCAAGAACGGCCTACAGTATGGTTAGCATTAAGCCATGTTTCATCCAAGAACACAACATTTTGCCAATTTTTGATTTCTTTCACTTGCCGTAAAAAAGTATACCTTGCCATCGCTATATCAAATCTATCCATCAATATTTTGCGTTTGTTACATTTTTTGTATCGAAATCCAATGGTCTTCAAAATCTTCGTTAAAGAACTTTCCCCACCGAAGAATAATCCAGCTTCCTTCAGTGAATGCACCAACTTTTTTCTTGTTGGATACTCCTTCTGTAAATAGTAGCCGTAAACATGTCTTCGGATAGCATCGGCATCAAAGCTATCGATGCCTACGACTGGTTTTGCTCGTTTTCTCTTTTTTGGTGTGTGAAGTTTATTTTCTTCTGTGCCAGTCTCGCCATATTTTTTTTTAGTTATCCGTCTAACAGTTCGTTGTCCAATATTAAGCGCATCAGCTACGCGTTCAACCACTGACGTTATAGGTAAAATTGGCCCTCCATTTTGAGCTTCACGATCGAAATAGTTACGAAGGCGTATTACGAACTCACGTGTCTGACTATTTAGAACAGTTCTCTGCGTACGTTCGGTCATATCGACGAAATCCACAACAAAGGGCTTGAACAGAGTCCAAATTAACGAGCAAGGGTCAACAGTAATGCAGTATCAATATTTGAAATCCAAAGCCAGGTCAAAACTATATCACAATCGCATTGCACTGACAGTTTATACTTTTCGAAGCAACGTCAATTCGAAACTGCTTTGTTTTGCATTGAGCATTGACGCGAGTTTGCCGGAGGTAGTAGTTGTGCTAGCCAGCGATCCTATGTGACGATCGTATTAGATTCCATTTTTAAAAATTTTCAATTTAGAAAACCAAATGCCGATTTGTGGTATATATCATATAAAAATAAAAATTTTACCTTTTGTATGAAACAGCTGATATTTTTTTGCGATTTCAGAGGTTTGTCCACATAGTGAAAATTGTTCATATTCACAAGTACATTCACCCCTTAAATGGTGCAAACTGATTTTTCTACACTTGTATACATTTTAGAAATCAATTTAATAAATAAATTTTGAGTCCTAAACCTAAAACTACATTCGATAAAATTTATGAATCTCTGCACATCACTATCGTCAATAAAGTAATACAATTATTTCCTTCAAAGTCGTTATCAATTAATACGGAACTTCATGAGCGGACAAACGTCAAACCGGCCATCATAGCGTGCCGCTAGTGTACAATATTTCACTCACATGTTATGTAATGGACAAACTAACAGGGAATATTCCAAAAACACCTATAAACATGCAACAACTAAAGTTACCTACAGGCATACGTCTAGCTGATCCCAACTTTGATCAGCCAGCACCAATAGATGTTTTGATTGGTGCTGATATTTTCTGGGACATCATTGGGTGCGAGCAACTATCTCTCGGCCCCGACAAGCCTAAATTAAGAAGTTCCAAATTTGGTTGGTTAATTGCAGGTCCTTTATCAAATACAAATATTCACCCAAAAAACAATCAATATCTTGCTAACGTAGTGCATGTAGACGAAATAGACAAACAACTAAGCAAATTTTGGGAACTTGAATCAGTCCCATTGAAACCAAGAACGAAATTGCATGTGAAGATCACTTCTTACGTAATACTTACCGCTTGAGCACAGGTAGATTTTGTGTAAAATTACCTTTAACTAAAGATCCTGCATGTCTTGGTGATTCTCATAATCTAGCCAAGCAACGTTTCATCAATTTAGAAAAAAGACTAAGAAAGCAGCCAGTTGTTAAGTCACAATATATAGAACTCATTCGCGAATACGCCGAATTAGGCCACTTACAAAAATCCGAAATTTCTAGACCAAATCCATCATACTTCCTTTGCCATCACGCTGTCTTCAAGGCCAACAGCGAATCAACGAAAATCCGCGTCGTATTTGATGGGTCGGCGCGCGTTCCCTCCTCAGGCTTATCAATAAATGACATTCAGCTAACAGGCCCAAACATTCAAGACTCTCTTTTCTCCATACTAATAAGAGCACGTCAATACAAATACATTATCACCGGTGACATCGAAAAAATGTACCGTCAGATCCAAATTCATGAAGCACAGCGAAATCTTCAATTGATATTGTGGAGAGAAGATGAGTCCTTGCCTTTAGAAACATATCGTTTGAATACTGTCACTTACGGTTTTGCAAGTGCCAGCTATTTGAGCACTCGATGCATTTGGCAACTGGGTGAGGAATGCGAGGATGAGCAAATTAAAACTATAATACAACACGACTTTTACGTTGATGACTTAATAACCGGTGCAGATGATGAACAAAGTCAAACACATTCAAAGGTCTGTTTCTGAGACTCTAAAAAAGGGTTATTTCAACTTACGAAAATACAGGTCAAATTCTAAAGCAATTTATAAATCTTCAAATATAGATTTATCCGAAAATCGCATCAGCGAGTCTTCAAGCACTTTAGGCTTAAATTGGAACTCTAATTCTGATACACTACATTTTACTACTGAACTACAATTTAAAAATGACATTTTAACTAAAAGAATAATTTTATCATCCTCATTTAAAATTTTTGACCCTCTTGGACTACTAAGCCCTTGTATCATAAAACCCAAAGTTATTTTGCAAACCTTATGGCTCACCAAAATTGGCTGGGATGATCCGGTGCCGGATGACATTCGATCAGCGTGGCAAATATTCGCTAACAATTTAGAAGCTATTCTCACACTGGCAATTCCCAGACAAACTATATGCGACTCACCTGTCAGCATAGAGCTACATTCCTTTAGTGATGCTTCTCAGACTGCACATGGTGCATGTATCTATTTAAAATCCACAAATCAAGAAGGTATCTCTACTGTCAAATGGCTATGCGCCAAATCGAAGGTAGCACCTATAAAGCCAACGACTATACCTAGGTTGGAATTAAGTGCAGCGCTGTTGAGTGCCAGATTGGTACAAACTACTACAAGTTCTTTAAGATGTCAGGTTAACCGTTTCATACACTGGTGCGATTCCACTGTAGTACTTGGTTGGCTTAGCAATGCACGAAACCTGAAAACATTTGTAGCCAATCGTGTAGTTGAGATATGCGAGCTCACAGAGGCTGCCGCGTGGCGCTACGTCCCCACCGCTCAAAATCCAGCGGATCTAATCTCACGAGGGGTACACCTCACGAAATCACACATTCTGATATTTGGTGGTCAGGACCCTCATTTCTTTTGGAACCAGAATGCGAATGGCCTCAGTCAGAGGACACTACAAATCTCATCTTACCAGAAATAAAATCGCATGCTAGTACAACCACACCAATTGATTCCGTCATACAAATGGAAAATTATTCTAAACTTATTAAACTAAAACGCGTTACAGCTTACATACTGAGATTTTCAAATAATATTAAAAACCCTAAAACTAAAACTACTGGTGATCTAACTACAGACGAATTAGCTCAAGCATTTAAATTTCTATGCATAACAGCTCAGAAACAATCTTTTCCGGATGATTACTCTACACTAATTAAAAACAAGACACTCAACTCTAAATCAAGTATCTTGTCATTATCTCCATTCATCGACAAAGAAAACCTGATCAGAGTTGGTGGTCGAATAGACGCCTCTGATCTAAGCTATGATCAAAAACATCCAATACTTTTACATTCATCCCATCATCTTACAAAACTAGTTTTTCTACACTACCATATACAACATTTACATGCTGGTCCGCAATTGTTGCTTGCTTCCGTGCGCGACCAGATTTGGCCAGTCAATGGCAGGCGGCTCGCTAGGAGTACAGTACAAAAATGCGTTGTTTGTCGACGAGCTCAAGGCAAAACACTCAACCCCATCATGGGAAATTTACCTTCACAGCGCATAACTCCTGATTTTCCATTTCGAACCGTCGGAGTGGATTTCGCTGGTCCATTTATGACACTAAATAGAAAAGGTCGCGGTGCTCGACTCGTTAAAAGTTATCTTTGTCTTTTCATATGTTTACGTTACAAATGCCTACATTTAGAGGCAGTCAGCGACTTGACTTCTAATTCTTTTATTTTAACGATGCGCAGAATGATTTCGAGACGAGGAAAGCCGCTCGAAATCTTCTGTGATAACGGCCGGAACCTGGTAGGAGCAGCCAGGGAACTCGGCAATTTATTAAAGAAAAACACGGAGCCTATAATCGACTTTGCAACCCAGGAAGAGATTAAGTTTGTTTTTTCACCTCCTTATGCTCCAAACTTCGGCGGCATATGGGAAGCCGGCGTAAAATCCGCTAAGTATCACATTAAAAGGGTAATGGGAAATTGTCACTTAACTTTTGAGGAATTGAGTACATTATTTGCACAGGTTGAAGCCATACTAAATAGCCGACCCTTGTGTCCTTTGTCCCCATCTCCTGACGATTTCCTAACCCTCACTCCCGGGCACTTCCTGATTGGCCGTCCGCTGACATCGGTGCCTTCACCATCGCTTTTGGACTACAAAACAACTTCCCTAACACGCTACACTCGACTCGAACAAATAAGACAACATTTTTGGAAGCGTTGGCAGAGGGAATATATACATGAACTTCAACAACGCTGCAAGTGGCGAACTAACAATGGACCTCATCTACATATTGGAGACTTAGTACTCATACACGAAGAGAACGTGCCTCCACTCTCCTGGCGAATGGGACGAATCATTCGAATGTTTCCTGGTCGTGATGGAGTCTCCAGAGTAGTCCATGTACAAACAACTCAAGGAACAATTAGAAGATCACTAAGAAGGATCTGTCCTTTGCTTCATAATGAAAGTGACCTTTGATTCAAGATTTCACAAATCAGCTTTGAAAGCAATCTTTCAAAAGGGGGGAGGATGTCACAGCTCACCTAATGTGAACCTAAAATATCAATCGAGTTTGGACAGTTGGCAACACTGCGGACAATAGAACTCGTGCTCTGTGTGCTCTGTGGTCGACGCGAAAAATGGACACTTTTTTTGCTTTCTAATCTTGTGTAACCTGCCGTGTGTAACGTGCGTGTCTTGTAACTAATAAAAGTGTACCTATCATTCCGTGCCTATCATTACAAAAACCAACCACATCGACTTCCAACAAGGACAAAATACTCGCACACCGAGGGTTCCAAACCTTGTCAGGGTTGTACAATCGTACCATGAATATGGTCACAAACTTACTCTCAGGAATGGCGATAGATGGCGCTGCACTTTTTACGTAATATTTCATGAAAGAGTTAAATTAGAAAGTTGAAATTTTCACAGCATTAAGAGACCATTAACATTGATTTTCAGTAGGTATACATTTCAACTTAGTATCTCAAGCCATTTCTAAGAAAAAGAGTCATGACACACGGACGGCTTAATGTTATGGAGATAACATTAAGCCGATTATGGAGATAATCGACAGTCATCATCATTCATCATTAGCAACCCATCAACGACTCACTACAGAGCGCAGGTCTCCTCTCAGAGAAGGGTTATAGGCCATAGTCCACCGCGCTGGCCCAATGCGAATTGGCGGACTTCACACATCTCTTCAAACTTCAAGAACAATATGAAGAACTCTCAGTTGTGCAGGTTTCTTCACGGTGTTTTCCTTCACCGTTGAAGCAAGTGATATTTAATTACTTAAACGCACTTGACTCCGAAAAGTCAGAGGTCCCGGGATCGAGCTTGCGACCCCCTCGAACAGGAGACCACAGTCCTAACCACTAGGCTATCACTGCTTCACACATCTGCACATAATCGACAGTAATGCGTTGGAACTGCTACTTTACGTAATAAGAATAAAGTTACTCAAAGATACATATAAAGAACTAAGAGCTCATAGTACTATTAAACATATATTCTGTGCTAGAGGTCACACATGAGGTTCCGCAGGGAAGTATCCTAGGCCCTCTGTTGTTTCTACTATATATCAATGACTTGCCAGATACCGGCAACAATAACACAATTCTTTTTAATGGACAATATCGAGGATATGGCGAAATACTTACAAGGAACATAATCCAGGACATCCTCGGGTTTCCTGGCAGCATCGATCGGTGTCTTGCAATAAGACGGCGGCAGTTTTACCGTGCGTCTGTATATCTGCAAACGCAAAGCTCTACTGAATCTTTATTTTTTAAACTGGAGTAAAACATTGTTATCTTGCCTGAATTTCACCAGTGACAACCACGTAGATTATTATACAAATTGGCCAAGATCGACTCTCCAAGATAAAAAAAAAACAAAAACAAAAGATTTTCGATAAATCTGTTGTAAATGTTGCTACACAAATCACAATAAATACATAATATATTAATGCTACATGATAAAATGCCTTAGATGTCACTCTCCAAGTCGTCAACTATACCCATGCAAAAAATCACGTCGATCCGTTATCCGTTGCTGCGTGATTGAAAGACAAACCAACAAGCAAATACACTTGCGCATCATACTAATAATATAAATGCGATTAATGATAATATTATAAGTGTCTTTGTTTGTTGGTTTGTCCTTCAAGAGTGACATAGGCAACTTTTCATCCTGGAAAATCAAAGATTTCCTGAGGGATTTTTAAAATTATATCCACAACGAAGTCGCGGGCATCAGCTAGTTTATAATATTAAGTAAGGATTTATATTTAAAAAAATCGGCAGTTGACACTTGACACAGGAGGATCTTGGCTAGTAATTTGTATAATCATCATCAGCAACCCATTAACGTCTGGCTACTGAGCGCAGGTATCCTCTCAGAGGAGGTTTCTAGGCCATAGTCCACCACGCTGGCCCAATGTCAATTGGCGGACTTCACACTCACAAAACTCTTAGGCGTGCAAGTTTTCTCATGATGTTTTCCTTCAACATTGTACCGTATTTCTTTGTTACAATTTCAAGTTGGTCAACTATCGTACAACTAAGTTTTCAAAATTCAAATTCAAATTCAAAATTATTTATTTCACGTAGGCCAACCTGTAGCTCTTATGACACGTCATAACTCTACCACCGGTTCGGAAAAGCGGATTGTGCTGAGAAGAGCCGGCAAGAAACTCAGCAGTTGCTCTTTTCAAAATAATCATTTTACAATATTGATAAGTAGCTATTACATTGTAATAAGTTTTTATACTATCTTGTGGGCAGCTGGATGCCAAGCTGATTTAACCCATGCATCTTTGTTAGAATAGAATAAAATATTTCCACAATGAGGGGAAGTTCCAAGAAAAAAAAACGTACTACATTTCAATTCATGTTAAGACGGGCAGACATGAAAGATTCAGTAGAATAGAATAGAATAGAAATGTTTTTTATTCAAATAAACTTTTACAAGTACTTTTGTATCGTCAATGAGTCTACCACTGGTTCGGAATGCTGTTCCTGCCGAGAAGAACCAGCAAGAAACTCGGCAGTTTCCACAATGAGGGGAAGTTCCACAAAAGCATACGTAATTATTTCTAATTATAATTCAACACATGTTAAGACGGGCAGACATAAAGTAGCCCCATTTCCGCCGGTGGCACCCGTTCACGAGCATGACGCATGACCCAGCCATTGCTTCGCTCAACCATATTTGAGGGAACGTAACAACCCGCATCACACGACAGTGAAAATGTTACCTCGGGGATGTCCTTCAATTTATAGTCTTCAACCTTGAACTCGGCGAGGGCGTTGCAAGCTGCCTCTATGACGGCAGGTTGGTGGGACTCTGCGATATATTGCCAGAGTTTCCTGGCCGCGTCCGTTATGAGTTTGTCGTACTCTGGCGTTGACACTCGAAGTGCTGGGATCTCGGCTAGCAACTTGCAGAGGCTAAGGAAAAATTATAATCTGTCAGTGGCGAAGTGCTCCAATAACACGATTCCCATCGGCTTGCCTTTTGGGGAACCTACCTACTTACTACCTTTCTTTTGCTCACTATAATTTTTTTAGGTATTTATCCGACATAGATCATAAGTTAAAAATGCTACAAGTGAACATAGGATAGTACTAAAGAAGACATTAAGACAATTCATAGACATTCCACTAAAAATAATTATAGACAAAAAACGAATTCCTCCAAAACAATATAATTGTATTCTGTGCTAATATGCCGGTCAAGCGCCGAGTTATATTTTCATAGAAAAAAAACTCCATAGTAAGCATCTGCCTCTTTCATTTCCACTTAAATTAGCCAATACATACCTCCCTGTCTAGCACACGCAATACCACAAGCAAGCCGCTCGGATCGCGGCATATGACAGGGATAGCGATCGATTATATATATTGTGTAAGCGAGCTAGGAGAATAGCATAGCTAGGCATAGGGAATAGCAACATACTAATATAAATGCGAAAGTGTGTTTGTTTGTTGGTTGGTTTGTTCATCAATCACGCCGCAACAGCGCAACGGATTGACTTGATTTTTTGCATGGGTATAGTTGTGGACCTGTAGAATGACATAGGCTACTTTTTATCCCGGAAAATCAAAGAGTCTGCCCATCTTAAGATGTATTGCATTGTTAGTAGGTATGCATTTTTGGAACTTCCCTCATTGTGGAAACACTGCATACATAGCATAGTATTTATTGTACTGTAAACTTGTTTTGAAAAGAGCAACCGCCGAGTTGCTTGCTGGTTCTTCTCGGAGGGAAGGGCATTCTGAACCAGTGGTAGAGTCAGACGATTCAAAAACACTTGTAAAGAGTTTATTTGAATAAAAAACATTTCTATTCTATTCTATTCACTACCACTCATATGCAACTCACCACACAAGACTTTTACACTAATCTCGACGCACGTTTCGCTCCGACACCGGAGCATCCTCAGGAGATGTCGACGTTACAATGCAGTATTGTCTAGACTCTTTCTAGTATTCTTTTTTAATATTTTGCTTGTTCAAAAAAATTTAAAATTCAACATTATTTATTTCACGTAGGCCAACCTGTGGCTCTTATGACAAGTCATGATTCTACCACCGGTTGGGAAAGCGGATTCTGCTGAGAAGAGCCGGCAAGAAACTCAGCAGTTGCTCTTTTCAAAATAATCATTTTACAATATTATTATGAAGCTATTACATTGTAATAAGTTTTTTATACTATCTTGTGGGCAGCTGGATGCCAAGCCGATTTAACCTATGCAACTTTGTTAGAATAAAATATAATATTTCCACAATGAGGGGAAGTTCCAAAAAAAAAGAAAAGTACTACAATTCAATTCATGTTAAGACAGGCAGACACAAAGTAGCCCCATTCCCGTAGGCGGCACCCGTTCACGAGCATGACGCATAATCCAGCCGTTGCTTCGCTCGTTATAAGTAAGAACTGTTACCTAATCTGCACAAGCGGCCTCGAGTCCCTCCCGAGGCGCGGCTCCAACGCCCGCCACGTGCTGGGCGGCGCCACGGCGTTGGCGCGCCACAGGCTGGCCAGCGCCTCCAGCACCAGCGACGTGGCGGCAGCACCCGGCCGGTCCGTGCAGCGGTTGAGGACCGACGATATCACCGACACGAGCTCTAGCCCGTGCGTTGACGCCCTACACGCGAACGAACTTTCTTTTTAATTCAATAGAATAGAATAGAAATGTTTTTTATTAAAATAAACTGTTACAAGTACTTTTGAATCGTCAATGAGTCTACCACTGGTTCGGAATGCCGTTCCTGCCGACAAGAACCAGCAAGAAACTCGGCAGTTGCTCTTTTCAAAATACTTTACAATATACTTAATAGATATTATTCTATGTATGCAGAGTTTCCACAATGAGGGGAAGTTCCACAAAAGCATACGTAATTATTTCTAATTATAATTCAACACATGTTAAGACGGGCAAACAGAAAGTAGCCCCATTGCCGCTGGTGACACCCGTTCACGAGCATGACGCATGACCCAGCCATTGCTTCGCTCAACCATATTTGAGGGAACGTAACAACCCGCATCACACGACACCACCGCGGAAATGTTAAAGAGAGTGTGACATACTAAATAGGCTACGATCTTAAGCGAATTGAAACTAATATGACAAGCTATAGTCCTTGACTGCGATCTCACGTCTCGAACTCCACGTCAGCATCGAAATTAGTGATCTGTATCTACTTTTTCAGTTTAAGCAACTGTTATTTGAATTTTTAATTTGTGTTCATAAATTTAATATGATATTTCCTTAAGTGTGGGTCAACACTTTAATAAAAAATAAAAATAACATTTATCTGTTTATCTATACACCAACTTTTTACAAAAATTTAGAATTTATGACGAAGTTCCTTTTGGTATTTGGCGGATGGAAGGCGAAAAAAGTGTAAGAATTTTCCGTCACGACCCTTATTGCCTTCGTTTATTACACACGTTCCATCATAGCTATGGAGGCGTAGCGAAGGAGTGAAACTATCGGTTCGGGAGTTCGAATCCTGACTTCAGACCATGTCTGTTCTTTTTTTCACAATTTTTGGAACGAAGTTTTATAGAAGAGAAATTCCGAACAAAATATTTGCAGCAAAATTTACTAACGCCATCTATTGTGGGCAGCGTGAACTTGCTCGAATTTGCTTTAATGTCTGCTTATTTTTTACTAGATGGTTCAAGCAAGTGGCGAGAGATGGCGTTGATTCTAAAAGGTAAGGTAAAACATTACGCATTTGAAGCCTCAATAGCCCAATGGTTAAAGGTGCGGACTGAAAACTGAATGGTCGCAGGTTCGAATCCTACCCTTTGCACTATTGTCGTACCCACTCCTAACGCCGGCCCGCGCCGCTGTCCACCAGCAACTCTTGCGGGTACGGAACACACCGCACCTGGCACAGATCAAACTGACCGTATCTCGCATATCCGCCTGACGGCGACCGCCTTGGCGACGTCCACCTCCCACTTGAGGTCGTCGGGCCGGCCCGCGCCGCTGTCCAACAGCAACTCTTGCGGGTACGGCAAACACCGCACCTGGTACACATCAAACTGACCGTATCTCGCATATCCGCCTGACGGCCACCGCCTTGGCGACGTCCACCTCCCACTTGAGGTCGTCGGGCCGGCCCGCGCCGCTGTCCAACAGCAACTCTTGCGGGTACGGCAAACACCGCACCTGGTACACATCAAACTGACCGTATCTCGCATATCCGCCTGACGGCCACCGCCTTGGCGACGTCCACCTCCCACTTGAGGTCGTCGGGCCGGCCCGCGCCGCTGTCCAACAGCAACTCTTGCGGGTACGGCAAACACCGCACCTGGTACACATCAAACTGACCGTATCCCGCATATCCGCCTGACGGCGACCGCCTTGGCGACGTCCACCAGCAACTCTTGCAGGTACGGGAAACACCGCACCTGGTACAGATCAAACTGACCGTATCTCGCATATCCGCCTAACGGCGACCGCCTTGGCGACGTCCACCTCCCACTTGAGGTCGTCGGGCCGGCCCGCGCCGCTGTCCACCAGCAACTCTTGGAGGTACGGGAAACACCGCACCTGGTACACATCAAACTGACCGTATCTCGCATATCCGCCTGACGGCGACCGCCTTGGCGACGTCCACCTCCCACTTGAGGTCGTCGGGCCGGCCCGCGCCGCTGTCCACCAGCAACTCTTGGAGGTACGGGAAACACCGCACCTGGTACAAATAAAACCACCATAATCACTAAGCTCTAAGTCTTTATTGATATGAAACATCTGGGTCAGAACGTTGAGTCAGACCGACGTATGTAGATGTACACCGACGTATGACAGTATGTATCTAGTATGTATGTATGTAGTACGAAACAGTGTTGTTTACTACGGTACACGTAACCTGTGACTTACTTAAAAGAAACAATTTTAACAATAAAAAAATGTCTGATAGTGATAGTATAGTATCGCGTAGAAGCAGGCGTTACTTTGCGGAAGTTCATGATTAGCAAGAAAAGGTAAGAATTATTATTTTGCTATAATCCGCCAACAGAAAAAATCTGTATGGTCAAACATGCAGTAACAAGCTAAGCACTGCTCACCTTCCCAAGCAAGCAAGAAAGCAAAGATCCCAAGCAAGCAATGCCACCACCACTCACATGCACCACCTCAGGAAATCTCCTGAGGATGCTCCGGTGTCGGGGCGAAACGTGCGTCGAGATTAGTGTAAAAGTCTTGTGTGGTGGTGCATGTGAGTGGTGGTGGCATTGCTTGCTTGGGAACTTTGCTTTCTTGCTTGGCTGGGAAGGTGAGCGGTGCTTAGCTTGTTACTGCATGTTTGACCATACAGATTTTTTCTGTTGGCGGATTATCCTACTTAATATTATAAATGTGAAAGTGTGGATGTTTGGATGTTTGTTACTCAATCACGCAATAACGGCTGAACGGATTTGGATGAAATTTGGCATGCATGTAGCCTTTGACATGGAAAAGAACATAGGCTACCTTTTATCCCGATTCCTTAAGTAGTTCCCGAGGGAAAAAAGTTTGTATGTTTGTTACTCAATCATGTCGCAACGATTGAACCGATTTGGCTGACATTTGTTACAGATAGATTGTAGTCTGGAATAGCACATAGGCTACTTTTTATCCCGGGAAATAAGAGAGTTCCCGCGGGAGTACAAAACCTTAATCCACGCGAACGAAGTCGCGGGTATCAGCTAGTAGCAAAATAATTCTAACCTTTTCTTGCTACTGATAGTTTAGAAAGAGTGTGCATATAAATGCACACTCACACATAAGTGTGTACTAAGCTCGATATTACCCGTACAATATAATTTCGATGTTTCACATCTGCCAGGCGTCCCGCAACGGCTCACAGTTTTATATTTAAATATTATACATATAAATAACATACATTAGTAATATAATAAAATTATATTGATATTAAATATATTAATAAACAATGAGTTGCATTTACAAGATCAGCAGGGATTTAAGTACCTGAGTTTCCGCCAGCCGCGTGTATAACATGATGAGCAGCGAGGTCGGAAGGCCTTTGTTAGCTTTCAGCTTGTTGAGTATCGACACCAATGCTGGGACATTCTCCTGAAAAATAAACGTCCAAATGTGTGTCAGGCCACGCGCAGTGTACGATTCCGTAGTTACCCGTCACTATAAATATGCATACTTAAAATGGAGTACATATTTAATTTTCATCATAAAATATAATATAGTAGCCGTATAATATGATGCCCGCGACTTCGTCCGCATGGAAATAGTTTTTAAAATCCCTCGGGAACTCTTTGATTTTACGGGAGAAAAAGTAGCCTATGTCATTCTCCAGGTCCTCAACTACACTCACGCAAAAACTATACTCATGCAAAAAATCACGTCGATCCGTAGCCCCGTTGCGGCATAATTAGAGGACAAACCAACAAACAAACACACTTTCGCATTTATAATATTAGTAAGGAAGTAAGAATTTTTTAAATTTTAGAATAACATTACGAAATTAATGGCATAAACGAGCAAAAACGTCACTGGAAATTTTGTATGGAAATACGCATTGAAAAGGTGTAACTTTCATTAAGTTAAACTAGAAACTTGAAATTTTCACATCATTAAGAGACCATTGACACTTTGTTTTTAATATAAACAACTTAGTACATCTAGCCATTTCTGAGAAAAAGAGCCTTGACACACTGACAGACAGACAGACAAGGAAGCGATCCTATAAGGGTTCCGTTGTTTTTTCAGAACCCTAAAAAAAATGTACAAGGACTTGAGTATTATAATATAAACACATTGAACGATGCAGCAACAACGCTCTATTCAGATTTTGTGATGAGGTTTCCAAATAATAAATTGAATTAAAACTGCATTTTGTTTAATTCTACAGAAATCTTATTTTAATGAAATCTATAATAAAATTCAAAGATTTAATACCCACACTTACCCATAACCAACCCCATAACTTTGTAAAAAAGTGATATTTATTTTCGCCATGTTGGATATGTCATGACGTCATTATATAATCTATGGCTCAATGAACTTCTAATTTCAAGCCAGAAACAAGGCGTATAGCATCAATGCAGCAGCAACATTATCAAAAAGTAATATTTATTTCCGCTATGTTGGATATGTCATGACGTCATTATATAATCTATGGATCACTGAACTTCTAATTTCAGGCCAGGAACAACACATATAGCATCAATCCAGCAGCAACATTATCAAAAAGTAATATTTATTTTCGCCATGTTGGATATATCATGACGTCATTATATAATCTATGGCTCACTGAATTTCTAATTTCAAGCCAGAAACAACGCGTATAGCATCAATGCAGCAGCAACATCATCAAAAAGTAATATTTATTTTCGACATGTTGGATATATCATGACGTCATATTAATAATCTATGGCTCACTGAATCACATCAATGCAGCAGCAACCTATTAACGTCGCATTAAAAATAATTTCGCTCAAGACCTTTATCTGGTACTAAAACTACTAGAAAACTAAAGTTTACTAAAATCTACTGACCTTTGTAGTAGCCATCAACGGCAGGCCTCTCAGACACTCCAATTTCACGCTCGGTCGTGTATCGTTGGCCATTTTGTACAATAATACTGGAAGCACAGTCACGGATACTTCCTTCTTAACCCTCACTAAGTCTATTACAACCTTCAACGCTTGCAAGGTAATATCTTCATTCCCATCCTTATCCATAACAACCCCGACGAAAAAAGTAAGCAGTTCTAACTTTAACTGATCATTTACACTCGTTAATGTATCGAACCAACTCTTTAATTTCCCCGGATTATCTCTCAAACGCTCCCAAGTCTCTAACAATTTGAAATGCACATACAAATTTTTGTCTGAATAAGCCAATTTGGTGAATGTTGTATTCGATTTGAGGTTGGCCATGTGAAGGCCGGTGTCGTGTTTTTGGTCGTTTTGGAAAGTGTCGAGTATTTTTGTGGCGACTTTCAAAGCGTTGTTAGTGAGGTATGACGGCAGATGCATCCACTGCAGGGAGAGACCCACGAATGAGTTGAGGCATATTCTGGAGTATTCGTATTTGCTGATGATGTTCAGACCTGTAAAACAGGAATGCTTATTTAGGACAAAAGTAACACTTTATAATGGTTTCTGAAAATTCTGGGGGGGACGGGGACTCCTTACATAAATTGAACAGCTCGTGCAGGTACAGCGCAGCGGTGCTGGTGAGGTTGGTCGCGAGCAGCATCAGCGCGACGCCGGCCACGCTCTTCAGCTCCGGAGCGTCGAGCGCGAAGCAACGCTCGATCAGGCTGTAGCAGCCGCGCGGGTCACGACTACAAGTAGGTATAAAGGGGGGAACTCCTCACATAGATTGAACAGCTCGTGCAGGTACAGCGCAGCGGTGCTGGTGAGGTTGGTCGCGAGCAGCATCAGCGCGACGCCCGCCACGCTCTTCAGCTCCGGAGCGTCGAGCGCGAAGCAACGCTCGATCAGGCTGTAGTAGCCGCGCGGGTCACGACTACAAGTAGGTATAAAGGGGGGAACTCCTCACATAGATTGAACAGCTCGTGCAGGTACAGCGCAGCGGTGCTGGTGAGGTTGGTCGCGAGCAGCATCAGCGCGACGCCCGCCACGCTCTTCAGCTCCGGAGCGTCGAGCGCGAAGCAACGCTCGATCAGGCTGTAGCAGCCGCGCGGGTCACGACTACAAGTAGGTATAAAGGGGGGAACTCCTCACATAGATTGAACAGCTCGTGCAGGTACAGCGCAGCGGTGCTGGTGAGGTTGGTCGCGAGCAGCATCAGCGCGACGCCGGCCACGCTCTTCAGCTCCGGAGCGTCGAGCGCGAAGCAACGCTCGATCAGGCTGTAGCAGCCGCGCGGGTCACGACTACAAGTAGGTATAAAGGGGGGAACTCCTCACATAGATTGAACAGCTCGTGCAGGTACAGCGCAGCGGTGCTGGTGAGGTTGGTCGCGAGCAGCATCAGCGCGACGCCGGCCACGCTCTTCAGCTCCGGAGCGTCGAGCGCGAAGCAACGCTCGATCAGGCTGTAGCAGCCGCGCGGGTCACGACTACAAGTAGGTATAAAGGGGGGAACTCCTCACATAGATTGAACAGCTCGTGCAGGTACAGCGCAGCGGTGCTGGTGAGGTTGGTCGCGAGCAGCATCAGCGCGACGCCGGCCACGCTCTTCAGCTCCGGAGCGTCGAGCGCGAAGCAACGCTCGATCAGGCTGTAGCATCCGCGCGGTTCACGACTACAAGTAGGTATAAAGGGGGGAACTCCTCACATAGATTGAACAGCTCGTGCAGGTACAGCGCAGCGGTGCTGGTGAGGTTGGTCGCGAGCAGCATCAGCGCGACGCCCGCCACGCTCTTCAGCTCCGGAGCGTCGAGCGCGAAGCAACGCTCGATCAGGCTGTAGCAGCCGCGCGGGTCACGACTACAAGTAGGTATAAAGGGGGGAACTCCTCACATAGATTGAACAGCTCGTGCAGGTACAGCGCAGCGGTGCTGGTGAGGTTGGTCGCGAGCAGCATCAGCGCGACGCCGGCCACGCTCTTCAGCTCCGGAGCGTCGAGCGCGAAGCAACGCTCGATCAGGCTGTAGCATCCGCGCGGTTCACGACTACAAGTAGGTATAAAGGGGGGAACTCCTCACATAGATTGAACAGCTCGTGCAGGTACAGCGCAGCGGTGCTGGTGAGGTTGGTCGCGAGCAGCATCAGCGCGACGCCGGCCACGCTCTTCAGTTCCGGAGCGTCGAGCGCGAAGCAACGCTCGATCAGGCTGTAGCATCCGCGCGGTTCACGACTACAAGTAGGTATAAAGGGGGAACTCCTCACATAGATTGAACAGCTCGTGCAGGTACAGCGCAGCGGTGCTGGTGAGGTTGGTCGCGAGCAGCATCAGCGCGACGCCGGCCACGCTCTTCAGCTCCGGAGCGTCGAGCGCGAAGCAACGCTCGATCAGGCTGTAGCAGCCGCGCGGGTCACGACTACAAGTAGGTATAAAGGGGGGAACTCCTCACATAGATTGAACAGCTCGTGCAGGTACAGCGCAGCGGTGCTGGTGAGGTTGGTCGCGAGCAGCATCAGCGCGACGCCGGCCACGCTCTTCAGCTCCGGAGCGTCGAGCGCGAAGCAACGCTCGATCAGGCTGTAGCAGCCGCGCGGGTCACGACTACAAGTAGGTATAAAGGGGGGAACTCCTCACATAGATTGAACAGCTCGTGCAGGTACAGCGCAGCGGTGCTGGTGAGGTTGGTCGCGAGCAGCATCAGCGCGACGCCGGCCACGCTCTTCAGTTCCGGAGCGTCGAGCGCGAAGCAACGCTCGATCAGGCTGTAGCATCCGCGCGGTTCACGACTACAAGTAGGTATAAAGGGGGAACTCCTCACATAGATTGAACAGCTCGTGCAGGTACAGCGCAGCGGTGCTGGTGAGGTTGGTCGCGAGCAGCATCAGCGCGACGCCGGCCACGCTCTTCAGCTCCGGAGCGTCGAGCGCGAAGCAACGCTCGATCAGGCTGTAGCAGCCGCGCGGGTCACGACTACAAGTAGGTATAAAGGGGGGAACTCCTCACATAGATTGAACAGCTCGTGCAGGTACAGCGCAGCGGTGCTGGTGAGGTTGGTCGCGAGCAGCATCAGCGCGACGCCGGCCACGCTCTTCAGCTCCGGAGCGTCGAGCGCGAAGCAACGCTCGATCAGGCTGTAGCAGCCGCGCGGGTCACGGCTACAAGTAGGTAGAAAAAACTCTTTGATATTCCTAGATAAAAAGTATAAAGTTATTAAAATAAATATTTATTAATTCTGAACTCATTTTGTACAAAATTCACTAAGTATTTCTCAAATAATTAATGCAATTTTCAATACACGCGTCTCGCACCAAACAAGAAGCAAACTACTAAATTTTAAATTATGAAGGTTACGGAATTAGTCCGGTCACGAAAAATGTCTCGTAAAAATGAAAAAAAAAAATCTCGTAGAAATGAAACAAAAAATGTGCATATGCATTTTTCCCGCGGGACTTCTTAAATGAGACGGATTATAAAGCTCCGCATCACATCCCATACAAATCGATATATTACAAGAATATATATCGAATTATAGAGATCTAATTCCATAAGTGCGAAAGGTTGCACCCAAAGCCAAAGCCTCTCCTGCTCACTCATCTAGGTTCGTACGACGCGAAGCGACGTTCGCTTCGCTCGTGCATAGTCGGAGTATATTCGGAACTCGGAGCCGGGTCAGCGCGATCGCGCCGCGCGGTCGTTGAAATGATTCGCGCGAAAATTTAAACTTGATCGATTAATAATTAGTGAGATAATATTTTAACTCATTGGCGCGAAAATTTAAACACGTAATTTAAAATTTATCGATGAGCATGCCGGGCTTTTTGGCTTTTATAGAGTTCGCCACTGCCTACCCTACCTTACCCTGCCTTACCCAAACTAAACCTACCTTACTCAAACAACCTTACTTACCCGTGAGTCAGTAATTCGCCACAGATCCGCGCGAGCACGGGTATGAACGCAACCACGTGCTCCCGTCTCTGCTGATAAATAGCTGCATCCGTGACTGCGGAGTAAGCGGCAAACGCGTACTCTATTTGCTTTGGACTGCATATCTGTTAGTAAAAGCAATTAGTAAATAAAGTTTTTGATGTAAAACATCTCTAGCGACGGTTCAGTCCGACCGAGTGGCGACGCGTCGCCACGCCAACAGTATGTATGCAATATGTATCTAGTAGTATGAATGTATGTAGTACGAAACAGTGTTGTTTACTACGATACACGCATGACGCAACCTGTCTTACTTAAAATAAATAATTTTAACAATAAAATATGTCTCATAGTGATAGTTTAGAAAGAGTGTGCATTTGTGTGTATAGTTCTTGCAATTCACGAGGGCGACTGACTTATGGTTGTGTGTGTGTCGTATCTGTATAAGTGTGAGCGAGCGCAATGCTCGCGCCTGCCCGCTCCCACCTAGGCTTTGACAGGCACGCACACTTATGCAATGTGCATGTACACTAAGTAACCACAAATAAAGCTCACTCGCCTTCGTGAATTGCAAAAACTGTACCAAGCTCGATATTACCTGAACAAAATAATTTCGATGTTTCACATATGCCACGCGTCCCGGCTCACAATTTTTTTTATGTGTGGTACCAACATCATCTCCACAGATAGACGTCCAATTGACACCGGCCGAAATCGCGCGCTTGAAATTGCGGTCTACCTAGTGTCTTTAACCATGAAGTAAACCATCGTGGGGAATCCTATATGCCTGAGAGTTCTCCATAATGTGAATATATGTATCTACAATGAATATATGTAATGTGAATATGCATTAGGCGTAAGGGACTGTGGCCTAAGCCCTGAGAGACGAAACCTCACCCATAGTGCGCCGGCAATGAGTTGAAGTTGATGATGATAATGACTGATAGATGATTTGTATGGTGGGAGGCTTTGGCCGTGGCTAGTTACCACCCTACCGTCAAAAACATGCCCCCAAGCAATGTAGCGTTCCGGCACAATGGGGTGTAGAAACCGATTAGGAGTATGGGTTGAATGTTCACTGCCATAGCCCTTCCAAATTAGCCCACTACCATCTTGGACTGCATTGTCACTTACCATCAGTTGAGATTGCAGTCAAGGAACATCTTGTCATCCAAAAAAAAAATAGAACACAATAGTAATATTTGGAAACCACCTGACAGTCGCAAAACGCGCAACCAATTTTGATTTATCAAACTTCAAAAAAATATAGTACATATAATAAAGCATGCCCAACAAGCAAGCAAGCATGACCAACATGACCAATTACTTCTAGTGATGTATAAAGAATTATTTTTTTTTTTAATCGTATGGCGTTATATACGTAAGCGTTTTTATATTATAAAGAATTATAAATGAAGTACATATAATAAAACCCATATTTTGGCGTGATCAATGTGACCAATTTTTCTTTGAAATTGGTCATAGCGATATCAGATTTGCTTCTTTTTCTATTTTTAGATATTCCAGTAAGAAATTTTTTCACTCCTCACTCCTTTGTATGTCTTCTTACTGTAGTAAATATAAATATAGTGAGTTTATGGTTACTCACCCTCTGAAAAATAATACAGGTTACTAGCAGTTGGAGCTGAGCATCCGTTTGAGGCAGACTCAGCAACAGCTGCCAGGGCCTGATGCTGCTGCGGTGAGGACTGCAGGTCAGCCAGAGGAACACCGGGCGGAGTAACTCCAGACTGTTTGATGCAACTCTGTGGAAAACTGAATAAGTTACACTGAGGCACCATATGCAAGGGCGAGTAATAGCTTCAGAATTATATTGTAAAATGATTATTTTGAAAAGAGCAACTGCTGAGTTTCTTGCCGGCTCTTCTCAGAATCCGCTTTCCGAACCGGTGGTAGAGTCATGACTTGTCATAAGAGCCACAGGTTGGCCTACGTGAAATAAATAAATTTGAATTTGAGAGTATCGGGGCGATAGTCTCGCAGTGCTACCAAATTCGATACAAACTCTATGGGCCTATCTCCACAGGGCGATGCGACTGGTACTATCCGACGATAGTAGGTCGGACTCGTCGCGATTCCCTCGCCCGTGGAGACGGCGCCTAAGAATAAGTAACACTTATTGTTCCAACTCTTCTTCTTCTTTATCAACCGATAGACGTCCACTGCTGGACAAAGGTCTCTTGCATGGACTTCCACAGGCCTCGGACTTGCGCCGCCTGAATCCAGCGGCTCCCTGCGACTCGTTTGATGTCGTCGGTCCACCTGGGGGGTCTGCCAACACTGCGCTTCCCGGTGCGGGGTCGCCACTCCAGCACCTTGGGACCCCTACTTGGGTTCCAACTCATCTAAGCATAATTAGTATGAGCTGTTTCAGACTAGCGTATAAGCTCGTACCGGCATATGCATTTACACGCGCGCCACATTTTGCGCTTCAAAAATCAGACCAATCAGGTCATTGATAGGTGATGCGATAATTTTAATACGTCATGTCTCAACAATATCATATTAGTTTTCAGTTTGATGCCTTGACATGGGTAGCATAAGTATGTCACGCACTCTTTAAACATTTCTGTGGTGGTGTCGTGTGATGCGGGTTGTTACGTTCCCTCAAATATGGTTGAGCGAAGCAATGGCTGGGGCATGCGTCATGCTCGTGAACGGGTGCCACCGGCGGGAATGGGGCTACTTTATGTCTGCCCATCTTAAGATAGAAGTTAGTCTGTATGCATTTTTGGAACTTTCCTCATTGTGGAAACACTGCATATATAGCATAGTATTTACTGTATTGTAAATATGTTTTGAAAAGAGCAACCGCCGAGTTTCTTGCTGGTTCTTCTCGGCAGGAAAGGCATTCCGAACCAGTGGTAGATTCATTGACTATTCAAAAGCACTTGTAAAAGTTTATTTGAATAAAAAATATTTCTATTCTATTCTATTCTATTCTATCATTGGTCAACGGAACACATCTTCACTATGCTCTGCATCAATGGACAGGCAGTGTTCGCTCGAAGCGCGTCAACGCTCGTGTGAGTTGCGCATGTGGCAAAGGGCGAGCCTATAATCACCTACACGCGCTTCCAATGACAGGCTAATATGCGCCGACAAAACGCTAATCTGAAACCGCCCTTAGATTAAGCTCACACTTATTTTTCTTAGGCCCGCTTGCAGAGGCAGGAATAAATTTGTAATTTTGACAGAAACTGTATACGCAATCTGTCAAATCTGCCCTTTTAAACCAGAGTTAGCTGCTAACTCTGGGTTAAGACGGTTCTGCAAGTGCAACTAAATGATCATTTTTACGAGATTTTTTCTGTTAAGTTTCTCTTAGTTCTTTTAGACTAGGATTTCGGAACCAGTGGTCCATGCAACATGGTCGGTGGTAGCCTAGGGACAGATGGGCGAACTTGGCTAAACTACAAGGGTTTCTTGTTGTTTTACTACAGAACCCTAAAAAGGGACAAAAGAAAACTAGCAAAATGCTGAATGCTTCTTCAGTCTTGTCTGCGCAGAATTATAGTATTTCCATAATGTTTCTTGTTTGCTGATTCACACTTTTTATTATTATTAATCATGTAGGTACTAATATTAAGCAGCGATAGCCTAGTGGCAGAGTAAAGATGTGGTCACGACTGTGGTCTCCTATTCGGGCAGTCGCAGATTCGATCCTGGGTACGTACCTCTGAGTTTTCGAAGTTAAGTGTGTTTAAGAAATTAAATATCACATGCTTTAACGGTGAAGGAAAACATCGTGAAGAAACCTGCACATCTGAGAGTTCTCCATAATGTTCTCAAAGGTGTGTGAAGTCCGCCAATTCGCATTGGGCCAGCGTGGTGGATTATGGCCTATAACCCTTCTGAGAAGACCTCGCTCAGTAGTGAGCCGATGATGGGTTGATAATGATGATGATGATGAATATTATAAATGTGTTTGTTGGTTTGTCCTTCAATCACGCTGCAACAGAACTAAGGATCAATGTGATTTATTGCATGGGTATAGTTGAGGACCTGGAGAGTGACATAGGGTACTTTCTATACTGGAAAATTGAAGAGTCCCTGAGGGATTTTCAAAACTAAATCAATGCAGACAAAGTCACTGGCATCAGCTAGCAGTCTATATACTAGTAATTAATTATCTTATGTCACATTATATGTGTCAAACACCCTTTCTATAAAATTAAATGAGACACAACTTACGTATACTCGGGATGAGTACACAGGGCATGCATCTGAGCCAGTACATCACCCTCCATCTCCTTATTCTTCTCCAGGACTGTGATGAAGGGGTGGCGGGGGGAGCGCAGGGAGAATTGACACCTGTACGCCTGACCAGGTACCAGCCTGGATTTCAGATCCAGGACCAACAGACCGGCCATGGTGGAGATTATTGCAGAGTAGTTACTGTGAACAAAAATAAGAAATAAGAAATCTTAATTTGAAAAACTCAGTATAGTGCATAGGATTGGAATCCTGACCCCTAAACTAGGAAAGCCTGTATCTTAGGGGCCAGTGCCATTCCCAAACATTGATTTATATTATGATTTCACTGGTGCACATAAAACAATGAGTAGAGATTCCTACATTGAATGAAATTATACATAGTTTAAGAAAATGATGAAACAAAAAGAAAAGATAGTAAAATAAAAATATTGCATATTGCAATGAAACTTTAATCAAAAAAGATGTCCATTCACATGAGAATGGCAAGATGAGGTAGGGTAGCATAGTCGAGTGGCATGGTGTAAGTGTTTAAAATATATTAATTAACATAACTTTACCAAAGAAGTGTAATGTCAGATCATCATTTGACCATTGAAATAACATAGCATTAATGACATGCATTTGTAATAGCATACCATACTTATGTACATACAGTACCCGGCGATGTATATTGCACATCGGCCTTTGGAATAAAACACTATTCTATTCTATTGCAAGGAGAGCTAGCCAGAGATTCACGTAGTAATTACTGAAATCTCTTCACAATCGACGAGCACATCACGTAATATCTATATATATAAAAGAAAGTGGTGTTAGTTACACTATTTATAACTCAAGAACGGATGAACCGATTTGGCTGAAAATTGGTGGAGAGGTAGCTTAGAACCAGGAGACGGACATAGGATACTTTTTATCCCGTACGACCGCGTTTCTGTCAAGTCACTATAAAACGTGGTATAACAAAAACGCATCTGACATGGAATAACAAAACGCAAATGACAGTGGAATAACAAAACGTAAATGACAGCTAAACGTAATTTTGTCTTTAGTTAAGTATGTTAAAAAATTTGACAATTATAAAAGTGTTATAATAAAGCACTACTGATATTATAAATGCGAAAGTGTGTTTGTTTGTTGGTTTGTCCTTCAATCACGTCGCAACAGAACAGCGGATTGATGCGATTTTTTTCATGGGTATAGTAATGGATGTAGTAGTGGTTCCTCAGACCGGGAGAGCTACTTTTATTTTGGATAATGAAAGAGTTCCCGCGGGATTTTTAAAAACTAAATCCATGCGGACGAAGTCGCGGGCATCAGCTAGTATATAAAAAAAATACAGTCGAAATGTGAATAGAATAGAATAGTGTTTTATTCCAAAGGCCGATGTGCAATATATATCGCCGGTTACATGTACAATGATAGCTTTGTGGTTAGTTCCGCTTTTTGGGGTACTTCTCTCTCTGACTTTTCAGAGTTAAGTGTGGTTAAAGAAATTAAATATGACTTTCATCCTGAGTAAATCTGAATCTAGCATAACTGAAAGTTTCCATAGTGTTCTCAAAAATGAAGTGAAGTGAAGTTTACAAATTGTGTGGATTGGTAAAATTCACTTCACTTCCTCTTCTCTTTTTTGCCATTGTGGTGAACTATGTCTATTGGCATATGTGTATTGTATTGTATTGTTTATTTCTTCTTCATTGAGGCTTATAGGCTTTATAGAAACCTGAGGATACAGCGCGAGAAAAGAGAAAGAGAGAAACATCTGGATCACCAAACGCGTCGAGTTCGACACGAAATAAGAGGGTCAATACTTCCAATACTTCTAATTCTCAAACACCTCGAGCAGGACAAGGACTTCCATTGTACAAGGCCTCAACAAAGGAAGTAATCAAACCAAATATCTTGAATTATGTTGAACGAGGTCGTTCAGCTTCCTTCTCTGAGGGTTCAAAAAACTTCTAAATGCCACCGACACCTGGAAATATAGTAAAACAACATCACACGAAAAAACATTAACAAACAGCACCCCAAGCCGGCTGGTCACCGTGGGGGAAGAAGACTACCAACTGCGTCACCTAAACTACAACAGCAATCTGAGGCACAAACAAGTCTTGAACGTAACATAATATACATCTCAACATATAATACCCTATCCTTAAGAACAAACGAAAACTTGGCTGAACTGACCCTAGCATTGGAAAACGTAAAATGGTCTATAGTGGGACTGAGTGAAGTCAGACGCCAAGGAGAAAGCATTGAAGATCATGGCTCATTCATTTTTTATTTTAAGGGAGATACTCCAGGCCAATATGGGGTGGGTTTTATAATAAAACATGAATTAAAAACTTTCATTGATGAAATTATTGGAGTATCGGAGCGCATCACAGTACTTAACTTGAAGATGCCTTCTAATGACGAAAAGTGGTCAATAATACAGATATACTCCCCAACTGAACAATCCAGCAACACAGAAATCGACTCTTTCTATGCCTTATTAACAGACACTATAAAAAACCATTCCCATAACAACTTAGTAATTATGGGAGACTTCAACGCCAGGACAGGAAAAGAGGAGATGATGAAGATATGGTCTTAGGCGCGTTCTGTTCAGGGAACAGAACTAGAAACGGAGAAAAGCTCATCCAACTAGCATACGAAAACAACCTGAAAATACTCAATAGCCTGTACAGAAATCGGGAAAACAACAGGTGGACGTGGATATCACCTGATGGACGATATAAGAATGAGATCGATTATATTCTTACCAATAAGAGCAAAAACTTTACTGATTGTAGAGTTGTGAATAACTTGAATTTCAACAGTAACCATAGAATGGTCAGAGCAAGGCTAATACTCGACAATTTAAAGAAAAAGAGACCTTTCAAGGTTAAGCAAGGAAATGTCGCACTAAGAAACTCTGATGATCTGAAGAAGTTACTAGAAGGATTTACAGAAGCTACTAGGGAATTGGATACGCAGAGCAAGTATAATAAATTATTAGATCTTCTAAATACAAATACATGTGTTAAATCAAAAAATGAACCGAATACAAGAAAATGGCTATCAAAAGAGACAAGTGATTTGTTACAGACTAGGGCTAATTTGATAGCAGGGGTTAAAAAGACAAAGAGTATAAGGAGGAAAATAACTGAAACAAGCAAAACTATTAAAACCGGATTAAGAAAAGACTACCAGAGGTACAGGTTAGGAATATTGGAAAGTTGCATTCAGAAGACTGGAGGCACTAAAAAAGCACTAAAATATCTAACAGAAAAATTAAACTGGATACCTAATATTAAGGGTAAGAACAACAAATTTAAAACGAAAAGATCAGACATCCTTTCAGCAGCTACAAACTTTTTCCAAGATATTTATACAAAACAGGATACCAGCACAACAACCGATTTAAAGGGCGGCTGCAACATACCTGAAATATTATGCACAGAAGTAGAAAAAGCTCTAAAAACACAAAAGAAAGATAAAGCACCTGGCTCAGATGGCATCTGTAATGAATTCTTATTGTTAAACAAAGACACCCTCATACCAATTCTCACAAACTTTTTTAATGAGGTTATACGGACTGAGTCAATACCACAGCAATGGAAAGCATCGACAATCATAATGCTTCACAAGAAAGGCGATAAGAACAACATAAATAATTATAGGCCGATCAGTTTGATTTCCAATATTTATAAGGTCTTTGCAAAGGTAATCCTTTCCCGAATAGCAAGGACTCTAGATGAGAATCAACCTAGGGAGCAAGCAGGGTTCAGAAGTGGATTCTCAACGTTGGATCATATATATGTTGTGA
Source organism: Oeneis ivallda (assembly GCA_029955525.1). Taxonomy (NCBI): domain Eukaryota; kingdom Metazoa; phylum Arthropoda; class Insecta; order Lepidoptera; family Nymphalidae; genus Oeneis; species Oeneis ivallda. Next base: position 2,334,844 of record JARPMR010000017.1, on the reverse strand, counting down.
AACAATTATTTGAAAAGGGAAAAGAATTTAATATAGTATTCTACTGCTGTTTTGTGGACTATTGCAAAGCCTTCGATTCTTTGGCACATGAAAAGATTTGGCTCGCACTTAAAAACCAAGGAGTTGAGCACAAATACATCAGAATACTAAAAAATATTTACAAAAACAGCACAGCCAAAATCAAGCTAGAGAAAGAAGGGAAGAATATAAAGATAGAAAGAGGAGTGCGACAGGGTGATCCGGTGTCACCTAAGCTTTTCACAGCAGTGCTGGAGGAGGTATTTCATCACCTGGACTGGGAAGAATGTGGCCTATTAATTAACGGAGAGAACTTATCACACTTGAGATTCGCTGATGACTTGATCATATTCTCTGCAACTAAAGAGGGACTCCAAATAATGCTAAATGACTTAGACCGAGAGAGTCGAAAAGTGGGACTGCTCATGAACACAGATAAGACAAAAGTCATGACAAATGGTCAGCAAGAACCAATTTATATCAACGATCATGTCATTGAATATGTGGAGGAGTATGTTTACCTAGGTCAAATAATATCACCAGAAAATTTAACTTCCAAAGAGATTGACCGACGTATAGCAAACTCATGGAAACAATATTGGAGCCTCAAGGAGGTGATGAAAAACAAAAATATGAACATGTCCATAAAAAGAAAACTGTTTGACACATGTGTGTTGCCAGTACTAACGTATGGATGTCAAACATCCACTGAACGCACTCACCAGAAACCACGTAAAAAAGCTGGAGAGCTGCCAGGCTTCCATGGAAAGAAGCATGATGGGTAAAAAACTATCAGATAGAATACGAAACACGACTATCAAAGAACACACAAAGACTAAAGATGTTACTGTTACCATCAAAAAATTAAAATGGAAGTGGGCCGGGCATACAATTAGAGGAGCAGAAAAATGGACAAAAGTTACAATGAACTGGCATACCAGGCACCTAAAAAGAAAAAGAGGTCGACCATTTAAAAGATGGGTCGATGAAATAACAGAGGTGGCTGGGAAAGCATGGACGAGGAGAGCTAGGGACAGGAATGTATGGAAGCAGATGGAAGAGGCCTTTGCCAAAAGGCAAACAGACGGGAGCATGGTGGTAGATTTAGAATAACTTTGTAAAAATTAATGAAACTATTGTGTCTGAATAAAGGCTTATTTATTTATTATTATTATTATGTCTATTGGCATATGTGTATTGTATTGTATTGTTTATTTCTTCTTCATTGAGGCTTACAAGCAGTGATAGCCTAGTGGTTAGGACTGTGGTCTCCTATTCAGGGGGTCGCAGGTTCGATCCCGGGTACGCACCTCTGACTTTTCAGAGTCAAGAAGAAGTGAAGTGAAGTTTACAAATTGTGTGGATTGGTAAAATTCACTTCACTTCCTCTTCTCTTTTTTGCCATTGTGGTGAACTATGTCTATTGGCATATGTGTATTGTATTGCATTGTTTATTTCTTCTTCATTGAGGCTTACAAGCAGTGATAGCCTAGTGGTTAGGACTGTGGTCTCCTATTCGGGGGGTTGCAGGTTCGATCCCGGGTACCTCTGACTTTTCAGAGTCAAGTGTGTTTAAGCAATTAACAAAACATCGTGAGGAAACCTGCACATCTGAGAGTTCTTCATAATGTTCTCGAAGGTGTGTGAAGTCCACCAATTCGCATTGGGCCAGCGTGGTGGACTATGGCCTATAACCCTTCTGAGAGGAGACCTGCGCTCAGTAGTGAGCCGTTGATGGGTTGCTGATGATGATGATGATGAGGCTTACAAAAGCGCTTACGAATTTCAAAAATGTTACATACAACATACATTAAATAAATTAAATTAATGTGGAGATGAATTAAAGAAATGAACTTTATTAAGCGCCTAATACTTTAGGGTGATGAATAACCAAATAACCCCAACTTACTGTGTGGTAGGAAGCAAAGTCACAACTGTAGACATCGTGTGAGCTATCTCCAACACCCCGAGCTCCACTAGCGCCAACAGCCCCTGGCAAGCCGTCAAACTGACCATGTGCTCCTGGGCTGAGCACTTCTCCCTCAAAAACTTTAACTCTTCATTTTCTATCACGAATTTCTGGCGTTCGCCGACCTTATACTTCGATTTTATAGTCGATAACAACTTATCTATCGCGTTGACTATTAGAACGCTGTTGTTAGTTTTTAATTTGTACTCTATTTCATCCATTTTTATAAAGATTTTAACAAAAATTAGATAATCAGTGCCGGCTCAGATGTTTTGAATTTTTGACACAAAAAAGGTAAGGTAGGTAGTGGCCAGCATAGACCACGAACACACTAGGATATAGACGTCAAACTCCATAGAGCCTAAAATAGAATCTTAACAGGATTCTAGTGTGAGTGTTCCTTCACTATGGTACATCTATACATTTTCAATCTTGCATCTCACTCTCTCGGGATTTAACGACTCTATCCATTCATGTTTAATGCAAATTTCATTGATAACCCAGCATGTCCTGCTCTAACACGATGTATAGCAATAGCGGAACTCGATGCTTATTGGTCCATCGCTTAAGCAGAATTACGTCATAGCGGAACCGGAAGCGGTTACTTTTTATTTTAGTTAGGGATGGGATTGGCCCATCGGAGTGAACCGTAACCTTATAATTATAGTGATGTACTTATCGGTTTTCGAGTACCGGTTTTTTTAATATTTACCGATTTTCTTCCTTACTAAATTCTAATTTAAAAAAGGTTGTGAAATAAAAGAAATTTTAACTTTGAATAGCTGATTTATTCATTTTCATTTCTTAAACTACCACCGGTTCTGAATGTAGTTTACTTTTGAGAAGAATCCGGTAAGAAACTCAACAGTTACTCTTTTAAAATATTGTCTGGTACATTATATTAATTTATGACCATCGCAGAGTTCCATTTAAACGCGGAATTTGACTTTGTGGCCAGTGGGTAGTGAGCTCTTTTCACAGAACACTATTACGAAATACGACTACGATTATACTCTTTGTCTGTGATCATAGATTAAGACCTCTATTTTATTTATACGGATTGTTTAATAATAATTTTACAGTGTGTGGTGACGATCGCAATCACTTCTCTCGAGCTTCTCTCTCAATGGCTATTAAAATGCATGAACTATACTAGCGGCACGCTATGATGGCCGGTTTGACACATTACAATAGTGATGTGGAATGTCAATTTATTCTCGAACAAAAAACAATTAAGTTTTGTTTTTGTACCTGATTAAATAGGTTTAATAAAACAAAAATGTATATGTTTATTTAATTTATTTGAACGAACTGAATATTTGAATGAAAATGAATATACATACTTTATATGCACACAAGAAACATATGAATACAAAAGATACCAAAAAAGGTGCCACAAAAGGCCATAATTAATCAGATTCGTCCATACTACTATTTTCACTGTCGTCACTGCTATCATCACCTACATTAATAATTATATGTTCGTTTTCTATAATATTATCTATTTTCACATCTCTTTCATAATCTTCCCTTATTAATTTAACAGTTCTATTCACAACCTTTTCCCAGTCTCCTTTAGTCACATGTTCACAAGCTTTATTAGATTCCATTTTTAAAAATTTTCAATTTAGAAAACCAAATGCCGAGTTGTGGTATATATCATATAAAAATAAAAATTTTACCTTTTGTATGAAACAGCTGATATTTTTTTGCGATTTCAGAGGTTTGTCCACATAGTGAAAATTGTTCATATTCACAAGTACATTCACCCCTTAAATGGTGCAAACTGATTTTTCTACACTTGTATACATTTTAGAAATCAATTTAATAAATAAATTTTGAGTCCTAAACCTAAAACTACATTCGATAAAATTTATGAATCTCTGCACATCACTATCGTCAATAAAGTAATACAATTATTTCCTTCAAAGTCGTTATCAATTAATACGGAACTTCATGAGCGGACAAACGTCAAACCGGCCATCATAGCGTGCCGCTAGTTTAATCAACCAGTCGCCACAATGGAAACTGTTGCAACCATGTTACAGGTTGCAACATAGTTCCATGTCACAACACAACCCCAGAGAGAGCACAGCCATAACACAGCTTTGTTTCGGTCATTTTGGTCGTGTATTGTCTATGGTAGTGATGTGAATCGTTTACAAATTTGATAACCGGTTTTTAGGGTTCCGTACCCAAAGGGTACCAACGGGACCCTATTACTAAGCCTACGCTGTCCGTCCGTCCGTCCGTCCGTCCGTCCGTCCGTCCGTCCGTCTGTCAGAGGGCTATATCTCGTAAACCGTAATAGATAGACAGATGAAATTTTCACATATTATGTATTTCTATTGCCGCTATAACAACAAATAATAAAAATTAAATTTAATTAAAAAAATTAAATTAAAATGGGTAGGTGGGTAGATGGAAATTTTTTAATTTAATTTTTTTAACGGAACCCTAAAAGAGCGAGGCCCGACTCGCACTTGGCCGATTTTTACCGATTACTTTGTAAAAAAAAACGGTTTTTATATATATTCTTAGGTTTTTCTTATTTTTTTTTTTAAGAAAGAACAAAACATCGAAAATTTTTAAGTATTTTTTTTAATCTATGACAAGATAGTCCTTGACTGCGATCTCACCTGATGGTAAGTAACGATGCAGTCGTAGCGGACTAACATAAAAGTATCTTTATTATAATCAAAATAGTAGGTTGAGGAAAAAGTTCAAATTGGACTTACCTTTGCTGAGGAATGCTGCGGCTTCCTCCCACGGAAATGAAACCAGGTGGACACGTTTAATTTATTTTTATTTTTATTTAAAAACTTAATTCCAAGTAGTTGTTACTTTAGATTTGCAATAACACATGGCTTACATAACAGTTCTAGATGAATCATATAGGTGTAGGTATTGTATAAATAGTGTACATTTTACTGTTGCACTGCACGGATTTCACGTTCCCTGATGTTTAGCTCGGCTGAATATTTGCCGTGTGAGATGTAATCAGATAGTAACATAAAACATAGCTAAGAAAATGGTAATTGGTTATATATAGATAAAGAACTGTTTATTTTTTAGGTTCCATTGGTCAAAAATTTTAAAACATCGATTTATCCTTTGTTGTTCTAAGAACCTTTAAGAAACTATTATGCCTATACTCTCAAAATTTAATTTAAATTAAACTTTACAGAACTTCATATTGTGTAAATCGGTAATTAGTTTCTTTTATTTAATCTAAATAAATAACCAGCGTACACAGTCATTTCTGCTAATATTCCGGGGTCTGCAACACATATAAAGTATTTCACACTAAATTATTACATACCTTATCGCTAATCACTATATACATAATATATTATCGCTTATCACTAATTACTTATCTTATCGCAAATTTTTTTTTTGGATCTTGTATTTCGGAGTGACCGAGATTCAATGTGGGATTTGTGAAGGGCGAGGGATAATTCTTAGGTTCAGCATCAGTTCTCGACTGATCTTTTGGCTATACTTGAACGAAACTTCAGGATAATTTGGAACAGCAATTTATTACATAGAACTGAGAACTGATTTGATCAATAAATAGCCACAAAAGCCATGGTCCAGAAACGGGAATTATTACTGAAAAACTAATCAGGCTTTAACGCTGAAACCCTACCTAAAGCCGTCTCCAACCACCCCTATAACGGCCCCTGACCTCACATCTAATCATTTTAACCACAACACGACAGACAAACCACCATCTGAACGTGAGGGTAGTCATCAAAATGCACAAATTAATTGACAATTATTTTGACTTAGGCGTGTCAAAATATTTGTAGCGATAGTGAATTATCGCTACTCACTATTAACTTATCTTATCGCAAGTCAATAATTACTTATCTTATCGTTTTTCACTAATTTCTTATCTTATCACTAATCAATAATTACTTATCTTATCGCTTATCACTAATTACTTATCGCTAATCACATCTATCGCTTATTACTAATTACTTATCTTATCGCTAACCACTAGTTACTTATCTTATAGCTTATCACTAATTACTTATCGCTTATAACTAATTCCTTATCTTATCGCTTATAACTAATTCCTTATTTTATCGCTTATCACTAATTACTTATCTTATCGCTTACCACTAGTTACTTATCTTATAGCTTATCGCTAATTAATAATGACTAACTACATATCTTATCACTTATTACTTATCTTATCGCTTATCACTAGTTACTTATAGCTTATCACTAATTACTTTTCTTATCGCTTATAACTAATTCCTTATTTTATCGCTTATCACTAATTACTTATCTTATCGCTTATCACTAGTTACTTATCTTATAGCTTATCGCTAATTAATAATGACTAACTACATATCTTATCACTTATTACTTATCTTATCGTTTATCACTAATTTCGTATCGTATCGCTTATCACTAATAAATTACCTTATCGCTTATCACTAATTACTTATCTTATAGCTTATCGCTAATTACAAATGACTAACTACATATCTTATCACTTATTATGTATCTTATCGTTTATCACTAATTTCGTGTCTTATCGCTTATCACTAATAACTTAGCTTATCGCTTATCACTAATTACTTATGTTATCGCTAATTACTAATAAAATATCTTATCACTAATTACTTATCTTATCGCTTATAACTAATAACTTAACTAATCGCTATTTACTAATGACATAAATCATCACAAATTTTTTATCTTATCGCTTATCACTAATTACTTATCTTATCGCTTATCACTAATTACTTATCCTATCGTTTATCACTAACTTCTTATCTTATCGCTAATCAATAATTTCTTATCTTATCGCTTATCACCAATTTCTTATCTTATCGCTTATCACTAATTACTTACTTTTACTAAATACTATCTTATCGCTTATCACTAATTATTTTACTAATCGCTAATTACTAATAACATATCTTATCACTAATTACTTATCTTATCGTTTATCACTAATTACTTATCTTATCGCTTATCACTAATTATTTTACTAATCGCTAATTACTAATAACATATCTTGTTCACGACCGATCCTAGAAGGCGCTGTCGAACTTTTACATCGCGCTAACACCTTGTCGTAGGCAGATCATATAATCGTTAATGTATTCGTAATTCGTTGTTCGCAATTGGATCCACAATAAATCTACCCTACCTTTTAGTTCAACGGGTGTTTTATTTGAACCCCGTCCCATAGTTCGCGAGTGCACCGGTGTGGGTTAGATAGTGGGATTGGGAACATAATTTGTTCCTAACGAACCGGATTTTTGAAAAAGCAGTGGTCACCACTCTGGTGACCACCCGCCGTACTCGCAGTGGATTGCTGCAGACACAGAGTACGTGGTACCAGCAGCGCCGCCAGAGGGCGCTAGCGCCGTGGACCTGCGAGTGAGCGGTGCAGAGCAACCAGAGCAGGACAATCAAGTGCAGCGAGGACAACCCGGACCAGATTGACAGATGTCAAAGACAGCTGTCGCCGTGACGTGAGTGCAAATAGTTCAAGTGTCAAACCGTGAGTACAACTATATTATTTTTCAAGCAAAAGTGAACTCTATGTCTTTGGTGTCAATAACTTAACTTTATAGTAAATTTCAAGCAAAAGTGAACCCTATTTAGTTGGTGTCAAAAACTTTAAAAATTTAAAGGACTTGTAAAGTATTGGTGAATTTAACTTAGGCTAAATTGCATGCTAGTTAGGACTTAGTATAATTTCATTAAAAACGAGGGAACGGGGAACCTATGTCCGATTTCCCTTAGAATTGACTAAGTTCAAACACTTGTAAAATTTTCAACAAATTTTTGGACTTAGAATTTTTTCGATAAAAACTGAAAACACTTGTAAAATTTTCAACATATTTTTGGACTTAGAATTTTTTCGATAAAAACTGAAAACACTTGTAAAAATTTTCAATATATTTTAGGACATAGAATTTTTTTTGATAGAAATTACAAACACTTCAGAAATTTTGCAACCAAGTTTAAAACACTTGTGATTTTAAGATTCTAGTACTTACAACAATTTTCATTGATAGAACACTTGTCTTATTTTAATTGGTGATTAACGAATTTTTTACAAAATGGAAGGCCTATTGAATGTTCAGTTAGATCTGCACAATTCGATTAAAAAAAGTTTAGTAAATTTTAAAAAGAGTCCAAAAGAAAGAATAACTAAGGAATATGTTGAAGTTAGATCAGAAAATTTAGAAAGAGATTGGCTATTGTTTAGAGCAAACAACGCTAAGTTGTACGAAATATCAAATCCTGAATTGTTAGAAAAAACCTCTTATGTGACAAATGAAATTTATGATGTAACGGAAGAAAATTATTTTACATGTAAATCGATTTTGAAAGCGTGGTTAAATCAATTTGTGTTGCCATCAGAAACTCAGCCACGGGCCGTCATGTCACACGGAAAGGATAACGATACGGTCAGCCAGCTTGTGAGGTTACCAAAAATTACAATTCCAACTTTTTCTGGTAACTATTCCGAATGGACGACCTTCCGCGATCTTTTCACATCTTTAGTGCATAATAATGATGCGTTGGAAAACGTACAAAAACTTCATTATTTGAAAACTCACTTGACGGGCGAGGCTGAGCAGTTAATAAGGCATACACCGATCACAGGCGCAAACTATAGTCAATGCTGGTCTCTATTAGAACAAAGATACAACAATAGAAAGTATTTAGCCAATTGCATTTATAACGATTGTTTGGAATTAAACGGATGAATGTTGAATCAGCATCAGGTTTGAAAGAGGTCATAGATACCACCATCGATTGTTTGAATGCCTTAAAAAATATTGATATCGACGTGAGCACATGGGACATTATCATTATTTACATTGTTAGTTTTAAACTTGATCCCGAAACGCGTAAACAGTGGGAACTACATATTTCTAGTACAGTCGATTTGAATAAATTGCCAACCTTAGATCAATTCAAAAGTTTCACGGAGAGTCGCTTCCGCGCACTAGAGTTTGTAGATTCTAAGAAGGCTCCGGTACAGCATACCAGTGGAACTGGTCCAAGATCAAAAACGTTTCTCGCTATGAACGTCTCGGGTATGTGCTGCGAATATTGTTCCGACAAACATAAATTATGTTTCTGTAAGAAGTTTGCTGGGGAAGATATCTCAAAAAGGCGAGATTTTGTAGCAAAGAATTCTATTTGCTTCAACTGTTTAGGCAGAAACCACACCGTTCTACAGTGTAAGAAACCTGGAACCTGTAAAATTTGCAAAAAAAGACATCACTCTCTTTTGCATCATAATATTGAGCGCACAGCTACCAGTACAACGGCATCGGAACCTATTGAAAATGCTAGTCCAACAACTAGTGCACTGCCAATAGTTTCATGCTTATCAACTCAGAGGATCGCCAGTTGTAGTCAGGTTCTACTTGCCACTGCATTAGTAAACACCGAGTCACAAACTGGTGGAAACCACATTCTCAGAGTGCTATTAGATCAAGGGTCTCAAGCCTGTTTTATTACTGAGGCCGCAGTTCAGCTGTTGCGCCTTAAAAAGACTCCTGCCAACGGAATAATCACTGGTCTAGGTGGAACCAAAGCTCTAACGTCGAAGTATGTAGTTACTATAAAACTAAGGTCGAGGGTATACGAGAACACCATTCTACAAATTACAGCCTACGTGTTGAAAACCATTACAACATACTTACCAGAACATCAAGTGCATAATACGGACTGAACCGATTTGCAAAATTTAGATTTAGCAGATCCCCAATTCAACACACCTAAGTCGGTTGATATGTTGTTAGGTGCCAATGTTTACAGCAAAATATTACAAGACGGCATAAAGAAGAGCCAAAAAGGGAATATAATTGCACAAAGAACAACTTTAGGCTGGATTCTGTCGGGTACAATTCACGAAAATCTTAACAATATCAACGAGAGCACTCCGAAAATATCGGTCATGCATACACAGGTCACTGAAACTGATAATTTAAAACGGTTTTGGGAGTTGGAAGAGGAGAGGTACAGTGCAGGGGGTATGTGGTCAGAGGAAGAAAAAAGGTGCGAAGAAATATTCGCAACCACCACCAAAAGAACAGAAGAAGGTCGATACATCGTGAAATTACCTTTTAGAGATGAGCAGCCTAGTTGTTTAGGTGGTGGTTCGCGACAACTAGCTGTAATGAAGTTTGAATCATTAGAAAAAAGGCTAACGAAAGATCAAGAGCTAAAAAAGAGTTACATAGAAGTAATTAATGAATATTTAAAATTAGGACACATGAGACCAGTAAATAAAGCTGATAAAATAAAGAATGAAGCTGTCTACTTACCTCATCACGCAGTGGTAAGAAACGACAAAACCACATCCAAGGTACGAGTGGTCTTCAACGCTTCGAGCAAAAACCGATTGGGGGTCTCACTCAATGACACGCTGATGATAGGCCCTAAATTACAGGCAGATCTACGTCACACCGTATTAAGGTGGAGAGTTCAACCGATCGTTTTGATAGCAGATATTATCAAAATGTACCGGCAGATCAGAATTGCTGAAGAGGACACTGTGTTTCAACGCATAGTCTGGCGTGAAAACCCTGAAACAGAAATACAAGATTTTGAATTATTAACGGTAACGTTTGGAACTGCATCCGCTCCCTATTTAGCGGTTCGAGCCCTGAATCAAGTCAGCTTAGATGAAGGTAAAGATTTTCCTTTAGCTTCCTCTAGAGTAGTACAATCGTTTTATATGGACGATTTAATGACTGGTTGCGCTAGCGTAGAAGAAGGTATGAAAATTTATAAGCAGATGACAGCGTTACTATCTAGAGGCGGTTTTCAATTACAAAAATGGAACAGCAATAGTAAGGAGCTATTAGCTAAGATAAAAAATAATGAAGAACAAGAGAAGAATCTGCAAAATCTGGTCCCTCCTACTCAGGATAAACAAAATCAGATCATACAAAAAATAAATATACAGGACAAAATAATGAAGGACATGGAAAACATCAAGGACAATAAAGCTATAGAACTAAAAACAGAAAATACAACCAAGGTTTTAGGACTTACCTGGGACCGAAGTGAAGATCAATTTCGATATTCGGTGAACCTTCCGCAGCCGACGTCTGGACCTGAAACCAAAAGAACTATATTATCAGTGATTGCACGCTTATACGACCCTCTAGGTTGGATAGCACCTACTATCATAGTAGCGAAAATGTTTATTCAGAAGTTATGGTTAGCAGGTGTCGGTTGGGATGACCCAATTTCAGAAGAATTAAAAAGTGAATGGGTTATTTACCGTAATGACCTAGAACAACTTACCAGAGTACACGTCCCACGATGGTTGGTCATCTCTAAACCAGACACTAACGTTGAATTGCATGGGTTTTGCGATGCTTCGAAACTAGCATACGCAGCTGTCGTATATTTGAGGGTAGTCGATGGTGCTGGGAAGAGGCATGTTTCGCTATTAGCAGCGAAAACAAGGGTATCACCCATTAATCAGGTTAGTATTCCACGCCTTGAACTCTGCGGTGCAGCACTCTTGTCGAGACTTTTAGCAGAGATAGCTGACGTTCTAAACATCCAAAAGGACAAGATCAGAGCTTGGACAGATTCCACGGTCGTTCTCGCTTGGTTGCATAGCCATCCTAGTCGGTGGAAAACTTTTGTGGCCAACAGGGTTTCCGAGATCCTAATGACTTTAGAATTTGCTCAATGGTTTCATGTACCATCTAAAGATAATCCAGCAGATTGTGCATCACGAGGTATTCAACCAGGTTCACTCGCAGAGAACGAGCTTTGGTTTTCCGGCCCACAATTTCTTAAAGAGCAAACCATTCAATATGAAAAACCATCAGAATTGAAAGTTCATTTGGAAGAAGCAGTTAAAACACACTTTAACGTATTTTCAGAGGATACATTATTCCAGCGCTTTTCTTCTTTACAGAAGCTGCTAAGAGTAATCGCTTATTGTAGGCGATTTTATAGACGTGGTGCTAAAAGGACAACTTACTTATCTAAGGAAGAAATAGAGCAAGCTAGGATTTGCTGCATTAAAAAGGCACAACGGGATGAATTTTATGATGAACATTTACAATTAAAGGACAAAGGATACTTGCAATCGAAAAATAGTAAACTAAAATCTTTGTGCCCTTATTTAGATGATCAAGGTATCATGAGAGTAAGTGGTAGACTACAGAAGTCTCAGCTACCCGAAAATACCAAACATCCGATAATATTACCTCACTCATCCCATTTTTCAAAGCTGATAGTGATGGACGCACATCAAAATACACTTCATGGAGGAGTCCAGTTGATGGTTAATTACTTGAGAACAGTGTATTGGATTACAAGTGTGAAAAGTTTAGTCAAACAGCATATACGCAAATGCGTAACATGCGTCCGACAAAAGGCCAACATACAACACCAGTTCATGGGCTCCCTTCCGTCAGTTCGATGTACACCCGCTAGGGCATTTCTTCATAGTGGAGTGGACTATGCAGGGCCCATACAAGTCAGGACAACTAAAGGACGTGGTCATCGTTCCTATAAGGGCTATATCTGCCTATTCGTCTGCATGGCTACTCGGGCTATTCACTTAGAAATGGTAAGTGATATGAGCACTCAAGCCTTTCTGGCGAGTTTCCGCCGTTTCGTGGCCAGACGTGGCCATTGCGCACAATTGTGGAGCGATAATGGTACGGCATTTGTAGGTGCTTCTAAAGAGCTTCAACAACTTAACCATATTCAAAAGGACGTGGCCGAATATTTGGAAACTCACGGAACAGAGTGGCATTTCATACCGCCTCACGCCCCTAATTTTGGAGGCCTATGGGAAGCGGGTGTTAGGGCTACCAAGTTTCACTTAAAACGAGTGATAGGAGAGTCAACTTTGACATTTGAGGAGATGTGCACACTTCTCAGCCAGGTAGAAGCTTGCCTTAATTCGCGGCCTATATCTGTAGATAGTTCAGATCCGAGTGATCCACTTCCGTTAACGCCGGGACATTTTCTTATCGGAGGGCCCCTGATAGCGGTACCAGAGGTTGATTATTTGACCTCTAATGTGAGCTCACTTACAAGATGGCAGTTTATTCAGAGAATGTTGCAGAGCTTTTGGCAACGCTGGTCGCAGGAATATTTATCCCACTTAATGAATCGCTACAAGTGGAACACCCGAGTACCAGAGCCAAACTTGGGAGATATTGTTCTCGTTAAAGAGGACAACCTGCCACCCAGTCGTTGGTTAATGGGTCGCGTGTTGGAAAAACATCCGGGTACTGATAATGTTACCCGTGTGGTCACCATAAAAGTAAAAAATTCTAGTATTAAGAGGCCCACATCAAAAGTATGTGTTTTACCAGTTAGTGAATAATAAATTGTAATAGTCTTAGGCATAGTTAAGGTTTCCTATGTTGTTAATTTAGAAGAGTTCTTTTTATATTTAAGTTCACTTGTGAAGTTATCATCAAGGTATTTACAAAGTTATTCATTTATAGTTCAGTTGTCTAATATTAGTTTATTTAGAATGAAAGTTTAACTTGTAAGATTACCCACCAAGAACATAGCCACATAGCATCAACCGGTGGGCAGTAATATCAAATTATTAAGGACATTCCTCACTAAATGTCCTTGGTGGGCGGTATGTTCACGACCGATCCTAGAAGGCGCTGTCGAACTTTTACATCGCGCTAACACCTTGTCGTAGGCAGATCATATAATCGTTAATGTATTCGTAATTCGTTGTTCGCAATTGGATCCACAATAAATCTACCCTACCTTTTAGTTCAACGGGTGTTTTATTTGAACCCCGTCCCATAGTTCGCGAGTGCACCGGTGTGGGTTAGATAGTGGGATTGGGAACATATCTTATCACTAATTACTTATCTTATCGTTTATCACTAATTACTTATCTATCGTTTATGACTAATTACTTATCGCTTATCACTAATAAATGATCTTATCGCTAATTACTAATTACTAATTTCATATCTTATCACAAATTACTTATAGCTTATCACTTTACTTATCTAATCGTTTATGACTAATTACTTATCGCGTATCACTAATTACATCTTATCGCTAGTTGCTAATTACATATCTGATCACAAATTACTTAAAGTTTATCACTAATTTCTTATCCTATCGCTAATCAGTAATAACTTACCTTATCGCTTATCAATAGTTACTTATCTTATAGCTTATCACTAATTACTTATCTTATCTACATATCTTAACTACATATCTTATCACTTATTACTTATCGTTTATCACTAATTTCTTATCTTATCACTTATCACAAATTACCTATGTTATCACTAATTACTTATCTTATCACTTATTACTAATTACTTAACTAATCGCTATTCTAATGACATATCTTATCACAATTTTTTTTATCTTATCGCTTATCACTAATTACTTATTTTATCGCTTATCACTAATTACTTATCTTATCGCTAATCAATAATTTCTTATCTTATCGCTTATCACTAATTACTTATCGCTAATTACTTATCTTATCGCTTATTACTAATTACTTAACTAATCGCTATTTACTAATAACATATCTTATCACTAATTTTTATCTTATCGCTTATCACTAATTACTTATCGCTAATCACATCTATCGCTTATTACTAATTACTTATCTTATCGCTTATCACTAGTTACTTATCTTATAGCTTATCACTAATTACTTATCGCTTGTAACTAATTCCTTATCTTATCGCTTATAACTAATTCCTTATTTTATCGCTTATCACTAATTACTTATCTTATCGCTTATCACTAGTTACTTATCTTATAGCTTATCGCTAATTAAAAATGACTAACTACATATCTTATCACTTATTACTTTTCTTATCGTTTATCACTAATTTCGTATCGTATCGCTTATCTCTAATAACTTACCATATCGCTTATCACTAATTACTTATCTTATAGCTTATCGCTAATAACTAATGACTAACAACATATCTTATCACTTATTACTTATCTTATCGTTTATCACTAATTTCGTATCTTATCGCTTATCACTAATAACTTACCGTATCGCTTATCACTAATTACTTATGCTATCGCTAATTACTAATAACATATCTTATCACTAATTACTTATCTTATCGCTTATTACTAATTACTTAACTAATCGCTATTTACTAATGACATATCTTATCTATTAATTTTTTATCTTATCGCTTATCACTAATTACTTATCATCGCTTATCACTAATTACTTATCCTATCGTTTATCACTAATTTCTTATCTTATCGCTAATCAATAATTTCTTATCTTAGCGCTTATCACCAATTTCTTATCTTATCGCTTATCACTAATTACTTACTTTTACTAAATACTATCTTATCGCTTATCACTAATTATTTTACTAATCGCTAATTACTAATAACATATCTTATCACTAATTACTTATCTTATCGTTAATCACTAATTACTTATCGCTTATTACTAATTACTTAACTAATCGCTATTTACTCAACATATCTTATCACAATTTTTTTATCTTATCGCTTATCACTAGTTACTTATCCTACCGTTTATCACTAATTTCTTATCTTATCGCTAATCAATAATTTCTTATCTTATCGCTTATCACTAATTACTTATCTCACTTATCTTATCGATAAGATAAGTGAGATAAGTAATTAGTGATAATCAGTAATTACTTAACTTATCGCTTATCAATAGTTACTTATCTTATAGCTTATCACTAATTACTTATCTTATCTACATATCTTATCACTTATTACTTATCGTTTATCACTAATTTCTTATCTTATCACTTATCACAAATTACCTATGTTATCGCTAATTACTAATAACATATCTTATCACTAATTACTTATCTTATCACTTATTGCTAATTACTTAACTAATCGCTATTCTAATGACATATCTTATCACAATTTTTTTTCTTATCGCTTATCACTAATTACTTATTTTATCGCTTATCACTAATTACTTATCTTATCGCTAATCAATAATTTCTTATCTTATCGCTTATCACTAATTACTTATCGCTAATTACTTATCTTATCGCTTATTACTAATTACTTAACTAATCGCTATTTACTAATTACATATCTTATCACTAATTTTTATCTTATCGCTTATCACTAATTACTTATCTTATCGCTTATCACTAATTACTTATCTTATCTCTTATCACTAATTACTTATCTTATCGCTTATCACTAATTACTTATCTTATCGCTTATCACTAATTACTTATCTTATAGCTTATAACTAATTTCTTATCTTATCTTATCGCTAATCAATAATTTCTTATCTTATCGCTTATCACTAATTACTTATCGCTAATTACTTATCTTATCGCTTATCACTAATTATTTTACTAATCGCTAATAACATATCTTATCACTAGGTAATTACTTATCTTATCGCTTATCCCTAATTACTTATCTTATAGCTTATAACTAATTTCTTATCTTATCTTATCGCTAATTACTAATGACTAACTACATATCACTTATTACTTATCTTATCGTTTATCACTAATTTCTCATCTTATCGCTTATCACTAATTACTTATGTTATCGCTAATTAACATATTATCTTATCACTAATTTCTTATCTTATCGCTTATCACTAATTACTTATCTCACTTATCTTATCGCTTATCACTAATTATTTTACTAATCGCTAATTACTAATAACATTTCTTAACACTAATTACTTATCTATCGTTTATGACTAATTACTTATCGCTTATCACTAATAAATTATCTTATCGCTAATTACTAATTACTAATTTCATATCTTATCACAAATTACTTATAGTTTATCACTTTACTTATCTAATCGTTTATGACTAATTACTTATCGCTTATCACTAATTACATCTTATCGCTAGTTACTAATTACATATCTGATCACAAATTACTTAAAGTTTATCACTAATTTCGTATCCTATCGCTAATTAGTAATAACTTACCTTATCGCTTATCAACAGTTACTTATCTTATAGCTTATCACTAATTACTTATCTTATCTACATATCTTAACTACATATCTTATCACTTATTACTTGTCGTTTATCACTAATTTCTTATCTTATCACTTATCACAAATTACCTATGTTATCGCTAATTAAGAATAACATATCTTATCACTAATTACTTATCTTATCACTTCTTACTAATTACTTAACTAATCGCTATTCTAATGACATATCTTATCACAATTTTTTTATCTTATCGCTTATCACTAATTACTTATTTTATCGCTTATCACTAATTACTTATCTTATCGCTAATCAATAATTTCTTATCTTATCGCTTATCACCAATTACTTATCGCTAATTACTTATCTTATCGCTTATTACTAATTACTTAACTAATCGCTATTTACTAATAACATATCTTATCACTAATTTTTATCTTATCGCTTATCACTAATTACTTATCTTATCGCTTATCACTAATTACTTATCTTATCGCTTATCACTAATTACTTATCTTATCGCTTATCACTAATTACTTATCTTATCGCTTATCACTAATTACTTATCCTATCGTTTATCACTAATTTCTCATCCTATCGCTAATCAATAATTTCTTATTTTATCGCTATCACTAATTACTTATCGCTTATTACTTATCTTATCGCTTATCACTAATTATTTTACTAATTGCTAATAACATATCTTATCACTAATTACTTATCTTATAGCTTATCCCTAATTACTTATCTTATCGCTTATCCCTAATTACTTATCTTATAGCTTATAACTAATTTCTTATCTTATCTTATCGCTAATCAATAATTTCTTATCTTATCGCTTATCACTAATTACTTAACTAATCGCTATTTACTAATTACATATCTTATCACTAATTTTTATCTTATCGCTTATCACTAATTACTTATCTTATCGCTTATCACTAATTACTTATCTTTTTTTTTTTTTTTTCATTTATTTGGAAAACATACAGCTTAAATAAATAAAATATAGCTAATACAATAATTATATCACTGGAGCCAGTTAAGTTTCCACGTTTTGGTAAAATACAATATTTTGGGTGGGAGTCCATCCTAAACTTTTAGTAAACAAAAATATTATAATAATAAAAGATAAATAAACATGTACCATAAACGAGATGGGTCCACTCCTGCCATCAAGCCTTGTATTATGTGCATTTCTTGATGGCAGAGACGAACCCCCCACACTTATATTTAAATTGGTCTACTTTGAAATATTTCTTATTATACGTATCACAAGCTCGAACGATGAATCTGTTATGACTATAATTGGTTCTGGCACGTGGAAGTACAAACATGTTACTTTTACGTGACTTACGCTTATTTAATTTAGGTACACAATATTTTATTTTATTTAGAAGATAAGGACTATCGATCAATCCGTTGATAATTTTATATAAAAATATTTGATCTTTATGTTCCCTCCTTATTTGTAAAGTTTCTATTTTACTTGTATTAAATGAACTAAATCTTTTGTTCAAACATTTTATGAATTTGCGCTGAATATTCTCTAGCATGTCCACGTAAACTGCATACTGAGGGTTCCAAGCAGTGGAAGCATGCTCCAAATGGGATCTGACAATTGAATTATACAAAAGGATTAGGGTTTTTGGGTTTTTGAAATCAGTCGTTTGCCGGAGAACAAACCCGAGCATTTTATATGCTTTATTTTTGATTTTGTTCAGATGCTGATCAAAAATTAATTGCCTGTCTAGTTGGATACCCAGGTCTCTCACCTCATCAACCCTACGCAATTTTTTGCCAAGTAAGAAATAATTATGAAAGAGTGCATTAATTTTTTTTCTAGAAAAGGAAATAGTGCAGCATTTATCTATATTTAAATCTAGTCCATTAACTTTACAATATTCACTTATTCGATTTAAATCTTCCTGTAAGCCTAAACAGTCTTTTTCAGTTCTTATTATATTGAAAATTTTTGTGTCATCTGCATACAAAAGTAGATGAGAGTTTTTAATACTATTTTTAACATCATTTATAAAAATATTAAATAGTAGAGGTCCGAGGTGGGAGCCCTGGGGGACACCAGACGTTATGGGTATAAAGGTGGAAGTATACCCTTTGACTGCCACTGCTTGGGTTTGCTCACGTAAGTAGGATACGAGCCACCTCAGGAGGTCACCGTGTATACCGATCGTCTCCAGTTTGGCAATTAAAATATCATGCGATATTTTATCGAAAGCCTTGGAGTAATCGGTATACACGACGTCAACCTGGAAACCATTATCCATCGCATCCAAGGTAACATCTAGCAATTCACAGAGGTTGGTTTCTGTGGAGCGTTTGTTTATGAAACCATGTTGAGACTGCGTTAAAAGCGGGCGTACTGCCGGGAATAACTTGTCGTATATGATTTTTTCAAAGAGTTTGGGGATGATAGATAATTTAGAAATACCACGGTAGTTTCTTACATTATGCTTATCCCCGTTTTTATGAATGGGGACGATTATAGAACGTTTCCAAGTGTTAGGCAAAACACCGGATCGCAAGGAACTTTGGAATAAAAGCGTTAGAGGCACAGATAATTGATTGCTACATCTTTTAAGGAATAAAGGATGTAGACCATCAGGGCCACTTCCCTTGGTGACATCAAGAGCGGATAAATGCTTTTTAACAGTGTCAACATCTATCCCAACGTATCCAATGAGGGCTTGTGGAGATTCACTGGCATCAGATTTGAATTTAAGGTTTGAGCGCTTTACAAAAACAGATTCGAAAAAATTGTTAAAGAGGTCAGCTATATGTTGCCCATCATGTGCATTTTGATCATCTAAGTATAAACTATCTGGTATACTGTTAACGTTATATTTAGATTGTATAAACGACCAAAAACTTTTAGAATTAAGTGAAATATTACCTTCTGCACGTTCAATATATAAATTGTAACACGAAGCCTCAGTGTATTTGAATTCACGCCGGATCTCTGCAAATTGGATGTAGTCCGATTGCCTGCCGTATATTTTCCATTTTTTGTGAATTCTATTTTTTTTATTTACAATCTTAATAAGATGGCGTGAGTACCAGCATGGATACCTAGTATTTTTCATCACTAACTTAGAAGGAATGAACTTGTCAGTTATCAGATTGACTATGTGATAAAATTCATCAACTGCGTCGATGATGCTTCTATTACCGAGGCGCTCAACCCAGTCTATTTTCGATAACTCTTCGTTAATGGCACTGTAATCTGCTGTATAAAAACGACGAACCAGGCGGGGAGGAGGACGTAGGCTAGGTTGTAAGTTTTGGATGTCGACTGTTACATGGAGGGCAGGATGATGTTTATCTTCCGGTAATGATAATGGCTCCGCTCTGACTACTGCACAGTGGGAATTAGATATAACCAAGTCCAAACACCTATTATTAACGTTATTAACACCATTAAATTGCATCCAACTAGTAAAACATAGAAATGAATAAAGTTGCGAAGTTAATTGATCAGCAGTAGTATTCACTATATTATAATTTATATCACCTGAGTTGGATTGCCATTCGGCGTTCCTTATATTAAAATCGCCCACCACCAAGAACTCGTCTGTAGGATTATTAATGGTCAGGTCTGAAAGATACTCGAAAAATTGCTGTTGTGACCAGAGTTGATGTGGGTTTTGAGGAAAGTAGCAACAAAATAATCGGAGATTTTTAAATGTAGGCCCGCGGCTTAATGATATGTTTATCTGGGTGATTTCGGTATCTGGGAATACTGGCAGTGGATGCATATTAAATATATTGGTAGTAAGTGTACGGTGTACCGCGATAAGGGTACCGCCTCCCATGGTCAATCCAACTCGGTCATAGTCGCGATCAGTTCTATATACATTATAGCGTGAATCGAATAATTCTGCATCGTTTATTCCCGGCAGTAGCCACGTTTCACTTAAACATACTACGTCGTAATCGTTTTTTAGTAGATTTTTCAGAAAACCAGTCGTTTTTGTTCGTAAACCGCGAACGTTCTGGTAAAAGAGACTAATTAACACTGTTTAAAATTAGGTTTAATATTAATCGTGAATATTTCGTAAACAAAACGCTTGATACAATATTAGATGTTATCAAAATAAGATAAAGTTTGTTGCTATAACATATTATTAAACGTTCGCAGTAGAATATAGATTTATGGTAGTAGTGCATTAAACATCTTAAGTCACATCTTACAAAAATTGGAAACATACTATTAATAGTAACAATTCTTAGAGTAATAGATAAAATGATTAAAAAGCAATAGTCAATTGTTTTTATTAATTTAAGAAAAACAATACTCGTCAATGATTGACTTTTATAGTCGAAAAACCCCATTTTGTTAGTCCCGATTACTGTTGTGTATAAAGAAATTGGTGTCCCATTCGTAATTTGTAAGTTAAAACAAAAATCGGTGATAACTACGAACGAGTATGATACTTTCGAGCAAAAAACTTTCAAAACAATGTAACTTACCATGACCAGAACCAAATTAAATATGAATGTTACATGATTGTTTAACCTTAGTACATTACAGTACATTTCCGCTGAAGGCGCTTTCTCACGCAGGACTACGCAAGCTGGGCCAGCAATGGATATCGCACATTGCATCAGCTTTCTGTAACATATGTGATCGTGATAACAGATAAAAGATATGCAGTCAGTGTTAGTGACTGAGTATTTATACACCCACAATTTTGCAAGTTTATTTAATACTTGAATACCTACAAGACAATAAATTATGACATGGATTGTAAACCCTAACTCAAAGCTTAGGTGTATCGAAAACTCATGATACCAGAACAAACGGAACACAGAAAATAAATACGGATTTTTTTTACACTGAGTACTAAACGATAGTTTCAAACCAACACCTAGTAGATAGGAAACACCTTTCACTGTATAGTTATTACCTAAACAATTTTTTTTAACGAATCTTCTGAAGTAATATGTAAAATTTTAGATTTGTCATTTTGACGAACCATGATTGTGCAGTTCCTCACCCAACAATAGGTATAATTTTTTTCCTTCGCCTTGAGTTTGGCTTTTTGTAGGAGCATTTTATTATAGCTTGAAAGGTGGTCGTTGATATAAACACGACTTTGATTGCCTGGAAAACCAATATCCGATGCTCTCAGGTCCTTGAGGCGGCGTAGGCACGCTAGGAAGTCATCCTTTTTGTATCTCGATAACAGTTTTATGATAATCGGCTTAGGTTTTGAGTTGTCGATGTCATTCCTTACCGCAACTCTAGTGACAAAATCTATATCCCTCGACGGGTCCAATTGATACCCGCTCTTAACCGCCAGGTTTGTGATGACCTTGACAAGGTCCTCATCTTTCTTCTGCGGAATACCGTTTATTTGTATGTTCGAGCGCCGGACCCACTGTTCATTCTTTAAGTTAAATTCCATAATGTTACTCACCTTCTCCTTGAGTTCATTAAAATCTGAACTTATCTTATCTTATCTTATCTCTTATCACTAATTACTTATCTTATCGCTTATCACTAATTACTTATCTTATCGCTTATCACTAATTACTTATCTTATCGCTTATCACTAATTACTTATCGCTAATTACTTATCTTATCGCTTATTACTAATTACTTAACTAATCGCTATTTACTAATTACATATCTTATCACTAATTTTTATTTTATCGCTTATCACTAATTACTTATCTTATCGCTTATCACTAATTACTTATCTTATCTCTTATCACTAATTACTTATCTTATCGCTTATCACTAATTACTTATCTTATCGCTTATCACTAATTACTTATCTTATCGCTTATCACTAATTACTTATCTTATAGCTTATAACTAATTTCTTATCTTATCTTATCGCTAATCAATAATTTCTTATCTTATCGCTTATCACTAATTACTTATCGCTAATTACTTATCTTATCGCTTATCACTAATTATTTTACTAATCGCTAATAACATATCTTATCACTAGGTAATTACTTATCTTATCGCTTATCCCTAATTACTTATCTTATAGCTTATAACTAATTTCTTATCTTATCTTATCGCTAATTACTAATGACTAACTACATATCACTTATTACTTATCTTATCGTTTATCACTAATTTCTCATCTTATCGCTTATCACTAATTACTTATGTTATCGCTAATTAACATATTATCTTATCACTAATTTCTTATCTTATCGCTTATCACTAATTACTTATCTCACTTATCTTATCGCTTATCACTAATTATTTTACTAATCGCTAATTACTAATAACATTTCTTAACACTAATTACTTATCTATCGTTTATGACTAATTACTTATCGCTTATCACTAATAAATTATCTTATCGCTAATTACTAATTACTAATTTCATATCTTATCACAAATTACTTATAGTTTATCACTTTACTTATCTAATCGTTTATGACTAATTACTTATCGCTTATCACTAATTACATCTTATCGCTAGTTACTAATTACATATCTGATCACAAATTACTTAAAGTTTATCACTAATTTCGTATCCTATCGCTAATTAGTAATAACTTACCTTATCGCTTATCAACAGTTACTTATCTTATAGCTTATCACTAATTACTTATCTTATCTACATATCTTAACTACATATCTTATCACTTATTACTTGTCGTTTATCACTAATTTCTTATCTTATCACTTATCACAAATTACCTATGTTATCGCTAATTAAGAATAACATATCTTATCACTAATTACTTATCTTATCACTTCTTACTAATTACTTAACTAATCGCTATTCTAATGACGTATCTTATCACAATTTTTTTATCTTATCGCTTATCACTAATTACTTATTTTATCGCTTATCACTAATTACTTATCTTATCGCTAATCAATAATTTCTTATCTTATCGCTTATCACCAATTACTTATCGCTAATTACTTATTTTATCGCTTATTACTAATTACTTAACTAATCGCTATTTACTAATAACATATCTTATCACTAATTTTTATCTTATCGCTTATCACTAATTACTTATCTTATCGCTTATCACTAATTACTTATCTTATCGCTTATCACTAATTACTTATCTTATCGCTTATCACTAATTACTTATCTTATCGCTTATCACTAATTACTTATCTTATCGCTTATCACTAATTACTTATCCTATCGTTTATCACTAATTTCTCATCCTATCGCTAATCAATAATTTCTTATTTTATCGCTATCACTAATTACTTATCGCTTATTACTTATCTTATCGCTTATCACTAATTATTTTACTAATTGCTAATAACATATCTTATCACTAATTACTTATCTTATAGCTTATCCCTAATTACTTATCTTATCGCTTATCCCTAATTACTTATCTTATAGCTTATAACTAATTTCTTATCTTATCTTATCGCTAATCAATAATTTCTTATCTTATCGCTTATCACTAATTACTTATCGCTAATTACTTATCTTATCGCTTATCACTAATTACTTAACTAATCGCTATTTACTAATAACATATCTTATCACTAATTTTTATCTTATCGCTTATCACTAATTACTTATCGCTTATCACTAATTACTTATCTTATCGCTTATCACTAATTACTTATCCTATCGTTTATCACTAATTTCTCATCGTATCGCTAATCAATAATTTCTTATTTTATCGCTATCACTAATTACTTATCGCTTATTACTGATCTTATCGCTTATCACTAATTATTTTACTAATCGCTAATAACATATCTTATCACTAATTACTTATCTTATAGCTTATCCCTAATTACTTATCTTATCGCTTATCCCTAATTACTTATCTTATAGCTTATAACTAATTTCTTATCTTATCGCTAATCAATAATTTCTTATCTTATCGCTTATCACTTATTACTTATCGCTAATTACTTATCTTATCGCTTATCACTAATTACTTAACTAATCGCTATTTACTAATAACATATCTTATCACTAATTTTTATCTTATCGCTTATCACTAATTACTTATCTTATCGCTTATCACTAATTACTTATCTTATCGCTTATCACTGTTTATCACTAATTTCTCATCGTATCGCTAAGCAATAATTTCTTATTTTATCGCTATCACTAATTACTTATCGCTTATTACTTATCTTATCGCTTATCACTAATTATTTTACTTATCGCTAATAACATATTATCTTATCACTAATTACTTATCTTATCGCTTATCCCTAATTACTTATCTTATCGCTTATCCCTAATTACTTATCTTATAGCTTATAACTAATTTCTTATCTTATCTTATCGCTAATCAATAATTTCTTATCTTATCGCTTATCAATAATTTCTTATCTTATCGCTTATCACTAATTACTTATCGCTAATTACTTATACTAATTACTTGTCCTATCGTTATCGCTTATCACTAATTACTTGTCCTATCGTTTATCACTAATTTCTTATGTTATCGCTAATCAATAATTTCTTATCTTATCGCCATCACTAATTACTTATCGCTTATTACTTTATTATTATCGCTTATTATTTATTATTACATATCTTATCGCTTATCAGTAATTTATTTACTAATCGCAAAGTACTTATCGCTAATAATTACATATCTTATCGCTTATCATTAATTACTTATCTTATCGCTTATCACTAATTACTTATCCTATCGTTTATCACTAATTTCTTATCTTATTGCTAATCAATAATTTCTTATCTTATCGCTATCACTAATTACTTATCGCTTATTACTTATCTTATCGCTTATCACTAATTTATTTACTAATCGCAAAGTACTTATCGCTAATAATTACATATCTTATCGCTTACCACTAATTACTTATCTTATCGCTAATCAATAATTGCTTACCTTATATTGAGAGCAAACAGGACCAGACTAGACCAGACTAGACCTGACAAGACCAGACGATAAGAGACCAGATGAGACCAGAGGACTAAACGAGATCAGACGGGACCAGACGGGGAAAGACGATGAGACCAGACGAGAACAGACAAGAGCAGACGAAACAAGACCAGATGAGTCCATACGAGACCATACGAGTCCATACGAGACCATACGAGTCCATACGAGTCCATACGAGACCATACGAGTCCATACGAGTCCATAAGAGACCATACGAGTCCATAAGAGACCATACGAGACCATACGAGACAAGACAAGACAAGACCAGTCAAGACCAGACAAGACCAGACAAGACCAGACAAGACCAGACAAGACCAGACAAGACCAGACAAGACCAGACAAGACCAGACAAGACCAGACAAGACCAGACAAGACCAGACAAGACCAGACAAGACCAGACAAGACCAGACAAGACCAGACAAGACCAGACAAGACCAGACAAGACAAGACCACACAAGACCAGACAAGACCAGACAAGACCAGACAAGACCAGACAAGACAAGACCAGACAAGACAAGACCAGACAAGACCAGACAAGACCAGACAAGACCAGACAAGACCAGACGATACCAGACCAGACAAAACCAGACGAGACCAGACAAGACCGGACAAGACCAGACGGGACCAGACGGGACCAGACCAGACAAGACCAGACGAGACCAGACCAGACCTGACGAGGCCTGGCGAGGCCAGACCAGACGAGACGAAACTAGACCAGAGACACGAAACTAGACCAGAGAGACGAAACTAGACCAAACGAAACCAGAGGAACCAGACGAGACCAGATGACACCAGACGAGACCACACCACACGGGACCAGACGAGATCAGACGCGACCAGACCTGACGAGACCAGACCAGGCGAGGCCCGACACGACGCAGCAGACAGGTGACACCGCAGACAGGTGGCGCGCAGTGGCACCATGGCTGGCACTGCGACAGGTCCCTGCGAGCTCGACAGTGCAATGGCAGGTGAGGCGCAGACGCTCCGAAGCCGTCGCTGCGACGAGCTCAAACGCACTCGGCAGCGCACCAGCAGGTGAGGCGGAGACGCGCCGTGACTGACGATGCGCCGTGCTCCAACGCGCACGGCAGCGCACCGACAGGTGAGGGGCAGACGCGCTGTGGCCGGTGCTGCGAGACGCCTCTGCGTGCTCGGCAGCGCATAGGCAGGTGAGGTGCAGACGCACCGTGGCCAGTGCTGCGCACAGACACGCCTCTGCGTGCTCAGTAACTCACCGGTAGGTGAGGCGTAGACGCACTGTGGCCGGCGCTGTGCTTCGACGCGTTCAGCAGTGCACGAGCAGGTGAGGCGCAGACGTGCCGTGGCCGGTGCTGCGAAGTGCTCCAACGCGCTCGGCAATACAACAGCAGGTGAGGCGCAGACGCGCCGTGGCCAGCGCTGCGACACGATCCATTGCGCACTGCAGCGCACCAGCATGTGAGGCGCAGATGCATCGTGGACGGTGCTGTGCAACGACGTGCTAAGCAGCGCACCAGCAGGTGAGGCGCAGACGCGCCGTGGCCGACGCTGCGACACGCCCCTGCGTGCTCGGCAGCGCATCGGCTGGTTAAGTGCAGACGTGACGTGGCCAGCGCTGCGACACGCTCCATTTCGCACTGCAGCGCACCGGCATGTGAGTGGCACTGCGACAAGCTCCGACCTGCTCGGCAGCGCAACGGCAGATGAGCCGTGCTGAGCCGAGCTGCGAACGGTCCACCATCTAGAGCGAGAATGACACGCAGACGTAAGGCATCAGCCACCCATATTTATACCAAAGCATGCTTGTAATCAATGCAACAATACAACTACAAGATAATGCACCACAATACAACAACAAGACAAGACAAGAAAAGACAAGACTAGACGAGCAAAGCCGAGCCGAGCCGTGCCCAGTAGAGCACCAGCAGGTGAGGCGCAGACGCACCATGGCCGGCGCTACTACACGCCCCTGCGTGTTCGACAGCGCACCAGCAGGTGATGCGCAGACGCGCCGTGGCCGGCGTTGCGACACGCCTCTGTGTGCTCAGTAACACACCGGTAGGTGAGACGTAGACGCACAGTGGCCGGCGCTGCGCTTCGACGCGCTCAGCAGCGCACGAGCAGGTGAGGCGCAGACATGCTGTGGCCGGCGCTGCGAGGTGCTCCAACGCGCTCAGCAGCACACCAGCAAGTGAGGCGCATACGAGCCGTTGTCGGCGCTGCGCTCCAATACACTCGGCAACGCACCAGCTGGTGAGGCGCAGACGCGCCGTGGCCGACGCTGCGACATGCCCCTGCGTGCTTGGCAACGCATCGGCTGGTGAGGCGCAGACGTGCCGTGGCCAGCGCTGCGACACGCTCCATTGCGCACTGCAGCGCACCGGCATGTGAGGCGCAGATGC
Organism: Oeneis ivallda; assembly: GCA_029955525.1. Classification (NCBI taxonomy): domain Eukaryota; kingdom Metazoa; phylum Arthropoda; class Insecta; order Lepidoptera; family Nymphalidae; genus Oeneis; species Oeneis ivallda. Next base: position 2,306,597 of record JARPMR010000017.1, on the reverse strand, counting down.
ATCGTGGCTGGCGCTGTGCAACAACGCGCTCGGCAGCGCATCAGCAGGTGAAGCGCAGACGCGCCGTGGCCGGCGCGGACGCGCTCCAACGCGCAGGCAGCTCACTGGCAGGTGAGGCGTAGACGTGCCGTGGCCGGCGCTGCGACCCGCATCTGCGTGTTCGACAGCGCACCAGCAGGTGAGGCGGAGACGCGCCGTGACTGGCGATGCACCGTGCTCCAACGCGCACGGCAGCGCACAGACAGGTGAGGGCAGACGCGCTGTGGCCGGTGCTGCGAGACGCCTCTGCGTGATCAGCAGCGCACGAGCAGGTGAGGCGCAGACGTGCTGTGGCCGGCGCTGCGAGGTGCTCCAATGCGCTCGGCAGCACACCAGCAGGTGAGGCGCACACGAGCCGCTGTCGGCGCTGCGCTCCAATACGCTCGGTAACGCACCAGCTGGTGAGGCGCAGACGCGCCGTGGCCGACACTGCAACATGCCCCTGCGTGCTCGGCAACGCATCGGCTGGTGAGGCGCAGACGTGCCGTGGCCAGCGCTGCGACACGCTCAATTGCGCACTGCAGCGCACCAGCATGTGAGGCGCAGATGCATCATGGCCGGCGCTGTGCAACGACGTGCTCAGCAGCGCACCAGCAGGTGAGGTGCAGACGCGCCGTGGCCGACGCTGCGACACACCCCTGCGTGCTCAGCAGCGCATTGGCTGGTGAGGCGCAGAAGTGCCGTGGCCAGCGCTGTGACACGCTCCATTACGCACTGCAGCGCACCGGCATGTGAGGCGCAGATGCATCGTGGCTGGCGCTGTGCAACGACGCGTTCGGCAGCGCATCAGCAGGTGAAGCGCAGACGCGCCGTGGCTGGCGCTGCGACGCGCTCCAATGCGCAGGCAGCTCACTGGCAGGTGAGGCGTAGACGTGCCGTGGCCGGCGCTGCGACCCGCCTCTGCGTGTTCGACAGCGCACCAGCAGGTGAGGCGGAGACGCGCTGTGACTGACGATGCGCCGTGCTCCAACGCGCACGGCAGCGCACCGACAGGTGAGGGGCAGAAGCGCTGTGGCCGGTGCTGCGAGACGCCTCTGCGGGCTCGGCAGCGCATAGGCAGGTTAGGTGCAGACGCACCGTGGCCAGCGCTGCGACACGCTCAATTGCGCACTGCAGCGCACCGGCATGTGAGGCACAGATGCATCGTGGCCGGCGCTGTGCAACGACGTGCTCTGAAGCGCACCAGCAGGTGAGGTGCAGACGCGCCGTGGCCGACGCTGCGAGACGCCTCTGCGTGCTCGGCAGCGCATAGGCAGGTTAGGTGCAGACGCACCGTGGCCAGCGCTGCGATACGCTCAATTGCGCACTGCAGCGCACCGGCATGTGAGGCGCATATGCATCGTGGCCGGCGCTGTGCAACGACGCGCTCGGGAGCGCATCAGCAGTTGAAGCGCAGACGCGCCGTGGCCGGCGCTGAGACGCGCTCCAACGCGCAGGCAGCTCACTGGCAGGTGAGGTGCAGACGCGCCGTGGCCACCGCTGCGACGCGCTCCAACGCACACGGCAGATCACTGCCAGGTGAGGCGGAGACGCGCCGTGACTGACGATGCGCCGTGCTCCAACGCGCACGGCAGCGCACCGACAGGTGAGGGGCAGACGCGCTGTGGCCGGTGCTGCGAGACGCCTCTGCGTGCTCGGCAGCGCATAGGCAGGTGAAGTGCAGACGCACCGTGGCCAGTGCTGCGCCATGCTCCAACGGACACGGTAGCGCACCGGCAGGTGAGAGGCAGACGCGCCGTAACGCAGCGCACAGACACGTCTCTGCGTGCTCAGTAACTCACCGGTAGGTGAGGCTAGACGCACAGTGGCCGGCGCTGTGCTTCGACGCGTTCAGCAGCGCACGAGCAGGTGAGGCAGAGACGTGCCGTGGCCGGCGCTGCGAAGTGCTCCAACGCGCTCGGCAGCACACCGGCAGGTTAGGCGCACACGAGCCGTTGTCGTCGCTGCGCTCCCATACGCTCGGCAATGCACCAGCTGGTGAGGCGCAGATGCGCCGTGGCCAGCGCTGCGACACGCTCCATTGCGCACTGAAGCGCACCAGCATGTGAGGCGCAGATGCATCGTGGACGGCGCTGTGCAACGACGTGCTAAGCAGCGCACCAGCAGGTGAGGCGCAGACGCGCCGTGGCTGGCAATGCGACAAGCTCCGACCTGCTTGGCAGCGCACCGGCAGATGAGCCGTGCTGAGCCGAGCTGCGAACGGTCCACCATCTAGAGCGAGAATGACACGCAGACGCAAGGCATCAGCCACCCGTATTTATACCAAAGCATGCTTGTAATCAATGCAACAATACAACTACAAGATAATGCACCACAATACAACAACAAGACAAGACAAGAAAAGACAAGACTAGATGAGCAAAGCCGAGCCGAGCCGTGCCCAGTAGAGCACCAGCAAGTGAGGCGCAGACGCACCGTGGCCGGCGTTGCGACACGCCTCTGCGTGCTCAGTAAAACACCGGTAGGTGAGACGTAGACGCACAGTGGCCGGCGCTGAGCTTCTACGCGCTCAGCAGCGCACGAGCAGGTGAGGCGCAGACGTACCGTGGCCAGCGCTGCGAGGCGCTCCAACTCGCAGGCAGCTCACTGCCAGTTGAGGCGTAGACATGCCGTGGCCGGCGCTGCGACACGCCTCTGCGTGTTCGACAGCGCACCGGCAGGTGAGGCGGAGACGCGCCGTGACTGACGAAGCGTACCGACAGGTAAGGGGCAGACGCGCTGTGGCCGGTGCTGCGAGACGCCTCTGCGTGCTCGGCAGCGCATAGGCAGGTGAGGTGCAGACGCACCGTGGCCAGTGCTGCGCCATGCTCCAACGCGCACGGCAGCGCACCAGCAGGTGCGGCGTAGACGAGCCGTGGTCGGCGCTGCGATGCACCTCTGCGTGCTCGGCAGCGCACAGGCAGGTGAGACGCAGACGCGCCGTGCTCCAACGGACACGGCAGCGCACCGGCAGGTGAGAAGCAGACGCGCCGTAACCGGCGCTGCGCTGTGCTCCGACGCGCACGGCAGCGCACAGACACGCCTCTGCGTGCTCAGTAACTCACCGGCAGGTGAGGTGTAGGGTGGAACCACATCTGTGAGGATCGATTCGTATTTATGCCGATGCTATAAGACACACTTGTAAGGATCGCGTCCTTACGGATCCGTAAGGATGCGTACGCATCCTTTCGGATCCGTAAGGAGGCGAAAGCCTATAAACATTGTTGTCTGCGTAGGGATGGTCGATGATGGCATCGATATTTTAATTGCTAGCTCAACCACGATATTAATCTTCTTCTACACAGAGGAAATGGATGCCAAAAATTGAAAAAGTCGCCGCCATATTGAAATTCTTTGTTTTTCGACCGATTTCGTTCAAAATCGATATTTAGGCTTCCCTTGGGTCAAGAAAGAGAAAATAGATGCCAAAATTTTAAAAAGTCACCGCCATATTGAAATTCTTTGTTTTTCGACCGATTTCGTTCAAAATCGATATTTAGGCTTCCCTTGGGTCAAGAAAGAGGAAATAGATGCCAAAATTTTAAAAAGTGACCGCCATATTGAAATTCTTTGTTATTGGACCGATTTCGTTCAAAATCGATATTTAGGCTTCCCTTGGGTCAAGAAAGAGGAAATAGATGCCAAAATTTTAAAAAGTGACCGCCATATTGAAATTCTTTGTTATTGGACCGATTTCGTTCAAAATCGATATTTAGGCTTTCCTTGGGTCAAGAAAGAGGAAATAGATGCCAAAATTTTAAAAAGTGACCGCCATATTGAAATTCTTTGTTATTGGACCGATTTCGTTCAAAATCGATATTTGGGCTTCCCTGGGGTCAAATAAGAGGAAATGATTGGCAAAATTATAAAAAGTGACTGCCATATTGAAATTCTTTGTTATTGGACCGATTTCGTTCAAAATCGATATTTAGGCTTCCCTTGGGTCAAGAAAGAGGAAATAGATGCCAAAATTTTAAAAAGTGACCGCCATATTGAAATTCTTTGTTATTGGACCGATTTCGTTCAAAATCGATATTTAGGCTTCCCTTGGGTCAAGAAAGAGGAAATAGATGCCAAAATTTTAAAAAGTGACCGCCATATTGAAATTCTTTGTTATTGGACAGATTTCGTTCAAAATCGATATTTGGGCTTCCCTGGGGCCAAATAAGAGGAAATGATTGGCAAAATTATTAAAAGTGACCGCCACATTGAAATTCTTTTTTATTGGACCGATTTCGTTCAAAATCGATATATGGGCTTCCCTGGGGTCAAATAAGAGAAAATGATTGGCAAAATTATAAAAAGTCGCCGCCATATTGAAATTCTTTGTTATTGGACCGATTTCGTTCAAAATCGATATTTAGGCTTCCCTTGGGTCAACAAAGAGGAAATAGATGCCAAAATTTTAAAAAGTGACCGCCATATTGAAATTCTTTGTTATTGGACCGATTTCGTTCAAAATCGATATTTGGGCTTCCCTGGGGTCAAATAAGAGGAAATGATTGGCAAAATTATAAAAAGTGACCGCCATATTGAAATTCTTTGTTATTGGACCGATTTCGTTCAAAATCGATATTTAGGCTTCCCTTGGGTCAAGAAAGAGGAAATAGATGCCAAAATTTTAAAAAGTGACCGCCATATTGAAATTCTTTGTTATTGGACCGATTTCGTTCAAAATCGATATTTAGGCTTCCCTTGGGTCAAGAAAGAGGAAATAGATGCCAAAATTTTAAAAAGTGACCGCCATATTGAAATTCTTTGTTATTGGACCGATTTCGTTCAAAATCGATATTTGGGCTTCCCTGGGGCCAAATAAGAGGAAATGATTGGCAAAATTATTAAAAGTGACCGCCACATTGAAATTCTTTTTTATTGGACCGATTTCGTTCAAAATCGATATTTGGGCTTCCCTGGGGTCAAATAAGAGAAAATGATTGGCAAAATTATAAAAAGTCGCCGCCATATTGAAATTCTTTGTTATTGGACCGATTTCGTTCAAAATCGATATTTAGGCTTCCCTTGGGTCAAGAAAGAGGAAATAGATGCCAAAATTTTAAAAAGTGACCGCCATATTGAAATTCTTTGTTATTGGACAGATTTCGTTCAAAATCAATATTTAGGCTTCTCTGGGTTCAAAGTTGTTCGTGGTTTAGATTTTTAGTTCGCGTACGTCGATGATATTTTAGTTTCTTCAAAAGATAGCGAACAGCATGCAAAACATTTACGTATTCTTTTCAAACGTTTTTGAAGGATACGGTATAGTTGATAACGAGAAGAATGGTATTTTAATGTTCCAGAGGTTCGTTTCCTTGGATACAAAATAAGCGCTCCCGGGATTGGCTCTCCTGCTGACCGCATTAAGAGTTTACAGGATTTTCCTCTACCTAAAACAGTACAGGGATTTAGAAGATATGATTAATTTTTATCGAAAATTTCTCCCTAGCATAGCGCGACTTCAAGCAACATTAATAGATGCTTTATCAAAACTTCAAGATAAAAGTGCTAAACCTTTTACTGGGACTCCCGATTTAGAGCGTATCCTACTTCCTACTAATATTATAAAGGCGAAAGTTTGTATGTATGTTTGTTCCTCTTTAACGCAAAAACTACTGGATGGATTTGGCTGAAATTTGGAATGGAGATAGATTATACCCTGGATAAACACATAGGCTACAAATTATTCCGGAAAAATCCAAGGTTCCCGCGGGATTTTGAAAAACCACTGATAGATGGCGCTGATTGTACTTAAATCACGCTTACATTATCCGCAGTATCGAGAATAAGTAAAAAATTCCAATTCAACAATCAAGTAGGATAACCACAGTTATTGAAGTTTTTCATTAGCAATAGAAAATTTCTTAGGGATTAGGGATGGATTACGAAATAAATAATACAATTAGTACAAGGTATCGATTTGTCCAGTCATAGTGAGTACATTGCTAGATATTATAATGACTGGTCATGTGTGTATAATTTATAATTTTTAATAGGATAATAGGATAGGATAGGATCTACACATGATGTAATCCATCCCTAATCCCTAATCCCTAAGAAATTTTCTATTGCTAATGAAAAACTTCAATAACTGTGTTTATCCTACTTGATTGTTGAATTGGAATTTTTTACTTATTCTCGATACTGCGGATAATGTAAGCGTGATTTAAGTACAATCAGCGCCATCTATCAGTGGTTTTTCAAAATCCCGCGGGAACCTTGGATTTTCCGGGATAATTTGTAGCCTATATGTTAATCCAGGGTATAATCTATCTTTTTTTTTTTTTTTTAATTTTTTATTCAGAAATATAATAACAAGTATTAGTAAACTTATTCTACCACGCCAAACTGCACATGCAGTTTGTTGGCGAGTCTGCGCTCATACAATTAATAAACTTATAACTACATATTATATTCTAATGCTAGCCTACTTGTGTCGGTCAGTCTGTCAGTCGGTCGGTCAGTCAGTCGGTCGGTCGGTCGGTCGGTTCCATTCCAAATTTCAGCCAAATCCATCCAGTAGTTTTTGCGTTAAAGAGGAACAAACATACACACAAACTTTCGCCTTTATAATATTAGTAGGAAGTAGGAAGTAGGATGAAACGGAAAATAAAAAAGTAGTTGGGGATAGAATTTAATTTGACTTGAAAATGTATTAAAGCGGAAATGTGGGCTGATTGGTTGAATGTAAGGGGAAATTGTAATCATCCATTCCATCCATTTTGTTAGTCTAAAAATATAAAAGGGAAATGTGAATTAGTTTAAAGTTAGTTCTCGTTCAGCGTGGGAGCCGACTGTGGCTCCATAAGTGTTTTCGATATTTACTTTTATATTTTAAAAGATGTGCTGTCGTGGAGTTTCTTTGCCCTTTCTTCTACACGACTATAGCACTTTGCGAAACGGCATTAGAGTCATTTTTATAATATATAGATCTATACTGAACAACATAATTAAATACAGATAGATGTTGATGAAGGAGTTTTCTTTACAATCCTTGTTACGTCCTTTGTGTAGGTAGTTATTTTTATTGATGGAAGGCGATTGCTGAGAATGATGTTCTGTTCTGATATTGTGTGTGATTCCTTTTATTAGACGCTCGGCGATGAGGGGGGTGCCGTCATACTTTTAAAACTTATGGCAAATATTTCCTCTTTCTTGACCACAGGAAGCCGAAATATCGATTTTGAATATCGATTTTGAATTTCAATATGGCGGTGACTTTTTAAAATTTTGGCATCTATTTTCTCTTTCTTGTCTCAAGGGAAGCCTAAATATCGATTTTGAACGAAATCGGTCCAATAACAAAGAATTTCAATATGGCGGTCACTTTTTATAATTTTGCCAATCATTTCCTCTTATTTGACCCCAAGGAAGCCCAAACATCGATTTTGAACGAAATCTTTCCAATAAAAAAGAATTTCAATATGGCGGTCACTTTTTAAAATTTTGGAATCTATTTCCTCTTTCTTGACCCAAGGGAAGCCTAAATATCGATTTTGAACGAAATCGGTCCAATAACAAAGAATTTCAATATGGCGGCGACTTTTTATAATTTTGCAAATCATTTCCTCTTATTTGAGCCCAGGGAAGCCCAAATATCGATTTTGAACGAAATCGGTCCAATAACAAAGAATTTCAATATGGCGGCGACCTTTTAAAATTTTGCCATCTATTTCCTCTTTCTTGAACCAAGGGAAGCCTAAATATCGATTTTGAACGAAATCGGTCCAATAACAAAGAATTTCAATATGGCGGCGACTTTTTATAATTTTGCAAATCATTTCCTCTTATTTGAGCCCAGGGAAGCCCAAATATCGATTTTGAACGAAATCGGTCCAATAACAAAGAATTTCAATATGGCGGTCACTTTTTATAATGTTGCCAATCATTTCCTCTTATTTGACCCCAGGGAAGCCCAAATATCGATTTTGAACGAAATCGGTCCAATAACAAAGAATTTCAATATGGCGGTCACTTTTTAAAATTTTGGCATCTATTTCCTCTTTCTTGACCCAAGGGAAGCCTAAATATCGATTTTGAACGAAATCGGTCCAATAACAAAGAATTTCAATATGGCGGTGACTTTTTATGATATTGCCAATCATTTCCTCTTATTTGACCCCAGGGAAGCCCAAATATCGATTTTGAACGAAATCGGTCCAATAACAAAGAATTTCAATATGGCGGTCACTTTTTATAATTTTGCCAATCACTTCCTCTTATTTGACCCCAGGGAAGCCCAAATATCGATTTTAAACGAAATCGGTCCAATAACAAAGAATTTCAATATGGCGGTCACTTTTTATAATGTTGCCAATCATTTCCTCTTATTTGACCCCAGGGAAGCCCAAATATCGATTTTGAACGAAATCGGTCCAATAACAAAGAATTTCAATATGGCGGCGACTTTTTATAATTTTGCAAATCATTTCCTCTTTCTTGACCCAAGGGAAGCCTAAATATCGATTTTGAACGAAATCGGTCCAATAACAAAGAATTTCAATATGGCGGCGACTTTTTATAATTTTGCAAATCATTTCCTCTTATTTGAGCCCAGGGAAGCCCAAATATCGATTTTGAACGAAATCGGTCCAATAACAAAGAATTTCAATATGGCGGTCACTTTTTATAATGTTGCCAATCATTTCCTCTTATTTGACCCCAGGGAAGCCCAAATATCGATTTTGAACGAAATCGGTCCAATAACAAAGAATTTCAATATGGCGGCGACTTTTTATAATTTTGCAAATCATTTCCTCTTATTTGACCCCAGGGAAGCCCAAATATCGATTTTGAAGGAAATCGGTCCAATAACAAAGAATTTCAATATGGCGGTCACTTTTTAAAATTTTGGCATCTATTTCCTCTTTCTTGACCCAAGGGAAGCCTAAATATCGATTTTGAACGAAATCGGTCCAATAACAAAGAATTTCAATATGGCGGTCACTTTTTAAAATTTTGCAAATCATTTCCTCTTATTTGAGCGCAGGGAAGCCCAAATATCGATTTTGAACGAAATCGGTCCAATAACAAAGAATTTCAATATGGCGGTCACTTTTTATAATGTTGCCAATCATTTCCTCTTATTTGACCCCAGGGAAGCCCAAATATCGATTTTGAACGAAATCGGTCCAATAACAAAGAATTTCAATATGGCGGTCACTTTTTAAAATTTTGCCATCTATTTCCTCTTTCTTGACCCAAGGGAAGCCTAAATATCGATTTTGAACGAAATCGGTCCAATAACAAAGAATTTCAATATGGCGGCGACTTTTTATAATTTTGCAAATCATTTCCTCTTATTTGAGCCCAGGGAAGCCCAAATATCGATTTTGAACGAAATCGGTCCAATAACAAAGAATTTCAATATGGCTGTCACTTTTTATAATTTTGCAAATCATTTCCTCTTATTTGACCCCAGGGAAGCCCAAATATCGATTTTGAACGAAATCGGTCCAATAACAAAGAATTTCAATATGGCGGTCACTTTTTGAAATTTTGGCATCTATTTCCTCTTTCTTGACCCAAGGGAAGCCTAAATATCGATTTTGAACGAAATCGGTCGAATAACAAAGAATTTCAATATGGCGGCCACTTTTTAAAATTTTGCCATCTATTTCCTCTTTCTTGACCCAAGAGAAGCCTAAATATCGATTTTGAACGAAATCGGTCCAATAACAAAGAATTTCAATATGGCGGCGACTTTTTATAATTTTGCCAATCATTTTCTCTTATTTGAGCCCAGGGAAGCCCAAATATCGATTTTGAACGAAATCGGTCCAATAACAAAGAATTTCAATATGGCGGTCACTTTTTATAATTTTGCCAATCACTTCCTCTTATTTGACCCCAGGGAAGCCCAAATATCGATTTTGAACGAAATCGGTCCAATAACAAATAATTTCAATATGGCGGTCACTTTTTAAAATTTTGGCATCTATTTCCTCTTTCTTGACCCAAGGGAAGCCTAAATATCGATTTTGAACGAAATCGGTCCAATAACAAAGAATTTCAATATGGCGGCGACTTTTTATAATTTTGCAAATCATTTCCTCTTATTTGAGCCCAGGGAAGCCCAAATATCGATTTTGAACGAAATCGGTCCAATAACAAAGAATTTCAATATCGCGGTCACTTTTAAAATTTTGCCATCTATTTCCTCTTTCTTGACCCAAGGGAAGCCTAAATATCGATTTTGAACGAAATCGGTCCAATAACAAAGAATTTCAATATGGCGGCGACTTTTTATAATTTTGCAAATCATTTCCTCTTATTTGAGCCCAGGGAAGCCCAAATATCGATTTTGAACGAAATCGGTCCAATAACAAAGAATTTCAATATGGCTGTCACTTTTTATAATTTTGCAAATCATTTCCTCTTATTTGACCCCAGGGAAGCCCAAATATCGATTTTGAACGAAATCGGTCCAATAACAAAGAATTTCAATATGGCGGTCACTTTTTAAAATTTTGGCATCTATTTCCTCTTTCTTGACCCAAGGGAAGCCTAAATATCGATTTTGAACGAAATCGGTCGAATAACAAAGAATTTCAATATGGCGGCCACTTTTTAAAATTTTGCCATCTATTTCCTCTTTCTTGACCCAAGGGAAGCCTAAATATCGATTTTGAACGAAATCGGTCCAATAACAAAGAATTTCAATATGGCGGCGACTTTTTATAATTTTGCCAATCATTTTCTCTTATTTGAGCCCAGGGAAGCCCAAATATCGATTTTGAACGAAATCGGTCCAATAACAAAGAATTTCAATATGGCGGTCACTTTTTATAATTTTGCCAATCACTTCCTCTTATTTGACCCCAGGGAAGCCCAAATATCGATTTTGAACGAAATCGGTCCAATAACAAATAATTTCAATATGGCGGTCACTTTTTAAAATTTTGGCATCTATTTCCTCTTTCTTGACCCAAGGGAAGCCTAAATATCGATTTTGAACGAAATCGGTCCAATAACAAAGAATTTCAATATGGCGGCGACTTTTTATAATTTTGCAAATCATTTCCTCTTATTTGAGCCCAGGGAAGCCCAAATATCGATTTTGAACGAAATCGGTCCAATAACAAAGAATTTCAACATGGCGGAAAAGTGGCACCTGTGTTTGCATACATACTTGAGATAAAAACTAATTTCATCGATATATCGATACTTTTTGGCACTTCATGCATTTCCCTAGTTGCCGATGACGCTTTCGCACGCGTAAGGATCCTAACGGATCCGTAAGGATCCTTTCGGATCCGTTCGCGTCCGTAAGGATCCGTTCGCATCCTTACGGATCCGTAAGGATGCGAAAGGATCCTTTCGCATGCGAAACGTGAGCTACACTTGTAAGGATTTTAGGCACTTTTAGGTACAAAAAATGCGAAAGCCGAATCGATGCGAAAAGCCGAATTGATCCGTTCACGTTTCTATGGAATTTGACAGTTTTGTATGGGCGAAATCCGAAACGATCCTCACAGGTGTGGTTCCACCCGTAGACGCCGTGGCCAGCGCTGCGACACACCCCTGCGTGCCCGGCAGCACACAGACAGATGAGGCGCGGACGTGCTGTGGCTGGAGCTGCGACACGCCCCTGCGTGTTTGATAAAGCAGCGGCAGGTAAGGCCATATATTGAGGCTTATCACTACACTAGCGGCACGCTATGATGGCCGGTTTGACGTTTGTCCGCTTCATAAATTTTATCGAATGTAGTTTTAGGTTTAGGACTCAAAATTTATTTATTAAATTGATTTCTAAAATGTATACAAGTGTAGAAAAATCAGTTTGCACCATTTAAGGGGTGAATGTACTTGTGAATATGAACAATTTTCACTATGTGGACAAACCTCTGAAATCGCAAAAAAATATCAGCTGTTTCATACAAAAGGTAAAATTTTTATTTTTATATGATATATACCACAACTCGGCATTTGGTTTTCTAAATTGAAAATTTTTAAAAATGGAATCTAATACGATCGTCACATAGGATCGCTGGCTAGCACAACTACTACCTCCGGCAAACTCGCGTCAATGCTCAATGCAAAACAAAGCAGTTTCGAATTGACGTTGCTTCGAAAAGTATAAACTGTCAGTGCAATGCGATTGTGATATAGTTTTGACCTGGCTTTGGATTTCAAATATTGATACTGCATTACTGTTGACCCTTGCTCGTTAATTTGGACTCTGTTCAAGCCCTTTGTTGTGGATTTCGTCGATATGACCGAACGTACGCAGAGAACTGTTCTAAATAGTCAGACACGTGAGTTCGTAATACGCCTTCGTAACTATTTATCATTCAAATATTCAGTTCGTTCAAATAAATTAAATAAACATATACATTTTTGTTTTATTAAACCTATTTAATCAGGTACAAAAACAAAACTTAATTGTTTTTGTTCGAGAATAAATTGACATTCCACATCACTATTGTAATGTGTCAAACCGGCCATCATAGCGTGCCGCTAGTTTAATAAATTATCTTATCGCTAAACAATAATTACTTATTTTATTGCTTATCATTATTAACATATCTTATCGCAAATCATTAACGAGACCAGACGAGACCAGATGAGACCGGACGAGACCAGACGAGACAAGACCAGACCAGACGAGAATAGATGAGACCATACGAGACCAGACGAGACCAGACCAGACTAGATGAGACCACACAAGACCAGAAAAGACCAGAGCAGACGAGACCAGACTAGACTAGGCGGGACCAGACGTGACCAGACAAGACAAGACGAGTACAGACGAGAGACCAACGACAACAACTACCAACAGAGAGAAATGATGAACCAGACACCAACCACCAGAACCAGACGAGACCAGATCAGAAGAGACAAGACCAGACCAGACCAGACCAGACAAGACCAGACCAGACCAGACGAGACAAGACCAGACCAGACGAGACAAGACCAGACAAGACGAAACAAGACAAGACCAGACCACACAAGACCAGAAAAGACCAGATGAGAACAGAGGATGAGATCAGACCAGATCAGACGAGACTAGACCTGGCGAGGTCAGACCAGACGAGACGAAACGAGCCCAGAGAGACCAGACCAGACCAGACCAGACCAGATGAGACTAGACCAGACCTAGCGAGGCCAGACCAGACAAGAGGAAACTAAACCAGAGAGACGAGACGAAACTAGACCAGAGAGACAAGACCAGACGAGATCAGAGGAGCCAGATGAGACCAGGCGAGGCCAGACCCGACGCAGACGTGCTCGGCAGCGCAGACAGGTGGTGCGCAGTGACACCACAGCTGGCGCTGCGTCAGGAGGTGACGTGCTCGCCAGCGCACCGACAAGTGGCGCGCAGTGGCTGGCACTGCGACAAGCCCCTGCGAGCTTGACAGCTGAGTGCAGACGCGCCGTGGCCAACGATGCGCCGTGGCCAACGATGCGCCGTGGCCAACGATGCGCCGTGGCCAATGATGCGTCGTGTTCCAACGCGCTTGGCAGCGCACCGGCAGGTGAAGTGCAGACGCACCGTGGCCAGCGCATCGACACACTCCAAAGCGCATGGCAGGGCACCGGCAGGTGAGGCGCAGATACACCGTGGCCTGTGCTGATCCGATGCGCTCGGCAGCGCACCGGCTGGTGAGGCACAGACGCGCCGTGTCCAGCGCTGCGACGCGCTCGGCAGCACACCAGCAGGTTTGGCGCAGACGCGCCGTGGCCGGCTCTGCGACACGCCTCTGCGTGTTCAGTAGCGCACCAGCAGGTGAGGCGCAGACACGCCGTGGCCAGCGCTGCGACTAGCCCCAGAGTGCTCGGCAGTGCACCGGCAGATGAGACGCTGCGATAGGCTCCGACGTGCACGGCAGAGCAGCGGCAGCCGAGCCGTGCTGAGTCTGAGAGCTGCCTCCGAACGGTCCAACGTCTCGAGCGAGAATGACACGCAAGGCATCAGCCACCCGTATTTATACCAAAGCATGCTTGTAATCAATGCAACATAATATAACAACAAGACAAGTTAACACGAGACGAGACGAGCCGATCCGAGCCGATACGAGCCGATCCGAGCCGAGCCGAGCCGTGCCGAGCCGAGCTCCGAATGGTCCGACATCTCGAGCGAGAATGAAACGCAAGGCATGCTACCCGTATTTATACCAAAGCATGCTTGTAATCAATGCAACACAATACAACAACAAGACATGTTAAGACGAGACGAGACGAGTCGTGCCGAGCCTAGCCGAACCAAGCCAGGCGAGCCGAGCCGAGCCGAGCCGAGCCGAGCCGAGCCGTGCTGAGCCGAGCGGAGCCGAGCCGAGCCGTGCCGATCGAAGCCTAGCCGAGCCGAGCCGAGCCGAGCTGAGCCGAGCCAAGCCGAAATACAAAACACTATTTGCATTTTAAATAGGTCGATCAAAAAAGTATTTGCATTTTAGTACATTTCTTAAACTATTTTGTACAACTCTGCAAGCTAGGTAGGTTCAATTTCTAGAAAGAGATCAACCTTCGAATCCAACTCGGCTGGGCAGCGTTCGGGAAGCTCCGAGATGTCTTCTCGTCCAAAATCCGTCTTCGAACAGTGCGAACATCCCCGCGAGATCAAAGTAGAGAGAGAAAAATATTCGGTTTCAGTAAACGAAAACCGGTGTTTATCGGTTTTTACGAAAACCGGTGTTTATCGGTTTTTACGAAAACCGGTATTTTTTAGGTTTTTTTAAAACCGGTTCACATCACTAGTCTATGGTTTTGGATGGGTTTTGGTGGAAATCATCAAAAATCGTTTTTGTACATTTTATTTATCTAAATGAAATAAGAATAACGTGGTAAATTCAAAAAATGTCGACCCCTCCTCGCGAAACCATACAAAAGCAAATCCAACAAGATTGGGCAAACAGGGAGTACATAGAAGTGATAACTGGAAGCATAAAGAAAATTACTGATTTCCTCAATTCCTTTGGTAAGAAAACAAAATTTAGTGAAAGTTATGTTACTTAACTGTTGTTCAAAATAAGTACAATAATAAAAATTTGTTAGACAAATACATGATTAATTGAACCTCTAAGGCTTAGGTATATTATGAAACTTATTATAGATATATAGTTAGTTAAATAGTCTACTTCAGCGCATGTCAGCTGATTGCAATGAGTAAGCAACCTTGACATATTTATGACTGCCACTGGAAAAGGACTGGAGGGCTGAGTGACTCGAGGTCCAAATTAGGCCTTCCTATTTTGTTTTCTCCATTTGGATAGCATGTTAGAATAGAATAGAAATGTTTTTTATTCAAATAAACTTTATTACAAGTGCTTTTGAATCGTCAATGAGTAGCACTGGTTCGGAATGCCCTTCCTGCCAAGAAGAACCAGCAAGAAACTCGGCGGTTACTCTTTTCAAAACAAGTCTACAATTCAACAGAAACTATGCTATGTATGCAGTGTTTCCACAATGAGTTCCACAAAAGCATTCCTAATTATAATTCAACATGTTAAGACAGGCAGACAGAAAGCAGCCCCATTCCCACTGGTGAAACCCTTTCACGAGCATGACGCATGATCCAGCCATTGCTTCGCTCAACCATATTTGAGGGAACGTTACAACCTGCATCACACGATACCACCACAGAAATGTTAAGCCATTGGTCCCAGATATTATTATGAACATACTCAGGTAACAATCATCTAAGAGTACAAGATTTTAGATCTTAATCTACAGATTATAATACCGGATTGTGGTACCTACCTTCGTCAGTGTTCCCACTTAATTACAACATGGGGTTATTCAAGGGGCAGATCTAAAAATAGTTAAAAGCAGGCAACACATTGGTGGTTCCTTTGGTGCTAGTAAATGTTCATGGGAGGCAGTAATCAATATTAGGCTCAATTTTTCTTTATACCATCACGTTGTACAATGTGCATGCATTTTGGTGAATAAAATCCTCCATAATAATATCAACTTGCCCCCCCCCTTGGCCATCCGCTTGCGACGCTCTTGGTGGTTGTGGTGATAAAGCCTGACTATGAGGTATCAGATTTGCATAAGTATGTCAAGCTTGCAGAAAATTACTAAAAATTATGTGCTGTGCTATGAAAGGGTGTAATTGCTAATTTTTACTTATGTGGTATTAGAACTTAAGCGATAATATCGTATTTTTCATTTTTTTTTCTATAAAAATGTTCTAAAGACTTTCCTAGTTGCTTAAGCAATTTTATTATTTTATAAAGATTAGAGAAATTTTAGTTATACAGTGTTGAACCTATGTTTAAGCAAATTATGGAGAATGATTGGAAGCCCACTGTATTCTTATCCTGAGAAAAATAAAGATGTCATGACCGGCAAAGTGAAATACATTAGAACCTCTGTAAGTCAAACTTCAAGGGAGACACCAAAAAATTCGAGTTATAGAGTTTAAACTTGTAGAGGTTAAGATTCATTCCAACTACACTAGCGTCACGCTATGATGGCCGGTTTGACACATTACAATAGTGATGTGGAATGTCAATTTATTCTCGAACAAAAAACAATTAAGTTTTGTTTTTGTACCTGATTAAATAGGTTTAATAAAACAAAAATGTATATGTTTATTTAATTTATTTGAACGAACTGAATATTTGAATGAAAATGAATATACATACTTTATATGCACACAAGAAACATATGAATACAAAAGATACCAAAAAAGGTGCCACAAAAGGCCATAATTAATCAGATTCGTCCATACTACTATTTTCACTGTCGTCACTGCTATCATCACCTACATTAATAATTATATGTTCGTTTTCTATAATATTATCTATTTTCACATCTCTTTCATAATCTTCCCTTATTAATTTAACAGTTCTATTCACAACCTTTTCCCAGTCTCCTTTAGTCACATGTTCACAAGCTTCTTCTAATAATTTTAGCATTTTTTTTTGTGGTAAATGGGGGTTCTGTATTGTGTCTTGCAGCATATCCCTTAATTTGAGCCCACACCAACTCAATCGCATTATACTCACAATGGTAAGGCGGTAACCGTATAACTCTGTGCCCATGTTCTAATGCTATTTCGTCAATGACGTATCGGATCTTGGTTGGTTTGTTTTCTTTTAAAAGACGTACTAATTCCGCTTTTAACATATTCATGTTTGCATCTACGCCATTTTTACGAAGCCATGCGACGATATCAGCTTTCTTTTGGGATTGGGCAGGTGGCTTGTCAATTTGCATCGAGTGGTATGGGGCGTTGTCCATAATTATAATAGATGGTTCAGGGAGGCTACACAACATTGAGGTAAACCATTCAGTAAACTTTTCTCCATTCATGTCTTCATGATAGTCTCCAGTGGTTTTTGACGCAAAAGCCATGAGAGAACCTTCGACAAACCCGTTGATGGTTCCGGCGTGACAAATTATAAGTCGCGATCCTTTTCCTACAGGAACTTTGGAAGTAGATGCTGCTGTGTCATCGTTCCAAGAACGGCCTACAGTATGGTTAGCATTAAGCCATGTTTCATCCAAGAACACAACATTTTGCCAATTTTTGATTTCTTTCACTTGCCGTAAAAAAGTATACCTTGCCATCGCTATATCAAATCTTTCCATCAATATTTTGCGTTTGTTACATTTTTTGTATCGAAATCCAATGGTCTTCAAAATCTTCGTTAAAGAACTTTCCCCACCGAAGAATAATCCAGCTTCCTTCAGTGAATGCACCAACTTTTTTCTTGTTGGATACTCCTTCTGTAAATAGTAGCCGTAAACATGTCTTCGGATAGCATCGGCATCAAAGCTATCGATGCCTACGACTGGTTTTGCTCGTTTTCTCTTTTTTGGTGTGTGAAGTTTATTTTCTTCTGTGCCAGTCTCGCCATATTTTTTTTTAGTTATCCGTCTAACAGTTCGTTGTCCAATATTAAGCGCATCAGCTACGCGTTCAACCACTGACGTTATAGGTAAAATTGGCCCTCCATTTTGAGCTTCAAGATCGAAATAGTTACGAAGGCGTATTACGAACTCACGTGTCTGACTATTTAGAACAGTTCTCTGCGTACGTTCGGTCATATCGACGAAATCCACAACAAAGGGCTTGAACAGAGTCCAAATTAACGAGCAAGGGTCAACAGTAATGCAGTATCAATATTTGAAATCCAAAGCCAGGTCAAAACTATATCACAATCGCATTGCACTGACAGTTTATACTTTTCGAAGCAACGTCAATTCGAAACTGCTTTGTTTTGCATTGAGCATTGACGCGAGTTTGCCGGAGGTAGTAGTTGTGCTAGCCAGCGATCCTATGTGACGATCGTATTAGATTCCATTTTTAAAAATTTTCAATTTAGAAAACCAAATGCCGAGTTGTGGTATATATCATATAAAAATAAAAATTTTACCTTTTGTATGAAACAGCTGATATTTTTTTGCGATTTCAGAGGTTTGTCCACATAGTGAAAATTGTTCATATTCACAAGTACATTCACCCCTTAAATGGTGCAAACTGATTTTTCTACACTTGTATACATTTTAGAAATCAATTTAATAAATAAATTTTGAGTCCTAAACCTAAAACTACATTCGATAAAATTTATGAATCTCTGCACATCACTATCGTCAATAAAGTAATACAATTATTTCCTTCAAAGTCGTTATCAATTAATACGGAACTTCATGAGCGGACAAACGTCAAACCGGCCATCATAGCGTGCCGCTAGTTTAATTTTGAGTTAAAGAGGTAAAATAAATAAAAATATAAAAGTCAATGTCATTTCAAAATGTCCTTCAAAAAAGTCGCGTGGTGTCTTGGGACACCAGATAGGAACAAAGTTATTATTATAAAAATACTAATTTCAAGTTTAGAGGTATAAAGAAAATAATTATTCAGGTATACATTTTTTATCATGATTTTTTTATCGATAAAAATCAAAATGACCCCAGGGAAGCCTAAATATCGATTTTATAAAATATAAAAATTAAAATAATTTTATAAAATAAAAAATGAAAATAAAATTTCGCGCCCTCGGGTGGGCTCGAACCACCAACCTTTCGGTCAACAGCCGCACGCGAGCCGATTAGGCCACGGAGGCAATGCACAACTCATTGAAATTATTATACAAGTGTAAACATTACAACATTAAGTGTCGTTACAACTTTGGTCTTAATTTCCGTCTAGCCCCCTTTCGCAACGCGCGATAAGGAACTTCGTTCCAATAAAAGATACATATGTATTAAGAAAAATCAGTTATGTATAATTCTTGCTTTACATAATTCGTTCGTTCTCTATCTATAGCATTATCTAAGGTATGAAGAGCAGAAAATTCTTTTTCTTCAGAGTTGCTGGTTTGCTCTATGAAATTCCGTACAGTATTCAATGCTGTTCTTGCCTCTTTGATGGAAACCCATGGAGCACCTTTTGTATTATTCGGATCTTCTATATCATCTAAATCCTTAGTTTCGGCTTTCTGAACAACTGAATTGATAATTTCATTATCAGACAGTGATCCAGCTGTCATAACTCCATCATCGCATGTAACAAAATCGTCAAAACATATTCCTGTTTCAGATACCACTGTATTCCATTCGGCAGGCGGTTGAATACAAATATCTTCGACTTTAGCTTCCTCTGTTGATGATAATGGAAAACCACAGTGTATAAAAGCGTTTCTAATAGTATTCGCAGTTACATTTCGCCAAGCTTTGTCAGCCATTCTCATGGCTTGCAATACATCTATAGTAGAACTCTTGTTTTCTTCCATATTATCCAACATGTACCTGACTACTTCTTTTCGGTATAATGTCTTGAAGTTTTTAATGATGCCTTGTTCCATTGGCTGTAATTTTAATGTGGCGAAGGCGGGCAGATATTGGGTTTGAACAGCTTCCATCTGTGGAATAACCTTATGTGTCATACAGTTATCAATGAATAGTAGAATATTTCTATTTTCTTTAGCCATTTGCTCATCAATATTTATGAGCCATTTTTGGAAAATTCCAGAAGTCGTCCATGCTCTTGTATTCGCTTCATATTTGACAGGTAGCGATTTACAGTTTGAAAAACAATGAGTTTTTTTTGCTTTCCCGATGACTAATGGTGTGAGTTTTTCTGTGCCGGACATGTTTGCTGCAAGCAAAATAGTCAAACGTTGCTTGCTGTGCTTCCCATCATAGCATTTGTCATTTTTAAACGTTAAAGTCTTATCAGGAAGACATTTAAAGAACAGTCCCATTTCGTCAGCATTGAAGATATCGTCAGGTTCATAACCATGTAACAAGCCTTGCAATTCGCTTTTCCATTTGTCACAGGTATCAATGTTGGCACAGTTTTCAATGTTGGCACAGTCATCAATGTTGGCACTTGCACTTTCCCCACAAACTTTTTTGAAAACAAGTTCATGTCTTTTTTTGAACTTTTCAAGCCATCCATTGCTGGCCTTGAAATTGGCCAAACCCAATAATTTAGAGTACGATTCCGCTTTTTCTTTTATTAGTGATCCACTAACATTGATATTGTGGTCCTGGCACTGCTCAAACCATTTGAGTAAGCACTTCTCCAAAACAGGAAATTTTAAAATATATTGTCTTTTGCCGGACAAATTTTGACCGTTTCCAATTTTTTTCATGATGTCCGATTCGTTTTTTATTATCGTATACAAAGTACTGATTGGTAGGCCAAAGAGTTCAGCGACATCTTTCTTCTTTCGATTGCTCTTCGCAGCTTCGAGCACTTCTAACTTTTCAGCGAGACTCAAAGTTTTCAGTTTACGTTTCACGGCACTCATTTTTTAACAATTATAATCGTATACTGTTGTAAATATTGATGTGCACCGAACTACTTCTGATAAATTTTCAATCGACATCGAAAGACGAAAGCTTCGCTAAAGTACAAAACGAAATCAATTACCACAATAATTATCAAAAATACAAAACGAAACACCCGACACCACGTAAATGAGAACGTGAACTAACAGATATAAATTCCTTTATCCTTTCACAGAGTTGGTAATGCTATTGATTGTATACAGTTCTTGCATTGTTTTCTAAGAAACAATGACGTAGGTACACTGTCGGCAAATTCTTACGTCTGCGTCGGTAACTTGTTTTTCTACGAGCTATAGAGGCAATTAGTTTTATGGTCGAGTTGTGAAGGTTGTAAAATTTTTTGTTGCTTTGTTCGAGATCCAACTTATTTTTACCCGACTCTACGGCGAAAAAGGAAGGGTTATTATTTTAGCAATCTATAGTACAAACATGTATTTATGTATGTATGTACGACATGTATGTGACTATTTTACGAATGCTCCACCGTAGCGAATAAACTAATGAACCGATTTTGATGATTCAGATTACGATGCATGGTCCGAGTGACATAGGCTACATTCTATACATGGTTTGTATGAAAAATATCATTGACGGATGATAGGTAGGTACATCCAATTTTTCGTAGTCGGTTTAGGTTTTGAACTTTTTTTTTGAGTTTTGGAAGTTTCGACTTATCGAGGTTCGAGTTAAGAGCTTCTACTGAAGTTCTATTACATTTTATGAAATGGGAGTACCGAGAGATATTTAGGTTAAGTTTAAGTTCGTTTGTTTCTAATTAAATGAAAATCTCTTTTCAGATATGTCCTGCAGATCACGCCTGGCCACCTTGAATGAGAAATTGACTTCACTGGAAAGAAAAATAGACTATTTGGAGGCTTGTGTATGTACATATTTATATTTAAACATATTCGTACCTATATAGCACAAATATTGTCATAATTTCTTTCGGCACTCTGCTATAGGATACCTACCCCACAGCAAAAGACTTTTCCTGAAATTAATTATTATCATACTAGATGATTTTCGCGACTTCGTCCGCGTGGAACACATTAATTTTCTGAGATAAAATGTAGGTTGTCTGTGCTAATCCTGGGTATGAGCTATCTCCCATTCCCAGCAAAATCGGTTCATTAGGTGGGGTGTGAAAGAGTAACAAACACCAATCCATCCATACTCAAAGTTTCGCAATAATACTAGATAGATGACGCCTGCGACTTCGTGCGCGTGTACTTTAATTCTCGCGGGAACTCTAATTTTCTGGGACATAGTTGTAGATGTAGCCTATATATGTTAATCCTGGCTAACTATCTCCATCCCTTTCAGTCAAATCGGTTCATTCGTTGTGGCGTGAAAGAGTAACAAACATCCATTCATCCATACATGTATCCTATTAGTAGGATTTTGTTAATATCTGGTATCCGGCCAGATATATGTGTATGCTTACTATCCGGAATCCGACCGGATAGGCTAGATACCGGATATCCGTTTCATCTCTAACAATTTGCAGTAAGCATCTGATGATTAAACTTAATTATTGTTACAGGTCACAAAAGGAGAAACTCTGACATAATAAGCTCTTTCAATGAACTAAGTTAGCTGATTAGTGATTAATTAATAATTAACTAAGATATTTTCTACTTTGTATGTAGTATGAATTTATGAAATTGACATTACAGAGATTGTAAACAAATAAACAAACAAGAACTTTCGCACATTAGTGATGATACATTTATTTTTTGCCACGTAGCAATCTTGAATCTGCAAACATGCATTTTTCAGAGGAGCTTTTTGAAAGCATGGATATTTTTTTTTGTAAAGTTTACCTTTTGCAAACCTAATGTACCAGAATACTGATATCCCTAATACAGAAAAGGGGGGAAAAGATTTTTAACTTTTTTATTTATTTATTACCAACTAGCTGATGCCCGCGACTTCGTCCGCGTAGATCTAGTTTTTAAAATCCCTCGGGAAATCTTTGATTTTCCGGGAGAAACTCTCCAGGTCCTCAACTATACCCTTGCAAAAAATCACGTCGATCCGTAGCTTTGTTGTGGCGTGATAGTTAAAACTGATTTTCATTGCTACTATATAACAATGTTAGTACTTAATTAAAGTATACTAGAGTATGATATGACAGTAATAATTAATATAACCATTTTATCCTTGCCACTGCCGCAAATAGCTTTTTACAAGCTTCTTACTTTCAATAAAATTATACAAATGTCATACTTACCTACATAAAATTTTTCAGTAGGTCGATCAATTTTTAGGTCATATTTAGACTTTTAAGATAAATACTTTTAGTTAAGATTTATTTATATTTTATAATAAATATGTATAATTAATTTTAAGTTTCATAATAATATTATAATGTTATGTAAATAAGTTAATATTTTGTTTTCTTGTCTTCGTAAATTCATATTGATTCAAACATAACCGCTATCCCTTGCCCCCCTGCACAACTTGAAGCAGCTATGGCCCGTTTTGCTTTACGGCGACTGAAAGAAACATTATATTTTATATTAATACAAATTATATTATTTTAACCATAAAATAATCAGTTTCAAAATATTTCAATACAAGCTGATGCCCGCGACTTCGTTCGCGTGGATTTAGTTTTTAAAATCCCTCGGGAACTCTTTGATTATCCGGGATAAAAAGTAGCCTAGATGTCACTCTCCAGGTCCTCAACTATACCCATGCAAAAAACCACGTCGATCCGTAGAACTGTTGCGGCGTGATTGAACGACAAACCAACAAACAAACACACTCGCATTTATAATATTATATTTCAATATTTTTTGACTAGAGGAAAAAATAGACATCATATAGGTACCTCCGCGATCAAATTCTGAAGCTGGTCTTAAGAAGCCAATAACGTGGCAGTAATGATCTGTCATACAATAAGTCCAGAATTCAAATAAGTCTTTAATTAATATCAAGCTTCATATGGCGTTATCGACCTTTGGCGCCGTGACAAGAAACGCCTTACTATAAGATTGCACAAAAGGTGACCTGTCTTAAGGTGGAAGACAAGGGTCTGCCCGCGAAATTCAAATTTAATTTGGTTTTTCGCAATTTGTAAACTAATACGACAAAGTAGGCTTATGGCATTCTAATTGCGCCAGTGGAATTATCATCTTCACAGGTTTACATAAAAATCTTTACTTGAAAGTGACCAGTTTAAGAAATTAATCAAAATACTGAGTTGGACGTGAGTTACTCACAAATTAGTCGATATTTTGATTAATTTCTTAAACTGGGCACTTTCAAGCAAAGATTTTTATATAAACCTGTGAAGATGATACTGCCATCGTCGCAATTAGAAGGCCATAAGCCTACTTTGTCGTATTAGTTTACAAATTGCGAAAAACCAAATTAAATTTGAATTTCGCGGACAGAACCGTGTCTTCCGCCTAAATCGTTCTACACACATCAAAAGTGTCTAGGGATCAACATATATTTTTGCAATAACTTTTCTCCTGATTGATATTAATTAAAATTTTCTTTAAGGATTCATCAAATAAAGTGTTTTCGTTTGTCACAGTAACGATAAACCAAGTCACCTTTGCATTAATAAAGAAATTTGCCATTTTCCTAATAAAGGGATTTTTGACATTTGAACCACTAACATTAAAGTTCGAAAAAAAGACTGAAATAACAGATTTCTTTAAAATTTTATTGGGTAACTTAAACAATTAATAATCCGTGTTTCTACCGCGAACACTAACAACACAAGAACATCGGTTTGGCATACTCAAAATGAGTTCATCCAAATCACGCTGTGGAATGGCCGCCCATGTTCGTTGCAACAACAAAAAAAGGTCTTCTTGCCACTGGATACCCTCCATATTCGGCAGAGCTCTTCTCTGTAGCATATCCCATGCATGCTCAATCGGGTTCAAGTCTGGCGACTGAGCAGGCCAGGGCAGGACATTGATGTTAGCTGCGGCGAGAGTCTGTCTTACAACTCTTGCGGTGTGCGGTCGTGCATTATCATGCATTAACTGAAATAAGGGACCGATTTGCACTTGTAGAGGAACGATGACGTCTGATACAATCGTCTCAGCATAAATTTGAGCGTTGAGGTTGCCTCTGATCCAAATCAACTCAGTTCTTCCGCCGATCCAAATACCCGCCCATACCATGATGGTTCCACCATTATAAGGATGGACTTCCTGGCAGGATTTTAATCGCTGATTATGAAATTATGAAATGCACCAAAAAGGATCCATATAAATTTATAAAATCATAAATTTATTACAAAGCCACATCTCAATCTCAAGAAATCCGCATAAAAATGCTTGATCCCTAGACACTTTTGATGTGTGTATTCTGTGATTGCTTAACTTATGTATGTCGTGGCGGTTATTCTTTAACTAATGCAACTCCTTGAAAATGTCGATTCATACCGGATTTGATGTACAAGATGAACGGCCATCCTCGCCCCGGTAGCGGCTACGGGGTTACCGAGAGCTAGGGCTCCACCACTGACGTTCACCTTCTGTTCATCCAACTTTAACTCCTTTATCGTGGCTAGGACTTGGGTGGCGAAGGTTTCATTAATCTGTATAGAATAGAATAGAAATGTTTTTTATTCAAATAAACTTTTACAACTACTTTTGAATCGTCAATATGAGTCTACTACTGGTTCGGAATGCCGTTCCTGCCGAGAAGAACCAGCAAGAAACTCGGCAGTTGCTCTTTTCAAAATACTTTTACTTAATAGATATTATTCTATGTATGCAGAGTTTCCATAATGAGGGGAAGTTCCACAAAAGCATACGTAATTATTTCTAATTATAATTCAACACATGTTAAGACGGGCAGACAGAAAGAAGCCCCATTGCCGCTGGTGGCACCCGTTCACGAGCATGACGCATGACCCAGCCGCTGCTTCGCTCAACCATATTTGAGGGAACGTAACAACCCGCATCACACGACACCACCGCAGAAGTATGTATATATAAATGTAAGTATAAATGCTTTCAATAATAATTCTCTAGTAGCAATTCGCGTTGGCTGTTAGTTAGGCTTTTGGCCAACAGTAGACTTGTCACCCCTAAAAATCGCGGTGCCAACTGTAGAAAAGTGGGATGTGTTTGGCCTTACCATATAATCAACCTTAAAAGAACATAACTTAGAAGTGCCAGAGGTGCGTGCCCGGGATCGATTCTGCGATCCCCCGAATGGGAGACCGCAGTACTAACTAGACGCATCGACAATTCAAAAGCACTTGTAAAAAAGTTTATTTGAATAAAAAACATTTCTATTCCATTCTATAACCACTAGGCTATCACTGCTTCAGGATATTAGTTAAAAAACGTACCTCAAACAAGTCTACATCATGAACTTTCAATCCAGTTATATCTAACAGCTTTCTCACGGCCTCTACAGCCCCGAGACCCGTGTTAGGGTCAACGCCCACGCAAACGTATGCAACTACCCGCGCTAATGGCGTTACATCGTAACTTCGTGTCGACTCCTCGTCAGCTAGTACTAGCACCGCTGCTCCATCCGCTGGAGCCTGAAAAGTCCCAACTTAAAACGAGTAACTAAGCTTAATAAGATGTAAAAAAATGCGTGAGAGTCGTAGAACACTCGGATGGAAAAGTGCCTTTTAAAACATTACCTTCTAGAACCAACGCCATCTCTCGCCACGTGTAAGAACCATCTCGTAAAAATAAGCAGACATTAAAGCAAGTTCACGCTGGCCACAATAGATGGCGTTAGTAAATTTTTCCTCAAATATTTTGTTCGGAATTTCTCTTCATTAAAACTTCGTTCCAAGAATAAAAAAAAATAACAAAGACATGTTCTGAAGTCAGGATTCGAACCCCCGAACCGATAGTTTCACTCCTTCGTTTAGCCGCTACGCCACCAAATTTATGATGGAACGTGTGTAATAAACGAAAGAGACAAGGTTTGTGACTGAAAATTCTTACACTTTTTTTCGCCTAGCCTCCATCCGCCAAACCGTCCGAAAAGAAACTTTTTTTTTTTAATTCTAAACTTTTTATGAGGCTCTGTTGTGATAATTACCGAGGAGTTGAGAGATGTCACCACTGTACCATTTGGTAATATTGTAGTGGCGGCTATGAAATTGTTCATGTTTATGTTTGCATCATCATCTTTATCCACCAAGATGTCTCTTTTCTTAAGTTGCACAGATATACTCGTCAGTTCGTCTTGGAGAATCTCCTTTGACGCTAAAATTATTAACATCATAAAATAGAATTCATTATAAAACCAAATAGCTTAAGGTTGAAGACAAGGGTCTGCCCGCGAAATTCAAATTTAATTTGGTTTTTCGCAATTTGTAAACTAATACGACAAAGTAGGCTTATGGCATTCTAATTGCGACAATGGCAGTATCATCTTCACAGTTTTATATAAAAAAAAATTTGTAACTTTTTGTGTAAAAACTAATTTGTGAGTAACTCACGGCCAACTCAGTATTTTGATTAATTTCTTAAACTGGTCACTTTCAAGTAAAGATTTTTATGTAAACCTGTGATTTGTGAAGATGTGTAATTCCACTGGCGCAATTAGAAGGCCATAAGCCTACTTTGTCGTATTAGTTTACAAATTGCGAAAAACCAAATTAAATTTGAATTTCGCGGGCAGACCCTTGTCTTCAACCTTAATGATAAATTCTGATTTACGATTTATAAGTGCAGTGGACTTTTTCTTGATTCTTCCCAGGGAAAATCATTTAAAAATCTCACTCTGTTCATTTTATAACGGGATTAGTTACTGAGATGAAGGATGATAAAATATATTGTTATTGGCTTATTTTTGAGTAATTTGTTTCCATCTATTTCTTCATTAAGTCTGTTTTCTGATGTCATACTAGTTACTTAAATGTTTCAGTTTAATTCTATGCGTCTCATTATTTATTTTACCTGCTTTCCATTTTAAAAGACTGTTATAAGCAAAATCGTCAGCCATTTCGCGAGTTATTTTATATTTTTCAGCATCAATTTCGGCTTTCTTTTGCAACGTGCAACCAGTGTAGCTATCCGGAACCTGCCTTTTTATTTGGTCTTCGAATTGATACGGTACTCCAAAGGTAGACCCGAATCTAACGTTTCGCACCAAAAATGGAAGAGATGACATTATCTCCGTTCCTCCTGTTAGACAAACATTCGCTGAACCTATTGAGATTTCCTAAAATAGTTAAATAATTGCTAAGTACATATGCGAGCGCCCTTAATACTGTCTAAGCGTAGTGTACGGTATAGACTAACTTATATTAATATAATTTATAGTTTAGTACGCTGAACAGACTTTATTCAAAATGATTCTCATTCCGCTTCGAAACACCCCTTTCAAACAATCGGGGAACTAATTTTGACATTACCTAAAGCAATTTGTTCATAATCCACAATAAGTACCTTATTCAGAGTAGCTACGTTCACTTATGGTCCAAGATCCCAGTGCCGCCAGACCTAAGTTATTTTCTCAGCAATTATTTGTGTACGATAGAGTACTGTTCTAATGTCCTTTCAGTGTATGCTTACCAGCTAGATTGTGCCGACGGCCAATTTCCAGATACCAGGTGCTAAAGGTAGGTAAAAACTAGAATAACTTATCTTAAATTCTCAGGGCTGATTTTCATATATGTTTTAAATAATATTGTAAAAATTAATAAATTAATACTGCCAGACGCTTACCGCCGGCGGTAACTTTAGCCAGACGCTTTGAAGCTCCCAAAAAAATATATAATTTAAGTTAACTTATATTCTCAGTTCTGATTTTTATACATGATACTCAGGGAACTATTGCGATATTATCTGTAAGCTGCCAGACCTATGAGAAGGGTCAAACATCCCGCCAGACACACATTATGCGTCCCCATATGTATGAGCGCTAGAACATGATTCACTTGTTTAAGTGTGTGAGAGATAATATCATCATACTATATATAATATTATGAACGCGAAAGTGTCTTTGTTGGTTTATCCTTCAATCACTCTATACAGTAAAATTTTAGGTAACTGGACGAATTTTATACATTTAAATATATTTTGAAAATTTTGATTGGAGGGCACTTTTTTTAGCCACATAATACTTTATTTTCAGATTAGGCTCAGTATCGATAATTAAGTACCCTCCAATTTTATTTTTATTATAATTAATAATTAATTAAGTAACTACTTCAATGACCTTAAGAAGGTGGCGGGAAGCGGCTGGATGAGGAAAGCGGAGGACCGTGTTTGGTGGCGCGCTCTCGGACAGGCCTATGTCCAGCAGTGGATGAATACAGGATGATGGATTGGATTGGATTGGATAATACCCGTAATAAAGTTTAATAAAGTTATATTATGTATTATAAAACCATCAAATCACTCTCGCACTCATACTCGTAGGGACACTTAATGTGTGGTCTGGGGGGATGTTTGACCCCTCCAATAGGTCTGGCAGCTTGCAGAAGATATTGCAAAAGTTCTCTCTCTCTAGTTCCTAAGCTATACCCAGGCAAAAAATCACGTCGACCCGTAGCTCTGTTGCAGAGTGATTGAAGGACAAACCAACAAACACACTTTCGCATTTATAATATTATAGTATGATGATATTATCTCTCACACACTTAAACAAGTGAATCATGTTCTAGCGCTAATACATATGGGGACGCATAATGTTCGTCTGGGGGGATGTTTGACCCTTCCAATAGGTCTGGCAGCTTACAGATAATATCGCAATAGTTCCCTGAGTATCATGTATAAAAATCAGAACCGAGAATATAAGTTAACTTAAATTATATATTTTTTTGGGAGCTTCAAAGCGTCTGGCTAAAGTTACCGCCGGCGGTAAGCGTCTGGCAGTATTAATTTATTAATTTTTACAATATTCTTTAAACCATATATGAAAATCAGCCCTGAGAATTTAAGATAAGTTATTCTAGTTTTTACCTACCTTTAGCACCTGGTATCTGGAAATTGGCCGTCGGCACAATCTAGCTGGTAAGCATACACTGAAAGGACATTCGAACAGTACTCTATCGTACACAAATAATTGCTGAGAAAATAACTTAAGTCTGGCGGCACTGGGATCTTGCTCTATTAGTAGAGGTCAATCATCAGTGGTGTGTAAAAATTAAGAAAAATACTTTACCAATATACCAGTTACAATTGCCTGTAAACCGGAACCACATGCTTTATTGACGCCTAACGCTGGTTTTTCAATTGGAACGCCTGAATAAAGCCCACAATACCTCGGTGTTTTCCCTCCATCGCATTGGCTAAGCTAAAATAATTATTATATGTATAATATTATGTATCTAAATATCTAACAGTGTACTATAAATAACTAGTGGTTCGCCCCGAACTGAGACCTCGCGGTAACGGTATCCCATGATTATTCATTCAATCGATACATGATAACCAAAACTGACATTATTATTATGCCCGTTTTCACCAAACATACCTAAATCATCCCCTAAGTAGGAGTCTCTTAACGTAGGTAGCTCCTAAATACAATCCTAAGTCCTAACATCCGTCCCAATATCCTTTTAGGTGTCCCGTACAGGATCGTGATAAATAAGTTGACAGAAAACATCAATCACCTAACTTATAGGTAGCCCGTAAAGGTTAGGGAACGTTAGTGAAAACATTGAATTATTTATCAAACATTGAATTTAACTCGTAGTTCCATGGGAATAGTTACTGACTGCGCCATCTATTAGCATTATTGTGAAGCTATGTTGATGCTATAAGAATTACTGACGCCCATTAAAAATTAAATAATCTCGTTTCTTTATAATATTCATATAATTTTAGTATTTGTTGTTCAAGTACAGGATATAAGTGACCTAAAAACATAAAATCAGTTTGAAAATCCATAGCGGATTTTTCTAGAGAGCGTCTTCAAGCGAGCGTATAAAATCGCCACTTTGAAAGCCCCCCATTTCGTCAATTTTAAGGGAAAAATTAAAAAAAAAATATTTTTGTACTCAGTTCAAAATTATCTTTAAAATGATACGTAACAATTTTATGTAACGCGATTTTTTTTTTTTACTTCGCATTCGCTTCTATGAGAGCCCCCCTGAAATAAAGATTTTTATAACTTTTTAAGCCATTTTCGGCTGGAGGCCATCGGTTTACATATTATATCTAAATTTGAAGTAATTACGTTCAGTAATTCAAAAGTTATAAGGCTCTGACAGACGGACGGACGGACGGACGGACGGACGGACAAGTGCAAATCGCCCTAGTTAACTCAAAGACCTTCGCTTCGCTCGGTCGATAAAAATTGCATTAGTTTTTCTGTACATTAACATAACGAGGAGTCCGTCTATTTTCTCTTTGGTCTATGTCTTTTAGTCTGTGAGGAAGCTAGAATTAAAATCGTCTGATAGTAACTAGTAGTTCGGTAATTAAGTATACTTAGATTGATCTAACTATATTAATCTGAAATGTATCTAACTATTCATATATCTAAAATATATCTAACTATTCAATCGATACTTATTAAGTAAGTAGGTAGTAAATTATCTAAGAAAACCTACAAAATTAATGTTTCCAATTATAGTACAATCAACCGAAATAGGATTTAATTTGGCAGAATGTAAGGCATCCTTTGCTGCAGCGGCGAAGGCATGCGAAGCTGGCAACTCTCGAAGGTAACCGCCATATTTGCAAAATGGCGTCCTTTTCGCGCCAACTACAAAAATTGCTGAAAATTAAAATCGATTTTATGTTATTCTCCGTGGTAATATTAAATTAGCACCAAGAGTATGTAATTTATTAACGTTTTAATTAGCATAGTGTAATTTAAAACAGAGAAATCTTGAATTTAAATTAGTTTTTTATCGTGTTTGCCTTTGTTTTGGCATTAGGATGGTGACTCGCAATCTATAAGTCTGCTCGCAATAAACAAAAACAAAACAATTGAAGATATATTTTGTAAAAGTTAATGCTATAAATTTATTGTTCGCAGGTATTTTATCTCTTTATCAAAGAAATATCGTAAATCTTATCCCAAAACTTACCTCTACGCGCGATTGCCATGGCAATAGACGGCTAACTGATAAAATTATAATAAATGAGGATAGGTGCTGACGTATACTTAATGTAGGTAAATTGCCCCCATCCAAATAAATAAAACAAGTTTATCAGTTTCGTAGGTATATTTCTACAAGATATGAGGAGGTAGGTACATTACTTTTATCTAAATATGGATGGATGGTTGTAGATAGGTAAGTTAGTAGATACGGTAAGTAGTAAGTACCTAGGTAGGTACCAAATTATTTCTATTCAGTCTTTTTATTGACAGCAAATTGCCCGCTAATTCCTTCAGATTATTTTATTGCTTATTAGATCGTTCTCGTGATATTTATATACCTACTACAACGAAGTCTAGGTTCGATAAATGGATATGAAATCTTGCTATTCACATTTACCTATTTATTGATTTCACGGATGTGATTTCAGTATATAGCACATAGTTCGAAGAGCTGATGGTCGTTGGGGTCCCAAGGTGTTGGAGTGGCGACCCCGCACCGGGAAACGCAGTGTTGGCAGACCCCCCACTAGGTGGACCGACGACATCAAACGAGTCGCAGGGAGCTGCTGGATT
The DNA here is from genome assembly GCA_029955525.1 of Oeneis ivallda. Lineage (NCBI taxonomy): Eukaryota > Metazoa > Arthropoda > Insecta > Lepidoptera > Nymphalidae > Oeneis > Oeneis ivallda. Next base: position 2,274,254 of record JARPMR010000017.1, on the reverse strand, counting down.
CAAGCGGCGCAAGACCGAAGCCTGTGGAAGTCCATGCAGGAGACCAGTGTCCTGCAGTGGACGTCTATAGGTTGATAAAGAAGAAGAAGATTTCAGTATGAAAATAATTAGGTATGTGCTATACGCCTATAGGTAGGTAAATGAAAAAACAAATTGGTATCGAAATCGTACCACCTTAACTCCTTCCACGTATCTATTCCGAAGTAGTACCAATGATATTTTTATGAGGACATTAGGAGCTAGGATTCTTTGAGTTCTCACTAATAATAGGACAAAGTGTAGTGTGTAGGTGTAAAATGTAAATGATAAAGAATGATATTTCTTAAACCTACTTATATATTTAAAAAAAATATTGGCAAGTTTCCAAAGAAACATCCTCTTGAACTTTACCTAACTTAGTGACGTAAAATTAAACTCCGTGGACATTATTAACAATAACAATTTTAATAAAACAGTATAATATGAATTAAACAATATTATGATTAATAAATTAAGTTAAAATAAAGAGTCAGACTGTTTCTAGCAGTACAGCAATGCCTTGACCTCCGCCGATACAGGCTGAGCCGATGGCTTTTTTCAAGTTTCTCCGTCTGAAACAAACAAATAGGTAGCTAATGGAAGTGCTCATGTCACCACTCACCACTCACCACTGAGTCAATAGGTATTATTACACAATACTGTCACGACTCACGTGGTAATATTTACTCGTGTGGTAATAGCTACTACCACAGATAACAGATTAGTAGTTAGTACCTATGTGGCTACTACGTTAGGGCCTGTTTAACCACCTTCAAGTAAATTTCATCCATCAATTAAAGTTGATTTTTTGATAAGTTACTTTTGTATGGTCTATCTGCCAAAATTTCAAATTTTTATGGATAAAAGGGGTTGTTTCAAATATATATGGAGCCTGGGCCAGGTTTTTCAAAATGATTGGGGTTATGAAATAGTGATTATTTTTTCTTATTAAAAGGTATTTCTTATTAAAAGGTCCTTTTTACGAGGTACAATGTGAAATTATTTTGCAAAATAAAAGGGCAACAACATGGCGTTCTTTTTGACAATGACACGTACTTACAGCCTATTTGGGGAGAGGTTACCATTATATGTAAACAAAACATACCGGACAGGACATTTCAGTTTTGCTAACACTATTTTCACTGTTCGCGCTATAAATCACTCACAAACGTTTTATTTCCCGAAGCAAAACATTTTTAAGTTTATATTAAACACAAATGCACTTCAAACTATGCAGTTTACGATATTATTTTAGAGAGTAGTATATTCTTTGATTTTAGCATTAATCTATTCACCATCGGAAAAAAAAAACACAGACTAATAGCCTAGTTTGTGTTTGACATATGAAATAGAACAAATCCCTAGTGCTGGAAATAAAACGTGAACCATAGAGTGAATGATAAGAACGAGCTTAATCGATTGTAAAATCGGAAGTCGTATTTATTACGCTCGTAGATCCGTGTATTAAGGCAAATGGCAACCGGTTAGCGATGCGTGACTGCGAATGATCTGACTATTCGAATAATTTACAACTACTAATGTACACGTCATTTTCGAATTGAACATTAGTATTATATAAATGCTCATAATCGAATGACGACTACTTATTAGTATTTTAATTACTCATCATGTTTCGACTGCGTTGACGACCTCCCTGGCACAGTGGTGAGCACTGTTGTCTTATAACTGGGAGGTCCCGGGTTCGATTCCCGGCGGGGTCAATTTGGGAATTTATAATTTCTGAATTGTATGTCTCTGGTCTGGTCTGGTGGGAGGCTTTGGCCGTGGCTAGTTACCACCCTACCGTCAAAGACGTGCCACCAAGCGATTTAGCGTTCCGGCACGATGGCGTGTAGAAACCAATTATGGGTATGGGTTAAATGTTCACTGCCATACCCCTTCCAAGTTAGCCTGCTACCATCTTAGACTGCATCGTACCATCAGGTTAGATCGCAGTCAAGGACTAGCTTGTCATCGAATAATAATAAAAAAAAGTTGTTCAGCGCGAAATGTCAGTTCAGGCTAGTCGAAATGCCTACATGCCTACTACATTATTCACGACTCGGATTCTCGGAAATGAAGTGGAGACTTTAACTAATGGTTTCAATTGTACGATTGGAATGTTAACCTGATTCTTTAAGTTTATAAATCTATTTCAAAATTGTCAAGTAGTTTAAAGTAGTTACTAATCATGGTAAATCATTCGATCAGTTCGAATGATTTATAAAGTCGAATAATTCGACAATCATAATAGGAGAAGGATTATAATAACAAATATAATAAAAATAATAGTATAATATAAATAATAATAAAAATAAAATATTGTAAGGACAAACCATTTATAAATTTAATATGTAATAAATTAAAATTAATTCAAACATAATATTTTATGTAACATTTACAGTTAGCTACAAATTTGAATATTTAAAATTATAGGATCCGTATTGAAAGGTCTTAATAATATCGTTTCCAACATCACAATTCAGAAGAATATCATATTAAATAGTATTGATAATCGATTTAAGAATGTATTCATTCAATCAATCGTTCATTCTCAACATTTATAGAACCACAATTGACAGTAATTGACATATGTTGACATTTGACAAACCAGCAATTGACGTTTGACAATTGAAATGACATTAAGGTGACGTAACGTCATTATAAACATAGACAACAAAAGCAGCGATGGATGCACTCCGGGAGTTGCCATTCTACAGATGTACCCAATTATCAATTTTATATCTTTACCTGTTATTCACTGTAATACTACAAAAAAGCATATTTTAATTCAATTTCTATGATTTAATACTATTTTTTGGTATAGCGTACAAGTACCTGGCCCAAGATGAAACAACCCGTTTAAAACCATTTTGAAGTCGGTTACAAAATGGCGGATGTACCTTAGTTCATGTGTAAGGTGCGCAGTGATGCGGGCGCCCGACGCGGCGAGCGGGTGCCCCATGGCGATCGCGCCGCCGTTCACGTTCAGCTTGCTCATGTCTAGGCCTAGCTCTTTGGCGCACGACAGGGTCTGGGCTGCGAAGGCTTCGTTGATCTATGAAAACAAGTGTAAATTAAAAAAAAGTGTGTGTGTCAGCTCCGACGCACGACTGGAGTTTATTCCTTAAATACCATTGTCTAAACATCGGTCGTAACGTAATGCATTCGCGGCGCTCGCTGCGTCTTGGCGCCGCTCGGACCCGATCGGTACGCGCTCGGCTTCCCGAAGCGATCTTTCGCATTCGGACCATAGACACAACTCAAGCGAAAACCAACCTTATTTACTCAACGTTAGGGCAGAAATTTGCATCGTTGTGAAAAACGTAACGAGGTCATTCATAAGTAGATTTTACTCCTCGAATTTTTCTCATACCGGGCGCCTTATATATGAAAATCGATTCTTAAGGAGTAAACTCCAAAAATTATTTTTAAATGCAAGCTTTTAGTAGCTACATCATTAGACTCTGGATATCATCTAGGATCAGAGAACTTATGACGAATCAAACGAGCCCAAACTCGATGGGGTTACGTAGTTTTATTACAGAGTTCCGATAGCTATCTTCTGTCTCCATCATCAGATCAGCTCCATGTCACAATAATATTGTATTGTCATCCGATTTGACACATACATGCAAAATTTCAGCTCGATCAGAACAGAAACCGGGAAGTGGGTCTAATTCATCTTGCAAGATTTGACCCAAACTAACATTGCAAGTTAAATAAAAGCTTGTAAAAACGAGTGTGCTTTTAGACCACACGACTGAAGTAAAACTTACGCAACGCAACTGGCTAGGAGAGATAGAGAGAAAGAAAATGTGTGCTCGCGCCTCTCTCTTGCCCCTACAGTAATATACGAAACGTTACTCTCTCTCTTTCTATCTTCACTAACTTATATCTCCCTCTCAACTTCCGTTCGCCTCGCCCGATCACACTTTTCGTAACGCATTCACCAGCTTACTCCCCAAGTCAAGAGTGCGTAAAGAAGTTTTACTTCAAAAAGAATCTATATAAATAAAAATGAATGTTGGTAAGCGCATAACTCAAGAATGGATGGACCAATTCGGTTAATTTATTTTTTTGTATGTTCCTTAAGGTCCACGGAAGGTTATAATAAAAAAAAACAAACAAAAAAAAATTAATTTTTACTTTTAACTTTTGACAGAACGAAGTCTGTCCGGGCAGCTAGTTGGTAATAAATATTTTCATAAAATATAAGGAAGCTAGATTTACCAGCGACTACATCGTCCGTGTTAGGGTTCTGAGAATTCTGCAGGAACCATAAAATTACGTCAAGCGATGCTCCGTTACTGGCGTGAATAAGGGAGAGGGCAGACTGGCTACGTCGGCGTTTTTATTGCTTGTTGCGACTTAATTAATTAATTCGACTGTAAATACGCCAAATTGCGCGATTTAGCGATTCTGCGATTTTAGATCGCTGAAATCGTGCAACAAGCGCAGAAATCAGCGATCGAGAATCGCTAAATCGCGATTAATTAGGTACGATCGAACGCGTTTTGAGTCGCGAAATCGTGATTTAGTCGCTAGATCGCTGCCGCTAAGTCGCCAGTGTGCCCTCTCCCTGAAAGAGAAACCAACAAACAAATTACACACTTTCGCATTTTTATATTAGTATCTAATGAATTCGTATTTTTAATTCAACTGTGGCGCAAGTAGGTAAGGCAAGCGTTTTTTTGTTCTAAGACTTAATTATCTATAAATACTTTAAACAACTGGTATTAAAAGAGTTATTCAACTTCAGATGGAATGTAATTTGTTCTGTAGTTTTATCTTTTTTTTTTTTTTAAATTACATAAGTAACTCTATTAAAATGTTACAAAAAAAACTTATAGCTAAACTAATCTAATTACTATACAAATCATGCCCGCGTGGAATGGTGCCAAGAATACTGGCTGCATTACCGCGTTGGACAGCCAGACTGATCCTTTGCGCAAAAAATGAGCCAGCCCTTCTGTCACCAGATGAGGCAATTAACCGCGGTGGAATGTCTCGTAAAATTTTTTTTGCACTTTGACTCCATGGCCCTAGGGTCTCCACAGCAAACGGAACTTTGTAACTCTCGATCAGAGAGGCATACCTACTTGCGCCGCTTACAGGATTCAGCCATTTCAGCTGCGGCTCCCGGTCTTGATGCTGTCTCCCTAATATGACACGGGACCAATGTAACGACGCACGTTGCGTCCCACATTAGAGTTTTACCTACCTCAATTAGATCGATATCATTCAGTGTCAGCTTCGAGGCAGCGAGCAGCCCCTGGATGGCAGGCACCGGGCCGATGCCCATAACACTGGGGTCGACGCCCACACACGACCAGCCGACAAGTCTGGCCAGAGGGGTCAAGTTGTGCTGCTTTAACGCCTCTTCGCTGGCCAGGATGAGCGCCCCTGCGCCGTCGTTAACACCCTGTCAAAATAAAGAGCATTGCAAAAAATTGTATGGGCACTGTCCCAACCCCCCAACAGATGTGACGTCCCATAATAAGACATAACTGTTTTCAATCCAAAAATCTGTTGGGGAATTTTTCGACCGAGCGAAGCGAAGGTCTTTGAGTTAACTAGGGCGATTTGCACTTGTCCGTCCGTCCGTCCGTCCGTCCGTCCGTCTGTCAGAGCCTTATAACTTTTGAATTACTGAACGTAATTACTTCAAATTTAGATATAATATGTAAACCGATGGCCTCCAGCCGAAAATGGCTTAAAAAGTTATAAAAATCTTTATTTCAGGGGGGCTCTCATAGAAGCGAATGCGAAGTAAAAAAAAAATATCGCGTTACATAAAATTGTTACGTATCATTTTAAAGATAATTTTGAACTGAGTACAAAAATATTTTTTTTTTAATTTTTCCCTTAAAATTGACGAAATGGGGGGCTTTCAAAGTGGCGATTTTATACGCTCGCTTGAAGACGCTCTCTAGAAAAATCCGCTATGGATTTTCAAACTGATTTTATGTTTTTAGGTCACTTATATCCTGTACTTGAACAACAAATACTAAAATTATATGAATATTATAAAGAAACGAGATTATTTAATTTTTAATGGGCGTCAGTAATTCATATAGCATCAACATAGCTTCACAATAATGCTAATAGATGGCGCAGTCAGTAACTATTCCCATGGAACTACGAGTTAAATTCAATGTTTGATAAATAATTCAATGTTTTCACTAACGTTCCCTAACCTTTACGGGCTACCTATAAGTTAGGTGATTGATGTTTTCTGTCAACTTATTTATCACGATCCTGTACGGGACAACTAAAAGGATATTGGGACGGATGTTAGGACTTAGGATTGTATTTAGGAGCTACCTACGTTAAGAGACTCCTACTTAGGGGATGATTTAGGTATGTTTGGTGAAAACGGGCATAATAATAATGTCAGTTTTGGTTATCATGTATCGATTGAATGAATAATCATGGGATACCGTTACCGCGAGGTCTCAGTTCGGGGCGAACCACTAGTTTATATAGATACAAAAGAATGTATGCACGCTGAAGTACGCGCGAGCATGCACAGGCGACGCAAGGGTGGGTTTTTTCTCTGCGCTTGCGTCATCACTTTTTTATGATTGTAAACTACTAAACTGGTATCCAAAACAATTCACTGAAAAATAAATAAATAAATAATTCAAATTCGATTTGCAGAATTTATAACCCCAAATCTATGGCGGATGTCGTCATAGTAAAAAAATATCAGGCTTCTAGAAATCTATGTCCAGTAGTGGACGTCTATCGGTTGAGATGATATGATAGATGAAACATACATTCTTCTTCTTCTTCTTCTTTATCAACCTATAGACGTCCACTGCTGGACAAAGGTCTCCTGCATGGACTTCCACAGGCTTCGGTCTTGCGCCGCTTGGATCCAGCGGCTCCCTGCGACTCGTTTGATGTCGTCGGTCCACCTGGTGGGGGGCCTGCCAACACTGCGTTTCCCGGTGCGGGGTCGCCACTCCAACACCTTGGGACCCCAACGACCATCAGCTCTTCGAACTATGTGCCCCGCCCATTTCCACTTCAGTTTCGCGACACGCTGAGCTATGTCGGTGACTTTGGTTCTCCTACGAATCTCCTCATTTCTGATTTGATCTCGCAGGGATATACCGAGCATAGCTCTCTCCATACATTACGTTCCCTCAAATATGGTTGAGCGAATCAACGGCAGGATCATGCGTCATGCTCGTGAACGGGTGCCACTGGCGGGAATGGGACTACTTTCTGTCTGCCCATCTTAACATGTATATAGTATGCATTTTTGGAACTTCCTCTCATTGTGAAAATATTCTATTCTAACAAAGTTGCATGGGTTAAATCGGCTAGGCATCCAGCTGCCCACAAGATAGTATAAAAAACTTATTACAATGTAATAGTTACATAATAATATTGTAAAATGATTATTGATTATTTTGAAAAGAGCAACTGCTGAGTTTCTTGCCGGCTCTTCTCAGCAGAATCCGCTTTCCGAACCGGTGGTAGAGTTATGACGTGTCATAAGAGCCACAGGTTGGCCTACGCTACGTGAAATAAATAATTTTGAATTAAAGCATCATCATTATCAACCTTTAGATATCCACTGCTGGACATAGGTCTCCTGCATGGACCTCCACAGGCTTCGGTCTTGCGCCGCCTGGATCCAGCGGCTCCCTGCGACTCGTTTGATGTCGTCGGTCCTCCTAGTGGGGGGTCTGCCAACACTGCGCTTACCGGTGCGGGGTCGCCACTCCAACACCTTGGGACCCCAACGACCATCAGCTCTTCGAACTATGAATTAAAGCATAATTATCAGGAACTTCGAAGCAATATAAAATAGGGAGCACAGTTACCGAAGAGTTGCCAGCTGTCACCACACCCCCCTTCCTGAACAGCACGGGCAGCTTGTGCAGAGCGTCGAGCGTGGTCTCGGGGCGCGGGTGCTCGTCTCTGTCCACCACTACTTCCTGTTTCTTCAGCTTGACTGTCACTGGGGACAGCTCCGCCTGGAAAGCCCCACTGTCTTGCGCTGTAGAATAAAAGGCTCTTACAAAAAGGAGGAGGTTCTCTCTCTTCTTTTTTTTATGTTTGTTCACCGATTACTCGAAGACGCCTGAACCGATTTGGAAAATTCTTTTTTTTTTGTTTGAAAGGGTATACTTTCCAGGTGGTCCCGTTTAAATTTTATCGAAATCGGTCGAGTGGTTTTAAAATATCAACAATAAATTTATATTAATATTTTGTAGGCCGTTTGAAGTTGGTTGTAAAAAAAAAATTATATTAAATTATTATTTTATTTACTTGCTGAAGCCCGCAACTTCGTCCACGTGGATTTAGTTTTTAAAAACTAGCGGGAACTCTGATTTTCCGGGATAAAAAGTAGCCTATGTCACTCCCCCAGGCCCTCAAGTAAACCCACGCAGAAAATCACGTCGATCACTCTGTTGCGTGATATGAAGTAAAAAATTGTTAGGCTTGCAAAATATAGGGCCCTCATAGATCAGGGGCCCCGGCCCGATTATATCTATATCATTATATATTTTTTTCTATTCTGAGCTTTTTTATTTTACCCGCGACTTCGCTCCCACCTTAATATATTAAAAGTACAGTATGTAAGCATTGAAGTATTAATTTAAGTATACAAAATTAATAATTTTTATTCTTTGCAATTTACAACTGTTCTTTTGGGTTTTCCCTATGTTTTGTATTTTTAAACCGCCCCCTTTTGTATTAGAGCGAGCAAAAAATATTCAAATGTTTCAAGCCGTTTTTTGGGTTTATAGCCAGACTAACTAAAAATATTTGATTTTTACATACATATAGGTATCGAATATCTTTGAAATGGAAATATCACGATAAGCTTGATATTTTAACGAAATATGTGATAGCCGCATGATAAGCGTAATATTTTCGAAGTAAAGTGTTAGCTGGAATTTAAACAATGCCTAATTTTACATACTTACTTACCAATTTTCCATTTCTTTTGCGACTGTAACGCGAACTCATCCACCTCTCCTCTCACTAATCCATATTTCTCAGCCAAATTCTCCGCAGTTTCTGGCATCGTGAAATTGCAGATCGTGTCCAATGAGCCTTTTACCAGGGAATCCTCGAATTCTAGTTTAACACCCAGGGGTGCACCGAACCTGGTGTTGCGTACCACAAATGGGACAGCTGACATGTTCTCTGTTCCACCCGCGAGAGAAACTTGAGCTGCTCCCGTCAGGATATCCTACAAGGGAAAAGTAATAGAAATGTCAACATTATTAAAATTGTGGACACACAAATAGTGATTCATTAAAAATATAAGAATGTTTGATTAACTCAAACATTCTTATATTTTTAATGAATCACTATGATAGGTCCAGCAGTTATTTAAAATTTTAAACTGTGAAAATATTGTGTGTAATATATATATATATATATATATATATATTTTAATTTTTGGGATACCTAATACCTGCTGAAATATTTCTTATTCCAGAAATATATTGGGTTCTCCTTGTATGATTCTCTACTTGCCTCTAAAATCTTGTTAAATCGGCTACTAAGCTGTTCTGAAAAACAGCCTAGAGAAACAGAAATGAACAGATCTTAAGTAGTAGGTAGAGGTACTTTACTTAAGAACTGAAAATGAAGAATTATCGTTGTCTTTACCTGTGCACTGTTAATGACTGCCTGGAAGCCAGATCCACATAATCTGTTCACACCAAGAGCGGGTTTCTCTTGAGGGATTCCGGACTTAAGGGACGCGTGACGAGGAGATAAGCCACCATCCGAGCTGCCGCTTAGCTGAAAATATTGTTTTTTTCCATTTTTCCCCATGTGAGCTTTTCTTATGTAGGTAGGTATATTATATTCTACTTGTAAAAACTTTAAGTGGTTATAATTTTCTTCTGTCCTTATCTATCTACTTTCTCTAAGCTTAAGTTTACGTTGCAAATAAAATAAATTAATAGAATCTTGAGACCTCAGAGCATTAGAGGGCAATATGCTCCTTAAATTAACTTCTAAAAGATGCGCTAAAACAATAACCATAATTGATGTTGTCAAAAAAAAATCGTAAAAAATGCCGAGTAGGGCATATCGCGGATCAGCAATTTCTATTTTCGACAAATGGCTTATTGCACATAACTTCTACACTTTAAAAGATTTCTTTAATTTAAAAATTGCACAATAAATTATTATTATACTTATTTATGTTTAATAATAAAATTCACATTTACATAATATGATAATAATACTTAATATAACAAAGTTTTAGAGTGTAGAAGTAAAAATATTATATATAAGTATATAATATATAATATATTCTTTAAAAATATAGACTCTAATTTGTATTAGAATCTTAATTTTGCGTGCCATAATTGGCTGATTGTAAAGTGTTCGCACTATGTATTTACAATTATGCAAATAAATCCTTTCTTTCTTTCGTAGTGTGAACACAGTTCCGTATATTACAAAATCCAGCAACTGTTTCCGCATACTGCAGTTCTGCCGCCATCACTATAATTAGGTACCTTAAAACACTGACCACTACCAGCCACCACACAAAATATTATAAGATTTTCTTTATTCTTACCACATTAACTATCCCAATATTAACAGTATCCACAGCGTCGGGGGCGACATTTCCGGTCTTCAAAGCGTCTTTTGCGGCAACAGCCATCAAGTCGGAAGGATGTAAGCTCTTTAACATTCCGCCCATCTTGCCGAATGGTGTGCGCTTGGCAGCCACTATGTATACACCTATGTTACAAGACAGAAATGACTCAAGTATGGAGGAACATACAAAAGTTAAGAAAGGTATCCTTTCTAATTATGTAAAGACGAAATTGAGTTTTTTGGTTTGTCCTTCAATATTGCAGCAATGAAGTAATGGATCGTCATGAGTTTTTTGCATAGGTATAGGTAGTTGAGGGCCTGAAGAGTGACACAGGTTCTCTACTCTTTATACCGGAAAATTGAGGCTGTTAGTGTAATTTTAAAACCTTACTCTATGTAGACGAAGTTGAAGGGGCACAAGCTAGTAGCCTTTAATAGATGTAGTAGTGTAGTAGCCTATTCAGTATTTAATACGGATAAGCAAAAGGAACCTACATTCTGGCATCATCAACATCATGCATTAGCGTTATTTACCAGAAGAAATACTTATTTATTTATATCAGAAATAGAGCACTTCCACAGTATCGTAAATGAAAAATGGGTAGGTAGATAAGAAGGAGATCGCAAGAGCGATTTTAAGTTTCGATAAAAATAACAAGATAAAAATATAATATCCAAATGTTGCGTTATCATTATTCAAGGTCGGTCGCTTGGCCATTGACTCTGAGCGTAACGCATATCACGTTAGAACTCAGAATGTATTTCTCAGTAATCAAGTCAGGTATGTATGTACTAGGTACCTATATTAATGACTATGTATATAAAAAGAGAGTAGGAATTTGTGCCGTGCCGACGTACGTTGTATTCGCGGCTTTTTTATCTTGACTCTTACCTACATCACAAAAATTTAAGCTGCATCAAATGCATAAGTTATGCGTTTGGATGTTATCTCATTTTTAGTCCAACCTTACACTTATATTATGCAGTTTTATTAACCGACTTCCTTTTACTTACATTTTTATTTACTTACACGTAGGTACATACTTAATTATGTTATCAGATTGAAACGAAACTTGGTAAGTAGGTACCTTATTATGAAATGTTTTTAACTTTTAACATGCAATGCAAGCCCCAATCTTGATTACCCACATAGGTACTTAATTAAAATTTTAATGAGCATACTTTTAAAACCGATTTCTTTTATACAAAAAGGTACCTATCTGTTATTTATTATAAACTTAAATAGCAATATATTATGTACTTACCTTTATTTAAAGCCACAGCCATCCTTAAAAATCTGCAATCCACACAGTTTTTATAAAAAAAACAATAAATCCAAATCTAAAAAGGCGCGGCCAAAGACGTTAACTCTGTGGCCGGTTCGATGCGCTTGTGGATAAACATGTTATTTCTTATTTGCTAGATAAGTAGCTCATATACAAATGCGCTCGAAAATGCTTCAATTTTAAAAATGATAAGCAATAAAAGATCATTAGCAGGTACTTAGTGGGTATCAATCAATATTGGGGAATATTTTGGCATGACAATTATCAATTCGAGGGGCTTGGCCTCTTTTATTGGGGGTATGAACACTGGGGGCTTTATAAGTGGGTGTATGTATAGCATTTTTCGAAATCAAAATACAGGTGGGTCTTGAGGCCCCGTTTATAAGGGGGCCCTGGATTTTTCCCAGCTTTACCACTATTTTTACGTTAATCCATTATTTTCTCTACAAAATTCCACTATATAAATATAGGTACTACTTATACGTTGTTTATAAGCTACGAGACCTTAGATTTTAACATCGACCACATATTATTAAACCATAAAAAATTCTTTTTGTACTTTGGTCTCAATTATATAGTAAGACTAGCTGACCCAGCGAACTTCGTACTTACCGCCAACAAAAATATTTAGTGGTGGGTCACCCTTATCATTTAGGGGTATGAAAAATAGATGTTGGCCGATTCTCAGACCTACCCGATATGCACACAAAATTTCATAAAAATCGGTCCAGCCGTTTCGGAGGAGTTTGGTAACAAACACCGCGACATGAGAATTTTATATATATTAATAGAATATAATTGAATTTTAGGTAGTGGTACTTCATTATAAAAAAATATACCTATTTATGGCACCTACACTTATATTTGGCCTTATCTTGAAGCATTGTCTGTTAATCTTTAGTACTTGATTGAAAAAACAATACATAAACGACCTTACAATGGGAACCAAATATGTATTTAGTTTTGTGAGCATACAATGTCAATAGGATTTCGGTCTCTCGCAGTAAGTAGGGAAATTGCAGTCCATAGACGTATATTTACTACCGTGTACATAGTCAAAGTTGCAGTCAGATAGTCCTTTACTATGATTTCACCTGATGGTAAGTGACGATGCAGTCTAAGATGGTAGCGGGCTAACTTGGAATGGGGTATGGCAGTAGGTATATAGGTAAAACCCATACCTCTAATATGTTTCTTCACGCCATGGCATCGACATCGTGCCGGAACGCTGAATCGCTTGGCGGCACGTCTTCGACGGTAGGGTCGGTGGTAACCGGACCAGAGAAAATCCCAAATGGGCCCCATCCCGTCAAAATCGGTTCAGCCGTTTCGAAAGTTAGCCGAAACATTTGTAAAATTGGTTCTTTTATTTGGATGACATGAAAATATCATGTAGCGTGAGATTAGGCAGTTAAAAGCTAATTGTTGGAGAACGGGTAGTAAAAAACACAAATTATACATAAGTAGGTATTTCTATTATATTAAAAAAATTTAACAACATTTGTCAAAAATCTAGGTATAAATTATTTTTAGTTACATAATAGTATAAGTAAAAAAATTTATAATATTTACAAAAAATCCACTGTTCAAAATGTTTTTAACTAGCCACCAAAAGTAATAAATGAGTGAATGATTGAACGATTAAAGTTTAATACCTCCTTGCAAAAAATGTTACAAGTTTGAATATTATTTTGATCTTACAATGAAAATACATTTTTAATATGGATATAAATAGGTATACAATTCTTTTATACCTTACCTACAAAAAACTATATACTTACCAGTATACTTATAGTTTTTTGTAGTATAAAATTTAAGTTTTAAAAGGCACAATATTCCGTTGATATATGTATATGTATATTAGGAAATTTATATATTATATGGATAGTTCAACCTACATACAGTTTTAGATAATTGTGATATCTTGAAAGTCACTGAATTCCCCTCACATTGGCGATACATTTTCATACTATGGGCGAATATTTCCGCGAATGTGATGGACCGGGATTAAAATAAAATAGGCAGGTAGATACATCAAAATTAGGGAATGAAGACGGTAATATCTTATAAAATAATATCTTGATTTGATCTTAAATTAATTAATTCAAACAGCTTCAACCATAACCGCAATGCCTTGACCTCCGCCGATGCAAGCCGATCCGATGGCTCGCTTCAGGCCACGGCGTCTAAAGAATGAAAAGAAATAAAATTACAAAACAAACAAACAAAAATTAAACTCAATAAAAATTGTTTGCTAAAGAAAGGGGTATAATGCTGCCAGATTCTTTATTACGAATTTCCCAATTTTGAGTCAGATAATATATTTTGCCTTAAGGTTGAAGACAAGGGTCTGCCCGCGAAATTCAAATTTAATTTGATTTTTCGCAATTTGTAAATCTAATACGACAAAGTAGGCTTATGGCCTTCTTATTGCGCCAGTGGAATTATCAACTTCACAGGTTTACATAAAAATCTTTATTTGAAAGTGACTAGTTTAAGAAATTAATCAAAATACTGAGATGGACGTGAGTTACTCACAAATTAGTCAATATTTTGATTAATTTCTTAAACTGGACACTTTCAAGTAAAAGTTTTTATATAAACCTGTGAAGATGATACTGCCATTGTCGCAATTAGAATGCCATAAGCCTACTTTGTCGTATTAGCTTACAAATTGCGAAAAACCAAATTAAATTTGAATTTCGCGGGCAGACCCTTGTCTTCAACCTTAACTGAGTCTCTCACTAAATCTATAGCCTATAAGTGCTATTGAGCACAACGGTTTAAGGTGCGGACTTAAACTGAAAGGTCGCAGGTTCGATCCCCACCCGTTGCAGTATTGTCGTACCCGCTCCTATAATACAAGCTTTCCGTTTATTTGGGAGGGAGAGAAGATTCTTTAAAAAAAAATTGAGATATTGGATTAGTAATAGTTAAATTCTAGTAATTCAGAAAACTACTAATAGAAAAAGCACAACAACCAATGAGTTATATTTTTCTATCAAACTAAATAGTATTTTACATTTCAAAATATTAATTTCGAGCTACAGTTTTGCAACTCACGAAGGCGAGTGAGCTTTACTTGTGGTTACTTCGTGTACATGCAAATTGCATATGTGTGCGTGCCTGTCAAAGCCTAGGTGGGAGCGGGCAGGCGCGAGCATTGCGCTCGCTCACACTTATACTTATACTTATACGACACACACACAACCATAAGTCAGTCGCCCTCGTGAATTGCAAGAACTATACGTATTTTGCGACGAAATTCCAAGTAATATAGGGGTCTCATGAATATTTATTTTGGTTTATCAAACATAAATTTACCTTAATTCGTGCACAAGATGCGCAGTGATTCTTGACCCGGAGGCGGCGAGGGGATGCCCCAGAGCCGTGGCTCCTCCGTTCACGTTCAACTTCTCCATGTCCAGCTTCAGGGCTTTGGCGCATGAGAGGGTTTGCGCCACGAACGCTTCGTTGATCTGGGGGAGTTACATTGAATGAATGAATGATAAACGATGAATATCGCTTTTATTATTACAGAACAGCACTACTTTAATAATATAGAAATGTTAGACATGCTATTTGCAATAAGTTACGTTTCCTCAAATATGGTTGAGCGAATAACGGCTGTCATGCGTCATGCTTGTGAACGGGTGCCACCGGCGGGAATGGGGCTACTTTATGTAAGCAATAGAACAAGCTATTAACAGTCAAATTGATAATTAATTTAATTATTTTTCACGTCGACTGAAATTACTGAAAGCAAAGGTAGGTACCTACCTAGGAGTAATAGTGTTCTCTGGTACCTACTGACCACCGTAACTCGTAAGGTCAATAAATCGGAAAGTGCATTGACCTTTGATACAGTGTTACCACTTAATAGCTTTTCCCCATTATAAGTTAATTTGAACATCTTTATATGAATTTACGCTTAGTAAAAGTAGACTGTTTTTAAAACACGACATCAAATGCTTAAAAAATAAAAACAAAAAGTTTTATTGAGATAAAAAAGCGTGGAGATGAATTGTTGTATTTTTTATATGATAATGAGATAACAAAAAGAATACCTGGTCGTAATCCAGCCAGTTGCGATTGTTTTGGGTTCTTTTCAGAGCATAATAGGTATATGTTTCGTATACACTAGCGGCACGCTATGATGGCCGGTTTGACACATTACAATAGTGATGTGGAATGTCAATTTATTCTCGAACAAAAAACAATTAAGTTTTGTTTTTGTACCTGATTAAATAGGTTTAATAAAACAAAAATGTATATGTTTATTTAATTTATTTGAACGAACTGAATATTTGAATGAAAATGAATATACATACTTTATATGCACACAAGAAACATATGAATACAAAAGATACCAAAAAAGGTGCCACAAAAGGCCATAATTAATCAGATTCGTCCATACTACTATTTTCACTGTCGTCACTGCTATCATCACCTACATTAATAATTATATGTTCGTTTTCTATAATATTATCTATTTTCACATCTCTTTCATAATCTTCCCTTATTAATTTAACAGTTCTATTCACAACCTTTTCCCAGTCTCCTTTAGTCACATGTTCACAAGCTTCTTCTAATAATTTTAGCATTTTTTTTGTGGTAAATGGGGGTTCTGTATTGTGTCTTGCAGCATATCCCTTAATTTGAGCCCACACCAACTCAATCGCATTATACTCACAATGGTAAGGCGGTAACCGTATAACTCTGTGCCCATGTTCTAATGCTATTTCGTCAATGACGTATCGGATCTTGGTTGGTTTGTTTTCTTTTAAAAGACGTACTAATTCCGCTTTTAACATATTCATGTTTGCATCTACGCCATTTTTACGAAGCCATGCGACGATATCAGCTTTCTTTTGGGATTGGGCAGGTGGCTTGTCAATTTGCATCGAGTGGTATGGGGCGTTGTCCATAATTATAATAGATGGTTCAGGGAGGCTACACAACATTGAGGTAAACCATTCAGTAAACTTTTCTCCATTCATGTCTTCATGATAGTCTCCAGTGGTTTTTGACGCAAAAGCCATGAGAGAACCTTCGACAAACCCGTTGATGGTTCCGGCGTGACAAATTATAAGTCGCGATCCTTTTCCTACAGGAACTTTGGAAGTAGATGCTGCTGTGTCATCGTTCCAAGAACGGCCTACAGTATGGTTAGCATTAAGCCATGTTTCATCCAAGAACACAACATTTTGCCAATTTTTGATTTCTTTCACTTGCCGTAAAAAAGTATACCTTGCCATCGCTATATCAAATCTTTCCATCAATATTTTGCGTTTGTTACATTTTTTGTATCGAAATCCAATGGTCTTCAAAATCTTCGTTAAAGAACTTTCCCCACCGAAGAATAATCCAGCTTCCTTCAGTGAATGCACCAACTTTTTTCTTGTTGGATACTCCTTCTGTAAATAGTAGCCGTAAACATGTCTTCGGATAGCATCGGCATCAAAGCTATCGATGCCTACGACTGGTTTTGCTCGTTTTCTCTTTTTTGGTGTGTGAAGTTTATTTTCTTCTGTGCCAGTCTCGCCATATTTTTTTTTAGTTATCCGTCTAACAGTTCGTTGTCCAATATTAAGCGCATCAGCTACGCGTTCAACCACTGACGTTATAGGTAAAATTGGCCCTCCATTTTGAGCTTCACGATCGAAATAGTTACGAAGGCGTATTACGAACTCACGTGTCTGACTATTTAGAACAGTTCTCTGCGTACGTTCGGTCATATCGACGAAATCCACAACAAAGGGCTTGAACAGAGTCCAAATTAACGAGCAAGGGTCAACAGTAATGCAGTATCAATATTTGAAATCCAAAGCCAGGTCAAAACTATATCACAATCGCATTGCACTGACAGTTTATACTTTTCGAAGCAACGTCAATTCGAAACTACTTTGTTTTGCATTGAGCATTGACGCGAGTTTGCCGGAGGTAGTAGTTGTGCTAGCCAGCGATCCTATGTGACGATCGTATTAGATTCCATTTTTAAAAATTTTCAATTTAGAAAACCAAATGCCGAGTTGTGGTATATATCATATAAAAATAAAAATTTTACCTTTTGTATGAAACAGCTGATATTTTTTTGCGATTTCAGAGGTTTGTCCACATAGTGAAAATTGTTCATATTCACAAGTACATTCACCCCTTAAATGGTGCAAACTGATTTTTCTACACTTGTATACATTTTAGAAATCAATTTAATAAATAAATTTTGAGTCCTAAACCTAAAACTACATTCGATAAAATTTATGAATCTCTGCACATCACTATCGTCAATAAAGTAATACAATTATTTCCTTCAAAGTCGTTATCAATTAATACGGAACTTCATGAGCGGACAAACGTCAAACCGGCCATCATAGCGTGCCGCTAGTGTAGATAATAATTACTAGTATATAGTGTGATGCGGGTTGTTACGTTCCCTCAAATATGGTTGAGCGAAGCAATGGCTGAGT
Organism: Oeneis ivallda; assembly: GCA_029955525.1. Classification (NCBI taxonomy): domain Eukaryota; kingdom Metazoa; phylum Arthropoda; class Insecta; order Lepidoptera; family Nymphalidae; genus Oeneis; species Oeneis ivallda. Next base: position 2,255,890 of record JARPMR010000017.1, on the reverse strand, counting down.
CATGCGTCATGCTCGTGAACAGGTGCCACCGGTGGGAATGAGGCTACTTTATGTCTGCCCATCTTAACATGTGTTGAATTATAATTAAGTATGCTTTTGTGGAACTTCCCCTCATTGTGGAAACACTGCATACATAGCATAGTACCTATTGTAAACTATGTATTTTGGAAAGAGTAACCGCCGAGTTTCTTGCTGGTTCTTCTCGGCAGGAACGGCATTCTGAACCAGTGTTAGATACATCGACTATTCAAAAGCACTTGTAAAAGTTTATTTGAATAAAAAATATTTCTATTCTATTCTATTCTAATATAGAGATAGATAATATTATATTTATGTAACTTTACTACACTAAAAAATTACTGCAACAAATTATTCCCAATATTTACCATTAAAGCCAGAATGTATTCGATATCTACTTTTTCTTTTTGTGTTCTCATGCAAATGTGATAGTCGATTTGAAGATAATTTCGACTTAGGAGTTGAACTGTAATTCGAGAGTCAATTTAAAACATATTGTGATATTATGTTAATGATATACTAGGTAACTAAATCACACATTCTATCTGCTATCTTCTTCTATCTATATAAATAAAAATGAATGTTGGTAAGCGCATAACTCAAGAATGGATGGACCAATTCGGTTAATTTATTTTTTTGTATGTTCCTTAAGGTCCACGGAAGGTTTTAATAATAAAAAGAAAAAAAAAATTTAATTTTTACTTTTAACTTTTGACAGAACGAAGTCTGTCCGGGCAGCTAGTATAAAATATTGTAATAATCCTCAGTGATTTTGGCTTATACTCTCTCGCATTGATTATAATGCCTTGATGCAGCAAGAACGCCATAAATTCAACCAATCAGAGGTGATTGCAATAGTTACACTATCAATCATCTTTAACCGACTTCAAAAAATCGGCCAAGTGCGAGTCGGGCCTCGCTCTTTTAGGGTTCCGTTAAAAAAAAATTAATTAAAAATATTTCCATGTACCCATGGAAATATTTTAATTTAATTTTTTTTATTTAATTTAATTTTTATTATTTGTTGTTATAGCGGCAATAAAAATACATAATATGTGAAAATTTCATCTGTCTATCTATTACGGTTTACGAGATACAGCCCGCTGACAGACGGACGGACGGACAGCGTAGGCTTAGTAATAGGGTCCCGTTGGTACCCTTTGAGTACGGAACCCTAAAAAGGACTAAGTTATCAATTCGTCGGTTTTTTTTATGTACGTTCATCGATTACTCGAAGACGCCTGAACTGATTTGGAAAATTCTTTTTTTGTTTCAAAGGGTATACTTCCCAGGTGGTCCCATTGAAATTTTATCGAAATCGGTCGAACGGTTTTTAAAATATCAACAATAAATTATATACTTTGTAGTGGCACGGGCGTTTGAAGTCGGTTTTATAAAAATAATTTTTTATATTAAAATATAGACAATCTCATAGTAGATTTTTCACTTATAACATCAGCTATGTTTATCAGATAAGCTCCAACATCAAATAATATATCCTCGATAAAAAAATTATAAATATGGTAAAAGGAGGTTGGCGAATTCTGACCCAGCATTTTTATAAATCATTCAGATTCAGAAATCATTTAATTTTAATTAATATTTTTCAGAGTATTTTACTGTGTAAACCCGATATTTTTAAAAGATGGGGATCAAAAATATGATTATTCACAAGTACATATTATAAAATAACCGTTACATGGCAATACAAGAACACAACTAAAGATTATAATATACAACTCAGATTTTTCTTTATGATCTTTATTTTGTAACCTTTGTAACACTACTCAAACTAAACTGTATGTATCTAAATCTTTTGTACATGCCAGTTATTGATATTTTTGCTATGTTTCTCTTAGTTGTAAGTCTAATTGTTTATATCTTCATATTTTTGCATGAATATTGTTGGCTTGTCAAATAAAAAAAATAAAAAAATAAAAAAAATACAAGTGAATATCTTTTTCTCCCAACTTTATTTGATAGACTTTGATGAACTTTTTTGTTAGACTGGTTTACTAGAACAAGCATGAGAAGTTTGATTCGTGAACGTGGGCTTGAGGCCCACGGTTCAGTTCGTCTGGGTCAGAAACTCTATGGAGTTCGCCAATCTCCTTTATAATACTTACCTCAATCAAATCCACATCATTCAGAGTAAGCTTGGTGGCCTTCAGCAGATTTTGGATGGCAGGCACAGGTCCTACACCCATGATGCTGGGGTCGACGCCCACATACGACCATCCCACGAGCCTGGCGAGAGGCTTCAGGTTCTTGGCTGCCTCTTCACTTGCCAGGATAAGAGCACCTGCACCATCGCTAATACCCTGGTAATGATGAATTGAATTGAATTGAAAAGAGTATGAGCTTGGATGAGTATCCTCGAATACAAGCAAAAAGTCATCAGAATAAGCAGGTTAATCATACTAATACTAATATTATAAATGCGAAAGTGTGCTTGTTTGTTGTTTTGTTGGTTTGTCCTTCAACCACGCTGCAACAGAGCTACGGATCGACGTGATTTTTTGCATAGGTACAGTTGAGGACCTGGAGAGTGACATAGATTACTTTTTACCCCAGAAAATCAAAGAGTTCCCGAGAGATTTTAAAAACTAAATCCATGCGGACGAAGTCGCGGGCATCAGCTAGTAAAAAATACTCTTAATACAAGTTTTTTATCAAGGCACATTTTTATCAGGACTAAGATAAAATAAGCTTCAGTAATATTTCATAAAAACAAAGATAAGTTATTGGTGTAATATGATTATATCATAATAAAACTAATATTATAAATGCGAAAGTGTGCTTGTTTGTTGGTTTGTCCTTCAATCACGCCGCAACAGAGCTACGAATCGACGTGATTTTTTGTATGGGTGTAATTGAGGACCTGGAGTGACATAGGCTACTTTTTATCACGGAAAATCAAAGAGGGATTCTAATTAAACTAAATTAAAGTGCCTAGAGAGCTAGCAAAAATCATTTGAAAGTTCTTTTGATATGAATGTGTGTAATTTGTGCAAAAAATTCAAATTCATTTATTTCAAGTAGGCCAACCTGTGGCTCTTATGACACGTCATGACTCTACCGCCGGTTCGGAAAGCGATTCTGCTGAGAAGAGCCGGCAAGAAACTCAGCAGTTGCTCTTTTCAAAATACATAATCATTTTACAATATTATTATGCAGCTATTACATTGTAATAAGTTTTTTATACTATCTTGTGGGCAGCCGGATGCCAGTTACTGAAAGTTTAGTTTCTTTTACAGTGGACATATCACTCACCGATGCAGATCCGGCAGTCACCAGGCCTTCCTTCTTGAAAACGGGCGGCAGCTTCTTCAGACCCTCGATGGTGGTCTGCGGGCGAGGGTGCTCGTCGGTGTCCACTTTCACCTCTTTCCTCTTAATGGTCAGAGTTACGGGTTCGATTTCCGCTTTGAATATGCCGGCATCGTTGGCTGGGGGAAATAACTTTTGGTTATTTCAAATTGGACTCACAAATGCATAAGGGGGTTTTTAGGTTCGACACTGACCATTGATGAAGGGGGGGTTCATCAATTCTGACAAAGTCAACCCCGTAGGTTCGACACATACCATTGAGTAGAAAGATTTTTCAATGAAAATAAATCGTGTTTTTCAACTGTTTATTTATCTCAATCACAAGAATATGTCTTTTATGGCCCATTTCAAATTGGACTCACAAATGCATAAGGAGGTTTTGGGTTCGACACTGACCATTGAGTAGAAAGATTTTTCAAAGAAAATAAATCGTGTTTTTCAACTGTTTATTTATCTCACTCACAAAAATATGTCTTTTATGGCCCATTTCACCAAAGTCGAGTGACGTTTTACCGGAGAATAAACTGGGCGTTCTGACAGTTTTTGTATTGAAAATACTGTCAAAATATCAAATTTACGCTCGGATAAGAATTATTTTACGTTGGTGAAATCGGCCCTTAAGAGTTTACTATCGCCGTCCTTAGAATCTGTATTAGCTTACCTTTCTTCCACCTCTGTTGCGATCTCAACGCGAAATTGTCTACTTCGTCCCTGGTTATTCCGAACTGTCCGCCCAATTTCTCCGCTGTCATGCCCATGGGAAGCCCACAGAACGAGTCCGTGAGTCCGGCCCACAAAGTGTCTTCGAACACATAAGAACTGCCCAGAGTTGTGCCAAATCTAACCCCTCGGACCGCGAAGGGAGCTTGGGACATGTTTTCTACGCCACCCGCGAGGGAGATTTTAGCTGCCCCTGTTAGGATATCCTGCCAATAAAATAATTTATTCATCAATAGCCTATAACAGTCCACTGCTGGACTAAAGGCCTCTCCCAAGGTGAAGGTTTGCCCATAATCACCACGCGGGGCAGACGGGTTGGTGATCGCAGTAGATGGTAGTAGTAGCACAGAGGACGCTGCTGCCCGTTCTCCATTATATTCCCAGTCGCCTCGTACGACACCCGCGGGAAGAGCAGGGGTGGTGACAACTGTATTCTGATCTGCCGTCACCACACGGCACATAGTAATTTGTTAATAAGTACAAATAGAGATACGAAATTGATGCTCTTATATCACCTTATTTGTATTTATAACTGTGTCTGTGTCTTCATAAGATACATTAACTATACTCTATGATAAAACTACCGACCCAGCACTTGAGTCTGATGCTTTTTTATGAAAAATAGTTTTTGGTGGATAAATAGCGGATTCTAGTGCAAAACGGACCACCCACGAAGGGCCCCGCAAAAGCGAGGACGTCACGAAAATGGACGCGCTACTTGGAGGGTGTGGTCGGTCAACCTATTGGGAGGTCTGCCAACACGGCGCTGCCCGGTGCGGGGTCGCCACTCCAGCACCTTCGGACCCCGACCATCAACTCTTCGAACTTCTTTCAGACCATATCCAATCCATATTCCAATTCCAAAAATATATTAGCCAATAATTATTAGTGTGTATGTTATGGTATTAACATAATTTGTAAAAATACAGAATACATGATAATTTAGTAGAGCACCAGAACCTTCATCGTCCATTTTGATTAATAACTCCAGCATAGACAGGGTAAGCCAATACAAATATTTGGGTAGGTACTATAGTCAATGATCAAGTAGATTACAGCATAGAGATCAAATGCAAAATTGAACAAGCCCGGGCAGCTTTCCGTAAAATGGACAAGATACTTTGCGATCGCAATCTCAGCCTCCCATTGCGCATAAGAGTCGCACGCTGTTACGTTTTCTCCGTTCTTTTATATGGAGTCAAAGCCTGGACACTTCAGGAAACTTTGTGTAAAAAGATCGAAGCTTTCGAAATGTGGGTTTACAGAAGAATGTTTAGGATTTCGTGGGTTCAGTGTGTCAAAAACACGACTGTGCTGCAGAGGCTAGGCAAAGATCTTGAAATTATTAAGACCATAAAAGTGCGGAAGCTTGAGTATTTTGGCCATATCCTCAGGAATAACAAATACGACCTCCTGCAGTTCATTATACAAGGGAAAATAGCTGGCCGAAGACCACCGGGTCGCAGAAGAACATCGTGGCTTAGAAACCTACGCCAATGGTATGGAAAAAGTACCCGATCCTTGTTCCGAGCAGCAGCGTCCAAGGTGCAGATAGCCCTGATGATTGCCAACCTCCGATAGCAGTCGGCACTGCATGTCAGTATTTCTTATGACCTACTTATGCAACAACCTGGTGACGTTTTGTCTGCTCAGGTTTTGTACGACGCCACCGTCGATTTCAAAGCTGCCACAATACACTTTATTAATTCATGAATACTATGTTAATACCAATGTACCTGTGCGCTGCTGACGATAGATTGAAAGCCAGATCCACATAATCGGTTAACGCCCAAAGCAGGTCTGTCTTGAGGGATGCCCGCTTTAAGCGCAGCGTGACGAGGAGTGTAGATGCCGTCAGTTTGAGATGCCTTCGGAAAAATAATATATTTACTATCCAATCTTGTGTACAGCTGAAGCAACACTGAATCATCATCATCATCATTAGCAACCCATCAACGGCTCACTACTGAGCGCAGGTCTCCTCTCAGAGAAGGGTTATAGGCCATAGTCCACCACGCTGGCCCAATGCGAATTGGCGGACTTCACACACCTTCGAGAACATTATGGAGAACTCTCAGGTGTGCAGGTTTCCTCACGATGTTTTCCTTCACCGTTGAAGCAAGTGAAATTTAAATGCTTAAACGCACTTGACTCCGAAAAGTCAGAGGTGCGTACTCGGGATCGAACCTGCGACCCCCCGAATAGGAGACCACAGTCCAAACCACTAGGCTATCACTGCTACACACAACACTGAATGCTTCCATGCAACTTTGTCATTAGGAAATTCACTGCTAACTTGTGTGTTCACTAACTTATGTCTACCTCTACTGATTAAATGTGATTTTACATAATATTGTATGATTGTCTAGACAGCGCGTTGTTGTAAACGCAATGCCCAGACAATAAGGTGATATTCATCTTTGGGACTGTACGTGACATGTTACACATTTTGGTCCAAAGTCCAAACATCCGAAATGAATCTTCAATTTCAATAACGAATCGATTGACTCCTCATTCACCAAAATCGGTTCAGTTGTTTTGGAGCTACCGTGGAACATAGATAAATGCTCACATGACTAGACTGAAACTCAACCAACTCAAACCCTTTTGGCTTTGCAGTAGTTGGGTAAAAATAAGAAAAAGGTACAGGCATAATAACTAGATAAGCAGTGATAGAATAAAATGGTTAGGACTGTGGTTCTCCTATTCGGGGGGCGCAGGTTCGATCCCGGGCACGCACCTCTGACTTTTCGGAGTCAAGTGCGTTTAAGCAATTAAATATCACTTGCTTCAACGGTGAAGGAAAACATCGTGAGGAAACTTGCACACCTGAGGGGTCTTCATAATGTTCTTGGGCCAGCGTGGTGGACTATGGCCTATAACCCTTCTCTGAGAGGAGACCTGCGCTCAGTAGTGAGCCGTTGATGGGTTGCTAATGATGATTATGAATGATAATAACTAGCACACAAGGTGGGAAATATACGAGGTAGATAGGAACTTACCGACATAACCTGACCAACGATAACTGAGTCGACTTGATCTGGCGCCACCCCCGCTTCCTTCAGTGCCGCAGTCGCCGCTATTGTCTGCAGCTCTGTCGCGGAGGTGTTCTTGAACACGCCGCCAAACGTGCCAAATGGTGTCCGTTTAGCACCCACAATGAATATACCTGTATATACGATTCACTTAATTATAAGATGTACCTACTCTATAATTATAAGCTCTACACTAGCGGCACGCTATGATGGCCGGTTTGACGTTTGTCCGCTCATGAAGTTCCGTATTAATTGATAACGACTTTGAAGGAAATAATTGTATTACTTTATTGACGATAGTGATGTGCAGAGATTCATAAATTTTATCGAATGTAGTTTTAGGTTTAGGACTCAAAATTTATTTATTAAATTGATTTCTAAAATGTATACAAGTGTAGAAAAATCAGTTTGCACCATTTAAGGGGTGAATGTACTTGTGAATATGAACAATTTTCACTATGTGGACAAACCTCTGAAATCGCAAAAAAATATCAGCTGTTTCATACAAAAGGTAAAATTTTTATTTTTATATGATATATACCACAACTCGGCATTTGGTTTTCTAAATTGAAAATTTTTAAAAATGGAATCTAATACGATCGTCACATAGGATCGCTGGCTAGCACAACTACTACCTCCAGCAAACTCGCGTCAATGCTCAATGCAAAACAAAGCAGTTTCGAATTGACGTTGCTTCGAAAAGTATAAACTGTCAGTGCAATGCGATTGTGATATAGTTTTGACCTGGCTTTGGATTTCAAATATTGATACTGCATTACTGTTGACCCTTGCTCGTTAATTTGGACTCTGTTCAAGCCCTTTGTTGTGGATTTCGTCGATATGACCGAACGTACGCAGAGAACTGTTCTAAATAGTCAGACACGTGAGTTCGTAATACGCCTTCGTAACTATTTCGATCGTGAAGCTCAAAATGGAGGGCCAATTTTACCTATAACGTCAGTGGTTGAACGCGTAGCTGATGCGCTTTATATTGGAAAACGAACTGTTAGACGGATAACTAAAAAAAAATATGGCGAGACTGGCACAGAAGAAAATAAACTTCACACACCAAAAAAGAGAAAACGAGCAAAACCAGTCGTAGGCATCGATAGCTTTGATGCCGATGCTATCCGAAGACATGTTTACGGCTACTATTTACAGAAGGAGTATCCAACAAGAAAAAAGTTGGTGCATTCACTGAAGGAAGCTGGATTATTCTTCGGTGGGGAAAGTTCTTTAACGAAGATTTTGAAGACCATTGGATTTCGATACAAAAAATGTAACAAACGCAAAATATTGATGGAAAGATTTGATATAGCGATGGCAAGGTATACTTTTTTACGGCAAGTGAAAGAAATCAAAAATTGGCAAAATGTTGTGTTCTTGGATGAAACATGGCTTAATGCTAACCATACTGTAGGCCGTTCTTGGAACGATGACACAGCAGCATCTACTTCCAAAGTTCCTGTAGGAAAAGGATCGCGACTTATAATTTGTCACGCCGGAACCATCAACGGGTTTGTCGAAGGTTCTCTCATGGCTTTTGCGTCAAAAACCACTGGAGACTATCATGAAGACATGAATGGAGAAAAGTTTACTGAATGGTTTACCTCAATGTTGTGTAGCCTCCCTGAACCATCTATTATAATTATGGCCACCTGCCCAATCCCAAAAGAAAGCTGATATCGTCGCATGGCTTCGTAAAAATGGCGTAGATGCAAACATGAATATGTTAAAAGCGGAATTAGTACGTCTTTTAAAAGAAAACAAACCAACCAAGATCCGATACGTCATTGACGAAATAGCATTAGAACATGGGCACAGAGTTATACGGTTACCGCCTTACCATTGTGAGTATAATGCGATTGAGTTGGTGTGGGCTCAAATTAAGGGATATGCTGCAAGACACAATACAGAACCCCCATTTACCACAAAAAAAATGCTAAAATTATTAGAAGAAGCTTGTGAACATGTGACTAAAGGAGACTGGGAAAAGGTTGTGAATAGAACTGTTAAATTAATAAGGGAAGATTATGAAAGAGATGTGAAAATAGATAATATTATAGAAAACGAACATATAATTATTAATGTAGGTGATGATAGCAGTGAAGACAGTGAAAATAGTAGTATGGACGAATCTGATTAATTATGGCCTTTTGTGGCACCTTTTTTGGTATCTTTTGTATTCATATGTTTCTTGTGTGCATATAAAGTATGTATATTCATTTTCATTCAAATATTCAGTTCGTTCAAATAAATTAAATAAACATATACATTTTTGTTTTATTAAACCTATTTAATCAGGTACAAAAACAAAACTTAATTGTTTTTTGTTCGAGAATAAATTGACATTCCACATCACTATTGTAATGTGTCAAACCGGCCATCATAGCGTGCCGCTAGTGTAAGTACCCAATCGGGTATTTGACTATATTAAAAATATCGTTTCATCTGGTGTCATCCTAAAAGATTATTATCTAAAAACTTTATTCCATACGACAAAACTAAAAAAATAAAGCTTTATTTAATTAGAAAACATTAATTAAAATTGCTATAATTCTGGCCATGTTCACGAAATCGAATACAGTACCCGGCGATTTATATATTGCACATCGGCCTTTGGAATAAAACGCTATTTCTATTCTATTGCAAGGAAAGCTAGCCAGAAATTCACGTAGTAATTACTGAAATCTCTTCACAATCGGCGAGCACATCACGCTAAAAAATGCAGTCGAACTGTGAATAGAATAGAATAGCGTTTTATTCCAAAGGCCGATGTGCAATATATATCGCCGGGTACTGTACCGGGTACTTTTTACTGGACCATTTCTTTATACCAAAGTCAACAGAGCAATCAAAATCGTGAAAATGTCCCGGTATACTTGTAAAAAAACCTTGAACAAATGGTTAATAGAATGCACCTACGAAGACACACACATACACACGTATAAACTAAGTATCAACTAAACATGTTATCTCTCAATACCTAAGTCTATTTTTAAGCTACTTTTGTTATTTTAATAAATAAATCCACGATACAGGGAATCCTAGTGTGGAAACCACTGCCCCACTAGTTTTATAAGAGATATTACTGTAACCAAGACAATAAAGTTATTATTATTATTATTATATGTACGTTCTTGAATCTCGAATGATGTCACAGTTCACGCAACCTTTGGGCTTTGGAATTGTCATTGAACTGTGTGTGAACTGTGACGTGACTGTTCCATGTAAACAAATGGAACGTTTCCGCGGCAATTTATTTTTTTTAATTTATTTCTCGATTTTTATGAAAAATACTGAATATTATGCCGAAATATACGTTTTGTTAGCTTCAGCATAGCATTATTAACAATTTAATATGATTTTCTAAAAGTAGTCAAATACCCTATTAAGGTCTGTTTATTATTTTTAGTCAAGAATTGAGTATAGAATAGGAATAGAATAGAATTTTTTATTTATATTTTATTCATTTTTTAAGCATTTGATGTCGTGTTTTAAAAGCAGTCTACTTTTACTAAGCGTAAATTCATAAAGATGATCAAATTAACTTATAATGGGGGAAAAACTATTAACTGGTAACACTGTATCGAAGGTCAATGCACTTTCCGATTTATTGAATATTGACCTTACGAGTTACGGTGGTCAGTACCTCTTTGCTTTCAGTAATTTCAGTAGACGTGAAAAATAATTAAATTAATTATCAATTTGACTAATAGCTTGTTCTATTGCTTATCTATCACTATTCATATTTTATTACAATTTTATCTGTTCTTTTGATATTTATAAATCCTAAGTTACTATTGAAGATAATTGGAATTTGACCCCACGGCGAATTAAATAACGCAGGTTACGTTTTTGGATAAATATATTCTACATAATATGTATTATGTACCACAATGAATATGTTACATACCTTTCACTGCTACGGACATGATTTTTAATTATTATTGTTTCGTATAGAAAAAAAACACTAGAAAAGTTTGCGTCAACACAACACCGTGCAACACCGGTGCAAAACTCAAAAGTTATCAAATATCACAAAGAAGGAAAGTTATGTTATGTTTTACTCAGAGTATAGAACCACTTTTTAAAGTGCAGTGAAGTGGGGTAGGGCGGGGCGGGGCGCAATGAACAAGAACGAATGAAACTTGAATGACTCACTCAACAGGCGAAAATAGTGCAGAGCAACAAATTACTAGAGGCTTTACTCATACTCAGAATAGAGACATTACAGATAGACAATCATTTCCGTTATGGCACATGGTTATGGTATGTGGTTGTAGCCTATGGTTGTACCACAGGGTTGTATTGAGGTTGTACTATGTATCTATGGGGATGACAGCATAAATCTTATTTGGACTACGTTCCACAGTAACCAATAGGGCAAACTAAAAAAGAATGGCGTCACAATAAACTGCATTGACGTCACACCATCGTGTGGAACGATCAGTACCATCAGTACGGTTTAAAATGCGTATACAGTGCTGACATTGCAAACGCTGTCGACGCTAGGTTTAAATTGCAAGCGCGCTGTCAGCGCGACAACAATTTAAACCTACGATAGCGATTAGCGCGCTGTTGCCTGTCAGTCCTGTCACTGTCACTGTATTATTATTATTTGTAAACAATCTTTAGAAGTTAAAAAGCTAAAGTTAGATCGTACCACGAAAATACCAAAAACACCACGAGCAACTCATCTATGGTAGCCCTATCTGCGTCTTCCCTTGTCAAATTGAGGGTCAAGATCATGTTTAAATCTTCACAGAAGACTTGTAATTCAATTAAATCCATATTTAACGGAAAAAAAAACAGACTTGTTGAGGTTTTCAATTTTTCGTTTTCAATCCAGCAGTTGATCTGACTGATGTCAGTTGCATTTGACATTAGCGCACACGCTGCACTACCTAATTTTTGTAAGCGCTGTCAGCACGATAAAAGGCGTCACTCATGACGTCACGCCACTGTCATTTCCATTAATATGCGCATCTTACCGACTTTTTGCACGCTGTCAGTGCAATGGGTGCAAATGGTGCCATTTTAAAGTCATGACAGTGACACTGACAAGCACAGGTTGACACTTGACAGATTCCTACTCGGCATTTTTTAATCTCAAAATTTTCCGCTTTATTGCCTTATTTCAACAAACAATGCTTATGCAATGAGCGATGGTCGTTCTGTTAGTGGTCAGTTAAAGAAGTTCGTGTTCCGTGGGAAGTCATCTAGCAACGGAGATACCCGAGGTGAATATCTCGAGATTGTGATACCAGAGCTGCTGTCGGCAGGTTACTCGTTCTACACGTGGCCTTCTGCGCCGCTGCTGGCTTGGTATTTGTGGACACAAAGAAGACATTTACGCGGTCTTAGAGTGTTAGAACTCGGCTGCGGGACGGGCTTGCCTGGGATTTTAGCAGCGAAGTGCGGTGCCCACGTCACGCTCACAGATAGTGTCGCTTTACCCAGATCATTGAGACATCTAACTGATTGCTGTGAAGCGAACGGTCTAGTGCCTAATCATGATGTGCAAATACTAGGTCTCGCGTGGGGACTTTTCCTATCTGATGTGCATAATCTACGCCCTGTAGACTTGCTTCTAGCATCAGACTGCTTTTACGAACCCTCACAGTTTGAAGAAGTGTTGTCTACTGTAGCGTATTTCTTGGACGGTACTGACGCACGGTTTTTGTGTGCTTACCAGGAGCGGAGTGCGGACTGGTCTATTGAAGCTCTGCTGAAGAAGTGGGGGCTCAAAGGTGCGCTTCTGGACTTGGATTCATTAAGCGAGACTACAGGTGTGGACTACAGAGCCTTGATCGGTGATAGATCCTTGCATTTACTTGAAATAATCTCCATATAGGGTATGGCAAGCACAGCGAGAGCGGTCCGCCTCTACGTTGGCAACCTAGCTTGGACTGTTGGCCATAGACAACTAAGAGAATACTTCGCTCAATTTGGGCCGATTCAAAATGCTAGAGTAGTATTCGATCGCTCAACTGGATTAAGCAAAGGGTATGGTTTTGTAGAGTTCGCATCCCCCTCTGGAGCTGCAGATGCCACTAACAAGCAAGTACATACACTTGAGGGACTAAACCTGAATGTTCAGCTCCAAAACAATTAGACTTCACTAAGAGTTACACGTTTACAATGGCTCAAGCACTGCCAGATAAATCAGACTCGGATTTCTCTGATGAAGAGTCGCTAAGTCCCTTGGATCAATCGTTTAATAAAGCATCGGATCATGTTAGAAAAATCACATCTAAACTTGATAACAATCAACTTTTAGAACTGTACGGATTATACAAGCAAAGTACTGAGGGGAAATGTAACACTCCAAAGCCAGGGTGGTTAGATGGGAGAGGGAGAAGGAAATGGGAGGCTTGGAGAGCCCTCAACGATATGCCATGCGAAGAAGCCAAGCAGAAGTATATTGAGTTGGTTCAAAAACTTGACCCTGAGTCTGATATCGTAAGCCAAGGAGGTTCCAAAGAAGCTTGGGCAGCTGTGTCATCCCTGAGATACTCTCCTGAACCTGAATTGGTTCACAATAACCTCACATTATTCGATGCAGCGAGGGAAAATATGGGGGAGCTGGTAACTGAACTGTTAACGAAAAACCCTGACTTAAAACATGAGAAAGATGACGACGGATTAACAGCTTTACATTGGGCTGCAGACAGGGACGCAACTTATGCTTTGAATGCGTTAGTAAAAGGAGGTTGTGATATAAATGCTGTGGACAACTTCGACCAAACACCCCTACACTATGCAGCGACATGTGATCACGTTAAATCAACCCAAGTATTAGTTGATGCGGGAGCAGCATTGCTGAAAGACAATGAGGATTGTACTCCTTTGGATTTGGCGACAAATGACGAGGTTCGGAGGATTCTGGAGAGTGCTTTTAATAAATAGCAACACAATTCATGTTATATTGTTTTATGCCATTTTTAATTATTCATTTAGTTAGGTATAGGATTGAAGTTATTGGGAATAAATAATTTCGAGTTTATATTTGTTTTTATTACATTTAAGCTTAGCTGAATCCCTGCTCAGAGTGTCAGCAAGTTGCAAGGCTGAAGTGGAAATGGGTGGGGCACATAGTTTGAAGAACTGATAGCTGAAATAGACCAGTGCAGACCTTTGAAAATGGTGAAAAATTAAAAAAAATTATAGTAGGATGAAACCCATTGGAAAAGGAAGAGAATGTAACAATAATGAAAGGAAAAATAATTTACGGGCGATCTGAGGTCGGGAAGTGGGGGGAGGGGGGATTTAAGGGTAAAAAAAGGGCCTCGCTCTTTTAGGGTTCCGTTAAAAAAAATTAAATAAAAATATTTCCATGTACCTACCCATGGAAATATTTTAATTTAATTTAATTTTTATTATTTGTTGTTATACCTAGCGGCAATAGAAATACATAATATGTGAAAATTTCGTCTATCTATTACGGTTTACGAGATACAGCCCGCTGACAGACGGACGGACAGCGTAGGCTTAGTAATAGGGTTCCGTTGGTACCCTTTGGGTACGGAACCCTAAAAACGGTTTATCTCGATTTCCGGCAAAACTACAAGTCCTATGGAAAAAAATTAAATGGCAAAGTTGTAGGCAATAAAAAGGATCTACAACTTTTGTCTTTACACTTTTTTCACATAACCTCAAAATGTATGTGAATCTCCATAGGACTTGTAGTTTTGCCGGAAATAGAGATAAACCGTTTTTTACCCTTAAATCCCCACTTCCCGACCTCAGATCCCCCGTAAATTATTTTTCCTTTCATTTTTGTTACATTCTCTTCATTTTCCAATGGGTTTCATCCTACTATAATTTTTAAATTATCTACCCTGGACTAAAAAACATTTCTATTCTACTCTAGCTGTCAGGTCCCAAGGTGCTGGAATGGCAACTAATCACTGGAAAGTGCAGTGATGGCAGACCTCCCACTAAGTGGACTAACAATATTAGGTTTAGATTAGGCTGGTGCACCATCAGTCAAGCTTTCTACACTACAAGAGAATACAACCTATGCACAGACAATAAATAGATTTTAAGACTTCTACTAACTATGCTATGGAGCAGACACATCCCCTACTCTAATGTAGGTAGTTAAATATACTAAAACCAGTAACCATGAAGAACTAAAGTTATCTTCATGATTTTCATAGAATTCAGAAAGAAATAAAAGAACAAAATATTGAAATATCTTTTAATTTGCATTAACAAACATTAAAAACATCACCATAGACAAGTTTAGACTATGTAACATAGTTAAAATGAAAATGTTAAATAGTGTAGACTTGCCCATAAACCTACTTAAAATAATTAATTTAGGTAATGATGATTAATAAATAAAATTCCTAATTCATACTCAGAAGTACTCAAGTCATAACATATTATCCAGACAATATATCATAAAAACAAAAACCGGCCAAGTGCGAGTCGGACTCGCGCACCGAGGGTTCCGTATTCCAGAAGTAAAAGTATTAAAGTAAAACGATACATTATATTAAGTTGCATATTCATATTTTTTTGTATTTATTATTCGTTAACTTTGGTTCTACAACCAAACTTTATTTATTGTTAATATAAAAAAAACTAAGTATGCTAGTTAGAGTGTTGGTTTAATTTTTCCTGTAAAATATACATAAACCTCTATTGACCATAATTAGTATTCCTAAATACCTATTACCTTCGATTGGTAAACTTCGGAGATAAGGGGGAGGGGTATGGTATTTTTAACTGACTTCAAAAAAGGAGGAGGTTCTCAGGTTGTCGGATTTTTTTTTATGTATGTTCACCGATTACCCGAAGACGTGTGGACCGATTTGAAATATTATTTTTTTGTTTCAAAGGGCATACTTCCCAGATGGTCCCATATAAATTTTATCGAAATCGATCGAGAGGTTTTTAAAATATCAACAATAAATTAAATACTTTGTATAGTGTGTGTGTAATGTGGTAAAGCGCGAGTTTAAAAATAATTTTTTATATTAAATTATATTCGACATTTTGCACGATTGTCGATTAATCAAAAACTATTTATTGTGTATAAAAATAAATAAAAATCTGTTTTAGAATGTACAGGTAAAGCCCTTTCATAAGATACCCCACTCGGTATAGTTATCTTACTTTGAAATTTCAAACCCCCTGATTTTCCCCCTTTTTTAATTAAACTGTTGGGCCACTATTATGCAGAACTATTCCAAATTTCATGTCGATAGCTTTAATAGTTACTAAAATAATCGACTGTCACAGACGGACGGACGGAGAAAGTCGCGTCGCACCATAAGGGTTTCAGTTTTACAATTTTAGTAATATACTAGCTGATGCCCGCGACTTCGTCCGTGTGGATTTAGTTTTTAAAATCCCTCGGGAACACTTTGATTATCCGTGGCTCTGTTGCGGCGTGATTGAAGGACAAACCAACAAACAAACACACTTTCGCATTTATAATATTAGTAAGTATGATTAGAATATTAAATTACATAGGAAAACCCTGTAACATTACGTCCATACGATGTATATCCATACCTTCTATGTAGTATGTAGGTATAATGATCGTTTGGCAAAATCTGACGCCTTTGGAGTAGTTTGACTTTGACAAAATAGTATCCACGATGGCTATATACGATAAATTACGCATGCCAGCTTAAGATGAGCCGTTTATTCAAAGTATCCTATAGATTCCGGGGTTCAAGTTATTTGGACCTATACTGAAGATTGTGATGTCTATAATTTCTGAACTACGAAATTGACGACCTTGAAATAATTACAGGACAATCTCTAAAGAACCTGCTTTCTAACAAAAAAAGAATGGATTAAATCGGAATACGCCTTAATGAATTACAGCGAAATACTCATTTTGACTTTCATCCCCTCTCCCAAGGGAACCGTGCTGAATTTCGGGATAAAAAGTATTCTATATTATACCTCGTAGTATTAACTTAAATCGTGCCAAGTTTCATTTAAATCCGTCCAGTAGTTTCGGCGTGATGCGCGGCCAAGATACAGACAGACAGACAGACAGACAGACAGACAGACAGACAGACAGACAAAAAATTAAAAAAAAATTGTTTTGGCTTCAGTATCGATTATAGAGTGCCCTCAAACAAAAATTTTCAAAATATCTTCAATGTACAGAATTGGACCTGTTACAGTTTTATTATATTATAGATAGATAAGGAAACCTAAAAAAGCCGGCCAAGTGCGAGTCGGACTCGCGCACCGAGGGTTCCGTACTCCAAAAGTAAAAGTAAAACGATAATATTATATTAATTTGCTTATTTATCGTTAACTTTGTTTGTAGAGGTTATTGTTAATTTATATAAAACTATGCTAGTTAGAGCGTTGGTTTTATTTTTCCTGTAAAATATACATAAACCTTTATTGACCATAATTATTTCAGATTTTTCGATTGGTAAAGTTCGGAGATAAGGGGGGGGGGGGGGGACGGTATTTTTTTCGACATTTTGGCCGATTACTCAAAAACCATTATATATAGAAATAAATAAAAAACTGTTTAAGGATGCACAAGTAAAGGCCTTTCATATGATACCCCATTCGGTATAGTTATTTTACTTTGAAATTTCAAACCCCCGATTTTCCCCCTTTTTTAATAAAACTAAAAGTAATTTTCGATTTTTCTTTATTCCAATGATGTTGGGCCACTATTATACACAACTATGCCAAATTTCATGTCAATAGCTTTAATAGTTGCTGAAATAATCGACTGTGACAGACGGACGGAGAAAGTCTCACCATAAGGATTCCATTTTTACCATTTTGGTACGGAACCCTAAAAAGGCGTGAAGAAAACTGCGCGGCAGTATGTCAACAGATGCGCGCGTACACGAGTTTGATTTGTAATGTCAGGAAAACGGTATGAGGGAAGATAATAGGATGTTGCCTTTGTTGAAAATAAATATTTATCACATAAGTACAGTATTCCAAAACAACTATACCCATGCAAAAAATCACGTCGATCCGTAGCCCTGTTGCGGCGTGATTGAAGGACAAACCAACAAACAAACGCACTTTCGCATTTATAATA
This sequence comes from Oeneis ivallda, assembly GCA_029955525.1. Taxonomy (NCBI): domain Eukaryota; kingdom Metazoa; phylum Arthropoda; class Insecta; order Lepidoptera; family Nymphalidae; genus Oeneis; species Oeneis ivallda. The sequence continues at coordinate 2,237,737 of JARPMR010000017.1, read as the reverse complement.
TTAGTAAGGATTAACAGTGCGTCAAGTTAGCTTTAGTTTAGGTTAGTTACTCTTAGCTTAGACTCTTAGTGATGACTAATTTGTTGTGTTTGTTAAGGTTTTGGTCAATAAAGTTTTATTTATTTATTACTAGCTGATGCCCGCGACTTCGTCTGCGTGGATTTAGTTCATAATATCCCGCGGGAAATCTTTGTCACCCTCCAGGTTCTCACCTATACCTATCCAATAAATCACGTCAATCCGTAGCTTTGAAGCAGGAAACATTTGATCGTCTTGCTCGCGGCATTGTTAATGATGATTCAAAGAGAAAACATATTACTGATGATATTATCAATTACGTTTAGCTATCATTTTTTTTACAATTGTCAAATTTTTTACCATACTTAACCAAAGACAAAATTACGTTTAGCTGTCATTTACGTTTTGTTATTCCACTGTCATTTGCGTTTTGTTATCCCATGTCAGATGCGTTTTTGTTATACCACGTTTTATAGTGACTTGACGGAAACGCGTTCGAACGGGATAAAAAGTATCCTATGTCCGTTTCCTGGTTCTAAGCTACCTCTCCACCAATTTTCAGCCAAATCGGTTCATCAGTTCTCGAGTTATAAATAGTGTAACTAACACCACTTTCTTTTATATATATAGATTTATTTAAGTTCTTAGGACGTCACAGTTCACTACATAATACAAGCTGCCTTACTATGCGTGTGTTTTGGCGTTTGCTATAGAGTTGCTGGTTTAAATACAATAGGCATGATGACAGCAAGCAAGAATTAATGAAATTATGAATTTATCTAATGAAATAGGATTCATGGATTAAAATTAATATAAATTATTTTAACTAGGGTAAGCCGTAGTAATCTTGGCCACCCCTCAATCATTGGCCTTTTGACTTTAAAATTGGTTTATTATCAGTTTTATTTGCGCAAAAGGTATAAAAAAAATATTGGTATTTTTCTACGTTGACATCACTCCTAAATAAAACTGGCAGTTTTTAAAATAATGAATTAGTAACCCTTGAAAAAAAATAGTTTTGTGACGAGGACAGTGAAGGTGTAGATTATTACGAAAATCATAAGAATCAGGCATTTTAAAATTGTTTTTTACCTACTTTTTTTGCATTCAAATTGGAAGATAAGCCTTCCTATATGTTATTTATGATTCAATTTAGGTTTACATGCCTTAATTGATGGTAAAAGACTCAAACCAACGTAAAAAAGTGTAGGTCAAAGTTAGTACCATCCGCTTGTATAGAAGATGAGTTGATTAGCATGAGTGCCAATTACAGTAGTAACTGCTTAACTGCAGTAACTAGATATTAGCAGGGTCAATCATTATATTTTTACGTTTTTGGCCGTGCTAATCGTTGTACTTTTAAGTATGCCAATTCTTGTATAAAACAATCAAAAATTCGTAGTGATGGACCAAAGTCGATACTGAACAATTAGTATACCTACCTAAATGCAAGTCTGTTTATTATTTTTAAGGCTAAAATACCTAATGACCAAACAAGTCATGTCAAGTTTTGACTTGTCAAACATGTTGACAAGTAATGTTCTCCTACCATATCAATATTAAAAATGCGAAAGGTATTGATGTATGTTCGTTTGTCTGTCAAACACAGATGAAATAATAGCTAGGTACTTCGTAACTTCAAGTCACGCTGAAATTTTTATATTCAGATAGACCATTTCCAAGATTTATAATAATATCTACCTATATCGGATTATCTCGGTAACAGTTAAAGTAATCCTTTTTGTTATATAATAAATACCTACTTATTTCCGCGACTTCATTCGCGTGGATTTTGTTTTGAAAATCCCGCGGGAGCTTTTTGATTTTCCAAGATATCTGCATAAAAAATCACGATGTTCCGTAGCTTTGTTGCAGCGTGATTTAAGGACAAACCAACAAACACACCTTCGTATTTATAATATTATTACGGATATGTTACTTGCGATTTTACTGCAACTTCATTGACGCAAGACGTCGGACATGATCCGATAAGCTATAATATAATAATAACTTTTGAAAAAAAATATGTTTAATTTTGCATGGCAATTTATTTTTAAGAAAAGATTTTTTGTTTTTTTAAAAATTTAATTTTATGAAAGAATTTTATTTGTTTATTTTTAAGACAAGTGATACCTTCAGCTGCTATATTATGTTACGTATTGTGAACCTACTTACCGATTGTAATAAGTTAAGATTGCCTTATTAAAACCAGAATGTTTATAATGCGGATAAGTACCTCTTAGGAGCAGTGATAGGTTAGGACTGTGGTCTCCTATTTGGATGGTCGCAGGTTCGAGCCCGGGTACTTGACTTTTCGGAGTCAAGTGCGTTTAAGCAATTAAATATTTTGAAAACATCGTGAGGAAACCTGCATATCTGAGAGTTCTTCATAATGTTCTCGAAGGTGTGTGAAGTCTGCCAATTCGCATTGGGCCAGCGTGGTGGACTATGGCCTATAACCCTTCTCTGAGAGGAGACCTGCGCTCAGTAGTGAGCCGTCGATGGGTTGCTAATGATGATGATGATGACCTCTTAGTAACATCATACCTACTTAGTTACGAAATATATTTTATATCATTTTCATTTTCACCTTTACGTTATTTTTTAATTGTACCTACCTACTAATTTATCGACTTAGGGCTTAATAGATACAAAATATCCTATACCTGCACATCACTATCGCATATTTTAGTGTGATTCTAATAAATTTCACTAGTGATTGGCATAACGCATTATATAGATCAGCAGTGCTAATCTATATAAACGTATAATGATTAACATGGTAATCATTATACTTTTGGTATGGCATTCGCTATGCTCAAAGGCCAATGATCGTACTTTTGGCTTCATTTTTAAGTTTATTGCGTTAAAGTTAATAAAGAGATGCAATAAGATCACACTTGTGCTTTATTTGAATTCTCAGATTCATACTCAACAGTTTGAGAACAAATGTTATTCGGCTTTGAGCCTTAATTCGATGGAATAAATGTTTAAAGTCAATGTTCACCTTAAACGGCCAATCACTGTATCGCTTACCCTATATTAAATTTTTTTTGCGTATGTCCACCGATTGCTTGAACCGATTTGGAACATTCTTTTTTGGTGGTTCTGTGTGGTGGTTTCTTCTTTTCTTCCCATTAAGGGGCCATCCATAAATTACGTCACATAAATTTTATAATTTTTTGACCCCTCCCCCCGTCCTTGTCACAGGTGGTCACACTTGTGAAACCTCCTCCCCCCTAGTTGTGACGTCACATATTTTTCGTACTTAATTTTTATTAACTAAATTTACTACTCATTAAATTTATTTAATTTAATTTCATTAAAACAGCAAATTTTCCAAATTATTTTTTATTTAAATCAAAAATAATCTTAGATAATGGAGATACTAGTAGGTATCTACATAATATTTTAAAGGTTTTGGTTTACATATCGCGTTTTAGTATTTTAGATTTCAACATGTGACGTCACATAATCTTTTAACCATTTTATTGGCCCCCTCCCCCCACTCAACGTGTGACGTAATTTATGGATGGCCCCCAAGTGGTCCCATTTAAATTTTATCGAAATCGGTCGGGCGGTTTTTAAAAAATCAACAATAAATTATATACTTTGTAATGGCGCGGGTGTTTGAAGTCGGTTTTTTGAAAAGAATTTTCCAAATAGTAGATACTTCCGAACATCATCCAACAGTTTTTGAAAAACGGTCATCATGGCTATTCTCTTTATTAACTTTCACGTTGAACACGCCTTGTGTTTCAAGACAAAACTAACTTAATATATATTTACAATAAAACTTATGCTATCAAGACCGCTAACTTAAGCTATTTTTATGAAAAATTAGAAATGTGCAAAAATAGATTATATTGGAGTAATTTGTAATAATTCTAAATAGAATTGAAAGTACAATACAGAATGCCCGAATTTTAAACAGGGCACTTGGATTTGTTCGTATCAGCAAAGATTTGATATAATTAGGAAAGTCATACTAGAGGTTTTACAATATCACCTTAGGGTGTGTCCAGACTATGTAATATCTTATATAACGTTTGTTATATAATACGTCTATGTTATATTCTACGTTTCAAACGTAAACTCCATCGGTAAGATGCAATTATCAAACCACTAGCATGTGTCCAGACTATGTAATATCTTATATAACGTTTGTTATATAATACGTCTACATTATATTCAACGTTTCAAACGTAAACACCATCGGTAAGTCGCAATTATCAAACCACAAGGGTTTGTCCAGACTATGTTATATCTTATATAACGTTTGCTATATAATACGTCTATATTATATTCTACGTTTCAAACGTAAACACCATCGGTAAGTCGCAATTATCAAACCACAAGGGTGTGTCCAGACTATGTAATATCTTATATAACGTTTGTTATATAATACGTTTATGTTATATTCTACATTTCAAACGTAAACACCATCGGTAAGACGCAATTATCAAACCACTAGGGTGTGTCCATACTATGTAATATCTTATATAACGTTTGTTATATAATAAGTCTATGTTATAACTTATATTCTACGTTTCAAACGTAAACACCATCGGTAAGACGCAATTATCAAACCACTAGGTAGGGTGTGTCCAGACTATGCAATATCTTATATAACGTTTGTTATATAATACGTCTATATTATATTCTACGTTTCAAACGTAAACACCATCGGTAAGACGCTATTATCAAACCACTAGGGTGTGTCCAGACTATGTAATATCTTATATAACGTTTGTTATATAATGCGTCTATATTATATTCTACGTTTCAAACGTAAACACCATCGGTAAGACGCAATTATCAAACCACTAGGGTGTGTCCAGACTATGTAATATCTTATATAACGTTTGTTATATAATACGTCTATATTATATTCTACGTTTCAAACGTAAACACCATCAGTAAGTCGCAATTATCAAACCACTAGGGTGTGTCCAGACTATGTAATATCTTATATAACGTTTGCTATATAATACGTCTATATTATATTCTACGTTTCAAACGTAAACACCATCGGCAAGACGCAATTATCAAACCACTAGGGTGTGTCCAGACTATGTAACATCTTATATAACGTTTGTTATATAATACGTCTATATTATATTCTACGTTTCAAACGTAAACACCATCGGTAAGTCGCAATTATCAAACCACTAGGGTGTGTCCAGACTATGTAACATCTTATATAACGTTTGTTATATAATACGTCTATATTATATTCTACGTTTTATACTATAGACGTATTATATAACAAACTACGGTAAGTCGCAATTATCAAACCACTAGGACACAAGTTTTTTGCTTCGTTTAAGATTTACTTTAATACAAAAAAAAAAACATTAAAATAAATGTTTTTTTGTATTAAAGTAAATCTTCAAAATTGTTAAATTACGTAAAAATAAGCAAAACCGTTGAGGACTAATTATTTATTAGTCTACGTAGGTACAACAGTTTTGGTTCGAGTTGGTGATCACATTTGAAACGCATAACATACTAGATGATGCCCGCGACTTCTACCGCGTGGATTAAGGTTTTTAATTCCCGCGGGTACTCTGTAATTTTTCGACCTTTTTACCTCTATTCCAAATTTCAGCTAAATCGGTTCATTCTTTGTAGCATGAAAGAGAAACAATCATCCACCCATCCTCACAAATTTTCAAACCCATCTTCAAAAATATTATAGTCTGTTTTTCTTAACAAACGAGTGCCGAAAATTTTGACTGCATTGCTATTGCTCCACGTGATCAACATAGAGTCCTAGGCCACACCCCTAAAATGACCCATATCACTGTGTCAATATCGGAAATGTGCGAGAAACATACTCAGTACCCCACCCCTAACAATGACCCATCTCACTCTGTCAATATCGGAAATGTGCGAGACATACTCAGTACTCGTTTGTTAAAAAATAGACTATAGTAGGATATCAGAAGATTGTACTAGTGAAGCCAGAATCCAGCCTGATGTTACATCAGTATCGTTACCTAAGTTGGTGACGTAGTTACCAAATCGGTAACTAATTCGGTTAATTATGTAGGATGGCATTTACCTTTCCTACTCACCTAAGCGAGCACGCTCAAGCTATCTTCTTATTCTTCTTTATCAACCTATAGACGTTCACTGCTAGACAAAGGTCTCCTGCATGGACTTCCACAGGCTTCAGTCTTGCGCCGCCTGAATCCAGCGGCTCCGTGCGACTCGTTTGATGTCGTCGGTCCACCTAGTGGGGGGTCTGCCAACACTGCGCTTCCCGGTGCGGGGTCGCCACTCCAGCACCTTGGGACCCCAACGACCATCAGCTCTTCGAACTATGTGCCCCGCGCATTTCCACTTCAGTTTCGCGACACGCTGAGCTATGTCGGTGACTTTGGTTCTCCTACGGATCTTCATTTCTGATTTGATCTCGCAGGGATACTCCAAGCATAGCTCTCTCGCTAAAGCTATGAGTACCTATTATTATGTTTAAAATTAAAATCTGATCTGGGAGCCGAACGCATTCTTATCTTAAGAAAACCACATGTGAGTAGTGGATGCTTCCATTATTCAGGAATCTTCATAATGAGGATTATCACACGAGAGATGTAGTGTTTAATTTAGTGTTATGTGCGTATTTCAGCTAGTTTTCCTTGGCGTCCTTATGTGTGGCATCGCCGGAGTCCAGTTGCTTGAGTAGTCTGAATAACGCAGCCGCCTCCCGTATGCGACTGAATTCCACGCAGAATGCTTCCACTTCAATGAATAATTCCTGGAAATTACAATTTTTGTTGTTACATTTTGCATTTAAAAAATAGTTTTACGTGATAACGTCATAAAGAAACATTGATGACCGCTAACTACAACACGCACGCGATGACTGGCGGGCCCGGCGGCGGGCGTAGTCACAAGCCAACGCTTGGGCGGATCGTGCCTCTCTATCACTTGTTGCGCGCTCTCGCTTGCACGCGCAGACTCAAGCGGAAAGTGACACTTTTTCGGGCGTACAGCCGGTGTTATCGATTTATAAGACGTTATCACGTCAAATGATAAAGGTGAGTTCAGATTTTGTGAAATGTTATATTTAAACTTTATTGCATTGTTTAACATTGTTATATAACACGTGTCTATCACGTAACACGTCGCTATACAATATTACACAAACATGAAATACGTAAATGTTACGTAGTTTGACCAACATTTGAAGAAAATTTCGGGGTCATCGGGGATCGAACCCACGTCTCTCGGAAATCGCGTTAATTAACAATATTATAAAATCTTGAAAATGTTCCCATATATTATAAATGCGAAAATGTGTTTATCTGTTGGTTTTTTTTATTTTTAGTAGAGGAATATACAAAAATGTTCTTATTAGCACACGAAAAACCACTTAGGTTTAAATTGTGAGCTATAAGCCGATTCTGTTAAACACAAATACATATAAGGTCAGGGGGAGTAAGTGAAACATACTTTACTGTTTTTTCTAGAAAATGAACTGTAAGCCAGTAAAAAGATTGTCAATTTGAATAACAATAAATGCTATATACTCTTCATTAAATCGGCTGTCTTATGACATGATCTTCAAGCCCTCTAGTCGTGCAAAAAACGACGAAATTATTCATTAAAAGTAGACTATGGATTTGTTTCACTTACCCCCGAAATGGGGTAAGTGAAACTATGATCAGAACTCTATAAATATGAGGCCTATAGAACTATTTCAACAACTAAAATGGCATCTTTAATTGCCTCAATCGATAAAGAGTCTCAGTGCATGGCTATATGGTCTAATTTCTTAAATAAATGGAAAATACTGAAAATGGGTTCAATCACGCAGCAACGGATCGAGGTGATTTTTTGTATATATTTATTATATATTTTTTTTGTATATATTGTATATTATACACACAATAAATGGCTGTGACAACAGAACCTAATCGCGTTACAGACAAAAATTTAAAAATCAAGCACCAGCTAGTCCTTACTAATATTATAAATGTGAAAGTGTGTTTGTTTGTTGGTTTGTCCTTCAATCACGCTGCAACAGGGCTACGGATCGACGTGATTTTTTGCGTGGGCATAGTTCAGGACCTGGAGAGTAACTACTACGAAGTAGGCTACTTTTTATCCCGGAAAATCAAAGAGTTCCCGAGGGATTTTAAAAGCTAAATCCATCAACTATAGTTTGAGCGAAAGACCTAGTCACCGCCTGAGGTATGTGAGCGGCAGGACGGGAGAGGTAAACAATCTTGTTATCTTGTAGCTTGTAGCAAACTCATTCTGCCGTCGACCACGGCGACGGTTACACGTCTTAGATGTTTGCGCCCCTTTGTCCCAAACACACACGAGATAAAATATCCTGAGATGGGTCCGCCAATTCCACGTAATGTGAAAAATGTTATTTACACTGTGCACAGTTTTTAGGGTTCCGTACCCAAAGGGTACCTATTACTAAGCCTACGCTGTCCGTCCGTCCGTCCGTCCGTCCGTCCGTCTGTCAGCGGGCTGTATCTCGTAAACCGTAATAGACAGATGAAATTTTCACATATTATGTATTTCTATTGCCGCTATAACAACAAATAATAAAAATTAATTTAAATTAAAAAAATTAAATTAAAATATTTCCATGGGTACATGGAAATATTTTAAATTTTCCATGGGTACATGGAAATATTTTAATTTTTATTTTTTAACGGAACCCTGAAAGAGCGATGCCCGACTCGCACTTGGCCGATTTTTTTTCTCAAACGAAAGGGTGACAAGGAAAGTATAGAACACAAATATGATATGAACATTAATAAATTAGTGGCAGAGGCTACAGGAGTGTCAGCTCGAAGCGTAATGAGAATTGTAGCTGAAGGGAATTCGAATCGGCAAACATTGGAAAACCCAAAAGGAGTTGTCCAAAATTGGTTTTTTAAATTTGAATTTAATTAACAAGGATGATTTTAATGTAGTTGGATAAAGATCCCAAAAGGCTTCTATCAAAATAATTTACAGATTTTTTAAAGCCTCCGATAATAAAAAAAAAAAAATTTTGTTTTGACTCATTTTTTTGCTTGTGATTTGTCGTAATTCCTTGTTCCATGTGATTTATACACCGGTAAAAAACTGAAAATATTATTCAGTATGTAAGTTGTCAATGTCAGATGATTGTCAGGAACAAATAATTTCATTTTCGAATAGGCAGTTCAAAAGTACCTAGTCGTAATTCCTAGTTCCTGGTCTGTGATTCCTAGTTCCATGGTTCAAAATGACATGTATTTGGTTCAAAATGACATTTACGTGACATTAACCGGTGCCAGATTTGATAGTCTATAGATTATAAAAGTTTTTAGTGTTACCATCCATTGAAAAATATTTTCTACAAACGGTATTTTTCACAATTATATTAGCGGCACGCTATGATGGCCGGTTTGACGTTTGTCCGCTCATGAAGTTCCGTATTAATTGATAACGACTTTGAAGGAAATAATTGTATTACTTTATTGACGATAGTGATGTGCAGAGATTCATAAATTTTATCGAATGTAGTTTTAGGTTTAGGACTCAAAATTTATTTATTAAATTGATTTCTAAAATGTATACAAGTGTAGAAAAATCAGTTTGCACCATTTAAGGGGTGAATGTACTTGTGAATATGAACAATTTTCACTATGTGGACAAACCTCTGAAATCGCAAAAAAATATCAGCTGTTTCATACAAAAGGTAAAATTTTTATTTTTATATGATATATACCACAACTCGGCATTTGGTTTTCTAAATTGAAATTTTTTAAAAATGGAATCTAATACGATCGTCACATAGGATCGCTGGCTAGCACAACTACTACCTCCGGCAAACTCGCGTCAATGCTCAATGCAAAACAAAGCAGTTTCGAATTGACGTTGCTTCGAAAAGTATAAACTGTCAGTGCAATGCGATTGTGATATAGTTTTGACCTGGCTTTGGATTTCAAATATTGATACTGCATTACTGTAGACCCTTGCTCGTTAATTTGGACTCTGTTCAAGCCCTTTGTTGTGGATTTCGTCGATATGACCGAACGTACGCAGAGAACTGTTCTAAATAGTCAGACACGTGAGTTCGTAATACGCCTTCGTAACTATTTCGATCGTGAAGCTCAAAATGGAGGGCCAATTTTACCTATAACGTCAGTGGTTGAACGCGTAGCTGATGCGCTTAATATTGGACAACGAACTGTTAGACGGATAACTAAAAAAAAATATGGCGAGACTGGCACAGAAGAAAATAAACTTCACACACCAAAAAAGAGAAAACGAGCAAAACCAGTCGTAGGCATCGATAGCTTTGATGCCGATGCTATCCGAAGACATGTTTACGGCTACTATTTACAGAAGGAGTATCCAACAAGAAAAAAGTTGGTGCATTCACTGAAGGAAGCTGGATTATTCTTCGGTGGGGAAAGTTCTTTAACGAAGATTTTGAAGACCATTGGATTTCGATACAAAAAATGTAACAAACGCAAAATATTGATGGAAAGATTTGATATAGCGATGGCAAGGTATACTTTTTTACGGCAAGTGAAAGAAATCAAAAATTGGCAAAATGTTGTGTTCTTGGATGAAACATGGCTTAATGCTAACCATACTGTAGGCCGTTCTTGGAACGATGACACAGCAGCATCTACTTCCAAAGTTCCTGTAGGAAAAGGATCGCGACTTATAATTTGTCACGCCGGAACCATCAACGGGTTTGTCGAAGGTTCTCTCATGGCTTTTGCGTCAAAAACCACTGGAGACTATCATGAAGACATGAATGGAGAAAAGTTTACTGAATGGTTTACCTCAATGTTGTGTAGCCTCCCTGAACCATCTATTATAATTATGGACAACGCCCCATACCACTCGATGCAAATTGACAAGCCACCTGCCCAATCCCAAAAGAAAGCTGATATCGTCGCATGGCTTCGTAAAAATGGCGTAGATGCAAACATGAATATGTTAAAAGCGGAATTAGTACGTCTTTTAAAAGAAAACAAACCAACCAAGATCCGATACGTCATTGACGAAATAGCATTAGAACATGGGCACAGAGTTATACGGTTACCGCCTTACCATTGTGAGTATAATGCGATTGAGTTGGTGTGGGCTCAAATTAAGGGATATGCTGCAAGACACAATACAGAACCCCCATTTACCACAAAAAAATGCTAAAATTATTAGAAGAAGCTTGTGAACATGTGACTAAAGGAGACTGGGAAAAGGTTGTGAATAGAACTGTTAAATTAATAAGGGAAGATTATGAAAGAGATGTGAAAATAGATAATATTATAGAAAACGAACATATAATTATTAATGTAGGTGATGATAGCAGTGACGACAGTGAAAATAGTAGTATGGACGAATCTGATTAATTATGGCCTTTTGTGGCACCTTTTTTGGTATCTTTTGTATTCATATGTTTCTTGTGTGCATATAAAGTATGTATATTCATTTTCATTCAAATATTCAGTTCGTTCAAATAAATTAAATAAACATATACATTTTTGTTTTATTAAACCTATTTAATCAGGTACAAAAACAAAACTTAATTGTTTTTTGTTCGAGAATAAATTGACATTCCACATCACTATTGTAATGTGTCAAACCGGCCATCATAACGTGCCGCTAGTTTAATTTAAAAAAAACCGAGGACTCTAAAATTATTATTTTTATGGCGTTTAATTTTATTTTTTTCTCTCTTTCACGTGATGACAGTTTGGTTCTGGTTAATGGACACTCAGAATAAATAACCACCCTCTATACTAAACTGGGACATGTCTTTTTCATCTCTACCTAATCACGGAAACCTAAAGAAATAAAAAAGAGAATCCACATTGATGATTTCGATATGGGAGTAATAAGAAGAAAAATTCATCAGTTTTATACAGTTGATAAAAAAATCCCAAGTATTCGTAAATTGCTTGCAGTTTTAAAAGAAGATGGCATCGTGAACTGCGGTTATACCTATTGACGGGAGCTTTTACACAAGATGGGATATTTTTTTAAGAAATGTAAGTCTAGGAGACACATTTTAATTGAGAGACCCAGTATTGCTGAATGGCGAGTAAGGTATTTAAGAGCTATACGGAACTATAGAAATGAAAACCGAAAAATATATTTTCTGGACGAAACCTACGTTAACAGTTGCCACAACTCCAATATGTGTTGGCAATCTGAATCGGAGCTCGGGATTTATGCTGATATTGGCAAAGGGCGTCGTTTAGTGATTGTTCATGCTGGTAGCCGAGACGGATTAGTTGACGGTGCCTTAACAATTTTCAAATCAGCTTCGAAATGCGGGGATTAAAATGGCGATATGAATGCCACAAATTTTCATAACTGGGTTAGTCACAAATTGAAAAATAAACTAGCTCCTAACTCAGTGGTCGTTATGGACAATGCCTCCTACCATTGTGTACAGGTTGAGAAAATACCAACAATGTCCAGTTTAAAAAGAGTCACGCAAGATTGGTTACGAAAACATAATGTTGACTTTACACCAGACAATACTAAACCCGAACTCCTTCCTCTGATAAAAAGTGTTGGGTCCGAAAAAATTTACACCATTGACGAAATATTAAAGGCTGCAGGCCACATCGTTCTTCGCCTTCCGCCGTATCATCCCGATCTCAACCCCATTGAGCTTGTGTGGGCCGATATAAAGAACAACTTAGCTTCAAATTACATAAATTCTTCATTGGACGAAAAAATTCCCATCATCACAAGATTGTTTTCTGAATTCACTCCTGAAAAATGGCAGAAGTGTGACGACCATGTACAAAAAATTGAGAAACCAATATTGGAACCACGACATGAGGTTTGACAATGTGATAGATGAGCTCATCATAAATCTAGGAAACGAGTCAGATTCTGAGGAGGATATGGAAATTGACGACAATAATGAAGAAGAAGAAGATATGGATTAATTTTTTACTGTAACGGTAGCAGTGAAAATTTTTTTTTTATTTGCTTAGTGAGAAATGGTAATTTGCAACTGTTTTGTATCGTAAATAATAAAATGTACTCATTTTAGATATGCGTTTATTCTTGTTTCACCAGGAAATAATTTTTTTTGTTATGATTACCCATTACATTTATTAAGACATTTTCCGACAGGTTATCCTGAGATTTATCTGCCCTAAAATATCTCATGTGCGTCTAGTCAACGTCTTGTCAATCGCGCCCTCCCCCGTCTCACCGCCCACATACCTCAGGCGGTGACTAGCCCTTCCGCTCAAACTATAGTACCTACTTCAATAAAAATATAAAATGTTGAGAATATATAGTCTATACCAAGGTATATATTCTCAACATTTTATATTTTTCAACAACATTTTATATTTTTTACAACGTCAAGACGTTGATGATCTTGTTCCGGATGAGCGACTGCAGGAACACGCACACCAGCCTCACGAGTCGGTTCTGCATGTAGCGGTCGCGGATCGTCTCGCACGTCGATATGCAGTTGCTGATGTACAGGTGGACAAACTCCACGGGCAGGTCCACCGATGTTGTTATCTATACCTTGACGTTGATGATCTTGTTCCGGATGAGCGACTGCAGGAACACGCACACCAGCCTCACGAGCCGGTTCTGCATGTAGCGGTCGCGGATCGTCTCGCACGTCGATATGCAGTTGCTGATGTACAGGTGGACAAACTCCACGGGCAGGTCCACCGATGTTGTTATCTATACCTTGACGTTGATGATCTTGTTCCGGATGAGCGACTGCAGGAACACGCACACCAGCCTCACGAGCCGGTTCTGCATGTAGCGGTCGCGGATCGTCTCGCACGTCGATATGCAGTTGCTGATGTACAGGTGGACAAACTCCACGGGCAGGTCCACCGATGTTGTTATCTATACCTTGACGTTGATGATCTTGTTCCGGATGAGCGACTGCAGGAACACGCACACCAGCCTCACGAGCCGGTTCTGCATGTAGCGGTCGCGGATCGTCTCGCACGTCGATATGCAGTTGCTGATGTACAGGTGGACAAACTCCACGGGCAGGTCCACCGATGTTGTTATCTATACCTTGACGTTGATGATCTTGTTCCGGATGAGCGACTGCAGGAACACGCACACCAGCCTCACGAGCCGGTTCTGCATGTAGCGGTCGCGGATCGTCTCGCACGTCGATATGCAGTTGCTGATGTACAGGTGGACAAACTCCACGGGCAGGTCCACCGATGTTGTTATCTATACCTTGACGTTGATGATCTTGTTCCGGATGAGCGACTGCAGGAACACGCACACCAGCCTCACGAGCCGGTTCTGCATGTAGCGGTCGCGGATCGTCTCGCACGTCGATATGCAGTTGCTGATGTACAGGTGGACAAACTCCACGGGCAGGTCCACCGATGTTGTTATCTATACCTTGACGTTGATGATCTTGTTCCGGATGAGCGACTGCAGGAACACGCACACCAGCCTCACGAGCCGGTTCTGTATGTAGCGGTCGCGGATCGTCTCGCACGTCGATATGCAGTTGCTGATGTACAGGTGGACAAACTCCACGGGCAGGTCCACCGATGTTGTTATCTATACCTTGACGTTGATGATCTTGTTCCGGATGAGCGACTGCAGGAACACGCACACCAGCCTCACGAGCCGGTTCTGCATGTAGCGGTCGCGGATCGTCTCGCACGTCGATATGCAGTTGCTGATGTACAGGTGGACAAACTCCACGGGCAGGTCCACCGATGTTGTTATCTATACCTTGACGTTGATGATCTTGTTCCGGATGAGCGACTGCAGGAACACGCACACCAGCCTCACGAGCCGGTTCTGCATGTAGCGGTCGCGGATCGTCTCGCACGTCGATATGCAGTTGCTGATGTACAGGTGGACAAACTCCACGGGCAGGTCCACCGATGTTGTTATCTATACCTTGACGTTGATGATCTTGTTCCGGATGAGCGACTGCAGGAACACGCACACCAGCCTCACGAGCCGGTTCTGCATGTAGCGGTCGCGGATCGTCTCGCACGTCGATATGCAGTTGCTGATGTACAGGTGGACAAACTCCACGGGCAGGTCCACCGATGTTGTTATCTATACCTTGACGTTGATGATCTTGTTCCGGATGAGCGACTGCAGGAACACGCACACCAGCCTCACGAGCCGGTTCTGCATGTAGCGGTCGCGGATCGTCTCGCACGTCGATATGCAGTTGCTGATGTACAGGTGGACAAACTCCACGGGCAGGTCCACCGATGTTGTTATCTATACCTTGACGTTGATGATCTTGTTCCGGATGAGCGACTGCAGGAACACGCACACCAGCCTCACGAGCCGGTTCTGCATGTAGCGGTCGCGGATCGTCTCGCACGTCGATATGCAGTTGCTGATGTACAGGTGGACAAACTCCACGGGCAGGTCCACCGATGTTGTTATCTATACCTTGACGTTGATGATCTTGTTCCGGATGAGCGACTGCAGGAACACGCACACCAGCCTCACGAGCCGGTTCTGCATGTAGCGGTCGCGGATCGTCTCGCACGTCGATATGCAGTTGCTGATGTACAGGTGGACAAACTCCACGGGCAGGTCCACCGATGTTGTTATCTATACCTTGACGTTGATGATCTTGTTCCGGATGAGCGACTGCAGGAACACGCACACCAGCCTCACGAGCCGGTTCTGCATGTAACGGTCGCGGATCGTCTCGCACGTCGATATGCAGTTGCTGATGTACAGGTGGACAAACTCCACGGGCAGGTCCACCGATGTTGTTATCTATACCTTGACGTTGATGATCTTGTTCCGGATGAGCGACTGCAGGAACACGCACACCAGCCTCACGAGCCGGTTCTGCATGTAGCGGTCGCGGATCGTCTCGCACGTCGATATGCAGTTGCTGATGTACAGGTGGACAAACTCCACGGGCAGGTCCACCGATGTTGTTATCTATACCTTGACGTTGATGATCTTGTTCCGGATGAGCGACTGCAGGAACACGCACACCAGCCTCACGAGCCGGTTCTGCATGTAGCGGTCGCGGATCGTCTCGCACGTCGATATGCAGTTGCTGATGTACAGGTGGACAAACTCCACGGGCAGGTCCACCGATGTTGTTATCTATACCTTGACGTTGATGATCTTGTTCCGGATGAGCGACTGCAGGAACACGCACACCAGCCTCACGAGCCGGTTCTGCATGTAGCGGTCGCGGATCTTCTCGCACGTCGATATGCAGTTGCTGATGTACAGGTGGACAAACTCCACGGGCAGGTCCACCGATGTTGTTATCTATACCTTGACGTTGATGATCTTGTTCCGGATGAGCGACTGCAGGAACACGCACACCAGCCTCACGAGCCGGTTCTGCATGTAGCGGTCGCGGATCGTCTCGCACGTCGATATGCAGTTGCTGATGTACAGGTGGACAAACTCCACGGGCAGGTCCACCGATGTTGTTATCTATACCTTGACGTTGATGATCTTGTTCCGGATGAGCGACTGCAGGAACACGCACACCAGCCTCACGAGCCGGTTCTGCATGTAGCGGTCGCGGATCGTCTCGCACGTCGATATGCAGTTGCTGATGTACAGGTGGACAAACTCCACGGGCAGGTCCACCGATGTTGTTATCTATACCTTGACGTTGATGATCTTGTTCGGGATGAGCGACTGCAGGAACACGCACACCAGCCTCACGAGCCGGTTCTGCATGTAGCGGTCGCGGATCGTCTCGCACGTCGATATGCAGTTGCTGATGTACAGGTGGACAAACTCCACGGGCAGGTCCACCGATGTTGTTATCTATACCTTGACGTTGATGATCTTGTTCCGGATGAGCGACTGCAGGAACACGCACACCAGCCTCACGAGCCGGTTCTGCATGTAACGGTCGCGGATCGTCTCGCACGTCGATATGCAGTTGCTGATGTACAGGTGGACAAACTCCACGGGCAGGTCCACCGATGTTGTTATCTATACCTTGACGTTGATGATCTTGTTCCGGATGAGCGACTGCAGGAACACGCACACCAGCCTCACGAGCCGGTTCTGCATGTAGCGGTCGCGGATCGTCTCGCACGTCGATATGCAGTTGCTGATGTACAGGTGGACAAACTCCACGGGCAGGTCCACCGATGTTGTTATCTATACCTTGACGTTGATGATCTTGTTTCGGATGAGCGACTGCAGGAACACGCACACCAGCCTCACGAGCCGGTTCTGCATGTAGCGGTCGCGGATCGTCTCGCACGTCGATATGCAGTTGCTGATGTACAGGTGGACAAACTCCACGGGCAGGTCCACCGATGTTGTTATCTATACCTTGACGTTGATGATCTTGTTCCGGATGAGCGACTGCAGGAACACGCACACCAGCCTCACGAGCCGGTTCTGCATGTAGCGGTCGCGGATCGTCTCGCACGTCGACATGCAGTTGCTGATGTACAGGTGGACAAACTCCACGGGCAGGTCCACCGATGTTGTTATCTATACCTTGACGTTGATGATCTTGTTCCGGATGAGCGACTGCAGGAACACGCACACCAGCCTCACGAGCCGGTTCTGCATGTAGCGGTCGCGGATCGTCTCGCACGTCGATATGCAGTTGCTGATGTACAGGTGGACAAACTCCACGGGCAGGTCCACCGATGTTGTTATCTATACCTTGACGTTGATGATCTTGTTCCGGATGAGCGACTGCAGGAACACGCACACCAGCCTCACGAGCCGGTTCTGCATGTAGCGGTCGCGGATCGTCTCGCACGTCGATATGCAGTTGCTGATGTACAGGTGGACAAACTCCACGGGCAGGTCCACCGATGTTGTTATCTATACCTTGACGTTGATGATCTTGTTCCGGATGAGCGACTGCAGGAACACGCACACCAGCCTCACGAGCCGGTTCTGCATGTAGCGGTCGCGGATCGTCTCGCACGTCGATATGCAGTTGCTGATGTACAGGTGGACAAACTCCACGGGCAGGTCCACCGATGTTGTTATCTATACCTTGACGTTGATGATCTTGTTCCGGATGAGCGACTGCAGGAACACGCACACCAGCCTCACGAGCCGGTTCTGCATGTAGCGGTCGCGGATCGTCTCGCACGTCGATATGCAGTTGCTGATGTACAGGTGGACAAACTCCACGGGCAGGTCCACCGATGTTGTTATCTATACCTTGACGTTGATGATCTTGTTCCGGATGAGCGACTGCAGGAACACGCACACCAGCCTCACGAGCCGGTTCTGCATGTAGCGGTCGCGGATCGTCTCGCACGTCGATATGCAGTTGCTGATGTACAGGTGGACAAACTCCACGGGCAGGTCCACCGATGTTGTTATCTATACCTTGACGTTGATGATCTTGTTCCGGATGAGCGACTGCAGGAACACGCACACCAGCCTCACGAGCCGGTTCTGCATGTAGCGGTCGCGGATCGTCTCGCACGTCGATATGCAGTTGCTGATGTACAGGTGGACAAACTCCACGGGCAGGTCCACCGATGTTGTTAACCTGGCGAGATCAATTTTAATTTAAGGTTGAAGACAATGAGTCCTTGTTGAAGAATTATACACCCATCTCGTTGTTGAGTCATGTTTATAAGTTGTTCTCGAGAGTCATTACGAATCGTCTCGCTCGTAGGTTCGACGACTTCCAGCCTCCCGAACAAGCCGGATTCCGAAAAGGCTTTGGTACCATAGATCACATTCATACGCTGCGGCAGGTTATACAAAAGACGGAAGAGTATAACCGGCCACTTTGCTTAGCGTTTGTGGACTATGAGAAAGCCTTCGACTCGGTGGAAGCTTGGGCTGTGTTGAGGTCGCTGCAGAGATGCCGGATTGACTACCGGTATATCCAAGTGTTGAAGTGCTTGTATGAAAACGCCACAATGTCAGTACGTATACAGGACCAGACTACGAGGCCAATCCCCTTGCAGCGTGGAGTGCGACAGGGAGACGTTATCTTCCCGAAGCTCTTTACCGCTGCGTTGGAGGACGTCTTTAAGCTTCTGGATTGGAACGGGCTTGGCATCAACATAAACGGCGAGTACATCACTCACCTGCGATTGCCGATGACATAGTAGTCATGGCAGAGACTCTGAGAGACCTCAATACAATGCTCAACGATCTCAGCAGGGTTTCTCAACAGGTGGGCCTGAAAATGAACATGAGCAAGACGAAAATCATGTCCAATGCTCATGCACCGCTCCACCCAGTAATTGTTGAGAACTCTGCACTCGAAATTGTCGAAGAGTATATGTACCTGGGACACACAGTCCAGCTAGGTAGGTCCAATTTCGAGAAAGAGATCAACCGCCGAATCCAACTCGGCTGGGCAGCGTTCGGGAAGCTCCGAGATGTCTTCTCGTCCAAAATTCCTCAGTGCCTGAAGACTATAGTCGGAATTATAATTCGATTCCACGTTTTACATTAGCTACTGTCATTTTGTAAAATAATGATACCACATATAATAGTGTAGTGATGAACACAAAAATCGATAAACAATCGCGATTTATGTTTATGTAGGTAATCATAATATTGGTGTGCCAATTAAAGACTAAATTATTGATTTTTATTTAAATAAATACATAATTACTCATAATGATTATTTATTAATTAGTAACCGCTGCTTTATTTTATAAAAAGTTAATATTTTTGTTTTTTATATTAAAAACAAAACTTATAATAAAAGAACCTAGATAGTTTTCTGTATTGGCAACCCGTGCGCGCTCGTGCAGCTATCGCCATTTTGTTTATCTTGTCATTCGGCTTCATTCTCCCAGAAAAAAAGAGCTGGAAAAAAGCTGCCATTCAAGACTGGCTTTTAAATAAAAATATTCATTACGAACCAGATATGGTTAAAGCTACGCTTTTAGAACTGATTCCACATAACGAGTCTTTTAATAAGTACGCTGTAGACGAAATGGCAGCACAACATGGGATCACGGTTTTAAGACTGCCCCCTTACCATTGCGAGCTGAACCCTATCGAATTGATATGGGCGCAGGTAAAGGGGCATGTAGCTCAAAATAATAAAACCTTCAAATTGACAGACGTGAGAAATTTATTTGAGGAAGGCATTCAAAAAATTACGGCTACCGAATGGTCTAAATGCGTATCCCATGTTGTCAAAGAAGAGGAAAAAATGAGTAGGCTAGATATTTTAATTGACAATATCACAGACACATTTATAATACATGTTACAGAAAGTGACAGCGATAGCGAAGACGGCGACGATTTATAAAATAAAATATTACCATAATACATCTATTTGTTTTGTTTCTCATGTTCCTTCATGATCACATTTTTTTATTTATTTCACACACAATTATTAAAGAAAACTCTCAGATCCTTAATAAAATTAATCGTCATAACTAAATTATCCGTTCAGAAATATTTAATTTCCGGATATACTTACTTTCTATTAAAGTAGTAGTTGTTTAGATATACTACTATAAACGAGAGGAATCGATTTGGAAATATTCCATTTCCGTATCGAATAATTTCGTAACGTCACTATTTAGTACTTGTCATAACGTTGCAACACTGAAATTGTCAAATCTGGAATCGAATTAAAATTCCGACTATAAAGTCTTCGAACAGTGCGTGTTGCCAGTGATGACTTACGGATCCGAGACTTGGTCGCTAACTAAGGGCCTCATAAGCAGGCTCAGGACCGCTCAGCGGGCGATGGAGAGAGTGCTATGCTCAGAGTGTCCCTGCGGGATCGAATCAGAAATGAGGAGATCCGTAGGAGAACCAGAGTCACCGACATAGCTAAGCGTGTCGCGAAACTGAAGTGGAAATGGGCGGGGCACATAGTTCGAAGAGCTGATGGTCGTTGGGGTCCCAAGGTGCTGGAGTGGCGACCCCGCACCGGGAAGCGCAGTGTTGGCAGACCCCCCACCAGGTGGACCGACGACATCAAACGAGTCGCAGGGAGCCGCTGGATTCAGGCGGCGCAAGACCGAGGCCTGTTGAAGTTCATGCAAGAGACCTTTGTCCAGCAGTGGACGTCTATAGGTTGATAAAGAAGAAGAAAAATAGGTATGTAATTACTGTTTTTGCAATTCACGAAGGCGAGTGAGCTTTACTCGTGGTTACTTCGTGTACATGCACATTGCATATGTGTGCGTGCCTGTCAAAGCCTAGGTGGGAGCGGGCAGGCGCGAGCATTGCGCTCGCTCATACTTATACAGATACGACACACACACAACCATAAGTCAGTCGCCCTCGTGAATTGCAAGAACTTTATACCTGTTGACGACTTCCATTGAATGCAGTGACATTTCCATGTTGACTAGTACAGAGAAATAGTCCGTGATGTGTTGAGAGTTGATCAGCTTCAGTAACACTGATATAGCTACCATTGGGTTGTTCTCCACTAAGTCTGGCAACTGAAAAACGATAGAAACGAGGGTATTCCTTACTTTATTTGTAATACAAATGCGAAAGTGTGTTTGTTTGTTAGTTTGTCTTCAATCAAGGAGCATGGGATCGACGCGATTTTTTGCGTGGGTATAGAAAAGACTAGAATACAATAGAAATGTTTTTTACTCAAATAAACTTTTTTACAAGTGTTCTTGAATCGTCGATGAGTCTACCACTGGTTCGGAATGCCCTTCCTGCCGAGAAGGACCCGCAAGAAACTCGGCAGTTGCTGTTTTCAAAACAAGTTTACAATATAGTAGATATTATGCTATGTATGCAGTGTTTCCACAATGAGGAAAAAGAGAATTTACAGGTTAATCATTACCTACTGTCTCATGAATCGCTGGAACGAATTATATCCACGCTTTTTTGTTATGTAATCTTCAATTGTATAATATGATTTTTACATGAGATTACTTTTAACTGATTTCCTAAACTTGTGTAAAGGCAAGTCTAAGATCGACTGTGGAATTTTATTATAAAACGTCACGCCCATTCCCACAAATGTCTTTCGGGCCCTCTTGAGGCGCAATCGAGGAATCGCGAGCTTGTTTGGATCTCTAACCTGCCTATCGTAAAAATCACCCCTTTTTTTGTAATTCACAATGTTTTGTCTGACAAATACTATGTTATAAATATATTGTGAAGCTACTGTAGCCGGTGTATGGAGAGAGCTATGCTCGGTATATATCCCTGCGAGATCAAATCAGAAATGAGGAGATCCGTAGGAGAACCAAAGTCACCGACATAGCTCAGCGTGTCGCGAAACTGAAGTGGAAATGGGCGGGGCACATAGTTCGAAGAGCTGATGGTCGTTGGGGTCCCAAGGTGTTGTAGTGGCGACCCCGCACCGGGAAAAGCAGTGTTGGCAGACCCCCACTAGGTGGACCGACGACATCAAACGAGTCGCAGGGAACCGCTGGATACAAGCGGCGCAAGACCGAAGCCTGTGGAAGTCCATGCAGGAGACCATTGTCCAGCAGTGGACGTCTATAGGTTGATAAAGAAGAGAAGAGAAGAAGAAGCTACTGTAAGAATGCTTAAAAATTTAAGATCATTTATGTCCGTACCTGGTACGGCGTGACCCCTATCTGGTACACAATGTCGGGGTCCTGGTCCAACAGAGCCAGCAGCCGTTGTTGGTGCGGCACGCTCAAAGGGGACTTTAGCGCCAGTTGCGTCAGTTCCTGCGCCTCGCCCACAATGTTGGTGCTTTCTTTTTCTTCTGTTTTCTTCTCTTCGGGTTTCTCTTTCTTTTCTTCCTGTGAAAGAAATTTTTAGATTGACTCGGCGAACTTCGTACCGCCAACTTACCTATAAAGCTTTTAAAGCCTCAATAGCCCAACGGTTTAAGGGGCGGACTGAAAACTGAAAGGTCGCAGGTTCGAATCCCACCCGTTGCACTATTGTCGTACCCACTCCTAACACAAGCTTTCCGCTTATTTGGAGGGGAGAGGAGAATATTAGTCAACTTCATTTGGCTCATATTCATATTTATAAATTACGAAGTTTGATCAAAATCGGTTAAGTAGTTTAGGAGTCCATCGCGGACAAACAACGTGACACGTAATTTATATATATTAAGATTTTTTGTCAACCAATAAGCGTCCACTGCTGGACAAAGGTCGCTTGCATGGACTTCCCCAGGGCTCGGTCTTGCGCCGCCTGTATCCAGCGGCTCCCTGCGGCTCGTTTGATGTCGTCGGTCCACTTAGTGGGGGGTCTGCTAACACTGCGCTTCCTGGTGCGGGGTCGCCACTCCAGCACCTTGGGACCCCAACGACCATCAGCTCTTCGAACTATGTGCTCCGCCCATTTCCACTTCAGTTTCGCGACTCGCTGAGCTATGTCAGTGACTTCTGGTTCTCCTACGGATCTCCTCATTTCTGATTTGATCTCGCAGGGATATACCGAGCATAGCTCTCTCCATCGCCCCCCGAATGACCCTGAGCCTTCTTATGAGGCCCATAGTTAGCGACCATGTTTCGGATCCGTAAGTCAGTCAGTTAGGTTTTTAAAATCCTGTTGAAAAATTATTGTTATTCTCTTAAATGAATCATTATGTATTTCCGAATAATAATGGTAACCTTTTATTTATGAATACCAACTGAGGTGAGGAGTTATCATTTATTTGAAATTATTTCCCACATAGAAGCAGTGATAGCCTAGTGGTTAGGACTGTGGTCTATTCGGGGGGTCGCAGGTTAGATCCCGGGTCCGGGAACCTCTGACTTTTCGGAGTCAAGTGCGTTTAAGCAATTAAATATCACTTGCTTCAACGGTGAAGGAAAACATCGTGAGGAAACCTGCACACTTGAGAGTTTTTCATAATGTTCTCGAAGGTGTGTGAAGTCCACCAATTCGCATTGGGCCAGCGTGGTGGACTATGGCCTGTAACCCTTCTCTGAGAGGAGACCTGCGCTCAGTAGTGAGATGTTGATGGGTTGCTAATGATATTTCCCATAAAGGCCATTATATTAATTCACACAACTAATTCTCTTAACCGCACAAATTGGCTACATAGCACTGAGTAAAGTTATTTACCACAGACAATACAAACAATATCATGTACACAGTGTAACATGATATTTTCAATATCAGTTCGTTTAAGATTTTCGTAAAAAACCAATCAATTATTTTATGTATAAAGTGAGACTGCTAACTCCATCTGTGGGACCACGGGGGCGTAAGCTCCTGTCGAGACGTCTGAAGTCTCGTAATCTGCCACAGCGCCGAAAGAGGGCGCTGTTTTAAAAACATGGTACGAAACAGATGTCACCAACATAAGTTGACATTGATCTGCAGTTAATCAAGGACAGTTGACAGCCTTCGCCTTGGGAAGAGGTTAGAAGGCATTTACGCGAGTTAACATTTAATCAAGTTCGGGAGAACCCATTCGGTGTTCGACCCGAAATTGATTTCTGAGTTTTGTCTTTTCGTTGGTTGACCACCGTGGAGGGCAGACATGCCACACAGAGGCTAAGAAAGCATTGAGTTGTACAACATGGCCGGACATACCTTGTTGGAGTGAAAATTTTATTGTAAATGAATAGTGAGTATAAATTTTGGCGTGTTCGTATTTTCTTTTGTGAGTCCGCGATACTAAAGTGCGTTTTCCAATCTTTCCAGCCTAACGTTTGACCTAATTTTGGTGTTTGGGTGGGGAAACGCAGACTGCGAAAATGCAGGTTAGTTCTTATGTGGTTTTTTCCTAGTGAGAGATACACGTGTCGCTGTGATACAAATTGTTGAAATTTGTTTTATTTCTCCTTGCAGCGAGCGTGGGATTTCATATTCCGACGCAATTCGTCGGAAATTTAGTGAAAGTTTTGTTGGTGATGATGGCGTGGTTTCATCCGTGACGTCACACCTTTACATCCGGGCCTATCCTGCGCATCCTCGCTTGTAAGCGGGATTCGGTGGTGCATTGTCGACAACGAGGGGCGTGCCGTACCTTGGAGGGCATATTTCGGCCACGACATGGTTTTCGCTTCGAGCCGACAGCACTCTTACCAGGTGGACCCGTTTCTTTTCATATTTGTTTTTCTATGAAAGTATAATTCTAAATAGAAACCTTATTATTATCTATGAGTTTTATAAAATAGCATGACACGATTAGTTGTTAACATATGGTGAACACAAAGACATAACCTCCTTTGTAAATGAAATTTTCTTTTTAGTTCAATTAAATCTAATTATTTAGTTTAATGAGTTTAAATCATTGTCTCAACCTGCTTATCCGTCAACACATTCCTAGTGCATTGTCCATTCGGACACACCCCTGAGGTTTCCGCCAGCCGGAGCTAGCCCATGATATGAGTTGACGGGTAGGTATTGGTGGGTCAAAATACTAGTCAGTGATATAGTTATTCTAAACTGTGTTTAATTTCTAAATTTTTAATAACCTAGTGTGTTACCTATGCCTGAATAAACAAAGATAACTTGTTAGGGAAAGATTTTTATTCACACATCCCTAGTCACACAGTCACAGAACTTCTGTTAGCATTCCCACTGGATCCACAACGCACGACCAACTCGGACCATAGTCCGGGTAGGGATTTTCCTCTATAGTGATCCAGGGGGAAACGCTACAGTGGCGCCCACTCGTGATTGATTTTTTAACTATATACCTAGGCGGAAAAATAATATACCTGTTTATTTTTTTTTTTTGATTTGATAGTCCCTGAAAATACAGTGATGCTCACTCGTGATTAATTTTTTTAACTATATACCTGTTTATTTTTTAATTTTGTATAGCCACTGATAATACAGTGACGCCCTCACATAATTCTTTTTAAATCCACTAGTAATACAGTGGTGCCGTTATGTGATTTTATTATTAAATTTAAATTTTGTGTATATTATTTGCTTTGTTTGCTTTGCGAATATTAATTGATAGTTTATAAGGATTTTTTTGTTTATTTACTACTACTCACTCAATACTTCTAAACACAGTGCTATCCTTATGGATATTAACCAATAATAATATTTTTTCTTAGAGCGATTACTAATTATAGTGACGTTCAACTTAAAACTCGTATAATCACTGAAATATTACAAAGTGAATAGTAGTAAATACCAAATTGTAAAATCAAATAAATTTTTTTATAAAAGTTTGTGGCTGTGTGCTAGGGGATTTTTATATTATGACTTTGTGTATCACCATATTAAATTGTAACCAATATAGGTAAATACCAGTGTTACCATAAATTCAAAAATATAATAATATTCTTCCATACTCGTACTTAGAGTGCATTTAATGTTTGTATAATATTATACCAGACTTTCTCTTAGTTAAAATTAATTTAGTAATTTAGCATTTCCAATTAATTTAAGTGATATCAACTTAATTAATTTATTATTTGTTTGTAATTGTGTACACCATCCGTTACAAAAATGGAAAAGTCTAGGATTATACAATTTCACTCGTTAAGGAAGGACGAATTAATTTATGAAGTTTCCATTCGTTCGGAAACTCCAGCTAACACTGTTGATGACCTTCGACGCCAAATGCGTAAACTTACATTAGAATGTCCATCTGAAGCCATTGTAGAGACTGATCTAAGCGCTGATTCAGAGTTGACAGTTATTATTGAAAAGTTTCAAGAGTTGGTCACTCTATTCGGGAAATGGGAAAAGTCTAGAGAAAAGGTTTCCTTCGCTAGAGCTCAAGCCCTAGCGTACCACCTCTATCATAGGTTGAATAGGATTTCAGACAGTGAACCTGATAAGATCCTCACGAAAACAGCTGATTTAAAACGCAAACTTGAAA
Source organism: Oeneis ivallda (assembly GCA_029955525.1). NCBI lineage: Eukaryota > Metazoa > Arthropoda > Insecta > Lepidoptera > Nymphalidae > Oeneis > Oeneis ivallda. The sequence continues at coordinate 2,211,054 of JARPMR010000017.1, read as the reverse complement.
GATTGATAACAACATATATTGAATCCCCAACCACTGCCGTTCCAGGAACATCAACAGCAGCACCAGAGGCTCCAACGGTCGAGTGTTCCAGCGAGAAAAATATTGCCAAGTGGAACATTAAGTTCACCGGAACAACGGATCCTCGCTCGTTCCTTGAGAGAATCGAGGAGTTACAAAGCTGTTACGGGGTATCGGATGAGAAACTTTTCAAGTCTGCGGCACAGTTGTTCAGCGATCAAGCGCTTCTTTGGTTCCGAGGAATCAAGCAGCAGGTACGTACTTGGTCTGACCTAAAGGACCTGATACTGGAAGAATTTGACCCAGTAGACTACGATTACCGGCTACTGGGTGAAATTAGATCCAGAACTCAGGGGGTGGATGAGCCTATCCACATATATTTTTCTGTTATGGCCTGTCTATTCGGTAGGTTAAGGACAGAATTGTCGGAGGCTGCCAAACTGGAAATTCTTTTGCACAATATTCGCCCAACATTTTCTCAACAACTAGCGCTGGTTCCCATTGAATCGATCAGTCAACTGAAAGAAAGTTGTAGGAAAATTGAAGCGGCTAGCCAGCGAGCAACTTACTTCGCTGAGCCTGGCAAGTCGACGAATGTAATTACCCCAGAATTTTCATATAAACCTAAGAGTAAACCCGTGGCTTTTGTAAATAACCAGGGCATGGATAAGCAGGGACAAAATTCTCATCAAAATAAGGTTCCTGATAAGCCTTTCATCAAGACCGGTTCTTCTCATCAATATAAAAATAGTAGTGGTGCTAACCCACAACAACCAGGTCTATCAGGTAGCTGCTGTCATTGCAAGCCTAGCAATGTACAGAAACAGCCCGCGAAAAGGAAGGTATACTGCTTCACTTGTAAAACACCAGGTTTTACAAAGTTAACCTGCCCAAATTGTAAAAAGAATAAGGCTAATTCAAAAAACTAGTTAGCTCGAACTGCGGCAACTTAAATAATAATATTTCAAAATTCAATACTTTTGGCTCCTTAGCTACAGTTCGATTCTCACCTCAAAAAGATGACATTAGGCCATACTTAAAAATTAATATTGCTAACTTAGAAGTCTACGGATTACTCGACTCAGGAGCGTGTATGTCTATTTTAGGCAACAATGCCCATGAACATTTTGTACAACTGGGTTATACATTCAATCCTTTCTTTGACAGTTCATGTACAGTGGCAAATGGAGTTCAACTTCAATCACTAGGTCATATTTATTTACCTGTATCTTTTAATAACATTACCTGTGCCATAAAGTTTTATGTAGTTCCTGCCATAGTCTCGGATATGATTCTAGGATGCGATTTCTGGAAGGCGTTTGGTGTAGCCCCAGAAATATTTGAAAGAATAGATTACCGATGTTCACCTTTAAGTTTTTGTGATGCTTTAACTACCAAGAATGTCCACGCTATCCAGCCGTTCGACAATTTGTCCTCCGATCAACGAGAAATAGCCAAAGCCATAATAGAAAAATATAACGATATTTCTTTTGAAAAAAAAGGGTTAGGTAGAACCTCGTTAATGGAGCATGTGATCGACACTAGAGATGCTGAACCGATTAGGGTGAAACAATATCCATTGTCTCCAGAGAAAAAGTTAGCTCTTCAAGCGGAATTAGACAGGATGTTAGCCTTAGACGTTGTTGCTCCTAGTGAAAGTCCATGGAATAATCCGGCTATTCTGGTGAAAAAAATCAAACGGCGATTGGAGATTCTGCTTAGATTGTAGGAAGCTGAACGCTGTTACAAAAGGGGACTCTTATGCAATTCCTTATATTCCACAGATCTTGGACAGTTTGAAGGAAGCTAAGTTTTTATCAACAATAGATCTATCATCCTCATTTTGGCAGATTCCTCTGTCAGAGAGTTCTCAAGAGAAAACAAGCTTCACGGTGCCAGGTCGAGGTTTATTTCATTTCAAGGTGATGCCTTTTGGTTTATGCAACGCACCAGCTCGTCAGCAACGACTTATGGACATGCTGATTAATCAGAACTTTAGCAGTGACGTTGAAAATGGATTCGTATTTTGTTATATTGACGATATAGTCATATGTTCGTCTGATTTTTCAACGCACCTGTTATTATTAAACCGAGTACTTGATAAATTGAAATCGGCAAATCTTACAGTGTCGTTTGATAAATGCAAATTCTTTAGGGAATCCATTAAGTATCTCGGGTATATCGTTGACGAGTATGGTCTACGTACGGACCCTGACAAGATTTCAGCGATTTTAAATTTTCCGACTCCGACCACAGCTCATGAAGTAAAAGTGTTTCTAGGAACTTGTTCATGGTACAGGCGTTTTATTCGAAATTTCTCAACTATTGCAGCCCCGTTGAATAAGCTCACCAGTAAAGGGAAGAACGCGCCGAAGTTCCAGTGGAACGACGCAGCAGAGGAAGCTTTCACGGTGCTGAAGAACGCGCTCGTATCTGCACCTGTACTTGCAGTTCCCGACTACGAGAAACCATTTATCGTTCACTGCGATGCTTCATCGTATGGTCTAGGAGGTATGTTGTCGCAAGTCGTTGACGGGGTGGAACATCCGATCGCGTACGTCAGCAGATCCTTGAATAAAAGTGAGAGGAATTATAGTGCTACTGAGAGGGAGGCATTAGCCGTAATCTTCTCAGTAGAGAAATTTCAAGCATATCTAGGATCTAGAAAATTCAAAATCGTCACTGACCATTCATCACTAAAATGGTTCTTAAACTTAGAAAACCCGTCTGGTAGATTAGCTAGGTGGGGTTGCCGATTGTCTCAGTTTAACTTCGAAATCGAACACCGGAAGGGCACGGACAATGTGGTCCCAGATGCCTTGTCTCGGTTAATGAAAGTAGAGGCGATTCAGTCAACTCCTTCAACGCCTACATCCAGTACGAATGATGAGTGGTATGACAGATTATTTAATGGTTGCAGATCATATCCAACAAATTTTCCAAATTTTATGATTAAAAATAACATTCTTTTCCGTTTTAGTAAAAGTAAGTATAACCTCACCAGTGAGTTTGATTGGAAAGAGGTTATACCTAAAAATAAGAGATCTGCAATCATCCGAGAAAATCACTGTGAAGCAACTGCAGGACACCTCGGTATTTTTAAAACCCACAGACGGTTATGTCTGAGGTACTATTGGCCAGGAATGTATAAGGATGTATTAGAATTTGTGAATGCTTGTGAAGTATGCAAGGCGTATAAACACTCGACTCAAGCAACACCAGGATTGATGGGTAAACCGAAGGTTTGTTGTCGACCGTTTCAGGTAGTGTCAGTGGATTTGGTTGGTCCGCTGCCACGATCCAGATCTGGCTACACTTTCCTTCTGGTTGTAACGTGTTGTTTCTCAAAATACACCCTTCTTTTCCCTTTGCGTCGTGCAACATCAGCTCAGGTAGTTAAACACTTGGAGAATGGTCTCATATTAGTTCAGGGGGTGCCAGAGAGGGTTATCCTCGATAACTCTTCGATACTGACTAGTTCAGAGTTCAAAAAGGCCCTCCAGAAATACAATGTGCCACGATTGGACTATACTCCAAAGTATACACCACAGGTAAACCTAGTAGAACGTTACAACAAAACTGTTATGACCGCGGTCGCGTCTTACGTTGAAGACAACCACCGCAGTTGGGATGAGAACCTCAGTAAGATTCAGTTTGCAATAAATAGTGCGGTGAACGAATCCACTGGATTCTCTCCATTTTTCTTGGTTCATGCCCGCGAACCAGTAGTAAATGGTAACTTCTACATGGATACAAACAACGAGTATACAGTAGGTATGCCACGAGAGGAGTATGCAGGGAACTTTGGCTGTTTGCAAGAGATCTTTGACAAAGTGCGCGAAAAGCTACTCCAAGCACACGCTAAAAACGCCAAACATTATAACCTTAGGCGTAGAAATGCAAAATTCTCGGTTGGAGATTGGGTATGGAGGTCTTCCTACACTCAAAGTGACGCCAGTAAATTTAAAATGGCAAAGCTCGCTCCAAAATATGAGAAATGTAGGGTAACCAAAGTACTATCCCCACTTGTGTACGAGTTAGAGAGGATGGATGGTACGAAGATTGGTTGCTGGCACATTAAAGACCTAAAGGCTTAGATTGTTACTCAGTTCAAATCCAGTTCCGAATCAGTGTCTGAATACGATACAGTATTCACACACAGATGTGTTAGGGTGTGGTACACTTAAATTGTAAGTTACTACCTAGGTATAAGCGTGAAGTATGAAAGTTGTATGTGAGAGATGTAGATACGTTGATGGAATTGTTGAATCACATGTGAGCTGAGACAATCGCGTTACCTTTTTTCAACCATAGCACTTATATTTGGGTGCACATTTATTGTGAAAGGCGAATTGGATTCGCATTTTCTTCGCTGTGTTACGCACAGAGACTTCTTTATGCGAAGTTTAGTCTCGCATTGTATCTTGCTGCGCTTTGCGCAGAGACAACTATCGCAGTGTTCATTTAGCTCTTTGGATGCTAGGAACTAGTTCCATGACACTTTGGATAGACGGTTATTGTTAACCGAATACTTTGAGAAGCTTTTGCTCTCTATTTTATAACAGTTAAACTGTTGTATATTGTATATTGAGACAAGTTCTCTTTCATTTCACAGCTAGGCTGTTGATATAAAAATAGGATTTAGCTGCAAGAGTCGTAGGCAATGATTCATTGACAAGTGCTAGTTCATTTCAGGTAATGACGCCGAGACATCAAGCAACTTTAAATCATTCAAACAATGAATGGTGTCATTGTAAATATGTTTATTTTTGTGTTTTGTATATAGGACAAAGGTTAGGTATATCATGAAATTCACTTCCATAGGTTAAGTCAGTTAGGCTAAGTTGTAACTTATTTAAATCTTTGTTTGTTTAGGGATAAGTATATGTTTGTCGAGTATAATGGTAGAATTTTTTTGTTACAAATAGTTTCTTGGTTTTTTTTGTCTTTTGGGTGCAGAACGCTGAGGGCAGCGAACGGTTCCCCTTCGTCGAACCTTCTTCCGGGAGGAGAGGTATTGTAACATGATATTTTCAATATCAGTTCGTTTAAGATTTTCGTAAAAAACCAATCAATTATTTTATGTATAAAGTGAGACTGCTAACTCCATCTGTGGGACCACGGGGGCGTAAGCTCCTGTCGAGACGTCTGAAGTCTCGTAATCTGCCACAGCGCCGAAAGAGGGCGCTGTTTTAAAAACATGGTACGAAACAGATGTCACCAACATAAGTTGACATTGATCTGCAGTTAATCAAGGACAGTTGACAGCCTTCGCCTTGGGAAGAGGTTAGAAGGCATTTACGCGAGTTAACATTTAATCAAGTTCGGGAGAACCCATTCGGTGTTCGACCCGAAATTGATTTCTGAGTTTTGTCTTTTCGTTGGTTGACCACCGTGGAGGGCAGACATGCCACACAGAGGTTAAGAAAGCATTGAGTTGTACAACATGGCCGGACATACCTTGTTGGAGTGAAAATTTTATTGTAAATGAATAGTGAGTATAAATTTTGGCGTGTTCGTATTTTCTTTTGTGAGTCCGCGATACTAAAGTGCGTTTTCCAATCTTTCCAGCCTAACGTTTGACCTAATTTTGGTGTTTGGGTGGGGAAACGCAAACTGCGAAAATGCAGGTTAGTTCTTATGTGGTTTTTTCCTAGTGAGAGATACACGTGTCGCTGTGATACAAATTGTTGAAATTTGTTTTATTTCTCCTTGCAGCGAGCGTGGGATTTCATATTCCGACGCAATTCGTCGGAAATTTAGTGAAAGTTTTGTTGGTGATGATGGCGTGGTTTCATCCGTGACGTCACACCTTTACATCCGGGCCTATCCTGCGCATCCTCGCTTGTAAGCGGGATTCGGTGGTGCATTGTCGACAACGAGGGGCGTGCCGTACCTTGGAGGGCATATTTCGGCCACGACATGGTTTTCGCTTCGAGCCGACAGCACTCTTACCAGGTGGACCCGTTTCTTTTCTTTCATATTTGTTTTTCTATGAAAGTATAATTCTAAATAGAAACCTTATTATTATCTATGAGTTTTATAAAATAGCATGACACGATTAGTTGTTAACATATGGTGAACACAAAGACATAACCTCCTTTGTAAATGAAATTTTCTTTTTAGTTCAATTAAATCTAATTATTTAGTTTAATGAGTTTAAATCATTGTCTCAACCTGCTTATCCGTCAACACATTCATAGTGCGTTGTCCATTCGGACACACCCCTGAGGTTTCCGCCAGCCGGAGCTAGCCCATGATATGAGTTGACGGGTAGGTATTGGTGGGTCAAAATACTAGTCAGTGATATAGTTATTCTAAACTGTGTTTAATTTCTAAATTTTTAATAACCTAGTGTGTTACCTATGCCTGAATAAACAAAGATAACTTGTTAGGGAAAGATTTTTATTCACACATCCCTAGTCACACAGTCACAGAACTTCTGTTAGCATTCCCACTGGATCCACAACGCACGACCAACTCGGACCATAGTCCGGGTAGGGATTTTCCTCTATAGTGATCCAGGGGGAAACGCTACAACAGATATTAGAGCAGATATAATATTTAACACCAACACCTTACAGATAAATAATAATATCGCATCTTCGGTAGAAAAAGGGCACAATAATTGCAGGTTTTACAGGAGGGCCATTTTAAGATTTTTTTGGCAACATCGTCTTGTTCTGTTCATATTGCTCTTAAATAATAATTCTCATTTGTTTGAAATAAACTTTAATTCTTCAAACATACGAGGCATGTTATTTTCAAGAATTATATATAAACCTTTACTTTTTTGACGTGATAACGTCTTATAAATCGATGAACACCGGCTGCACGCACGAAAAAGTGTCACGTTCCGCCTGAGCCTGTGCGTGCAAGCGAGAGCGCGGAACAAGCGATAGAGAGGCACGATAGGCCCAAGCGTTGGCTTGTGACTATACGCCCGCCGCCGCCCGCCAGTCATCGTCAATGTTTCTTTATGACGTTATCGCGTAAAATTACTATCGTCCGTAAACCGACTTTACAGACAACCAATTTTTTTTTTATTAATTTCTTTTTCAAGACCGGTGTGCAACTTATTAGCCCTTGCAACTTATCGAAGGTGCGAAATGTGGTGTAGAATTCTTTTAATTTACCTAAAATTCTCGCGAAACAAATATTGCGGGTACAACTTACCTTGACTTTAATTTCTTTGGGTGTGCTCGGCATTCGCTTTTCCACTTTTTCCGGTGCCTTGAGTCCGATTAAACCGTCGAAATCTGTGTCATAAAGAGGCACATAGGCGCCTCGGTTTACTAGATTTTTCCAAACAGCCTGTAAATAGCAATCACACTATTACAGTTTTTGCAATTCACGAAGGCGAGTGAGCTTTACTTGTGGTTACTTCATGTACATGCACATTGCATAAGTGTGCGTGCCTGCCAAAGCCTAGGTGGGTGCGGGCAGGCGCGAGCATTGCGCTCGATCACACTTATACAGATACGACACACACACAACCATAAATCAGTCGCCCTCGTGAATTGCAAGAACTCATTATATACACTCATAAACTTAGTATTTTTCCAAACACCCTTAAACTTACTACTATATATAAACTTACTACTATATATATTTACTACCGTAAGTAGACGCGTGTGACGCGATGTGAGCAGTGATAGCCTAGTGGTTAGGACTGTGGTCTCCTATTCGGGGGGTCGCAGGTTCGATCCCGGGTACGCACCTCTGACTTGTCGGAGTCAAGTGCGTTTAAGCAATTGAATATCACTTGCTTCAACGGTGAAGGAAAACATCGTGAGGAAAGCTGCACACTTGAGAGTTCTTCATAATGTTCTTGAAGGTGTGTGAAGTCCGCCAATTCGCATTGGGCCAGCGTGGTGGACTATGGCCTATAACCCTTCTCTGAGATGTTTAAACTTTAAAGAAATATAGTACTTATAATGAAGCCCATAGCATTTATTTTGGCGTGACGAATTGTGATGAATTTATCATTGAAATTGGTCATAGTGATATCAGATTGGCTTTCCTTTTCTATCTTTAGATATTGCCGTAAGAGATTTTTTCTTTCCTTTGTATGTCTTCTTATTGTGCTAAATATATTGTGATCACAATAATATTATAAAGGCGCCAGTTTGTGTGTGTGTATGTTTGTTACTTTTTACGCAAAAACAACTGAACGGATTTGGCTGAAATTTGGAATGGTAATAGATTATAACACATACTACTTCAGAACAATTTGGACGTGCGTTTTGCTGGCCATCTGGTTTCTATATTCAAAGAATAGGGTATTTGACTATATTAAAAATATCGTTTCATTTGGTGTCATCCTAAAAGATTATTATCTAAAAACATTATTCCATACGACAAAACTAAAAAATAAAGTTTTATTTAATTAGAAAACATTAAATAAAATTGCTATAATTCCGGCCATGGTCACGTGATCGAAAACGTTCCGTGATCTCGAATGACGTCACAGTCCACACCACCTATGGGCTGTGGAATTGTCATTGTTTGAAATGTGAACTGTGACGTCATGAGAGCAAATAGAACGTTTCGGCGGCAATTTATTTTTTTGAATTTATTTCTCGATTTTTATGAAAAATACTGAAAATTATGCCGAAATATACGTTTTGTTAGCTTCAGCATAGCATTATTAACAATTTAAGAAGATTTTCTAAAAGTAGTCAAATACCCTATTCTCAAAGAAGAAGAAACGATGACTTATTTTTATAATATTTATCATGTGAAAGGGCAACATCAGTAGCCTAAGCACGAATATTTTTCACTTTCGAATAGTTAACGTAAAGTTAACGCCGACAAGATATTTTGTATGAAAACGACTGCACCGCCTGCCAGGCGGTTTACGTTTTTTCTTTACGTTAACTATTCGAAAGTGAAAATATTCGTGCTTAGGCTACAGATCCAATTTTTGTTCATACAAGAATGACATTGTCACTAATATATTTAGTACATAAATGATTGTCTCAACAGACACTTGTGAAACAGGAATTTGAATGCTATCTCTGTCTGACAAGTTGTGGATAGGTTATCAGGCACTTTATCAGCAAGTGGTGAAACCACGTCGAAATTCATTCATTCATTATCAACTCATCGTCGGCTCAGTACTGAGCGAGGTTACCTCTCAGAGAAGGGTTATAGGCAGCAGTCCACCACGCTGGCACAATGCGATTTGGCGGACTTCACACACCTTCGAGAACATTATGGAGAACCCTCAGGTGTGCAGGTTTCCTCACGATGTTTTCCTTCACTGTTAGAGTATGTGATATTATTTAATTACTTAAACGCACTTAACTTCGAAAAGTCAGAGGTCAGAGGGAGGGAGGGAGGGAGGAGAGGTAAACAGGCCATTAGTCTCGTAAAAATAAGATAAGATAAGACTTACTTCATCAGAAAACGATATCTCAGTGGGGTCTAACATGAATGTCGGCGGCGGTATAGGCCCAGCAGGCTTCAGCGTTCGATGCAATGGTAGGTATTCATTTGACATCAGCGCTTCTATCAGCTCCTTCATCGCCATGCGGTTTGGTGGACTCCTGGCCAAAAAAAAAAGAATTTTTGGAGTTTACTCCTTAAGAATCGATTTTAGGCGCCCGGTATGAGAAAAATCCGAGCAGTAAAATCTGTTTATCAATGACCTCGTTACGTTTTTCACAACGTTGAAATTTCTACCCTAACGTTGAGTAAATAAGGTTGGTTTTCGTGCGAAAGAGCTTTCCGAGGGAAGCCGTGACCTTGTTACGTTTTTCACAACGATGCAAATTTCTACCCTAACGCTGAGTAAATAAGGTTGGTTTTCGTGCGAAAGTCGGTCGGGGCGCGCTCGGACCCGAGTCGCGCGTAAACTCCAGTCGTGCGTCGGAGCTGACACACACTTTTTTTTTATAAAGTACTAGCTGATGCCCGCGAATTCGTCCACGTGGATTTATTTTCTGAAATCCCTCAACAACTCTTTGATTTACCGGGATAAAAAGTGGCCTATCTCACTCTCCAGGTCCTCAACTATACCTATGCAAAAAATCACGTCGATCCGTAGCTTTGTTGCGGCGTAATTGAACGACAAACCAACGAACACACTTTCGCATTTATAATATTAGTATGACTATGTAAGAGAGCAGTGATAGCCTAGTGGTTAGGACTGTGGTCTCCTATTTGGAGGGTCGCAGGTTCGATCCCGGGCACGCTCCTCTGACTTTTAAGCAATTAAATATCACATGCTCTAACGGTGAAGGAAAACATCGTGAGGAAACCTGCACACCTGGGAGTTCTTCATCATGTTCTCAAAGGTGTGTGAAGTCCGCCAATTCGCAATGGGCCAGCGTGGTGGACTATGGCCTATAATAATCTTTGTCTCAGAGGAGACCTGCGCTGAGTAGGTAGTGAGACGTTAATGCGGGTTTCTCATATTGATGATGTAAGTTCTTCAATAGTAATAACAATAACCTTAAAAAGTCAATACGCGCCATCATATCGAATCGATTGATTCATTCATCAAAATCGGTTCAGTAGTTTATTGGCTAAGGTGGAACACTCGTAAATAGTCACATACATACATACATAGACTGCTAAAATCATAACCCTTTCTTTTGGATTCACCGTAGTCGGGTAATAAGCTCTCGCGTGTAGTGATACGGCATATAAGCCCCGCATGTCCGCGCGCGAAGATCCTAGGACCTAGATGCTAGTCATACTAATATTATAAATGCGAAAGTGTGTTTGTTTGTTGGTTTGTCCTTCAATCACGCCGCAACAGAGCTATGGATCGACGTGATTTTTTGCATGGGTATAGTTGAGGACCTGGAGAGTGAGGGAGTTTTAAAATTAAATCCACGTGGAAGAAATCGCGGGCATCAGCTAGTCAGCTAGTATATTATAAATCGAAAGTTTGTGAGGATGTATGGATGTTTGTTTCTCTTTCACCCTAGAACGAATGAACCGATTTGTCTGAAATTTGGAATGGAGATAGCTCATATATTTACCTAGTATTAGCACATAGGCTATATTTTATCCCAGAAAATTACAGAGATCCCGCGGGAATTAAAAAACTTTCGGGCATCATCTAGTATCTATAACTGGTCTGTTTAAGAGGACTATTATTTTTTATTACATTTTGCATCCCTCTCTCTCGCACACTAATATTTTCAATGATTGTGGAAATCTCAGATACTTTTGACAAAATGTGGTCAATTATTACCATCGACAATTAAATTACAGATTTTTACACATAGTTTTTATTATGATATACCTAGATTTCGATAGAGAAAAAGGGCGACAACTACTGTAGTATATAGACAGAAGACATCATGTCTACATTGCTCGTACAGCAAATAGTGGGTAGAAGCAAAACACAGGCGATAAATACGGGCACCACTAGGTGGGTGGAGTCAGTCGTGTGTAAACCAGGGACAGAGTAGGACGCGAATGAAATGTGTGTGTGTTATTACGTACTATAGAACACACTAGTAGGGCGCGTGGGTGCGCGGCCCGCAAGCGGACCGCGGTTTTTCTACTCGTCAAATAGACTCTCAGGTCCTGATCATTTCTATCAAAAAACCACTCATCTTTTAAACTCCCTGAGATAGACACCTACGAAATTCTTATAGCTTCTAGCTAGAATTTTTTTTCAGGTCGCTGCTAACTGGATGAGGTTTCGAGTGACATTTGTTCGAGCACCCCCACCTATCTTGAATACCCTGGCCGTGCTCTTCACCCGTCTCCGAAATCCTCAATCATCAGCTCTCTCTATATTTTTCCTCCGAATGAATTTTACAGGAGAGTTGATCAATGAGTGAGTGAGTCAGTGAATCAGCACGAGCAGCTATATATATGTTAATAATGCGTATTCTATAACTACTATTACTATTACTTTTATCGCTACAATTTTCCCCTCACCCATCACTAAGCGCCACAAGCGCGGGCGCTGTGGCTCGGGCAACGGAGCTTACGTCGGCAATTCTCTCTGCGTGCATGGCCTGAAGGGATGAGTAGTCAAACTCCAGTTCCTTGGAGTTCACCTCCGTTAGCATCACCTGTTTCGCCGACTTTTTGAGCACCTGAAAGTAAGTGTAACACACTTCTTTAGTTGGTTGCATTGACAATTTTTTGACGTGATAACGTCTTATAAATCGATGAACACCGGCTTCACGCACGAAAAAGTATCACGGTCCACCTGAGCCTGAGCGTGCAAGCGAGAGCACGGAACAAGCGATAGAGAGGCCCGATCGGCCCAAGCGTTGGCTTGTGACCGCCGCCGCCCGGTGCCCGCCAGTCATCGCGTCGGCGCTGTGGTTAGCAGATGTGTCGCGAGCTAGTTTTAGCAGCACGCTGTTCATCTTTATGACGTTATCACGTAAAACTATCGTCCGTAAACCGACTTTACAGACAACCAACTTTTTTGACAAGAAAAAATACTCCACTTCATTTCACTTTTGAGAACATTATAGAGAATTCTCAGGTATGCAGGTTTTCTCATTCTCGAGCATGGTGTTTTCCTTCACTGTTAAAACATGTGATAGTTAATTTCTTAAACGCACATGACATCAAAACAGTTGCTTAACACTTACATCTTTAATATTAGCAGGTATAAATCCATGCAGTTGTGCTATGAACAGCCTCTCCTGTGGAGCCAGCGGCAGCAACCCTGGCTTACCATCCAGTAGGTGCAGGAATAGGGGGCTAAAAGGGTTCTCTCCCTTGTAGAAGTCAAATATCAGCGCCAGGGCAACCACCCTCTGTCCAGGGAGGGACAGGTCACCTCCCGTGATCAGAGAGGACAGCAAAAGTGATACTGAAATAAGAAGTAATGTGTGAGTGCCGTGGAATGCTCGGATAGAACGAAGTTCCTTTTAATCATGGCATGGCAACCCATCAATGGCTCACTACTGAGCACAGGTCTCCTCTCAGAGAAGGGTTGTAGGCCATATTCCACCACGCTGGCCCAATGCGAATTGGCAGACTAATAGTAAAAATAAAATAAAAAATAATAATCTGAAGTCAGGATTTGAACCTCCAAACCGATAGTTTCACTCCTTCGTTTAGCTGCTACACCACCAAAGCTATGACAGAACGTGTGTAATAAACGAAGGCAACACACATATCATAATAAAGGGTCATGATGGAAAAATTCTTACTCTCTTCTTTTCGCCTAGCCCCCATCTGCCAAGTCCATACCGTCCAATAAAGAACTTCGTTCCAACAGTTTTGAAATGAGATCCTTTTAGGGAGTGAGCAATTTTTGGTAAGGGAAAATTTTATTGGTTCATGTCATTAACATGCTCATAATTCATAATTCATTTATTAATTTGTGAATATGGTACAGTCAAGATGTTATAATATACAATTTAGAATGCGAATATCCTACCAAAGTGTGGTGTACAAATATAGGAATGTTATTATTATTTGTCAAAAAAATTAAATAAATGTCAAAAAAATAATATACAACAGTCAAAATTTTTCCATAAGGTAATCACAGATTGTATAATAATCATGCTAACAGCATATCTGTAGTTATGAGTATGATGCATTGTTTTAATTTCTGTTGGCAGTCCACATCACGTGTATGTCATGTCATGGCAGACACACACAACAAATCTGCCTAGCCATCAATACCATCAATTTAACAGACTTCAAAAAAAGGAGGAGGTTATGAATTTTTCTGAATCTTTTTTTTGTATGTTCACCGATTACTGGAAGACGCCTGAACCGATTTGGAAAATTCTTATTTTTTTTTATAAGGCATACTTTGTATTCAATTTGATGCCTTAACATGTGTAGCCTAAGTAAGTCACACACACTTTAAACATTTCTGTGGTAGTGTAGTGTGATGCGGGTTGTTACGTTCCCTCAAATATAGTTGAGCGAAGCAACGGCTGGGTCATGCGTCATGTTCGTGAACGGGTACCACTGGCGGGAATGGTGCTACTTTCTGTCTGCCCATCTTAACATGTATTGAATTGTAAGTAGGTTTGCATTTGTGGAACTTCCCCTCATTGTGGAAACACTGCACACATAGCATAGTACCTATTTTACTGTAAACTTGTTTTGAAAAGAGCAACCGCCGAGTTTCTTGCTGGTTCTTCTCGGCAGGAAGGGCATTCTGAACCAGTGGTAACTCATTGACGATTCAAAAGCACTTGTAAAAAAGTTTATTTGAATATAAAATATTTCTACTCTATTATAAACTGTATTGGAATTGAAATTCCGAGTTAATTAACGTGTTGTGTACACACACTCTACTTAGAAGTTAAAAATGTCCTTTTCCTATTATAATAAACTAGTAAGGTATAAGAAATACTAACAATTAAAATGCTCTGATTTCGGAAACCTCTTCTGTACTTGTGCACAAATAGACTCTAGACTCTGAGAATCAACTGTTTGTTCTGAAAATAAACTGAAAACAAAAATAAACATTACAAAACAGACTGCTCTCCAAAGTAGAAGTGTAAACAGGTTATATGGCATAAGAAACGTACTCTAATATGTATTTGCTGTTCTCGTTAATTAGTTGCTGAGACATATTTAATGGTCTCATAGAAAACTTTCTTTAAAGTTTCAATTCATGAATTTTAAAATCCATATAGAGGAGACACCTGCCGTGAAAACAAACAAAAATAAAATCACAGATTAGGTTTATATTTAATTGAATAAAATTCAAAACTGAATTTCTGAATTGACAAATGACATTGACAGTGACAGCGTCATTTTTTTTTCACGGCTGGTCGCACAGATTATTGATTATGTATACCAGATAGGGTCGGTACTCAAAAAGAACCAAAAGCGGGAAAGTAACAGCAAATGAGAGTTTTTCAATGTCACACTGTAGCTTGCAGCATGTAATTACAGGGGTACTTCCTAAATCCATAGAAAATACATAATTTTAAATATTTTATTACCTAGTCGTTTTCCTAGTTCCATGTATTTTCAAGGAGATTGCATCTTTCCGTCTATTTTATTAGTTCCATGAAAAAGATCTTCTTCGTCTTAAGAATCGATAGATCATAGATGTCGACAGCTGGCTATAGGTTTCTTGTAGGGGCTTCTCTTCTTGCATTGCGTCGCGGCGCTTGTATCCAGCGCCTCTTAGCGAAAATTGAGAAAATCCTTAGAATAACATAATTAACTGACAGTATAACTTTTCATTCACTTTTTCCGATGTCTAAAGTCTACATATACTAAAGGCTCTGGCTAAAGTCTACATCTGATTTTCATAACAATAATTTTTCCTTTTGGATGGTTTAAGGGTACGTTTTTGCACAGGCGGGACGTTGCGCGGCGCGTGGTGCGTCGCGTCGCGCGGTAAAGTCAAACATAATATGGCCAAGTATTTGACCGTTCATGCAGAAGCGTTTGTGTTGAACGCAGCGGCGGCGCCGCGTGCTCTGCCGCGGTGCCGGCCGCGTGCGCCGCCGCGTAGAACGCAAACGCTTCAAAAAAAAATCAAAATTATTTATTTCATGTAGGCCAACCTGTGGCTCTTATGAACCTTCTAGGTACATGAACGTTCTCATACTTCGCGACGCGTGACCTTGGTGCCCGCCGCCGCCGCGTTCGCCGCCGCGCTCAACGCAAACGACTCTGCATTAACGCTCTCATACTTCACATACTTGGCCATATGTTTGAGTTTATCGCGCGACACGAGTCACGACGCACCACGCGCCAGCGAAACGCCACGCGTGTGCAAAAACGTACCCTTAGAATTTTTCTTACCAGCGAGCTATTGAGATCTATGAACGAATAAAATAATGCTCCATGCGATTCGTCTGTTAATAATACTTAAGTTTCTTCAAAATAGGTGCAGTAGTCAAGTATTTTTTTTCTCTTCGAGCGAGCAGGTAGTACTGAACTATAAGGGTGAACATTCCGCAACTCGGAAATCGAAGTTCTGCTCCCAAACAACTCCTACGGGCGCCCGCTGCCAATTCCGCGTTGCGGCGCCGCAGTCCGCACCGCTTGGACGTGTTTTCGCCCTAAGACATTAGTTTAGGGATGTTTGTTGTGTGTTTGTAATTGGCATTGTAGACTTACCTAATTCGTAACTCTCTTAAGTATTTGCCCTAAATTATCTGTTTGATTAGGACATTGTCATTTGATGATTTTTAACGCTTTAATCAGCCATACTTATTGCTATTGATATTTAAATTGCTTCCGCTTATCAAATCAACTTATGCACAACAATAATCCTAATTATTGCAAGAATGCTAGCCGTAACCTGAAGCTGCAACCCTGAAGCTGCAACCGGGACAGTTTGTGGACTAGGTCACTAGGTCAGTGGTCACCCATATCTATATTCTACAGTCTACACGTTCGCGTGTGATTTAATTTTTTGGTGTAAGTAAATTAATTTTGATTTAATAGGTAGGTAATTACCTACTAACTTTAATATCAAGATGGGTCTATTGTTAGCGTATTTTCGCAAATTACGAAAAATTCACGTAATTTTACAAAAGTGTGTCATCCGTTAGGCCGAAATTAGACGGGGCCCCGTTCATCGTTCACCGTTGCGAAAATTTTTGCGAAAATGAACCGTCTTAATTAGCCCTAAGGGTGAACTTTCTACGGTTAATTTTTCGAGATTTTTGCCATTTTCATTTTTTTCATGCTTTCATTTTCGAGGGTCATCGGTGAACCATCTGTCTGAATTCGCCCTTAGGGCAAAGGGCGTTAGGGTTCATTTTCGAAAAAAAATATTCGCAATAATGAACGATGAACGAGGCACCGTCTAATATCAGCCTTATTCACTAAGCAATGCTATAAAGAATAGTCTCAATGACTGATACCGTCATAGATAATAGGTATACTATAGGGTGATACCGTTATCAGGGTAAATTAACGCGAAACAACGTTTGGTTTCAAACTTTCATGAACCCGCCCGAATCCATAGGTAGGTATTATCACAGCTATGCTAATTGCGCGTTCGTCGTATATAACTTTATCACTCATTTCTTGGCCCGATAAGATTAGAGCAGTCATATGGCGCGTACGAACGCCATCTTTACCACTTTTGTAATATAAATTTGTAAATAGTTCAAGTTACATTAACAAGTTTTGTGTTTATATTTTATGGGGTATTTCAGTGATAGTTTTAGTGGTGATAGGTTTACGTGTTGTTTTTCAAGAGATGAGTGATATTGGGCGAAGCAATGCATAATCCGAGGCCGCTTGAGTTTGCATCTTGGATCGAGCCACACCGCAGCCGGTCGTCTTCTTGGTCATCGTGGCGCAGAACAAGTAGTTCCGTGCGCCCGCTACCGAGATATTCTTTGCAATATCAGGTGATTAACTTGTTACACGCCTTATACTACCTAAAAGGTGCCGTATGACTAATGAGTAGAACACGCCAAGCTGGATATTACTATGGATTTATTTGTATCTAGGTACTTATGTGATATGTAGGTATAATTTGTTATTGATAACTAAGCTTTTGATTTTTACTGATAGGTAGGTGGGTAGTTTACTGCTTATTATTAACTTTTTAAGGAATAACTAAAGCTAGATAATATATAAAGTAATCCGTAGACTAGCGCGATTTCGTTAATACGATCCCACGATGACGTAGTGACTAATTGTTACTTGTTGTTTTAACTTTCTGGCTTTATTTCGTGCCAGTTCAGCACGGTGCACTTCGCCAATGACACATTGAATGGGAGAGTCACAGTGGGGAGTGACTAATTGTTATTGTGGAGTATATTATCATCAATTCATCAATCATAATAATACATTCCATACCGCGGATCCCGCGGACCACCTAGGTACTTCTATGATGGAGACTGAAGTGTTATCAAGAGGTCGCGGGTTCATTTTGTATGTACCTACCTAATCACAGAACACGATACAGTAGTTGATACCTTCAGCACAGAATATATAATAGTACTACGTACCTTCAGTTGAAACCTTTGAACCAACCTACCGGAGGAATTACAGGCGAGAAATAAATTGATTCAAGTTCTGAACATGTACTGTTACTTTATACGGTAACTACTCCTTACCATCCAATTACGGTAGGCAGTAAATATTGAGGTAGGTAGTTAAGTCTATGACCCATTATGAAGTAGTGAACTTAGCTAAATATAAGTACCTACATAATAAGCATAGGTGTACTTAGTGCTTAGGAGTTGCTTAACCATTTGCCCGAAGGCAGAAATGGCCTTCGATGAATCACGATATTTGGCTTCACTGAAAAGCGCGCGATGATTTTTTTTAAATTCTTCCAAATGAGTAAAAAAACATAGGTCCCTTGGACCGGGTCGATACCCAAATCTTTCGCAGGGATCTACGAAATCAAGAAGCTATCACGGTTTAATATCCATATATTAATGTATTTATTATTCAATTATTCATTGGTTTATATTATATTATTATGTTTTCAAATCGCACGTTGATTTGCGTGAAACGTGTTGTAATGCGTCAAAAAAAAACTAAATGACAGACAAAGAATTCATGTCAAAGCAATCAAACATTACAGGCTACAGCTGTCACTTAAGTGTCATGCGAGCTGCAGACGATATTTTTCCGTGCTATTTTAGTTTTTGTTTTTAAATTTCCATCCGTGTTAGTGCTTTTGTGTCGTAGTGTTTATTTGCCTAGTTTTTACAATTCCAATGGTCTCCCATGAGACCGAAACATGAAACTGTGGTTGCGGCGGTGATAAAAAGAACTCTTTAGACGTGTCAAAAATCTATGTTATTTTCAACCGATGAGCTGAGCAAAGAAACTCCAACTGTTTTGCATTACGAATAATAATTAGTTTAATTTCACATGGCTTGGCAATCGGATACACGTGTGAGTTGCACCAAAATATTTGTTTATATGCCCACTAATGAGTTTCCGATACGACCAAGGGGCTTAACAATTAAGTAATAAACCAATAACATACACTTGTCCTTGTGATTGGTTTTGCATTTTAATGGACTATGTGAAGAGACAAACACGTTATGCGCCTTTCGATATCATATTTTGATCAGTCATATTTTGCTGCAGTATGTACCTACATAAGTTAGTGTTTTAGATTGTTGCCTAACCTAACCTAAGCCTGTTAATAGGATTTGAATGGGTATTTTGTATATTTTTTTCACTACAATTCTGCCAATCCTATCTACCTAACTTAGCTTCACACTAAATTAACATAGATGAAGCAAATGAACTGTGTAAAAGAGATATTTATTCGATGTATAAAGCTTTGCATAAAGTAGGTTAGCAAATTACTAACTAAGAGCATGTGAGGCCTTAGTCTTGCAGTTGACTTTTACAGGCAGCCAAACATGGGCTTAGTTAATATTGGCGGTAAGCTATCTCTATGAAGGCTTGATAGTTATAATAATAAAAGTCGAATTTAGAACAATCTAGTTGCCACTATGTGGACCATACAACATCAAATGAGTTGTAGGGAGCCACTGAATTCAGGCTGCGCAAGGCCAAGGCCTGTGGAAGTCCATGCAAGAGACCTATGTCCAGAAGTGGATGTATCAGTTTATAAAGAAGAAGTAGTTGTCAGTCTAACTATAGTTACTGCTATTTGCAAAGCATTTGCAATTATTGTCATCTCAACTGACATGCCTCACTTAAGTCTTAAGTAAGTGAAAGGATAGCTCCAGAACATCTGCCGTCCTAACGAAGAGTGCAATAAGTCGAGTTTTTGGGCAAATTGACTTAAGACCATATCCGTAATCAGAAAAATGAGCTCTATATTTTCGTCTTAGACGTCTTTTTTGTATCTTCGTAGTTTCATTTCTGTTGGTTAACATAACTGCAATATCTAATACTACGATCTGTAAGAAGCTAATCATAACCGAAATATCTTGAGTTATGACAAAATATCAAAGCTATCCAGCTTTGATATTTTGTAATATTACATAAAATAACCGCAATAAGTTCAGTTATTGCACTTATCAACTCACTTGACTCAGTGATCATCAAAATAGAATTGGTACTTCCCATTGTCTTAAAGTGCTGAAATTTAGTACAGAGGTAGAGTTTAACGCCCACATAGAGGAAAATCTATGAAAACTGGGATCATGGAAGATCTGGAATAAGTCAATGAGCCCACGTCCACGTGTACCCACTAACTAACATATAAAAAATGTTCAACCGTTGAACATTTTTTACACGTTAGTGGATACAGGTCAACGGCCAAGTCACATAACACTAAATATAATAATAAAGAAATTGCAGTTAGGAACCTTAGACTTGGCTTAACTTTGTCTAGAGATTTCATTACTTTTTTAGAGATAAACAAGCAGCTCCATTGAGACTTGGCTATTTTTTTACAGAATGTTTTTGGTGGGTAGACTTTAGTGTTCTTAATATAAGGAAAGAGATAAAAATTTTGTAAAAGAGAAGATGTAGAAGAGAAGTTTGTTGATTTTTAAAAGTATTTTTTATTTTTTTCTATTACTATGTGAAACTACAGAGTTTCTAAGATGTGATTTTATTAATTGTTGAAAGTAATATGAAAGTAAGAAAACGCTTAAAGTGATTTCATTGATAACATTTGTTTAGATTTTTACAGTTTCATATAATTTTACTTTATTTATGAATATTTTCATACCAAATAACTTTGTTTTAATGTATTTTCATATAAACTTATTATGTTCTTGCAATCAACCATCTCAGCCTTATATCTATTAAAATATTTCACTAAGGAAAACTGCAATAACTAGGACAGTTATTGCACATATGGTTAGAAGGAACTATAGGGTATCATATAGTTTGTGCTACACAAAAGAGAAATATGTCAGTTTACTAACAAAAACTGCAATAAGTAGTGTAGTTAATGCAGTTATGATTAGGAATGCTATATCAAAACAATTCATAAGTCCTAATGATTATTAGCGTTTTTAGTGTGTATATAAACTTATGTACAAATATAATATACTACATAAAATTAAGAATTATTTTATCTGTCGTTTAGTAAAAGTTTCAAACCAATAGCTTTTATAGTTACGAAGATACACACAAAACAAAAATTAAATCTTTAAACGCGAATATCTCGAAAGTAGTCAAAACCTAGTTATTGCACTCTTCGTTATGACAGCAGACACGGTCATATGCAGCTGCCTTTATCTTGCGGCTGCTGGCAACTTGCTTGAGATCATTGGTCTACATAATTGAAGGGGGATCTTCCAATGCTGCATCTTCTGATGCCTGGTTACCATTCTAGCACCTTGAGACCTCAACATACTACTGATCAAGCTGTGATAAATTGAGATTTTCAAATAATAGACATGGTAGACTAGTTTTAAAGTACTATAGTAAGAGATCAGTAGTAGCCTAGTGGTTAGTACTGTGGACTCCTATTCAGGGGGTTTCAGTTATGTGCGTTTAAGAAATTAAGTTTCAATGGTGAAGGAAAACATTGTAAAGAAACCTGCACACCTGAGAGTTCTTCATAATGTTCACAAGGGTGTGTGAAGTCTGCCAATTCGCATTGGGCCAGCGTGGTGGACTATGGCCTATAACCCTTCTCTGAGAGGAGACCTGCGCTCAATAATGAGCCGTTGATGGGTGGCTGATGATGATGATACATGGTAGAACACCTTGGAAATACAAAGCTGAGTAAAGAGACTTGTGGGGAACCCAGAACAAAGCCTGTGTTATTGCTGTGGGAAAACGATTACCATTTTTTTATTATTTTTGTCATATTTTTTTTTTATTGATGTAAGTAGTATTTATTCTGAAGAAACCATGTAATACTTAATCCTTACTAATATTATAAATGGGAAAGTGTGTTTGTTTTTTGGTTTGTTGGTTTGTCCTTCAATCACGCTGCAACAGGGCTACGGATCGACGTGATTTTTTGCATGGGTATAGTTAAAGACCTGGAGAGTGACATAGAGGCTTCTTTTTATCCCGGAAAATTAAAGAGTTCCCGAAGGATTTTAAAAACTAAATGCACGCGGACGAAGTTGCAGGCATCAGCTAGTAAAAAATAATTTGTAAATAAAAGCTTATTATTTTTATTTATAATAATATCTTTTTAACAAAAAACTGACAATAAAAGCAACTAAAAAGGGAAAAATAAAATTAACCAGTCTTAATAACTAAGCTCCTAAACTAATTTAAGTAATTAATGAAGTCGGTGACAAACTTTTTTTTAAAGTAGTCTGCCATACCATTAGTTCATGTAATTAATTTGCTATTTATTAAACATAAATAAACCAGTATGTGTTTTTAAAACCATATTTTTTTCCTGTTTGAATAATATTAATTTATAAACATATTAATTTATAAAAAAAATTTAGCTGACGCTCGTAAGTTTGTTTGCATGCAATTTGATTTTTTTTAAATCCTTTGAAAACTAGTTTTTATTTTAAAATTTATGCTAGGTGTTGCACCTGTTTCTGTGCCTATCAAGAATGTTTCATCGCTTGAATCGGTTGAGTTATGAAAAGTTTATTCAAGTATGGATAAACTGCAAGGTTATATAATATAATTAGTTATTTCACAATATCCTAACTTATTATGGAAATGTTATCAATCTTAAATACATTTAGGATTCAAATTGGGTATTGAATACTTAGGATATGACTCATTGCTATTAGGTCATTTTATTTTAAGTCTTAGGGTGTGTCATCATTGCATATTATAGCCTATGTGTTTATACACATGCGATAAAAGTTAATTCAATTCAAAATAATGTGGTCATATTGTGTGAGTGGGATGATAACCTAAAAGGTTTCTGATGATTCTGTACCTTTAAAATATAATGGTATATATATAATTAAATAAATAAATAAATGGTATGTATTGTATGTAATCTGTAATGTTGTTTGGATCTACGTCTCAAGACCTAACTGTATATCTCCGATCGTCCATCAAGCGTCATTCGCTCGCGTCAGTGACGCGATGCCACTGACGCTCCGTCACTGATGCGGGCGACTGACACTTGACGCGAGGATCGGAAGCCTACCTAAGAACGTTTGTGCTAAAGAAGATTGTAGGACCCCAAGTATTCAGTACCTACACTGAATGAATATGATAGCCTAGTGGTTAGGACTGTGGTCTCCTGTTCGGGGGGTCGCAGGTTCGATTCCGGGTACGTCCCTCTCACTTTTCGGAGTCTAGTGCGTTTAAGCAATTAAATATCACTTGCTTCAACGGTGAAGGAAAACATCTTGAGGAAACCTGCACACTTGAGAGATCTTCATAATGTTCTTGAAGGTGTGTGAAGTCCGCCAATTCGCATTGGGCCAGCGTGGTGGACTAGGTATGGCCTATAACCCTTCTCTGAGAGTAGACCTGCGCTCAGTAGTGAGCCGTTGATGGGTTGCTAATGATGATGATGACTGAATAAATTGATTAATGAATTATTCTTTAACTAGCTGATGATGCCCGCGACTACGTCCGCGTGGATTTAGTTTTTAAAATCCTTCGAAAACATTTTGATTTTCCAAGATAATAAGTAGCCTTAGAAGTCACTCTCCAGGTCCACAACTATACCCAATTCAAAAAAATCACGTTGTTCCGTAGCTCTGTTGCGGCGTGATTGACGGACAAACCAACAAAAAAACACAATTTTGTATTTATAATATTAGATTTACACCAAATGAACAAGAAAAATAACAAATAAAAAGTAAACAAAACAATTCAACATGTTTTGATGTTCTGCCAGCGAATGAGACTTTTACAGTACTCACAGACTTACAATTTCAAGTTAGTGGATAACTAAATTGCAGAGTATACTAATAGGTGTAGTGACTTATGGTAGCCCGCACTTCTTAACCAACTAAATCGTCCAACTACATAATTGGCGAATTTCCTTCCTATTACATGTTTGATAATTGTAAAAGTACGCAAACTTAGTTGTACGATAGTTGCTCCTCTAAACATTTATAAAACTAAGTAAGAGGAGTAAAGTACTTGTAGTGCATAACATGCTATATGATGCTGTTGTAAGATCAGTGGTCTTAGTCAAAGCGTCTACTATAGTTCTATAAGACGTCTAGTCTTATAAGGCGATTATTATAAGCGTATTTTGCTACTTGGGTGACCAACTTGAAATTGTATGTCTGCGGTCACTCTTAGTATGCAAATTAGCTTCAATGGGCTGTATCTTTTTATGGTGTTAAACTAAAAATCTAACTCCCGTATGCCTCAAAAGGTTCCCTTTAAAATTAAGGTTGCCTGGAGGAGATCACTTAAGGGCAAAGACCTTTAAAAATGCAAAGGCGATAAGGCCGCCTTGCGTTGCATTTTTTAATGTTTTAGTTTCTATTGTAAAATTTTTTTTTGTTTAACAAATTCTTTATATACATATAGATAGATATATTATGGATACATATCTATCTATCTAATTTTTTATAGCAGCATGATATTATCGTAGACTAAACTATGTCCTAAAGCCATCTCATTTGAGGCCTGTGCCCAGTATTGCGCCGGTGATGGTTGAGATGGATGAATGAATCATGTACTTTAGTGAAATATATTTTCATTTGGTTATGTAAATGTGTATCACAAAGAACTGTGACAACCTTTACAGCTCAGTGGTTTCCATTACGAAGTACAGACCTCTGAAAATTGTGTAACTTGTACTATTTCTGATTTCAGACTGATGAAAATAGCTTCCTGCTTCGGTTGAAGATAGTAGGAGCTTATTCATTAGCAAAAAAAGACATTTTTGGTGCTAGGTGAGTTCCGCTTTTTCAATTAATATCTAAGTATATACAAAGGAAAAGGTGACTGACTGATCTATCAACGCACAGCTCTAAACACTGAATGGATCGGGCTCAAAATTGGCATACAGATAGTTGTTATGACATAGGCATCCGCTAAGAAAGCATTTTTGAAAATTCTACCCCTAAGGGAGTAAAATAGGGGTTTGAAAAATCCAACTTAAAACCGCTTACGGATTACTTGAAGTGGGCCATTATGGACTTACAGAATACTTGAACTGGGCATCAGCTAGTTTTAATGCAGAGCATACAACATGCAGACTTTTTTGAAAACAAAACACGAACCGAACGAACAGTTTTATGCTAGCCATGTTTTTATTGGTTTTCTACCATACGTCAAAACAAATATACCTGGTTAATGTTAAGTTGTGATAGCCTAGTGGGTGGGTAGCCTAGTGGGTCTACTGTTCGGGGGATCGCAGGTTCGGTCCCGGGTACTCACCTCTGACTTTTCGGAGTCAAGTGCGTTTAAGCAATTAAATATCACTTGCTTCAATGGTGAAGGAAAACATCGTGAGGAAACCTGCACACCTGAGAATTCTTCATTCTTGAAGGTGTGTGAAGTCCGCCAATTCGAATTGGGCCAGCGTGGTGGACTATGGCTTATATAGCCCTTCTCTGAGAGGAGACCTGCGCTCAGTAGTGAGTGAGCCGTTGATGGGTTCCTGATGAATGTTAAGTTGTCATCATAGATTTTCGCAAATTAATTAAACGCAAATTTTTTAGTAAAAAAAAAAATATATATATATATAAATGAATCCCTATTTCCCTTGGTCACGACATCACGCATGAACGGCTGGATCGATTTCACTAATTCTTATTTTGTTGGGTTTGTTATTGTCCGGCCGTTGTTATCACGGGGGAATGGGGCTGCTTTCTGCCCGTCTTAACATATTATGTTGAATTATAATTAGGTATGCTTTTGTGGAACTTCCACTCATTGTGGAAACACTGCATACATAGCATAGTATCTATTGTATTGTTGTAAACTTGTTTTGTAAAGACCAACCGCCGAGTTTCTAGCTGGTTCTTCTCTTCAGGAAGGGCATTCCGAACCAGTGGTAGACTCATTGACGATTCAAAAGCAGTTGTAAGAAAGTTTTGTTCTATTCTATTCTATTCTAACAAAATCATTGTGTATGCATTACAGTGATCCCTATGTCCGCGTTGAACTGCAAAAGGTGGACGGTGATGTCATGGTTGAAACTTTTCTTACGAAGACCAAGAAGAAGGTAATGTGTTTTCTTTCTTAAGGTTGAAGACAAGGGTCTGCCCGCGAAATTCAAATTGATTGTGAGTTACTCACAAATCGACTAATTTGTGAGTAACTCACGTCCAACTCAGTATTTTGATTAATTTCTTAAACTGGTCACTTTCAAGTAAAGATTTTTATATAAACCTGTGAAGATGATACTGCCATCGTCGCAATTAGAATGCCATAAGCCTACTTTGTCGTATTAGTTTACAAATTGCGAAAAACCAAATTAAATTTGAATTTCGCGGGCAGACCCTTGTCTTCCACCTTAAGAGGACTATTACATTTCGCATCCCTCTCTCTCGCACATTCAAATTTTTTGAATTATCGTAAAAATATCAGATACTTTTGACAAGATGTGGTTGGTCTATTTTATTATCTTCGACAATAAAATTACGGATATTTTACACATATTATTTTTATCATTATAAACCTAGTTTTTGATAGAGAATAAGAGCGATAAAAGTTTATAATAGTTTTCGCCGTTTTTCTCAATCAAATTCTAGGTAAGTATGTCATGATAAAACTATATCTAAAATATCCGTAATTCTATTGTCAAGGATAATAATATTAGACCACATTTTGTCAAAAGTATCTGAGATCTTTATAATCATTGAAAATATTAAAATGTATGAAAGAGAGGGATGTGAAATGCAATAAGCCTCAATAGCCCAACGGTTAAAGGTGCGGACTTAAAACTGGAAAGGTCGCAGGTTCGAATCCCACCCGTTGCACTATTGTCGTACCCACTCCTAACACAAGCTTTCCGTTTATTTGGAGGGGAGGGGAGAATATTAGTCAACTTCAAAATGGCTGATATTCTTTTTGGAACGAAGTTCCTTATCGCGCGTTGCTAAAGGGGGCTAGACGGAAATTAAGACCAAAAGTTGTAACGACACTTTCGACATTTTTTGATGGCCTAAAAAATCTTAATATATATAAATTACGTGTCACGTTGTTTGTCCGCGATGGACTCCTAAACTACTGAACCGATTTTTATCAAACTTCGTAACTATCTGTAATTTGGTCCAACTTAAATATAGGATAGTTTTTTGGATTGGGATAGTTTATTTGTTTTATTTATATAGATAAAATATAGGATAGTTTTTTGGATTGGGATAGTTTATTTGTTTTATTTATATAGATAAGTTGGCGGTACGAAGTTCGCTGGGTCAGCTAGTATCTTATATAATAATTTCAACAAGTTGTGCATCGCTCCCGTGGCTCAATTGGCTCGCGTGCAGCTGTTAACCGAAAGATTGGTGGTTCGAGACACGCAATTTTATTTTCATGTTTTATTTTATAAAATTATTTTAATTTTAATATTTTATAAAATCGATATTTAGGCTTCCCTGGGGTCATTTTGATTTTTATCGATAAAAAAATCATGATAAAAAATGTATACCCAAATAATTATTTTCTTTATACCTCGAATAGAACTTGAAATTAATATTTATAACTTCGTTCCTATCTGGTGTCCCACGACACCACACGACTTTTTATTTACGGACGACGGAGCGAGCCTATAAGGGTAACGTTTTTTTTCGGAACCCTAAAAATTATCTTTACATATATTAGATTTTTACTGGTGGATATCTTCTTCTTTATCAACCGATAGACGTCCACAGCTGGACAAAGGTCTCTTGCATGGACTTCCACAAGGCTCGGTCTTGCGTCGCCTGAATCCAGCGGCTCCCTGCGACTCGTTTGATGTCGGTCCACCTGGTGGGGGGTCTGCCAACACTGCGCTTCTCAGTGCGGGGTGTCCACTTCCTGACCTATTTCCACTTTATTTTCGCGACTCGCTGAGCTATGTCGGTGACTTTTCTTCTACAGATCTCTTAGTTTCTGATTTGATCTCGCAGGGATACTCAGAGCATAGCTCTCCATCGCCCGCTGAGTGCCCTGAGCCATGGATAGTGGATATAATATGTATTATATACATTTTAAGCAGCTTTAAAAGCTGCTTAAATGGCGATGGGCTGGCCACACTATACGGGGTGAGGATAAATGGAGCAAAGCGGTCAGTGTTTGGCACCCCAGAGAGGGAAAGAGAAGGAAGGGGCGACAAAACAAGAGATGGCGAGACGAAATTGAGGCTATAGCAGGAAAAACATGGATGAGACGAGCAGCAGATAGGAAGGATTGGAAAGGATTGGAGGAGGCCTTTGCCAAAGGGCACACCGACTAGCAAATATAAACAGCAATAAACTATTAAAAATATTTTATATTAAGTCCGATATAGGCTTATAAATAAATAAATAAATAAATATACATTTTAATCTTAAGAGATTTTAATCTCAAGAGATCTTATCACGTAATAAGTTACGTACTATCTTTTCAGACTCTGAACCCGGTATGGAACCAGGAGTTTGTGTTCAGGGTAAGTTGAACATTTCAAGTAAGTAATGTATAAGTATGTAAGCTCGTGAACGGGTGCCGCCGGTGGGAATGGGGCTACTTTGTGTCTCCCGTCTTAACATGAATTGAATTGTAGTTTTTTTTTTTTTGGAACTTCCCCTCATTGTGGAAATGTTATATTTTATTCTAACAAAGTTGCATAGGTTAAATCGGCTTGGCATCCAGCTGCCCACAAGATAGTATAAAAAACTTATTATAATGTAATAGCTTCATAATAATATTGTAAAATGATTATTTTGAAAAGAGCAACTGCTGAGTTTCTTGCCGGCTCTTCTCATCCGCTTTCATTAGCCCCATTCCCGCCGGTGGAACCCGTTCACGACCATGACGTTGACTCAGCCGTTGCTTCGCTAAACCGTATTTGAGGGATCATAGCCCGCGTCATAGTAACTCCACTGTCGTCTATCGGCGCAGGTGAAGCCCCAAGAGCAGAAGCTGCTGATTAGAAAGTAGCCGCATTCCCGCCGGTGGCACCCGTTCACGAGCATGACGTTGACTCAGTAGTTGTTTCGCTAAACCGTATTTGAGGGAACATAACCCGCGTCATAGTACAGTTTTTGCAATTCACGAAGGCGAGTGAGCTTTACTCGTGGTTACTTCGTGTACATGCACATTGCATAAGTGTGCGTGCGTGTCAAAGCCTAGGTGGGAGCGGGCAGGCGCGAGCATTGCGCTCGCTCACACTTATACAGATACGACACACACACAACCATAAGTCAGTCGCCCTCGTGAATTGCAAGAACTCTTTTTCATCGGCGCAGGTGAAGCCCCAAGAGCAGAAGCTGCTGAAGAAAGTAGCCCCATTCCCTCCGGCGGAACCCGTTCACGAGCATGACGTTGACTCAGCCGTTGCTTCGCTAAGCCATATTTGAGGGAACGTAATAACCCGCATCATAGTAACTCGATTTTCCCAGGTGAAGCCCCAAGAGCAGAAGCTGCTGATCCAGGTGTTCGACGAGAACCGGCTGACGCGCGACGACTTCCTGGGCATGGTGGAGATCCCGCTGAGCGGCGCGCCCGCCGAGAGCGCGGCGCAGGCGCGCGCGCCGCCCGCCAAGTACCCGCTCCGGCCGCGCAGGTCTGTGTAAGTAGGCGGGCTTATGCAGAACATTTTGGTTTATTTTTTGGCTCATTTTAGTTTATTTTTGTCTTTTTAATTTTTTAATTTTAGTTTTCTGTTTAGTTTATTTTAGTGTTTTTAGGTTTTTTAGTTTTTTTCTATATTTAAAGCAAAGTTTTCACCAGCAATACAATTTACAAAATTACATGGAAAAGACACATTAAAAATTGTTTGACGTGATAACGTCTTATAAATCGACGAACACCGGCTGCACGCACGAAAAAGTGTCGCGTTCCGCCTGAGCCTGCGCGTGCAAGCGAGAGCGCACTAGCGATAGAGAGGCACGATCGGCCCAAGCGTCGGCTTGTTGACTAGAGAGCGCCCGCCGACGCCCGCCAGTCATCGCGTGCGCGCTGTGGTTAGCGGATTTGTTGCGAGCTAGTTCTAGTTTATGACGCTATCACGTAAAACTATCATCCGTAAACCGACTTTACAGACTTTTACTACTTTTTATAAGATATAAAGAAAAAAAAGTCCCTTAATCATTTAATAAGTCAGCTGTGGTAAGTCACTTGCATCGTCTAAACACTAGCAGGAAGCCAATGACTGCAAGGAATTGTAGAAGTAACATCTAAGTGGACACTATGCTTAAGATAATTACTTTTAATTATTTTTTATAAAAAAAAAAATGCTTTTTTTTCCTTTTTTAAGATTTAGTTTTTTTATATCTACATGTTTGTATAATTGCTTCCGTGTGAATATTTGTTTAGTTCCTGACTTTCCTCATCTAAATCTATAAAAGGCAAAGGTGACTGACTCACTGATCTATCAACGCACAGCTCTAACCACTGGACGGATCGGGCTGAAATTTTGCACACAGATAGTTATTATGTCGTAGACGTCCGCTAAGAAAGGTTTTTTGAAAATTCCAACACCAAGAGGGTTAAATGGGGGTTTGACAAATCGAACTTAACGTGAGTGAACTCCCGAGAAAAAGCTAGTATTAAAATATGAAACATCAAGCCCTAGAATGTGATGTGTCTGTTACCCGTACCTATTTGACGTCATATAGGTATGAGTGATAGAGAAGACATTATACGGTGCCAGAGCAGTCTAATTGTCTCCTTCTGAGCCCTGATGCATAATATTTACTGCTATGCTACTGTAGTTACTTTGTATTTCAACTAAAAAGAGTAAATGCCATGCTTGATAAGTAATAACATTGTTTTTAATTCTTATTTTTCTTAATAAGTAATTGAAAGAGGCTCGTGACTGACTATGCCTCAAAAAAGTTTGTAAGAATTGAAAATGTCCAGTTTAAGAAATTAGTCAGAATATAGACTAATTTGTGAATAACTTACGTCCAACTCGATATTCTGACTAATTTCTTAAACTGGACAGTGGACACTTTCAAGTAAAGATTTTTATATAAACCTGTGAAGATGATACTGCCATTGTCGCAATTAGAAGGCCATAAGCCTACTTTGTCGTATTAGTTTACAAATTGCGAAAAACCAAATTAAATTTTAATTTCGCGGGCGGACCCGTATAAAAAACTTGAGAGGTGTCAAGGGACACCCGGATGGAACGAAGTTCCTTTCGATTAATTAATTTGGCATTGTTTCAATATTTTCACACTACAATATTAGATCTCCGTAGCCTTGTGGTTTCTACAGTCGCTAAACAGTTAAAGGTCGATGGTTCGACCCTTATCGACCTTTATGCGACTGTAGAAACCACAAGGCTACGGAGATCTAATATTGTACTTTGAAAATATTGAACACAATGCCAAATTCACATTCAAAAAAGTGTCGGATTTTTTCCGTCTAGCCCCCTTCCGCACCGCGCGATAAGGAACTATGTTCCAAATAGAGCTCAGTGCAAGAGCCACAGGTTGGCCAACATGAAACAACTAATCTGGTCTTAGAATCCTTATTTTTAACCCCGGTAATAGATGTAGATATATATAAAATCATAAAAAACCTCAAAAACACACAGTCAACAGGATACGATGGCATTAATACGAGAATTCTTAAAATATGTTCACCATATCTCTGTAAACCTTTATGTCACATTATTAACCTGTCGCTAGAGCAAGGCATTTTTCCCAATAAGTTAAAATGTTCTGTAGTAAAACCTATTTTTAAAAAAGGTATAAAAACAGATATCTGCAACTATAGACCTATTACTCTCATACCAGTGCTTTCCAAAATTTTTGAGAAAGTCCTTCATGATAAAATATACAACTTCCTGACAAAGCATGATATCTTACATCCGAACCAATATGGGTTCCGAAAAAATAACTCTACTATCACAGCTTGCTTTGATTTAATGCGATGCGTAACTGAGGGATTAAATAATAAAAACATTACTGTAGCCCTATTATTAGATATGAGTAAAGCATTCGATTCAGTCTCACACGAGGTTCTGTTGAACAAGCTATATAGCTACGGAATGCGAGGTTCAACTTATGAGTGGATTAAAAGTTATCTCACAAATAGACAACAATATGTGGAAATAATGAACCTTTCGGGAAAATACAAAAAGGTCTTTAGGTCAAATCCAAGAGTTAATCCTAGAGGCGTACCGCAGGGGAGTATACTTGGTCCACTCCTTTTTCTAGTGTATATTAATGACTTACCACTCTCCGTAAATCAAAAATGTGTCCAATATGCAGATGACACAACAATAGTTATTAAAGCTAATGACCAAGAAATGATTGCAAAAGAAACAAACAAAGCTCTTAAAGATGTTACTAACTGGCTCACAAACAATAGCTTAAACATTAATCTTAGCAAAACCCAATTTATTCACTTTCGGACATATAATAGTGCTAGTATAAAAATCAATATTAATTTCGATGGCGTAAATATCAAAGAAACGGATACAGCAACTTTTTTAGGTGTAACTATAGACTCTTATTGTAACTGGAAAGCACAGGTAGATAATGTATGTTCAAAAATAGATAAATTTACTTACATACTAAAAAGGCTTAGAATAACTGTTTCAGAAAAAGCAGCTACTGTTGCATATCATGCTTATGTTTCGTCTATTTTAAGATACGGAATAATTCTTTGGGGAAATTCAGTCAACGCCATCAGAGTTTTTAGGGCACAAAAAAGATGTATGAGGGCATTATGTGGTGCTGAATATCTTGATAGCTGTAGACCACTTTTTAAAAAAAAGAAGATATTGCCTCTACCAGCTCTGTACATTTATGAGATTTGTCTATTTGTGAAAAAAAATTTTAAATTGTTTCCTCAACAAAATAATTGTGATCGTAGCAGAAGGCAACTACATAAGATAATAGTACCAGGACAAAGATTGACTGTCCATCAGCGAAATGTCTATTGCATGGCAATAAAAATTTATAATTATTTGCCAGATTATATTAAGGTTATGACTATTAATAGATTTAAAAATTACATGTTCAATAAATTATTAAATGATAATATTTATGAAATTAATGATTACTTTAAAATTAAATTTAATTAAAAGACAGACATCTTACAGCTTGACATCTCAATTTTTGACATAAATAATGGGTATACCTTAATGTAAACGAAATGAAACCTTAATATTTGCACGCCTATAAGGCAAAACATGTTTCGGAATCACAAATCTTTGTAACCTATCTGTAACCTATTTGTAACCCATGTTTAAAGCAAATAAACGAATTTATTATTATTATTATTATTATTATTATTATAGATAGATAGATAGATAAATAAAAGTTTTATTTGTTCACGAACACAATAAAATTCAATTTTACAGTATTTGCTTAAAGACGATTTAGGCTATTTCATAACGTAGCTCGTGAGCAAATAAGGCTCCTCACTCAGCACAAAGCTGCAGCAAGCTGCAACGCTGGTTTTCAGGAGGAACCTTAAAGTGTCCACAGACGTGCTTCCGACAAACAAGCCTCTTATAACTAAAACATAATATTATCAATTACTAGATAAAATATAACATTTACTAGAATAAAAATATAACAATAGGGTATTTGACTACTTTTAGAAAATCATCTTAAATTGTTAATAATGCTATGCTGAAGCTAACAAAACTTATATTTCGGCATAATTTTCAGTATTTTTCATAAAAATCGAGAAATAAATTAAAAAAAATAAATTGCCGCTGAAACGTTCCATTAGCTCTCATGACGTCACAGTTCACATTTCAAACAATGACAATTCCACAGCCCATAGGTGGTGTGGACTGTGACGTCATTCGAGATCACGGAACGTTTTCGATCACGTGACCATGGCCGGAATTATAGCAATTTTATTTAATGTTTTCTAATTAAATAAAACTTTATTTTTTAGTTTTGTCGTATGGAATAATGTTTTTAGATAATAATCTTTTAGGATGACACCAAATGAAACGATATTTTTAATATAGTCAAATACCCTATTACTAGATAAAATATAACAAACATGTATATTGTATGTTGTATGCGCAGCGCGCGGTCGCGGGTGCGCGGCTACATCGAGGTGTACCACGCGCTGGTGGGGCGCGTGGGCGAGCCGGGCACCGAGGACGCGCCCGAGGCGGCGCCCGACGGCTGGGAGCTGGTGGAGCCCGCGCCGCAAGTGGGCGACGTGCAGCCGGTGTGTACAGTACCCTATTTATATATCTCTCTCACTCTCACTCACTCACTCACCTATCTCTCTCTCTCTTGCTCTCACCTATCTCTCTCTCTCTCTCACACTCACCTAGCTCTATCTCTCTCTCTCACCTAGCTCTATCTCTCTCTCTCACCTAGCTCTATCTCTCTCTCTCACCTATCTCTCACACTCACCTATCTCGTATCTAGACAGATACACATCCACCCACTCACACAGATCACACACCCACCTATCTCTATCTCTCTCTCTCTCTCACCTATCTCTCTCACACTCACCTATCTCTCTCACACTTACCATACTCTCACACACCAATCTCTCTCACACTCACCTATCTCTCTCCCACACACACACACACTCACTTATCTCTATCTCTCTCTCACCTTTCTCTCTTTTTCTTCTTCTATATCAACCTATAGACGTCCACTGCTGGACAAAGGTCTCCTGCATGGACTTCCACAGGCTTCTGTCTTGCGCCGCTTGAATCCAGCGGCTCCCTGCGACTCGTTTGATGTCGTCGGTCCACCTAGTGGGGGGTCTGCCAACACTGCGTTTCCCGGTGCGGGGTCGCGACTCCAACACCTTGGGACCCCAACGACCATCAGCTCTTCGAACTATGTGCCTTTCTCTCACACTCACCTATCTCTCTCTCACACATCTATCTCTCACATACTCACCTATCTCTATCTGTTTCTCACACTCACCTATCTCTATCTCTTTCTCACAATCACCTATCTCTCTCTATTCAATTGACCTTCGTCCAGACGTCTATCGGTTGAGGTTGTGGCTATATAGAAGTGTCCACGAGCTGGTAGAGCCACCTCTCCTCCACGGTTTTCTTGTCTGGAAGCCTTTGGCCGTGGCTAGTTACCACCCTACCGTCAAAGACGTGCCGCCAAGCGATTTAGCGTTCCGGTACGATGGCGTGTCGAAACAGATTAAGGGTAAGGGTTGAATTTTCACTGCCATACCCCTTCCAAGTTATACGCTGTATGTACAAGTTATACGCTTCCAAGTTATACGCTGTTATAGTTATACGCTTATCTTAGACTGCATCGTCACTTACTATCAAGTGAGATAAGTCAAGGACTATTCTTAAATAAGAAAAAAAAACCCTCGGTGGGCTTCATATCCGGTACTTATCTCTTTAATTCATCATCATCATCTCAGCCTGCTGACGTCCACTGCTGAACATAGGCCTTTCCCAAATCAATCAATCTCTTTAAAGTGTCATAATAATATAACTTGACCGTCAAATGGGACATTTTTCATCTAAGTAGATAAGTGTATTCGATAGCGCAATCGAAATCTACTCAGCGCCATCTA
Source organism: Oeneis ivallda (assembly GCA_029955525.1). Taxonomy (NCBI): domain Eukaryota; kingdom Metazoa; phylum Arthropoda; class Insecta; order Lepidoptera; family Nymphalidae; genus Oeneis; species Oeneis ivallda. Next base: position 2,175,672 of record JARPMR010000017.1, on the reverse strand, counting down.
GTATTTAGTTGATCATACTGATACTATAAATGCGAAAGTGTGTTTGTTTGTTGGCTTGTCCTTCAATCACACCGAACAAACGGATTGCGTGATTTTTTGCATGGATATAGTTGAGGACCTGGAGAGTGACAGGCTACATTTTATCCCGGAAAATCAAAGACCCAACTAACAAAATGGTCATAACATTTTAACCTTTTATGACTAATTCGTCCTATAAGTATCGTATATTAGCAAGTTTTAAAACGTGAGGTTGTACAGGCGTCATGTATATTGCGTTTATGTTTTAATGCAATTTGGTAATAAAATGTCCTCGTACAAACGTTTGTATGACATAGCTATAAAGCAATTTAATCGCAGAAAATAAACAGTCATACAAACGTTTTAGCCAGGACATTTTGGCTGGTATTACAACTTATATATGACACCTTATAGCAATTTGGTTATATAAAAGCTTTTATATCCGCAACTGTAAGACTAGTCATAATTTCGGTTTCTTATGAATGTTACATGTCAATAAAGTCATATAAATGTCATATCCGAAACCACTGTATGACTAAAAGCTAGTGCTTATGATTTGTTTGGTTAAAACGTCAGAATTCTGACATTTTAAATAAACGCGACAGAGAGTGATGGTTCCGTACATAAATCGTAAAATAATGAAAGAAGAAAAAGAAAAAATTATGAAATTGATTAAAATTATGAAGAAGAAAAAATTTCTTTAAAGTTAATCACATCATACTAATATTATAAATGTGAAAGTTTGTGATGATGTAGGTATGTATGGATGGATGGATGTTTGTTACTCTTTAACGCGACAAAGAATGAACCGATTTGGCTAAAATTTGGAATAGAGATAGCTGATACCCAGGATTAAAGCACATAGGTTACATTTTAACCCGAAAAATTAAAGAGTTCCCGCGGGAATTAAAAACCCTTAATCCACGAGGACGAGGGCATCCTCTAGTTACTAGTATAATAAAACAAACCTACCATGGCAGTACAAAATAAACTTTAATTTGCTTCTTGATTATCTACTCATTACAGATACATTCATCGTATGGATAATTATCATAAATAGAGAAATCTTTGCACTGCTGGCACCAAAAAAAATTATAGTGAAGCAACATTATTATTATGTTATTTGGCATGACAAAATGTTTAAGCATTGTGGATAAAGTTGGAAACCGACAATTATGACATTTTTCGACTTTGACAACATGTGTTTTTTGCCACGGCCATTTTAATTCTCTCAATAATTCAAAATCGCTTTTCTAAAGGCCACGTCTATATTTGAAATCTAAAAAAAATTGTAGGTAGGTACTAGTTATAGGTACATGAACAAAAATTTACATTTAGGTAAGTATGCCAACTGTACTATACTATACCATAGAAATTGTTTGCAATTATTATTACTTTCTTAAAATACAATTGCGACTAAAACGTTAGGCGAGGTCTATAATATACCTATCTATGCAATAGTTATATTCCCAAAAAAGTTATGTGCTCTAAAATGTTCTGATAATGTAAAAGAACTATGTTTTGGAATGACAAAATGACGGATTACTAAAATGTTTTAAGGAACTCTGATAGGTTTGTAATGATGGCGTTCTTTAAGTTTTAACTCTTAAAACCGCAGTATTTATCGTATATAAGTATTTTGTAACTCATAATGGCATTATGAAAGAGTTTTTACTCTTAACACAGCAGTATTTATCGTATATAAGTATTTTGTAAATAATAATGGCATTATGACAAATAATAATTTATTTTTATTAAAGAAAAATATAATTAAATTTAAAAGAAATCAAGGGGGCATTTAAAATTTATTAATAAACCTAAAAAGTTGGTCGCAAAAGTGACATTCGCATTAAGTTTTCCTAACTTAAAAATAAACACATCCCATTTCAAACTTGTGAATATTGATTACACTGAAGTATAAAATATTAAATACATATTACTTTTTGTTTTTTAATTTTTTGAAGACGCCGAGCTGCTCAGACAATATAATTTATTAATATTACTTATGATTGAAAGCGCTTCAATACTGCATCAAAACGACTCATTGGTCAGACAAACGTCTGCGCTATGATAACTATACGACTAAATACTCATACAAATAATAAATTACAACACTACTATGACGAAATATACTTAAAATATTAGTTTTATAACACCTAATTGACTAAACGTTTTTGCTTATGACGTTTGAATGACAGCTGTACGACTTTATAGCCATAGTAACTGCGCCAAAATCGCGTTGTATAAACGTTTGTATGACCATTGTATGACTTAATTGCATACCATTCAGTTATATCCAAAACGTTTGCAAAACTCTTATATGACTTATTTTTGCTAGTTGGGGAGTTACCGAGGGATTTTAAAAACTAAATCCACGCGGACGAAGTCGCGGGCATCAGCTAGTATAAAAATATTTCTAACCTTGAACGTTTAGGCCTAAATGAAATTGTTTATATGCATTATTTTATTTATGAGCTAGTGATGAATGATTTTGAAAAACTGGCAGTTAGTTATTGTAAATAATATGTGCTCTGCAGCATATAACTCCAATAAAAACGCGAATAAACTAGCCGATGCCCGCGACTTCGTCCGTGTGGATTTCGTTTTTGAAATCCCTCGGGAACTCTTTGATTTTCCGGTATAAAAAGTAGCCTATGTCACTCTCCAGGTCCTCTGCTATATACCCATGCAAAAAATCACATCGATCCGTAGCTCTGTAGCGGCGTGATTGAAGGACAAACCAACAAACACACTTTCGCATTTATAATATTAGTGTGATTTATTAAAAATTAAAAAATACATCTAAATCTAGCAAGAAGCAAAATGAGTGTGTCCGTTGGTGAAAACAAAAATAAAATCTTTTCAGTAGTTTCTGTCATTAGCACATAAAAAAATCTGCAGTGACTTTGAAAAAAATTAAAATAAAATTTTTAAAATCAACCCCTTTGGTATCTATAATGTATTTTGCACCATAGATTTAGTAGTAGTAAGAAACTCATGCTTAAAATATGTAGTGTTGTCTAAACTCTAACCAAAAATCAAATTTTATAAGTATCTAAAAGTTTTTATCTGTTTTTTTGCTTAGCTTATCACAATAACCGTGGAAGAGCCCCTTGTAAGGCGATTGATTTTGGTAGAAACGCTAGTTTAATTTTTAACATAAAGTTTCTTATATAGAAAAATGTTTGAAACTATAAACCTTTATACAGGGTGGCCGGTCAATTGACGTCACAAAAAAAAATTTAGGTCCGGTATGTTGTGGGGTATCCGAATCACCCCCATGTATGTTCTGCGATTGTTTATAGTTTTGGAGTTATGATTTTTTTTTCGATTTTTTGAGGACTTTCGACATGACCATATTAAAAAAATCCTAAAAAAAAAATCAAAAGACTTTTTAGAGATTTTTTTTTTGCAACTGAATTTTCATGAGTTGTACTTTTATGCATAAAATAATCAGCTTCATAACTTTGATGAATGTTATGAAAATGTTGGTCTAAAGTTAAAAATTTACGTTCCGTGAATTATGACTAAAATTTTCAACTTTAAATTAAAAATCTAAACAGGTGACCTTATGATTTCTTAGTTAGTCTTAAAAGTGCGCCAGACTATCAGCTTTCATAATAATAATAATAACGTGGTACTTAATGGGGAGAATTTGGCTAAAATCGGTCTTCAAAACAGCAAGGTGGCAAATTCTTAAAATTAACCTACTGATTTTCTTATCATTCCTAAGGCTAATTAATGATTTGAGAATGCTGGAAACCCGTGTTGGTTGGATGACGAAAGTTTTAAGTAAGAAGTAGATCATAATGTAAATCCTTGAATGATTCCTGGTCAACGCGGCAATCGTGAGGGAATCTTTAGAGCAGACCCGGATCGCACAGAAGTGGTGCTGGAAGCGGTTCAGCGAAATCCATCTACGAGTACGAGAGCTATGGCTCGTGCTTTAGACATCCCAAGGACATCTAAATTAGCCAACTGATTAAAAAAAATTTATCATTCCTATGGCTAATTTAATGATTAGAGAATGCTGGAAACCTATCGTGTTGGTTGGATGACGAAAGTTTTAAGTAAGAAGTAGATCATAATGTAAATCCTTGAATGATTCCTGGTCAACGCGGCAATCGGAATCTTTAGAGCAGACCCGGATCGCACAGAAGTGGTGCTGGAAGCGGTTCAGCGAAATCCGTCTACGAGTACGAGAGCTATGGCTCGTGCTTTAGACATCCCAAGGACTTCTACCCAAGACATTCTTCATGATGAAGGATACCACGCGTTCCACTTACGACGAGTCCAAGCTTTACAGCCGACAGACCACCAACTTTCCTTATCCAACCAACACGATAGGTTTCCAGCATTCTCTAATCATTAAATTAGCCATAGGAATGATAATTTTTTTTTTAATCAGTTGGCTAATTTAGAAGTCCTTGGGATGTCTAAAGCACGAGCCATAGCTCTCGTACTCGTAGACGAATTTCGCTGAACCGCTTCCACCACCACTTCTGTGCGATCCGGGTCTGCTCTAAAGATTCCCTCACGATTGCCGCGTTGACCAGGAATCATTCAAGGATTTACATTATGATCTACTTCTTACTTAAAACTTTCGTCATCCAACCAACACGATAGGTTTCCAGCATTTTCAAATCATTAATTAGCCTTAGGAATGATAGAAAAATCAGTAGGTTAATTTTAAGAATTTGCCACCTTGCTGTCTTTGAAGACCGATTTTAGCCAAATTCTCCCTATTAAGTACCACGTTATTATTATTATTATGAAAGCTGATAGCCTGGCGCACTTTTAAGACTAACTAAGAAATCATAAGGTCACCTGTTTTGATTTTTAATTTAAAGTTGAAAATTTTAGTCATAATTCACGGAACGTAAATTTTTAACTTTAGACCAACATTTTCATAACTTTCATCAAAGTTACGAAGCTGATTATTTTATGCATAAAAGTACAACTCATGAAAATTCAGTTGCAAAAAAAAAATCTCTAAAAAGTCTTTTGCTTTTTTTTTAGGATTTTTTTAATATGGTCATGTCGAAAGTCCTCAAAAAATCGAAAAAAAAATCATAACTCAAAAACTATAAACAATCGCAGAATATACATGGGGGTGATTCGGATACCCCACAACATACCGGACCTAAATTTTTTTTTGTGACGTCAATTGACCGGCCACCCTGTATAACCCGACTTAGGAATATTGTATATTGTATAATATCGAATCGATTGATAACTCATTCCGTCAAAATCGGCTCATTAACTCATTAGTTTAGGCACTGTGGTGGGAACATACGTACAAACAGACAGCTAAATCATTACCCTTCCTTTTGTATTTGCCGTAGTCGGGTAGTAAAAGCTTGAAAGCTTATTTCGAAAAAGGAGGCATTCCCTTTCAACTGTTTATTTTCAAACAACCCTATATACATTTTTTTGTGTATGCTAGTTTTGGTTAGTACTTATAGTAAATAATATTATCTTTCTTTTGACTACATTCGTATATTAATTTTATTATTATTATTATACAGACTCCTATGTCTAGCATGGATGAGGATTCAGTAAGATTTAATTTTATTTCATGAAATTGCTTCATGTTGCAATATGTTTAAAATATTGTTGTGAAATTGTTGTGTTGAATTATTTCTAGTGGCTTTATTTTTACGATTTTTTACGGTTATCTTCCACTTTTATGATTTAGACACCTTAGTTGCTACTTGAGTCTTATTATGATGCTATGTACATGCTTTTAATCGCTATGTAGTTGTTAGGCTTAAGGCGGTCAACCAAAAATTAATTAGAATAGAATAGTTTTACTAACTTTTATAAAGTGCTTTCGAATCGTTAAGTGTATCTACCACTGGTTCGGAATGCCGTTTCAACATAAAGAATATAAGTCGTACTAAACTTGATAAGTATTCCTCTCCCTTCTAAATAAACGTTAAGCTTTTGTAAGGAGTGGGTACAACAATAGGGCAACATAGTACCTTAGTATGTCACGCACTCTTTAAACATTTCTGTGGTGGCGTGTGATGCGGGTTGTTACGTTCCCTCAAATATGGTTGAGCAAAGCAGCGGCTGGATCATGCGTCATGCTCGTGAACGGGTGCCGCCGGCGGGAATGGGGCTTTTTTCTGTCTGCCCATCCTAATATGTATTGAATAGCTGTAAGTAGTATGCATTTTTGGAACTTCCCCTCATTGTGGAAACACTGCATATATAGCATAGTATTTATTGTCTTGTAAACTTGTTTTGAAAAGAGCAACTGCCGATTTTCTTGCTGGTTCTTCTCGGCAGAAAGGGCATTCCGAACCAGTGGTAGACCCATCGACAGTTCAAAAGCACTTGTAAAAAAATCTATTTGAATAAAAAATATTTCTATTCTATTCTACAGGTGGGGATTGAAACCATATAACTTTCAGTAAAATCCGCTCCTTTGACCGGGCTATTGAGGTTTCCTTACTAAATATTATAAATACGACCGTGTTTGTTGGTTGGTCCTTCAATCATGCAACAACGGAGCAACGGATCCAAGCATGATTTTTTTTTTGCAGGGGCTTATTTGAGGACGGAGAGTGACATAGTCTACTTTTTATCCTCGAAAATCAAGAGTTACCAAGCAATTTTTAGAAACTAAATCTATCATTAGCTAGTATCTCACAAAACTTGGCCGTCTTACTGTATAAGTAGAAATACACCTTATCACGATAGTCATAAAGCTTGGTTTTGGCTGGCGCTAGGTGACGTCGGTACCATCGCTGACCGGGGAAGAGTGGCAGTTGGTCGAGGCCACGGACTTTGATGTTGTAGGTTCACTTTTATTATACAATCGCATTATACAATTGCATTATACAATCGCATTATACAATTGCATTATACAATTGCATTATACAATCTCATTATACAATCGCTTGTTACGTCTATTTATTTAAAAGTGCCTTTAGAATTTTTGCATGCCTTTCGCTTATATTACAATTACACTAGCGGCACGCTATGATGGCCGGTTTGACACATTACAATAGTGATGTGGAATGTCAATTTATTCTCGAACAAAAAACAATTAAGTTTTGTTTTTGTACCTGATTAAATAGGTTTAATAAAACAAAAATGTATATGTTTATTTAATTTATTTGAACGAACTGAATATTTGAATGAAAATGAATATACATACTTTATATGCACACAAGAAACATATGAATACAAAAGATACCAAAAAAGGTGCCACAAAAGGCCATAATTAATCAGATTCGTCCATACTACTATTTTCACTGTCGTCACTGCTATCATCACCTACATTAATAATTATATGTTCGTTTTCTATAATATTATCTATTTTCACATCTCTTTCATAATCTTCCCTTATTAATTTAACAGTTCTATTCACAACCGGAGGTAGTAGTTGTGCTAGCCAGCGATCCTATGTGACGATCGTATTAGATTCCATTTTTAAAAATTTTCAATTTAGAAAACCAAATGCCGAGTTGTGGTATATATCATATAAAAATAAAAATTTTACCTTTTGTATGAAACAGCTGATATTTTTTTGCGATTTCAGAGGTTTGTCCACATAGTGAAAATTGTTCATATTCACAAGTACATTCACCCCTTAAATGGTGCAAACTGATTTTTCTACACTTGTATACATTTTAGAAATCAATTTAATAAATAAATTTTGAGTCCTAAACCTAAAACTACATTCGATAAAATTTATGAATCTCTGCACATCACTATCGTCAATAAAGTAATACAATTATTTCCTTCAAAGTCGTTATCAATTAATACGGAACTTCATGAGCGGACAAACGTCAAATCGGCCATCATAGCGTGCCGCTAGTTTAGTTGATGCTTGCAACTTCGCGCGGATTTAGTTTTTAAAAATCCCGCGGGAACTCTTTGATTTTCCGGGATTAAAGTATAGCCTATATCACTCTCCCAGTCATCAACTTTACCCAGGCAAAAAATCACGTCGATACGTTGCTCTGTTGCGGCGTGATTGAAGGACAAACCAACAAACTTACAAACATACTTTCGCATTTATAATACTAGTAAAGACTAGTAAAGATTCCTGTGAGGGATATATAAGAATCGATATTCAAACTTAGGAAAACATCTTATTCGAAAAACTCTCAAATTAAATGTTTAAATAATTAAAATTATTTGTTGAAAATTATTTCTCATCATCATTTTCCAAGTTATATCTATGAATCTTGGTATTTGCCTTTCAGTTAAAAATGAAGAAGAGACGTGTTTCGTAGTTTTTGAAAGTAATGGCGTTAAATAGGGGATGAAAGTTCTTTTTTCGTGTTATTTTTCAAGTAATACCCATGAAACTTGGCATTTTGGCTTTCGATTAAAAATAAAGTTTTTGAAAATCACCCCAAAAGGCACACGGATGAAGTTGCGAGGAGAAAAGCTAGCAGTCTCGAAAAAAAACGGCCAAATGCGTGTCAGACTACGCGTAGTGTAAAAAGATTTTTTCTCAAAATTCAAAATAATTTATTTCACGTACGCCAACCTGTGTCTTATGACACGTCATGACTCTACCACCGGTTCGGAAAGCGGATTCTACTGAGAAGAGCCGGCAAGAAACTCAGCAGTTGCTCTTTTCAAAATAATCATTTTACAATATTATTAAGCAGCTATTACATTGTAATAAGTTTTTTATACAATCTTGTGGGCAGCCGGATGCCAAGCCGATTTAACCCATGCAACTTTGTTAGAATAGAATAGAATAGAATATATTATCTCGAAATAGGGAACACCGTCGAAGGGAGTTGGCCAAAGTTACCCTATTCCGTATTGCGCTATAGGGGGTCCGTAGTTTTTCGGAACGCTAAATAATATAATATAAAAAATTCTTTTTAAACAAACCGACTTCAAACTACCCACTTTACTACATTACACACACACACACTATACAAAGTATTTAATTTATTGTTGATATTTTAAAAACCGCTCGACCGATTTCGTTAAAATTCATATGGGACCACCTGGGGAGTGTACCCTTTGAAACAAAAAAAGAATTTTCCAAATCGGTTCAGGCGTCTTCGAGTAATCGGTGAAAATACATAAAAAAAAAGATTCCGTCGAATTGTTTCCTTTTTTGAAGTCGGTTAAAAAGATTTTTAAGGGTAACGACCCTCAACGATGGGGTTGTTGCAGGCGATCGGGGGTGATGTGCTGCCGCCGGGCTGGGAAGAGCGGCAGGACGCGAACGGGCGGACGTACTACGTGAACCACATCGCGCGCTCCACGCAGTGGGAGAGGCCCACGCTCACGTGAGTCCTATAGCCTATTTTTGACTTGATAACGTCTTATCGATAACACCAGCTGGACGCACGAAAAAGTGAGCCTGCGCGTGCAAGCGAGAGCGCGGAACAAGCGATAGAGTGGCACGATCGGCCCAAGCGGTGGCAGAGCGCCGGCCGCCGGGCCCGCCGGTCATTCGCGTGCGCTGGTTAGCGGTCATCAATGTTTCTTTATGACGTTATCACGTAAAACTATCGTCCGTAAACCGACTTTACAGACAATCAATTTTTTTAACAAACGAGTACTGAGTGTGTCTCTCGCAAATTTCCGATATTGACTGAGTGAGATGGAGTATGTATGTCTCTCGCACATTTCCGATATTGACAGAGTGACATGGGTCATTTTAGGGGTCGGGCCTGGGACTCTATGTTGTTGGCTCTTCTCAGCAGAATCCGCTTTCCGAACCGGTGGTAGAATCATGACTTGTCATAAGAGCCACAGGTTGGCCTACGTGAAATAAATAATTTTGAATTTGAATTTGATAACGTGAACCAATAGCAACGCAGTCAAAATTTTCGGTACTCGTTTGTTAAAAAAAACAGACTAGTTCTTTTCACCCCTGTATAGAATGCGATGTTGAAGGTGACATAGTTCAGCGAGTCGCCAGACTGAAGTGGGAATGGGTGGGGCACACGTTCGAAGAGCTGATGGTCGTTAGGGTCCTAAGGTGTTGGAGTGGACACCCCGAACCGGGAAGCGCAGTGTTGGCAGTCCCCTCACTAGGTAGACCGACGACATCAAACTAGTCGCAGGGAGCCGCTGGATTCAGGCGGCGCAAGACAAAGGCCTGTGGAAGTCCATGCCAGAGACCTTTGTCCAGCAGCGGATGTCTGTCGGTTGACAAAAAAGAAGTAGAAGATAGCTCATCTTTTCAACGCGGCCACCCGTCGACAACGAGTGGACGCCGAGTGAAGATGCGATACTGTAGGTTTTTTTTTAATCTTATTTATTTTTAAGGGGCTTTTATAGGTGACCTATGTGTGAGCCCCATCAGTACACACAATTTACAAATGAGTATAATAAAATCAACTATAAATACTGTAGGGTTAGTATAAGATTTAATACGATTGATCGTGTTCGTATTTGAATTGTATTGATTAAAGTCACAAATTCAGTACAGCAGATTTAAATTTGGAACATATCATAAACGTAAACGTATAAGAATGCATATACGAAATTGAGCTCTAATTCAAGTTCGGAGATTTCGAAATTACTGCGTCTTATGCGTAGAAGTCAATAGATACTAAGCTATGTATGCAGTGTTTCCACAATGAGTTCCACAAAAGCATACCTAATTATAATTTTTTTTTATAAAGATTATCAGCCAAGTTGAAATTGACTAATATTCTCCTCTCCTCTCCAAATAAGCGGAAAGCTTGTGTTAGGAGTGGGTACGACAATAGTGCAACGCGTGGGGTTCGAACTTGCGACCTTTCAGTTTTCAGTCCGCACCTTTAAGCGTTGGGCTATTGTGGCTTAACAGACACTTGTGGCTTAATTCAACACATGTTAAGACGGGCAGACAGAAAGTAGCCCCATTCCCGCTGGTGGCACCCGTTCACGAGCATGCCGCATGATCAAGTGTATAATATGCTTTTTTCATGAGATTAGCCTTAACTGATTTCTTAAACTTGTGTAAAGGCAAGTCTAAGATCGACTGTGGAATTTTATTATAAAACGTCACGCCCATTCCCACAAATGTCTTTCGGACCCTCTTGAGGCGCAATCGAGGAATCGCGAGCCTGTTTGGATCTCTAACCTGCCTATCGTGTAAATCACCCGTGAATGATGGCATAACACATTTGTGAATATGATGTAAATGTGCGCAGGCGCAACATAAGCATAGAATCGCAAGCCGAGCGCATGGAGACAGCGGTGACGGAGTTCCAGCGGCGGTTCCACATCTCCGCGGACGAGGAGCACGCGCCCACGCGTGGGCACAGCCCCGCGCCCACGCCGCCCACCAGTCTGCCCACGACGCTGCCCGCCAGCCCGCCCACGAGTCTCCCCGCTAACCCCGCCAGTCTCTCCGCCGTGCCTTCTCAGGTCTGTATTACCACGAATGAAATTAGGGGCCTTCAACATCGAATTACGGCTTGACTGACGTTATTCCACGCTTTGGTCTGGATCCTGCCGCATTATTTATTGGCATGTTCCGAAGATCTCTAGTATAGTCTATTTTTCCTTATCTGTCTCAAAAGGTAAACAATTACTTTTATAATTTAAATCGACAATATTTGTTAGCATAGGACGGGGGGGGGATCACTGGCTTAACAATCGTTTTTAATAATAAAATAAAACTAAAATATAGTAATCCGCCATATTAGATTGAACACAAATCAGAGCGGTACCTCACTTCTATGTTCAAACTTTGACAAACTAGTATGAAAAACATAAAAGATGACGTCACGACCGACGCCATGACACCGGCGAGCGTTTTTGCGTGAATTTTAAAACTTAGAATTGAAATGGCAATTTTATCTCGTACCAAACTTTTGTTTTTGTTGAAAATAAGATATTTTTTTAGATCCTTCCGAACATCTTCTTGTAATCAACCTATACGTCGTCGACGTCCACTGCTGGACAAAGGTCTCCTCCATGGACTTCCACAGGCTTCAGTCTTGCGCCACCTGAACCTAGCGGCTCCCTGTGACTCTTTTGATGTCGTCGGTCCACCTAGGGGGGGGGTCTGCCAACACTGAGTTTCCCGGTGCGGGGTCGCCACTCCAGCACCTTGGGACCCCAACGACCATCAGCTCTTCGAACTACCCGAACATCATTCAACAGTTTTTCAAGATCGGTCACCATGGCTATTGTCGATGACTATATGTACCACGGTTTTTCTTAAGGTGGATTATATGGGTCTGCCCGCAAAATTCAAATTTAATTTGGTTTTTCGCAATTTTGTAAACTAATACGACAAAGTAGGCTTATGGCATTCTAATTGCGCCAATGGCAGTGACATCTTCACAGGTTTATATAATAATTGCGAAAACCAAATTAATTTTGAATTTCGCGGGCAGACCCGTATAATCAACCTTAAGGCCGTAGCGGTGGCTTAGAATTACAACTTTTTACGCTAACGAATATTGTCGATGTAACTTATAAAAGTGATCGTAGTATACATATCTATAATCACCTCTAGACAAGACCCCGATATCAGGTGACCATTAACAATAATATAACGAATTCGAATTGCATGTCCATATCTGTGATATATATGTGTAGCTTGACATAGTCGCATGCAATATACATTTAAAATTTGGTTCGGATATTTCCTTAAGTGTAGGTTAAGATTTAAAAAATATTTAAAAAATAATATAAGTATATATATTTAGTATACATACTCGAAAAGTCGATATTTATAATAGAATACGTACGTAATTTTGTAAGAAATTGTGGCTAATTTTGTTGTAGATTTCTAAACTATAATAAATTAACAGGTCTTAATCTAGTGCTATCCCTTTCATGCTCATTGCTCAATGCTTCTTCCGGAAAAAGGATAGCACTATACTTACGAGTTTAGAGATCGTGTACACTGTACAACATAATTTGCCATTTTAGCGATTTTACGTGCTTAAAATGTTTTATTTTGCATAGTGGATCTACTTCAATTGCATGTTAAAATTGTATTGTAGGTTTAAGTTTTAACAATCATAGTATTGGTATACTTAAATAATAATTGAGAGCCCAACTGAAGATAATGTTGAAAAAAAAAAATATAGGAAGCTTTATACGCTTTGTTTTTGCAATCATATTCATTTCAATTTATCTATATTTAAGTTTATTTCAAAGGAGAGTATAATATAACAAAATTTATTTACATTTTGAAATCTATAAACTAACTGTACTAATATTTTCTAATTTAATCCGAAATCATTGCAGTGTTGGTATAAGTTACAAAACATTTTTTTTTGAATAAAATCGATAAATAATCAATTTATTCAAAAATGTATTTCATTATGGTCAAGGCATATTGCTGTAAAGAGGAAGCGAAGTGTCGCGTGATTAATAAAATGTTACAAAGTAAATTGAACTTTATCTTTATGTAATATAGATGTTAGTGTGAAATAAAATGAGAACGACTCGTGAAAGCGCATTAAAGCATGCATTCACTCCAGACTTGTCGAGAAATCGCCTCGCACAAACACTTCTTTTTCTTCTTCTTCTTCTTTATCAACCGATAGACGTCAAAGGTCTCTTGCATGGACTTCCACAGGCCTCGGTCTTGCGCCGCCTGAATCCAGCGGCTCCCTGCGACTCGCTTGATGTCGTCGGTCCACCTGGTGGGGGGTCTGCCAACACTGCGCTTCCCGGTGTGGGGTCGCCACTCCAGCACCTTGGGACCCCAACGACCATCAGCTCTTCGAACTATGTGCCCCGCCCATTTCCACTTCAGTATCGCGACTCGCTTAGCTATGTCGGTGACTCTGGTTCTCCTACGGATCTCCTCATTTCTGATTCGATCCCGCAGGGACACTCCGAGCATAGCTCTCTCCATCGCCCGCTGAGCGGTCCTGAGCCTACTTATGAGGCCCTTAGTTAGCGACCATGTCTCTTATCCGTAAGTCATCACTGGCAACACGCACTGTTCGAAGACTTTAGTCTTCAGGCACTGAGGAATTTTGGACAAACACTAGTAAAATATAATAGAATAGAAATGTTTTTATTCAAATAAACTTTTTTACAAGTGCTTTTGAATCGTCAATGAGTCTACCACTGGTCAGGAATGCCCTTCCTGTCGAGAACCAGCAAGAAACTCGGCAGTTGCTCTTTTCAAAACAAGTTTACAATATAATATAGATATTATGCTATGTATGCAGTGTTTCCACAATGAGGAAAAAAAGGATTTACAGGTTGATCATTACCTACTGTCTCATGAATCGCTGGAATAAATTATATCCACGCTTTTTTGTAATTTATATATCTCTCTATCTAGATCTAGTACGTAGGTACATAAAGATTTCTATATTCTTTGCAACAAATTATGCCGCGGCTTGTCATCTCTGCAGCTATGTGCCTTGAGCCTATGATTTTCATCTAGAAGTTATTCGTTGCATGGGCTTTCGCTGGGACATTGGAAGACCATTCAATTTAATTATTTTACTGTTTGTATTATTGTTCAAAAACCATTTAAAGATGGATAATAATTTTACAAAGATGTTTCACATTTTATTGACAAGAGTTTTTGAAAGAAAATGGTTAAGAAATTACGTCATTTTTTAATCCCCCTATTCTTTAATCTATATTAGTCTGAATTATTGAAGTACAAACGGCTCAAACAACGGTTTCTATATTAAATCTGTCGATTAGCTACATAGCAACATTGTTATTTGTCAAATTTTAAACTTTTTGATAATTAACAACGTTGCAAGCTAACCTATCGACAGATCACAGATAGATTGAATAAAGAAACTGGGCGTTAAATCAATTTTAAGTGTCACAACTCTTGGAACGAAAGTTGGCGACCGCTGGATGCGCATACGCAGGATTAACTAAAAAAATAGTTCGAGACAACTCTGTTCGATCAATGCACATATTTTGTGTTTTTTTAAACAATCCAGTACGTTATAATGATATTATTATCATGCCACTTATGTTCTGTAGTACATTGTGATCTAATAACAACATAATCACAAAGACATTCGTGCTCACATCACACTAATATTATTTATTGGAATTTAGAAGCGAACAATCTGCGAAAATGTCCATAATATAAAGGTACAGATTCGTTTGTACGCGAAACCGAAATTGAACTAAATTATAGTGATATTTTCCATACGAAATATTTTTAAAAGAATTTCACTAATAGTAACGCCAATTCGAGTAAATGGAATCGTTATGAGAGTTTGCATTAATCAGTCAATTTGAATGGTTTTATTTGTCAAATACCTACTTTGATCGTAAGAATCTGTTAATATTTTGTGGACAACTGAATTTGTAGTACATTATGTAAATTGTTCTGATGGAGAAGTATTCGCATATTGTCCGTTTATTTGAATTGGATTCGGGTGTGATTACAAAAACATCGTGTTGTCCTCACTTGTCATAGACAATTCGGCACTTGCTGACTTTTAGGTGGCGATGTTATTATAAAATTATAAAAAAAAAAACAATTTTAACTTGGCCCATATTTGAGTCCAGAATATTCGATAGTTTAATTGATTAAATCGCATGCTCTAAAGTGTAGATGGCAAATCAAAATTGATGCTCTTTTGTATGAAAAAGGCAAAAAGATATTCGTTTAGCTTTTCCCAATTTAGTTTAGGGAACTATATCAGAGCTTCCGAGTGTATCTTTTTGTTTAAAAATCATCTTCACAGAGTTACTGACAAGCATTACAGTTAAATACTAATTAGAATTTTGTAATTTTGCAAATCTTAAGATTTACAATTGATCGCTCAAGGCTCAGTTGTAGGATTGGGTAATTTTAGGAATTTAATCAATTTTGCAAAATCTTAAGATTTACAATTGATCGCTCAAGGCTCAGTTGTAGGATTAGGTAGTTTTAGGAATTTAATCAATAATTACAATACAAAATATCTAGCAAGAAGTATCAATTCGAAATCTCTAACAGGAGGAAGTGAGTGATAGGCGAGCTGAATCGACTGAAAACACTCCTTACTCTACGCCAATCCTTTCGCCGGAGCTGAGAGACCAAGTTCCTGTCGAAACTACAACAAATATAAGCAATGACTGTGATAATAACTTAAGAGATAATCAAAACGAGGAAGACGATGT
This sequence comes from Oeneis ivallda, assembly GCA_029955525.1. Taxonomy (NCBI): domain Eukaryota; kingdom Metazoa; phylum Arthropoda; class Insecta; order Lepidoptera; family Nymphalidae; genus Oeneis; species Oeneis ivallda. The sequence goes on along the minus strand of JARPMR010000017.1, from coordinate 2,159,607 downwards.
GGTATGTGCGAACGAAAATGTTATACGTGCGCAAGAGACGGCCACTACGCAAGAGATTGTCGAAAATGCTCAAGATTCGACCAATGAGAATCAAAATTCTAGTCAAGAAACGGTAGAGTCCGAAGTGAATGAGGCTGGTAACGAAACACCAGCACGCGCTTCTAATGAAGATAATGAAGTTATCAATGACACGGGATCCAATGGAGCCCTAGATCAAGACTTGGACGATAGAGATGATAGGGATTATGATGCGAGGACAGAAATCGAGGAAATAACGTTTGGGAGGGAGAGGACTTTTACTGAAGACACTGGGGACGATTCGACGGAATCCTTGACGTTTGATGAAAACCATTTCAGCACGCCCACGGGAGGGGTCACTCCGGAGAGGCGACAGTCTACCTCTAGACGCAGGAGGACTACCGCCAGCTCCTTGGACGACTCGGAGGTAAGCTGCCGACGGGTTTGCGGGCGTGACGTACAACGGTTGGCTTATATTGGCGGTGTTGCGATACATTTTGTGTGGAGCGGCAATGAACATCAAATCCATAAAAGGAATATTACATTTCGCATTCCTCTCTCTCGTGTATTCTTTTCAATGATTGTAAATATCTCAGATACTTTTGACAAAATGTGGTCAATTATTATCATCGACAATTAAATTACGGACATTTTAGATATAGTTTAATTATGATATACTAAGATTTTGCTAGATAAAAAGGGCGAAAACTACTATTAACTATTATCGCTCTTATTCTCTATAAAAAACTAGGTATATGATGCTAAAAATATGTCTAAAATATCCTTTATTTAATTGTCGAGGATAATAATTGACCACATTTTGTCAAAAGCATGTGAGATTTTTACAATCGTTGAAAATATTAGAATGTGTGAGAGAGAGGGATGCAAAATGTAATAGTCCTCTTAACCTCACGGTTTAAGGTGAAAACTGAAAGGTCGACGTAACTCGCACCGTTGCACTATAGTCGCACCCCCTCCGAACAGAAGCTTTGCTTTTATTTGGAGGGGAGAGTGCAATTATTTAATTAGTTAAATTCGGCATGGCTAATATTCTTTAAAAAAAAGTAGATACACATTCTGATTCGTGCAAATTCCGTTTTATACAATGTATTTATGTGGACTAAATGAACACGTCTAAAAATAGTGTTTTTAGAAAAAGCGAAATTGACAAATTTGCTATTAAATGTTAAATATTTCGTAGAATGTGGGTACTATTATTTAAGAAATGATAAGCTAAATTGATTTGGATATTGGATGCATTCCAAAAATTTTGATTTTTAAAGGGTAATAATTTGGTTTAATTTAATTTTTTAAATCAATCGTTATTATTGGCTGAACAGTTGTTACGTTCGGTACAGTTGCTAAAACTGTACGTTTGAGCGTTCAGCCCCCCGATTGTCTAAAAGTTGCCGATAAAATCGTCAAAGTTAGCGTCAAAGTAAAATAAACCCTAACTGCATTGAATTACAGCTCAATTTCGTGTAACCATACTCATATGTTTAGGTATGTACGATACCCTATTATACAAGAATTGCCGATATTTGATCGGCAATTCTTATTTCTTACACAATCGCACTTCTGTTCTGACTGTTCCACACAAAATGACTTCGCCACGGCGATAATATAGGCCATCGTATCATCGTCCAGTGTTTGTGTGCGTTTTGTTTCATTCATAATAATCAAAACATGACAAAGTTAGGTTAGGTTAAAGATGTAGTTTCAGCATTTCTGCACCGCGTGTCTTGGCCCAAACTACTCGCTTGTTACCACGTTTTGTGCTTTGGGCGATTGTCTATGAGTGTTGGACATATAGAGGATCCGATATAAAGAATATTATTTCTAGTGTTGTTCCTATTTTTCTACGATCACTGATTTAAAATTATCCAGCACCAGTAATTTCACCAGTGATGCAAAAATAACTCTCTTAGTACGGATTTATCAGCGTATGACGTAACCTAAATTATTTAGATGTAGATGACGTACCTACATCATCTAGATTTAGATGACGTAACCCACATAATTTGAAATTTAGATGACGTAACCTAAATCATCTAGATTTACATGACGTAACCTAAATCATCTAGGTTTAAATGACGTAACCTAAATCATCTAGATTTAGATGACATTGACGTAAACGTTTGTGAAAATCAAATCGTTAAGTTTCAGCTAATTCGCTCCTATTTTGTATTAGGACGAATCTTATCACCGTTCTAGTCTAACTATTCCATGACTCGTAAACAAAGTCGAAGTGAATTTGCCTTCGTTCTGAGTTTGTATTTTACTGAATAGCACTGCTGATGGCAGTGATAGCCTAGTGGTTAGAACTGCGGTCTCCTGTTAGGGGGGGTCGCAGGTTCGATCCCGGGCACGCACCTCTGATTTTTCGGAGTTATGTTTCTCATGCTTCAACGGTGAAGAGTTCTATATCATGATATCAAAGGAATGTGAAGTATACCAATTCGCATTGGGCCAGCGTGGTGGACTATGGCCCATAACCTTTCTCTGAGAGGAGACCTGCGCTCAGTAGTGAGCCGTTGATGGGTTGCTGATGATGATGATAACTGCTGATTTTTTTTTGTAAGCACACTTAGTGGTTATTGAGTATTGGGTAGTTAACTAGTACAGTTTATGCATTGAAATAATGTATCAGATATACTCTATATGTCCATGTTGAGGACATTGTGAAGGACAACAGGCGTTTGTGACGTTTTTACCCGTGCTGTACGCTTAACTAACACCACGCTAAAATACACCCACTAAAACCTAAGACCCACCCACTACATTACACTATAAGAGCGGTTTCAGACTAGCGTATTTTTTCGCACGTATAAGCTCGTATCGGCTTACGCGCTTATTCCGGCGTGTTCGCTCGAACCGGTGTGCGCGCGGCGAGTCGCTTGTATTGGCCTCTCCACATTCCCGCGCGAATCGCGCGCGAAACCGCGAACCACCTGCGGAACATGAGTGTAGTACCGTTTCGCGTATTCTTCACGGCTCCGCGCCGCGACGCGCGAACTTGGCGCGAAAGCGACAAGGCTCCACATTCGCGGCGGTAAATAAATTCCACTCTATTATATTCTAATAAATATTCTATGTTCAAAACATCTACTTACCTTGTTCAATTTCGGTGGATAGCTACCATCCACCACCTTCGTTTTTTCCCACTTCTTTTTAATTACTTTCTTTTGTTTAATATAAGCGTAATAAATAAATCGCTAAATGCACAAAACAGCAACTTCAGCGTCCATATAAATGTTAAGTGCGCGAACTATACTGTTAACCTGACGCGAACGTTTGCGAGAGTGGAACCAAGAGTTTTTTGCTACGATCCGCGCTGGGATGCACGGCGTGAATTGCGCCGTGAATCGCGCGGGAATGTAGAGATGCCTTACGAGCTTATAAGCGCGTCAACGCTCATAAGAGTTGCGCGTGTGGCAAATGACGCGCGACAACACGCGCTTCCATAAAAGAGCTTATACGCGCTGAAAAAACGCTAATCTGAAACCGCCCTAACTGAGACCTGTGTGCTGACTAGAGACAGACAGTAAAACGAGACACAAATATGTCCTGACATAAATCTGTCTCGTTTTAACTTTGTCTTGAGTCTCAATAAAGCGATACTGCGGTCTTAAGATTTCAGGCTATGACATTCAATTTGAACTGTGCTTTTTGACACATTCCTTCTGCGTTGGCTATCTATAGAAACAATAAACTAGCGGCACGCTATGATGGCCGGTTTGACGTTTGTCCGCTCATGAAGTTCCGTATTAATTGATAACGACTTTGAAGGAAATAATTGTATTACTTTATTGACGATAGTGATGTGCAGAGATTCATAAATTTTATCGAATGTAGTTCTAGGTTTAGGACTCAAAATTTATTTATTAAATTGATTTCTAAAATGTATACAAGTGTAGAAAAATCAGTTTGCACCATTTAAGGGGTGAATGTACTTGTGAATATGAACAATTTTCACTATGTGGACAAACCTCTGAAATCGCAAAAAAATATCAGCTGTTTCATACAAAAGGTAAAATTTTTATTTTTATATGATATATACCACAACTCGGCATTTGGTTTTCTAAATTGAAAATTTTTAAAAATGGAATCTAATACGATCGTCACATAGGATCGCTGGCTAGCACAACTACTACCTCCGGCAAACTCGCGTCAATGCTCAATGCAAAACAAAGCAGTTTCGAATTGACGTTGCTTCGAAAAGTATAAACTGTCAGTGCAATGCGATTGTGATATAGTTTTGACCTGGCTTTGGATTTCAAATATTGATACTGCATTACTGTTGACCCTTGCTCGTTAATTTGGACTCTGTTCAAGCCCTTTGTTGTGGATTTCGTCGATATGACCGAACGTACGCAGAGAACTGTAAACCTATTTAATCAGGTACAAAAACAAAACTTAATTGTTTTTTGTTCGAGAATAAATTGACATTCCACATCACTATTGTAATGTGTCAAACCGGCCATCATAGCGTGCCGCTAGTGTAGTTATGTATCATTGTTATGTATGCAATAAATTAATAATTAGTACAGTCGAGACAGTTAATATCGAGAGTTTAATTTTCAATACGCACGTGTATTATACAATGGTGTCATTACAGTTGTAATTATCACTCATTATCACTAGTAGATACCTCGCATGTACCACAGTTTTATCTAGGTTCTACCATTACATGGTTCAAAATAAATTTTTACCTGGAACTATTTAACTTTATAATATGGTGACCCCGAAACAGCTGTTTCGTATAGCGGCCATATTGTCTGGTAACGTTTATTTTTTTTTTGAAAACGTTCGAAAATGTAACTAAGTATTCCGATGCTAACAGATGCGGTTTTGCGCCTACTAGTCCAGTCGACAGGTAGTTTCAGATGGAAAAAGGTCAGAATTTAATAAACTTTGGGATTTTGTTTGATTTGAGGAAAAACCGGGAGAAGGTCGAAAATTTTGCAGCTTTCCCCACACCCTCCTCTTTTAGCACAGGGTCCTTGAGGTCCAAAACTTGAAAAAAAAGTTAATTCCTACCTGAACAACATCCTAAAGTTTCATTAACTTCCGACCTTTTTGGAGTTTACTCCTTAAGAATCGATTTTAGGCGCCCGGTATGAGAAAAATCCGAGCAGTAAAATCAATTTATCAATGACCTCGTTACGTTTTTCTGTTACGTTTTTCACAACGATGCAAATTTCTACCCTAACGTTGAGTAAATAAGGTTGGTTTTCGTGCGATAAAGCTTTCGCTTCGGGTAGCCGAGCGCGTAGCGATCGGGTCCCCGAAGCGAAAGCCCTCGGTCGGGGCGCGCTCGGACCCGAGTCACGCGTAAACTCCAGTCGTGCGTCGGAGACCGGAGCTGATACACACTTTTTTCCACCAAACCCCACTTTTTCCTACCTGTCGACTAGACTATACAACTAACTTTACTCATCAAGCCGTGACTGTCAACATTTGAAAACAGTTGTGTAGAATAGAAAGTTTTTTATTCAAATAACTTACAAAAACACTTCTAGAACAAGCTCTCTGACACTTAAATTAAGGGCGCTGGCACACTAAAGCCGCGAATCTAAGCGAGACGAAAGGGGTAGGTTGGATGTGTGTGTTAGAACTTACGCTATGCTTCTGTCCCTTCCGCTTCCGATTTCGCGCCAAAAATGTGCTCCAGACCTTAATTTTTCCACACGAGTTAAGTTAGCACCAAGTATAATACAAAAACTTAGATGTTTTTTAAAGGTGATTTCATATTAGTGTTACTAGTTTTGTGACCTCCCTGGCGTAGTGGTGAGCGCTGTGCATCAGTGGAAGGTTCCGGCTTTTATTCCCGACACGGACAAAATAATCTGCAATCTACGACTGCGAGCCACGAGGAGCCAATTCGCTCAAAAATGAACCTTACCTGGTGTTATAAAAATCTGATATTGAATAAAACAAAATTTTTAAAATAAAAAAAAATATTCTTTATGATTTTTGATTTTGTATAAATACGCTAATGCTCTCTTTTTCTTGCCATAAGTTTAAATAAAGAGTATCTAAGTTAGCTACCTTAAAATTTTTTAGACTAGATGAACTTTATATACAAAGATATCGTTAGCATTGTGACGTATTTGCTACTGCTATAATTATGCTTTTCATTTATGTATTTATTAAGCCATTGCATAGTTTTTATCGCAGGCTTTGAGCGCGGCGACCGAATCAAGAAATTCCGTAACGAAAATAAACCTAACACCCCACGTCGTTTCAGTTCGGCAGACTTCGGCACGGTGTTTGTGTGCGTGCGACTAGAAAATGCTATGCAATAGCTTTACCGCGGCACTCCCTGAGTGCCACACGTATTTTATATCTCAAGATTTAGAATCCTAAGAGTCTCTATCTTAAGGTTGATTATACGGGTCCGCTCACGAAATTCAAGTTTAATCAGGTTTTTCGCAATTTGTAAACTAATGCGACAAAGTAGGCTTATGGCATTCTAATTGCGACCATGGCATTATCATCTTCACAGGTTTATATAAAAATCTTTACTTGAAAGTGTCCAGTTTAAGAAATTAGTCAGAATATCGAGTTGGACGTGAGTTCACAGACTCACAAATTAGTCGATATTCTGACTGATTTCTTGAACTGAACACTTTCAAGTAAAGATTTTTATATAAACCTGTAAAGATGATACTGCCATCGTCGCAATTCTTTGAGTATTAAACCAACACAGGAGAGGACTTGACCCCTAATTTATTCGCAAAAAAGTCTGTCAATTACGGTGGGGGGCGAGGTAGCACACATGAAAACTTGCTTACTACAGTTGCATTTTTCCATCACGTCGCTATGCACGCACACAATATAATTAGCAAACACTACCTTAAAGTATATGCACACTATCACATTCACACACAGGGACGCTCTATCATTACATGAAACAATCGCATCATTTGTGTAAACATTTTAGGGATTTGACACTATCGATTATCGACTTTCGATAAGTTTTTCTAATAATTATTTACAACAGAGTTACTTTATTCGAGAGTAAATTTTTTTGTTCGAGATCTTTAACATGGTAGGTATATAGAAGCGCTAGGAAACGAGACTCTTGCCGTTATTTTAGTCATAATATGCCTTTGCTATTAGATTGACTCTTTGTAGGCTTTTAGTACTTGCGTAAAGATACAGCTAGAAACTTTGGACTATATTGACGCTGGAAAGCGATCTAGCTTATTTCGAAAAATAACAAAATGACTTTTTTATATATTTGGAAGAAAAAGATACTGCGTCGGATTGTCGGATTTTCGTTTTCCTATGACATTATTTTTCTAAGATACTATGTTGACCTTCTCTGCATGTTTATATTATATATTTTTTGTTATTCCACACCACACCACACCATCTATTTTTCAATATTATACAGATACTTCAAAAAAGTTATCAATACTTTTTAGCAGTGCAGTGCACTTAGGCGAACCTACTGTAAGGACTTAGGATTATCTGATTATTAACAGATTTTGTAGATACCAAGGTATTTACTCCGTCACTATACTCTCAATCTCATGCTGAAAGCATGCTGTAGGTACCACAGTATATCACCTTAGAGCAGCTGTTTAGTTATGATTTAAGGTTATAAGCCACCAGGGAGTGCTGTACTTTGTCATAGGTTTTTAATAATATTGTTTATTAAGTTGAGAGACATTTAATTTTTATTTGAATACGTAGTGGGTATTAATATTGAACACATTGATTTTTTAAGTAATCTTGTTTAAATAAACATACAGCATTTTTAATGAAACATCATTTGTTTTATTTATGTTTAAAGCGAAATTTACGATGTATCTATTTCTAAAAAGTATATTAAGTACAAACTCTTAGGACTACATCATGTTTCCTTAAAAATAAATACAGCATAATTAGCATTTCAGAGTTTAGAGTTATTTCGTGGTTTCATATGTTTCAAATACCAAGTTACAGCAACATTGCTTCTTAAAATTGAAAAAGTATTAGTCGAAATTGATATAAAACTAATGTATAAAACTAAAGTAATTCTACTTTAGAATTATATAATTAGTATCATCTGATGTGTTACTTTAAAAAATATGCTTTTTGAAAAAAATCTGCTCCTGATAGCTTATTATGAGCTGTTATGATTTTTTAAAACGTTATTGGCTCTGGTTTAAAGTTCACTTTTTCGATTTACAAGATCGTTTTCCAGCGTTGAATAATATTCTCTCAGTCCAGTATGGAGGAAACATAAAAAGTAAAAACTGAACCCTAAAAAAAAATGTATTTAAAGTTATGATTGGTAAGTTAAAACTTGTACCTACATACTTTACTTGGAAGGCTTATTTTTTTCATCTACTTCATCTGAACGAAGTGTATATTTGTTTGTAATGCTAGGCTGCCGCCATGGCTATAGTGGCCACCCCATCTGTAATAAAACACCGCCAAGCTATTTAGCTTTCCGGTAAACCTAGCGGGATGAATAAGAAGTATGGGTACTTTAATTCAATTGCCAAGTTTTAATGAACCAAATATGTATAGAATTTAAATATTTTTTTTCGTCAATGAACCATTAGTAAGACGATAAAAATATCTCGGTATAAATAATTTATACAATCCCCCCACCAATATCGACATATGAAATCTTGCTGTCCAGCCCTAATTTTATTGCGGTGTGGCCGACTTCATAAAATTAAAGTCCTAATTTTCGAGTAAGAAAGACTTACGTAGAACTTATCATTATTATTAAACAATTTTTTAGTCTCGTTTTCATTATTTTTTGTATTATACATATTTGTAAAAATCCTTTCTTAGCGGATGCCTACGTCATAGTAGATGTGCCTTGATAGATCAGTGAGTCAGTCACCTTTTCATTTTATATATTTAGAAAATCATATCACACTGGTTATATGGAAATATATACCTATAACTTTTGAAATAATTGAGTAAAAAAACTAATTTTATGAATTCGCTGAGTTTATGGAGCTCTAGCTGCATCAATGCATTTTAAACAATAGTGGGAGAGTACCAGCCAATCAGACACCATTGCGATCGTTATAATAATGCAATCATTTTAACCGACTTCAAAAAAGGAGGAGGTTCTCAATTTGAATTTTTTATATATTTGTTATCCAATTATTCCGCCAAATAATGAATGGAATTTGATAATTTTTTTTTGTTTAGTAAGGCATCGTTCAGAGGTGGTTCCCATATAAATTTTTGTTGATATAATGTTAGATGTTACTCCATAACTACGTCAAATCTGAACCGATTTCAATTTTTTTTGAAAGAACGCATAATAAGGTTGGGCCTATTTAAAAGGTGAAGAGAAGATGATTCATATCTTCGGTGATGGAGGAAGGAACTCAATGATTAAGAGCAAATTGCTCGCAATCAGAGATATACACAAAAAAGCTTAAAATAATAATGTAAAAAAAATATCTTTAAAAAACCGACTTCATACGCCGATCGGGCAAAGTTGGGCTAGCGTCGCGCATTAGTTTCATCATTTATATTTAGGCCCGCCCGACTTCAACATACATGTACAAATTAAAATTGTTTTATACTTTGTAGTGGCGTTTAAAGTCGGTTTTATAGAAAGAATTTTTTATCATTATTTGATAATCCCACAGACGATCAAAGTTTGTATTTATATATCTAGTCATATTTTACTTAAAGCTTATAAATTAGTCGTTCACCCCTTCCTATTCTATCGTGATTTTAATTCTATGGGATCAATTTATAATGCAGTTCATGAAAAAGGTCTCTAAACGAATAGTAAGTAGGAAGATTAATTTTCAATATATTCCCCAAATTATTTCATGTACGTTTAAGTAGCAACATTTTCAGATCGACAGTTTTCTTAAGTTTTCTGCATAAGTATTGCATTATTTGGATAAAATAATACATCAGAAGTAAATAAATGTTATCCTTTAGTAAACTGGATGTTTTAAATATTTTTTTTAGAAGAAAATACTCTCATATTCGGCATTTATAGCGGAGCTCATTCCCCGCTAACCATACGTAGTTGACAGGCGCGTGACTGGAGTCAAACAGTTTTATATAACGAGTATGAGCACTGCTCATACCCAACTTACAGAGGGGTACGCGCGTCAATTCTTCTCCTGTGTTGGTTTAATACTCAAAGTCGCAATTAGAATGCCATAAGCCTGCTTTGTCGCATTAGTTTACAAATTGCGAAAATCCAAATTTTTGAATTTCGCGGGCAGACCCGTATAATCCACCTTAAAGCTGTGAACTATAGACAGCACTCTCACTCAGCTCAGAGTAAAAACGAGACAGATTGATGTCAGGACATATTTATGTCTCGTTTTGACTCGGGGTTTTTTTAAAAAGAATATGTAATATTAGGTTGGTTTTATTTTTTAACAATAATAACTAATATTAAACTTCGATGCGTTTCAACTATTCGCCGATCAATCCGACACATATACTTTCTAGCTAAACTACATTTGTATGGAAATTCGAGCTTAAGGGAGACTCTTAAGAGCGTTCTTGAGACAAGTCGCAGAGTTTTTCAATCTATTGACGATTTATCTAGTGGTTGTTGGTTGTATTTAGCCTGTTTTTGTCTTTGCATGTCGTAGTTAGTTGTACGGGACAGTAATATTATCTACATACTCGTATACCTATGGTGTCTCAAAAAAGACCATCGCCTCAGCTTCCTAAACTATATCTTGTGCCGCTATGATTTCCCATTACATATAAATTGCTAAGTATACATATATTAATACAAATATTATGATTAGGCGCTTTAATATAGTGAGATGTAAGATAAAATTTATATTATGCTAGAAATGCTATCCTATTGAAGGCTAATTCTGTAGTCCAATAGATACCTACTCTGTTTTTATAGGTTTAAGCTAGTTAATTTTAAGTTAGTTACATCAAGGGCTAAAACAACTGCAGTATTAACTGCAATATTTTTTCCTTAGTTGACTTGCAATGAAAATTTTAAATGGGACTATAGTATGAATGCAATATATTTGTTTTCGCCGCTCAACCATGCATTTGCAGTGTAAATAGCAAATAAATAGTAAATATGAGAGCGGTTTCAAATGGGATAAAATTTTTTTCCTGTAATTTTTATCGATGTTACACCATATATTAACCATTTATTATTAAATTTAATAAATTGAAACCAAAAATATTCACGAGATGTTTAAAATTGCAAAACGCACGATAATTTCGGTAGAGTTTGTTCAATAAGTCAGTTTACATGGGTAAATTGAAAAATGGGTTGTAGCAACACTGAAAGAGTCATTAATGAATCAAACGGTTTTGATGCTTTACCTTTAAAGAAATCTGATTTTAATAACAATAAACTATGCACACATTAATGTGAAAATGTGAGGAAAAAGTAACCCATGCATGTAAGTAAATTGACATATTGAACAGACTATGTTTCATTATGTTGTGGAAATAGAAGTTTATTTATAATAATGAAAATAAATAATTTGAATTTGAATTTGAATTTGAATAATATGCTATGTATTTATGATAATAATAAAATTTATCCTCTTCGAAGTGCTTCAACTAAGATTATTGAGAATCGACACTAAAGCGCCAGAAAAAGCGATTTACATACATATCTGAGATTTGTTTATAATAATTATAGTCAACTAAGGAAAAAAATTGTAATTGTTTTTTGGTCACCGCAAAAAAGTGGTATTCATTATAAACCAAATGTTCTCAGGACGACACAGATGGATCTTCGGAGAGTACGAGAAGTACATCTAGTACGAGCCAGAGTCAAAATCTTCCTAACAGTGATGGTAAGAATTTTATGCACTAACTTTTGCCCGCGACTCTATCCGCGTGGAATCAGGCATTTAAAAATCCCGCGGGAACCCTCTGTTTTTCTGGAATAAAAAGTAGCCTATATCATTCTCTTAAATTATCGACCGAGCGAAGCGAAGGTCTTTGAGTTAACTAGGGCGATTTGCACTTGTCCGTCCGTCCGTCCGTCTGTCAGAGCCTTATAACTTTTGAATTACTGAACGTAATTACTTCAAATTTAGATATAATATGTAAACCGATGGCCTCCAGCCGAAAATGGCTTAAAAAGTTATAAAAATCTTTATTTCAGGGGGGCTCTCATAGAAGCGAATGCGAAGTAAAAAAAAAAAAATCGCGTTACATAAAATTGTTACGTATCATTTTAAAGATAATTTTGAACTGAGTACAAAAATATTTTTTTTTTAATTTTTCCCTTAAAATTGACGAAATGGGGGGCTTTCAAAGTGGCGATTTTATACGCTCGCTTGAAGACGCTCTCTAGAAAAATCCGCTTTGGATTTTCAAACTGATTTTATGTTTTTAGGTCACTTATATCCTGTACTTGAACAACAAATACTAAAATTATATGAATATTATAAAGAAACGAGATTATTTAATTTTTAATGGGCGTCAGTAATTCATATAGCATCAACATAGCTTCACAATAATGCTAATAGATGGCGCAGTCAGTAACTATTCCCATGGAACTACGAGTTAAATTCAATGTTTGATAAATAATTCAATGTTTTCACTAACGTTCCCTAACCTTTACGGGCTACCTATAAGTTAGGTGATTGATGTTTTCTGTCAACTTATTTATCACGATCCTGTACGGGACACCTAAAAGGATATTGGGACGGATGTTAGGACTTAGGATTGTATTTAGGAGCTACCTACGTTAAGAGACTCCTACTTAGGGGATGATTTAGGTATGTTTGGTGAAAACGGGCATAATAATAATGTCAGTTTTGGTTATCATGTATCGATTGAATGAATAATCATGGGATACCGTTACCGCGAGGTCTCAGTTCGGGGCGAACCACTAGTATAATATAATTAAAGCATAAGCAATAGCCTATTCGCGGGGTCGCAGGTTCTATCCCGGGCACTCAATTGTCTTTTCGGAGTAATGTGCGTTTAAGAAATTAGTGCGAGTAACTATACTCTATCCACCGAGTCAAGTTAATACGGAAAACATAGACTTGTTTGTGATTGGTCAGCGATAACCGTTAATGCATTGTACAGACTACGTGTATATTTTAGTCTGATCGTGGTACCCGTACTGTGCAGACGCGCTCATATTTTATTGTTATTGTTCCGTGACCTGGCGTGTACTTTGGACTGTTGGTGCATTCATTGTGACTTGGCTTGTGTATTGGACTCTGTGATCGATTGCTTTCTGACAACTTGGCGCTTGTGTACTGGACTTTTCGATTGCATTTTACGGACTTCGTACATCTGTAAGAACGAACCATGGCGGACATTTCTAATTCTGATTTTAATGGTCTTAAAAGAAAAAAACGTCCTTTTGGTAGTACCGAAAAAACTATGATATGGAATATGTATCAGTCCATGAGAAATGCAACACCTTCCGCTTCATACAATGATATTTCGAAAGCTATTGCTTCTTCCGTCGGAATCCATTGGGCTTCAGTTCATAGAATTGTGAAAGAAAAAAATAATGATGGTATTTTGAAATCTCCCAAGAAAACGAAATATACTGAAAAACATTGGTTTCAAATTTAATAAACGCGGCAGAAACAGCTTACTACTGGATCGTGATGATATATTCTTTTGGCGCCGAAATTATCTTCGAGCTATCAAACATGCAAGAGAAAATCGGCAAAAAATATACTATTTGGATGAAACATGGGTGAATGAAGGACACACTACGTCAAGGGCATGGGAAGACACAACTGTGAAAAGCAGTCGGGATGCATTTATTAACGGTTTAACAACGGGCTTGAAAAATCCTTCAGGTATGACTATTTTCTACACAATAATAATTTCATTTATCAGTAATATAATAATATGGGCCCAATTCGTTTTACTATTCTATTTATCTAAAAAGTTTGCGATATCTTATCTGCAATTCTTTTGTTTGTTACAGGAAAGGGCAAAAGACTAATAATAACCCATATTGGAAGCGAAGATGGGTTCGTCGACGGAGGTCTGCACGTGTTCGAATCAAAAAAACAAGGGGATTATCACAAAGACATGAACGCCGAAGTATTTGAAAATTGGTTCGAATTAATATTAGACAAATTAGATGATAATTGTGTGATTGTAATGGATAATGCCTCCTATCACTCAAGAAAAACTGAGAAAATACCTACAGAAAAAAATAAAAAACAAGAAATTATCGACTGGTTAAAAGAAAATATTACGTTTGATGAGGATTTACTAAAAAGAGAACTGTTAAACATAGTTAAGCAACACAAAAAGCGATACGAAGCACGTGCTGTAGATGAAATGGCAAAAGCTAAAAATAAAACTGTTTTAAGACTTCCGCCGTATCACTGCGAGTTAAATCCCATAGAATTGATTTGGGCTCAAGTTAAAGGTAAAGTTGCCGCTGAAAACACAAATTACAAAATGGCGGAATTACGAAACCTTTTGAATAACGCGATTCAAAATATTAATGCCCAAAAGTGGCAAAATTGTATCAAACATGTACAAGAAATAATAGAGCCAAAAATGAACGCAATGGATAGGAATGTAGAATTAAAGACTGACAACTTCATAATAAATGTAGAAAACGATAGCAGTGATACGTTGTCGGATAGTGATTAATATATTTTGAATTATAATAATTACGTAAATTATAGTGAAAATAAATGATGTAAATATTTTATTACTCTTGTTTTTTTCCCTTCACATTAAATACATTAATTTAATAAAAGCTTTTTTTATTTATTTTAAGAAACTTCTACTAGCCCAATTTTTCACCTACTTATTATATTACAAAGGCAAGTGTAGTCGTGGGAAGAAAGCTATTTTTTATTTAAGAGTAGCGCAGTGTGTACGTACATTCAGAATGGTTTACGCCCACTGACTTTTTTTGTCTTTGTCATTTGTATGGGATTACGTGACAGAGAGAGCGCTATATTAACTTGACTCGGTGGATAGAGTATAGAACATGCTTCAACGGTGAAGGAAAACATCGTGAGGAAACCTGCACGCCTTAGAGGTTTTCCGCCAATTCGCATTGGGCCAGCGTGGTACCCTTCTCTGAGAGGTGACCTGCGCTCAGTAGTGAGCCGTTGATGGGTTGATGACTTGATGATGATGATGATGATGGTACATAATTATACCTACAAAAAATCATGTCGATCCGTTAGTCCGTTGCTGTTCTATTTTAAAGCTCTATATTACCGAGACTAGAAACGGTATTTAAAAAAGAATATTGGGATTGCTTTATAACATTTTAAAACTTTATTTTAAATATATGAAAATATTTCGCTCGAATTCAACGTCGCAATCATTAGTAAAACACTTTTTGGGGTTCAGCCCCCCCGATTGTCTAAAAGTTGCCGATCAAAAGCATATTCATTTGATGGAATTAGCGTCAAAGTAAATTAAACCATAATTGCATTGTATTAAAGCTTTATTTCGTGTATACTATAAGTTTAGGTATGTACGATACGCTCCATAACGCTACTTAAAATCGGTTGTACTGAATTTGTGTCTTTAAATCAATACCGTCAAGGAATATTTTACTTTGACGCTAATGCCATCAAATGAATACGATTTTGATCGGCAACTTTTAGATAATCATGGGGCAGGCATTAATTAGTTGTCGATTGTTTTTCCCCAGGTCTACCCCCGGGCTGGAGCATGCAGCGAGCCCCCAATGGCAGGATATTCTTCATCGACCACAACCAGAAGACCACCACGTGGATCGACCCTAGAACAGGTATTGCTTAACGTTCCCTCAAATATGGTTGATCGAGGCAGCAGCTGGGTCATGCGTCATGCTCGTGGACGGGTGCCACCGAAGGGAATGGGGCTACTTCTCGTCTGCCCGTCTTAACATGTATTGAATTGTAAGTAGGTATGCTTTTGTGGAACTTCCCCTTATTGTGGAAACACTGAATATATAGCATGGTATCTATTGTAAACTTGTTTTGAAAAGAGCAACCGCCGAGTTTCGTGCTGGTTCTTCTCGGCAGGAACGGCATTCCGAACCAGTGGTAGACTCATCGACTTTTCAAAAGCACTTGTAAAAAAGTTTATTTGAATAAAAAACATTTTTATTCTATTTTATTCATACATTGTGAAACCCTCAATAAAGGAGTCATCTTGCATTTAGACCTTTTATTAAATCACTAGCTGATGCTCGCGACTTCGTCCGCGTTTATATACTTTTTATAATCCCTCGGGAACTCTGATTTTCAGGGATAAAAGTAGCCTATGTCACTCTCCAGGTCCTCAACTATACCCATGCAAAAAATCACGTTGATCCGTAGCTCTGTTGCGGCGTGATTTAAGGACAAACCAACAAACACACTTTCGCATCCTTACTAATATTATAAATGCGAAAGTGTGTTTGTTTGTTGCTTTGTTGGTTTGTCCTTCAATCACGCCGCAACAGGGCTAAGGATCGACGTAATTTTTTGCATGGTTATAGTTGAGGACCTGGAGAGCTACATAGGCTACTTTTTATCCCGGAAAATCGAAGGGTTCCCGAGGGATTATAAAAACTAAATCCACGCGGACGAAGTCGCGGGCATCAGCTAGTTTATAATATTAGTATGATATTAGCACACCTGCTCAACCGTACCTTTGGTTGCAGGCTGCGCGTCGAGTCTGCCCAGCGCGGCGGCGGCAACGGCGGGCGCGGAGGCCGACGGCCTGGGGCCTCTGCCGGAAGGCTGGGAGGAGCGCGTCCACACTGACGGGAGGATCTTCTTCATCGATCACAGTGAGTCGACTGCACCGTCCACTTTGTATATATATGTGAGAGATTATTAGTCTATACAGGCTTGGTCGTAATTACTAGTTCCATGACACGAACATACGACGTGACAAAGAGTTGACGTAACACAGATATTTCGGGTTGTCCATGCTCTGTGGTACAAGTAAAGGTGTAGTCTGTGGTACAGTTCAAAGACGAATTAACGTTGTGTCAATCAGTGATCCCATGGATTGTTCTCTGGGAATCCTAGGCGCCATGCGAGCGTACTGATTCAAGCAAACAACAACTTAACACTTGTTATGCCCGCTCCTATGGTCAGTCCTTTACCTATAAGGCTACCTTACTATGGAACTTCCTCCCCTTCGAAATGAGACACTCCAAATCACTCCCTATTTTCAAACAGCGTCTGAAAAGTCATTTTCTTTCATATATATTTACATTATGTATATTTATATATTTACTTTATTTCATATATTTTTTTTATGTATGATATACATATAATATTATATTTATGTATTGCATTATATTTTGTCATATTATTTATTTTACTATCTTGCGTCACCAATGTGGGAATCTCTCTACTACTCCGTATGCAGCGCCGTGTTCTCTATCAAGGTTATAGGGCTTGTTAAAAGAGGTTACTCCGTGACTTTAAATATTTAATCAATTGCACATTAATAATAAAATACAAAATTACTAAACCCTACAGTGGAACAGTGTGACGTGTGCGGCCGGTAAGGAGCAACTGACTCGCAGCCAGTTCAAAAACGTTTAATAAAACTCGGTAGACAAAATGCTCGCTTAGCACATAAATCAAATGTCCGCTACATCACACCACCCCAAATTTTTATCTTGATAAAAATTAACACACAAAAAAAATCTTAAACTATGCACACAGTAATAAATTTATTCCAACAATTATACCAACTTTTATTTTTGACAACCCTATTAATGATCCAGATCCGCTTTAGCTAACAACTCTAATGTGACTCGACCATTATAATGTTATTACATTGTTCGTTTCACTTTCGACGCACGGCACATATCCTATTGCATCACACTACTTTGGCTGACGTCACCACTACCTGGGCGGGAGGCGCCGGGGTTGCTACGGCAGGATTACGCTGCTCTGTCGCTAAGCCCGTGCCGTCCAACTGTCGTCGCACCCAACGTTTCGCATGTCGGTTACACTTGCTTAATAGCCAAACTATTATGATGAGCGTCAGAAGTGCTAAAATCCCAATAATAAAATTTGCTTCTATCTTCTAATGAAAAATAAAGTTTGCGGATCGGGGTCATTTCACAATAATTACTAATAGCTTAATTGTTATACTTAGCATTCTACCTAAACCTAACTGGCATTTTGCTGACCCGACCACTGCGCGTCGTACGAGTTATAATTGGGGTCGGCAAAATGTCGTCACTGCTAAGTCGGCGCGTTTCCTTAACTACTGGTTCACCCGGCGTTTGTCGTGAATTTTTAACATCCAGGACAAACGCTGGTTTTAACCTATCAATGGAGACAAGTGCTTGCCTGTTGGGTAACTGTATTACATACCCTTTGTCCAACCGCTTTATGACGTCATACGGCCCGTCATAAGGGGGTTGCAGACACTTCCTCATAACATCGTTTCTTACAAACACTTTCTCGCAGTCTTTTAAGGCTGGATGAACGAATATAGTCCGGGAGTCTCGTTGGGTATCAGGTTTTGGTCTTAGGCTACTAATTACCTGTTTCAACTGCCTTAGGTATTCCTCACCGTCCGTTATTTTGCCATCCGATGGTTCGAAGAATTCTCCAGGGAGCCTTAGAGTTCGCCCAAAGGTTAGCTCGGCGGGACTTACCCCTGTGTCGCTACGCGGTGCTGCACGCAGTCCCATCATCACGGTGTGCATTTCATCGACCCATGACCTATTATTCGTTAACCTCGCCATTAAGGCGGCCTTAAAACTACGATGCCAACGTTCTATCGCACCGTTACTTTGCGGATGGTACGGTGTCGTCCTTAACTTATGTACGCCTAGGTATTTCATCAGATGTCTAAAGAGATTACTTTCAAATTGCAAACCGCCATCGGAGCTTAACCTAGAAAATATTCCATATCTGACGATCCATCCCTCGTAGACGTGTTTAGCTACCGTTTTTGCGCAAATATCCTTAATGGGGAATGCTTCCGGCCACCCTGTTTGCCTATCAATCATCGTGAGGCAATATCTATATCCTTCCTCAGAAGTGTTAAAGGGACCGGTAATATCTATATGTACATGACACATCCTATCTACCTTTTCGAATTGTCCTAATGGTGACATAGTGTGTCTGTGAACTTTTGCTCTTTGGCACTCTATGCACGACCTAGCCCAAATACCTATATCCTTATTCATCCCAGGCCAAAAATAATTATTAGATACCATCCTTCGCGTTGTTCTAATGCCTGGGTGGCTAAGATTATGAACTGCCTCGTATGCAGTACGCCTAAACTGCTCCGGTAGGTATGGTCTGGCCTTATCGTCTCGCAAGTTACAAACAATCGACTGAGGTCCGTTAGGCAAATCTATTTTTATTAGTTTCGTATTACCGTTTCCTGCTCCAAGCATTCCAGCGAGCTGTTTATCGTTCGCCTGGGCCCGTGCTACTTCAGCGAAATCGAGTACTGACGGGCACGAAATCGTTTTGACCCGCGATAACGTGTCCGCGGGCGCGTTTTCATCGCCTTTCAAATAACGAATATCCGTCGTAAACTCACTAATAAATAACAACTGACGGGTTCTCCTCGGCGTTTCTTTGCTACTCCCTAGCTTTTTGAAAGCGAACGTTAACGGTTTATGATCTGTATACAATATGAGATCTCTACCTTCGAACATGTTCCTAAAATATTGCACTGACAAATAAAGCGCAAGAAGCTCCCTATCGTAGGTACTATACTTCTGTTGCGTGTCAGTCAACTTCCTCGAAAAGTAACCTAACGGTACCCATTCGTTGTTCACTTTCAGTTGTAATGTTCCACCGACGCAACTATTTGATGCGTCTGCCATAATCGCAATCGCCTGACCTGAAATCGGATACGCTAACAATGCGGCGTTCTGTAAACCCAACTTACATTGTTCGAACGCTTAAACAGCATTTTCTGTCCACACTATACAACTTTTGTCACGCTTCTTTGCCCCGTGAAGATACTTATTTAATTCTGCCTGATATTGGGCTGCCTGGCGTAAATGACTTCTATAAAAATTTACCATGCCGAGAAATCTACGAAGTTCCTCGACCGTTTTTGGTCTGGGAAAGTCTACAATAGCTTGGACCTTGCTTGGCAGCGGCCTTAAGCCATTGGCTGTAACCTCATGACCCAAAAACTCGACTTTGTCCTGCGAAAACGCACACTTTGCTAAATTAATCGTTAAACCTACTTCCTGTAATCTTTCAAAAACAGCCTCTAAATGTTTTTCGTGCAGAGTTCTATTTTCACTAGCTATTATTATATCGTCTAAATACGAAAAAACGAATTCCGTTTTATACTTCGCGTATTCGGGGTTATTTTGCTGAAAATTTGCCTCTAAATCCTGTAAAACATAATTATTCATAAATCGTTGAAAAGTCTGCGCTGCGTTTCTAAGACCGAAAGATAAACAAGGCCATTCGTATAAACCGAAATTTGTGATAATCGCGGTTTTTTCTACGTCTTCCCTCGCTATCGGAATGTAGTGATACGCCCTGTTGATATCGATACGGCTAAATACTTTCTTATCCGCTAAAATAAACGTAAAATCTCTTATGTGAGGAATTGGGTATCTATCGGGCTTTGTTATAGCGTTTAGCGCTCTGTAGTCTCCGCACGGCCTTATATTTCCATCTTTTTTAGGTACTACGTGTAGGGGGCTCGCCCACGCGCTCTTCGACGGGGGGCAAATACCCATTTCCTGCATAAGGCGAAATTCTTCTCTTACCTTTTTATATCGGTCTGGTGGTAGTGGCCTTGGGCGCGCATGTACTGGTGGACCTGTAGTCTCGATGTGATGTCTCACGCTGTGACGTGGTGGTTCTTTGAACGTCGCTGGCTTAGTCAATTCAGGGAACCTACTTAGGAGAGAATAACAAGGATGAGACTCGGCTATAGTAAAAATCGACGTATGCTCCGAGTTAACTATTGTAGAAACGACGTACAAATTAGTTTCTTGATCTAACAATCGTTTGTTCCTTAAATCTACTAACAAATTATACTTAGACAAAAAATCCGCTCCTAAAATAGGTTGCTTTACATCGGCTATCACAAAGGTCCATTTAAAAGCACGACGCAAGTTTAAATTTAACACTAAAGTTTTGGTACCGTATGTCTGTATTTCACTACCGTTCGCGGCGTAAAGTTTATATTTTTCGTTCACTGCACTGTTACGCACGGATCTATGAGCTTTAGGTAACACTGAAATGTTTGCTCCTGTATCGATCAAATATCGCATACCATTGTCCTTGTCTGTGACGCATAAGCGGTGGTTTCCTAATTCGATGCAGGTACCCACCGGTTCTACCTGCATCTTCTCTAGTTTTCCTGACTCTTCTTCCAGCTGCATGGCTGCTCGCATCGGTTGGCCCTTCCTTTGTACCTATAGTGGTGCACACATAGCCAGTCCGGGCTATCCGGTGTCCGTCTCGACCTGCTGTTGTCTCTCTCTCGGGAACGTGTACGTCCGCGGAACCTTCCGCGACCTCGATTGCCTCGCCAACTTGACCTGGAACGGTCCATCTGGTCTATCCTCGCGCTGAGCTTAGCTATTTCTGCCGCCAACACCGACGTAGTATTCGACGCTGTGTCTGTTGTCACTACCTCGGCGACAGGTTGCG
Source organism: Oeneis ivallda (assembly GCA_029955525.1). Taxonomy (NCBI): domain Eukaryota; kingdom Metazoa; phylum Arthropoda; class Insecta; order Lepidoptera; family Nymphalidae; genus Oeneis; species Oeneis ivallda. The sequence goes on along the minus strand of JARPMR010000017.1, from coordinate 2,138,053 downwards.
GCCTCATACTCTCCATAAATTTATCCGCTATTACAGCTAGACGGTCTAAGCTTTTGGCCTCGGTTGCGGCTAGAACTCCTCGGGCAGCTGCTGGTAATAATTTTTGCCATAGAACGCTTAACGTATCGTCACTTATCTTGCCTCTCGCGAGATCCTGCATCCTCCTGAGTAAGTGACTGGGCTTCTGGTCTCCTAGCTCCATCTCTCCTATCAGCTTCTGGATCTGCCTATTTTCGGATTCCTCGTAAATTTCCAGGAGTTTGCCCTTGAGTACCTTGTACTTCCGTTCCTCGGGCGGGTTGACCAGGATGTCTGTCACCTGCTGTATGACCTCTTTGCCTAACTTCGCTACCACCATATTGTACTTGGTGTCATCGCCAAGCTTCTGCGGTGCCAGTATCGCCTCCAGTTGAATAAACCAGACCCTGGGCTGGTCTGTCCAGAACTCCGGGATCTTGGATGCTAGCGATATGGATGCTAGTCCCGAATCTTCAAGTTTTAGCACGGTCGCTGGTTGCGTCATTTTTTAAAAGTCTTTCGCCGATTTACACTGAATTTAATTAATGTCTTTATTTAACTTAAAACACTGTCCACTTGAGTTGAGTTGCCCTTTTCGTAGAACCGACCGCCTTAAAAACGCAACGACGCAAATTTATTTACACGTGTAACCTTGATAGTCCGACGCGGTGGTCACCAGTTTAGAGGATATTCTTGCGTCACCAATGTGGGAATCGCTCTACTACTCCGTATGCAGCGCCGTGTTCTCTATCAAGGTTATAGGGCTTGTTAAAAGAGGTTACTCCGTGACTTTAAATATTTAATCAATTGCACATTAATAATAAAATACAAAATTACTAAACCCTACAGTGGAACAGTGTGACGTGTGCGGCTGGTAAGGAGCAACTGACTCGCAGCCAGTTCAAAAACGTTTAATAAAACTCGGTAGACAAAATGCTCGCTTAGCACATAAATCAAATGTCCGCTACACTATAATCTATAATAATAGTCTATAATGTTTATAACTTTCCTCGATCTTACCTTGCACTATCCCATTTTCTTTGGCGTTTTCCTCTCCAGACAAGGGTTGCCTGGAAGAGATTGCTTTTGCAATAAGGCCGCCTTTGCACCTTGTACTTATTTTCTTTTTGTTGTATTTCAACCATTATTTCTTGTTGTGCAATAAAGAATTTTCTATTCTATTCTATTCTATCTTCTTCTTCTTCTTCTTTATCAACCGATAGACGTCCACTGCTGGACAAAGGTCTCTTGCATGGACTTCCACAGGCCTCGGTCTTGCGCCGCCTGAATCCAGCGGCTCCCTGCGACTCGTTTGATGTCTTCGGTCCACCTGGTGGGGGGTCTGCCAACACTGCGCTTCCCGGTGAGGGGTCGCCACTCCAGCACCTTGGGACCCCAACGACCATCAGCTCTTCGAACTATGTGCCCCGCCCATTTCCACTTCAGTATCGCGACTCGCTTAGCTATGTCGGTGACTCTGGTTCTCCTACGGATCTCCTCATTACTGATTCGATCCCGCAGGGACACTCCGAGCATAGCTCTCTCCATCGCCCGCTGAGCGGTCCTGAGCCTACTTATGAGGCCCTTAGTTAGCGACCATGTCTCGGATCCGTAAGTCATCACTGGCAACACGCACTGTTCGAAGACTTGAGTCTTCAGGCACTGAGGAATTTTGGACGAGAAGACATCTCGGAGCTTCCCGAACGCAGCCCAGCCGAGTTGGATTCGGCGGCTGATCTCTTTCTCGAAATTGGACCTACCTAGCTGGACTGTGTGTCCCAGGTAAATATACTCGTCGACAATTTCGAGTGCAGAGTTCTCAACAATTACTGGGTGGAGCGGTGCATGAGCATTGGACATGATTTTCGTCTTGCTCATGTTCATTTTCAGGCCCACCTGTTGAGAAACCCTGCTGAGATCGTTGAGTATTGTATTGAGGTTTCTCAGAGTCTCTGCCATGACTACTATGTCATCGGCAAATCGCAGGTGAGTGATGTACTCGCCGTTTATGTTGATGCCAAGCCCGTTCCAATCCAGAAGCTTAAAGACGTCCTCCAACGCAGCGGTAAAGAGCTTCGGGGAGATAACGTCTCCCTGTCGCACTCCACGCTGCAAGTGGATTGGCCTCGTAGTCTGGTCCTGTATACGTACTGACATTGTGGCGTTTTCATACAAGCACTTCAACACTTGGATATACCGGTAGTCAATCCGGCATCTCTGCAGCGACCTCAACACAGCCCAAGTTTCCACCGAATCGAAGGTTTTCTCATAGTCCACAAACGCTAAGCAAAGTGGCTGGTTATACTCTTCCGTCTTTTGTGCAACCTGCCGCAGCGTATGGATGTGATCTATGGTACCAAAGCCTTTTCGGAATCCGGCTTGTTCGGGAGGCTGGAAGTCGTCGAACCTACGAGCGAGACGATTCGTAATGACTCTCGAGAACAACTTATAAACATGACTCAACAACGAGATGGGTCTATAATTCTTCAACAACTCATTATCACCCTTTTTGAAGAACAGAACCACCACGCTCCTGTGCCATGCTTCCGGCGTTGTGCCCTCGTGGATGACGGAATTGAACAATCGCTGAAAGATCTTAAGTACCGGTTTTCCATCCGCTTTCAGGAGTTCCGCAGTGATTCCGTCATCACCTGGCGCCTTGTTGTCCTTGAGCTGTTTGAGAGCCATTCTAATCTCGTATAGGCTGACGTCCGGGATATCTTCGGTATAGTGTCGGGTCAGTTTGGCTCTGGGATCTTTCGCCAAATCTTCAACAGGTTTTTGTGTCGTGGTATATAACTGTCCATAGAACTTCTCAACCTCTCCCAAGACCTCAGGTCGAGAAGAGACGAGACGGCCGTCATCAGTTTTCAACCGCGTCAGCTGGCTCTGTCCGATAGACAGATCTCTCGCGAACACTTTTGAGCCTTTGTTCCGCTCAATGGTATCTTTAATACACTTGGTATTAAAGACACGGAGGTCGCGAGTTTGTGCCTTAGAGATCTGCCTATTAATCCGCCGGTAGGCAGCCGCGTCTGCCGATGACTGCAGCCTCATCTCTTGTCTCTCCTTCATTAGCTTGAGAGTATGGTCAGAGAACTTTTCGATTCTTTTCCTGCGATGGGTCTTAAAGAATTTAGACCCCACAGTATGGACAGTTTCCACGAACCTGTTGTTTAGATCGTCCACAGAAACGCAGTCTGCTAGGCACTCGAATCGGTTCTGCAGTTCGAGTTGGAAGTTTTCGGGATTTTGGATATGAGCACGAGAAGGTCGGAGAGTGGACTTCACCAGTCTGGCCCTTTCCAGCTTTACATTAATATTCAACGTGCCTCTTACCATCCGGTGATCGCTACCGGTTTTCACCCTATTGATCACAGAGACATCATTGAATATGTGCCGCTTGGTCGACATAATGAAGTCGATCTCATTTCTCGTGGAACCATCGGGACTCAACCATGTCCATTTTCTGTGTGGCCGCTTCCTGAAGAAGGAGTTCATCATAAAGAGGCCCTCCTTCTCCATGAAGTCGGCCAACATTTGGCCCCTTTGGTTCCTTCGCCCATACCCAAAATGCCCCACTCTCGTCTCTGCACCGCTTCGTTCGCCCAGCCTTGCATTGAAATCCCCCATCACAACACTGTAATGAGTGGCAGAGGCGTGTATGGCTTTTGATATATCCTCATACAACGCCTCTACCTCCTCGTCAGAATGTGTCGATGTCGGTGCGTAGACCTGTATAACCTTCAGCGAATACCGTTTGGTATTATTAGCTATTCTATAAGCCAGTCACAATATGATAATTCTTCCTACAGTTAAATAATCCACTTTGAGCAGTAATTTCTTAGATCAGGATATTTAAACCAGCGGTTCGCCGCCGTCGTGGTGCGCCGGTTGCCAAGAGATTGTTTTCTAATGGCTGCCTCGCTACCATCTACGCAACGCTCCGCTAGAGGGCCTGCCAGTGCCCTCTGGTTATAGACGCGCTGTCATATTTTTTATACATTATAGGCACTCGCTTGACCACTATCACACCTAATGGAAAGTGATGATGTGGCCTAAGGTGGAACGCGTTTGCCTAGAAGATGCTTATTCACTCTTGCTTTAAAGATACCCAAATTGTACGTGTTAGGAAACACAGATCTCGGATGAGCGTTCCAGACCCTAGCCGTGCGAATCAGAAATGAAGACTTGAACCGCTTCGTGCGCGTGGGTGGTATATCAACGATATAGGGATGGAAGCCCCTCCGATGTCTTGCAGTGCGGTGGTAAAAAGGTGAAGGGGGGACAAGGTCGAAGAGCACCTGAGACAGAAAGTAGCCCCGTTCCCGCCGGTGGCACCCGTTCACGAGCATGACGCATGACCCAGCCATTGCTTCGCTCAACCATATTTGAGGGAACGTAACAACCCGCATCACACGACACCACCACAGAAATGTTTAGAGAGAGCGTGACATACTTAGGTTACCCATGTCAAGGCGGAGACTACCCATGTTAGGCCCACTTGCAGAAACGCCGAGTTCGCTAACCCAGGATTAAATTTGTTATTTTGACAGATACTGTATACGAAATCTTTCAAATCTATCATTTTAACTCAGAGTTAGCGGCTAACTCTGGGTTAGCAGAGTTCAGCAAGAGGCCCTTAGATACTTAACTATTATTGGCCCAATTTCATCCATCTCCTACCAATTGGCCAATGTTTCCTTTTGTTGCAGACACGCGAACAACGCAGTGGGAGGACCCGCGACTGTCCAACCCGCAAATCGCGGGCCCGGCCGTGCCCTATTCGCGGGACTACAAGCGGAAATACGAGTACCTCAAGAGCCAGCTGCGCAAGCCCGTACGTACAGTCTTAAACGTTTATAGGACGAATCCCTGGCTCAGTGGTGAGCGTTGTTGCCTTCTAACTGGGAGGTCTCGGGTTCGATTCCCGGCGGGGTCAATTTGGGAATTTATAATTTCTGAATTGGTTGCCTGATAGAGATCGCTTCGAGATAAGGCCGCCGATTGTACGCTGCTTCTTCTAAGTTACTTATATGTATGTTGTTTTCCTTTTTTAACCGACTTCCAAAAAGGAGGAGGTTCTCAATTCGGCCGGTATCTTTTTTTTTTCTATGTATGTCCACCGATTTCTCCGGGATTACTGGACCGATTCGCGTGATTTTTTTTATTCGACAGAGGATGTTTGCGAAATGGTCCCATAAAAATGTTAACCTTCAACTCCTCAAGCCTGATGCTGCAGGGATATTGCTCACCTAAAATAAAGAGATTTAGGAAATGTCGATTACGAATTATTATTGTAGGTAACAAGTATGGACTACATCTTGGAGCTCCAGGTCCTTGCTCCTCAATCCTGATGCTGGAGGGTACTGCCTACCTAAAACTATGGGGATTTAGGAAATTTCGATTACGAATTGATATTGTAGGTAACAAGTATGGACTACATCATGGAGCTCCAGGTCCTAGCTCCTCAATCATAGGATACTACACTTAAAAGCTTAAAATAAAAATTCTTTTCAAAAAACCGACTTCTAACGGCACTACAAAGTATAAAAATAATTTTAGTTTGTCCACGTTTGTTGAAGTCGGGCGGACCTAAAATACAAACTATGAAACCGACTCGCGATGCTCGCTCGACTTCTACAAACGAGTCTCTCATATTGTGTAGCGTCGCGCATCGATTTCATAGTTTGTATATAGGCCCGCCCGACTTCAACAAACGTGGACAAACTAAAATTATTTTTATACTTTGTAGTGGCGTTAGAAGTCGGTTTTTGAAAAGAATTTTTTTCTTTTGGTGTACAATAAAGAATATTTCAATTTCAATTTTCAAGTAATTATTATAATCACGAATAAGTATTTTCAGGATTATTCGCCTCAGGATAAGATAAACGAATTTCTTATTCCATGCGAACATAGCTGCTGCTCAAAGCTAGTTTATTATATTATTTGGTTTTCATTTAAATGCCATTATATAATATTTAATTTTTCCACAGAGTAACGTGCCGAACAAATTCGAGATCAAAGTGAGAAGAAACTCCATTTTAGAAGACTCCTACCGTATTATTAGTTCTGTTAGCAGATTAGATCTACTCAAGACCAAGCTATGGGTCGAGTTCGAATCGGAAGTTGGACTAGGTATGTCTGATTCTGATATCAATTTTTAAACCTTTCAACAACCTGCAAAACACAGGATTTGACAGATTGCCCATACAAAAACTGTCAAAAAGTCAATTTTATTCGTCGGTAAAAGTTTACTTGAAAGTGGTGAAACAGGTCCTTAATGTCATAAAAATAAGGTGCCTACTATGTCAAAGACCAAAATAAAAAAAAAACGAGTGTACTTTAGACCACACGACTGAAGTAAAACTTACGAAACGCAACTGGCTGTGAGAGAAAGAGAGAAAGAAAATGTGTGCTCGCACCTCTCTCTCTTGCCTCTACATTAATATACGAAACGTTCCTCCCTCTCTTTCTATCTTCACTAACTTATATCTCCCTCTCCACTTCCGTTTGCCTTGCCGATCACACTTTTCGTAACGCATTCACCAGCTTACTCCCCAAGTCAAGCGTGCGTAAAGAAGTTTTACTTCAAAAATAGTACCAATAAAAAATTGAGAAATCATAACCTTCTCCTTTTTTGAAGTCGGTTAAAAAATAGCTATGTAATAAACATAATTATGTCATTAAATAATTTTAAATTTGGGATCGGCACAGACTACGGCGGGCTGGCGCGCGAGTGGTTCTTCCTGCTGTCGAAGGAGATGTTCAACCCGTACTACGGGCTGTTCGAGTACTCGGCCATGGACAACTACACGCTGCAGATCAACCCCAACAGCGGCGTGTGCAACGAGGAGCACCTCAACTACTTCAAGTTCATCGGCCGCGTGGCCGGCATGGCCGTCTACCATGGCAAGTTGCTCGACGGTAAGTACTCGGCCATGGACAACTACACGCTGCAAATCAACCCCAACAGCGGCGTGTGCAACGAGGAGCACCTCAACTACTTCAAGTTCATCGGCCGCGTGGCCGGCATGGCCGTCTACCATGGCAAGTTGCTCGACGGTAAGTGCTCGGCCATGGACAGCTACACGCTGCAGATCAACCCCAACAGCGGCGTGTGCAACGAGGAGCACTTCAACTACTTCAAGTTCATCGGCCGCGTGGCCGGCATGGCCGTCTACCATGGCAAGTTGCTCGACGGTAAGTGCTCGGCCATGGACAACTACACGCTGCAGATCAACCCCAACAGCGGCGTGTGCAACGAGGAGCACCTCAACTACTTCAAGTTCATCGGCCGCGTGGCCGGCATGGCCGTCTACCATGGCAAGTTGCTCGACGGTAAGTGCTCGGCCATGGACAACTACACGCTGCAGATCAACCCCAACAGCGGCGTGTGCAACGAGGAGCACCTCAACTACTTCAAGTTCATCGGCCGCGTGGCCGGCATGGCCGTCTACCATGGCAAGTTGCTCGACGGTAAGTGCTCGGCCATGGACAACTACACGCTGCAGATCAACCCCAACAGCGGCGTGTGCAACGAGGAGCACCTCAACTACTTCAAGTTCATCGGCCGCGTGGCCGGCATGGCCGTCTACCATGGCAAGTTGCTCGACGGTAAGTAGCTCGGCCATGGACAACTACACGCTGCAGATCAACCCCAACAGCGGCGTGTGCAACGAGGAGCACCTCAACTACTTCAAGTTCATCGGCCGCGTGGCCGGCATGGCCGTCTACCATGGCAAGTTGCTCGACGGTAAGTGCTCGGCCATGGACAACTACACGCTGCAGATCAACCCCAACAGCGGCGTGTGCAACGAGGAGCACCTCAACTACTTCAAGTTCATCGGCCGCGTGGCCGGCATGGCCGTCTACCATGGCAAGTTGCTCGACGGTAAGTGCTCGGCCATGGACAACTACACGCTGCAGATCAACCCCAACAGCGGCGTGTGCAACGAGGAGCACCTCAACTACTTCAAGTTCATCGGCCGCGTGGCCGGCATGGCCGTCTACCATGGCAAGTTGCTCGACGGTAAGTGCTCGGCCATGGACAACTACACGCTGCAGATCAACCCCAACAGCGGCGTGTGCAACGAGGAGCACCTCAACTACTTCAAGTTCATCGGCCGCGTGGCCGGCATGGCCGTCTACCATGGCAAGTTGCTCGACGGTAAGTGCTCGGCCATGGACAACTACACGCTGCAGATCAACCCCAACAGCGGCGTGTGCAACGAGGAGCACCTCAACTACTTCAAGTTCATCGGCCGCGTGGCCGGCATGGCCGTCTACCATGGCAAGTTGCTCGACGGTAAGTGCTCGGCCATGGACAACTACACGCTGCAGATCAACCCCAACAGCGGCGTGTGCAACGAGGAGCACCTCAACTACTTCAAGTTCATCGGCCGCGTGGCCGGCATGGCCGTCTACCATGGCAAGTTGCTCGACGGTAAGTACTCGGCCATGGACAACTACACGCTGCAGATCAACCCCAACAGCGGCGTGTGCAACGAGGAGCACCTCAACTACTTCAAGTTCATCGGCCGCGTGGCCGGCATGGCCGTCTACCATGGCAAGTTGCTCGACGGTAAGTGCTCGGCCATGGACAACTACACGCTGCAGATCAACCCCAACAGCGGCGTGTGCAACGAGGAGCACCTCAACTACTTCAAGTTCATCGGCCGCGTGGCCGGCATGGCCGTCTACCATGGCAAGTTGCTCGACGGTAAGTGCTCGGCCATGGACAACTACACGCTGCAGATCAACCCCAACAGCGGCGTGTGCAACGAGGAGCACCTCAACTACTTCAAGTTCATCGGCCGCGTGGCCGGCATGGCCGTCTACCATGGCAAGTTGCTCGACGGTAAGTGCTCGGCCATGGACAACTACACGCTGCAGATCAACCCCAACAGCGGCGTGTGCAACGAGGAGCACCTCAACTACTTCAAGTTCATCGGCCGCGTGGCCGGCATGGCCGTCTACCATGGCAAGTTGCTCGACGGTAAGTGCTCGGCCATGGACAACTACACGCTGCAGATCAACCCCAACAGCGGCGTGTGCAACGAGGAGCACCTCAACTACTTCAAGTTCATCGGCCGCGTGGCCGGCATGGCCGTCTACCATGGCAAGTTGCTCGACGGTAAGTGCTCGGCCATGGACAACTACACGCTGCAGATCAACCCCAACAGCGGCGTGTGCAACGAGGAGCACCTCAACTACTTCAAGTTCATCGGCCGCGTGGCCGGCATGGCCGTCTACCATGGCAAGTTGCTCGACGGTAAGTGCTCGGCCATGGACAACTACACGCTGCAGATCAACCCCAACAGTGGCGTGTCCAACGAGGAGCACCTCAACTACTTCAAGTTCATCGGCCGCGTGGCCGGCATGGCCGTCTACCATGGCAAGTTGCTCGACGGTAAGTGCTCGGCCATGGACAACTACACGCTGCAGATCAACCCCAACAGCGGCGTGTGCAACGAGGAGCACCTCAACTACTTCAAGTTCATCGGCCGCGTGGCCGGCATGGCCGTCTACCATGGCAAGTTGCTCGACGGTAAGTGCCACAGATCAACCCCAGATCACCCCGTGGGTCACCGGTTTACTAACATATTTGTCATGGGCTCCTCAATAGTACAGTTTGGCTAAAAAGAGTAGAAAAAGTTAGGGATGCCATTGCTGTTAATTTATCTTGTATCTAGCGACATGAATAGTACCAATCTAGAAGTCAAAAACAGCACCCCTTAATAGTAGAACTACGGAAGATTTAATTGGTTTTCAAGTATTCCAGAATCATTGTTACAAACTTTAACGCAGCGTAATTAATGCGGTTTCATCCGCGTGGAAGTTTTAAAAAATTTACCTTTCAATTTAGTTAAGAGATCATGAACAACCGAATGAGCAACCGATGTTCAGCGCCGTAATACGATCAGTATTCTTGACACATTCCATGCATACATCATTTGTATGATAATTAGGTATGTGTGTTATATTGCAACATGTCTATATAGTCTCATTATAAAAAGGGTTAAAATGTGTTTTTTGTTCCAGCATTCTTCATCCGTCCATTCTACAAAATGATGTTGGGCAAATCCATTGAGCTGCAGGACATGGAGTCCGTGGACTTGGAGTACTACAATTCCCTGATGTGGATAAAGGTACAGAAAATACGAAAATCAAAACAATTGCTTTGCATGAATTAAGTTCTTGCGATTACTCTTCTCTATAAAGCGTTAATAATGCCCTTTAAACCCGCTATAGCCTCGTTGTTAAGACTTCTGACCTCTTAAGACTTTTCGAGTGATCTGGACAGGCACGCATCTCTGGTCTTTAGAAGTTATGTACGTTTGCATAAGTATCACTTGCTTTAATATCGTGAGGAAACCTGCATGCCTGAGTTTTCCATAATGTTCTCAAAGGTGTGCGATGTCTGCCAATCCGCACTTGGCCAGCGTCGTTGACTATGGCTTCAACCCATCTCATTCTCAGAGGAGACCTGTGTCTAAAAGTAGGCCGGCTTTACTTGATGGACGATGAAAACGTGTGAGGGACCCTACCCACAATTTTTAAAATTCGTGATGAAGGCTGATTCTATGTATTAACATTATTAGATAACAACAAAGAGAAGAACCAACGCCGCTTCTGTGGTCGTTGCCTTTTTTCAAGCAAGTGGTGACGTAATTTTCACTGGCGAAATATCTTCTACACAATTTTCAAATCGTCTAATTTGCCTGAATGAATGATGAACGAATGAAATCTTCGTTCATTCAATACTTTACGGCCTTTGTAAGGTTTAAAGATTTTGCGACCTTTTTGTAACTTTACAGGAGAACGACCCATCGGAACTGTACCTGACGTTCGCAGTAGACGAGGAACAGTTCGGCAAAACTATCCAAAGGGAGCTGAAGCCGGGCGGCGCCAATATATCCATAGACAACGAGAACAAAGACGAATATATTAAGTAAGTTGTATATATTAAGTATGCTTAAGTTTCGTATGCCATTTTCGCTGGTCATAGATTTATTACAGACATATCTTCAGCCCACTCACAAATACAAGCAGCCCACTCTTGTATTTATCGGTTCCCTATTCCCTGAAATCGGCTGGTTATCTTGCAAATGTAAGCGGTGTGTCTCCTCCGTGCCTCGGAGAGTTCGTAAAACCGTCGGACCTGCGCCTAATCTCTCTCTGCCCCCCGATTATCTAAAACTTGCCTATCAAAATCTTATTCATTTGATGGCATTGGCGTCAAAGTAAAATAAACCATAACAGCGTTAAATTCAAATTAGAGCGCAATTTCGTGTATGCATTCTCATTTCTCATACGTTTAGGTATGTATGATACGCTCCATAACGATCCATGTTAGAATCGGTTGTACTGAATTTGTAACTAAATCCATACAGTCAAGGAATATTTTAGTTTGACGATAATGCCATGAAATGAATAAGATTTTGATCGGCAATTTTTAGACAATCGCACCTCTGGTCGTGCCGGATTTGCGTCTACGCTGTGTTTCTGCAGACATTCGCAGAATTGTGCACAATAACATCTCCCGCTCAGATTGCGATGGATCTACTACGCGTTCGTTTGAAGTTGAGCCCTGCACCATAGAGTAAAGTAATCGACGTAGTCGTAATTCCTAGTTCCATGCCGACAGTACGGACACAGTATAGGATATGCAGTAGTTTGACACCTTTGATCTAGATTCTAGAGGTACTACGCGTTACAAATTTCCCCTAGCTTTCTCGCGCTTCCCCGCACCGCACCTCGAATCAGACCCACTTAGTAAACCGCTCGCGAAGCACCGCTTATTAAAATAAATTTCATATTCAAATTCAAATTATTTATTTGCACAGATTGAGTAGTACAATGGTGTTACATTATAATAAAAGTCCTTACAATCTGCCGGATAGGCTTGCAAAAATAATATTTAATAATAATTCTTATTCTAAGTTAACGTATTAAAAGTTGAATTTATTAAATTGAACTTTGGATATTAGGAGTTTTGGTAGGTTTGGTAAAAAAAACTAAGAATGTTGTATATCGTAAAGCATTAGAATAATAAACACTTTTTTTATATATTTTTTATTATTTATACCAATTCGAATTCAATATTCATAGTTAAGACAGGTCAGCTAGTACTTAATAAATAAAACAATAGATAAACTATTATACTGCATCTTCTTATACTGTGTCTTTACTGTTGGTCTGACTTGAGGTGCGGTGCGGGGAAGCGCGAGGGGTGAAGATTACTTTACTCTATGGTGCAGGGCTCAACTTCAAGCGAACGCGTGGCCTGATTCGTTCGGGTGTACATTATTATTATATCACTTTTCAGGTTAGTAATCCAATGGCGGTTCGTGAGCCGGGTGCAGGAGCAGATGTACGCGTTCCTCGAGGGCCTGGGCGGGCTGGTGCCGCTGCCGCTGCTGAAGATCTTCGACGAGAACGAGCTGGAGCTGCTGCTGTGCGGCATCCAGCACATCGACGTGCGCGACTGGCGCGCCAACACGCTCTACAAGGGCGACTACCACGCCAACCACATTGTGGTGCAGTGGTTCTGGAGGGTGAGTGTGCTTCGAGCTTTCTGAAATATCCAACAGCCTTGATGCCAGATTGGGAACTATTAAAACGCGTCTATACTAGCGGCACGCTATGATGGCCGGTTTGACACATTACAATAGTGATGTGGAATGTCAATTTATTCTCGAACAAAAAACAATTAAGTTTTGTTTTTGTACCTGATTAAATAGGTTTAATAAAACAAAAATGTATATGTATATACGAGTTGTGGTATATATCATATAAAAATAAAAATTTTACCTTTTGTATGAAACAGCTGATATTTTTTTGCGATTTCAGAGGTTTGTCCACATAGTGAAAATTGTTCATATTCACAAGTACATTCACCCCTTAAATGGTGCAAACTGATTTTTCTACACTTGTATACATTTTAGAAATCAATTTAATAAATAAATTTTGAGTCCTAAACCTAAAACTACATTCGATAAAATTTATGAATCTCTGCACATCACTATCGTCAATAAAGTAATACAATTATTTCCTTCAAAGTCGTTATCAATTAATACGGAACTTCATGAGCGGACAAACGTCAAACCGGCCATCATAGCGTGCCGCTAGTGTAGTCCACAATCTAAAGTACACTCCTCAAGTTTCTGGGAATTTTTGGTGGATCAGTAAGGGATTTTGCTGGTTCTGAAGAGATTGGTCGAGGCTATAGAAAATTGTGGGTGGTTCGGTGGGTCATTTTTCGGGATCTGTAGAGATTCATCTAAGCCATAGAAAATTTTCGAGGATCTGAGGGGAATTCACAAGGCTCAGCAAAAATCTGGGATATGTCTAAAGGGTCTGGTAATTTTCACGACTGTTGACTGTTGGTGCTGTGCTTTCATAGAGGGAACAGAACTGTAAAAATCTCGTCAAATCATAATGTAGCGCAGTGGTTTGGGAGGGTGACTGTTTTGGGCTTCTTAGAGAAAGACAAGAGCAGTGTGTTAAAAATAGCACAGATGTAAGAGCTACAACTTTCTATGTTTAGGAAAATTTATTTAAAGATCTGGGAAGGTTTCTAGAATTGCTAGAATTTAGAAGGGTTTATTGAGGATCTGATGAAGGTTACTAGCACGAATTTTCGGAACCTGGGCGATTTTTTGAGAATAAGGGAGGCTTTTAGGACTAGAGCGTAGCACTGTCCATCATCCGCTGAAGATAAACACGGGGAAAAAACATAAAACATTGTTAAACAATTGCTTCTGCCTTATCGCTTACTTTTATTTTCCTGTATAATTGCTGTTGTATTAGATAGAAGCAGGCGTTACTTTACGGAAGTTCATGATAAGCAAGAAAAGGTAAGAATTATTTTTCTATAATCCGCCAACAGAAAAAATCTGTATGGTCAAACATGCAATTACAAGCTAAGCACCGCTCACCTTCCCAGCCAAGCAAGAAAGCCAAGTTCCCAAGCAATGCCACCACCACTCGCATGCACCACCACACAAGACTTTTACGCCACTCTCGACGCACGTTTCGCCCCGACACCGGAGCATCCTCAGGAGATGTTGACTTTACAATGCTGTATGGTCGAGTCAAATATGGTCGAGCGAAGCAACGGTTGGATCATGCGTCATGCTCGTGAACGGATTCCACCGGCGGGAATAGGGCTGCTTTCTGTCTGCCCGTCTTAACATGAATTGAATTGTAGTACCTACGCTTTTTTTGGAACCTCACCTCAATGTGGAAATATTATATTCTATTCTATTCTAACAAAGTTGCATGGGTTAAATCGGTATGGCATCCGGCTGCCCACAAGATAGTATAAAAAACTTATTACAATGTAATAGCTGTATATTAATATTGTAAAATGATTATTTTGAAAAGAGCAACTGCTGAGTGTTTTGCCGGCTCTTCTCAGCAGAATCCGCTTTCCGATCCGGCGGTAGAGTCATGACGTGACGTGTCATAAGAGCCACAGGTTGGCTTACGTGAAATAAATAAATTTGAATTTGTATTGTCTAGTTTTTGCTGTTGTCCTCAGGTGGTGCTGTCATTCTCCAACGAGATGCGCTCCCGGCTGCTGCAGTTCGTGACGGGCACGTCACGCGTCCCCATGAACGGCTTCAAGGAGCTGTACGGCTCCAACGGGCCGCAGCTCTTCACCATCGAGAAGTGGGGCTCGCCCGACAACTACCCGCGCGCGCACACGTGGTGAGTGCTGAACCTTCGGCTCCATCCATTGAGGACTTTTATAGAATAGAATAGAATTGAATAGAAATGTTTTTTATTCAAATAAACTTTTTTACAAGTGCTCTTGAATCGTCAATGAGTGAGAAGAACCAGCAAGAAACTCGGCGGTGGCTCTTTTCAAAACATGTTTACAATACATTACATACTATGCTATGTATGCAGTGTTACCGCAATGAGGGGAAATTCCACAAAAGCATATACCTAATTATAATTCAACACATGTTAAGACGGGCAGACATAAAGTAGCTCCATTCCTGCCGGTAGGCTCAGGGTCACCCAGCGAGCGATGGAGAGAGCTATGCTCGGTATATCCCTGCGAGATCAAATCAGAAATGAGGAGATTCGTAGGAGAACCAAAGTCACCGACATAGCTCAGCGTGTCGCGAAACTGAAGTGGAAATGGGCGGGGCACATAGTTCGAAGAGCTGATGGTCGTTGGGGTCCCAAGACTCCCAAGGTGTTGGAGTGGCGACCCCGCACCGGGAAACGCAGTGTTGGCAGGCCCCCCACAGGTGGACCGACGACATCAAACGAGTCGCAGGGAGCCGCTGGATTCAAGCGGCGCAAGACCGAAGCCTGTGGAAGTCCATGCAGGAGACCTTTGTCCAGCAGTGGACGTCTATAGGTTGATAAAGAAGAAGAAGAGGATTCCTGCCGGTGGCACCCGTTCACGAGCATGACGCATGACCCAGCCATTGCTTCGCTCAACCATATTTGAGGGAACGTAACAACCCGCATCACATTTTACATTTCGCATCCCTCTCTCGCACATTCCATTATTTTCAATGATTGTAAAAATCTCAGAGACTTCTGACAAAATGTGGTCACTTATTATTTTCGACAGTTAAATTGCGGATATTTTATTCATAGTTTTATTATCATATACCTAGATTTTGATAGAGAAAAAGGGCGAAAACTTCTATTAACTTTTATCGCTCTTATTCTCTATCAAAAACTAAGGTATATGACAGTAAAAATATATCTAAAAAAAAACGAGTGTGCTTTAGACCACACGACTGAAGTAAAACTTAGCAACTAGCTATGAGAGAAAGAGAGAAAGAAAAGGTGCGAGCACACGTATATTACACTGTCCAGTTTAAGAAATTAGTCAGAATATCGACTAATTTGTGAGTAACTCACGTCCAACTCGATATTCTGACTAATTTCTTAAACTGGACACTTTCAAGTAAAGATTTTTATATAAACCTGTGAAGATGATTGTAGTTTTGTAGTTATTAGTTTACAAATTGCGAAAGACCAAATTAAATTTGAATTTCGTGGGCAGACCCGTATAATCAACCTTAAGAATTGCCAGCTTTGCGATTGTCTAAACATGATTACTACATTGTGACGATCGCAATCACATATCAATCCTTAAAACGTTTGCCTCAAATCGAGGTATGCGATGCGAGGCAGAATTTAAAACCGAAAATGTTGTCCCCAGCTTCAACCGCATCGACCTCCCGCCGTACGAGAGCTACCAGCAGCTGCGTGAAAAGCTGGTCAAGGCCATCGAGGGCTCGCAAGGCTTCGCGGGCGTCGACTGAGCCTCGGCCACGGCGCACGTGCAAGCGTTCCTCAGGGCCTTGTACTCGTTGTTATGACGGCGTATTATTTGATGATGATGATGGTGATGGTGATGAATGTGGTGATGAATGTGTCGATGATGGTGATAAAGTCGTTTTCGTCTTACAAGATATTTTTTTTTTATAAAGAATATCAGTCAAGTTGAAGTTGATCCTCCTCTCCCCTCCAAATAAGCGGAAAGCTTGTGTCAGGAGTTTCCACATCATATGCAATGAAAAGGATACACAGGACCACTTGTAAGTACTGGAAATATTCCTTCCAGAAGTCCTAATTATGTGGGAAAATTAAATTAGGAAAAAGTGAAATAGGTTCTAAAAAAATCCTGAACCTCATTTTCGTAGTGAACTTGATCACCCTCAAAACTGAAACCCATATTGACTTTTAAAAAAAATACGTCGGCCATCTTTTATTTCAAAATGGACGACAGTTTACATTACTCCGAATAACTTTCCACCCATATAAAGCCATACATCATTGCCAAAATCATAATTATTTTGATATTACTAGATGATGCCCGCGACTTCGCCCGCGTGGATTGGCGTTTTAAAATTCCTGCGGGAACTTTAATTTTCCGGGATAAAATGTCGCCTATGTGTTAATTCTGGGTATTAGCTATCTCCATTCCTCAGCCGTGAGCAGTGATAGCCTAGTGGTTAGGTCTGTGGTCTCCTATTCGGAGGGTCGCAGGTTCGATCCTGGGTACGCACCTCTGACTTTTCGGAGTCAAGTGCGTTTAAGCAATTAAATATCACTTGCTTCAACGGTGAAGGAAAACATCGTGAGGAAACCTGCACATCTGAGAGTTCTTTATAATGTTCTCGAAGGTGTGTGAAGTCCGCCAATTTGCATTGGGCCAGCGTGGTGGACTATGGCCTATAGCCCTTCTCTGAAAGGAGACCTGCGCTCAGTAGTGAGCTGTTGATGGGTTGTTAATGATGATGATGATGATTCCTCAGCCAAATCCGTTCATTCGTTATGACGTGAAAGAGTACGAAACTTCCATCAATCCATCCGTCCTCACAAACTTTCGCATTTATAATATTAGTAGGAATCAAGGGTGTCGCCAGCCGAGGACCAAGGGGGGGTGGGGGGCAAGTTGATATTATATGGAGGATGGGAAAAGTATGAATAGGGTATTTGACTATATTAAAAATATCGTTTCATCTGGTGTCACCCTAAAAGATTATTATCTAAAAACATTATTCCATACGACAAAACTAAAAAATAAAGCTTTATTTAATTAGAAAACATTATTAAAATTGCTATAATTCTGGCCATGTTCACGAGATCGAAAACGTTCTTGAATCTCGAATGACGTCACAGTTCACGCCACCTTTGGGCTTTAGAATTGTCATTGAACTGTGTGTGAACTGTGACGTCATGTAAACAAATGGAACGTTTCCTCGGCAATTTATTTTTTTGAATTTATTTCTTGATTTTTATGAAAAATACTGAAAATTATGCCGAAATATACGTTTTGTTAGCTTCAGCATAGCATTATTAACAATTTCATATTTCTTATTTTCTAAAAGTAGCCAAATACCCTATTGTAGGTACAGTCGAGAGCTTACAAAGCTGTAAAGCAAGTGTTACGGGTTATTGACTGTAAAACAAAAAAGTTTGAACGAAATCTGGCCGTTTAAAGTGGGTCAAAATCGCGCCCAAAGAAGTCGGTTACAAACATTGTTACAAACATACAAGTGAAGCTAATAAAAAGCGTATAATATAACTTATGTGTGGAGTTAGTGTGTGAAAGTGTGTTTGTTTGTCCTTCAATCATAAAGCAACGGATCGATGTGATTTGCAGGGGTACCTATAGCTGTGGACTTGGAGACCTCTCAAAGTTCACATAGTAAAGTCACAAGTAGCTATGTCACTACACTACCTAAATTTTTCAAACCTCTAGGGGGGGGGGGGCAGCTGCCCCTACTTACTCCCCCTTGGCGACGCCCATGGTAGGAATATGATATGTATATGCAATGGTGATGATTTTAAAATGAAACACACCTCCACTTGCTGTGGCAAAATGTCCATTCTCCATATAGGCAGTAGCTTCAAAATGAGTTACATAAATATATTATGCTGTTCATATTTTAATACAATTTGCACATAAATGTCAAAACATAATTGAAGTGATATTGAAGTAGCCTTTAAAGGGGTGCCTTCACACATATTCGGACAGGCATGTATGTACCTAGATGGTATCAAACTCAAAATGCTTTTGATCGTACAACGTTGATATCCGATTGTTTAGTGTGAAATTTGATAATTTGTACTAAGACTATAGCCTTAACTATTGACAGTGTCTCAGGATTAAATTTTTATGGCCAAATCGGTCTCATGTTTTGTAAGCTACTTTTAAGTGAATATACGGATGAAATAGCCAGGGTTCCGGTCTCATGTTTTGTAAGCTACTTTTAAGTGAATATACAGATGAAACCGCCAGGATTCGGGCAATATTAGACCTTTGGCAATATTAGACCGCTAGGTGGTTTGGCTTTAGTTTCGCATTGACATTGTCTGTTCTTTCATTCTGCTGATATATTTCTCGGCGGGTATGTGTTAAGCCTTAATGTCCATTTCTTTGTGAAACAAATTAACTAAAAGCGAACTAGCTTAGTATTCTCTCTGTTACAAACATTTAGTTACTATAATCAAATTTTTGCGATCAAAATGCGCTGAAAAAAAGATTCCTCACCGAACAAGTGTGGAGTTACCCTTAGTGATTGTTTTACAAAAATGTACTATATTCCATTATTTTAAGGTTAGTATTTGTTTGTCTGGTGTGAAGTTAGGACGGGTTGATATAATATGCCTTACTCATTTATGTGATTTGTGACTAATATTCTATTGTCTTAAGAGTTTGTCGAATTTTGCATTTAGAGAATTACTATATTATGTATACCTCAGTCGGTTTCTGAGTTAGACGCGTTGCAGGGGTGGGGTGGTATACGTAATTTTTACAACCCTCCCGAACCTAATGGTTACCCCTCCTGCGTCGAACCTCAAAAACTGTCTCAGTTAAGAGGACTTTTACATTTCGCATCCCTCTCTCTCGCACATTCTAATATTTTCAATGATTGTTCAAAATCTCAGATACTTTTGACTAAATGTGGTCAATTATTATCTTCGACAATTAAATTACGGATAATATTTTTATTATCATATACCTAGTTTTTAATAGAGAATAAGAGAAATAAAAATTTACACTAGTTTTCGCCATTTGAAGCCTCAATAGCCCAACGGTTAAAGGTGCGGACTGAAAACTGAAAGGAGGTCGCAGGTTCGAATCCCAACCGTTGCACTATTGTCGTACCCACTCCTAACACAAGCTTTCCGCTTATTTGGAGGGGAGAGGTGGATATGAGTCAACTTCAACTTGGCTGATATTCTTTAAAAAAAAATCTATCAAAATCTAGGTTATGTCATAATAAAACTATATCTAATATATCCGTAATTTTATTGTCAAGGATAATAATGAACCACATTTAGTTAAAAGTATTTAAGACTTTTACAATACTTGAAAATATTAGAATGTGCGAGAGAGAGGGATGCGAAATGTAAGAGTTCTCTTAAACGGTTGCAATCACTACCCACCAGTCAGACGGACGGTCTAACGGGAGTAGCTGCATACAGGCGGCACAAGATCGTGTTCTGTGGCGATTCTTTTGCAGCAATATTCCCCTAACTCTGTCAATATGTACGATTGCGATTATCGCAGTATTATAATCACTACTTCAGTGATCCCAGTTAAATTATGGTAATTCTCTTAATTCATAATTCTAATGTATTTTAAAATTTCGCTTAAAAATAATGCTTTTGATCGAGAGTTCGGGTAGGCTTACACTCAGCCACTTTATAAAGTGTGTACTTATTATAAAAAAAATCTAAGCATGGCGTTTTTGTTGTGATATTTATCTTTGAATCAACAGTTTCATTTGATTTCCGTAAGAAAAGGAATTTAAAAATTATATTATTGGGTAGGATCAGTCGATAGTTTGCGGAACTCTATGATGCACAAGGAACCACAATGAACTTATTTTGCTATAACCCGCCAAAGTACCAAAATATTTTAGACTGCATCCTCAAGGTGAGATAGCAGTCAAGAGCTATCTTATTATCGAATAAAAAAAACCTGCCAATTGCGAGTCGGACTCGCACAAGAAGGGTTCCGTACCAATCATGTACAAGATTCAACACTTTAAAATTTTTATTATTATTTTGTTGGTATACCGATTACCGACAATAGAAATACATGCTCTAAAAATTTCAACTATCTACCTATTACGGTTCATGAGATATAGCTCGTTGATAGACGGTCGGACAGCGAAGGCTTAGTAATAGGGTCCCGTTGGCACCCTTTGGGTACTGAACACTAAAAATGATTTCATTAATTACATTGTAGCTATTGATTGGTTTTATGACTGAATGTGAGCTGGCCCTGTATTATTTTTCATTGGAATTATTCACTTGTATATAGACTAGGTTAACGGTGTAAAATATTGCTATTGTATAAAAGTTATAAGATATTTTGGGGGTTGTCCATAAAATGGAATGAGATTCGTTGGTTAAACTGAAAGCAATTGTTTACGCCATGTATTTATTACAATTCCTATATTAATTTTAATTATTATTACTCCGACTAAGTTTGGATTTAGATATATAAAAAGAATTACTTAAATGGAATAGTTAGGTTAAATAAATATATAAATTTTTAATACTTACATTATGATTAGACAGCGAAATCCTAGATGTATAAGTTGCAAGTTTATTTATCAATAAATATTATAAAATAACACTGATTGTTAAGATTTATTGAGATAGTGTATTCATTTGTTATACGAAAATAATACAATTATGTATATTTACACGATTTTTTGCTATATTATTCAGCCGTAAAAAAGTTGGATAAAGACAACTTGTATTCACAGTTATTTAAATATATAATAATGTTTTGATTATTTAAAATATCGCAATAAAATGACGCATTAATAAAAAGCTTTCTTGCTAAGAACTTAAGATATGTATGGGCTGTTAGCATGTTTCGTCGTGAACCCGTAACATTTGACTGTACATCTATCCCTTTCTTTCCGCTGCACTGCTAGGTTTCGCGAAAGAGATGCGCTAACAGCCTTAAGCCATGGTTTCACTAAGCAACACATGCCATACAAATATGGTGCTCAACATGTATCCCAACATGTTGAGCGTGAAGCGGCACTTTTGTTTATTACCTAATAATGTTGATTATGTTGAGTGACACGTATTGCGTAGTGAATGTATAGCCTCAACACTAAAATTAATTCATACAATATTTTTTGGAATAAATATTTTGCGACATGTAAACCAACTTTTTTTGCTATGACATTGCCACTAAAATTGATGACGTCAATTTTGACAAGTTTTTGTAAAAAGAAATGTGTTGAAACTGCAGTAAATAAATGGCCAAGTGCGTGTCGGGCCCTGCGCAGTGTAGGGTTCCGTAGTTGCCCATCACAATATTATGTCTACTTAGAATGCGCCTAGTTTAAAATTAATGGCAAAAACTCAACGTACAAGGAGCGTTTCGGCCCATTACACTACCACTTTTCCAGTAGCAGAACAAAATATGCAGTCTACAGTCTCTTTTTTTTTTAAATATATTAGACTAGCGCTTGACTGCAATCTCACCTGATGGTAAGTCTAATGCAGCCTAAGATGGAGCGTGGATGGATGCCTATTCACTCTTGATTTAAAGGTACCCAAGTTATAGTCATTCGGAAAAACGGAAGCCGGAGCGGTGCGTATTAGGAAGTATTATGAAGCATATTATGAAGCGTATTATGAAGCAGTGATAGCCTAGTCTAGTGGTTAGGTCTGTGGTCTCCTATTCGGGGGGGTCGCAGGTTCGATCCCGGGTACGCACCTCTGACTTTTCGGAGTCATGTGCGTTTAAGCAATTAAATATCACTTGCTTCAACGGTGAAGGAAAACATCGTGAGGAAACCTGCTCATCCGAGAGTTCACTATAATATGTTCTCGGAGGTGTGTGAAGTCCGCCAATTCGCATTGGGCCAGCGTGGTGGACTATGGCCTATAACCCTTCTCTGAGAGGAGACCTGCGCTCAGTAGTGAGCCGTTGATGGGATTGCTAAAAGAAGAAGATCAGGAACGAGGAAGCAAAGCGCTTAGTGCGGGATCGTGGAATTTCGACCACGTAGCGGTACAGATTCGAGCGACGCCTTGCGGTTCGATGTTACGAAATTTCACAACATAACGCCTGCTTCTATGGCAAAAGTTCCCATCTAGGTATTATAAGTCACTAGCTGATGTCCGCGACTTCGTCCGCGTCGATTTAATTTTTAAAATCCCTCGGGAACTTTGATTTTCCGGGATAAAAAGGCCGTAGCCTATGTCACTCTCCAGGTCCTCAACTGTACCCATGCGAAATTCACGTCGATTCGTAGCTCTGTTGCGGCGTGATTGAAGGACAAACCAACAAACAAACGCACTTTCGCATTTATAATATAGTATGAAATATGATTTGCTATGAAATAAGTTAATCGACTATAATTTAAACTTGTATGGTGTCAAAGCCATATATTTGCTTGGGGTATCCCTACGAGATCAAATCAGAAATGAAGAGATCCGCAGGAGAACCAAAGTCACCGACATAGCTCAGCGAGTCGCCAAACAGAATTGGAAATGGGCGGGGCACATAGTTCGAAGAGCTGATGGTCGTTGGGGTCCCAAGGTGCTGGAATGGCGACCCCGCACCGGTAAGCGCAGTGTTGGCAGACCCCCCACTAGGAGGACCGACGACATCAAACGAGTCGCAGGGAGCGCTGGATTCCGCTTGAAGACCGAAGCCTGTGGAGGTCCATGCAGGAGACCTATGTCCAGCAGTGGACATCTAAAGGTTGATAATGATGATGATGGTGTCAAAGCCAGACCTTTTTCCAATTTAAGCTTTTTTTCTCCATACCATACGAGTAAAATAAAAGTTTTCGTTTGGATGCCTCTGAACGGTAACTTTTAAACCTATGCTGAGTCGATCCTAAGAAACGATTTCCCTCGCGCACCGAGGGTTCCGTACTCCAAAAGTAAAAGTAAAACGATAATATTATATTAATTTGCTTATTTATCGTTAACTTTGTTTGTAGAGGTTTATTTTTAATATAAAAAAAACCATGCTAGTTAGAGCGTTGATTTTATTTTTCCTGTAAAATATACATAAACCTCTATTGACCATAATTATTTCAGATTTTTCGATTGGTAGACTTCGGAGATAAGGGGGGGGGGGGGGGGGACGGTATTTTTTTCAACTGTAGTGTGGCCACAAGAGGGAAAGAGATGGAAGACTACATAAATGATAAACACGTCTTTACTTAATCGAAACCCGTTTATTACTATCTTATTATAATTAATATTCTTTACTTATATCTATACTTTCTACTACACACCTCACAACCCGGGCAGGAGAATAAAAAAAAATGTAAAATAATTTACACTTTTTTTTTTTTTTTACTTACTACCACACGCAGGTGGTTATATACCTTAAAAACTAGGAACAAAGAGCTTAGTTCTATTCTTATGTACTACTTCACTTTTGTTATTTTTAAGTATTATTACGTTTGGTCCGACGTCACTTATCACTGTATAAGGGCCCTCAAATAAACAGTCAAGTTTTCTACCGCACTCATTTTTCACTAGCACTTGATCGTCTTTTTTATATGTCACTGTATTCACTTTTTTATCGTACTTATATTTCCTATCTAGTTTTGACTGTATTAAATTTTCACGAGCGTCCTTATGCGCTACTTGCATTCTGTATCTTAACTCTAAACTATAGTTATCTACATTATATAATGGCTCTACATCACTACTTAATCTACTTGGTATCCGACAACTTTTACCGAATACTAATTCATATGGGGCATATTTGGTCGCTGTATGAACGGTATTGTTATATGAAAAGCACCAAAAGGGTAGCCAAAAACTCCAAGTTTCAGGTTGTTTATCGCACATTGTCCTCAGAAATGCACCTAGGTGTTTATGTGTATTTTCTAATGACCCTATAGTTTGGTGGTGATGAGCAGTTGAATTAAGTTTTTCAATTTCTAATAATTTACAGACTTCCGTCATCGTTGAAGATAAAAATTCAGAACCTCGATCGCTTACCAAGCAATTTGGAATTCCAAATCTTAGTATGAAATTATTCACAAATGCTCTAGCTACAGTTTTCGTTTCCTTATTTCTAATAGGATAAGCTTCTACAAATTTACTTAGTTCACACTGGAGTGTGAGAATGTAGACATTGCCTTCCTCGTCTTTATCTAAGGGACCTACTAAATCTAGAAAGATTTTTTCAAAAGCTGATGTAGCAGTTGTTGTAATAACCATGGGTTCTACAGTATGTCTTGAGTGTTTCATTTTCTGACATTTTTCGCATTTACGAATATAGTCTCTAACATCATTTTCCATTCCTGGCCAGTAAAATTGTTTTCTTAAATTATTAATCATTCTGCGTACCCCTGCGTGTCCGCTAGCAGGTAGCAAATGATAATCATTCAAAATGAAATCCTTTTCTTTACTATCCTCTATTCTTTTTATTCCTCTTAAAACACAAATCTTAGGGCCCTGATATGTGTTTTTACTTTTTACTTCATCAATTAAATCTTTTATAAACAATGCATTGTTTTCTGTCTTTATTATACAGATTTCATTGATATTTAATTCTTTACAAAAATCACTTAATTTAACCACAAATTCGTCTCGCGTAAAATGTGATTTAAAATCAAGATTAATGTATAATATTTTCTTTCTTTTCGTAAAAGCAAAACATTCCCGTTCCGCATTTATTTTCTCCTTTTGCTTTATCCTCTTTAATTTATTCTCTTCTACTAAAATCATCTCTACTGATTCATTTGGTATCCGTAATATTTCCACAACTCGCGGTTGATCAGGCCGCTCGTCCTTGTCAATATTAGGGATAACATCACCTTTCAATCCTTTCATTCCTTCTAGCCTTCTCTTTTGCCCTCTTGTCATAACATTAATCATACTTTCATTCATCGTCTTTAATTCTTCGGATGTAATTGTAATTCTAGATAGAGCATCTGCTACCGCGTTATTTTTCCCTTTAACATAAACTATTTGAAAATCGTATTCTTCGAGTGTCAATCTAAACTTTAATAACCTACTACTTGGGTCCTTCATGCCAAATAAATATATCAACGGCTTGTGGTCGGTCATAATGGTGAATTTCCTACCAAGTAAATATGGTCGGAAATACTTGATTCCCCATACAATGGCTACTAACTCTTTTTGTATGGTTGGATAATTTTTTTCTGCTTTATTCAGTGGTCTACTAGCGTAGGCTACTGGTCTTAGGTCTTTATCTATAATATAATAAAACTGTAACAGGTCCAATTCTGTACATTGAAGATATTTTGAAAATTTTTGTTTGAGGGCACTCTATAATCGATACTGAAGCCAAAACAATTTTTTTTTAATTTTTTGTCTGTCTGTCTGTCTGTCTGTCTGTCTGTCTGTCTGTCTGTCTGTCTGTCTGTATCTTGGCCGCGCATCACGCCGAAACTACTGGACGGATTTAAATGAAACTTGGCACGATGTAAGATAATACTACGAGGTATAATATAGGATACTTTTTATCCCAAAATTCAGCACGGTTCCCTTGGGAGAGGGGCTGAAAGTCCAAATGGGTATTTCGCTGTAATTCATTAAGGCGTATTCCGATTTAATCCATTCTTTTTTTGTTAGAAAGCAAGTTCTTTAGAGATTGTCCTGTAATTATTTCAAGGTCGTCAATTTCGTAGTTCAGAAATTATAGACATCACGATCTTCAGTATCAGGTCCAAATAACTTGAACCCCGGAATCTACAGGATACTTTGAATGTACGGCTCATCTTAAGCTGCCAAACGTACTTATCGTATATAGCCATCGTGGATAGCCCTATTTTGTCAAAGTCAAACTACTCCAAAGGCGTCAGATTTTACCAAACGATCATTATATACCTACATACTACATAGTAGGTATGGATGTAATACATCGTATGGACTTAATCCTACAGTGTTTTCCTATGCAATTTAATATTCTAATCATACTAATATTATAAATGCGAAAGTGTGTTTGTTTGTTGGTTTGTCCTTCAATCACGCCACAACAGAGCCACGGATCGACGTGATTTTTTGCATGGGTACTAAAGTTGAGGACATAGGCTACTTTTTATCTCGGAAAATCAAAGTGTTCACGAGGGATTTTAAAAACTAAATCCACGCGGACGAAGTCGCGGGCATCAGCTAGTTACATAATACAGCTCCAATTGCTAAGCTAGACGCGTCTGTTTGTAGTATAAATTGATTGCTTTCCGAAAAGTCGGGATATTGTAGTATAGGTGGAGAAATTAGTTTATTTTTTAACAACTGAAATGACTGATCACATTCCGCTGACCACACAAAAGGTACCCCTTTACGACAGAGTTGGTTTAAAGGAACTGTTATTTCTGCAAATTTATTAATGAATTTCCGATAGTAATTACAAAAAGCTACAAATCGTCGTACTTCATCCGAATTTTTAGGTGTTGGATACTTTTGAATAGCTGTAGTTTTATTTGGGTCTGGTAAAATGCCATCTTTCGACACAACGTGTCCTAAATATAATAACTCCATTTTCAAAAATTGACATTTACTCGGATTAAGTTTTAAGTTAATTTTTCGTAATCTTTCAAATACATCGATAAGATTCTTATTATGACTCTCCATGTTTCTGCCAAATATTACGAGGTCATCTAGGTAAACGAAACATTTTTCATACGTAAGTCCGGACATGGCAACGGTCATTACGCGTGAAAATGCGCTTGGACTTATTTTTAGTCCCATAGGTAAACGTTTCATCTGGTATTGGCCTGTGTTAGTTGTAAAAGCTGTCATATTGCGGCTATCGGGTGTCAAGCGTACTTGATAATAAGATTGGCTAAGGTCTAAATGGGTAAAGTAAATAGCACCAGACAATGAATCTAAAATCTCGTTAATATTGGGAAGTGGAAACTTATCGTCCTGAATTGTTTCGTTTAATTTTCGGTAATCAATGACTAATCTCCAACTTTTTTTTGAATCATCACTTCTCTTTGGAACTAATAAAATAGGACTTGACCATTCGCTCCGACACTCCTCAATAATATCATCTCTAATCAAACCCTGTATTTGTTTCTCTACTTCAGATTTTAAACTATTAGGTATTCGGTACGGTTTAGTATACACTGGTTTCGTATTAGGTTTCAGTGTAATAGATTGCTCATATACCTTGGTGGTTGTAAGCTTATCGCCGGGCAATTGGAATATGTCAGCGTATTTTGTACAAATAGATTCTATTGTTTTCCGTTCATTGGAATGCAAGTGATCCAATTTCAACAATGGCAACAACTTGTTTGCTCGAATGGAATTAGAATCACATTTTTCAAAAGAACATATTTCATAATTATTTAATAATTCAAAATCGGGTTGAAAAGTAGGAATAATGACAGTTTCGTAACTTGTATTAAGTATTTTAATGGGTATAATATTGTTTTTTGGTTTCACTATGATACTCGCGAGAAATATGTTTTCTTGTATTTCTTTAGGAAGTATGACGCAATCTTGGGTAACGCTATTTATTGGTATGTAATGTATTGATTCACTACGAGCCGGAATAGTTAAAAACTCTGAGCATAACGTAGGATCACTATAAAGTTTAAGGCTATATTTATTTTCAGAACCATGCAAAGTTAATATCGAATTTTTTAAGTCATAATTTATTGCATTGAATTTATTAAAGAAATCCTGACCCAAAATTCCGTCAGACTTGCAAGGCAATTTTTCAAAAATGTAAAATTTATGACGAAACGGTATGCCATCGGATGTTTTAATAGTGAGAAAAACGTAACCATTTGAATAAATTTTCCCTCCGATGCCATGTATTACAATTTTGTCTTCATAAATAGGTATTTTTTCTGGTAGGCACGATGTACGAACTACTGATATTGACGCGCCGGTGTCAAGTAACCATGAGCATCTTGTTTCATTCACATTTAAAAAAATGTATTTAGCGTTTCTTACATGACATGTTAGAATGTAATCTTTATGCCCGAAAAAACTGATTTGTATAATTTTGACCTTCCGAATTTTCTCCTTGAGTCACTTGCTGTGCCAAATGTATGTTACCACGATAATATCCCCTACTATGAGTTACTCGACCTCGACCGCGACTCGATCGCGTGGCAGCTCCACGTGGCTGTCTCACGCGGAAATTAATATTTTGGTAAAATCTGGCATTGGGGTGGTTATAATTCCAATTTTGGTTAAGTTTTCCTCTATAACCTCTGTAGTTGTTACTACCGCGACCTTGAATAAAGGGTCTACCTCTAGTACGTACCATGTGTAGCATCGAGTTGGAAGTAGATGGTCGGGCCAGCTCCTCGTCCAGGGCAGCGCGCGCCGCGTCCTTGAGCTCGTCGTAATTCCGTGCTGTAATTATCGTGCTTAACCGTCTATTCCGTAGACCATCCGCAAATCTTTTTATGGCCATTTTCTCGTTTATCGGTCCTAATATTTCGTAAGCTTTTTGGTTTGTACCTGCTTGCGAAATAGTAAGATCTACCATAAGTTCTTCTATTTTTGACGCATACTCTGTGATAGACAACTCATTTTGAGATAAAGCATTTAGTTGAGCCAACAAGGAATTCGGCGATTTTTTAGTTAGTAAGAATAATTTTATGTCTTTTATTAAGTCTTCACAGTTATCATACTCATTTTTTAGTTTTAGTTTAGCCGACTTTGTTAACCTTGTTTTCACAACAAAAGATGCCAATAATTTCTTGCTAGCTGCATCTTTTAGAACACTGTTGTATAGTTCTATATTAGAGATAATTTTTTCAACCGTTTCTTCCTTTCCGTCCATAACAGGGACCAAATTTGCCGCTGTTTTTAAATTAAATGTTTCCATATTTAATGTTTGCTGTTACGCACTTAAAAAAATACAATAACTTTTTATCTTATTATAAGATTGTTCTACCTTATCCACTAAACTATCTAAAATATAATCTGCAAAATCAACTTTTAAGCTTTTCTTTTGCAATTCCCACTCAAAAATTAATTTAAAATATTCCTGGAGCTCATGAGCTTTTTCAAATAATATATTCACCCTATCGGGATATTTTTTCCTATTGCGGGGGCCTAACTTTCTTAATGTAATTCTAATATCTTCTAACTTATGAAATATAATGCATAATTCTTCTGTCATTTATTTATTATTATAACTAAAGAACATTTTACCTACTTGACATATTAACTAAGGTAGTACGCATCTCGCAAACCGTCTTGATTCTTCTTTTGAGCTGTTCCGCTAGAATGGTCATCAGGCTGGGGATGGGTCCAGATTTTCACGGGCGCCACGCGCGCGGCCGGATAACCTCATCTGAATCCTCCTGAAGGCGTCGTCTCGAAGCTGACGTTGCACCATGTTTATTTGACATTTTTTGTATTGTTTCAAAATTATAAAGACGATTGCCGCACCGCACACTGCTATCAATGTTGATAAGAGTACGTTATTTGTCCATATATGAGTTGACGTGTCAACCCCTGCGCCGTTTGCCCCTCCGTATTGAGAGAGCACCGTCTCCTTGTTTTCACAGATGCACTTAGAACACTCTTTTCCCATTTTTTCCTTTAAAAGTTGTCCCAACGTACTTGCTTTGAAGCTCGGCCACCAGTAATAATTGGGAAATGGTTGCATCATGCCCCACTTGCGACATTATACACGTTTTTTTTTGATCGCCCGTAATTTTCCGTGAAAAATGTCGATGAATCAAAATCGCGACGAAACTTGAGCTCGCGCTGGCAGGGTCGCCATGTAGTGTGGCCACAAGAGGGAAAGAGATGGAAGACTACATAAATGATAAACACGTCTTTACTTAATCGAAACCCGTTTATTACTATCTTATTATAATTAATATTCTTTACTTATATCTATACTTTCTACTACACACCTCACATTTTGGCCGATTAATCAAAAACTATTATATATAGAAATAAATAACAAACTGTTTTAGAATGCACAATTAAAGGCCTTTCATATGATACCCCACTCGGTACAGTTATCTTACTTTGAAATTTCAAACCCCCGATTTTCCCCCTTTTTTAATAAAACTAAAAATAATTTTTGATTTTTCTTTATTCCAATGATGTTGGGCCACTATTATACACAACTGTGCCAAATTTCATGTCGATAGCTTTAATAGTTACTGAAATAATCGACTGTGACAGACGGACGGACGGACGGACGGAGAAAGTCTCACCATAAGGGTTCCATTTTTACCATTTTGGTACGGAACCCTAAAAAGCGTAAGATTTGGCCTAAGAATCTTATATACCTATCTAATAATTTCAAAAAATTGCGCATGCCCTCCGTGGCGCAATCGGCTTGCGTGCGGCTGTTAACTGAAAGGTTGGTGGTTCGAGTCCACCCGGGGGCACGCAATTCTATTTTCATTTTTTATTTTATAAAATTATTTTAATTTTAATATTTTATAAAATCGATATTTAGGCTTCCCTGGGGTCATTTTGATTTTTACCGATAAAAAAAACATAATAAAAAACGTATACTCGAATAATTATTTTCTTTATACCTCGAATAGAACTTGAAATTAATATTTTTATAATAATAACTTCGTTCCTATCTGGTGTCCCACGATACGACACCACACGACTTTTGTTTCAGTTTTTCAGTACAACAATGTTGGGTGTTGTCGAGATGTTGACTTTATTTTTATTACATTACAGTAATGTACAATACGTAGGTACTATACAGTTGGCGTCATGTAAATACATTTATATAGTAAAGAAGAGGGGAGTGTCTGCTTGTAGAAAGCGCATGACTGTCGAACCTTACTTTATTCCACCAAATAGATCGATTAATCACCCATTGTCCAGGGTCAGTGGTATCTTTATTTGACGCCAATTGTATATGTAAATAGTTTATCCAAAATGGATGTTTAATGCAAATAAAATATCGACTGTATCGTTTTTTATGATTTTATTTATGAACTGCATCCAATACCGTTATTTTTAAGTAATGAAAACAAAATTCAATTCTCAGAAATCGACTTAAGGTCAGTTGCGTGACAGGCGATTAGAGTTTCCGAAAATAACAATCTTTGGAAGTTTGGCTACAAGCTTTGTGTTTAAGGTTTATAAGAGCTACAGTCATAAAAGTGTATAGAATTTTGACTTCTGCAACCCAAAGAAGTAATTTAAAGAAAAATTGAATGGTACCTAGGTACCTACCTACTTAATATTGGTGGATGACCATTACTTTACGTTGCGATGTATTTGAAATTTATTCGATGTTCAAGTAGGTAAACACTTAAAACCTTAATATCTGGGTGACCGAGCATTGCTCGGTTATTTTTTTTGGTAAATCGTGTTTTTTGAAATTTAAAAATAATAATAAATAAAAAAAAATAATAATAATAAAATTCATAGGGGAAAATATAATTCGTCTTGGACTCGAACCGGGGTCTACTGGTTTCGGGACCGCCCGACTTACCGAGCCATCGGAGATTTACAGATGTTGGCGAAATTTACCTTCGTATTCTAATGATATTGTAAGGGGTATTTCACTGCTTGAAAACACGGATAAAACGACCTTTTCTAAAAATGAAACCTAGCTAGATCGCTTTATCGCCCCCGAAACCCCCTGCATACCAAATTTCATGAAAATCGTTGTAGCCGTTTCCGAGATTCAGATTATATATATATTTATATACAAGAGTTGCTCGTTTAAAGATATTATATAAGTATACCTATATATAGATAGATAGATATTATACTTACTATACTTACCTACTTTAACGGCTTTTGGTGCGCTTGGGCCATAAAATAACTCTATTTATGTAGGTATTACAGCGACCGCACTAGTTTAGAGTATGTTATGTAGGTACATAATTGTACAGCAGCGCTATTCAATAAAACACAAACTCACTTCACCAATCACGGAATAGATAACAAAGACAAAAACGGTTATGACCTCGTCCTAATACAAAATAGGAGCGAATGCATGCGCCAGGGCCGTCTTAACCACATTGGACGCCGGGGTGCAAAAATCAGCCTGTGCCCCCATTTCCAACAAAAAAAAATTAAAATAAAGTTAGATAGGTACTTTTTAACCGACTTTAAAAAAGGTTCTCAGTTCGGCGCTTGTATTTTTTTATGTACATAAATGTTACAGTCAAAACCACTTTTAACTGCGAAAAACAGTCAAAAGTAGACTATGGACGTTGGTCAAAACCAAGTTGTAGTGAGTAAATATTGAGTTTTGCAGATAAAAGTGCGTAATAAACTCGGGAAACCAACAATGAGCGGTTAGGTTAGGCCGTGGAGCGGAGCGCAGCTCCCGCCACAGCCTTCGTGTCTTGTTAAATTATTTGCAAAACAAGCAGATACCTGGTATGCCTTTTAAGTTCTGTCGTTTCCATATTTCCCGGCAATTTTGAATTTGGAACTGTTCTATATTCGAATGTGTTTAAATTTTGAATCTCAAAACAGTTGAAAGTATTAGGATTAATGCTATTGTTTAGTCACAGCGTCGATTGGAATCTGTCAGGTTACGTACGAAAATGAATCTTTCTAATAGTAAGAGATCCGAACATAACATCGACCTTCACCCATCTGTTTACCGAATGAAACATTTTTTTTATAAAATTCCATACATAGACAAATACGTCTTGTATGTATTGCCTATCAAAATATGTTCATGACTATCATTAATTAAAAAAAATATTAATTAAATTTTTTTAGCGAGTTTCACCCACTTGTTTACCAATCAAAATATATATAAAAAAAAAGACTATTTAATAACAAACGCGATGGTATAGTATTGCCTGCAATAAACCGTTCATGAAACACTATTGCTAGGATTTAAAGTTTAAAAATCAAAGCAAGTAAAGTTGCGCAAGAGAGAAATCCGAGCTTATTTAGTGTAATACAGAAGGATAGAGCATAGTGGCTGCGAGCGACGCCTTCGTTGAAACTCGCTAAAAAAAATATTTAGTTAATATTTTTTTAATTAATGATAGTCATGAACATATTTTGATAGGCAATACATACAAGACGTATTTGTCTATGTATGGAATTTTATAAAAAAAATGTTTCATTCGGTAAACAGATGGGTGAAGGTCGATGTTATGTTCGGATCTTAGACTATAAGGAAAATGTTCGTGCAATAATTTTCTACAACTTTAGAAGAGGCTTGACACGGCTTCAATGTTTTGAAGAGCTAACATCTGTGTTCAGTGATGAAGCCCCATGTCTGCGGACTGTCGAACGCTGGTATTTAGAATTCCAGCGTGGACATACTGGTGTTAGTGACAAATCTCGCGAAGGACGCCCAAAATCCGCCTTCACTGAAGATAACATCATTGCTGTGAGACAACTAATTCTCGAAGATCGTCATGTGACGTATCGAGAGATAGAGGCTCTATTAGGCATCTCAGGGACAACCATTCAGAAAATCTTGCATGAAGCGCTTGGTGTGAGAAAGCTAGTTTGCCGTTGGATACCGCATCTGCTTTCCGACGATCACAAGGCAGCCCGCGTCAGATGGTGTAAGAAAACTCTGCAAAGGTTCAACCGAGGAGAATCAAATCACGTCTACGACATCAATCAGTGGTGACGAATCTTGGATCTATGCCTACGATCCTGATTCCAAACAACAATCTACAATCTGGGTCTTTCAAGACGAGCCAAAGCCGACTAAAGTTGTTCGTTCTCGAAGCACTTCAAAGAAGATGGTGGCCACGTTCGTTGGAAAAACCGGCCATGTTGCGACTATTGCACTTGAAGATCGTAGAACGATTAACGCAGAGTGGTATACCACAGTTTGTTTACCACAAGTCATCGCCGAACTTCGAAAATCTAACTCAAAGCGACGCATCATCCTGCACCACGACAACGCAAGCTCACACAGCGCTCGTCAAACGATTGAGAATTTGAAGCAGGAAAAAGTAGAAATTCTTGACCATCCTCCATACAGTCCTGACCTAAGCCCTAACGATTTCTTTACATTTCCTAAAATTAAGAAAAGTCTTCGTGGTCAAAGGTTCCAGTCCGGTGAAGAAGCAGTCGACGCTTTCAAGTCAGCCATTTTGAACACCCCCACTTTAGAGTGGAACTCGTAAAGTATGGTATGTGTATAGGCAGCATTGATATTGAAGCAGTGATAGCCTAGTGAAGCAGTGATAGCCTAGTGGTTAGGACTGTGGTCTCCTATTCGGGGGGTCGCAGGTTCGATCCCGGGTACGCACCTCTGACTTTTCGGAGTCAAGTGCGTTTAAGCAATTAAATATCACTTGCTTCAACGGTGAAGGAAACATCGTGAGGAATCCTGCACACCTGAGAGTTCTACATAATGTTCTTGAAGGTGTGTGAAGTCCGCCAATTCGCATTGGGCCAGCGTGGTAGACTATGGCCTTATAACCCTTCTCTGAGAGGAGACCTGCGCTCAGTAGTGAGCCGTTGATGGGTTGCTAATGATGATGTGTATAGGGCGATCAGCCTGCGCCCCCTAGGTCCCTGCGCCCGGGTGCCACGCACCCCTTGCACCCCCGGGCAAAGACGGCCCTGGCCAGCGCATTCTCTATCATCTTTTTCTATGTTACAAAGTTATCCCTTATTTGACATTACTGACAAGTGAGTTCGCTTTCGAAGTGATTTACTTATATTTTATCGAATACCCTTAGGCCCGCATGCAGAAACGCCTGGTTATCAAGTCAAAGACGTGCCGCCAAGCGATTTAGCGTTCCGGCACGATGGCGTGTAGAAACCGATTAGGGGTATGGGTTGAATGTTCACTGCCATACCCCTTCCAAGTTAGCCCGCTACCATCTTAGACTGCATCGTCACTTACCATCAGGTGAGATCGCAGTCAAGGACTAGCTTGTCATCGAATAAAAAAAAATCCTTTTAAGAGTTCTGAGTTAGCTGCTGTTTTGGCAGATTTCGTATTAAGCTTCTGTCAAAATTACAAATTTATTCCTGGGTTAGTTAAGCCTAACCCGGCGTCTCTGCAAGCAGGCCTTGCGAATAAAAGTAAAAGTGACTGTGCTATCCGTAACCACTTCGCCTGTTAATTTGGAGGGTTTTAACCGTGACTTCAAAAAATTAAATTAACCGCTGGGCGTGCAACCGGCCCTTAGCCGACATAATTTTTGGAAATCATAAAATAAATAATTACTATACAAACTTGACCGATATGTTTAGTTTATTACATAGTTGATCTAACGTAATACTTAAGGCGTGGGACACACTATGCGCGTCAAGATGAGTGCAACGCCCCTAGAAGATTTTATACATATAAATATTGAAGCTTTTTTTGCAGTTCTCCATCTCCATCATACTCTCCATCATACACGCTTATAATTTTCTTAGTCTATTTGGAATTTTGCTGCCATCCGTGAAGAGTTATATGATATATCCACTTTCTCCTTGCGCCGCGCCGTTCTGTGTCGGTTTTTTCAAAGGAATCTGTGCCAATGTTCACGTTCCATCCACACGTTGGGGCCAACATCAGTCTTATGGCGACGCGACGCGCAGTGAGTGTGGAAGTATCACGTACCTACTATGTACAACGAACGAGAATGTCGTCATCTAATAAATAACTAATAAATACAGCTACTAATGAGTTGTTAGATATTTTTACTTTATGTTATAATTTACACGAAGACAATTTATTAGGTGCAACATAATATTTAAATGTACTTGTATAAATTTATAACGTAAATTTAAAATGTACTAGAAATAAAAAAGGTACCTACAACTCACAGGTTTTTCCAGAATTACTTCAAAACTATAATATTATTTACCACAAAATTTTAAATGCATTTTTGAAATTGAATGTTTTTAGACGTAGTCGTAATTCCTAGTTCCATGGTTTTTATCTACAAAACAAGGTAGGTACTAAAGTTTAACCTAACTCGCAACGAACCTACTACTCTCTAGCCCACCTAGATCGCGAACTAGAATTTAGAAGAATTAGAATAATAGCCCGCGATAAAAGCTATTGCATAGCTTTTATCGCGGGCTTTGAGCGCGGCGACCGAATCAAGAAATTCCGTTACGAAAATAAACCTAACACCCCCCACTCCGACCGGCACAGCGGTGCGGCGTTGAAAGCCGTGCATCGTCTAACGTCGTGTCAGTTCGGCAGACTTCGGCACGTTGTTTGTGTGCGTGCGACTAGAAAATGCTATGCAATAGCTTTACCGCGGCAGTCCCCGAGTGCCACACATATTTTTTAATTTTTAATCTTGTTTTTGTTGTCAGTGTTGATTTTCTTGTATCACTCAGCACAGGAGTCACAGATTTTAATGCACGAATTATACGAGTGGAATATATTATGTCTGTCTGTACTTACTGGTTCTGTGTTTTATGGTGTGTCGTCATCCACCATCTTTTTTGACGTGGCTTTTTCTTATTTTTTACTAACAAGTACAAATTATAAGCACTCAATACTGTAAAAGCGCTGAGAGCAATAATTGCTCTCAGATACTGAAGATACTGAAGATGTCTGGTACCGAAATAATTTCGGTATTATTTCGGTATCAGACACCTTCACGTGGCTCTGACGGGAGTCAATGTTGGGGCCATGTGTTCGCGTTCCATCCACACGTTGGGCGAATATTGGTACGAATATTGGGGCCATAGTGTGGAGCCGCGGTAAACTGAATTGTCTACCTGAGCCTGCTCTTCACGTTGGCCAACATTGTAGCGAATATTAAAGTAAAGGTATTAGCCAAGAGTTTGTGATGGCGTCCATACGTTGGCAGGTCATTCAGTTTGCTTGCGTACAGGCCAATGAGCGGACGAATTTATTAAAATGGCTAGTGAGACGCTAACGGCTGCTGCGGTTTATTTATTCACAGCATACCGCAACTACGTGAATGTGTGTAAGAAAACTTAAATCAGGTGCGCGCAATCTTACTGGAAGCTCGTAGCAAACTAAACGCACGCCCAACGTGTGGACGCGGCGGCCATAACTTTGCCACAGCCCTTTGATCTTTGTTAAAAAACCGACACCAACTGGATCTTGCGGCCAACTTGTGGGCCATCATTCCAATACATCATCCAAGATAAGCACAAACACCCGCTGTACATGATTGCCATAGGTATTGGCCCATAATTACGATTGGCCACAATGTTGGCCAACGTGAAGAGGTCACTGTTTGTCTGAAAACTACAGCTACTATGTGATGACTGATGATTGCAGTTGCAATCGCAAACACCTCCTGATTAGCCACACTTAAAGCAGTGATGGCCTAGTGGTTAGTACCTACTGCGATCTCCTATTCGGGGGGTCCACCGCGAGCATGCACCTCTGGCTTTCTAAGGCTGAGATCAATACATCGTACCTTCCTACTCTGGCTCTGCTCAAGTCTCAAGAAAGAATTGAAATGAGACACAAATATGTTCCGACATGAATCTGTCTCGTTTTAACTCAGTCTTGAGTCTGAGCTGAGTGAGAGAGCCGTCTATAGATCTTACCCTAAGTTATGTGACGTGCGTTTAAGAAATTAAACATCAAAAACTTCAGCGGTGAAGAAAAACATCGTGAGGAAACCTGCACCTGAGAATTGTTTTTAATGTCCTCAAATGTGTGTGAAGTCTGCCAATTCGCATTGGGCCAGCGTGGTGAGCTAGGGTCTTTAACCCTTCTCTGAGAGGAGACCTGCGTTCAGTAGTAAGCCGTTGATGGGTTGCTGATAATGATGATGATGACTGATTAGCCGAAATTCTCACATTTGGCTAAAATCCGTTGCACCAAAAGTTGCCATTGTA
Organism: Oeneis ivallda; assembly: GCA_029955525.1. Taxonomy (NCBI): domain Eukaryota; kingdom Metazoa; phylum Arthropoda; class Insecta; order Lepidoptera; family Nymphalidae; genus Oeneis; species Oeneis ivallda. Next base: position 2,099,827 of record JARPMR010000017.1, on the reverse strand, counting down.
GCAATAATAATATTAATGTAGCTTTTCCGCAGTCAACCCGCAGTTCAACACGTGTACGCGCGCGGTCAGTATAACGTCATTCTGTCCAGTTGAGTTCTGTGTATGTAAAAGCCTTAGGTATAGTATGTTGTAAGTCGTAAGCTCGAAAGGTCAGTCAGCAGAAAATCCGCTGCACCAAAAATTGACGTTGTAGCAATAATAATATTGATGCAGATTTTCCGCAGTTCAACACGTGTACGCGCGCGGTCAGTATAACGTCATTTGGTCCAGTTGAGTTCTGTGTATGTAAAAGCCTTAGGTATAATATGTTGTAAGTCGTAAGCTCGAAAGGTCAGTCAGCAGAAAATCCGCTGCACCAAAAATTGACGTTGTAGCAATAATAATATTGATGCAGATTTTCCGCAGTTCAACACGTGTACGCGCGCGGTCAGTATAACGTCATTTGGTCCAGTTGAGTTCTGTGTATGTAAAAGCCTTAGGTATAATATGTTGTAAGTCGTAAGCTCGAAAGGTCAGTCAGCAGAAAATCCGCTGCACCAAAAATTGACGTTGTAGCAATAATAATATTGATGCAGATTTTCCGCAGTTCAACACGTGTACGCGCGCGGTCAGTATAACGTCATTTGGTCCACTTGAGTTCTGTGTATGTAAAAGCCTTAGGTATAGTATGTTGTAAGTCGTAAGTTCGAAAGGTCAGTCAGCAGAAAATCCGCTGCACCAAAAATTGCCATTGTACTCGTAGCAATAATAATATTGATGCAGCTTTTCCGCAGTTCAACACGTGTACGCGCGCGGTTAGTATAACGTCATTCTGTCCAGTTGAGTTCTGTGTATGTATATATGCCTTAGGTATAATATGTTGTAAGGCGTAAGCTCAGAAGGTCAGTCAGCAGTCTAGCCCCGAACGCAGCGCTTTTATAATATTTATTATTATTATTAACGCGCGCGTATCAACACAGTTGACCGCGGCCTGTATTTGCGCACGCTGAGTGTTTATTATAGTGTTATTATAAAACAAGTGCGTAATTTTTTTTATAATTTTATCAATTTTGATTTACGTAGTGGTGTCTATTTTTGGTTGTTATATGAATAACTCATTTAACAACCAAAAATTAACAATTATTGTTAAACCGTATTATAATGTTCGGCTTATAATTTACTAGCTGACCCAGCGAACTTCGTACCGCCAACTTATCTATATAAATAAAACAAATAAACTATCCTAATCTAAACAAACTATCCTATCTTTCAAGTTGGACCAATTTACAGATAGTTATGAAGTTTGATCAAAATCGGTTAAGTAGTTTAGGAGTCCATCGCGGACAAACAACGTGACACGTAATTTATATATATTAAAGAAGATTGTCTTATTATAATTTAACATAACTAAGTACTAATACTGATGTTAAAATAAAACAACAGTTGTAAATTGTACGTAATTGTGTCAAATTGAAATTCAAAATAATTTATTTCACGTAGGCCCACCTGTGGCTCTTATGACACGTCATGAATCTACCACCGGTTCGGAAAGCGGATTCTGCTGAGAAGAGCCGGAAAGAAACTCAGCAGCTTTGCTCTTTTCAAAATAATCATTTTACAATATTAGTATACAGCTATTACATTGTAATAAGTTTTTTATACTTTCTTGTGGGCAGCCGGATGCCATGCCGATTTAACCCATGCAACTTTGTTAGAATAGAAAAGAATATAATATTTCCACAATGACGGGAAGTTCCAAAAATAACGTGAGTACTACTCAATTCATATTAAGACTCGTATTCAATTCATGTTAAGATGGGCAGACAGAAAGCAGCCCATTCCCGCCGGTGGCACCCGTTCACGAGCATGACGCATGATCATATTGCTATTGTGGATAATACATACTTATGTATATAGGCGAAAGTGTGTTTGTTTGTTGGTTAGTCATTCGTGGTGTCGTGTGATGCGGGTTGGTTATGAAATGTGAAATGCGCAAATATGGTTGAGCGAAGCAGTGGCTGGGTCATGCGTCATGCTCGTGAACGGGTGCCACAGGTGGAAATGGGCTACTTTCTGTCTGCCCGTCATAACATGTGTTGAATTATAATTAGGTATGCTTTTGTGGAACTTCCCCTCATTGTGGAAACACTGCATGCATACATAGCATAGTACCTATCTATTGTATTGTAAACTTGTTTTGAAAAGAGCAACTGCAGAGTTTCTTGCAGGTTCTCGACAGGAAGGGCATTCCGAATCAGTGGTAGACTCATCGACGATTCAAAAGCACTTGTAAAAAAGTTTATTTGAATAAAAACATTTCTATTCTATTCTATTCAATCATGCAGCAATGGAGCAATGGATTGACGTGAATTTTGCATACTTGAGAACATGAAGAGTGATAGGCTTTATATCCTGGAAAATCAAAAGGTTCCCGCGGGATTTTACTAAATCCACTCGAATGAAGTTGCAGACATCAGCTAACTAGGTACTAGGTGAGCCATAAACATAGTAAGTACATTGTACATTGTATTAAAATTGTAACTTTTAGCCCAGTCGACAGGTAGGAAAAGTGGGGTTTGGTGGAAAAAGGTCGGAAGTTAATGAATCTTTGGGATGTTGTTGGGTCCTCGAGGTACAAAACATGAGAAAATGTTAATTAGCCATCCCTAAACAACATCCCAAAGTTTCTGAAACTACCTGTTTACTGGACAATTTATGGTATTAAGTAGTGTGTAATTTTTTTTAAGAAAGGACCTAAATGACTTAAGTTTATTATAAACTCAAGTGACAATAAGTGAGAGTGTGAATATTCGCGATGCAGTGCTATATGAAAATGTTTATGTTGTTGGTGACCACATGGGGAACATGTTACGGGAGTCATTTTAACGGTAAGTTGCTTTAGCCTATCTCAGTAACTATCATCATCATCATCATTAGCAACCCATCAACGGCTCACTACTGAGCGCAGGTCTCCTCTCAGAGAAGGGTTATAGGCCATAGTCCACCACGCTGGCCCAATGCGAATTGGCGGACTTCACACATCTTCAAGAACATTATGAAGAACTTTCAGGTGTGCAGGTTTCCTCACAATGTTTTCCTTCACCGTTGAAGCAAGTGATATTTAATTGCTTAAAAGCACTTGACTCCGAAAAGTCAGAGGTGCGTACTCGGGATAGAACCTGCGACCCCCCGAATAGGAGACCACAGTCCTAACCACTAGGCTATCATCTCAGTAAACAATACTCATCAAAATCTGCATAGTTAAACAAAAAGTACAACCGTTAGTGCTTGCGGAATAAACCTCTGGGCGTGCTTTCGAGGTTGACTGAACGGACTTTGTAATTAGTAGAATATTAAAACAAGGCTAAAACGCACCTTCCTAACAAAATTATAAGGTCCTTCCAATCGACAATCAAAACCGGTCAGGGCTGCCAATCTCCACAGAGATTAACCCGTTGGGATATAGACTTACGGATCCGAGACATAGTCGCCAACTAAGGGCCTCATAAGTAGGCTCAGGAGCAGGGTCACTCAGCGAGCGATGGAGAGAGCTATGCTCGGTATATCCCTGCGAGATCAAATCAGAAATGAGGAGATCCGTAGGAGAACCAAAGTCACCGACATAGCTCAGCGAGCTGCGAAACTGAAATGGAAATGGGCGGGGCACATAGTTCGAAGAGCTGATGGTCGGTGGGGTCCCAAGGTGCTGGAGTGCACCCCGCACCGGGAAGCGCAGTGTTGGCAGATCCCCACCAGGTGGACCGACGACATCAAACGAGTCGCAGGGAGCCGCTGGATTCAGGCGGCGCAAGACCGAGGCCTGTGGAAGTCCGTGCAAGAGACCTTTGTCCAGCAGTGGACTTCTATCGGTTGATAAAGAAGAAGAAGATTGGGATATAATTATAAAGCGCACAAATAGGGTAAAATGGTAAAAGCCGGATAGTTGCCACACTTTTTGAAATTACTTTATAACTCTCGGTACAAAATGCAAAATACTATATTTGTAAAACGGATAGGTACTTTGGTTTTTTATCTTCAAATTTATGAGAGTAAAAACAACATTATCTTGGAGATATTTCCAAAGTATTGGCGATTTTTGCGGACCTCTAAATTTTGAGACAACTATCCCAGGGGATAGTCGCCTAATCCATAGTAAATTACGTTTAGGATAGATGCTCAGCGGAGGAAGAGGACATTTATCCCGCAAAAACATTGATCGCACTGCTGCATGGAGAGGCAAGCTCTCCATGCAGCAGTTACGTTCCCTCAAATATGTGCAGTATATGTGAAGCAGCGGCTGGGTCATGCGTCATGCTCGTGAACGGGTTCCGCCGGCGGGAATGGGGCTACTTTCTATCTGCCCATCTCAATATGTATTGAATAATTGTAAGTAGTATGCATTTTTGGAATTTCCCCTCATTGTGGAAACAGTGGATACATACCATAATATCTACTGTATTGTAAACTTGTTTTAAAAAATGAACTGTCGAGTTTCTTGCTGGTTCTTCTCGGCAGGAAGGGCATTCCGAACCAGTGGTAGACTCATCGACGATTCAAAAGTATTTACGTAAAAAAGTTTATTTGAATAAAAATTATTTCTTTTCTATTCTATTCTATTTAGTATTTTTATAAGTCGCACAGGGACATGCAACACGGCGAACTAAGTGGTAATTGTAGAGTGTCTCGATAGATAAATAAAAATACATGTGATTCATCCGCGAAACTAGATTAATTACAAAGCAACTAAGTAGGTATACAACTGGGGCAACTATCCTGGTTTTACTATACGTACGTTAACACACGTGCACTCTATTCCCTCACAGTCATACTTCGATGGGACGGTTATCCGACACGACCGGAGCGAGATCAGGCGCAGGACCGCGTTTACGTGCTCTCCGAAGCACGGGGGTGACATACCGCCTTCAGAATTCCGAGCCAGTACCTACCTACTAGGAATTTCTTGATAGAAAATCCCAATGTCTAAACTCGAGAATCGATTAACTCCAGACTTCAAAGTCTGGAACATCGGCGCAAGGTTACGTCTCTGTCGGTATTCTAATAGATATATTTCGGAGAGTGTGCTCAGGAACGATTCGATTTTTTTTTAAAGAATATCAGTCAAGTTGATGTTGACTCATATCCTCCTCTCCCCTCCAAATAAGCGGAAAAAGCTTGTGTTAGGAGTGGGTACGACAATAGTGCAACGGGTGGGATTCGAAGCTGCGACCTTTCAGTTTTCAGTCCGCACCCTTAACCGTTGGGCTATTGAGGCTTAGTTCCACCATCACCATTTTACCATCGAACCGCAAGGCATCGCTCGAATCTGCACCGCTACGTGGTCGGAATTCCACGATCCCGCACTAAGCGCTTTGCTTCCTCGTTCCTAATACGCACCGCTAAAATTTGGAATGCCCTTCCGGCTTCCATTTTTCCAACTGACTATAACTTGGGTACCTTTAAATCAAGAGTGAATAGGCATCTTCTAGGCAAGCGCGCTCCATCTTAGGCTGCATCTTTACTTACCATCAGGTGAGATTGCAGTCAAGCGCTAGATTACTAGCGCCTAATATACCCATTAGGGTATATTTAAAAAAAGTGTCAAACCCTGGATCTCATCCGCCGTTAAACATGGTAACCAGTCTGCAAATACATAATAACGACTACCTATCTTACTAGTAAGTAAAAACTTCAGCCTTTTCAGTCGGCTTCAAGGGTACAGCATTCGAATCTCAGGCACACATAAATCTATCTTATATCTGAAAAAAAAAATGTATTCAAAAGGTTGTTTTGGCGAAGGCATTTCGAGTAGATAGGTAGTGGCACTTTTAAAGAGGAACCTCTTACGATAGGGCTTTCAAATTCCGAAATTAGGATTTAAAGATTAAGTGATACCTACACATGCCATAAGGAAACGCGCAAGGTCATTGTCGACAACCTCATCAATCTATGGGCTTTTGAATCTACCTACTTAATTATGCCCTATAGGTAGGAAGCACTTAAAAACCTTCTTATCTAATACAGGAAACTAACATACTATATTAAAATAAATCGAAATATCCTAACAAGTAGAACTTAAATAAAAATAAGTTCAAATTCCACATAGGTAGCTTACCTACCTGCCTTGAAGTGGATTTCTTTGAAAGCCTGTTATTAACATACTAATATTTATAAATGCGAAAGTACCTAAATAGGTTTGTAGGCTAACTTGTGATTCCTAAGACAAGTACCACCACCCGCGTCGAAAAGCAGATTTTGTTGACAAAGAGCCGGAAAGACACTCAGAGCAGATGTTCTTTTCAAAATGTAGTACTAGTTAAACTAAATGTAGAATAGAATATAATAGAAATGTTTTGTATTCATAAAACTTTTTTACAAGTGCTTTTGAATCGTCGATGAGTCTACCACTGGTTCGGAATGTCGTTCCTGCCGAGAAGAACCAGCAAGATATAACATTTACCTGTACCCAATAGTTATTGTTCAAACAATTACTCAGATGAGGCTTGCATTCTGCGTGTAGACGCAATAATCATGTAGGATTGCCGATTGCTTCTATGCACTTTTTGGTTTTTCATTAAATATGACGCAACACCTTACAAATCCTCCGAACAACACTCTACGTAAGTTTCGTTTCACAATTGCAAAGTCAAAGAGGCGCAAACTTCACACATAAGTCGTACGATTGCTTAACAGTAAGTATAAAATAGCAGTGATAGCCTAGTAATTAGGACTGTGGTCTCCTACTCGGAGGGTTACAGGTTCGTTCCCGGGTACGCACCTCTGACTTTTCGGAGTCAAGTGCGTTTAAGCAATTAAATGTCACTTGCTTCAACGGCGAAGGAAAACATCGTGAGGAAACCTGCACATCTGAGAGTTCTTCATGATGTTCTCGAAGATGTGTGAAGTCCGCCAATTCGCATTGGGCCAGCGTGGTGGACTATGGCCTATAACCCTTTCTCTGAAAGGAGACCTGCGCTCAGTAGTGAGCCGTTGATGGGTTGCTAATGAAGTATAAAATAAAAATTTAAATCACCCTCGACAAGTGGAATCAATGGTGATATTATGATTTACCCGACATCCAGCTGCTGTCCACCACTTTTCTTCTTCATCATCAGACATTATCCAGTTTGTCTAGTAAATACTAGTCGAAAATCAACGATTACTCGATAGACCTAAGTTTAGAGGGCTTATTATTATTCCTGTGACCACGTTAGCTACTCCATCATCAGACCCTGATCACTAGCCATAAGCCAACTAATCATCAGCACGAAATTCGAGACCTCACTCATTTTTGAAATTCTACACAATCTCTCTCAAGGGGGCGTTCATAAAATATGTGAGATGTTTAAGGGGGGGAGGGGGTCGAGTCAAATCTCATCTAATCTTACGTTGGAGAGAGCAAATATCTTACGGCAAATATCACGCATTTTTTTTTTCTGATGGAAACAAAAGTAGATATTCTTTTTTTAATCACAGTAGTACGATTTAAGTATTCTATTGTTAAATTTTTATTACACTTATAATTAAACTCTCAGCAATATTGATTACTGGTCTTAACTAGTCGTAAATAAAAGCACGAAGCAATTTTTTTTTCTTTTTTCAATAACAATCCAACGCGTTTACGTAAGAAACCCACATTTTGATAAATCTCACGTGAGATTGGAGGATGGGGGAGGGGGGTGAATAAAATCTCACGACATCGGTGAGATGTCGTGAGAGGGGGAGGGAGGGACAGAAAATTTAAAAAAACACCTCACGTAATTTATGGACGGCCCCTAATCACATTTTTTGGTTGCGTCACTAGCTTGTGAAACGCATATTTTGAATTAAAGAGTGAGGGTGTGAACTGTGAAGGAGTGAAGAGTGAAATCTTTCGATGTTGAAATTCGAGCAACTCTTCCGATTTGCCGGTTACGACCACTTCCAGAGAGCACTTAACTCATGAGTGAGGGTGACACTATGCAATTGTGCATTGTGGCGTCAACGTCTCCAGAGGATGACTATGTATGAAATAGTTGCATGATAATAATATTGTAAAATGATTATTTCGTAAAGAGCAACTGCTGAGTTTCTTGCCGGCTCTTCTCAGCAGACTCTCCGCTTTCCGAACCGGTGGTAGAGTCATGACTCATGACGTGTCATATGAGCCACGGGTTGGCCTACGTGAAATAAATAATTTTGAATTTTAATTTGATGCTCTGCGGTGTCGGAGCGTCGTACGTACTAGTATAGTAGATCGGTAGGAGTGTATGCTCCTGGATTTGTTACTGTAATTGTTCTACTACTGGAAGTGGAAGAGCGGTAGTGGAGGTGCACTACAATACGGTGTAACGCGCGTCACGTAAACGCACTCTTAATAAAATAATGACCAATTACAAACTGCTGGCAAAATGAGCTTATAAAAAAAATACCGACCTAAAAGAGCAAGCTTCACAATCTAGGTAAAACAACACACAAGACGTGTTTTCCCTTTAGTTTAACGTATTAAATTAAATAGGTTCGATTAGATTGCAGATTAAAAAAAAAACTTGAGAGGTGTCAAGGGACACCCGGATTGAACGTAGTTCCTTTCGATTAATTTTAGTGAAGGAATTGTAATTAACTAGTGGTGTCATCTAGTATTAAATTGATTAACTACGATGATGACGAAATAGTAGATTATTAACCAAGGGGATAAAGCAGTGTCTTCTGTCGCGGGTGACGATTTAAATCGCGAGCGTAATGAAGGACTCGAGGTTTACTCCCGAGCGTAGCGAGGGTGTTAAAAACTTAAATCACGAGCGAAGCGAGGGATTTAAGACGAGTCCTGAGTGTAGCGAGGGATTTAAGTTCACCCAAGACTAAGACAGCTTTATCACCGAGGAAAATACTCTACTTTTCGTACCATTTGCGAAAAAATTAACACAATAATAATATGAGATAAGCATTTATTAAAAATAATGACAGTTAAAAGTAAAAGTTAACATTCGAAACATTGGTCCAATTATTATTGATAGAGAGAGTTACATTTTTGTTTGGTACATTTATTGTTGATGAGTTGATTTGAGTATTTCTCTGTTCTTGCGTCTGAGCATTTGCACTGATGGAATCCGACAATTCACTGTCACTGTCGCTTTGATTTAACATCGTAACGTATTTTTAGAACATTTTATTATTTATAAAAATAAATTGAAATAAACTTAACGTTTATGTATTTGAAAAAAACAAAAACACGGCAAATTCCTAGACTAATATTTTTTTGTCGGAAAAGCAAAGGCATCAAGCTCATACGGCCTCGTCGGTTTTCGTAATTTTATTTAATAATTATAACTGCATAATAAATGCGTATTCCTTTTTCAAAAAGATGTATAATGCTTTATATACAAACTCAATGGTGTAAACACAGATGTAGTTCAGTATAAATTTCGGTAAGTATTCCAAATTTAAATCACATTCTCCCCCTAGAGGATGAATAAAATTCAGTACAATTTTCTTTCCCTGTTTTTAACAGATTAAAAATGACTATTGTTATGTTCGCTTTTTGTGGCACAGAATGTCACTTTTTTGAGCAAGTGGTACGAAAATATATTTAGTTTATTTCTATTGCAGCTCTGTTACAAAACCAAAGAGTTACTCTGGTTTTTTAACAGATGGCGTTAGTAGTACAATAAAATTTTATCCAATTTATACAATAAAAATTAGGGAAAAATTCCACATGTAGAAATTACTTATTTAAAATAAATAAGAAAATAGAAAATTCAGTCTGTCGAGCTGGGATTCGAACCACATTCGAACCATCGGCGTTGAACTTTTAGACGACTGCCCGATCCACTAGGCCATGCAGACGCCGTGTTCTAAGGCGAAAATACCGAATACAATGCAAAATTCACATTCAACAAAAAAGTGTCGGTTTCAAAAATGTGTCGAGTGTCGGTTCCTTAATTTTTTCCGTCTAGCCCCCTTCCGTACCGCGCGATAAAGAACTACGTTCCAAAAATTCATATAGTTTTTCTTCGATCTCCGAAAGTTAACGATTTTGGATTCGGTCGTTGTTTATCGACAGATTTTTTCTGTTTTGGCAGATTATACTAGCAAAAGAATTTTGTTTTTCATTGATCTTAAGAAACTCAGACATCGCCCGCTGAGTTTCCGTGCGCTTTCATAAACCGAAAGCCTATTAATCAGCGACGATGTCAAGACTCAAGGACAACATCGCAAAATCTACAGGTAAATTGCGTGGCGTTTGTAGGAATTTCTGTAATGTCTGGAATTTTTAATGTTTTTATTTAGATAATGTTTCATGCGCAGTTTAATGACATTAATTTGTATTTGTTACTTGGGTGTTCACGCAGTTTTTTTGCTTGTTGTATTTTAGTTCTTTTTATTCTTATTATTGTAGCCCTGGGATAAAAAATTATGTCTAGAAGTATGCAGTTAAGCCCTCGAAATAAATAAAATTCAGACTTGAGTTCAGCATAATAAGGCACTTATTTGCGAGCATCCGGTTGCGTAAATGCACGTAACCAGGCAGGTGCCCTTGGCAATTTAATGAAAGACTAGTTTTATTGACATAACGCGAAAATTAGTAGGTCGAGTATTATGTTGACAATACTAGTTTGCTCCTGCGACTTGGCGCCTACTGCTGCTGCTACTGATTCCCGAACTATTTTGGACAAGTGACCCCTATTCCAAAATGAACTGATACCTCAAAAATCCGATCTCTAGTTTTTTCCCATTGATTCAAAATACCAATTTAAAAACTTCGCGGTTGCTTAAGTGAGTAAACTTGACATCATTTTCTCATCAAAATTTTACGAAATAATAGTACATTATTGTCGAGGCTCGGAATAAAGCAATTTATGGACGAGTAACATTGGAAGGCCGAGGCGAAGCCGAGGACTTCCAAGTGATTTTAAAAGGACGAGGCGCTAGCCGAGGCCTTTTTAAGTAAACGAGGCCATGAATTGCTATTTCGGCCGAGGCTATATTATAGTACTTTTCTCTAATTTGCGAGGAAACAACAAAAAAATAATTAAAGAAACACTGTTTTATTTCATGTTAAATGTTATAGTACAATTTGTACAGTTACATTTTCTTTTAAACGTAATGTAGTTTTTAGCTTTGAGTATTCACACCACAATGTAGATGGCCTTTTGTTTTTACTCAATTCGTTAAAATAGGCCATAAGGACATTTTCTGAAAACGAATTTGTCTTTTTTCCGGTTTTCCATAGAATGAAGTCTTCATAAGCCTTTTCATATTTTTCCTTAGATTTTGGTGGTAAAAGATTTTCTGATAGAATTTTAGCTTCTTCCGCCATATCTGGTGGTGTAAAGTCCATTAATTCTTCATCCGATTCCGAATCCATTTTTATTTCAGAACAAGAAATATATTGTAAAAGAAAACACCAGTCACCAATAATTCTTTACCTCCAATTAAACCACGCTCTTTTTGTTCCATTTAAAAAAAAATTCATTCTTATTTTTTTGAATTGTATAACTCAGCGAAAGAAATACACATTTACATCTCTCATATTCGGTAAGTAGGTCCTTATTACCCCCAAATGGGGCTTGTAAGTGACCAAGTGGTGACCAATTAGCGCTCTAGGGTAATAATGTAGCTAGAAAAGCCCTAGGGCGGTAAGTAATTAAAAAAAAACTCTTCACTCTTTCAAAAAGTTCGCGTACATCTATGACAAAAGAGGTCGCTTCGCTATTCAGCCTTGTCTTTGTATGAGTATAATAGTCATCAATTTTAAATATCGAACGGCGAAGCTCAATTTCGTTCTTGGAAAAAAAAAATTAAAAAAAAAAGATGAAAAAAGGCAGTAATAGAAAACTTTTACTTTAAATATTGTTTGCTTTTGGGATTTTTTTATAATTACATGCTAATTAGGAAAAAACATGAGTTCTGCAAGTGATGAAGATATAAGCTGCACTCCCGATTCAATGAAAATGGAAGCTGAAGCAGCAATTAACAATATTTTGCCTGAAAGTTCTAAGGAGGGATATTTGAAAACTTACGACGAGTTCATGAAGTGGCGAAAAGAAAAACGAGTAAAGTCTTTATCTGAGACTGTATTCTTAACATACTTTAGTGAGCTATCAAAAAAGCTGCAGCCATCTAGTTTGTGGTGCATTTTTTCAATGTTAAAAGCAACTATGAGTACTAAACACGACATCAATATCAAGAACTTTTCAAAATTTAAAATGTTTTATTCTTGTAATGCCGGTTTTTTCTACTTACCTCACAATCGAGATGTAAAGCAGAGTAGTTAGCTCGGGTGTAAACATCAATTGCACCCTCGAACTATAGGCGCCCTCGCTGCGCTCGTGCGCCTAAATATCTCGGGCTGCAATTGATGCCTTACAGCCCTTGGCTACTAATCTACTATTAAAACACCTAATCACAGAGGAGAAACACCTAATAGAGGAAAGTGTACATTTTAAAAACCTCGTACCTGTCCAGCAATTTACATTATTGTCCTGTTACGTAATTGCTGGCGCCACGCCAGCAATGAGCCAATTGACGTTTCGTTTTTTTTAAATAAAGAAGCGATTTCCGAGCAAATTTGAGAAAATAAACATACCTACCTACTGGCTTCTAAAATATTCATTCTTATAACAAGTTGGTACGTAACACATACAGTATCTTGAAAGTTTCAAATAAGAACTTGTGTTAAAGGGGTCGATTTTTAGACCTCGTTGACCCCCAAAATCTGTTTTCGTTTATGTCAACCTGACGAGTAGTTTGTCTTTCAATGGTAACCAGGGTCTGATGATGGAGCTGGAAGGTGGTCATAGGAACTCTGTAATGAAACGACGTAATAACATCGAGTTTGGGCTCGTTTAATTCGTCTTGACAAGTACTCTGGTCCTAAATGATGCTCCAGGGTTTGATGATGAAGCCAGCGACTAAAACCTTGTTTTTTAAAAAAATACGTGTGGCACTCGGGGACTGCCGCGGTAAAGCTATTGCATAGCATTTCTAGTCGCACGCAAACAAACACCGTGCCGAAGTCTGCCGAACTGAAACGACGGGGTGTTAGGTTTATTTTCGTTACGGAATTTCTTGATACGGTCGCCGCGCTCAAAGCCCGCGATAAAAGCTATGCAATAGCTGTTTTTTTTATGTGTACATCATGCGATCAGTGCCAGACTATGAGCAGATTCGTTCTGGGAATTAGTATCGTTCGGAGACAACTTCCCCAGCAGGAAGAACTCTACATGTCCTATGAAGCCACACTATCCAGTATATGCCGTCTCTTTAAGCAGCGTATCGCTTCTGGCATCGTTTATTGTACTGCTAGGTCATTTGGATGAACAGACAGCCTTGCCTTGTAAGTACAGTTGAAGTTCATAATTTCTTGCTTCACTGTGTTCACATTTAGGTGTTCATGAAGTTCCGACGTCCGAAGGAACCATGGCGCGTTGGAAACTTGTTTTAAAATATAGTTTTGCGATCTTTGGATGATTTCAATGCTGGAATCGCATGCTGATCCCCAGAGCTGTATTCCATATGTCCATATTGGCTTTATAGCTGTCTTATACAACAGAAGCTTGTTATCCACGGATAGCCTAGAGTTCCTTGCTAACATCCAATATAAACCTCTGTATTTGTGGTAGATTTCATCCCTCTTGGTTTGAATATGCCTTTTCCAGGTAAGTCGTCTATCCAGATGCATGCCCAGATACTTAACAGTGTCATTTTGCGGTAGCTGGTTGTCGCGTAATGACACAGTAGGACAGTTCCCTTGTCGCAAAATGAATGTCACGTGGACAGATTTAGTAACACTAGCTTTTATTTTCCATCTAGTCAGCCATTTGTCGATCTGATCCAAACTACGCTGCAGGATTGCAGAGGCTTCCTGAGGAGATCTGCTACGAGCTGCAATAGCAGTATCATCTGCGTATGTAGCCGCAGTGACATCTTTAATATGTGGTAGGTCAATTGTATAAATTGTGTAGAGTACGGGTCCCAGAACTGAGCCTTGTGGAACGCCAGCTTTAATTGGATAGAACTGAGATGTGTGCTCTTCTTCCTTGACTTGAAAAATTCAGTCAGAGAGATAAGATTTTACTAATTTAAAAAACGTATGGGGTAAAAGTGATTTGATTTTGAATAAAAGACCTGTATGCCATACCTTATCGAAGACTTGCTGCACATCAAGAAAGGCAGCACAGCAGTATTCCTTGCGTTCAAGTGCGTCTCTGATGGTTCTGCATACTCTGTGGATCTGTTCTACAGTGCCATGATGTTGTCGGAAGCCAAATAGATGATCAGGGATGATGGATCTTTCTTGGAGTTCCCTCATAAGTCTTTTCAGCATAACCTTTTCAAATAGTTTTGATGTCACAGGTAATAAACTAATTGGCCTGTATGAGGTTATGCAATAGCTCAAAATAAAAAATTTCATTTATTTTGTTACAGCGTCAGCGTTCGCCGAAGCGCCTCCGCTGTACGCGCTCGACGAGTGGTCCCGGTGCCAGCGTCCCGATGACGTGTACTGCATCGTGCACGCGGCGCTGGTGTCGTCTGCCCCCAACCACCTGCTGGACTTGCTACAGGTGACCTTCTTGATCTTCATCATCATCATCAAACCGCTACACGCGCTCGACGAGTGGTCCCGGTGCCAGCGTCCCGATGACGTGTACTGCATCGTGCACGCGGCGCTGGTGTCGTCTGCCCCCAACCACCTGCTGGACTTGCTACAGGTGACCTTCTTGATCTTCATCATCATCATCAAACCGCTACACGCGCTCGACGAGTGGTCCCGGTGCCAGCGTCCCGATGACGTGTACTGCATCGTGCACGCGGCGCTGGTGTCGTCTGCCCCCAACCACCTGCTGGACTTGCTACAGGTGACCTTCTTGATCTTCATCATCATCATCAAACCGCTACACGCGCTCGACGAGTGGTCCCGGTGCCAGCGTCCCGATGACGTGTACTGCATCGTGCACGCGGCGCTGGTGTCGTCTGCCCCCAACCACCTGCTGGACTTGCTACAGGTGACCTTCTTGATCTTCATCATCATCATCAAACCGCTACACGCGCTCGACGAGTGGTCCCGGTGCCAGCGTCCCGATGACGTGTACTGCATCTAGCACGCGGCGCTGGGGTCGTCTGCCCCCAACCACCTGCTGGACTTGCTACAGGTGACCTTCTTGATCATCATCATCATCATCAAACCGCTACACGCGCTCGACGAGTGGTCCCGGTGCCAGCGTCCCGATGACGTGTACTGCATCGTGCACGCGGCGCTGGTGTCGTCTGCCCCCAACCACCTGCTGGACTTGCTACAGGTGACCTTCTTGATCTTCATCATCATCATCAAACCGCTACACGCGCTCGACGAGTGGTCCCGGTGCCAGCGTCCCGATGACGTGTACTGCATCGTGCACGCGGCGCTGGTGTCGTCTGCCCCCAACCACCTGCTGGACTTGCTACAGGTGACCTTCTTGATCTTCATCATCATCATCAAACCGCTACACGCGCTCGACGAGTGGTCCCGGTGCCAGCGTCCCGATGACGTGTACTGCATCTAGCACGCGGCGCTGGGGTCGTCTGCCCCCAACCACCTGCTGGACTTGCTACAGGTGACCTTCTTGATCATCATCATCATCATCATCAAACCGCTACACGCGCTCGACGAGTGGTCCCGGTGCCAGCGTCCCGATGACGTGTACTGCATCGTGCACGCGGCGCTGGTGTCGTCTGCCCCCAACCACCTGCTGGACTTGCTACAGGTGACCTTCTTGATCTTCATCATCATCATCAAACCGCTACACGCGCTCGACGAGTGGTCCCGGTGCCAGCGTCCCGATGACGTGTACTGCATCTAGCACGCGGCGCTGGGGTCGTCTGCCCCCAACCACCTGCTGGACTTGCTACAGGTGACCTTCTTGATCATCATCATCATCATCAAACCGCTACACGCGCTCGACGAGTGGTCCCGGTGCCAGCGTCCCGATGACGTGTACTGCATCGTGCACGCGGCGCTGGTGTCGTCTGCCCCCAACCACCTGCTGGACTTGCTACAGGTGACCTTCTTGATCATCATCATCATCATCAAACCGCTACACGCGCTCGACGAGTGGTCCCGGTGCCAGGGTCCCGATGACGTGTACTGCATCTAGCACGCGGCGCTGGGGTCGTCTGCCCCCAACCACCTGCTGGACTTGCTACAGGTGACCTTCTTGATCATCATCATCATCATCAAACCGCTACACGCGCTCGACGAGTGGTCCCGGTGCCAGGGTCCCGATGACGTGTACTGCATCGTGCACGCGGCGCTGGTGTCGTCTGCCCCCAACCACCTGCTGGACTTGCTACAGGTGACCTTCTTGATCATCATCATCATCATCAAACCGCTACACGCGCTCGACGAGTGGTCCCGGTGCCAGGGTCCCGATGACGTGTACTGCATCGTGCACGCGGCGCTGGTGTCGTCTGCCCCCAACCACCTGCTGGACTTGCTACAGGTGACCTTCTTGATCATCATCATCATCATCAAACCGCTACACGCGCTCGACGAGTGGTCCCGGTGCCAGCGTCCCGATGACGTGTACTGCATCGTGCACGCGGCGCTGGTGTCGTCTGCCCCCAACCACCTGCTGGACTTGCTACAGGTGACCTTCTTGATCAGCATCATCATCATCAAACCGCTACACGCGCTCGACGAGTGGTCCCGGTGCCAGCGTCCCGATGACGTGTACTGCATCGTGCACGCGGCGCTGGTGTCGTCTGCCCCCAACCACCTGCTGGACTTGCTACAGGTGACCTTCTTGATCAGCATCATCATCATCAAACCGCTACACGCGCTCGACGAGTGGTCCCGGTGCCAGCGTCCCGATGACGTGTACTGCATCGTGCACGCGGCGCTGGGGTCGTCTGCCCCCAACCACCTGCTGGACTTGCTACAGGTGACCTTCTTGATCAGCATCATCATCATCAAACCGCTACACGCGCTCGACGAGTGGTCCCGGTGCCAGCGTCCCGATGACGTGTACTGCATCGTGCACGCGGCGCTGGGGTCGTCTGCCCCCAACCACCTGCTGGACTTGCTACAGGTGACCTTCTTGATCAGCATCATCATCATCAAACCGCTACACGCGCTCGACGAGTGGTCCCGGTGCCAGCGTCCCGATGACGTGTACTGCATCGTGCACGCGGCGCTGGGGTCGTCTGCCCCCAACCACCTGCTGGACTTGCTACAGGTGACCTTCTTGATCAGCATCATCATCATCAAACCGCTACACGCGCTCGACGAGTGGTCCCGGTGCCAGCGTCCCGATGACGTGTACTGCATCGTGCACGCGGCGCTGGGGTCGTCTGCCCCCAACCACCTGCTGGACTTGCTACAGGTGACCTTCTTGATCAGCATCATCATCATCAAACCGCTACACGCGCTCGACGAGTGGTCCCGGTGCCAGCGTCCCGATGACGTGTACTGCATCGTGCACGCGGCGCTGGGGTCGTCTGCCCCCAACCACCTGCTGGACTTGCTACAGGTGACCTTCTTGATCAGCATCATCATCATCAAACCGCTACACGCGCTCGACGAGTGGTCCCGGTGCCAGCGTCCCGATGACGTGTACTGCATCGTGCACGCGGCGCTGGTGTCGTCTGCCCCCAACCACCTGCTGGACTTGCTACAGGTGACCTTCTTGATCATCATCATCATCATCAAACCGCTACACGCGCTCGACGAGTGGTCCCGGTGCCAGCGTCCCGATGACGTGTACTGCATCGTGCACGCGGCGCTGGGGTCGTCTGCCCCCAACCACCTGCTGGACTTGCTACAGGTGACCTTCTTGATCAGCATCATCATCATCAAACCGCTACACGCGCTCGACGAGTGGTCCCGGTGCCAGCGTCCCGATGACGTGTACTGCATCGTGCACGCGGCGCTGGTGTCGTCTGCCCCCAACCACCTGCTGGACTTGCTACAGGTGACCTTCTTGATCATCATCATCATCATCAAACCGCTACACGCGCTCGACGAGTGGTCCCGGTGCCAGCGTCCCGATGACGTGTACTGCATCGTGCACGCGGCGCTGGTGTCGTCTGCCCCCAACCACCTGCTGGACTTGCTACAGGTGACCTTCTTGATCATCATCATCATCATCAAACCGCTACACGCGCTCGACGAGTGGTCCCGGTGCCAGCGTCCCGATGACGTGTACTGCATCGTGCACGCGGCGCTGGGGTCGTCTGCCCCCAACCACCTGCTGGACTTGCTACAGGTGACCTTCTTGATCAGCATCATCATCATCAAACCGCTACACGCGCTCGACGAGTGGTCCCGGTGCCAGCGTCCCGATGACGTGTACTGCATCGTGCACGCGGCGCTGGGGTCGTCTGCCCCCAACCACCTGCTGGACTTGCTACAGGTGACCTTCTTGATCATCATCATCATCATCAAACCGCTACACGCGCTCGACGAGTGGTCCCGGTGCCAGCGTCCCGATGACGTGTACTGCATCGTGCACGCGGCGCTGGTGTCGTCTGCCCCCAACCACCTGCTGGACTTGCTACAGGTGACCTTCTTGATCATCATCATCATCATCAAACCGCTACACGCGCTCGACGAGTGGTCCCGGTGCCAGCGTCCCGATGACGTGTACTGCATCGTGCACGCGGCGCTGGTGTCGTCTGCCCCCAACCACCTGCTGGACTTGCTACAGGTGACCTTCTTGATCAGCATCATCATCATCAAACCGCTACACGCGCTCGACGAGTGGTCCCGGTGCCAGCGTCCCGATGACGTGTACTGCATCGTGCACGCGGCGCTGGTGTCGTCTGCCCCCAACCACCTGCTGGACTTGCTACAGGTGACCTTCTTGATCATCATCATCATCATCAAACCGCTACACGCGCTCGACGAATGGTCCCGGTGCCAGCGTCCCGATGACGTGTACTGCATCGTGCACGCGGCGCTGGTGTCGTCTGCCCCCAACCACCTGCTGGACTTGCTACAGGTGACCTTCTTGATCATCATCATCATCATCAAACCGCTACACGCGCTCGACGAATGGTCCCGGTGCCAGCGTCCCGATGACGTGTACTGCATCGTGCACGCGGCGCTGGTGTCGTCTGCCCCCAACCACCTGCTGGACTTGCTACAGGTGACCTTCTTGATCTTCATCATCATCATCAAACCGCTACACGCGCTCGACGAGTGGTCCCGGTGCCAGCGTCCCGATGACGTGTACTGCATCGTGCACGCGGCGCTGGGGTCGTCTGCCCCCAACCACCTGCTGGACTTGCTACAGGTGACCTTCTTGATCAGCATCATCATCAAACCGCTACAGCCCTAGGTGAGCCTTGGCTTGGTCAAACAGAGGATTATACAAAAAAAATTATGGGCACTATCCTCACCCAGCAACAGACGTAGCACTATTTTCAATGTTATTGTGATGTCCCATAAAAAGACTAATAACCATTTTCTATCCAAAAATGATTGGGGTTTTTTATAAAAATACAAAAGAATGTACGCACGCTGAAGTACGCGCGCGCATGCACAGGCTACGAAAGAGCGGGAGGTCGGCAGAGGGAGCGCAGGCAGCGCGCGGTGAGGTTTTTTCTCTGTGTCTCAGAAAGCGTCTGCGTCTTACAACAACTGTTTTTTAGTTGGTTAAGGTGGAAGGCACGAGTCTGCCCGCGAAATTCAAATTTAATTTGGTTTTTCGCAATTTGTAAACTAAGACGACAAAGGAGGCTTAAATGGCATTCTAATTGCGACAGTGGCAGTATCATCTGCACAGGTTTATGTACAAATCTTTACTTAAAAGTGATCACTTTAAGAAATTAATCAAAATATCGACTAATTTGTGAACTCACGTCCAACTCAGTATTTTGATTAATTTCTTAAAGTAGTCACTTTCAAGTAAAAATTTTTATGTAAACCTGTGAAGATGATAATTCCACTGGCGCAATTAGAAGGCCATAAGCCTACTTCGTCGTATTAGTTTACAAATTGCGAAAAACCAAATTAAATTTGAATTTCGCGGGCAGACTCGTGCCTTCCACCTTAATGTAAACTACTTTAAACTGGTGACCAAAACAATTCACTAAAAATAAATAAATAAATAATTCTAACTCGATTTGCATGAAAACCCCAAACAAACGGCGGATGCCGTCTCAGTACAAAATAATCAGGCTGCCATGATGTACATAACTGAGATAGGTTTGAAATCTGTTGGTGGTTGGGGACGCTTTTTGCATAGTTGTTTCTCCATTTAGCCAACCGCTCCAATTCCGTACTCCGAAAACTCTCGTGTCATTTTCCACACCGTCAATCCACCGGCCTCGGCCATCAGCCCGCCTAGCATGCATGTCGAAGTGATATCTAGCGAAGAGAAAGAGATATTGTCGATGAAGACTAATTTCTCGTTCGACGAATCCATTATGTGCAACCATGTTAGTGTCGATAGAGATCATACGAGAAAAGGCGTCGACAAAATTTTCTCCTGCGTGAATGCTAGGCGTGCTGGTTTACTGTCAAGCTTTTCGGGGCTGTTTCTTAATACCTATTCATTTAACTGCCCTGTCGTTTTAGTGGTATTACATGTTCGACATGCGGATGACGAGGTCCCTGGTTCGATTCCTGGGTCGGGCTGATAAAAAACATGCTGAGTTTTTCTGCCAAGAAAATCTAAGTACTATCCCGGAGTAAGGAAGTTGGCGGTGAGTCACCCCCGTGCCTCGGAGAGCATGTAAAGCCGTCGGTCCTGCGCCTGATCTCTCTCCGGTCGTGTCGGATTTCCGTCCCATCGGACTATGAGAGTGAGGGAATATAGAGTGCACCTGTGTTTACGCACAAGCTTGTCCACTATAATATCTCACGCACAGATGGCTGGGGGCTTAAAGTACCATTTCTGAAGTGGCAGGCACCAAGTAAAGTGTTTCCCGGCATACATGGTTTTTACGTAAACCCATGTTCGAACGTAAAAGTTCAATGTTAATGTATGCATCGCAATCCTTTCTATTGACGCGTGGAACCTGTTCGTATGTCGAGCGTGCAGGTGGCTTTGACCCAGTGAGCGGTCGGTCCATACACCTCATGTACCTACGTCTATGGCCATAAGCCGCCGGTGGGCTGGAGTCGATGGCATTCTTTGTCGATTGCACAAACGGCTTAAATCCATACTAATAGAAAGCTTATAGGTATCTTAAATAAGCAAGCAGCGACAGCCTAGTGGTTACGACTGTGGTCTCCTATTCGGTGGGAGATTCGATCCCGGGAACCTCTGACTTTTCGAAGTTAAGTGTGTTTAAGAAATTAAATATCACATGCTTTAACGGTGAAGGAAAACATCGTGAGGAAACCTGCACACCTGAAAGTTCTCCTTAATGTTCTCGAAGGTGTGTGAAGTCAGCCAATTCGCATTGGGCCAGCGTGGTGGAAAATGGCCTATGACCCTTCTCTGAGAGGAGACCTCGCTCAGTAGTGAGCCGATGATGGGTTGATAATGATGATGATGATGAGGTATCTTAAATGGAAAAGTGTGCTTCTTTGTTGTTGTCCTTCAATCACGCAGTAACTGAGCAACGGATCGATAAGATTTTTGCATGGGTGTAGAAATTAGAAAAACACCCCGTGGGGCTTTTCAAACCAAGCCCATTTTTTTTTTTAAATAATATCAGCCAAGTACTACCAAACCAACCAACTACTACTTGACTAATATTCTCCTCTCCCCTTGAAATAAGCGGAAAGCTTGTGTTAGAAGTGGGTACGACAATCGTGCAACGGGTAGGATTCGAACCTGCAACCATTCAGTTTTCAGTCCGCACCTTTAAGAGTGGGTGTACGTTCGTTAACAGTAAACAGATTTGATTTTTACAGTAGTAGATCAAGTTTCAACTATCCGAAAAAAAACACGCAAAAATTACATCATAATAAAACATAAAATGATGAAATTTGTTCGATAATAAAAAATCGCGAACTTAGGTCTAATTTTTAACCAATATTCATTTATTTTCAATGTGTTGCATATTACAGAGCCAAAATTTTTACATTAAATTCCGATTGATATTATCAAGAGAGTAGCCTAGTGAATTGAAAAGAAAATGAATATTTTACGAGTTACAAAGTATTTGACGCTTACTACACTCCTATTTCGCGCAAAACGCTTTCTTTTGTCGCGCCTCACATGAGGTTGCGGCTTTGTTTTATTTCATCACGAAATCTGTTTTTTTTTTGGTGTTATACACGTTCTTAACGGTTGGGCTATTGAGGCTTAAATATTGAGGCCCATGTGCAGTGCCCAGACAAAGTGGCGGGCAAAAACCTTTTGTGAATTGGGGTTGAGTGGGGTGAGCGGGGGAATGGGGTGGCCAAAGCTTGTGATTGTAACCAGGTACCATAATTACAACAACATTTTAATCATAATTCGGGGTGTTCGGGAATAACAGAAGAAATAAGGAGGAATTTTTTAGCGAAAATTTTTTTTAAGCGAATTATGAAATTATTTTTTTTAGTAGCGCCATCAAATCTCGGAAACGAATTGACATAAAAAAATTTTACATTAAATTATTGACATACAAAAATAAGTATAGAAATGCCTTTGCTGTAGGACGTAAGGGAAAAAAGTTATTGAGGAAAAACCGGAGGAAAGTCAAAAATTTTGCACCCTCTCCTTCTTCAGCACAGGGTCCTCGAGGTCCAAAATTTGAGGAAATGTTAATTAACCATCCCTGAACAACATCCTTAAGTTTTATTAACTTCAGACCACCGAAACCCACTATTTCCTACCTGTAGACTGGGCTGATGTTTGAATAACATTAATATTGTAAAAACAGAAAATAAATCGGTCAAAAAACATATAAGTTTGTTGCTAATATATAGTATATGTGTCTCTTTCTAAAACGAAATTTTCTATGAAGAGTGTTACTGTCTTGTGAGTTGTGACATCACATTTCAGTAGCGCACTCTTTTCTAACAGGAAACATTTCCGCTATGTTTAAAAAAGAGGGTTACTTTTTTTACCTTTTGAGGTACGGAACCCTAATAATGGCATTTGAATATTCTGTTGATGTTCCAGGAGTATTCAGCCGATACCCAGAAGCACTTCAACCGCACCCAGGTGCACCGCGGCGTCTGCGTGTCGCGCTGCGGCGGCCAGGGCCCCGAGACCTGGCACCAGGCTGCCCAGCGCTGCGTCAACCGGGGCCTCGCTCAATACGACTTGGAGGTACGCACTTCCAGGTCCCACAGACCTCGCTTTTATCCGACTTCTGAATTAAATTAAGTAGAAGAACCATGGTCTGAAACTGAACTGGGAATGGGCGGGCACATAGTTCGAAGAGCTGATGGTCGTTGGGGTCTCAAGGTGCTGGAGTGGCGGCCACGCACTGGGAAGCGCAGTGTTGGCAGACCCCCCACTATAGTCCAGGCACGTTGAATATGGAGAACAAAAAAATGTTATCCAGAAACCTACGTTTTTAAATGGTTAAAAGGGTTAAAGTCAACATAAGGAAAATGAGTTATGTGCCCAAGAAGGTTAGGGGATGATTTTAGGGGTTGAAAAGGGGTGAAAATGGATACATCTCGTGTTTTTTGCAATTTCACGCGAAATTTGATGTCGTACTGAAAAATGTTAAATACAAAAGTTGTAGATTTTGGAAAAATCTACAACTTTTGTATTGGTCATTTTTTAATATAACCTCAAAATTTCAGAAAAAAAATGCAAAGAATCAAAAAAAATATTTCTTTTTTGTTTTTTACTTGTCAATTTCTCAAAAATAAATATTTTTTCACCAAACTTGCTGAAAGTACTCCTTTTTGTGTCCCAAACAACAAAAAAAAATTTTAGATTGAAATATTAAAAACTGTTTGAAAGATTCATTTTTATCAGTACTTGAGCATATTTCATTAAATTAAAAAAAAATTGAGTTTTTCATTATTGTCATTTACCTCCATTATTTATTATTATTATTATTATTAGTAGTAGTGGTATTGTTAACAATCTATTTTGTTGATATAAATTTCAATTATAAATTCGGTGCAAGTTAAATTAGATTCAGAATTCATTTTAAAAAATCATTCAATTATTTAAAAGCATGTTTTAAATAATTTTGTACAAAAATTAATTATAAGACGATTTATTTATCAAAATATGTAGAAAATAATTGAATTAATTAATTTCATCGCGAGAAATCGCGCTTATTAAAGTAAAAGTCGATCGCATTGTATGTACTTACCTGACATCTTTCAACTACACATTGTATGCTATTACAATGTTTATAGCAGTATTGTACAAAAATAAAAAATGTATTTAAATAGTAAAACATATGTTTCTTCGTGTTTTTTCCCGTACAATTCAATGGTCTTATTAGTTTTTGAAATTTTTTTTATTCATAACAAATTATTAACAATAACCAAAAAATTTGTTTTTCAAAATTAAATTTTTTATATTTTTCAATTTTTAGACATGTTTTTAAATAGAAGCTGCATTGTTTTATTATTTCATTGAAAAGTAGATGTCAAAACGAAAAAAATGAGCCCTGTATGACCTCTCTACGATGATTGTAAGTAGTAAAATGTAACTTTGAAAACAACGTGTTTCGGACCGAAAAAAATGAATCTTTCAAACAGTTTTTAATATTTCAATCTAAAATTTTTTTTTGTTGTTTGGGACACAAAAAGGAGTACTTTCAGCAAGTTTGGTTAAAAAATATTTATTTTTGAGAAATTTACAAGTAAAAAACAAAAAAAAAAATTTTTTTGATTCTTTGCATTTTTTTCTGAAATTTTGAGGTTATATTAAAAAATGACCTATACAAAAGTTGTAGATTTTTCCAAGATCTACAACTTTTGTATTTAACATTTTTCAGTAGGACATCAAATTTCGCGTGAAATTGCAAAAAACACGAGATGTATCCATTTTCACCCCTTTTCAACCCCTAAAATCATCCCCTAACCTTCTTGGGCACATAACTCATTTTCCTTATGTTGACTTTAACTCTTTTAACCATTTGAAAACGTATGTATCTGGATAACATTTTTCTTTTTTTATCTCTGTAAATGAGTCAATGTGCCTGGACTACTAGGTGGACCAACGACATCAAACAAGTCGCAGGGAGCCGCTGGATTCAGGCGGCGCAAGGCCTGTGGAAGTCCATACAAGAGACCTATGTCCAGCATTGGGCATCTATCGATTGTTAAAGAAAAAGAATAAAATTAATTTTCCAAAATAGATAACTGGACAATTTTGAATGTCATTCACTGAA
Source organism: Oeneis ivallda (assembly GCA_029955525.1). NCBI lineage: Eukaryota > Metazoa > Arthropoda > Insecta > Lepidoptera > Nymphalidae > Oeneis > Oeneis ivallda. Next base: position 2,074,639 of record JARPMR010000017.1, on the reverse strand, counting down.
TGACAAGTTAACTTAAGGGAGATAATGGCGATAATAATTAAATATCTGGGTGGCCAAGCTTTGCTCGGTTATTTTTTTTTTGGTAAATCGTGTTTTTTTGAAATTATATTATTTAAAAAAAAATAATGAAATCCATAGGGGAAAATATAATCGTCTTGGACTTGAACCGGGGTCTTCTGGTTTCGGGACCGCCCGACATACTGTCGAGTTATCGGGAATTTATAGATGATGGCTAGATCGATTTATCGCCCCCAAAACCCCCTGCATACCAAATTTCATGAAAATCGTTGGAGCCGTTTCCGAGATTCAGATTATTACAAGAATTGCTCGTTTAAAGATATAGAAGATAGATAGATAGATAGATTATTAGGTACCTCCCTAACAGCTGCCTTCTTCGTGCATTCATGTAACGCCTAACGGGACGTATAGTTGAAATAATACATGGCAAATGGTGGTGCAGCGAAATGAAAATGGAACACACAGGTCTAGAAGATGTCTCTAATATCAGGAACCGTCTCTTCCACTGTTTCCAGGCTCAAGTATTATCCGTGCAGTGGTGCAACAAACCGGTCCCAGAGTTCAGCACTTCAGCGTTCGTTTTCAACATCGTGTTCCTGATTCTGGTGGCGGCCACTACCCTGGCAACTGGACTGCACGTCTTTGGCAAATGCTGTGGGAGATTCCAAGGTGAAAATTAAATCGGCGGTCGAGCCTTGGCGGTTTAAATCAATTGAAGCTTTATCTACGTACCTACTTTATAAATACACGGTGAAAATTTAGTGGTTTTAAGGCCGCAGGGAAGTGATTTGAAATTAACAGTATAGTACATTTCGACAATTTATACTGACACTTGTATTAAAATAAAAAATCGAGAAATTATTATTTCGAAAACTTCGCGAACAGTTGTTAGAAGCCGTGCCGCCTTTACCGCTGGCATGTCTGCGCGGGCGGGTCACGTGACACTTGAAGCGAGTGGCGCACGAGTCGCGACAGGTCGTTCACACCTTTGTACGGCTATCAGCTGATGTAGTTACATTCGGTAGAAAAGTTTCGATCAAAGTTTTAGCGGCAGTACTGCGTGCGGCGCCGCGTGGTAAACAAACTACTGTTTCTCACAGTTTCGAGTTTATTTCGAATTTTTTTTCAAATTCAAAAATACCTACCTTGTTCAAAAAAAAAACAAAAAAAGAAGTGGACTCGATAGTAATGCTTCAACTCGCGACGGCTTTAAAACCACTAACTTTTCACCGTGTAATAACTGTTTGTACAATTTGAGTCGTCGGGAACCACCGTTAGTTGTTAAGTTATTTATAACTAAATGTTTCCATCTATGTGACTATTTTATCATATTAATATTATTTATGTGAAAGTGTGTTTGTTTATTGGTTTAAATTGCGGAAATCTATGAATTCCACACAAATATCGACAAAGTTAGTTCACACCAGAAAAACCTGGTACAATATACAGAAAATTTGAGTCAAAATCTCCTGAGAAAGTTTAGTTTGTTCTTAAACATGAGCCGTATTATGTTTCCAGGGAACAGATATGTCCTGGCACTTTCCATCAAGAAGAACTGGGAGATATTAACGGACATGAGGTCGAAGCCCAAAGCAGATGATCGCACGAGGGACCTTCGGAGCTTGGAAGGCATTAGGTAACTTTTTAGCATAAGCTTAGCATAAGTATGTCACGCACTCTTTAAACATTTCTGTGGTGGTGTCGTGTGATGCGGGTTGTTACGTTCCCTCAAATATGGTTGAGCGAAGCAATGGCTGGGTCATGCGTCATGCTCGTGAACGGGTTCCACCGGCGGGAATGGGGCTACTTTATGTCTGCCCATCTTAAGATAGAAGTTGGTCGGTATGCATTTTTGGAACTTTCCTCATTGTGGAAACACTGCATATATAGCGTACAATACCATACAGTAAATATACTGTATTGTGAATTTGTTTTGAAAAGAGCAACCGCCGAGTTTCTTGCTGGTTCTTCTCGGCAGGAAAGGCATTCCGATCCAGTGGTAGATTCATCGAATATTCAAAAGCACTTGTAAAAGTTTATTTGAATAAAAAATATTTCTATTCTATTCTATTCTATTTTGAAAAAGCAACCATAGTTAGTTGCTCTTTCTCTTTAAGAATAATTTTCTTTCTTCTTTCCAGGTTCTTGGGCGTTTTGGGTGTCATCTCTACTCACGTTACCATGGTGTACGTCTATTCCTTCATTGATAATCCTGAATTCATCGAAAGTGTGAGTATTCATTGGAGTGTGATGTCTTTAAATCTATACTTATAATAAAACTGTAACTGGAAGATTTCTGTACATTTAATATATTTTGAAAATTTTAATTGGGGGATGCTTGACTATCGATACTGAGCCCAAAACAGATTTTTATTTAATTTTTGTCTGTCTGTCTGTCTGTCTGTCTGTCTGTCTGTCTGTCTGTCTGTCCGCGCTTCACGCGAAAACTACTGAACGGATTTAAATGAAATTTAGTACAGCGGTAGCTGATACTCCGGGTCAACATATAGGATAGTTTTTATCCCGATAAAACATAAGGTTACTCTAGGATAGGGGATGAAACTTTTTGTTGATTTTACTCCATAACTCAGTCAAATCTGAACGGATTTTAATAATTCTTTCTTTATTTGAAAGTGTGTACGACAAGAAATACAATGATCAATTTTGGTGAAGATCTGCTAGATATTATCGGAGATAGAGGACAAAACTTCTCTCGGATAGTTCCAGGTCACTCGCATACGATATATACGATATATACGTATATAGATCTTATTACATTCATACCATAGCCATATCTTGACCTGAGCTATTCATTACATACTAATTTTAGGCTATATCACTGACCTCCAGGCCCTAGCTCCTCAATCCTGATGGTGCAGTGTACTGCCCACCTAAATCATGGATATTTACGAACTGTCGATTGTAAATTGATATTGTAGGTGCCAAATATTTAAAATATAATAGTGTAGTGGAGCCGTAAAAGAGGACTCAATTCTGATGCTGCTGGGTACTGCTCACCAATGATAGGTAACAATTAGTATGAACTACTTAGGGTAGTGGCATAACGCAGCCGTAAAAAATTTCGCGTCTCCATTTTCCGTTTACTAAAATTTCCCACAGTAGCTTTGTATTCTTAGATGGCATCAATCTATTCAGCTAATTTAATTATCGCTCGGTTCGGTTTAGGAATCATCCACCTCCCTTCTCCTCCCCATGCTACAACTACTAATGGTACCAACTTCTCAATCCCGATGCTGCTGATGATAATACCCACCTAAATAGTAGGTGTTTACAAAATGTCGATAATGAATTCATATTGTAGGTACCAACCAAGTGAAGACTACAAAGTGGCATAGTTATGGCAATCGTAAAAAATGTCTCACTCGCTTCGTTTGCGAGAATGTCGATTGTAGATTTCTTTTTAACCGACTTCGAAAAAGGAGCAGATTCTCAATTCGTCGGAATCTATTTTTTCAATTTTTTTATGTATGTTCACCGATTACTTGAAGGCGCCTGAACTGATTTGGAAAATTCTTACTTTTTTGTTTGAAAGGGTACTTCCCAGGTGGTTTTAAAAAATTAAGAAAAAAAAATATATACTTTGTTTTGTAAAAAAATTATATTAAATTATGTACTCATTTGTATATGGACTACACAGAGGCGTAGTGCGATCAAAAAACCTTCGCGCTCGCTTCGCTCGCGATAATATCAGTTTTCAGTTGCTACTGCGGGTGCCAAGTATGAACTACAAAGAAGCGTAGTGCAATCGAAAATTTTCGCGCTCGCTTCGCTCGCTAAAATGTGTCTTCTTGATTGGTAGTGTAAGAACCAAGTATAACGAACCAATAAAGCAACGAAAACTGCAATATCTGGGACATATAATGCGTGGCGATAAGTACAAGTTGCTCCAACTAATAATACAGGGGAAGATACAAGGTAGGAGACCCCCTGGAAGAAGACGGACCTCTTGGCTCAAGAATCTCCGGACATGGTTCGGACTGAGTACTCGATCCTTATTCCGCGCAGTTGTGTGTAAGGTCCGAATAGCCAATATGATAGCCAACCTCCGGTAGGAGATGGCACCTCAAGAAGAAGAAGAAGAAGAACCAAGTATGAAGGAAACAGTTATGTAGTGCAGCCCTAAAGAATTTTGCGAAATGTCTGTTTTGGATTGCCAAGTATGGACTACATAGTGATGCAATGAAATTGTAAAAATTTTCGCGCTAGCTTCATTGGCGAAAATTTCTTAATTGTTGTTGTGAGTGTAATGTAACCAAGTATGCTCGCTTCGCTCGCGAAAATATCACTTTTCAGTTGCTATTGTAGGTGCCAAATATGAACTACTAATAAGCGTAGGGCAATCGAAAATTTTTGCGCTCGCTTCGCTCGCGAAAATGTCGTTTGTAGATTGCTTTTGTCTAGATACCAATTAGTATGGACTACACAGAGGCGTAGTGCGATCAAAATATTTTTGCGCTCGCTTCGCTCGCGAAAATTTCGGTTTTCGCTTGCTAATGTAGGTGCCAAGTAGGAACTAAAAAGGAGCGTAGTGCAATCTAAAATTTTTGCGCTCGCTTTGCTCGCGAAATTGTGTCTTTTCTTGATTTTTATTGTAACCAAGTATGAAGGACACAGTTAAGTAGTGCATTCCTAAAAATTTGCGAAAATGTCCGTTTTCGATTGCCAGTTATGGACTACATAGTGATGCAACGTAATTGTAAAAAAAAACGCGCTCGCTTCGCTCGCGGAAATGTCTTTTCTTCATTGTTGTTGTGAGTGTAAACCAAGTATGGAGTACATAGTTAAGTAGTGCATTCCTAAAAAATTTCGCGCTCGCTTCGCTCGCGACAGCGTCGGTTTTGTGTTGCTTATGTAGGTGCCAAGTATGGACTACATAGTGGCGTAGTGCAATCGTAAAAAATGTCGCACTCGCTTTACTAGCGATAATGTCGATTATAGATTGCTTTTGTCTATACCAATTAGTATGGATTACACAGAAGCGTACTTAATGCGATCAAAAAATCTTTGCGCTCGCTTCGCTCGCGAAAATATCAGTTTTCAGTTGCGACTGTAGGTGCTAAGTATGAACTACAAATAAGCGTAGAGCAATCGATAATTTTTGCGCTCGCTTCACTCGCGAAATGTGTCTTTCTTAATTGATACTTTTTAGAACCAAGTATGAATGACACAGTTATGTAGTGCAGCCCTAAAAATTTTGCGAAATGTCCGTTTTGGACTACATAGTGATGCAATGAAATCTTAAAAATTTTCGCGCTCGCTTCGTTGGCGAAAATGTCTTTTCTTAATTGTTGTTGTGAGTGTAAACCAAGTATGGAGTACATAGTAAAGTAGTTCTGAAAATTTCGCGCTTGCTTCGCTCGCGATAACGTCGCTTTTGTGTTGCTTATGTAGGTGCCAAGTATGGACTATATGGTGGCGTAGTGCAATCCTTAAAATGTCGCACTGGCTTTACTAGCGATAATGTCGATTATCTATAGATTGCTTTTGTAGATACCAATTAGTATGGGCTACACAGAGGCGTAGTGCGATCAAAAAATTTTCGCACTCGCTTCGCTCACGAAAATTTCGGTTTTCAGTTGCTACTGTAGATGCCAAGTATAAACTAAAAAGAAGCGTAGTGCAATCGAAAATTCTCGCCTGCATCACTGGACTGTAGTCCAGTGATGCAGGCGAGAATGAAGACCAGTTGCCAATCAATCATTGAAGACCAGTTACCAACTCCTCAATCCTGATGCTGCTGGTCCTGCCTAAATTGTGGGTATTTACAAAATTTCCATTTTGAATTGATATTGTAGGTTTGCAGGTACCAAGTAGGTACAGAATATTATATAGTGGCGTAGTACAATCGTAAAAACCTCACGATTAACATAAAACAATTCTTTTTTATTACTTTTTCCACGCGGACGAAGTCGCGGGCATCAGCTAGTCTGGAATAAACGTCTTTTGTAACTTTTGTGTGAGATTTTACAATAGTTAAGCAGTGGTTAGCCTAGTGGTTAGGTTAGTACTTCGGTCTCCTATTCGGGGGGTCGCAGGTTCGATCCCGGGACCCTCTGGCTTTTCTAAATTAAGTGCGTTTAAGAAATTAAATATCACAAGCTTCAACGGTGAAGGAAAACATCGTGAGGAAACATGCACCTGAGAGTTCTTTATAATGTTCTCAAAAGTGTCTGAAGTCTGCCAATTCGCAATGGGGCAGTAAGGTGGCCTACAACCCTTCTATGAGAGGAGACCTGCGCTCAGTAGTGAGCCGTTGATGGGTTGCTGATGATCATGATGATGACAATAGTTAAAATAGTCGAGTTTTTCTGATATTTCATTTTGACTTCTTGAATACATTGTTTCAGTTTTGTGCCCAGTTAATTTTCAATTTTAACAAATTCATTCATTGATCTGGGTACCAATTGTCTAAAAGTAATTCCATTGATCGTATTCGTATTCGATAGCATTAGCATCAAAGTAGAATAATCCGTGATTGTATTGATTTAGAGTCCCAAATTCAGTACAACCGATTTTAACATGGAGAGTCATGGAGCGTATCGTACATACCTAAACGTATAAGAATGCATACACGAAATGGAGCTCTAATTCATTGTTATGGTTGGTTTTAATTTGACGCTATTGTCATCGAATACGATTACGATCAATGGAATAACTTTAGACAATCACACTTCTGAACTTACAGCCTATTGCCAGAGTGGGCCAAAATTCCAAGTTTCTGTTACTATTTTTCCATTTATCTGGAAGTTCGACAGCATAGCTTAAAATTCAAAAAAATTCAAAATTCAAAATGCAAAATTATTTATTTCACGTAGGCCAACCCGTGGCTCTTATGACACGTCGTGACTCTACCACTGGTTCGGAAAGCGGATTCTGCTGAGAAGAGCCGGCAAGAAACTCAGCAGTTGCTCTTTTCAAAATAATCATTTTACAATATTATAATACAGCTATTACATTGTAATAAGTTTTTTATACTATCTTGTGGGCAGCCGGATGCCATGCCGATTTAACCCATGCAACTTTGTAAGAATAGAATAAAACATAATATTTCCACAATGAGGTGAAGTTCCAAAAAAAGCGCAGGTACTACAATTCAATTCATGTTAAGACGGGATCTTATTAAAATGATGCGTATTGCCATTTCCAGATGTTCGATCACATCCCCACCCAGGTGGCCTTCAATTCGCCGCTGTGGATGCAGGTGTTCTTCTCCATCTCCGGCTTCCTCATCGCCTACTTCTCCCTCATCTACACGGAGAAGAAGGAGCTTACTGTTGGCAAATGCGTGCTCTCTTTCATTTATAGATTCATCAGGTGAGATTTAACGCTAATCAAAAACTACTTCTTAGGTAGGTACTTAAGTATTGTAGCGAGCATTAATAATGATAAAATTATTATTTTTCGCTTGGAGATATCAGCTATACTTACAAGAAATCTAGAGTTATCTAAGAGCAGTCTGTGGAGGTCCATTGATTGTCAAAGAAGAAATGTATTGAACAAAGTTTTTTGTTTTTTGTTGAAATTGAATTTGATTAATATTCGCAGTTATTGCAAAGTTAAGGGGACGCAGTACCATAGTACAAACAGAATAGTAGGCTAACTTCATACAAAGTGGCCGCTGCCGGTTTGAATGTATGCGTGAGCAGCGGGCGCCGTGTACGCACGGAAGTTTCACGCACACATTCGCAAAATCTCAACCGGCTCAATCGGCCGGCAGTACGGGCCGCGCGGCGCGCCACAGAGTGCTTTTGTATATATCGCGCCGCTGTGCTAATCGCGCGCAATTGCGTATTACGTCGCACGCTCGCTCTTTTTTGTTTGTTTAATTTTTCAATAAAAGTTGTAACCTACCTATTAATAATCGCGGGCATCAGCTAGTCAAAAATAAAAGTGACAACCCTAGGCGTCAACGCAAGAGTAGGTAATTAACTCGCCGATCGGCCTTAGTTAGCCTACTATTCTGTTTGTACTATGGCAGTACACTCGACTGAAGTTGCCGGCGCACGTGGGTAACCGGCTTGCTATTTCACCTAACATTGTGTGAGAAAGAGATAGACTCAGTGTAGCGAGTGCAAGCGCCCATACTTCCATGCTACCGTCCCGCTCCCGCTCCGTTTCGAGTGAGAGGCGCGATAATTTACACCGAAATCAAGCGCGCGAAAAGGGTTGAACAGTCGTTTGGGAAAAGTGTTTTTGAGAAAAAACTACTAAATGTATGTTTACAAAGTAAAATTATTTGAACTGATGAATAAATAAACTATGTCTAAAGATAATTTTTTTTGGCATTTTCATATTCCTAATGTTATCTATTTGCGCCCAAAGTTGACATAAATTTAGTGTGAAAATGACAATCGTTCGAGGCTCGTTTAACTTTATAACGAATATTTTTTTCAATATTTTATGTATCAATAATCCTAGATAATGATGAGGCAAACCGACATAATTCTTAGTTTTGAGCGTACAATATCGAATAATGTAGTAATCACTCATCTACTTGTATGAAGAAGGTACTGGCTTGAGTCCCCTTAAGGTGGATTATACGGCTCTGCCCGCAAAATTCAAATTTAATTTGGATTTTAGCAACTTGTGAACTAATACGACAAAGTAGGCTTATGGTATTCTAATTGCGCCAGTATCAATGTCACAGGTTTATATAAAAAATCTTTACTTGAAAGTGACCGTTTAAGAAATTAATCAAAATATCGAGTTACTCACAAATTAGCCGATATTCTGACAAATTTCTTAAACTGGACACTGTCAAGTAAAGATTTTTATATAAACCTGTGAAAATGACACTGCCATGACTGGCGCAATTAGAATGCCATAAGCCCACTTTGTCGTATTAGTTTACAAATTGCGAAAAAACAAATTCAATTTGAATTTCCATTTTTAATGAGTAATGACAAAGTTGCATGGGAGAATCCGGCTTGGTATCCAACTGCCCAAGAGTTGTATCCATAAGTCATCACTGGCAACACGCACTGTTCGAAGACTTTAGTCTTCAGGCACTGAGGAATTTTGGACGAGAAGACATCTCGGAGCTTCCCGAACGCTGCACTTCGCGAGAGTAAAAGAGAGTTAAAGTGTTCGCGAGAGATCTGTCTATCGGACAGAGCCAGCTGACGCGGCTGAAAACTGATGAAGGTCGTCTCGTCTCTTCTCGAGCTGAGATCTTGGGAGAGGTCGAGAAGTTCTATGGGCAGTTATATACCACGACACAAAAACCTGTTGAAGATTTGGCCAAAGATCCCAGAGCCAATCTGACCCGACACTATACCGAAGATATCACGGACGTCAGCCTATACGAGATTAGTATGGCTCTCAAACAGCTCAAGAACAACAAGGCGCCTGGTGATGACGGAATCACTGCGGAACTTCTGAAAGCAGGTGGAAAACCGGTACTTAAGACATTTCAGCGATTGTTCTATTCCGTCATTCACGAGGGTATAACGCCGGAGGCATGGCACAGGAACGTAGTGGTTCTGTTCTTCAAAAAGGGCGATAATACCTTGTTGAAGAATTATATACCCATCTCGCTGTTGAGTCATGTCTATAAGTTGTTCTCGAGAGTCATCACGAATCATCTCGCTCGTAGGTTTGACGACTTCCAGCCTCCCGAACAAGCCGGATTCCAAAAAGGCTTTGGCACCATAGATCACATTCATACGCTGCGGCAGGTTATACAAAAGACGGAAGAGTATAACCGGCCACTTTGCTTAGCGTTTGTAGACTATGAGAAAGCCTTTGATTCGGTGGAAACTTGGGCTGTATTGAGGTCGCTACAGAGATGCCGGATCGACTACCGTTATATCCAAGTGTTGAAGTGCTTGTACGAAAACGCCACTACGTCAGTACGTATACAGGACCAGATTACGAGGCCAATCCACTTTGCAGCGTGGAGTGCGACAGGGAGACGTAATCTCCCCGAAGCTCTTTACCGCTGCGTTGGAGGACGTCTTTAAGCTTCTGGATTGGAACGGACTTGGCATCAACATAAACGGCGAGAGCATCACTCACCTGCGATTTGCTGATGACATAGTAGTCATGGCAGAGGCTCTGAGAGAACTCAATACAATGCTCAACGATCTCAGCAGGGTTTCTCAACAGGTGGGCCTAAAAATGAACATGAGCAAGACGAAAATCATGTCCAATGCTCATGCTCCGCTCCACCCAGTAATCGTTGAGAACTCTGCACACGAAATTGTGGACGAGTATATATACCTGGGACACACAGTCCAGCTAGGTAGGTCCAATTTCGAAAAAGAGATCAACCGCCGAATCCATCTCGGCTGTGCAGCGTTCGGGAAGCTCCGAGATGTCTTCTCATCCAAAATTCCGCAGTGCCTGAAGACTAAAGTCTTCGAACAGTGCGTGTTGCCAGTGATGACTTATGGATCCGAGACATGGTCGCTAATTGTGGGCCTCTTATAAAGGCTCAGGGTCACTCAGCGAGCGATGGAGAGAGCTATGCTTGGGGGAGAACCAAAGTCACCGACATAGCTCAGCGAGTCGCGAAACTGAAGTGGAAATGGGCGGGGCACATAGTTCGAAGAGCTGATGGTCGTTGGGGTCCCAAGGTGCTGGAGTGGCGACCCCGCACCGGTAAACGCAGTGTTGGCAGACCCCCCACTAGGTGGACGGACGACATTATACGAGTCGCAGGGATCCGCTGGATTCAGGCGGCGCAAGACCGAAGCCTGTGGAGGTCCATGCAGGAGACCTATGTCCAGCAGTGGACATCTAAAGGTTGATAATGATGATATATTCATAATTTCATTGATTCGTGGTTGCTGTCATCGTGCCTATTGATCCATCCAGGTTGACGCCGGTAGCGATGGCCGGCATCTGGTTCACGGTGGCGTACCCGCGGCTGGGCGCCGGGCCGCAGTGGCAGCTGCTGGTGGAGCGGGAGGCGCACGACTGCTCCGAGCGCTGGTGGTACCACCTGCTGTACGTGCACAACCATCTCCCGCTGGGCAAGTTCTGCATGGGCCACACGTGGTGAGTGCATGAGATATTACTATACAACTGGTTCACGGTGGCGTACCCGCGGCTGGGCGCCGGGCTGCAGTGGCAGCTGCTGGTGGAGCGGGAGGCGCACGACTGCTCCGAGCGCTGGTGGTACCTGCGGCTGCGTAACTCCACTTTACAATAAAATTCTCCTCCTCCTCATTCAAATTAGTTAATTATAATGGAATCCCACTTCTGATTCTTTTAGAGGCTATTAATCAAGAACTGAACTAGATTTTATATTCTCCTCTAACCTCAAAAGAAGCGGAAAGCTTTTGTTTGGAGCGGCTGCGTGTGATGATCGATCTTAACTTATCAATTTTCAGTTTAACCTTTAACCGGCTTTAAATTTTAAATATGTTGTCAGGTATTTGGCCGTAGACATGCAGCTGCACATCCTGGGCTTGGTGCTTTTGTTGGTGTTCCTGCGGTGGAGGAGGACCGTGGTGCCGGTCATATTCGCGCTGGTCAGCGGTTCCATCATCGCCACGGGCCTCATTGTCCACTTTTACGACCTGACGCCTATAATAACCGCACAGAGTCCTGAGTACGTACTTGAATATTGTTTTAATTTGGTAAAGATCCGACGAATATCTTCGGTGATGGAGGATGGAACTCCTCAATTTTTGTTGATGTTACTCCATAATTTTGTCAAATCTGATTGTCAATCTGGTTTTCAATTATTTTTTATTTGAAAGGTCAAACCGTCAGGTTGGTTTCATTTAAATTTGCTGAAAATCTAATGATGTGATCTGTGATGGAGGACGGAACTCCTCAATGAATAAGAGCAAATCGCTCGCGATCAGAGATTGTGAAGATTGATCCTATGAAGCTACCACTTAAAGCCTAAATTAATAAATTATATGAAAATTGTGAAATACTCGATTGTGATAGTAAGTCAGGATATAGATTAATATGTTGTGTGCAGGTCAACCAACAAAATGTTCCTGGACTCACAGCTGATGATGAAGCTTTACCTGCCGGTGTGGACCAACCTGAGCGGGTACCTGTTTGGGTTCACCACCGCGTTCATCTACTACAACAACCAGACGAAGGGCGTCCAGCTCAATGAAATTAAAGTTTGTATTCCCTTTGAACTGTTAAGGTACACTATAGAAAAAACCAAAAAAACGTGTTCCACGACACTCACGCGGAGTGACGTGGAACACTCGGTTGGAACGAAGTGCCTTTTAATTTAATAATAGATAAAAATAAAAAATAATTATCTGTAGTTAGGATTCGAACCCCCGAACCGATAGTTTCACTCCTTCGTTTAGCCGCTTCGTAACCAAAGCTATGACGGAACGTGTGGAATAAACGAAGGCAACAAACAAAATTCTTACACTTTTTTTCACCTAGCCCCCATCCGCCAAGTCCGTACCGTCCGATGAAGAAGTAAAAAATTCCAAAGTTCCTAAAAAAATTTTTTTTTATGTGTACATCATGCGATAAGTCGCCAGACTATGAGCAGATTCGTTCTGGGAATTAGTATCGTTCGGAGACAACTTCCCCAGCAGGAAGAACTCTACATGTCCTATGAAGCCACACTATCCAGTATATGCCGTCTCTTCTGGCATCGTTAATTGTACTGCTAGGTCATTTGGTTGACCAGACAGCCTTGCCTTGTAAGTACAGTTGAAGTTCATAATTTCTTGCTTCACTGTGTTCACATTTAGGTGTTCATGAAGTTCCGACGTCCGTAGGAACCATGGCGCGTTGGAAACTTGTTTTAAAATATAGTTTTGCGATCTTTGGATGATTTCAATACTGGAATCGCATGCTGATCCCCAGAGCTGTATTCCAATTGTCCATATTGGCTTTATAGCTGTCTTATACAACAGAAGCTTGTTATCCACGGATAGCCTAGAGTTCCTTGCTAACATCCAATATAAAACTCTGTATTTGTGGTAGATTTCATCCCTCTTGGTTTGAATATGCCTTTTCCAGGTAACTCGTCTATCCAGATACTTTACAGTGTCATTTTGTGGTAGCTGGTTGTCGCGTAATGACACAGTAGGACAGTTCCCTTGTCGCAAAGTGAATGTCACGTGAACAGATTTAGTAACACTAGCTTTTATTTTCCATCTAGTCAGCCATTTGTCGATCTGATCCAAACTACGCTGCAGGATTGCAGAGGCTTCCTGAGGAGATCTGCTACGAGCTAGAATAGCAGTATCATCTGCGTATGTAGCCGCAGTGACATCTTTAATATGTGGTAGGTCAATTGTATAAATTGTGTAGAGTACGGGTCTCAGAACTGAGCCTTGTGGAACGCCAGCTTTAATTGGATAGAACTGAGATGTGTGCTCTTCTTCCTTGACTTGAAAAATTCGTCAGAGAGATAAGATTTTACTAATTCAAAAAACGTATGGGGTAAAAGTGATTTGATTTTGAATAAAAGACCTGTATGCCACACCTTATCGAAGGCTTGCTGCACATCAAGAAAGGCAGCACAGCAGTATTCCTTGCGTTCAAGTGCGTCTCTGATGGTTCTGCATACTCTGTGGATCTGTTTTACAGTGCCATGATGTTGTCGGAAGCCAAATTGATGATCAGGGATGATGGATCTTTCTTGGAGTTCCCTCATAAGTCTTCTCAGCATAACCTTTTCAAATAGTTTTGATGTCACAGGTAATAAACTAATTGGCCTGTATGACGTTAATTCATGGACTGGTTTGCCAGGCTTTCCAATCATAATAACTTGAGAAACCTTCCAGAGTGCTGGGAAATAGCCAATTCTCAGGATGCCATTAAACAAGATAGTAAGGAATACGATACCTTTTTTAGGTAGTTCAAGTAGAACTTATTTGTCTATCAGATCAAAGCCCGGTGCCTTTTTGTCTTCCATATGTTTTATTATGCTAATGATTTTTTTTGGTGTAGTTGGCCTAAAAGGCAGATCCAATTGAAAAGGCTGTCCGGCACTTCACAGCCTTCAAAGTTCCAAAATTAGATACGAAAAGCCGAGGATACCTAAATCATCCTCTCAGTAGGAATCTCTTTATTTACGTAGCCCCTTAATATAATTCTTTTCCCATTAGGCATTAGTCATGTTCAACTTTAGCTGTTCCTTAAAGGTTAACTTAGCTTGGGTAGCCTTTGCTGAAAACGGGCATAAATCCATCAATAGATACATAATGGCTGATGATAACAATGATTATTTATCGAGGCGAAGGGGGGCAAAAAAAAGTGTAAGAAATTTCCGTCACGAGTAGTGTAAATTGGTTATATACTCAAAGAGTGTAAACGGTTATCCATAGCGCGTATGCTCTAATACGAGATGGTTCTAACACGTGGCGAGAGATGGCGTTCATTCTAAAAGGTAATGTTTTCATTAATAAAAGATAATATTTTCATAATATTGTTTAACTTTATTTTAATTTATAAATAAAAGGCACTTCGTCCCAACCTAGCTGCCCACGACACTCACGCATGTTTTATGCTTAAAATGTTTATGATTTTCATTAAACACTGAAAACTAAAACTAAAAATCAACTGGCACTAATCGTCCGGTTTTTGCTTGCCAGTGGTTCAACCTTCTGTTCCACGCAACCCTGACGCTGGCACTTTGCGTCACCTTCGTCGGAGTGCTGTTCCTGACCGACGCCAAGCCCCCGCGCTGGGCGAGCGTCCTCTACAGCTCCTTCGACCGCGTGCTGATCGCCCTGTTCTTTAACATCTTCCTCTTGGGATGCTTTAGCAATTGCAAATGTGAGTATATCCTGTGATATAATATGTCCTGTGAGACTGTGGACTGTGGTTTCCTATTCCTCTTCTTTTTCATTTCTCTCTGTTCGGGTGTTGCGGGTAGAATTAAATTTCGAGCACACACACTTTTGACCTTTCAGATTTATGAACGTTTGAGGAAAATATCACATGCTTATACGGTAAAGGAAAACATTGTGAGGAAACCTGCACGCCTGAGAGTTTTCAGTTACGACCTGACTGGTGGCGTAGCAGCTAAACGAAGGAGTGAAACGTTAGGGGGTTCGAATCCTGCCTTCAGATTATTATTTTTTATATTATTATTTACTTCATTCCAACCAAGTGTTAAACGACACACTGACGCAATTTTTTAATTCCTGCAACGTAACCATATTCTCCAAAACGGTGAAATTCTCCTTTGCAGCGGTAGTCCGCGACGCGCTGTCGTGGCGCGGCTTCCACGTGCTGGGGCGGCTGTCGTACTCCGTGTTCATCGTGCACTTCATCATCATGCGCATGACCGTCGCCAGCAACACGCAGATCGGACACGTCTCCTTCTACTCCATGGTGAGTGCTGCCGCTTGCGTCTATCGGCATCACTGTCGTGGCGCGGCTTCCACGTGCTGGGGCGGCTGTCGTACTCCGTGTTCATCGTGCACTTCATCATCATGCGCATGACCGTCGCCAGCAACACGCAGATCGGACACGTCTCCTTCTACTCCATGGTGAGTGCTGCCGCTTGCGTCTATCGGCATCACTGTCGTGGCGCGGCTTCCACGTGCTGGGGCGGCTGTCGTACTCCGTGTTCATCGTGCACTTCATCATCATGCGCATGACCGTCGCCAGCAACACGCAGATCGGACACGTCTCCTTCTACTCCATGGTGAGTGCTGCCGCTTGCGTCTATCGGCATCACTGTCGTGGCGCGGCTTCCACGTGCTGGGGCGGCTGTCGTACTCCGTGTTCATCGTGCACTTCATCATCATGCGCATGACCGTCGCCAGCAACACGCAGATCGGACACGTCTCCTTCTACTCCATGGTGAGTGCTGCCGCTTGCGTCTATCGGCATCACTGTCGTGGCGCGGCTTCCACGTGCTGGGGCGGCTGTCGTACTCCGTGTTCATCGTGCACTTCATCATCATGCGCATGACCGTCGCCAGCAACACGCAGATCGGACACGTCTCCTTCTACTCCATGGTGAGTGCTGCCGCTTGCGTCTATCGGCATCACTGTCGTGGCGCGGCTTCCACGTGCTGGGGCGGCTGTCGTACTCCGTGTTCATCGTGCACTTCATCATCATGCGCATGACCGTCGCCAGCAACACGCAGATCGGACACGTCTCCTTCTACTCCATGGTGAGTGCTGCCGCTTGCGTCTATCGGCATCACTGTCGTGGCGCGGCTTCCACGTGCTGGGGCGGCTGTCGTACTCCGTGTTCATCGTGCACTTCATCATCATGCGCATGACCGTCGCCAGCAACACGCAGATCGGACACGTTGTAGCGTTTCCCCCTGGATCGCTTGAAGAGGAAAATCACTACCCGGACTATTGTCCGAGTTGGTCGTGCGTTGTGGATCCAGGTGGAAGGCTAGCAGAAGTTCTATGACTGTGTGACTAGGAACATGAATAAAAATCTTCGCCTAACAAGTTATCTTTGTTTATTCAGGCATAAGGTCACAACTGAATTATTTAAATCTAGAAATAAACTCCGCTTAATGTAGTTGTATAACAGACTGGTATTGTGCCCACCAATACATATATCCGTCAACTCATTTCATGGATTAACTCCGGCTGGCTGAAACCCCAGGGGTGTGTCCGAACGGACAACGCACTTAGGAATGAGTTGACCAATAAGCAGGTCGGTTCAACGATTTAAATTCATTAAATTAAACAATATGATTAAGTTATACTAAAAAGAAGATACTACATACAAAGGAAGTTATGACTTTTGTGTTCACCACATGTTAACAACTATTAATTAATTACTTTAATAAATTCATAGATTGTTGGGAAAGTACAGATTGCAAAGTAATGTTTCATCAAAAATAAGAGAAAAATAAAAAGGAATCTGTCCACCTGAGTTGGAAATTTAGAAAATATAATTCTTTGAAAAATAATATTAATTCCGTCGATATTTGAAATCCCACGCTCGCTGCATTTTTACAGTCGGCGTTTCCCACCCAACTCCACAACTAGGTCAAACGTTAGGTATATCCATAACAAATCATTTTTCACTTCAACAGAAATCAACGGCCATGTTGTAACATCTTAATGCTCCCCTATAAGCCGCGTGACATGACTGCACTCCACAGCCGACGAGAAAGGAAAGAACGAAATCTCGAATCAATTCCCGATCGAACACCGAACTGGTTTCACCGAACTTGATTAAATGTTAACCCGCGTACATTCCTTCTAACGTCTTCCCAAAGCGAAGGCTGTCAACTGTCATTGATTTACGGCAGATCAATGTTAACTTGTGTTGGTGTTGTTTGTCACTTACCTTGTTTGTAACAGCGCCCTCTTTTGGCGCTGTGGCAGATTACGAGGCTTCAGACGTCCGGCAGGAGCTCACGCAACCGCGGCCCCCCAGATGGCGTTAGAAGTCTCAATTTAACGTACAAAATAATTGATTGGTTTTTACTAAAAAATCTACAAATGATTTGATATTAAAAATATCATGTTACAATACCTCTCCTCCCGGGAAAAGGTTCAACGAAGGTGAACCGTTCGCTGCCCTCAGCGTTCGGCACCCAAAAGACAAAAAACCAAGAAACTATTTGTAACTAAAAAAAATTGACTGCCTTTTTACTCGACAAACATATACTTATCCCTAAACAAACAAAGATTTAAATAAGTTACAACTTAACCTAACTGACTTAACCTATGGAAGTGAATTTCTGATATACCTAACCTTTGTCCTATCTAACAAAACACAAAATAAATATATTTACAATGACACCATTCATTGTTTGAATGATTTAAAGTTGCTTGATGTCTCGGCGTCACTACCTGAAATGAACCAGCACTTGGCAATGAATCTATGCCTACGACTCTCGCAGCTAAATCCTATTTTTACACCAACAGCATAGCTGTGAAATGAAAGAGAACTTGTCTCAATATACAATATAAAACAGTTCAACTGTTATAAAATAGAGAGCAAAAGCTTCTCAAAGTACTCGGTTAACAATAACCGTCTATCCAAAGTGTCATGGAACTAGTTCCTAGCATCCAAAAGAGCTAAATGAACACTGCGATAGTTGTCTCTGCGCAAAGCGCAGCAAGATATAATGCGAAACTAAACTTCGCATAAAGAAGTCTCTGTGCGTAGCACAGCAAAGAAAATGCGAATCCAATTCGCCTTTCACAATAAATGTGCACCCAAATATAAGTGCTATGGTTGAAAAAAGGTAACGCGATTGTCTCAGCTCACATGTCATTCAACAATTCCATCAACGTATCTACATCTCTCACATACAACTTTCATACTTCACGCTTATACCTAGGTAGTAACTTACAATTTAAGTGTACCACACCCTAACACATCTGTGTGTGAAAACTGTATCGTATTCAGACACTGATTCGGAACTGGATTTGAACTGAGTAACGATCTAAGCCTTTAGGTCTTTAATGTGCCAGGAACCAATCTTCGTACCATCCATCCTCTCTAACTCGTACACAAGTGGGGATAGTACCTTGGTTACCCTACATTTCTCGTATTTTGGAGCGAGCTTTGCCATTTTAAATTTACTGGCGTCACTTTGAGTGTAGGAAGACCTCCATACCCAATCTCCAACCGAGAATTTTGCATTTCTACGCCTAAGATTGTAATGCTTAGCGTTTTTAGCGTGTGCTTGGAGTAGCTTTTCGTGCACTTTGTCGAAGATCTCTTGCAAACAACCAAAGTTCCCTGCATACTCCTCTCGTGGCATACCAACTGTATACTCATTGTCAGTATCCTTGTAGAAATCACCGTTCACTACTGGTTCGCGGGCATGAACCAAGAAAAATGGAGAGAACCCAGTGGATTCGTTCACCGCACTATTTATTGCGAACTGAATCTTACTGAGGTTCTCATCCCAACTGCGATGGTTGTCTTCAACGTAAGACGCGACCGCAGTCATGACAGTTTTATTGTAACGTTCTACAAGGTTTACTTGAGGTGTATACTTAGGAGTATAGTCCAACCGTGGCACATGGAATTTCTGGAGGGCCCTTTTGAATTCTGCACTGGTCATGATCGATGAATTATCAAGGATAATCCTCTCAGGCACCCCATGGACCAGGATTAAACCACTCTCCAAGTGTTTAACCACCTGAGCTGATGTTGCACGACGCAAAGGGAAAAGAAGGGTGTATTTAGAGAAACAACACGTGACAACCAAAAGGAAAGTGTAGCCAGATCTGGATCGTGGCAGCGGACCAACCAAATCCACTGGCACTACCTGAAACGGTCGACAACAAACCTTCGGTTTACCCATCAATCCTGGTGTTGCTTGAGTCGAGTGTTTGTACGCCTTGCATACTTCACAAGCATTCACAAATTGTAACACATCCTTATGCATACCTGGCCAATAGTATCTCAGACATAAACGTCTGTGTGTTTTAAATATACCAAGGTGTCCTGCAGTCGCTTCACAGTGATTTTCTCGAATGATTGCAGATCTCTTGTCCTTAGGTATAACCTCTTTCCAATAAAACTCGCTGGTGAGATTATATTTGCTTTTACTAAACCGGAAAAGAGTGTTATCTTTAATCATAAAATTTGGAAAATTAGTAGGATAAGATCTGCAACCATTATATAATCTGTCATACCATTCATCATTCGTACGGGATGTAGACGTTGATGGACTTGATTGAATCGCCTCTACTTTCATCAACCGAGACAAGGCATCTGGAACTACATTGTCCGTGCCCTTCCGGTGTTCGATTTCAAAGTTGAACTGAGACAATCGGCAACCCCACCTAGCTAGTCTACCCGAAGGGTTCTCCAAATTTAGAAACCACTTCAGTGACGAATGGTCAGTAACGATTTTGAATTTTCGAGACCCTAGGTATGCCTGAAATTTCTCTACTGAGAAGATTACTGCTAATGCCTCTCTCTCAGTAGCGCTATAATTCCTCTCGCTTTTATTTAAGGACCTGCTAACGTACGCGATCGGATGTTCAACCCCGTCAACTACCTTCGACAACATACCTCCTAAACCATATGATGAAGCATCGCAATGGACGATGAACGGTTTATCAAAATCTGGAACTGCGAGTACAGGCGCTGATACGAGCGCGTTCTTCAGCACCGTGAATGCTTCCTCAGCTGCGTCGTCCCACTGGAACTTTGGTGCATTTTTCCCTTTGCTGGTCAGCTTGTTCAACGGGGCTGCAATTGTTGAGAAATTTCGAATGAATCGTCTGTACCACGAACAGGTTCCTAGGAAAACCTTGACTTCATGAGCTGTGGTCGGAGTAGGAAAATTCAGTATCGCTGATATCTTATCAGGGTCCGTACGTAAACCATACTCATCAACAATATAACCGAGGTACTTGATAGAATCTCTAAAAAATTTACACTTATCAAAAGAAACAGTAAGATTAGCTGATTTTAATTTATCCAGTACTCGATTCAGTAGTAATAAATGGGTTGAAAAATCAGAGGAACAAATGACTATGTCGTCAATGTAACAGAACACAAATCCATTTTCAATGTCACTACAAAAATTCTGATTTATCAACATATCCATGAGTCGTTGTTGACGAGCCGGTGCATTGCATAAGCCAAAAGCCATCACCTTAAATTTATATAAACCACGACCTGGTACCGTGAAGCTGGTCTTCTCCTGTGAGCTTTCCGACAGAGGAATCTGCCAGAATGAGGATGACAAGTCTATAGTCGATAAGAAATTAGCTTGCTTCAAACTATCTAAGATCTGTGGAATATAAGGAATTGCATAAGAGTCCCCTTTTGTAACAGCGTTTAGCTTTCTACAGTCCAAACAAAACCTCCAGTCGCCATTTGATTTTTTAACAAGAATCGCTGGATTATTCCACGGACTCTCACTAGTAGTGGCAACATCCAGGGCCAACATCTTGTCTAACTCGGCTTGAAGAGCTAGCTTTTTATCCGGTGACAAAGGATATTGTTTCACCCTAATAGGTGCAGCATCCCCAGTGTCGATCACGTGCTCTATCAACGAGGTTCTACCTAACCCTTTGTTATCGAAGGAAATGTCATTATATTTCTCTATAATGGCTCTGGCTACTTCTCGTTGTTCAGAGGACAGACTGTCGAATGGCTGGATGGCGTGGACATTCTTTGTAGTTAAGGCGTCAACGACGATCTTCCATATTGATATTTATTTTTAACAACAAAAGGTTGAAATCTTAAATTTCGAAATTTGAAATTCTTTGAAAATATAATTCTTTGAAAACTAATATTAATTCCGTCGATATTTGAAATCCCACGCTCGCTGCATTTTTACAGTCGGCGTTTCCCAGCCAACTCCACAACTAGGTCAAACGTTAGGTATATCCATAACAAATAATTTTTCACTTCAACAGAAATCAACGGCCATGTTGTAACATCTTAATGCTCCCCTATAAGCCGCGTGACATGACTGCACTCCACAGCCGACGAGAAAGGAAAGAACGAAATCTCGAATCAATTCCCGATCGAACACCGAACTGGTTTCACCGAACTTGATTAAATGTTAACCCGCGTACATTCCTTCTAACGTCTTCCCAAAGCGAAGGCTGTCAACTGTCATTGATTTACGGCAGATCAATGTTAACTTGTGTTGGTGTTGTTTGTCACTTACCTTGTTTGTAACAGCGCCCTCTTTTGGCGCTGTGGCAGATTACGAGGCTTCAGACGTCCGGCAGGAGCTCACGCAACCGCGGCCCCCCCAGATGGCGTTAGAAGTCTCAATTTAACGTACAAAATAATTGATTGGTTTTTACTAAAAAATCTACAAATGATTTGATATTAAAAATATCATGTTACAACGTCTCCTTCTACTCCATGGTGAGTGCTGCCGCTTGCGTCTATCGGCATCACTGTCGTGGCGCGGCTTCCACGTGCTGGGGCGGCTGTCGTACTCCGTGTTAATCGTGCACTTCATCATCATGCGCATGACCGTCGCCAGCAACACGCAGATCGGACACGTCTCCTTCTACTCCATGGTGAGTGCTGCCGCTTGCGTCTATCGGCATCACTG
Organism: Oeneis ivallda; assembly: GCA_029955525.1. Lineage (NCBI taxonomy): Eukaryota > Metazoa > Arthropoda > Insecta > Lepidoptera > Nymphalidae > Oeneis > Oeneis ivallda. The sequence continues at coordinate 2,052,675 of JARPMR010000017.1, read as the reverse complement.
TCGTGGCGCGGCTTCCACGTGCTGGGGCTGCTGTCGTACTCCGTGTTCATCGTGCACTTCATCATCATGCGCATGACCGTCGCCAGCAACACGCAGATCGGACACGTCTCCTTCTACTCCATGGTGAGTGCTGCCGCTTGCGTCTATCGGCATCACTGTCGTGGCGCGGCTTCCACGTGCTGGGGCGGCTGTCGTACTCCGTGTTCATCGTGCACTTCATCATCATGCGCATGACCGTCGCCAGCAACACGCAGATCGGACACGTCTCCTTCTACTCCATGGTGAGTGCTGCCGCTTGCGTCTATCGGCATCACTGTCGTGGCGCGGCTTCCACGTGCTGGGGCGGCTGTCGTACTCCGTGTTCATCGTGCACTTCATCATCATGCGCATGACCGTCGCCAGCAACACGCAGATCGGACACGTCTCCTTCTACTCCATGGTGAGTGCTGCCGCTTGCGTCTATCGGCATCACTGTCGTGGCGCGGCTTCCACGTGCTGGGGCGGCTGTCGTACTCCGTGTTCATCGTGCACTTCATCATCATGCGCATGACCGTCGCCAGCAACACGCAGATCGGACACGTCTCCTTCTACTCCATGGTGAGTGCTGCCGCTTGCGTCTATCGGCATCACTGTCGTGGCGCGGCTTCCACGTGCTGGGGCGGCTGTCGTACTCCGTGCTAATCGTGCACTTCATCATCATGCGCATGACCGTCGCCAGCAACACGCAGATCGGACACGTCTCCTTCTACTCCATGGTGAGTGCTACCGCTTGCGTCTATCGGCATCACTGTCGTGGCGCGGCTTCCACGTGCTGGGGCGGCTGTCGTACTCCGTGTTCATCGTGCACTTCATCATCATGCGCATGACCGTCGCCAGCAACACGCAGATCGGACACGTCTCCTTCTACTCCATGGTGAGTGCTGCCGCTTGCGTCTATCGGCATCACTGTCGTGGCGCGGCTTCCACGTGCTGGGGCGGCTGTCGTACTCCGTGTTCATCGTGCACTTCATCATCATGCGCATGACCGTCGCCAGCAACACGCAGATCGGACACGTCTCCTTCTACTCCATGGTGAGTGCTGCCGCTTGCGTCTATCGGCATCACTGTCGTGGCGCGGCTTCCACGTGCTGGGGCGGCTGTCGTACTCCGTGTTCATCGTGCACTTCATCATCATGCGCATGACCGTCGTCAGCAACACGCACATCGGACACGTCTCCTTCTACTCCATGGTGAGTGCTGCCGCTTGCGTCTATCGGCATCACTGTCGTGGCACGGCTTCCACGTGCTGGGGCGGCTGTCGTACTCCGTGTTCATCGTGCACTTCATCATCATGCGCATGACCGTCGCCAGCAACACGCAGATCGGACACGTCTCCTTCTACTCCATGGTGAGTGCTGCCGCTTGCGTCTATCGGCATCACTGTCGTGGCGCGGCTTCCACGTGCTGGGGTGGCTGTCGTACTCCGTGTTCATCGTGCACTTCATCATCATGCGCATGACCGTCGCCAGCAACACGCAGATCGGACACGTCTCCTTCTACTCCATGGTGAGTGCTGCCGCTTGCGTCTATCGGCCGCACTGACGTCTATGACAGTCATCATGACAGTAATCAAGAATCAACGAAATTATGTACGAAATTTTTAAACTTACAATTTAAATGGCAATTTTATTTACCAAATCTTTTTTCTGCTGAAACAAGATATTTTTTCTATCCAACAGTTTCTTAAAATCGTTCATGGTGCCTGTTAATATATGATTAACACTGAACTGGATGTCCTTAAACAAATGACGCCTTAAATTATTAAAGCGCCACATTTGACATACGAGGGTCTCTGGAACTAATAATACAGGGATGCAGGAAGTGCCAAAAAGTATCAACGTCATAAATGTCAAAATGGCGTCAATAAAGTCCAAAAAATATGACAGTACCCTGTCCAGAGCTAATCATAGATTAATTATAATCTCTATAATTGTGGAGGTCATTGATCGGCGTAGAATTTTAAGAAATTAATCAAAATACTGAGTAATTTGTGAGTAACTCACGTTCAACTCGGTATTTTGATTAATTTCTTAAACTGGTCACTTTCAAGTAAAGATTTTTATGTAAACCTGTGAAGATCATAATTCTAATGGCGCAATTAGAATGCCATAAGCCTATTTTGTCGTATTAGTTTACAAATTGCGAAAAACCAAATTAAATTTGAATTTCGCGGGCAGACCCCTATAATCATCCTTAACTGGGGAAACCAAATAAGACGGGAATTTGAAATAGACGCTATCAAATTCCCGCCTTATTTGGTTTCTCTAGTTAAACATGTACCAGAAATGTGAGATTTTTCTTGCTTTGGTTTCTTTTTGACGGTTGAGTGATGCGAGGATTGACGTAAAAGAGTCCATCGTCTCCTGCACCACGGAGTTACCTCAACAACCCGTCTCACTATAAAAAGTAGCCTAAATCACTCCTTGCATACTACTGTTTCGAAGATTTAGACATGATTTTAATGACATGAGCAGGCTTTCTATGAATTCTATGTTCAACGTTGATCGCAGTTTACGCGTCAAACATACCGCCGTTATAGACTATACATAAATATCGCACCCCTCTCTTCTATATTCTATTCTAATATTTTCATTAATTCTAAAATTAGATAAGTAGGTACTTTTGACAAGATGTGGTCAATTTTATTATCCTTGGCAATACGTATATTTTAATATACTTTTATATACAGTTGTAACGGAGTGGATCGACCCGGCTGAGAGCGACCCACTTCGTTCATTAGATGCGAGGGATCGAACCTCGCTTTTCACTATTTCCTAGGACAAAGAATAAAATACTCGATAAACAATAACGACTTTTATTTACAATTCTCTTAACCTATTACATGATATCGAGAGACGTTGACGCAAGCCTAAACGCGGTTACAATATTATGTGAAGCGGGACCGCCCGGGCGGCTGACGGAAGGACGACGGACTCCCGGTGGAGCGCGGGTGACGCGGCGGTCGCGGGGGGAACGCAGACGCTCGGGGTGGTTGGACGGGCCGGGCCGCGAGGCCAAGCGCGAGCAACAGCCCCTGTGGTCCTACCAGAGGGCTCGTACCACTCGTCAACCCAGAGGGTAATCAGGCCGACGAAGGGATCGATCCAGAGGGAAATCAGACCGACCCCGATGGTACGGGCGCCGCTGGCGAACTGCCGGTGGACGCTCTTGTTCGGCGTTTTATACTTTTCTGCTGGCTGCTTCGGTGGGCCTCGGCGCGGTTCGGCGGGGATCGCGCCGCTGGTGTCATTGCCCTGGCGTGTGCGTTCACGTCGGCCCCGCGTGATGAGTCAGGCGGCACGTGTATCGTGGGCTGCTTGCGCTGTGACGGCGTGTTCACGCGGGTCCCTCGTGCGATGATTCACGCCGCCCGTGTAGGCTGCTTTGCGTTGTGACGGCGCTCGTCACATTCTCCCCTCTCGTTTTGAGATGTTTACCTGTAAACATCACCGTTGGTTACACACCATCCTCTGAATCAAAAGAACTAGAAAGTGGTTTATTGTCGTCTGTATGTCACTTTGTATTTTTCGGACCTATGTGTTTGGCTGTGCCTTCCCTCCTTTGTCACCCTTTTTGTATTCGGGTAACCTCACTATCCCCTTTCGGTGGTTACCCATGCGTTTTCTTCCTCTCCTTTTCTTTTTCTTCTTCTTTTGCCCCTCGGCTGCCACCACCTCTGTGGCCATTGCCTGGCATTCTGGTGACATCGTTCGGTCGTCATCGGGTTCCTTTTTGGTTGACGGACCTTGCATTGCCACTTCTTTGTCCGAGCACGCTGGGGTTGTCGCGTCCGCCATCGTTTACTCCACTGTAACTGATCCTTTTTTGACATTTTCTTGATTTCGATGTTATATTTCTTGTCTTGAGGGTAGGTTGATTTCTTTCTAGTGACATTTGTGTATTCTGTGCTCTTTGTCTATGCTTTCTTATAGTCCGATGTTTGTCTGGTCGGACCTTCCCGGTCGGGTCTATGTTGGATGGTGTGTGTCGTCTTGGACTATTCGTGTCGTGCTCTGACTTTTATCGGTTACGTTTCTTTCGTTTTATTCTTGGAATCTTTTTATATCCTTTATGTGTGCTGTGCATATTTTGCCTCCGTTGAGTGCTTTTAATAAAAATATCACGGGTGATTTTCTCTCTATTATCTTGTACGGGCCTGAGTATTTTGGTGCTAGTTTCGCGCAGAATTTTTTTTCTGCGTTTGACAGTGGAAAATCTCGTTTAAGTACGAGATGTTCCATCTTTGGTTCCCATTCTCGTTTTGATTTATCGTAGTTTTTCTTTTGGTTTGTTGATGCTAGTTTCTGGTTCTCTCGTACCATTTGATAAATTTCTTCTAGTTTTTGTTTTTCTTTCAGTGTTGGAGTTGGGAGGTTGTTTTCGTCGTTAAAATGTCTAAGTTCCCTGCCGAATAACAAGAATGCGGGCGTGTATTTCGTTGATTCTTGTACTGAAGTGTTTATCGCAAAATTGAACTCACCTAAGTACTCGTCCCATTTTTTATGGTTTTTTTCTATAAAGGCGGCTATCATGGTTTCTAATGTCCTGTTTATTCTTTCTGTTGGGTTACACTGGGGTGTGTATGGTGCGGTAAGTCTCTGTTGTATACCGTACTTCTCGAGTGTGTCTCTGAACTGTTTACTTGTGAAGACCTTTGCGTTGTCACTGAGTAATGTCTGTACTCTGCCGTATCTCATGATTATGCACTCTTTTAATGCGTTTATAACCGCGTTTGTCGTCGCGTTCCTCAATGGCTTTATTTCTGACCACTTTGTGAACTTATCGTGAAAAACGATGATCCATTGATATCCCTTTGACGATCGTGGTAGTGGTCCTATTAGATCGGTTGTCACTACTTGCCATGGTTCTTCCGTGTTATTGATATGCATGAGTCCTGGTCTTTTTTCCTGCGACGTTTTGTGTTTTTGGCATGTCTCTCACCTGTTTACGTATTTTGCGACGTCTCTAAAAATGCCTGGCCAATAATAACGTTGTGCTGTTTTGTTGAAGGTTTTTGATACCCCTAGGTGTCCTGCGCTAGGTTCGTCGTGGTTTTGTGAGAGGATTATTCTTTTGTCGGAGTTTTTGACGCATAGCTTCCATTCGGTGTCGGGATCTAATTTGCCCCCGTATCGTGGATTGATTATTCTCCTATACAGTTTATCTTCCTGTATTCGATAATCTGGTTCTGTTTCGGGGTTCGCCATTACCTTATTGAATTTCCTTGTTTACCATTCGTTTTCGTCAACTGACGCGGCGCATACTGGGTTTCTTGATAGTTCATCTGCTATCCCGTTTTGTTTTATTGGTTCTTTATGTTTTGGTTTTGTGATATGTTTCCCCCCCTTAATGCCTTTTGGCCTTTTTTCCGCTTTTCCTAATTCTTCGGCTATTTTAGCTTGTCGTCTTTCTTGTTGTTCCTTTGTTAACCTTTGTTTGCCCTCGCGTTTTTCCTTAGGTTTTTCTTTGTCGGTTTGTCTACTTGGTTTTTGTTCCCATCTTATTGCTAGTCCCAGTCTTCTTAGCAAGTCCATGCCCATTATCATTACTGTAGTTGTTGGTAGATATATCACTTGGTGTGTTAGTTTCTGTCCTGCGACTTCGAGTTCGATGTTCACTGCTGTGTCCGATGTTATTTTCGAACCGTCTGCTAATTTTATAGTGTTTGATTTGGGTATTACGTCCTCCCTAGTTTCTTTTATGTGGTTCATGATGGTCTTGTTTATGTACGTGTTTGTTGACCCTGTATCCACTAGTGCTTCGTACGTCTTGTCGCCTATTTTTACCTTTGCAAATATTCTATTGTCTTTTTTTTTTTCTTGTGCGTTCGTTGTGTAGGCTTGTGAACTTGTTTTTCTCGCTTTGTTCGTTCCGTTGCAGCAATCCCGAGTTAGTTTTCCTAGTAGTCCGCAACGGCTGCAGAAAATAGCCTGTTTGCCTCGGCAGTCTCGGGCCCTGTGGTTTTTCTTTCCGCACTTCCAGCAGCATTTCCCTGGGTCATAGTCCGGTAAGATTAATTTTCCTTCCGGCTTCTGTTTGTGTACCTGGTTTCTGGGCTCTGCTCTGGATTGTTCTGGTTGGTTTCCCTTGTGGTAGTATGTCGGTGTCTTATATGTATACTGATACTGATCTGTTCGAATTTTTTCGTATTCTTTTGCCAGCTGTATTAATTCCGTCATCGTGTTGAAATCTCTTCTTTTGATGTAGAACTGGTAGCTGCTTCTCATGTTGTCATAGATTCTCTCTAGTTGTTGTTCTGGTGTTAATTTCCCATATCTTCTGAATAATGTTTGCATGTTTGTTAGATAGTCGACGAAATCTTCACGTGCTTCCTGTTTCTTGTTTATGATCGTTTCTAACAGATTTTTCTCATAATTTTTCGGATAGTAGTACAACTTGAAGCTGTCTGTTAAATCTTCCCATGTTTCCCAATATTGATTGTTGTTCCTGTACCATAGTGCTGCTTTTCCGCTGAGACATCTTGGTATGACGTGTATTATCTTGTCTTTGTTGACTTCTAATGTTTCGGCCAGTTCTTCTACTCTTTCTAGGAATTCTACGGCGTCTCCTGTTGAATCGAATTGTATCTTCCATCGGGACACTGCTTTGTCAAAGTCTGTGGCTCCGTTTTCGGTACCCATTGTGTTGTCTTGGCTAGTTGCTTCTTCGGTTTTTATCGTTTTTGATAACAGCTTCCTCAATTCCTCCACTGTGCTTGTAGTTGGAGCTGGTATGTTTCTCTTCTCTAGCTCTTCTGTTAGTTTTTGTTTGTTTAGTGAGTAGATCCAGGCAGTTGGCATAGTTCGCCTTCGATTTGTTCTCCCTGTCTTGGGTTTTTTTTTCTTTTTACGGTACGGGTGTTAGTGACTATCTTTTTTTTTTCTCTACGGTAACGGTACGGTTGTTAGTTAATATCTTTATATTTTTAATACCTACGGTAGCGGTACGGGTGCTAGTTTATGTCTTTTTATTTTATCTACGGTGCGGAAGTTAGTTTATCTCTTTTATTTTTAATATCTACGGTAGTGGTTATTTAATTGGGCTCGTGTGTAAATGTGCACAGTACAACAAAAACTTCGGTGTCACACACAAGTCACTTTATTAAAGTTTCTTATTTTACTTACTGCTACACGGGGCTCAACTAGACATCGCGAGTTAAAAGACTTCAACGCCGTCTAGTTGAGGATTTCACAACTTCAACATATTTATTCACAATATTAGATCATAATCTTACTGGCGATTATACATACCGCCCACCATGAACCACTAGGTTCATAAATAATACGCTGCTAACTGAACAATTTAATGATGATATTCTCGAATCCATGGTGGGTAAATCTTTACAAAGAAACAATAAAAAATTTTAAAGAAAAAAAAAAAAGAAACACAAGAGCATATTATAGAATAGCATGACTTAACTAATAATTAACTACAGATAAGTTACAATGAACCCTTTAAACAACTCTCAACTTAAGACTAACAATTTCTTACTACCAGAAACTTTGGTTCTAGTTCATTCTTAATCGTTAACAGGTAGAATACAAATTTTTGAGACTGGTCGTTTAATGACAGTGCCCTTGCACCTTAAACTGACCACACGCGTTACATCATCCAAACCAGTATGCTTGTCAACGATTCTGCCATAGAGCCATCTAGCTGGAGGAAGATTTTCTTCCTTAACTAAAACCACGTCTCCAATTCTAGGTTCAGGAGAATTATGCTTCCAGCGATAACGGTGCAGAAATTGAGTAAGATATTCATTCGACCACCGTCGCCAGAAGTCTTGCGTCATTCGTTGTATGAGTTGCCATCTACGAAGAGTACTAATATTTGATTTATCATAATTAGCATCCGGAACAAGTAGAAGTGGCTCTCCTACCAAAAAATGTCCGGGTGTCAATGGGTATGGATCCTGTGCATCGTTACTCAATGTTGTCAACGGTCTCGAATTAAGGCAAGCCTCAATTTGAGCGAGAACTGTGCTCATTTCTTCAAACGTTAATGTTGAGTTTCCGATTACTCTCTTGAGATGGTGTTTAGTTGACTTGATCCCAGCTTCCCACAATCCACCAAAGTTTGGAGTGTAGGGTGGGATTCGATGCCAAGTAGTACCATTTGATGCAAGCCAACTCGCGATCTCAATAGCTACAGTAGACCTTTCTTCAGCAAGTAGAGATTTCAATTCCTTTTCAGCACAAACAAAATAAGACCCATTATCGCTCCACAAATCAGTCACGTGGCCTCGGCGAGAGACCATGTCAGAAGTCATGTCCGTTACAACTTCAAGGTGTATGGCTCTAGTAGCCATACATATAAATAAGCAAATATATCCTTTAATAGAGCGATGACCTCTTCCTTTTGAGATTCTTATTGCTATAGGTCCTGCATAATCTACTCCACTGTGACGGAATGGTCTACCAGCTGTCACACGAACGGAAGGCAACTGTCCCATAATGGGTTGATTGGATGGAGAAGCATGACGTACACATGTAACGCATTTGCGTACGTGTAATTTAACTAAATTTTTGGCGTCAATGATCCAATACTTTGATCTAATATAATTCAACATGAGCTGGGGTCCTCCGTGCAATGTTCTTTCATGAGCATCAGTGACAAGAAGCTGTGCAAAATGCGATTCACGTGGAATCAAAATAGAATGCATTCTATCATAACTTAAATCCGAATTTCGCAAACGTCCTCCAATTCCTAATAAGCCCTCTTTGTCTAAAAATGGATTAAGAGAACTAAGCTTGCTTTTCTTCATTACTGATCCGGTTTTAGTGATACTTTCAATGTCACTGAAAAAGAACTTCTTCTGAAAATAAATGATACATCTTTGTAACGCTTCTTTCAATTCTTCACTAGACAGGTAAGGTGGAAATGTAACACTACGAGAGCTCAACCATTTTATAAAACGTCTTAAATAAGCAACAGCTCTGACTAGTCTCCGAAGCGTCGAAAACCTGGTAAATAAATCTTCGTCTAGCTCAACACTCTCTCTTGTATGACAAATCTTCTTTGTTTTCTCTTCTAACTTGGTATCTTGGCATTCTTCACGTGGACTGTAATTAATGTTAACTTCATTCAGCCAAGATGGACCATGCTTCCACAAACTTAAATTGTTATAATCTTTGATGCCCCTTGATGCACAATCGGCTGGATTTTCCTTTGAACGGACGTGTGCCCATTGATTTCGGTCCAAAACTGTCAAATATCTGATACACGATTGGCAACGAAGGTTTTCCATCTACTCGGGTGACTGCTGAGCCACGCAAGCACAACGGAAGAATCAGTCCAAGCGTGAACACTTTCTCTGGGAATCTTCAATGTCTCCGAAACTTCCAACAGTAACTTAGCAAGAAGCTGAGCTCCGCAAAGCTCTAATCTTGGGATGGAAACTTGCTTGATTGGAGAGACCTTGGTCTTGGACGTAACGAGGTTCACATGTACTTCATTATTCGTATCAATAATGCGGATATATATTACTGCAGCATAGGCATCACTCGACGCATCACTAAATCCGTGCAGCTCTACTTCTTTGTCGTCAGCATTTGCATGAATCCAACGAGGCATACGGAAATTCGTCAGACGTGTAAGATCAGAACGGTAGGTAAGCCATTCTTGTAACAAATTGGAAGGCAGTTCTTGATCCCAATCAATACCTGACATCCAAAGTTTCTGAATAAAAATCTTTGAGGTAATGATTGTTGGAGCAATCCACCCCAAGGGATCGAACAAACGCGAAATATCCGAAATTACCTTCCTTTTGGTCACTGGAAATTGAATTGGTGGGAGTTGGACACTATATTCAAATTCATCAGTGCTACTGTCCCAGGTAAGTCCTAATACTTTCTGTATTACTTCCGTTTCTTTTATTGTTCCTATTTCTACCTTCGCTTCTCGTTCTCCGTTATCCTTTCCTAATTTCTTCACTAACTCTTTGCTATTGCTGGCCCACTTCTGCAATTCGAATCCTCCCTTCTTTAATATACTACTAATTTGATTTTTTATTTTCAGGCATTCTTCTACCGTTTGGCAGCCCGTCATGAGATCATCCATATAAAAATCTTGCAGGATTCTCTCAACAGCAGCAGAATTATTTTCACCTTCATCTCGGGCTACTTGTTGTAGGACTCTAACGGCAAGGTAAGGAGCCGATGCAGTTCCGAATGTAACACGTAACATTCTATAATGTTGTATGGTTCCAGATTCATCACGCCACAAGATACGTTGAAACTTATCTGCATCCTCTTGAGTTACCTTCACCTGTCTGTACATCTTAATGATGTCCGCTACTAGACAGATGGGATGCTGACGCCATCTCATAACTATATGTCTCAACGTGTGCTGAAGAGGTGGACCTACTAAGAGATCATTATTCAGGCTCACACCGTTCGTGCCAGAGCAGGATGCGTCAAAAACCACCCTTACTCGTGATGTAACTTTGTCTTTCCGTACGACGGCATGATGTGGCAGATAAACGACATCAGGTTTATCTCGTTGGTCTTCAGGAACTGGCTCCATATGATTTAACTGCAAGTATTCCTTTATTACCTCAGAATACTGCTCCTTAAGATCTATATTTTTGGATAATTTCCTTTCCAGCTGGCAGAGTCTCTTTAGGGAAATCTCTCTCAAATTCCCCTTGGTACAAGTAGGGTCGTCGTTGCGCAATGGAAGCTTAACCACATAACGACCGCAACTATCTCTGGTTACGGTATTAGAAAAAATCTCTTCACATCTCTGTTCATCCTCAGTGAGCATTTTCTTTGGTGACACATCGTCTGACTCCAGTTCCCAGAACCTTTTCAATAAATCAATCTCATTATTCTGGGTGTGTACACTGAGAAATACATTATTTTCTTGGCAGGACTGAAATTCGAGAGGTTTTGAGAGAATCTGACCTGATAAGATCCATCCTAATTGAGTTTTCTGAGCTATAGGGCACCCTGGAGGACCTTTGATAAGACCTTCAACTAGAATCTGGCCATATACTTCTGCTCCAAGTAATAAATCTATCTTATTTGGTGTGTCAAACTTCGGGTCGGCTAACTTTAACCTAGTTAGTTCTGGCCATAACTGCACAGCTACCTTTGATGAAGGAAGAACAGACGTCAGTTTACTAAGCACGTGTGCTTTGACAACCAAATTGTATTGAGGATTGTGGATAGACTTCAGCTTGAATTCAACCATCGACATAGAGGCCAAAGACTCATCACGATTTCCTACTCCTGATATATAAACCTTGTTTGGAATTTTCTTCAGTCCTAACACTTGGACGGCCGACTCCGTAATCAAAGAAACCGTTGAGCCCTGATCGAGCAAGCACCTCAAAATGAAATCAGCACCACCTGTTCTCGACTCTACCTCAACAAGAGCTGTAGCTAAAAGGACTTGGCTCTGAACATTTGAGAAACAGGTAATTATCTTAGATACTTCACCTTGTGATGTGTTCGCTGCAGAAACAGCTACACCATTATCGCTTGACTCTACATTCTCCTTCTCTACACTCTCTTCTACTGGGGGGTGAAGTAAGAAACTGTGCTTACGTCTACAAACTCTACATCTCATAGATTTTCGGCAAGAAAAAACAAAATGAAAAGCATCCAAGCAGTTAAAACAAAGTCTACTGGTTTGCACAAAGTTATGCCGTGTATTATAATCGGCTTTCGCAAATTCTTTACAATTTATTAATTTATGATTGGCCTTACAGTATGGACAACAAACATTGGATTGACTGGATGTACTAGAACCATTATTATTTTTTACATGAGAAACATTAACTCTACTAATTACATTTGGGGTCTTAGGTTTAGGTTTAGCATTCAAAAATTCTAAAGATCTAAACTTGTGCTCAAGAAACTCAGTAAAACACGACAAAGTAGGAAGTTCATCAGATTCATTTACCTTTGATTCCCATTGTTTCCTGGACTCAGGATCTAGCTTTTGACTCATTATGTAAATGATAATAATATCCCAATTACTAATGTCTACACCGATATTTTGCAACGCACTTAAAGATTCGTTCATGTTGTCTAGTAACTCCTTAATTGCACTACATGATTCAATTTGCAATGACCTTTGACTCATGAAACGCCGCAAAATATTGTTAGACAAATACTTTTTATTATCATAACGATTAGTTAACAGAGTCCAGCAAACACTATAATTTTCATTCGTTATGGGAACATGTCTCAAAAGCTGCTCTGCTTCTCCTGACAAATGACTCTTCAGATAATGCAGTTTCTGAACGTCATCTAATTTAACATTGTTATGAATCAATGATGTGAAAAGATCTTTAAAACTAATCCACTCCGTATACTTTCCAGAAAATTTTGGTATAGAAATCTCAGGCAATTTAACAAAATATTTAGATTTACTTGAATCTTCATCGGATATTTTAACTGACTCTACAGGTGATTTACTTTTGGCTTTCAATCTTACTAATGTATCTTTTAATTCCGATTTATAATCAAAGTAAATCTCCTCAGTTTTATCATAAACTGAATTTACAAAATAGCTAGATGTTTCCAATTCATCCCTTTTAAATTCAGAAATTATTTGCCTATGCGTGTCACAAAAAGCATGCCATTGATCTTCTAATGCCTCTAAACGCGTCTCTACATATGAAATCGTTACACGCTCTTTTGGTGATTTTTTGAAGTTAATTTTCCCTTTAGATATAAGCTCTTTATTATTTTCTTGCAGATTATCGTAAACCTCCATGACGACACGTTATTAATAATATGAAAATAATAAACCAATTATTTAACTAAATAGACAAATAAAATTTGAAGAAAATATAATATGTAACTCCAAGTTCAAAATTAAATTTCAACTAACTTCGTAATATCAAACTAACAAAAGAAAAAACAAGTTGAAGTTCAATCCTGAAAATATTACAAGTCCAAAAGTATAGTTAAATATTCTAAGTTCGATTTACCGAAAATTTTCTAAGTGTTTGAAAAATAAGGACTTAGACAAAATTTGGGCATGGATTCCCCGTCACTTCACCTTTCTTCGAGAATTAGACTAAGTCCATGCACTATCTTTAATTTTTTAAAGTTATTTTCTTCATTGACTTAAGGTCCAAATTTGCACGAATTAATAAATAAAGTACTCACAATTTCTCACGGCTCACTTCACTCTACCACTTCACACTATACCGCACCAACTTCACACTCCACTCCTGGTCGGTCGTGATGTCATCGGGTCCTCGTGACGTCTCCGGTCTTCATACCTCTCGCTCCACCACTGGCCGCTGACGTCACAGCCTCATCTGAAACTCCTGGCTCCAATCTCCAGGGCTGACACCATTGATGACAATCCGCCACCACGTCGATGCCGACTAGGTCGTACTAACCCATACACAACCCGGTTTATCCGGCTCGAAGGACCAATGTTTAATTGGGCTCGTGTGTAAATGTGCACAGTACAACAAAAACTTCGGTGTCACACACAAGTCACTTTATTAAAGTTTCTTATTTTACTTACTGCTACACGGGGCTCAACTAGACATCGCGAGTTAAAAGACTTCAACGCCGTCTAGTTGAGGATTTCACAACTTCAACATATTTATTCACAATATTAGATCATAATCTTACTGGCGATTATACAGTGGTACGGGTGCTAGTTTATAATCTTTTATTTTTAATATCTATGGTAACGGTACTGAAGCTAGTTTATATCTTTTATTTTTAATATCTACGGTAACAGTACTGAAGCTAGTTTATATCTTTTAGTTTTAATATCTACGGTAACCTACTCTGTTGCTAGGTTATTTCGCGGTGCTCAATTTAATTATTCCGGCGGTTACAGCAAGTACGGTCGGTCGGCGAGCGTTATTTCTACCTACTGTATTTTTCTTATTAATTTTTCCCTAATTTCCGCGGTGTTCCCCCTTGTGTCGTACGTGTAGTAGTTTTCTAAACGATGAGATGCTTTTCCCGTGATTTATCTAACTACTCGAGGTTAATCAAGCCGACTAATCCGGGATAAGCATCTATTTCGCGTTTTCTTATTCCTTTCCCTATGTTTTCTTTCTCTTTATACGATCGGTTACTCCGCCAAATGTAACGGAGTGGATCGACCCGGCTGAGAGCGACCCACTTCGTTCATTAGATGCGAGGGATCGAACCTCGCTTTTCACTATTTCCTAGGACAAAGAATAAAATACTCGATAAACAATAACGACTTTTATTTACAATTCTCTTAACCTATTACATGATATCGAGAGACGTTGACGCAAGCCTAAACGCGGTTACAATATTATGTGAAGCGGGACCGCCCGGGCGGCTGACGGAAGGACGACGGACTCCCGGTGGAGCGCGGGTGACGCGGCGGTCGCGGGGGGAACGCAGACGCTCGGGGTGGTTGGACGGGCCGGGCCGCGAGGCCAAGCGCAAGCAACAGCCCCTGTGGTCCTACCAGAGGGCTCGTACCACTCGTCAACCCAGAGGGTAATCAGGCCGACGAAGGGATCGATCCAGAGGGAAATCAGACCGACCCCGATGGTACGGGCGCCGCTGGCGAACTGCCGGTGGACGCTCTTGTTCGGCGTTTTATACTTTTCTGCTGGCTGCTTCGGTGGGCCTCGGCGCGGTTCGGCGGGGATCGCGCCGCTGGTGTCATTGCCCTGGCGTGTGCGTTCACGTCGGCCCCGCGTGATGAGTCAGGCGGCACGTGTATCGTGGGCTGCTTGCGCTGTGACGGCGTGTTCACGCGGGTCCCTCGTGCGATGATTCACGCCGCCCGTGTAGGCTGCTTTGCGTTGTGACGGCGCTCGTCACACAGTACCCGGCGATATATATTGCACATCGGCCTTTGGAATAAACGCTATTCTATTCTATTGCAAGGAAAGCTAGCCAGAAATTCACGTAGTAATTACTGAAATCTCTTCACAATCGGCGAGCACATCACGTAACTTATTATATAAAAAAATGCAGTCGAACTGTGAATAGAATAGAATAACGTTTTATTCCAAAAGCCGATGTGCAATATATATCGCCGGGTACTGTACCTACCTACCTAGATTTTGATAGAGAAAAATGGCGAAAACTACTATTAACTTTTATCGCTCTTATTCTCTATCAAAAACTAGGTACACTATAATTATGATGATAAAAATATGTCTAAAATATCCGCAATTCAATTGTCGAAGATAATAATTGACCACATAATGTCAAAATTATCTGAGATTTTTCAATCATTGAAAATATTAGAAGGTGCGAGAGAGAGAGGGATGCGAAATATCATAGTCCTCATAAGGCAGAGCTCGACTAACATGGTTGTTATGCTATTGCATAGCTTTTATCGCGGGCTTTGAACTAGGACAAACAGTTTGAGCGCGGCGACCGAATCAAGAAATTCCGTAACGAAAATAAACGTAACACCGTCGTTCAGTAAGCGTTCAACATTTTAGAGGTTCACAAGTAGCTCTGTTTGGCGCAGTGGGCGAGCGGCCGCTTTCTTTACCGTATGGTGTATGATGTCGCAGGTTCGAATCTCACACGCGAAGTAGTGACATTGCGCTTTTCTTGTTTGTTTGTTTTTTAATTATTTTTTTGCATAATTTTTAGTATGCAAAAAAAATTGCATAAGTTGATAAAAAATGCTATGCAATAGGGGCAGTCCCCGAGTGCCACTTAATTTTTTTTATTGTTTCAGATCTCTTTACTAATAGTGAGCTCAGTACTGTCGTACTTGGTCGCCATACCAGTCTACCTCTTGATAGAGATGCCCTTCATCCAACTCTGGAAAGCTCTAATTACTGAGGACACGAAGAAAGAAGACATTGTTCTAAAACACTCAGCTCAGACCAAAAAAAACGTTTTCAAAGATATGAATGAACGAAATGATACTAACGAAGTTTGATATTAGGATTAATTATAATATAATAATATAGAGTAGAATTTACTGAATACATCATATCGAGGTGTTAGAAGAGCGGGTATGCATCAGAATGAATGAAAAATGTGAGCGATCAGCGTAAAACTGCGTCAGCTTTTAGTAATATGTACCTACTGTTAAATATTTGGTACCTAGTTATTAAAAAAGAAATGTAAGATTGCCTGGCCACTCAAAGAATTACATATTTTGTGAATAATGAACAATTTGGTAGGCAGTAGGCACTATAGTAAGTAGATTAATAGAACTAGAAAAATGTATAATTATACTAAATTTTCACTAGCATCTGGTGAACGTCGATCTGTCATTTTTAACCGACTTTAAAAAAGGAGGAGGTTCTCAATTCGTCGGAATCTTTTTTCTTTTATGTATGTTCAAATTTTATTGAAATCGGTCGAGCAGTTTTTAAAATATCAACTTTATATTATATTTACAAATTTTTTTTTTAACTTGCAAGGTATGTATGTTCTGATGAGTTCATATTATACAAAAAAAACGATAATATTATATTAATTTGCTTATTTAACGTTAACTTAACGTAACTTTGTTTGTAGAGGTTTATTGTTAATATAAAAAAAACTATGCTAGTTAGAGCGATGGTTTTATTTTTCCTGTAAAATATACAGGGGGGGGGGGGGAACGGTATTTTCATCGACATTTTGGCCGATTACTCAAAAACTATTATATATATAAATAAATTTAAAACTGTTTTAGAATGCACAAGTAAAGGCCTTTCATATAATACCCCACTCGGTATAATTATCTTACTTTGAAATTTCAAACCCCTGATTTTCCCCCTTTTTTAATTAAACTAAAATAATTTTCGCGTTGATTTTATTTTTCCTGTAAAATATACATAAGCCTCTATTGACCATAATTATTTCAGATTTTTCGATTGGTAAACTTTGGAGATAAGGGGGGAGGGAACAGTATTTTTTTCGACATCTTGGCCGATTACTCAAAAACTATTATATATAGAAATAAATAAAAAACTGTTTTAGAATGCACAAGTAAAGGCCTTTCATATAATACCCCACTCGGTATAATTATCTTACTTTGAAATTTCAAACCCCTGATTTTCCCCCTTTTTTAATTAAACTAAAATAATTTTCGCGTTGATTTTATTTTTCCTGTAAAATATACATAAACCTCTATTGACCATAATTATTTCAGATTTTTCGATTGGTAAACTTTGGAGATAAGGGGGGAGGGAACAGTATTTTTTTCGACATCTTGGCCGATTACTCAAAAACTATTATATATAGAAATAAATAAAAAACTGTTTTAGAATACACAAGTAAAGGCCTTTCATATGATACCCCGCTCGGTATAATTATCTTACTTTGAAATTTCAAACCCCTGATTTTCCCCCTTTTTTAATTAAACTAAAATAATTTTCGCGTTGATTTTATTTTTCCTGTAAAATATACATAAACTTCTATTGACCATAATTATTTCAGATTTTTTGATTGGTAAACTTCGGAGATAAGGGGGGGGGGAACGGTATTTTTTTCGACATTTTGGCCGATTAATCAAAAACTGTTATATATATATAGAAATAAATAAAAAACTGTTTTAGAATGCACAAGTAAAGGCCTTTCATATGATACCCCACTTTGTATAGTTATCTTACTTTGAAATTTCAAACCCCCGATTTTCCCCCTTTCTTAATCAAACTAAAATAATTTTCGCGTTGCTTTTATTTTTCCTGTAAAATATACATAAACCTCTATTGACCATAATTATTTCAGATTTTTCGATTGGTAAACTTCGGAGATAAGGGGGGGGGGGGGACGGTATTTTTTTCGACATTTTGGCCGATTACTCAAAAACTATTATATCGATGGGTCCTATGTATAAGGGCCAAAGTAGCAATTTGGCCATTTTCACTTTTTGGTGTTAAATGCTTCCTTTTACTATAATTAATAACATGCACTAAAAAAAACTCATATTTATTGGTAAAAGTACTATTTTTTATTGCAGTAAAAGGGCTCAAGTAGCACACTTTTAAACGTACAAGGGCCAAATGGTTGTTTGAGACTTATTCGTGGTGATATCCCACCTGTTTGCCATTTTACCAACCTAAAAAAGGCCAATGTTATGTTTGTCATTCTTATAAATACGGTCCTATAACGCCGAAAATTAAAGAAAACTTTGATAATCATGTCTGATTGATGTTATATATTGAAATTTTGTACCATGTAATGATAATATTTCAAAGATTGCGGAGTAATAATGATGACGATGAGTAAATGTTTATTTTTTGATATTATTTTCGATTTATATGAATATTTTTTACTTTGATTGCAAATAGTTTTGGTACAATAAAAAAGATTTGATTTTAAGTACTTACGTTGACATTGAATATATAAGATTTGAGAAAGGATATTACATTATTGATTATTTATTGATCTATACTAATATTATAAAGAGGAAAGATTTTTTGTTTGTTTGTTTGTTTGTACAGAATAGGCTCTGTAACTACTGGACCGATTTTAAGCATTTTGAAACAAATAGAAAGCTAAGTTATCAGGAAATAACATAGGCTACAATTTATTTTCAAAAAAATTAGAAATCCTTAAGAAAATTGCAATAATGTAACCCAAAGTAGCAAAACTTTGCCTATAAATTGCATTATTTGGTGTGTCCTGAGAAAACTATTGATGATACATAAAAATTATGTACTACATAATTAAAGTACTCATTATTCTCTACAAAAAATTTCCGAAGGAATATATCCAACTACCATATTTAAGTCTTATTATTATTTAAATCAATAGTAGCTTTTGTGTTCTAAATTTAATTAGATCGCCTTTAATATCGTAGTATTAATTCTTCCTTACAAATACATATTATAAATGTGAAATTGTGTTTGTTTCTCAGTTTTTCCGTCAATCACGCTGCAACAAAGCTACGGATTATCGTGATTTTTTTGATAGGTATAATTGAGAACCTGGAGGGTGACATAGGCATCCCGAAAAATCAAAGAGTTCCCGCGGGATTTTAAAAACTAAATCCACGCGGACGAAGTCGCGATCATCAGCTAGTCTTCAATAATATAAGGTTTGATTATTTTTCAGAAAAAATCTAAAAAATAGTCAAATAATTTTAATAGTTTTATTATTTTTAGGGTCTAACTGAGAGTTCAGAACATTATCTTACCAAGTAAGGTAACGTATAAGTAACAATGTGACTTATTACCAAAACAGTCACATAATTTGTGTTCTTTTTGATGATTTATTTATTTTAATCCATCAATATAAAATTGGGGCTATAAAAATCTAGAAAATATACAATTTTTAAATTTAAGCGTGTACCCGGTAAATGGCACTTTGGCCTTTTTACTAGTTTTTTTGGCAGAGTAAAATATTAAAAAATTGACGAATATGGGCATATGTGCAATAATTAAAAAACTAAAATATATATTTAAAAAATATTATAGCTCAAATAACGGCCATAGGTGTAATAGCAAATATGCAAAGTTTCATAAAATTCAGTTGTAGCATGTAAGAAATATATCAAATTGAAACTTTGAGAGCCTCTACTGAAAAGTTACGATTTTGCACTTAGGCCCTTATACATAGGACCCATCGATATATAGAAATAAATAAAAAACTATTTTAGAATGCACAAGTAAAGGCCTTTCATATGATACCCCGCTCGGTATAATTATCTTACTTTGAAATTTCAAACCCCTGATTTTCCCCCTTTTTAAATTAAACTAAAATAATTTTCGCGTTGATTTTATTTTTCCTGTAAAATATACATAAACTTCTATTGACCATAATTATTTCAGATTTTTTGATTGGTAAACTTCGGAGATAAGGGCGGGGGGGGAACGGTATTTTTTTCGACATTTTGGCCGATTAATCAAAAACTGTTATATATATAGAAATAAATAAAAAACTGTTTTAGAATGCACAAGTAAAGGCCTTTCATATGATACCCCACTTGGTATAGTTATCTTACTTTAAATTTCAAACCCCCGATTTCCCCCCTTTTTTAATCAAACTAAAATAATTTTCGAGTTGCTTTTATTTTTCTTGTAAAATATACATAAACTTCTATTGACCATAATTATTTCAGATTTTTTGATTGGTAAACTTCGGAGATAAGGGGGGGGGGGGGGGAACGGTATTTTTTTCGACATTTTGGGCGATTAATCAAAAACTGTTATATATAGAAATAAATAAAAAACTGTTTTAAAATGCACAAGTAAAGGCCTTTTATATGATACCCCACTCGGTATAGTTATTTTACTTTGAAATTTCAAACCCCCAATTTCCCCCCTTTTTTAATAAAACTAAAAATAATTTTCGATTTTTCTTTATTCCAATGATGTTGGGCCACTATTATACACAATTATGCCAAATTTCATGTCGATAGCTTTAATAGTTACTGAAATAATCGACTGTGACAGACGGACGGACGGACGGACGGAGAAAGTCTCACCATAAGGGTTCCATTTTTACCATTTTGGTACGGAACCCTAAAAATGTCACCGACTTAGCTCAGCGGGTCGCGAAACTGAAGTGGAAATGGGCGCAGCACATAGTTTGAAGAGCTGATGGTCGTTGGGGTCCCTAGGTGCTGGAGTGGCGACCCCGCACCGGTAAGCGCAGTGTAGGCAGACCTGCCACTAGGTGGACCCGCGACATCAAACGAGTCGTAGGGAGCCGCTGGATTCAGGCGGCCCAAGACTGAAGCCTGTGGAAGTCCATGCAGGAGGCTTTTGTCCAGGAGTGGAGACGCAAGATATTATGCGGCATAGCAACGGGGCGGGTGAAAGTCCTTAAAAGACCTTAGTTGCACAGTTTTTTCGTAAGAAATATTAAAACTCAATTTCATCATGCTGCATTTTAATTAATTGATACCCGATATTCAGAGATGACCTTACATAAACTATACATATAAAATTGCGCGGTCAACAACAAGTCTGGTGCCCATTTTAATTGATTATTTTGTTGAAAGTGCTAAGTATAATTATTTTCCGAACAATAAAAGTAGGTATTATTACGCAGATTAAGGTTACAGAGTATTATTAAATTAAATATTCGTAAAGAAACGTGTTTGTAAAAGTTCGGTGTATATCTGAATCTCGGAAACGGCTCCAACGATTTTCATGAAATTTAGTATGCAGGGGGTTTCGGGGGCGATAAATCGATCTAGCAAGGTTTCATTTTTAGAAAACGCCGTTTTATCCATGTTTTCAGGCAGTGAAAAACCCCTACAATATCATTAGAATACGAAGGTAAATTTCGCCATTAGCTGTAAAATCCCAGTAGCTCAGTTAGGATATCGGGCGGTCCCGAAACCAGAAGACCCTGGTTCGAGTCCAGACGGTTATTTTTTCCCTCATGAATTTTATTATTATTATTTTTTTTTAATATATAATTTTCAAAAAACACGATTTACAAAAAAAAAAATAATAACCGAGCAAAGCTCGGTCACCCATATATTAATATGTCGGCACCTCTCCTCTCACCGAGCGTCTAATAAAGGCAATCACACCCACTATCTCAGAACAGAACATCATTCTCAGCAATCACCGTCTCTGAATGATAATAACTATCCACAAAGGAGGTACATTGTAATCGTTACATGACAAGCATGGAACCCAATATTTCTATGTCTAACTAGACAAACCCGGCTAACTACTCTAGCCTAGGCGCAGCCTCCACCATCCCCATAGCTGCCCAAGACTCCACCTCAGAAGACCCTAAGCAAATCTCCTGTCTAACTCGCTCATGGCCCATCTTAAGCAATCTCTAGCAATTATTACGTAGTCTCCTAACCAGCAACTCTACGACAATTGCATAATCACTCCACAACAACAATTCATCACAATTAAATCACTAATCCTACAAATAACCTCAATCCAACCAAATTAACGACAAAACTGCTAAAAGACCGCCTGCCACCCTGTCTAACCGAATTCTGCATCATCGACCATGAACTCTAGAATATCTGACCATAGATCACATCGTTACACAGACACCGAGTCTGTCTCAACGATAAATACAACCATAGACTACAAACATTAGGGAACGCGACTTGATATCATCCACAGAGCAATCGAACACATGGAACTAGGAATTACGACTACGTTAACAGATGGCACCTCACCAATATGCTACAAATATATATACAAGAATTGCTCGTTTAAAGATATTAGATAATAGAAAAAGGATACAACCGAGTACACTTCCTTGAGGTATTGACCAGTTACTAGTGCCTATGCTTGAATCACTCATAGGGATTTCGTGTGTAGTAGTGTCTTAATGTTGTATTTGAACATACTGGGATCTATTGTGTAGGTAAGATTTTACTTGTGTGCGGTTCCTCTAATTCCTGAGTTACATAGCGCTTTTTCAAAAAAGTTTGAGAATGTCGGTAATAATGCTATTGGTCTATAATTATTAGTGTCATGAAGTGATCCACTTTTTTTGGGCTCTGTACCAAAATGGTAAAAAACCGGCCAAGTGCGTGTCGGGCCACGCGCAGTGTAGGGTTCCGTAGTTTCTAGTCACAAATATTATTGCTGACCTAGGATAGTGCTTTTATTTTATTGAATATTGAATATATTTTGAGTTCTATGGTTTAAATACTATAATATACTACAAAATATGCAACTTACACTACATTTAATACCTCACTTAGAAAAAACAGATATAACTCCCTAACTAATGAACCCTACTTAGCCGTGATAGTTTTCCTTTAAAATTCATTATATATACTAGTGCTGTTAATTTTTTTTATGTATCCTTTATACAAACATTTAGATGGCAGAGGGGGGGGGGACACTTGACTATTAAAATTTAGCACTTTAAAATATCATATTTCACAAACGAATCCCTGAATTGAAAAATGGTGTTCCCTCACCTACAATATTTTTGAAAGACCTATTCAACGACACCGCACACTATGAGATAGACGAGAAAAAAAAATTCATCCCCACTTTACATGTAGGGGAGGTGCCCTAAAAAAAAATTATTTTTCACAATTTTATTTCACCACTTTGTCGGCGTGATTGATATTTATACCCTTGTCAAAGTACAGATTTCTAGTACCAATAGTCTCTGAGTTAAACCGCGGACGGACAGACAGACAGACAGACAGACAGACGGACGGACATGGCAAAACTATAAGGGTTCCTTGTTTACTACGGAACCCTAAAAATGGAACCCTTATGGTGAGACTTTCTCCGTCCGTCTGTCACAGCCGATTATTTCAGTAACTATTAAAGCTATGGACATGAAATTTGGAATAGTTGTGTATAATAGTGGCCCAACATCATTGGAATAAAAAATTAAAAAAATTAGGATCGGAACTGAGCAAAACTGAGTCGTTTTGCTCGGTTCCGATCCTAATGAAATATTTTTTATATTTACTTCCATTTTATTGTTTGTGATGTCTGTAATAATGTTCCACATTGTTTTTGTTTTATTTTGTGATTTTTCCATTTTCCGAATGTTAATAATTTTCTTTGAAGTCTTAACGCAATTTTACCTCTATTGACCATTATTATTACTGATTTTTAGATTGGTAAACTTCGGAGATAAGGGGGGGGGGGGCGGTTTTTTTTTTCAAAATTTTCCCAGATTAATCAAAAACTATTATATTTGAAAATAAATAAAAATCTGTTTTAGAATGTACAGGTAAAGGCCTTTGATATGATACCCCACTTGGTATAGTTATCTTAGTTTGAAATTTCAAACTCCCGAGTTTCCCCCTTTTTTAATTAAACTAAAAATAATTTTCAATTTTTCTTTATTCAAATGATGTTGGGCCCCTATTATACACAACTATGCCAAATTTCATGTCGATAGCTTTAATAGTTACTGAAATAATCGACTGTGACAGACGGACGGACGGACGGAGAAAGTCTCACCATAAGGGTTCCATTTATACAATTTTGGTACGGAACCCTAAAAAGAAAGATTCCGACGAATTGATAACCTCCTCCTTTTTTGAAGTCGGTTAAAAATAAATAAAAAATCTGTTTGTCATTCCGTCAAAGCCTTAGATGTCGTAAGCTCGGAAGGTCAGTCATATATTACTTTTCTCTATGGTCAGTCAGCAGTCTAGCCCCGAACTCAGCGCATATAATATTAGATATTGACGACTCGCGCGTATAGTCACAGTTAACCGCGATCTGTGTTAGCGCACTCTGAGACCTGAGTGTAATATTATAGTGTTATTACATAATTTAATATAAAAAAATATTTTAAGCTATTGCATAGCTTTTATCGCGGGCTTTGAATTAGGACAAACGGTTTGAGCGCGGCGACCGAATCAAGAAATTCCGTAACGAAAAAAACATAACACCGTCGTTCAGTAAGCGTTCAACATTTTAGAGGTTCTCAAGTAGCTCTATTTGGCGCAGTGGGCGAGCGGCCGCTTTCGAGCGCCAATGTCGCAGGTTCGAATCTCACTCGCGAAGTAGTGACAGTTCGCTTTTCTTGTTTGTTTGTTTTTAATTTTTTTTTGAATAATTTCTATTATGCAAAAATAATAATGCAATAAATATTATAATTGCATAAGTTGATAAAAAATGCTATGCAATAGCTTTACCGCGGCAGTCCCCGAGTGCCACTTAATTTTTAAACAACCGACTTCAAACTCTCGCTTTACTACATTACACACTCATATAAAATATATAATTTATTGTTGATATTTTAAAAAACACTCGACCGATTTCGATAAAATTTATTTATGGGACCACCTGGGAAGTATACCCTTTCAAACAAAAAAGTATTTTCCAAATCGGTTCAGGCGTCTTCGAGTAATCGGTGGACATACATAAAAAAAAGATTCCGACGAATTGATAACCTCCTCCTTTTTTTTAATTCGGTTAAAAACAAGTGCTTAAAAAAAATTATAATTTTATGAATTTGGATTTATGAATGGGTGTCTATTTTTGATTGTTAAATGAATTGTTAAACCGTATTAATGTACGGCTTTTAATATAATGTTTTTTTATAATTTAACCAACTTACTGATGTTAAAAATAAAACAGTGTTTTAAAGTTGAACGTAATTGCTTCTAAATACTTAGTATCTAAACCTACTTAGAGTTTTTAGTGCACGAATTATCCGTGTTAGTACAGAAATTAATTAATTTAGATTTTATACAGTTTCACTCCTGAAACTGTGTGCTGTCTGAACTGAAGCCTACAATTGCTGTTGTAAATAGTTTTTGAAATCCTTACCTTGGCGGTTTACAATAAAATCAATTGCTAATAAAAAAATTTAGGTCAGTATTTTCGTGGTTTTAAATATGTGTCTAATAGCCAAGATTACACATTTCTGTCATACAAGTTAAGATTTGGAATAGAGTAATGGTACGGATTATCAAATGTGTAGAATGTAGTCTAATTTAAGAAGGGAGGTGAAAGTGAGGGTGGTATTTTGTGTGTCAGATTATTAAAATGGAGTTTGCATAGACGCGTTTTTTTTATTTATTACTAGCTGATGTCCTCAACTTCGTCCGCGTGTATTTAGTTTTTAAAATCCTTCGGGAACTCTTTGATTTTCCGTGATAAAAAATAGCTTACGTCACTCTCCGGGTCCTCAAATATAACCATGCAAAAATCGTGTCGATCCGTAGCTCTGTTGCAGCGTGATTGAAGGATAAACCAAAAAACCAACAAACCAACACACTTTCGCATTTATAATATTATTATGATTTATCACAAATATTTCAGTTGTACATATTATAAACTTTGTAGCTTTAGGTATTAAGTAGTGTGTAATATTTTTAAAGAAAAAATTGTTATTTATAAAAAAAATGCACGCAATGAACCGATTTGTTAAAAATTTTAAGGGTGAATAAAAGGCTTTTTTATTTTTATTTATTTATTTTAATTTTTTTAAAGAAAGGACTTAAGTATTTGACGAAGTTTATTATAAACTCAAGTGAGAGTGTGAATATTCGCGATGCAGTGCCATATGAAAATGTTTGTGTTGTTGTTGACCACGTGGGGAGCATGTTACGGGAGTCATTTTAACGGTAAGTTGCTTTAGCCTATCTCAGTAAACAATACTCATCAAAATCTGCACAGTTTTACAACCGTTAGTGGAATAAACCCGGCGTGCTTTCGCTAAAACTCAGCGAGTGCCTTCCTAATGAAATCATAATGTCTTTCCAATCGACAATCGAATCCGGCCAGGGCGGGTAATCTCCTCAGAGATTACTTAAAATAGAATAAAATAGAATAGAAATGTTTTTTTTTCAAATAAACTTTTTTACAAGTGCTTTTGAATCTTCGATGTGTCTACCACTGATTCGGAATGCCCTTCCTGCCGAGAAGAACCAGCAAGAAACTCAGCAGTTGCTCTTTTCAAAACAAGTCTACAATTCAATAGATACTATGCTATGTATGCAGTGTTTCCACAATGAGTTACACAAAAAAGTTTGATTGATTGCGCATATAACATTATGTGTACCTACTTATTACCATACTTAGGCCAAACTCGATTCGGAATCTTTGTAAACAAACTAAAAATAAGCCTGCTTAGGGTTGTCACACTTTTAATATTGAAAAATTGTAATTTTATCTGCATTTTCTAGTTATACATTACTATTTCACTTTGACAAAGTTTCTTAAAACTTAACTTAACCGCCGAATACGTAAATAAGAAAATTTGCTTATCACAAAAATTTATAAATTTTGATTTACTACTACACATATATCTACCCTATACAATATGACATTTCATAGATTTGGTTTTTTTTTATCAATCATCAAATTGAAGAAGATATACAATATTAAATAATAATATTTATTCAATGTAAATAATATATGTAATGCAAGTCAATAGGCTTTCTGGTACAGGTGCGGACTGAAAACTGAAAGTCGATGGTTCGATCTCCAACAATATTGGCACACCCACTCCTAACAAAAGCTGTCTGGAGATGGTCTAAGATCTGAAAAGAGATCGTCCTTCACCCATTTGTTTGCCAGATGAAAACTATTTTAAATCGAATATTATATAAAAAAAAACAAATCGCAATTGTATTGCCTATCACAATTGTAGTATATTGTCAACTACACTATATTGCCTATGTTCAAGGCTATTTTTAATTAAAAAAATTAAGTGGCACTCGGGGACTGCCGCGGTGAAGCTATTGCATAGCATTTTTTATCAACTTATGCAATTATAATATTTATGCAATATTTTTTTTTGCATGATAAAAATTATGCGTCGCGTAATTATAAAAAAAAAAACTTGAGAGGTGTCAAAGGACACCCGGATGGAACGTAGCTCCTTCCGAATAGTGAAGGAATTGTAATAAACTAGTGGTGTCATCTAGTATTAAATTGATTAACTACGATGAATTATATTATTTTGTTTATTTCTATTGCACTGTTACAAAACCAAAGAGTTACTCTGGTGGAGTTACTGTTTTTTCACAGATGGCGTTAGCATTTTATCCAATTTATACAATAAAAAATTAGGGAAAAATTCCACATGTAGGAATTATTTAAAATAAAATTGAAAATAGAAAATTCAGTCTGTCGAGCTGGGATTCGAACCATCGACGTTGAATTTATAGGCGACTGCCCTAACAACTAGGCCATGCAGACGCCGCCGTGTTCTAAGGCGACAATACCGAATACAATGCAAAATTCACATTCAACAAAAAACACAATGCCAAATTCACATTCAAAAAAGTGTCGGTTTCAAAAATGTGTCGAGGTCGAGTGTCGGTTCCTTAATTTTTTCCGTCTAGCCCCCTTCCGTACCGCGCGATAAGGAACTACGTTCCAATAACAACGAAAGCTGTGACGAACCTAACTAACAGAAGGATTTCCGGGTACAAGTATTTCTGGGTTATAAAAGTGACCAACCGAGCCAACAGTAAGGATTTCCAGGTGCAAGCATTATTAGAAAATACCCGCGATTTTTTGCGGATAGGGACCGTAGTTAAAATTTTCTTTTTGGTAATAAAACCTAGAAGAAACATTCTAGGTTTTATTTAAACATTAATTATTCAGCTTGTAACATATTAAAGAGAGAAAAAAATACCCAATATGACAAAAACTTAATTAACACTAAATATAGATTTAGTCATATCCATATGACTATTTAGTCACAGTGTATATTTTAGGTACATTCAGAAAATCTACTGTCCCTAAACTAGGTGAAAACCTGTATTTTAGGCGACAGCACTCTCCTTTAATTTTATTGACCAATGACTGCCTCAAAATATACAATTATTAGGAATATTAGGTTTAATATTACTTGAAATATTATTTTGTTAACCTAAAACTTCCAGCAACTTTTCAGTATCAACTTTTTTACATTATTTTCTATTTAATTAATAAATGTTAATAGCTTTAGTTAGCAGTCTAGCGTTAATGATTTAATACTGTCTGGCAGCAAGTTTACTTTTATGTATTTCTGTTCGAAAGATTTGATCTGTTCTTCTCTTTGACAAATTTTTATCATAGCTAACGGAAATATGTTTGCGTATTATAATGTGGAGCAAGTACAGTTGACGGACTGTTAGAACCTTGGAGTCTTTATATAGGTCTATTGTAGGAAATCTGAAAGGTCTTTTAGTCATTACTTTCAAAATCGATCTTTTCGCTCTTCCTATCTGTAGCATCGCAGTTTTATTGCTACCTCCCCAGACCGACACGCAATATATGAGCAACGACTGAACCACTGCACATTATACCATGAAGATTAGTATCTTTATTTGCTGATGACCTAAGATTCTTAAAAATATATATTAATTATCTTATTTTTGATGTTAAATTATAATATAATTTAACATCGTTAACTTTGTCTTGGAAATTGCATAATATATATTATATATTAAGCAATTTCCAAGACAAAGTATTATCTATAAGAAGTCCAAGATATTTTATATTGCTGGCATATTCTACAGCAGGGCAGTCACAATTTGATTTTTTATCAAAAGAATTACAGATATTATGGGCTTTCAATACCTATTCATTTATTAGCAGATTGTTGAGAGGCAGCAGAGGGTGAAAAGGTAAGGAATTTGGTTTTAGTAATGTTTAGGCAGAGTACATTGGCAGCCAACCAATCTGATATCTTTTTTAGAGCAGTTTCAGCATTTTTGAAGGTACTTTCCCAAGTGTTCCCTTTAATGAGTAAGACGGTATCATCTGCGTAAGCTATAATTTTGCAATTCGGAATAGCCAGGCCACAGAGATTGTTAAGCTATTGCATAGCTTTTATCGCGGGCTTTGAATTAGGACAAACAGTTTGAGCGCGCGACCGAATCAAGAAATTCCGTAACGAAAATAAACCTAACACCGTCGTTCAGTAAGCGTTCAACATTTTAGAGGTTCACAAGTAGCTCTGTTTGGCGCAGTGGGCGAGCGGCCGCTTTCTTTACCGTATGGTGTATGATGTCGCAGGTTCGAATTTCACTCGCGAAGTAGTGACAGTGCGCTTTTCTTGTTTGTTTGTTTTTTAATTATTTTTTTGCATAATTTTTAATATGCAAAAAAAAATTGCATAAATATTATAATTGCATAAGTTGATAAAAATGCTATGCAATAGCTTTACCGCGGCAGTTCCCGAGTGCCACTCAATTATTTATGTATATGTTACCGTTAATTTGCGTAAATCAGTTAGAGTGCAGATTAACGAGGTATTCTGCAGATTATCTGGCTGAGTCAGTTAAAGTGGAAAAAAAAGAGTCCGATATACGCCGTTGACCTTGCTCGATTGGGCGTTACCGATGAAAATGCCCCGCGCCAGCCGCCCGCACCTCACAATAATTACGCGCAGCGCGGAATACCTATTTTGTCCGTCGCATCGCAACAAGCGGTCGTTCGCCACAAATACAGGCGTCTTCAACCTTTTTGATTTCAAGGGCCGCTAATTGAATTAAAGTTTAAAATAATTACCAATTAATGATAATTTACGAAATAATAATAATAATAACTACTTAACAATAATATCTAGGTATTTTGTAAGTAAAATATGTACACAACATAATATACACTAATATTCGACCGAGCGAAGCGAAGGTCTTTGAGTTAACTAGGGCGATTTGCACTTGTCCGTCCGTCCGTCCGTCCGTCCGTCCGTCTGTCAGAGCCTTATAACTTTTGAATTACTGAACGTAATTACTTCAAATTTAGATATAATATGTAAACCGATGGCCTCCAGCCGAAAATGGCTTAAAAAGTTATAAAAATCTTTATTTCAGGGGGGCTCTCATAGAAGCGAATGCGAAGTAAAAAAAAAAAAATCGCGTTACATAAAATTGTTACGTATCATTTTAAAGATAATTTTGAACTGAGTACAAAAATATTTTTTTTTTAATTTTTCCCTTAAAATTGACGAAATGGGGGGCTTTCAAAGTGGCGATTTTATACGCTCGCTTGAAGACGCTCTCTAGAAAAATCCGCTATGGATTTTCAAACTGATTTTATGTTTTTAGGTCACTTATATCCTGTACTTGAACAACAAATACTAAAATTATATGAATATTATAAAGAAACGAGATTATTTAATTTTTAATGGGCGTCAGTAATTCATATAGCATCAACATAGCTTCACAATAATGCTAATAGATGGCGCAGTCAGTAACTATTCCCATGGAACTACGAGTTAAATTCAATGTTTGATAAATAATTCAATGTTTTCACTAACGTTCCCTAACCTTTACGGGCTACCTATAAGTTAGGTGATTGATGTTTTCTGTCAACTTATTTATCACGATCCTGTACGGGACACCTAAAAGGATATTGGGACGGATGTTAGGACTTAGGATTGTATTTAGGAGCTACCTACGTTAAGAGACTCCTACTTAGGGGATGATTTAGGTATGTTTGGTGAAAACGGGCATAATAATAATGTCAGTTTTGGTTATCATGTATCGATTGAATGAATAATCATGGGATACCGTTACCGCGAGGTCTCAGTTCGGGGCGAACCACTAGTATAAAGAGGAACGATATTTTTGTTTGTTTGTTTATACCGAATAGGCTCTGTAACTACTGGGCCGATTTTAACCATTTTTTCACAAATAGAAAGCTAAGTTATCAGGAAGTAACATAGACTATAATATATTTGCAAAAAATTAGAGATCCTTAAGAAAATTGCAAAAATGTAACCCAAAGTAGCAAAATTTTGCCTATAAATGCATTATTTGGTGTGTGCTGAGAAAACTATTGATGATACATAAAAATTATGTAGTACATGATCAAAGTACCTACTCATTATTTTCTACGAAAAAGTCCCTAAAGAATCTAACTGTCATATTTAAGTCACAATAGTAGGTTTTGTGGTCTAAAATTTAATTAGATCGCCATTATTAGTTAATCGTAGTTTTAATTCTCCCTTACTAATACATTATTATAAATGCGAAGGTGTGTTTTTGTTGGTTTGTCTGTCAATCATGCTGCAACAAAGCTAGGGATTGACGTGATTTTTGGATAGGTATAGTTAAGAACCTGGAATGTGACATAGGCATCCCGGAAAATCAAAGAGTTCCCGCGGGATTTTAAAAACTAAATCCACGCGGACGAAGTCGCGGGCATCAGCCAGTATATAATAAAGATAAAATTTAGAGAAATTAGTCTAAATTAGTGTGTGTAGTAGTGTAGTATTTTTAATTTTACGAATTGCACAATAGCTAAAGTAAAATAAAAAACAATTATGGATTGATTGCATACAATAATATAAAAGCCGGCCAAGTGCGAGTCGGACTCGCGCACCGAGGGTTCCATACTCAAAAAGTAAAAGTAAAACGATAATATTATATTAATTTGCTTAGTTATCGTTAACTTTGTTTGTAGAGGTTTATTGTTTAAAAAAAAAACTATGCTAGTTAGAGCATTGGTTTTATTTTTCCTGTAAAATATACATACTCTATTGACCATAATTATTTCAGATTTTTCGATTGGTAAACTTCGGAGATAAGGGGGGGGGGGAACGGTATTTTTTTCGACATTTTGGCCGATTACACAAAAACTATTATATATAGAAATAAATAAAAAACTGTTTTAGAATGCACAAGTAAAGGCCTTTCATATGATACCCCACCCGGTATAGTCATCTTACTTTGAAATTTCAAACACCCGATTTTCCCGCTTTTTTAATCAAATTAAAATAATTTTCGCGTTGCTTTTATTTTTCCTGTAAAATATACATAAACTTCTATTGACCATAATTATTTCAGATTTTTCAATTGGTAAACTTCGGAGATAAGGGGGGGGGGGACGGTATTTTTTTCGACATTTTGGCCGATTTATCAAAAATTATTATATATAGAAATAAATAAAAAACTGTTTTAGAATGCACAAGTAAAGGCCTTTCATATGATACCCCACTCGATATAGTTATTTTACTTTGAAATTTCAAACCCCCGATTTTCCCCCTTTTTTTATTAAAACTAAAAATAATTTTCGATTTTTCTTTATTCCAATGATTTTGGGCCACTATTATACACAACTATGCCAAATTTCATGTCGATAGCTTTAATAGTTACTGAAATAATCGACTGTGACAGACGGACGGACAGACGGACGGAGAAAGTCTCACCATAAGGGTTCCATTTTTACCATTTTGGTATGGAACCCTAAAAACCATTTATTCTAAAATTCAAAGAAGTTTAACTGCCTAAAACAAACTCGCTTAAGCTCTGGTTCACCATAATATTGTTCAACAGTTTCATCTTTATTATTCATTATTTCTTCTTCATTTTCGAGTTGGGTCGTGACTGGTGACTTATTTTTGTTGATAAAGATAAAATTTCCTTACCAAGCACCATAACATTATCTTGCAAAGGGATTTCCATTAGTTCTTTATTATCATCTTTTTGTTTATTTTCTACTTGCAAAGGGCTTTCAGTTTGTTCTTCATTATCATCTTTTGTTTATTTTCTTTGCCAACACACATTTTTCTTTTTAGGTTTATAGCCTGGGTTATGTAGAATAAATTTTTATAAACACATATCAAAAATTCCGAAGCCAGCGGGATTCGAACCCACATCTCTTGGGAAACGCGCCCGAGTGTGTTAGCCACTTACACACTGGGTTATGTAGTCTGGATCACGAATTTTCATTTTTCTTGGGAGTCGCGGATCAATCAATTACGGCAATATTTTATTAATAGAAAACTTATAATGCACACAGTAACAAAATTAATAACAATAACAACAAATTATAATGTACAGCCTTTATAATAAGACTACATGAGGTTTCGAGGATTTTTGGTTTGAGCACCTCCCACTTATCTTCAATACCCTGGCCGTGCTCCTCACCCACCTTCCAAACCCTCGATTATCATATCTCAACATAAGTCAGAATGAGAATTCTTCTATAAAAACAAATTTTGAAAAGGAACCGTATCAAAGTCTTGCATAGTTCCCAACTTCTAGTCTCTTCAATATTCGCCATATATTTTGTATGGAGAAAAAAAAATATCCGCCATCTTGAATTTTTTTCTGTTCATCAAGAAGACCTTCGGGTCCTGATCATCTTTTGCCAAAGAAGCACTCTTGCATCTTTTAGAATCTTCGAGATAGACACCGACGAAATTTGTATGGCCGCCATCTTGAATCCGCCATTTTGGAATTTTTTTTCAACCCACTGGCAATTGGATGAGGTTTCGAGCGACTTTTGTTCCAGCACACCCCACCTATCTTCAATACCCTGGCCGTGCTCCTCACCCGTCTCCGAAATCCTCAATCATCAGCTCTCTCCATATTTTTCCTCCGAATGAATTTTTGTCTCATAAACCATTAGTGAAAAAAAAAATTTTTCATACAAAATTTTACAGGAGAGGTGATCAATCAGTGAGTGAATCAGTCAATCAGTGAATCAGCACGAACAGCTATATATATATTAATACCTACTTATAATATACACACTAAAAAGAATTAATATTTACACTCACAAATAATCCCGCCTACTATTATGAAACGCTAAAACTATACAATATTTTGCAAATTGTTCTGCCACTGTTGAAAGTCGAAAGTACCTACTGTTAGCGCTGAAAAGTGCACAGGTCCACTCAGCACAACGTCTCGTCCCGCACTGATTTATCGGACAGAGGGGTTGTCCACGCGAATTGCGAGTATCGATTACGGAAAAAAATCATTACAAATAATTAGAAAAGTTATTTACAAAAATAAGCTGAAGGCTACATTGATATTGTATTATTAAATATTATGAGGGCAACAAAAAAAAATTGTGATTGATAGTTTAGGAGTAAAACGGTGATAAGTTCAAAAACAGAGGCTACTTTGCGTATTTATTTATGATATTTCAAATTTTTTTTTAATTTTTTGGAGTAAAAGACGACATTCCATATTTATAGTATAGATTTTTTCCAAATCTTACTCGATAGTGATTACGGAGAAAAAAGGTTTCAATTAAGCGCAAGTCACATAATATATCCACACCTAACTGCAGACTTCCTAGGTAATCTGCAGACTAACGACCATGCATACGGTAAATTCCATAAAACAGGTTCTTGTTTGAATAAAACATTTTAATTAGTTGTAGATAATTACTAACCTAACCTGACCTAACATAACCAAACTAAACCTAACAAGTGCTATATACATATTTTGGCAAAATCTAAAGTTAGGTTAGGTTGGTATTATACACGAACAGCCAGGTGTATAGTACAAATGTGTATTGGGTCAAAGTACCTAACTTATGTTTAAAAAACTTAAGGGGCGCGGGAGGAGCGGGTTAGCGAAACAAAAGTATTTCGTTCACTGTCTTCCGCAATTTAATGATGTACCATTCGTTATTGTGCAGACTAACTAGGTAAAGTGCAAATAAGAACTTTTTTAATTCAAATTTTACACTTTAACGAATCGTATCAGAGCATCTACAGATTACCTAGTTAATGTGCACATTAACGTATTATGCATTCTAACGGTAACATATATAAGGAATAACGTGGGATATGTATAGAGGAGGGTTTTAATACCTACTGATTTTTTCCGTGTTGAGCGAACTATTTTTGTGTTTGACTTAATAATATTACTCAGAGTATCAAGTAACTGATTGGCAGCATTCGGATCTTGCGACTCAGATATTTTGCTAAATTCCTGTTTATCTATGCTCTTTTTAACCAACTTCAAAAAATACAAAAAGAGAAGGTTCTCAATTATTCGACACTTTTTATTTTAATTTTTTTTGTCGTTACTCCATATCTCCCTCAAATCTTAACCGATTCCAATATTTTTTTTTTATTTAAAAGGTCTTATCTGCAGGTAGGTCCCATTTAATTTTGGTCAAGATCTGCTGAATATCTTCGGAGATGGAGGACGGAACTCTTCAAAGAATGAGATGAAATAACTCGCGATCAGAGTATGTGTAGACTTTTAACCATGCCTAGTACATAACATGCATACATTAGCTAAATTTCTATGTATTATCATCTTATTTTTACAAGCTTTTATTTATCTTGCAATGTATGTTTAGGTCAAGTCTTGCAAGGTGTATTAGAACCATTCCCAGTTTCCGATTGAGCTGAAAATGTGCATGTACATGTAAATCAGATTACAAAGCAATATTATTGTAACATGGAGCTGATCTGATGATGAAGGTGGAAGATGGCTATGCGAATTTTGTAGTAAAACGATGTAACACCATGGAGTTCGGGCTCCTTTGATTCGTCTTAAAAAGTACTCTGGTCCTAGATAATATCCAGGGTGTGATGATGAAGCTAAACGGTGGTTATGAACACTCTGTAATGAAACTACGTAACCATATTTAGTTTGGACTAAAGTATAAGGACTGGATAAGTAGTCATAAATGATATCCATGGAATGGCTCTGATGATGGAGCTGAAACTGCAGCCAGGATATGAAACACACTAGTACAGACTTTAAAAATAATCGCAGATAAGTATGTCGTGTTTGGATTCGTTTTGATCAATGAATTATCCTGTATTTTGACAGAATGGGAGTGGTTTTTAAAAATTCAAGATGGCGGCTGTTGTGGCGGCCATTCGGTTTGAGATACGAAAAACGCTATTTTAAAATTCAAATTTCTCACAGTTGGCAACGTCGGAGCGTTTCAACTTGGAAGGGGCGATTGTGTGTACTGACTCGAGATATGGATTGGTGAAAAAAAAATTACCCCATTTCTCGGGAAATTTTCAAGATTTACCCCAAAAATGAAAAAATCGAAATACGGACTTTTTGCAAAATCCGAGTACCACCAACTGCGTGTCTCACTCGCACAAATGACATTTGGGTATTTTTGTCGTCGAGGTCTGGCAACACTGGAAATCAAATCGCTCGCGATCAGAGAATGTGTAGATTTATCCTATGAAGCTACACTAAAAAGCTTAAAATAATATATAAAAATTCTTTTCAAAAAACCGACTTCAAACGCCACTGAAAAGTATAAAATAATTTCAGTTTGTGCACATATTATGTTGAAGTCGGGCGGGCCTTAATAGAACTAGAACTATGAAACTGCAACGCTCGCCCGACTTCAACGTACCTATACCAAGTACTTAATATATTCTCTGCCTGGATCTACAAACTAAAATTTTGGTTAGCGTGGCGCATTTGTTTCATCGTTTCGTCGTTTCTATTTAGGCCCGCCCGACTTCAACATATGTGTACAAACTGAAATTATTTTATACTTTTCAGTGGCGTTTGAAGTCGGTTATTTTAAAAGAATTTTTATATATTATTAACACTTGTATAATCAATAACCAGACGATGTTTTGAAACATTTTGCCTAGGAATGTTCATGTCAAGGTTCACAATAACTGGCGAGTGATCCGTAACAGATGCATCCAATGGCAGCCCGCACACAGTCAATATTATTGTCAATATTTACGAATATTGACAATATTATTGACTGTGTGCGGGGTTTCATCAATATTATTTTCGAAGTCCGGAAATTTCGTCAAAATCGGGGGGAGGCAGGGATATTGACAATAATATTGACAGTGTGCGGGCGCGCGTCAATATTTTAGTTGAAAAAAGATTTCAAGGCAGGAGGACGTGCGCTCGCAACCAAAAATGGAGGACATCCCCAGTGCAACAAGCAATGAAAAAGAATATTTAATAGAATTTATTAGAATGTGGGAGACGTAACGATTTTCGCATCAGTATATCTTGTTTTTTTAAGTAAGGGGTTACTAAAGATAGTATTTTTTGAAAGCTACTACCTTTTATTCTCATGTAATTTTTAAAATCATCTTTTTCTGTATTTCGAAGTTCTTTTATTAGATTTAAATGATTTAATTCCACTTTTCCACTTTGTCATCCAGTATTTAAGCCATCTTTTCTTTCTTTTTTAGGGTTCCGTACCAAAATGGTAAAAATGGAACCCTTATGGTGAGACTTTCTCCGTCCGTCCGTCCGTCCGTCCGTCCGTCCGTCTGTCCCAGTCGATTATTTCAGTAACTATTAAAGCTATCGACATGAAATTGGGCATTGTATATAATAATATATAATATAAAATATATAATATATTGGGCATTGTATATAATAATATATAATTTAAAATAATGTATAATAGTGGCCCAACATCATTGGAATAAAGAAAAATCGAAAATTATTTTTAGGGTTCCGTACCCAAAGGGTACCAACGGAACCCTATTACTAAGCCTACGCTGTCCGTCCGTCCGTCCGTCTGTCAGCGGGCTGTATCTCGTAAACCGTAATAGATAGACAGATGAAATTTTCACATATTATGTATTTCTATTGCCGCTATAACAACAAATAATAAAAATTAAATTAAAAAAATTAAATTAAAATATTTCCATGGGTACATGGAAATATAATAATTTAATTTTTTTTAACGGAACCCTAAACGAGCGAGGCCCAACTCGCAATTTTGGTAGGCCCAATTTTGGTTTTATTAAAAATTTTCAATTTTGGTTTTATTATTTTGTTTTGTTTGATTTTATTAAAAAAGGGGGAAAATCGGGGGTCAATAGAGGTTTATGTATATTTTACAGAAAAAATAAAAGCAACGCGAAAATTATTTTAGTTTGATTAAAAAAGGGGGAAAATCGGGGGTTTGAAATTTCAAAGTAAGATAACTATACCGAGTGGGGTATCATATGAAAGGCCTTTACTTGTGCATTCTAAAACAGTTTTTTATTTATTTCTATATATAATAGTTTTTGATAGATCGGCCAAAATGTCGAAAAAAATACCGTTCCCCCCTTATCTCCGAAGTTTACCAATCGAAAAATCTGAAATAATTATGGTCAGTAGAGTTTTATGTATATTTTACAGAAAAAATAAAATCAATGCGAAAATTTTTTTGTCATCCAGTATTTATGCCATCGTTTCTTTCTTTTTTTATTCAATAAAGTTAATGCAATAACCAATGCAATGGTTTTTTTCTTTGTATCCATTTTAGCACACGTGCATGCAAATCAAGCTTCTACGCCTTACTGAATCACTTTTTGTTAGAAATATTGACAATATTATTTGCGTAGTGTGCGGGGTCTAAATATTGACGAAAATATTGTCAATATTTTCGTCAATATTTTCGTCAATATTATTGACTGTGTGCGGGCTGCCAATACTAGTGTACCTAGTAGTTTTTAGTAAATTAAGGTAAATTGTATAAACTTACTTAATTGCTTTTAAACTTCCAAGTTTTCTAAATTTGCCCATATCTTTTTATCGTGCTGACTCAGGACCTTGATTTTTATACACCTAATAGGGAATATAGACCTCAGTATCTGGTATAAATTTGAACTTGCGACCTATCACTCGTTCCTGAGAAAATCGATTGTGACACACGGACAGACGGACAAGAGAGTGATCTTTTATGGGTTCCTTTTTACCTTTTTGAGGTACGGAACCCTAAAAAGCTATTCAAAAGGTTTGTTTGTCTATTGTTAAGGTATTTCGAGTAGATAGTGTTCGCGCCATGTACCTGTCCATAATTCCTAGTTTTATGGTCGCGACGCTGGCAATCTCTTTGGCTCACAATGAAGTTGACAGATGCTCAGTTTTAAACTTGCCGCCGTTTTGGGGCGTGGTTTTTGCAAGTTCCTTTTGGTTTGACAGCTAAATTTCACGTATTCACGAAAATTCGTCTCGCGCACCGTTTGCTGTTTTTTGGGTGTCTAGATTTAGTTTATTTTTACGGTTTAGTTGCGCCGTCAAGCGGTCTATGTGTCGACCTAGCTATAAGCATAATTGTTAATTGTCCGGTAACAAAGAACCTTTTTTTTTGGAACCCGCCGAACTTTGCTCGCCACGCGCTCGGCGGAAGTGCGTGTGAAAAAGTGACTTAGACCACCTCTAGTGGGTCTAACTAGTGATAAACCTAGTGTACAGTGCTACGCCAGCCCGGCGTCCACAGCTGCAGGCCATAACTGGCTGCCTGCCTGCTGCGGCTAGCGGCCTGAGAAGTTCACCTCACACTTAACCTCAGAACACACCCCACATAATCACCACTTCATACCATCTCAGGCCGTACAAGGATTGACTGCTGCAAGGAAGGTCAGTGCAACCCTACCATCATTAAGTCACCACTACGTTGAGAACAGATCTGACCGCGGAGAAAGGCCGCTTTGGGCAGCGACTCTGGACTCAGGTTTAGCTGATGGGCCCCTGAACCTAGAGGCTCAGGTTTGACTCGTTGGCCAAGCCGTTGGCCTCAACACTTGGTAAGCAGAGCGCGGTTAAATTGATTCCGCGGACAGATTTGGCATTACTGTGACTTAACTTGGCCGTTCTAGGGTTAACTCACTAATTGTAAACTTATCAATTTATAACTTATTGATACACAGGCTTATTGAGTTACTAGGACATAGCCTACCTTGTCACATGTAGGCCTGTATAATGATTGCAATTATTGAGATTTTGTTTTGTTAATTTTGTTGATTAATAATTAATAGTATCTAATTGTTGTTTGTGGCCCGTAACTGGCCAACAGTTAGATGTAGATTGTAATAAATAAACTTAATATTAATATAATTTGATAATTGTAGGTTCTCAACCAACCAATTTGTAATTTGCAGTGCCTAGTATGAGTCTAGTGGCTTAGTACGGGTAATTAAAAACTTAATTTTTCTTTTATCTTAATTTATGTTATTGATTGACTTAACATAAATTATTGATAGATTAATTTGTATCTTTTGGAACTTTTAACCAACAAATACTTTGTTTGTTTACTACAACCCCTCGTGGTTAGGTAACAGAGTAGTTTGTTTGATGTATTTAAAATAAATAATTCTTGTTTTAAAGTAAGTAATTCTAATTAATAAATAGTATTTAAGTAGTAATTTGTTTGTGTTTAAAGTGGGTAATTCTTGTTTGATTATTAATTTGTTTGGTTGAAGTTGAAACATAACTTGTAACAAATAACTTTGTTTTGATTTTGTTATCTATTTGTTGTAACTACCTTTATTTAAGTTGTTTTGTACCTACCTAAGATGTCAGCCCACAAAAAATTGAGCGTGCAAATTCAATCAGAGCTGCGTTGGGCTGCTACAGCCAACGCCTTGGTAGGCCGGGTGGACCGGGCATCCGCACTGCTCCAGCGGTGCGAGCAGGTGCGGACCAGGCAGGCGGTCGTCGAAGAGGCCTTCCGAGACCTCATGGCATTGGAGCTACCTCCGGAATCGCTGGAGTCCTCAGTGCGGGACTACGAACAGTTTTTTGAGCTGACAGACGGTCTGGTGGAGGAGGCCGCGAGGCTCAAGAAGGAGGCGAGAATGAGCTCTATTCTTGAGTCTCCCACCAGACCCACCACGCAGCCTGCGTTACAGGGCAAGTTGCCAACAATAAACTTGCCCCACTTTTCTGGCAACCTGAGCGAGTGGCTAGGCTTTCTCAGCCTCTTTGATAGCCTGGTGGACGCGAGAAGGGACCTGTCTCCCTGCCAGAAACTGGCCTATCTACTCTCTTCCCTGCAGGGAGAGGCTCTGGGTTTAGTTAGCCACCTAGACCTCTCCGAGGAGAGTTATACCACCGCGCGGGAACTACTGACTCGGCGGTATGCCAACGTGCGCCGGTTAGCAGACACACACGTGGCACAAATTCTAGCGCTGCCACGTGTCTCTGGGGTGTCCCATTTAAGAGAATCGCTCTTAAATCCACTGATTGTAGCCTGCAACGCTCTTAAGCGTTTAGAGCTTCCCGTGGACCAGTGGTCCTTCCTTTTATTACACATTGTGTTGTCCCGCCTACCTCCCGAGTTGAAACTGCGTTTTGAGCAAAGGTATGGTGGGGACGGGGCCAGCTACCTGCCCCCCTTTTCGGACCTTTTAAAGTTCCTTGAGGAAGAGTGCCGGCAGGCTGATAACTCTGGTATTGCTGGTCCTTCAAGGACCCCAGAGCGGCCTGCCCAGCTGAGGAAGGAAAAGGGTCACACTGGCGTCCCTGGTAAAAGGGCCTCCGACCGGAGACCAATGCCCGTTTACACTGGACTTGCTGCCACTGAACCCGCCCCCTGTAACTATTGCAGGCGTCCAGGCCACCGGGTGCCTTCTTGCCCCCAGTTTCTCTCTAAGCGGATCAAGGATCGGAGGGGCATTGCAAGAGACCGCCACTGGTGCTATAGCTGTCTGGAAGCTCACATGCAACGGGACTGCCAACAGCAACGGCCATGCCCAATTTGTAGGGGTAACCACCTGGAGATTTTGTGCGCCAACAAGAATGGTGTTGGCCGCCGGGTGGAGAGTGAGGGCGCGCCCCGCACGGGCGGGGGCGCTCTTACCGATCGCTCCCCGGATTACTTGCGTCGGTCTCCTGATCAGGGCCATGAATCCCGACGCGTCCGGATTTCGACCCCGCCTATGGGGGCTTCACCCCCCCGTGAGGGGGGCGCCAACCCCCCTCGACGTTCTGATGGCAGATTTGTGGCGGCTCCGTCTACGGTTCAGTCTGCCCGCTATTCACCTCCGCTTCATGAGTGGCC
This sequence comes from Oeneis ivallda, assembly GCA_029955525.1. Taxonomy (NCBI): domain Eukaryota; kingdom Metazoa; phylum Arthropoda; class Insecta; order Lepidoptera; family Nymphalidae; genus Oeneis; species Oeneis ivallda. The sequence goes on along the minus strand of JARPMR010000017.1, from coordinate 2,010,860 downwards.
ACGCCTCGAACGCCGCCCACCTCGAGCGGGTCGATAGCCTTACTACGTCCTACCGACCTCAGCCCGTATGACTAGGCCCGTGCTGCCGCCACGAGATGACGCATGGGTTTACCCAAATGGAGGTCCGTCCCCCTCACCTTTGGAGGTCCCCCCTGAGTCTCAATATGAGATTCCCCGGTTAGAGGATCGGTTTGATGAGGACGACCACCAATAGGTAGTTGCCGCCCTAGCCCCCACCACAGCAACTTCTCCTGAGACCTTGAATCTCCGGCAGTCCGTCTGTCAGACCATTCTTTTGCCGACTGTCTCAGTGAAGGTATTCAACCCGAAGGGTGAATTTTTAATCGTTCGCGCCCTTTTGGATTCGGGTTCACAGCGCTGTATTGCTTCTTCTCGTTTGGTGGGTGAGCTAGGGCTCCCTTGGAGTCCTCGAACAGGACGGGTGATAGGTATCGGGGGTATAGAGCCCTCGACTCCTAACGGGGAAGCGGAATTAATGTTTGGCCCCGTTACGGGCAATCTTAGGGTCTTGGTCAAGGTGTCAGTCCTTGACAATATCTTAGGCCCCCTACCGCAGGTCCGAATAACTGACGCTGCGGTGTCCTGTGCATCAGGCCTAAACCCAGCTGACCCCCACTGGACTGAACCCGGTCCTACGGACCTTTTGTTGGGTTCCGACGTGTTGGGCCTGGTCTTGTCAGGGGAAATTAGGGTTTTGCAGAAGGACGGCCTATGTGCCATGTCCACTATATTCGGTTCTAGCTTTTTTGGACCCGTGCTATGGTCTTCGGACCTACCGGTGCTGGACCAATTGCAAGCAGCCGGCTTGACGCTGTCGGACGTGGTCCAGCGCTTTTGGGAAGTTGAGGAGCCGCCGCATGCCGCACGAGTTGACCCTCTTGACCTTGAATGTGAGTTGTTTTATCAAAACAACACAGGCCGCCGTGTTGATGGGCGATTTGTAACTCGCTTGCCCTTTCTCGCTTCTCGCCCCCCGCTTGGTCAATCGCGGGCCTTGGCGGAAAAGAGGCTCTTGTCTATGGAACGGCGCATGCGGCGCGACTCCACCTTCCGCTCCAAGTACGTTGAATTTATGCGCGAGTACGAGGGCCTGGGGCATATGTCACCATCCAATTTTGATTGGCGCGCACACGATCACTACTTCTTACCCCACCATGCCGTCTTGAAGACCCCTGGGGGGAAGATTCGAGTGGTTTTTGACGGCTCCGCGGCCATATCCAACGGGGTGACATTGAACCAATGCTTGCACTCCGGTCCTAAGCTGATCAAGGATATCTCCGATATCCTCACGCATTTCCGCCGGCATCAAATTGTTTTCGTAGCTGACATCAAGATGATGTTTAGACAGTCGATGGTACATCGCGATGATCGGAGATACCAAATGATTCTGTGGCGCGAAAATCCTAATGAGCCAATGCGTGTCTTTGAATTGAACACCACGACCTATGGACTCAAGTCAAGCCCCTATATTGCTATCAGGACCTTGTTAGAACTAGCTAACCGGGAGCGACTGAATTACCCTCGCGCATCAGCCACCTTGGAATCGTCAGTCTATATGGACGATATTTGCACGGGAGCCTCGAGCGTCGAGGAAGCTCTGACTCTTCGCGATGAATTGATTGCAATACTGAAGTCCGGAGGTTATGAGTTGGGCAAGTGGCTGTCCAACTCCCCTCACGTCTTGAAGGATCTTCCGGGAAAGGATCAGCAGGATCCTCATATTTTTGAAAATCCCGAAAATCCCAATTTGCTGACGGTCCTTGGAATACAGTACCAGCCCGTCCAAGACATTTTCACCTACCGGGTCAAATTTGACCCACCTCCTAAGGTCTGGACTAAGCGTTCCGTCTTGTCTACGGTTGCTCGAACCTTCGATCCCAATGGATGGATCACTCCCGTAATATTTTTGGCTAAATGTTTCCTCCAGAAGCTTTGGATTGCTGAACTCGGTTGGGACGAACCACTCCCTGGGAAGTTATTGAAGGAGTGGAACTCCCTTGTGTCTTCACTTCCTGAAGTTAACCGAATTTCCATGCCTCGACGCTTCCTACCAACAGGAAGGTGTCATGCCAGTCTCCACGGGTTTTGCGACGCCTCCGAACGAGGATACGCCGCCGTGGTATATTTGAGGACTGTCGATGTCGCCGGTGAGGTCGCGACGCATCTCGTCTTGGCAAAAAGCAAGGTGGCCCCTATTCGGTCACGGTTAACTATCCCGAAATTAGAATTGTCTGGCGCCGCCCTTCTGGTACGCCTCTTGAACCACGTCCGCTCCTCTTTGGCATCTGCGGTCGATCTGACCGACGTTTATGCTTGGACGGACAGTGAGATTGTCCTTTGCTGGCTACGAGCCGCGCCTCACAACTTAGAGGTCTTTGTTGCGAATCGGGTCTCCCAAATTCAGAGCTCTGCAGTACCGGTGATTTGGAGACACGTACCCGGAGAACTGAACCCGGCCGATTGCGCCTCCCGCGGCTGTGAGGCCTCTTCACTGGTCCACCATCACCTTTGGTGGGATCCAAGTTGGCTATCCCAATCCGAGACGACTTGGCCTCAAAATAGGTTTTCCGCTCCCGAAGTATTGCCGGGCTTAAGAGTCGGAGTGGTTGAGGATAAACAGATCCCCGACTTGAACTTTCTTTTGAACCGTTACAGTTCCCTTGATAAACTAATTGGTGTTACCGGTTGGATTCGACGTTTTATCCATAATGGGCGGAATTCAGAAAATAAAAATTTGAGTCCTGTGCTTTCCCCTCTTGAACGCCAAGACGCCCGGAACTACTGGGTGCGTGTGGTTCAGGTGGAGTATTTTTCATTCGTGATTGACACCCTAAAGAGAGGTTTAGTTTTGAAGGGCCCCCTTGCTCGCCTAAGCCCTTTTTTGGACAATAACGGAATGCTACGCGTTGGAGGACGCCTCAAGAATTCCAATCTGCCCTATGGTGCTCGCCACCCCCTTTTGCTACCTAAGGACGGCACCTTTGTCAAATTGCTAGTGACACACTACCATCTTAAAAATGCCCACGCTGGTTGTAATGCACTCTCGGCTATTTTACAGCGCGAGTTTTGGATTCTGGCAGGGAGACGCACCATCCGGAACGTCACTTTCAAATGTATTCCGTGTTACCGCTTGAAGGCTAATACTTCACAGCCGATGATGGGTGATCTGCCCTCCGACCGCGTTCTAGCCACTCGACCCTTTGCTGGGGTTGGCACTGATTTTGCTGGCCCGTTTGCCATCAAGAGCTCTAACCTCCGCAACGCCAGATCGCTCAAGGCCTACCTCTGCGTTTTTGTATGTCTCGCTACCAAGGCGGTACATTTAGAACTTGTGAGTGCCTTAAGCACTGAAGCTTTTGTAGCCACGCTAGGTAGATTTGTCTCTCGTCGAGGATTGCCTGACCTGATTCGCACTGATTGCGGCGCCAATTATAAGGGCACTGATAGATATTTAATAGAAATTGTCGAATTCCTGTCTAGCAATAAGATTAGATTAAGTACAGCATTGTCCAAGATGGGGGTAACCTGGAAGTTTGACCCCCCAGCTTGCCCTCATTGGGGTGGAATATTCGAAGCCGTGGTTAAGGTGGCCAAGACTCATCTCCGGCGCGTTATAGGCGAAACTGTTTTAACCTTTGAAGAACTCGCCACCGTGTTTTGCAAAATTGAGGCTGTACTCAATTCTCGGCCACTCTGTCCCCTCTCATCTGACCCAAATGACCTGGAGGTCTTAACTCCCGGTCATTTTCTGATTGGTCAGCCCCTTAACGCTCTACCCGAATACCCCTTCAGGGACGTGAAGGTCTCACGTTTGTCCCGGTTTGAGCTGCTGCAACAGATGACTCAGAGTTTTTGGCACCGTTGGTCACTAGAGTATTTGCATCTTTTGCAGCAGCGGGTTAAGTGGGCTGACAAATCTGATCCACCCAAAGTTGGTGACCTAGTGCTGATTAAGGAACCTAATTTGTTGCCTTTATACTGGCGCCGTGGGCGCATTCTTAAGCTGATCTACGGGTCTGATGGGGTTCCCAGGGTTGCCGAGGTAATGGTCGGAGACTCTGTCTTGCAGCGAGCCGTTTGCTCCTTATCACGTTTACCCATTTACTAGTAAGTGGACGTAAATCCTTACGACCACAGGCGGGGGGGTTGTTCGCGCCATGTACCTGTCCATAATTCCTAGTTCCATGGTCGCGACGCTGGCAATCTCTTTGGCTCACAATGAAGTTGACAGATGCTCAGTTTTAAACTTGCCGCCGTTTTGGGGCGTGGTTTTTGCAAGTTCCTTTTGGTTTGACAGCTAAATTTCACGTATTCACGAAAATTCGTCTCGCGCACCGTTTGCTGTTTTTTGGGTGTCTAGATTTAGTTTATTTTTACGGTTTAGTTGCGCCGTCAAGCGGTCTATGTGTCGACCTAGCTATAAGCATAATTGTTAATTGTCCGGTAACAAAGAACCTTTTTTTTTTGGAACCCGCCGAACTTTGCTCGCCACGCGCTCGGCGGAAGTGCGTGTGAAAAAGTGACTTAGACCACCTCTAGTGGGTCTAACTAGTGATAAACCTAGTGTACAGTGCTACGCCAGCCCGGCGTCCACAGCTGCAGGCCATAACTGGCTGCCTGCCTGCTGCGGCTAGCGGCCTGAGAAGTTCACCTCACACTTAACCTCAGAACACACCCCACATAATCACCACTTCATACCATCTTAGGCCGTACAAGGATTGACTGCTGCAAGGAAGGTCAGTGCAACCCTACCATCATTAAGTCACCACTACGTTGAGAACAGATCTGACCGCGGAGAAAGGCCGCTTTGGGCAGCGACTCTGGACTCAGGTTTAGCTGATGGGCCCCTGAACCTAGAGGCTCAGGTTTGACTCGTTGGCCAAGCCGTTGGCCTCAACAGATAGTATAATATTTCGAGAACCTCTTACGATAGGGCTTTTAAAATCTGTAATTAGCAAATTAGATTTTAATACCTACATAAGACAAAACATACGATAAGGAAATGCGCAGTGTCACTGTCGACAACCTGTGGGCTTTTAAATCAACCACCTACCTACTTAATTATGCCATACTAGGTGATGCCCATGACTACGTCCGCGTATTCATCTTGCGGGAACTCTTTGATTTTTCGGGATGCCTATGTCACCCTCCAGGTTCTCAACTATACCTATCCAGAAAATCACGTCAATCCTTAACTTTGTTGCAGCTTGATTGACGGACAAACCAATAAACAAACACACTTTCGCATTTATAATTAGTGTATTAGTGAGGAAAAATTAATACTGCGATAATAAAGGCGATATAATTAAATTTTTTGAATACATAGCTACTCCTGTGACTTAAATATGATAGTTAGTCCCTTGCGGACTTTTTTATAGGTAATAATCACTTGTAATTATTACCTATAAAAAGGTAATTATTACCTATAAAAATTATTATAGGTAATAATAATAGGTAGTGATCACTTTAATCATGTAGTACATAATTTTTATGTATCATCAATAGTTTTCTCAGCATACGCCAAATAATGCATTTTATAGGCAAAATTTTGCTACTTTGGGTTACATTATTGCAATTTTCTTAAGGATCTCTAATTTTTTTGAAAATAAACCTATGTTACTTCCTGATAGCTTAGCTTTCTATTGGTGAAAAAATGGTTCAAATCGGTCCAGTAGTTACAGGGCACATTCGGTACAAACAAACAAACAAAAAATCTTTCCATTTTATAATATTAAATTTATGCCATATAGGTAGGACGCACCTCAAACCTTCGAAGATATTATCTACGAGTAGGTATATCTATTAAAAGAAACTAACATACTTGCTAAATTAAAATACTTAAATGGAAATTTCCATAACAAACAGAACATAAATAAAAATAAGTTCAAATTCCTAATAGGTATGTAGCCTGTTATTAACATACTATAAATAGGTTTGAAGGCTAACTTTATGGTTACAGACAACCACCGCCGCGAGATTTGTTGACAAAGAGTGGAAAAGAAACTCAGCAGATGTCCTTTTCAAAATATAGTACTAGTTCATGAAATGTAGATTTTTTTTTTTATTATCAATTAAGAAGAATATACAAAAATGTTCTTATTAGCACACGAGAAACCACTTATGTTTAAATTGTGAGCTGTAAGCCGATTCTGTTAAACACAAATACCTATACTAACATTAACAAACCAACTTATCCAAAAAATATGATTTTAGTTTACGTTTTAAATTATTTTCAGTAAATTAATTGTAATCTAACTTTACTATCTAAATTGTTTATTAGGCGAAGGACTATGTATGCAGTGGTGCGTTTACCATATTTATTTTTAGATTTAATAGTTTGTAATGTTTTATGATTTACTCTACGTGTATCACATTTAATTGGAATAATATGTTGTATATTTAAATTAAAAAATTGCTCCTTTAGCAGCTGATACTGGACCTTCTCATGAATGGGCATTACTTTGCAATGCTTAAATAGATATTTTTCATAAGTTTTAGCTATACCTTTAATATTCAAAGGTACAATGGATTTTAATATTCTAAGTTGTAATTGATAAATATACTGAAGATATGATTTGTCTGTTCGACCATAGCTGCTAAGACCATAAGTTATTATCGAGTCTGCAAGTGCATTGTAAAGCATAATTTTAAGATATAACATTTCATCATCATCATAATCATTATCAACCCATCATCGGCTCACTACTGAGCGCAGGTCACCCTCTCAGAGAAGGGTTATAGGCCATAGTCCACCACGCTGGCCCAATGCGAATTGGCGGACTTCACACACCTTCGAGAACATTATGGAGAACTCTCAGGTGTGCAGGTTTCCTCACGATGTTTTCCTTCACCGTGACACATCACATGTGATTTTTAATCGCTTAAACGCACTTAACTTCGAAAAGTCAGAGGTCGAGATCGAACCTGCGATCCCCCGAATAGGAGACCACAGTCGTAACCACTAGGCTATCACTGCTTAACATACATAACATTTTCCTGCACCCAATATTTATTGTACTAACGATTACTCAGGTGAGGCTTGCATTCTGCGTGTAGACGCACTAATTATGTAGGATTGCCGATTGCTTCTGTGCACTTATTGGATTTTCATTAAATATGACGTTAACACCTCATAAACCCTCCGAACTACACTCTACGTACGTTTCGCTTTGACTTGGCAATTTTACTCTGTGGTGGGAGTGCATCCTCCTGGATTTGTTGCTGCAATTGTTCTACTACTGCAAGTGAAAGAGCGGTAGTGGAGGTACACTACAATACGGCATAACGCGCGTCTGTATCTTGAAAATTTCAAATCAGAATTTGCGTTAGGTAATTAATAGCGGTCGATTTTTAGACCTCGTTGACCCCCAATAGCTATTTATGCAACTGCATCGTAATGAGGGTCATTTTAATTCGAGTGCTGTTTTTTGATACGAGGCTTGCCGAGTATCAAAATAGTATAGTACGAGAATTAAAATGACTAATTACGTTCAGTTGCATACAAGATTTTATCTACGACAAGGAAAATAAAATCATTAATAAAATACGCCGTAGGCTCTATAAAGTAACAAAAAATAACTCCGTAAGCCGCCACCAGCCGCCTGTGGCGCCTCTGTCAACAAAAAGTAACTCCGTAAGCCGCCACCAGCCGCCTGTGGCGCCTCTGTTGTATGAAAAGGTACACAAGTACCAGAACTCAGAGCCTTAGCTTTAGGTATCCTATTTTAAGAAGATAACCATTTCGATTCAGCTCCCATACAACGAGCTGCATCGAAATGAGAAGCAAAACCGAAAGAGGATTCATTTCGATTCAGCTGTCAAATTCGAAATTGGAACTTTTCGATGCTGGAGTAGATAAAATCAGTTTTCGTTTAGGTCGACCCCTGGGAAACCGTTTTCGATCCAAAGGGGTTGATATCGACCACTTTAGGAATCCCTATCTTAATCCATTCAATTGGATTGAATAGTCTCAGTACCGGTAACTTGGGGTGACTTTGCACCTACGGGTGACTGCACCAAATCCGATCAACTTTCAAAATGAAATTAAAAAAAGTTTTTGGCTTAAAAGTTTTATTGACTTCTGAATGTTATCCTTAAATGTCAGTGGTCTGTCAAGAAATTTGACAGGTTGGGGGCAGGTTGGTATCATGGTAGGTAGGAAATGTTGGTATTCCTTCAATTACCTGTGCAACGATTGACAACGTAAAAGTTGAAATTTTTTCAAAAAAGTAAGTCTTGTAAAATCCGTGTGTACATGTACAATTATTGTACATAAACAGGTAAACCTAATAATATTTAAATTCCCAAATTTTAGGTATAATATAAGCTGAGGGCGTCCAAGCGATACTTCTTTTAGATAAGCCTACATACTGTTCAATATGCTGTTCGATGTATAACTAATGGAACATTCCAAGGAGTTTGCAAAGCATAGGCGTAATATGCTCTACTACCCGTGCGAAGCCGGGGCGGGTCGCTAGTTATATTATAAAACAAAGTCCCCCGCCGCGTCTGTCTGTCTATCTGTTCGCGATAAACTCAAAACTACCGAACGGATTTTCATGGGGTTTTCAGCAATAGATACGGTAATTCATGAGGAAGGTTAAAGTGTACAATTTGCTAAGGTTTTGTGTAAATTAGTTGTTGACAATATCGGAAAAATTCCGCTTGGGAGCTTTCATCGAAAACACTGCCTTTAATCCCTTTGAGATATTACAAAACAATTTATGGTGGTGGTAATTGGTATGGTGGGATAAGTTTTTACAGAAAAGTCCGCGATGGCATGTACCTATCTATCTTTTAAGGATAGCTTACTATACCCATTTTAACTTCTAAAAAAATGGTCACATACTATGCGGTAATTGGAAATCTGTTTAGACGGCTACAGCATTAATTAATCCTTATCAACTTGAAATACGTTAGTTACCATAAGCATTTCATGCACATTTTGATAATGCTTTACATATAATACAATTTAAATGAATATCTTAGGAGTTATCGCAAAATAAAAACGAACGCGCGCCAAAATAAATACACGGATTTCAACCCGATGGCGATTATGGGACCACCTCCGCGCCGCATTGACACTGCTATATCATAAGCCGAATGATACTTCTTTTATAAGCATACGTACTGTTCAATATGCTGTTCAACATAACTTAAGGAAACTTTCAAGGAGTTTGCAAAGCATAGGCGTAATATACTCTACTACCTATGTGAAGCCGCGGCGGGTCGCTAATATTTAATTTATTTTGTGACAGCGTCAGCGTTCGCCGAAGCGCCTCCGCTGTACGCGCTCGACGAGTGGTCCCGGTGCCAGCGTCCCGATGACGTGTACTGCATCGTGCACGCGGCGCTGGTGTCGTCTGCCCCCAACCACCTGCTGGACTTGCTACAGGTGACCTTCTTGATCATCATCATCATCATCAAACCGCTACACGCGCTCGACGAGTGGTCCCGGTGCCAGCGTCCCGATGACGTGTACTGCATCGTGCACGCGGCGCTGGTGTCGTCTGCCCCCAACCACCTGCTGGACTTGCTACAGGTGACCTTCTTGATCATCATCATCATCATCAAACCGCTACACGCGCTCGACGAATGGTCCCGGTGCCAGCGTCCCGATGACGTGTACTGCATCGTGCACGCGGCGCTGGTGTCGTCTGCCCCCAACCACCTGCTGGACTTGCTACAGGTGACCTTCTTGATCATCATCATCATCATCAAACCGCTACACGCGCTCGACGAATGGTCCCGGTGCCAGCGTCCCGATGACGTGTACTGCATCGTGCACGCGGCGCTGGTGTCGTCTGCCCCCAACCACCTGCTGAACTTGCTACAGGTGACCTTCTTGATCATCATCATCATCATCAAACCGCTACACGCGCTCGACGAATGGTCCCGGTGCCAGCGTCCCGATGACGTGTACTGCATCGTGCACGCGGCGCTGGTGTCGTCTGCCCCCAACCACCTGCTGGACTTGCTACAGGTGACCTTCTTGATCATCATCATCATCATCAAACCGCTACACGCGCTCGACGAGTGGTCCCGGTGCCAGCGTCCCGATGACGTGTACTGCATCGTGCACGCGGCGCTGGTGTCGTCTGCCCCCAACCACCTGCTGGACTTGCTACAGGTGACCTTCTTGATAATCATCATCATCATCATCAAACCGCTACACGCGCTCGACGAGTGGTCTCGGTGCCAGCGTCCCGATGACGTGTACTGCATCGTGCACGCGGTGCTGGTGTCGTCTGCCCCCAACCACCTGCTGGACTTGCTACAGGTGACCTTCTTGATCATCATCATCATCATCATCAAGCCGCTACACGCGCTCGACGAGTGGTCCCGGTGCCAGCGTCCCGATGACGTGTATTGCATCGTGCACGCGGCGCTTGTGTCGTCTGCCCCCAACCACCTGCTGGACTTGCTACAGGTGACCTTCTTGATCATCATCATCATCATCAAACCGCTACACGCGATCGACGAGTGGTCCCGGTGCCAGCGTCCCGATGACGTGTACAGCATCGTGCACGTGGCGCTTGTGTCGTCTGCCCCCTACCACCTGCTGGACTTGCTACAGGTGACCTTCTTGATCATCATCATCATCATCATCAAACCGCTACACGCGCTCGACGAGTGGTCCCGGTGCCAGCGTCCCGATGACGTGTACTGCATCGTGCAATAACCATTTTCAATCAAAAAATGATTGGGGTTTTTTTGGGGTTGAGGTTACAAGAAATACAGTATAATGTAGCACGCTGAAGTACGCGCGCACATGCACAGGAGACGAAAGGGTGGGACGTGGTCAGTGGGGGCCCGTAAAAAACATGTTGGGTTTTCTGCCAAGAAAATCTCAGTACTTTAGAGATGAGGGCGAAATTTACCTTCGTATCTCTCTATCTAATACCTTTAAACGAGCAATTCTTGTATGTATATATAGGGGTTTTTCATTGCCTGAAAACATGGATAAAACGACGTTTTCTAAAAATGAAACCTAGCTAGATCGATTTATGGCCCCCGAAACCCTCTGCATACTAAATTTCATGATAATCGTTGGAGCAGTTTCCAAGATTCAGATTATTGCTCGTTTAAATGTATAAGATTCGGGAATAACAGAAGAAATAAGGTGTAATTCTGCGTTTTAGTTAAATTTTCTTAGCGAATATTGAATTTTTTTTATTTTTTTCGAAGCACCATAATATCTCGGAAACGAATTGACATACAAAATTTTTCTTGTATCAAACTTGTATAAAATTTAACGTTCTACAAAAAAGTATAGAAATACTTTTGCGTAGGACATAATGGAAAATAGTTTGATTTAAAATTTTTGACAATTTAAAATTGAGGAAAACCCGGAGGAAGGTGCAGATGTAAATTGTGCAGTTTTCCCCCACCCTTCTCTTTTATTACAGGGTCCTCGATGTCCAAAACTTGAAAAAATTTAAAGTAACGATCCTTGAACAATATCCCAAAGTTTCATTAACTTCCGACCTTTTTCCACATATCCCCCACTTTTTCCTCCCTTTCGACTGGACTATTTTTTCAAAGAGCCATATCTCGGTAATGAATTAATTAAACATGTTTGTATTATCTTGTATAACTGTCTCGTGGTTGGCTCGCGATTTCATTTAAGGCTATGCCTGAAAATCAGCGCTTAGCATTTCAATGTTGCAGCATTATGCTGAGGCAGCAGCCTTTTCAGCTTTTACATTTAGGAACAATAATTTTATTTAGTGATTAAGTTTTTGTTAGCGTCCAGTGCCCTGTCTAGGTGACGAAGGGATATCTGGGCGTAGAATAGAAAAGACTGTATTCCACTATTAACTTTATTTCGTGAGGTTATTAGAACAAGTTTTACAAGTAGTTACACGCGACCACCTTCAATTAATCAACGCGACCGTCCCGTTCGTAATCAAGTTATTGTCACTTGTCGGCGTGCTCCCCTCCGCCGTATCACGCGCGAACCGGGTTGGTCCGCGCGACCAACTTCAAATAGCCGCCTAATGTTGATAGCGACTGTGTCGCTAACATACTCCCGGCGTTGAAGTATCTTCAACAGTAGTAGGCAGGGGGCATATGTTATTGAAGGCTCGTTTCAAGATTCCCCTTTTGGTCTTGATTTCAGCGACTCTGTTAATTCCGTCTCCACCTGGGTACACGCGAGTCAAAATAACCCAAACTCACTGATTTTTAAAAATAAAATATTTATTGGTAATTTAATTTTAAATTACAATTTTTCTTAACACTAGTTAACTCTAGGAGTAATAAGTAGAGAAGAGACAACGGTGTCTCCAAGACGGCCGTTTTATACCAACTGAATGGCTAATGGTCTTTTGTATTTTACGCCTGCTACTTCATTTCTCGAAGTCCAAGGTGTAATCGATAATTCCATTGTCTCGATATTTGCTTTGTCTGCAAGCGTTTCCCTGAAGACGGAATGTTGACAGTTATTTTTAATGTGTTCATTGTTCGGTAGCACTTGACTATCCCCCTTTAATTTTGAAGTCCAGGGTTTCTTCCAAACCTTGGATCGAAAAAATTCAATCAATATCATCATAACAAGAATTACAGTTATGCTTGATATCCAAATAAATTGAATGAAGTTATGCTTGTTTTGTATTGTAAACTCATCTATTTGTCTGAGTTGTTTTAATTTTGCAGCAACTTCTATTGGATTATAATTTAACTCGATTTCAGGGGTATCTTCAGTTTGATTTATTTCCAAATGTGTTATAATTACTTTATCAAATGATTCTTGAGTCCGAAATCGCAATATTCCTGATATATTAACTTCACAGTTATTTCCCGTTAATAAATAAGATCCTTTTATCCATGATGTTTCTTCAATCTTTTCACAAATAATCTTTACTTCCGTAGTTTTATTGAAATACATAAATATCGCATTTGATGAAATTTCTTGTATTTCTTCTACTGGGCATTTAATCGGTAGAATAGAACATTTTTCTGTAGATTTATTCCATAGAAATTCAGTTTCACAATTAGATGTTTGTCGAATGCTTTGCTTACATATTATTTCTCTTTGTATGGTGCAATCTTCTACTTCATATGTTTCTCTCTCGGTGTACGCTAAAGTTACCTTTCGCATTATAGGATAGGTGCAGGTAGGGTAATTCTGGATAATGGGAACAATTTTTCTAGTATAATATACTTGTGGCTTAACTAATGGTATTTCTAATATAAAATAAACAACATGACTAATAATTTTACATTTTACAAAAATAAAAGGTTCAATGTTATTTATATTTTCGGAAATTAATACATCTTTATTAATGCTTCTAATAGCATCTTGTAAAATATGAGATTGTATTATACTATAGTGATACATATGATGTTCAGCAAAAGTAATAGCGGTCGACAATCTTTCAGCAATATCTTGCAAAGTTTGAGCTTGTAATAATATTTCTAAAGCTATTCTTTGATGAGCTTTACTATTCATTGATTCAGTATATTGACTATCTATTATTTGTTGAATATCAGTAATTTTCTTAATTTGGCGATTAAACACTTCTAAAGTTTCATCAGTTACAGATATTTGTTTATTATATGCTACTCTAAAAATATCTAAACTTTTTTGAATGCTATTAAGATCTTCTTGATCTAAATTTCCTGTAATAGATTTAATAATAGAACCTAAACCATTAATTAATCCTCTTTTTTCTCTATTCTGTATTTTTAAATGATTACATATTTCGGTTACATGATCCAATATAATATTGATACGATTATAAATATGTTTTACATCGTCTAATTTATATTTGGACATAACTTTATTCACAGTATCTTTAAGTTTATTCGTATGACTTAATATAGGCCTTATTTCTAACATATGAATGATTGTCCACTTTCCTTCAATAATACGAGTGGGTTGCATTTCCACTAGAATTACATGTTGATTTGAATCTAATTTTCGGAACTGGTATCCGAAGATAACGAAGATTCTGTAACAATAAGTTCTTCTTCATGATAAATTCTCCCATTACTAAGTTTATATTTATTATGAGGTTCACAAGATAATACATTATATGGTCCTATATATCTAGCATTTGTTTTATGTCTTTCGGCTTTACTGTTTTTTAAGTAAACCTTATCGCCTACTTTAAAAGATTTTGAGGGACGAATTCTTTTATTAATTCTTTCATTACGACTTTGTTTTTGTTTTTGTAGTAAATTATGAACATTTTGATTTAATTGAACTACGAATTGTTTTTGTTGTGCAGTATAATTTTGGATAACTACTCTAAGAGTGTCAAAGTTTTGAAGTTTAGGTTTCCTACCAAAATGAACTTCAAAAGGAGTCATTTCTATAGCACTGTGCCTTGTATTATTATAGGCATGTGTTATGAAATATATTTTTTGATTTTGGTCAAAATCTGTGTCTCTTTGTAATCTATATAGTTCTTGGATAGTGCTGTGTAATCTCTCTACATCCGAGTTAGATTTATGATGTTGTGGGGAAGTAGTATGATTAATTATATTATAAGTTTGAAATAATTCGGATAATATTTCGCTACAAAATGACTGTTCACCATCGTGTATTATTTTTTTAGGTGATCCAATTAATGAAAATATTTCTAACAAAGTATCACAAACTTTACTTTTTTCGGTTGGTTTTACTACAGCATATTTAGAAAATTTATCTATTATTGTTAGATACCATTGTCTTTCTAAAGACATAAAATCTATGTGCCGAATTTCCATTGGTTCATAAGGTGTCTCGGTTTCGGTTGCTAATGTTACATTTGGATGTCTATTATATTTTTCTTTTTGACAAGGTTCACATTGAAGTACAAATCTTTTTATTTGTTTTCTCATATTTTCCCAATCATACTTTTCTTTATAATTGCTTATATAAACTTTCAATACCAGGATGTCTATTATCTTTTAAATGATAATCTTTAATTAACTGTAATTGTTCTTCTTTTTCAAATATTTCTACAAGAGATTTTGTAAATCTAATTGGTTTAAATTTAGAGTGATCAAAATATTTTCGATATGTTTCAGAAACTTTGTAATATAATTCATCGTTTGGAATTATGAAAGCGTATTTTTCATGAGGTAAATATTCTAACATAAATTCTTTTATAATATTTTCTTCATCATCAGGTGGAATATAAAAATACCATATACCATTTTCTCTACTAGCTTTTTTATATGGGGCATATTCAAATATAGCGCGTCGTAATCTTTTTGGTGGATATGAATTTACTATTGGAATCCCTCCATCACTATCTTCCTGATTGGAATGTATAGTGCCTTGTTGACTAACATTTGAATTATTAGGTTGTTCTAAACTTGGAATTGATTCCGTTCTAGAATTACTAGCACTAGAGTCTGTTAATGCTAAATCTTCTTCTAAATTAACTATTAATGAGTCATTATCAGTGTAGTGAATCTCTACGCGACTTAAGGCGTCGGCTACGTAATTATCTTTTCCTTTTACGTGTTCTATATTAAAATCGTAATCCTGTAATTTTAATTTCCATCTAGTTAATCTCTGATTAGGTTCTTTTAATTTTGCTAACCATATTAAAGCTTGATGGTCTGTACGTAATGTAAATTTCCTGCCATAAATATAAGGACGAAATTGCGTTACAGCCCAAAGTATTCCTAATAATTCTTTTTCAGTTGTATTATATTTTTGTTCTGTTTTACTCAAGGTTCTAGATGCATAAGCTATTGGGTGATTGTCTTGACTCAATACGGCTCCTAAAGCTATGTCAGATGCATCGGTTGTTATAACGAAAGTTTTATTAAAATCGGGGAAAGCTAGAATAGGCGCGTTAGTTAATAAACGTTTACAAGTTTGCACTGCTTCAATATAACTCTTTTGATTTATATCTATTTTAGCATTCTTCTTTGTGGCTTCTGTGAGAGGTTTTACTATTTTACTTAAGTTTGGTACAAATTTTCTATAATATCCAATTAAACCTAGAAATGCTCTAATTTCTTTTAAAGTTTTTGGGATTGGAAATTTTTGAATAGCCTCAATCTTTTTTTGATTTGGTTTTAAACCATCTTTATTTAATATATGGCCTAAAAATTCAATTTCTTCTTGCATAAAAACACATTTATTTTTATTTACTTTAAGGTCAGCCCTTCTTAAAGCTTCAAAAACTTGTTGTAATCTATTTATATGTTCCTGTTTTGTTTTAGAATAAATAATAATGTCATCTAAATAAACAAGACAAATATTATTTGAAATTTCGTTATGTAATACATTATTCATCATCCTTTGAAATATCGCCGGTGCATTTTTTAATCCAAATGGCATACTTAAAAATTCATAATGACCGTTAGGTGTACTAAACGCGGTTTTCTCAATAGAAGCATCATCCATTTTTATTTGGTGATACCCTGAGGTTAAATCTAAAGTCGTAAAATATCTATTACCCTGTAATTTAGAAAATAACTCTTCTATATTAGGTAATGGAAATTTATCTGATTTAGTTTTTTTATTTAATTTCCTATAGTCTATTACCATTCTCCATTTTTGTATTCCGGTTTGATCTAATTTCTTTGGTATAATATGTACAGGAGATGCCCAAGGTGATTCAGAGGGGCGAATAATATTTTCATTTAATAAAGTATTAATTTGTTTCTTTATTTCTTCCTGTTGGATTTGGGGTAACCTAAATGGTCGTTGATAAATAGGTTCTTCATTTATTAAATTAATATGGTGTTTAATTTTTGTACTTGCACTATTAGTTACACTCTCTGTAAATAAATCCTGATATGTGTCGCAAAGTTCTTTTATATTTAAATTATTATCATTTGTCATATGAAAAATAAGTATTTCACGTTCAGGCATAGTTAATTTTCTTTCTTTTAAATCTATTACTGCATTTATTTGTTCAATCATATCTGTGCCCATTAAAACGTCATATTTATCGCTAAATGAATAAATATAAAATTTCAAAGGCCCTTTATCTTCTCCAAAATATTGACACCAAAATGGGGTTTCTATTACGCCATTGTGACTTGTTATTCCATGTGAAGTTCTAACTATAAATTTTTCAGGTTTATAAAATTCAGGAAAATGTAATTTTTGTGCTGTCGGTGTAATAAATGAACGCTGACTACCAGTATCTATTAATATTTTTAATTTTGGATTTTCTGTCTCAAAATATGGTAAATAAGATTTTACATGATTAAATTCTATGATATTTTGCTTGGATCTAAACCCTCGTGAAAATCCTGTTGTTCTTCAGTGACATAATAATTTCCTTCGGGAACATAATAATTTGGCTCAGAATTATAATCGTAATATTTTTGTTCAGAACTACAATAATTTTCTTCGGGAATATTAAAATAATTTTCCTCCGGACAGTATTGATAATAATTGTCCTCGGGAGTTTGTAAATTATTATTTTCTAAATTATTTGTATTTTCAAAGTGGTGATGTAATTCTTTCGCAACAAAACCTTTTCCTAAATTAACTTGGTTGGGTTTTAATTGAGGAGCGGTCCTCATAGTGACGTCTTCCTGTTTTTGTGTATTTGCAGGACGTTGTTGGTGATAATTATTATTATTATTTCGATATTGTTGGAAATATGGATGTGGCGGTCTTTGAAAAACATTATTCGGATTTGGTGACCACGGGTATTTATTATGGAACGGACTGTTTGAAGGTCTATTGTTATTAATAAATTGGGGATTATTTAATCTTTGACGCTGTGAGTTATTTTGAGAGTTGAATGGATTATTCATATTTTGCATTGGTTTGTATGGCGGAGTGTTCCACTGTGGTTGTATATTATTTATCACGCGAGGAGCAGGTAGATAATTTGAAAATTTTTGTTTTATATTATCGAATCTCCCTTCTGCTTCCAATTGAAGTACTTTACTTACAGTTTCATTAAAATTGCAATTACTTACAAAGATTTGGTCATGGTATGGCAAACTATTCCTAAGTGAATTTTGCGCAGTATTTATGTAAGGCTCCATAATTTCGTCTATTAGATCTTGTTTAGTAGGACCGTGTTTATCTGTCAATTTACTTTTTATGAAAAATAATTTTTGTTTTAATTCGAATATCAAATCCTTATAACTACCCTTACGCTTAACATTGGATAATTCCACTAGTAATGTATTTAATTCCCTATTATCAGCACACTCTACTTTCAAAGTGGCCTCTATTATTTCCCAGTTAAAGGAATGGTTTATCATAGAAACTATAATCGCAGCTCTTCCTTCTAACTTGGTTAACAGTAACATTACATTTTGCGGCGTATTACCTCCTACAGCTAATAACCATTGCCTAGCATTATTTAAATAATTATAAATAGTAAATGGGTCTCCATTGTAATTTGGGACGAAATTTATTAAATTTTTTGGTTCAATTGTATAATGTATAGGTTGAACTTGTGGTTGGTTAGGTACATTAGGTACGTAACTTTGTTTGCCCTCCATATTATTTGAAGGATGTGGGCTGGTCGTCTCTCTACTTATACTAGCCCTAGATTTATATACAAAAGTTGGGGGTTTAATGAGGGGAATTTTGGATAGGATATGCTACTTGGTACTTACAATGTACAGCCGATGGCAGCATGAAAAAAAACATTCCCTTTTCCTTTTCCTTGTCCTCTTTACTTTGACTTATTTATTTGTTGTAGGTTGCCCAGTTTTAAAGACTTGAAAGTCACGTGAAGTTTTAGCGAACTCGGAGAATTTTATTTATCTCGAACAATTCTTGAACTAAACTTTTCACTTTAATTTTATCACCTGGGCCCCACGTTGGGCGCCAGTCAAAATAACCCAAACTCACTGATTTTTAAAAATAAAATATTTATTGGTAATTTAATTTTAAATTACAATTTTTCTTAACACTAGTTAACTCTAGGAGTAATAAGTAGAGAAGAGACAACGGTGTCTCCAAGACGGCCGTTTTATACCAACTGAATGGCTAATGGTCTTTTGTATTTTACGCCTGCTACTTCATTTCTCGAAGTCCAAGGTGTAATCGATAATTCCATTGTCTCGATATTTGCTTTGTCTGCAAGCGTTTCCCTGAAGACGGAATGTTGACAGTTATTTTTAATGTGTTCATTGTTCGGTAGCACTTGACTCGCGTACGATACGTCCGAGCAGCCACATAAGAGGGGGACTGCTCTTATCCTTTATGACAACCAAAGTCCCTTCTTTCAAATCGTCCTTTGATTGTAGCCACTTCGTCTTTTGTTGCAATAAGGTAATGTATTCTGTAGAAAAACGACTCCAGAAGCGTTGCTTCAACAATTCGATGCGATGGAACTTTGCGAGAGATGACATTCTACTGCAGGTAATTTGAGCTTGTGGTGCAAACAGTAGAGATCGTCCGATTAGACAGTGGGCTGGAACGAGGTTAGGTATAAAGATATTAAGTTCCTTAACACTCCCAATCAGTAGGTGCATCTTATGGTCCGACTCGATGATTGTCTTGGGTTGGTTAAGTTCTTCTCCAGCTCATTTGAAACCGTTTGTTCGGCATCGCGTATCCGAAATACAGGAAAGTTTCTCGGCTCATGAGTGGCGCCACGTTCCTTCCAAAGAAAACCCGGCAGATCTCGCTTCACGAGGTTTAAAGGCCGACGTTCTTGGTAAATCATCTTTGTGGTGGTCTGGGCCGTTTTTTTTTTTAATCTGATCAAACTTATTGGCCAGAAAAACCTAAGCAGGAGACACAAGTTTCTGATTTGCCAGAAACTCTTGTGAGATGTTTTCATGTTGCTGAAGAACCTAACTTATTTTCCGAGCTAATTGGGAATTGTTCTTCATTCTCAAAAGTACAACGCATTGCGGCATTCGTTCTTAGATTTGTAAAAAATTGCCGGTATTGTCGGTAAGTTAACAACAACCGAACTTAATAATTCCAACAATTTTCTTTTAAAAATTGCACAAGAAGAATCCTTTGCCGAATTTTGTAATTCCTTTGTTTGTATATTTTGTTTATTCTTAAACAACTTCTTGTTAAAAGCTGAATAAATGTTTATTTGTTTGTTTGTTTGTTTGTATAGTCCAAATTGTAGGAAATTAAAGCTCTACAAAAAAATATAGAAATGCTTTTGCCGTAGAACGTAAGGAAAAAAGTTATTGAGGAAAAACCGGAGGAAAGTCGAAACTTTTACAGTTTTCCTCCCCTCCTCCTTCAGCACAGGGTCCTCAAGGTCCAAAACTTGAGAAAATGTTAATTAACTCCTGAAAAACATCCTAAAGCTTCATTAACATCCGAACTATTTCCACCAACCCCACTTTTTCCTACCTGTCGACTGGGCTAATGTACGAGTATGAATAACATTCGTAAAAACAGAAAATAAATCGGTCGAAAAACATATAAGTTTGCTGTTAATACTACGACTATATCTGTCTCTTTCTAAAACGAATTTTTCTATGAAAGTTTATGGAGCTACTGTCTTGTGACATCACAGTTCAGTAGCGCACTCTTTTCTAACAGGAAACTTTAAAACTGTATATAGCTGTATACGGCATTGTGTAAGCTTTATTTTAAAAGTATAAGACAACCAGTCAATATACCCTACCCTATTCTGTCGATATTCCAGGAGTACTCAGCCGATACCCAGAGGCACTTCAACCGCACCCAGGTGCACCGCGGCGTCTGCGTATCGCGCTGCGGCGGCCAGGGCCCCGAGACCTGGCACCAGGCTGCCCAGCGGTGCGTCAACCGGGGCCTCGCTCAATACGACTTGGAGGTACGACGAACTTCCTATCGCGAACTCCCACGAATGTTAAGCGCTTAAATGACATGACACTACTTTTATTGAGGAATTATAGAGTGGTCGTCGAGGTTTATTTATGGAGTCCGCTCATATAGTCACCTTTGCTCGTCAGACAGCTTTCTTTAGGGACACTAATTAATCTCTGATAACTCTGCTTCGCTTTACTGGTTGCCTCATCTGAAACCCAAATTATTACCCGGGCAGACATTGCTCCACGAGCGAGCGGGTCCAGGGTCGAACACCAACTCCGTCATCAGCCAAGCCGATGACGGCGGCTCATGTATTGTCAATTCGTTCTGGCGTTGTGCGCTCGCGCCGTCGCGGATATGTAGGTAGCGCACACAATAGATAAAAATCGGCCATGTGCGCGTCGGGCCTCGCCCTTAGGGTTCCGTATATATGACCAAATCACTTTTCTAATCTAACTATAGATATCAAAATTTCTTAGTTCTTAGATAGTACTAGATTAGCATACCGAGGAGCAAGTGACTTTCGGGGTTCCTCAGGGTAGCGCTTTGGGTCCCACCTATTCTTAATTTACATCAATGACCTTTGCAATATGTCTGTCAAAAATGCCTTTATATATAAATATTTACATTCGCTGATGATACAGCCATTCTTTTTACTGGTGAGTCATGGTCAAATCTTGTAACAGGTGCAGAATCTGGCCTGATTCAGGTTCAAAATTGGTTAAACAGTAATTTATTAACATTAAATATACAAAAAACTAAATACATGATATTTTCATTTTCTCAACAATGGCAGCCAAGCCAAATACACATGAAGATTCACTCATGTACAACCACAAAGGTGACCTTCTTGATCATCATCATCATCATCAAACCGCTACACGCGCTCGACGAGTGGTCCCGGTGCCAGCGTCCCGATGACGTGTACTGCATCGTGCACGCGGCGCTGGTGTCGTCTGCCCCCAACCACCTGCTGGACTTGCTACAGGTGACCTTCTTGATCATCATCATCATCATCATCAAACCGCTACACGCGCTCGACGAGTGGTCCCGGTGCCAGCGTCCCGATGACGTGTACTGCATCGTGCACGCGGCGCTGGTGTCGTCTGCCCCCAACCACCTGCTGGACTTGCTACAGGTGACCTTCTTGATCATCATCATCATCATCAAACCGCTACACGCGCTCGAATAATGGTCCCGGTGCCAGCGTCCCGATAACGTGTACTGCATCGTGCACGCGGCGCTGGTGTCGTCTGCCCCCAACCACCTGCTGGACTTGCTACAGGTGACCTTCTTGATCATCATCATCATCATCAAACCGCTACACGCGCTCGACGAGTGGTCCCGGTGCCAGCGTCCCGATGACGTGTACTGCATCGTGCACGCGGCGCTGGTGTCGTCTGCCTCCAACCACCTGCTGGACTTGCTACAGGTGACCTTCTTGATCATCATCATCATCATCATCATCAAACCGCTACACGCGCTCGACGAGTGGTCCCGGTGCCAGCGTCCCGATGACGTGTACTGCATCGTGCACGCGGCGCTGGTGTCGTCTGCCCCCAACCACCTGCTGGACTTGCTACAGGTGACCTTTTTGATCATCATCATCATCATCATCAAACCGCTACACGCGCTCGACGAGTGGTCTCGGTGCCAGCGTCCCGATGACGTGTACTGCATCGTGCACGCGGTGCTGGTGTCGTCTGCCCCCAACCACCTGCTGGACTTGCTACAGGTGACCTTCTTGATCATCATCATCATCATCAAGCCGCTACACGCGCTCGACGAGTGGTCCCGGTGCCAGCGTCCCGATGACGTGTATTGCATCGTGCACGCGGCGCTTGTGTCGTCTGCCCCCAACCACCTGCTGGACTTGCTACAGGTGACCTTCTTGATCATCATCATCATCATCAAACCGCTACACGCGATCGACGAGTGGTCCCGGTGCCAGCGTCCCGATGACGTGTGCAGCATCGTGCACGTGGCGCTTGTGTCGTCTGCCCCCTACCACCTGCTGGACTTGCTACAGGTGACCTTCTTGATCATCATCATCATCATCAAACCGCTACACGCGCTCGACGAGTGGTCCCGGTGCCAGCGTCCCGATGACGTGTACTGCATCGTGCACGCGGCGCTGGTGTCGTCTGCCCCCAACCACCTGCTGGGCTTGCTACAGGTGACCTTCTTGATCATCATCATCATCATCATCATCATCATCATCATCAAACCGCTACAGCCCTGGGTGAGCATTTATGGACACTGTCTCCACCCAGCAAAAGACGTGGCACTATTTTCAATGTTATGATGATATCCCATAAAAAGACTAATAACCATTGTTACGGCCCTCCGTTGCCCAAACGAAAGTTGAGAGGGCTAGGGCCCATCAGTAGCCCCTCGACGAGCAACAGGAGGGTCGGGCCCAAAGTGGCCGATGGAAAATGGGATAGTTGTAATTTTCGCGTAATTTTAGGTACTCACCTGTGGTTTCCGCGGTGGGTTCCGTTGAGGTACCTAGAGGCGTAAGTAAGTGTCGTGTGGTGTGTTGTGAGAGTAACGAGTAGTCGTGTTTGCCCCTGGGTCCCCTTCCGGGTCGCGCCGCAGTTGCGCCCGTGTGCGCAGATATGCGGCCGGCCTTATGGATTCACTGGTTCAGCACTGCGGCACTCTGCTCAGTTCTCAGTCGTATAAAAATGCACTAACACACTTAAACGTTTTTCGGTATCACAAGGTTCCGTTTTCAAAGACCGTTAAGTTCTATATAACGGAGGCCGCATGGGTGGGGGGCCTCCTCATTATCGTGGGCATGTTGTTCTTCTTGATCTGATTGCATAGTTGTGGGTACTTGGGCAAATAAACGCGAGAAGCTGATTACATGATTTATTGCACTGCACACAATATTTAAAAGTTTGTAGAATTAACACACAGTAGTTCAAAACACAATTACTTTAAATACTTTGTAAATAGCTAGGTAAATAATTAACACCACCATATAGCGAACGATGGGTTTGGCGCGACGGTGTGACTGGGAGACCATGCGCCACCAAGCTCTCATGAACAACTGAGACGACTACTGACTGTCTCATGACTGTCAATAATAATGACTTGTCTAATGATAATAATGACGACTTCTCTAATAATAATGACCGTCTGGCGGGCACCACAGCCCTACTTATAGACGATTCGTCAGCCCCCGCCACGCCAACTCCATCCAGGTTTGAATGTCAATGGAGTCAATTGAGTGATTGAATAAACTAGTACATCCTGTGACGAGCGCCGTCACAACGCAAAGCAGCCTACACGGGCGGCGTGAATCACCGCACGAGGGACCCGCGTGAACACGCCGTCACAGCGCAAGCAGCCCACAATACACGTGCCGCCTGACTCACCACGCGGGGCCGACGTGAACGCACTCGCCAGGCCAATGACCTCATCGGCGCGACCTCCGCCGAACCGCGCCGAGGCCCACCGAAGCAGCCAGCAGAAAAGTATAAAAGCCGAACAAGAGCGTCCAGCGTCAGTTCGCTAGCGGCGCTCGTACCATCGGGGTCGGTCTGATTTCCCTCTGGATCGATCCCATCGTCGGCCTGATTACCCTCTGGGTTGACGAGTGGTACGAGCTCTCTGGTGGACCCACAGGGGCTGTTGCTCGCGCCTGGCCTCGCGGCCCGGCCCGTCCAACCACCCCGAGCGTCTGCGTTCCCCCCGCGACCGCCGCGTCACCCGCGCTCCACCGGGAGTCCGTCGTCCTCCCGTCAGCCGCCCGGGCGGTCCCGCTTCATATAATATTGTAACCGTGTTTAGGCTTGCGTCAACGTCTCTCGATATCGTGTAATAGGTTAAGAGAATTGTAAATAAAAGTCGTTATTGTTTATCGAGTATTTTATTCCTTGTCCTAGGAAATAGTGAAAAACGAGGTTCGATCCCTCACATCTAATGAACGAAGTGGGTCGCTCTCAGCCGGGCCGATCCACTCCGTTACATTTGGCGCCCAACGCAAAAACCCGCGATACCGTTCCGTTACATTTGGCGTCCAACGTGCACTCCGTTACATTTGGCGCCCAACGCAAAAACCCGCGATACCGTTCCGTTACATTTGGCGTCCAACGTGCGTTCCGTTACATTTGGCGCCCACCGCAAAAACCCGCGATACCGTTCCGTGAACACGTGAAAAAAAAAACCACCTACTCGTCCGTGAAAATACCGCGCGAACCAATTAGGTAGCCGGTCCGTTTGCGTCGCTTAAGAATCGCGTCGCATCCGTAAAACCACTCACCCGCGCCAATCCGTTACGCTTGGCCGGCCCGTCCGCCCGCGTCGCGTCGCGAGAAAAAGTACCGCGTCGCGTTCACAGGCATATTCCGTAAAAATAGACACGCTCCACGCGACCGTGGTGGTGTCTACCCGTACCGAAAAACACAGAGTGGCAATCAAACAGTAGGTCATTTCACTTTAGGAATACTCGCGACTTTTACAACTTAACGGTTACAAACTCTTTCACGTAATCGATTCGATTTATCGGGTCCACTGAAAGGGTGAGTAACCGATCGTATAAAGAGAAAGAAAACGTAGGGAAAAGAATAAGAAACCGCGAAAATAGATGCTTATCCCGGATTAGTCGGCTTGATTAACCTCGAGTAGTTAGATAAATCACGGGAAAAGCATCTCATCGTTTAGAAAACTACTACACGTACGACACAAGGGGGAACACCGCGAGAATTAGGGAAAAATTAATAATAAAAATACAGTAGGTAGAAATAACGCTCGCCGACCGACCGTACTTGCTGTAACCGCCGGAATAATTAAATTGAGCACCGCGAAATAACCTAGCAACAGAGTAGGTTACCGTAGATATTAAAAACTAAAAGATATAAACTAGCTTCAGTACCGTTACCGTAGATATTAAAAATAAAAGATATAAACTAGCTTCAGTACCGTTACCATAGATATTAAAATAAAAGATATTAACTAGCATCTGTACCGTTACCATAGATATATTAACTAGCATCCGTACCGTGACCATGGATATTAAAAATAAAAGATTATAAACTAGCACCCGTACCACTACCGTAGATATTAAAAATAAAAGAGATAAACTAACTTCCGCACCGTAGATAAAATAAAAAGACATAAACTAGCACCCGTACCGCTACCGTAGGTATTAAAAATATAAAGATATTAGCTAACAACCGTGCCGTTACCGTAGAGAAAAAAAAAAGATAGTCACTAACGCCCGTATCGTAAAAAGAAAAAAAAAAACCCAAGACAGGGGGAACAGATCGAAGGCGAACTATGCCAACTGCCTGGATCTACTCACTAAACAAACAAAAACTAACAGAAGAGCTAGAGAAGAGAAACATACCAGCTCCGACTACAAGCACAGTGGAGGAATTGAGGAAGCTGTTATCAAAAACGATAAAAACCGAAGAAGCAACTAACCAAGACAATACGATGGGTACCGAAAGCGGAGCAACAGACTTCGACAAAGCAGTGTCCCGATGGAAGATACAGTTCGATTCAACAGGAGACGCCGTAGAATTCCTAGAAAGAGTGGAAGAACTGGCCGAAACATTAGAGGTCAACAAAGACAAAATAATACACGTCATACCAAGATGTCTCAACGGAAAAGCAGCACTATGGTACAGGAACAACAATCAATATTGGGAAACATGGGAAGATTTAGCAGACAGCTTCAAGTTGTACTACTACCCGAAAAATTATGAGAAAAATCTTTTAGAAACGATCATAAACAAGAAACAGGAAGCACGTGAAGATTTCATCGACTATCTAACAAACATGCAAACATTATTCAGAAGATATGGGAAATTAACACCAGAACAACAACTAGAGAGAATCTATGACAACATGAGAAGCAGCTACCAGTTCTACATCAAAAGAAGAGATTTCAACACGATGACGGAATTAATACAGCTGGCAAAAGAATATAAAAAAATCCGAACAGATCAGTATCAGTATACATACAAGACACCGACATACTACCACAAGGGAAACCAACCAGAACACTCCAGAGCAGGGTCCAGAAACCAGGAACACAAACAGAAGCCGGAAGGAAAACTAATCTTACCAGACTATGACCCAGGGAAATGCTGCTGGAAGTGCGGAAAGAAAAACCACAGGGCCCGAGACTGTCGAGGCAAACAGGCTATTTTCTGCAGCCGTTGCGGATTACTAGGAAAACTAACTCGGGATTGCTGCAACGGAACGAACAAAGCGAGAAAAACAAGTTCACAAGCCTACACAACAAACGCACAAGAGAAAAAAAAAGACAATAGAATATTCACAGAGGTAAAAATAGGCGACAAGACGTACAAAGCACTAGTAGATACAGGGTCAACAAACACGTACATAAACAAGACCATCATGAACCACATAAAAGAAACTAGGAAGGACGTAATACCCAAATCAAACACTATAAAATTAGCAGACGGTTCGAAAATAACATCGGACACGGCAGTGAACATCGAACTCGAAGTCGCAGGACAGAAACTAACACACCAAGTGATATATCTACCAACAACTACAGTAATGATAATGGGCATGGACTTGCTAAGAAGACTGGGACTAGCAATAAGATGGGAACAAAAACCAAGTAGACAAACCGACAAAGAAAAACCTAAGGAAAAACGCGAGGGCAAGCAAAGGTTAACAAAGGAACAACAAGAAAGACTACAAACCATAATAACCGAGGAATTCGAAAAAGCGAAAAAAAGGCCAAAAGGCATTAAAGGGGGGAAACACATCACAAAACTAAAACATAAAGAACCAATAAAACAAAACGTGATAGCAGATGAACTATCAAGAAACCCAGTATGCGCCGCGTCAGTTGGCGAAAACGAATGGTACACAAGAAAATTAAAGAAGGTAACGGCGAACCCCGAAACAGAACCAGATTACCGAATACAGGAAGATAAACTGTATAGGAGAATAATCAATCCACGATACGGGGGCAAATTAGATCCCGACACCGAATGGAAGCTATGCGTCAAAAACTCCGACAAAAGAAGAATCCTCTCACAAAACCACGACGAACCTAGCGCAGGACACCTAGGGGTGTCAAAAACCTTCAATAAAACAGCACAACGTTATTATTGGCCAGGCATTTTTAGAGATATCGCAAAATACGTGAACAAGTGCGAAACATGTCAGAAACATAAACGCGCGAACGCAGCCGTAAACGCACGAAAAGAATGCGTACCGATGAGAGGTGGCGAAATAAAAACTTTGCTCGGTGATAACGCGAAATCAGTCACAAGCAAACATTATAAAGACACACTCAGGAAGTATAATATAGGACAAAAACTCAGCCTACCGTACTCACCAAAGTGTAGTCCGACCAAACGAGGGTACAAAACACGCGAAAACACGATAGCCGCCTTTATAGGGAAAAATCGGGAAAAATGGAATAAGTACATAAGGAAAAAATCATCAAAATACAACACCGTGTTAAGAAACTTCGATGACGAAAAGAGCCTCCCGACACCGACGGTTAAGAAAAAAGAAAAACAAAAACTAGAAGAAATTTATCAAAGGGTACGAGAGAACCAGAAACTAGCATCAACAAACCAAAAGAAAAACTACGATAAATCAAAACGCGAATGGGAACCAAAAATAGAACAACTCGTACTTAAACGAGATCTTCCACTGTCAAACGCAGAAAAAAAATTCTGCGCGAAACTAGCACCAAAATACTCAGGCCCGTACAAGATAATAGAAAAAAATCGCCCGTGATATTTTTATTAAAAGCACTCAACGGAGGCAAGATATGCACAGCACACATAAAGGATATGAAAAGATTCCAAGAATAAAACGAAAAGAAACGTAACCGCTAAAAGTCAGAACACAACACGAATAGTCCAAGACGACACACACCATCCAACATAGACCCGACCGGGAAGGTCCGACCAGACAAACATCGGACTATAAGAAAGCATAGACAAAGAGCACAGAATACACAAATGTCACTAAAAAAAAAAATCAACCTACCCTCAAAACAAGAAATATAGCATCGAAATCAAGAAAATGTCAAAAAAGGATCAGTTACAGCGGAGTAAACGATGGCGGACGCGACAACCCCAGCGTGCTCGAACAAAGAAGCGGCAATGCAAGGTCCGTCAGCCAAAAAGGAACCCGATGACGACCGAACGATGTCACCAGAATGCCAGGCACTGGCCACAGAAGTGGTGGCAGCCGAGGGGCAAAAGAAGAAGAAAAAGAAAAGGAGAGGAAGAAAACGCATGGGTAACCACCGAAAGGGGATAGTGAGGTTACCCAAATACAAAAAGGGTGACAAAGGAGGGAAAGCACAGCCAAACGCATAGGTTCGAAAAATACAAAGTGACATACAGACGACAGTAAACCACTTTCTAGTTCTTTTGATACAGAGGATGGTGTGTAACCAACGGTGATGTTTACAGGTAAACATCCCAAAGCGAGAGGGGGGAGTGTGACGAGCGCCGTCACAACGCAAAGCAGCCTACACGGGCGGCGTGAATCACCGCACGAGGGACCCGCGTGAACACGCCGTCACAGCGCAAGCAGCCCACAATACACGTGCCGCCTGACTCACCACGCGGGGCCGACGTGAACGCACTCGCCAGGCCAATGACCTCATCGGCGCGACCTCCGCCGAACCGCGCCGAGGCCCACCGAAGCAGCCAGCAGAAAAGTATAAAAGCCGAACAAGAGCGTCCAGCGTCAGTTCGCTAGCGGCGCTCGTACCATCGGGGTCGGTCTGATTTCCCTCTGGATCGATCCCATCGTCGGCCTGATTACCCTCTGGGTTGACGAGTGGTACGAGCTCTCTGGTGGACCCACAGGGGCTGTTGCTCGCGCCTGGCCTCGCGGCCCGGCCCGTCCAACCACCCCGAGCGTCTGCGTTCCCCCCGCGACCGCCGCGTCACCCGCGCTCCACCGGGAGTCCGTCGTCCTCCCGTCAGCCGCCCGGGCGGTCCCGCTTCATATAATATTGTAACCGTGTTTAGGCTTGCGTCAACGTCTCTCGATATCGTGTAATAGGTTAAGAGAATTGTAAATAAAAGTCGTTATTGTTTATCGAGTATTTTATTCCTTGTCCTAGGAAATAGTGAAAAACGAGGTTCGATCCCTCACATCTAATGAACGAAGTGGGTCGCTCTCAGCCGGGTCGATCCACTCCGTTACAATCCAATACCTGAGTTCGCTTATAGAGGGCGCTTTCGAGTCACTTGAGTGACTTAATAAACTTGTACAAACAATACCCAAATTCGATATAGATGTCGCTTTCGAGTCAATTGAGTAATTTAATAAACTAGTACAAACAATTCGAGTCAGTTGAGTGACTTAATAAACTTACTAACAATTCAAGTCAATTGAGTGACTTAATAAACTAGTACAAACAATTCGAGTCAATTGAATGACTGAATAAACTAGTACAACTATTTCATAACAGATGGCGCTTTAAATAATGGCCATTTTAATTTTAATCTCCGACATATATAAGTTCACGTGTTTACTACCACGTCATTAATGTACATATTGCACCATTCACTGATCCGAATTAAGTATTTGTTCGATATTTTATTCAAGAAGGACTTTCTCCCAAAATTTGTGCGAAACTTTTCACTCACGATTTATTAAACACAAAATAAAATTCGATTTTGACGCGTTTAAATAAAAAATGCTAAGATTATTTTATTATTACAAAGTTCTAAGCTACTTCCGTCGCAAGAAAGATCGATTCCAGTTCTAATGTGATCACACGACCTCTCACTGTACCTGCGTTCCATTCACTTTGAACGCACTAAACAGGGTTATTTACAAGGGCACTAGGACACTCCACAAGCCTATCCGGACCGCGATGTCACTACCACACTCGCAGACCAGCAAAAAAAGGGATAACTAAACTGCGTAATTACTGCGTAACAGGCAAAAACGCGCGCGCCCGTCCTCGGTCAGAGAAGGAATGGAATGCAACGTCATTAGCGGCCGACGCGCTTTCATCGGGCGGCGCTCGGCGGCGAAGCGAAGGGTCATTTCAAAAGGCGCAGCGATTGTATCAAACAAATTTGTTTCTATAACAATTTACAAACCCTCCGATTTCACGTAAACAACCATTTTCAGTCCAAAAATGATTGGGGCTTTTTTGGGGTTGAGGTTACAAGAAATACAGTATAATGTAGCACGCTGAAGTACGCGCGCACATGCACAGGAGACGAAAGGGTGGGACGTGGTCAGTGGGGGCCCGTAAAAAACATGTTGGGTTTTCTGCCAAGAAAATCTCAGTACTTTAGAGATGAGGGCGAAATTTACCTTCGTATCTCTCTATCTAATACCTTTAAACGATCAATTCTTGTATGTATATATAGGGGTTTTTCATTGCCTGAAAACATGGATAAAACGACGTTTTCTAAAAATGAAACCTAGCTAGATCGATTTATCGCCCCCGCAACCCTCTGCATACTAAATTTCATGATAATCGTTGGAGCAGTTTCCGAGATTCAGATTATTGCTCGTTTAAATGTATTAGATTCGGGAATAACAGAAGAAATAAGGTGGAATTCTGCGTTTTAGTTAAATTTTCTTAGCGATTATTGAATTTATTTTTAATTTTTTCCAAGCACCATATCTCGGAAACGAATTGACATACAAAATTTTTCTTGTATCAAACTTGTATAAAATTTAACGTTCTACAAAAAAGTATAGAAATACTTTTGCCGTAGGACATAATGGAAAATTGTTTGATTTAAAATTTTTGACAATTTAAAATTGAGGAAAACCCGGAGGAAGGTGCAGATGTAAATTGTGCAGTTTTCCCACACCCTCCTCTTTTATTACAGGGTCCTCGATGTCCAAAACTTGAAAAAATTTAAAGTAACGATCCTTGAACAATATCCCAAAGTTTTATTAACTTCCGACCTTTTTCCACATATCCCCCACTTTTTCCTCCCTTTCGACTGGACTATTTTTTCAAAGAGCCATATCTCGGTAATGAATTAATTAAACATGTTTGTATTATCTTGTATAACTGTCTC
The DNA here is from genome assembly GCA_029955525.1 of Oeneis ivallda. NCBI lineage: Eukaryota > Metazoa > Arthropoda > Insecta > Lepidoptera > Nymphalidae > Oeneis > Oeneis ivallda. The sequence continues at coordinate 1,979,114 of JARPMR010000017.1, read as the reverse complement.
GTGGTTGGCTCGCGATTTCATTTAAGGCTATGCCTGAAAATCAGCGCTTAGCATTTCAATGTTGCAGCATTATGCTGAGGCAGCAGCCTTTTCAGCTTTTACATTTAGGAACAATAATTTTATTTATTGATTAAGTTTTTGTCTGTATATTTTGTTTATTCTTAAACACCTTCTTGTTAAAAGCTGAATAAATGTTTATTTGTTTGTTTGTTTGTTTGTATAGTCCAAATTGTAGGAAATTTAACGCTCTACAAAAAAATATAGAAATGCTTTTGCCGTAGAACGTAAGGAAAAAAGTTATTGAGGAAAAACCGGAGGAAAGTCGAAACTTTTACAGTTTTCCTCCCCTCCTCCTTCAGCACAGGGTCCTCAAGGTCCAAAACTTGAGAAAATGTTAATTAACTCCTGAAAAACATCCTAAAGTTTCATTAACATCCGAACTATTTCCACCAACCCCACTTTTTCCTACCTGTCGACTGGGCTAATGTACGAGTATGAATAACATTCGTAAAAAATCGGCCAAGTGCGAGTCGGGCCTCGCTCTTTTAGGGTTCCGTTAAAAAAATTAAATAAAAATATTTCCATGTACCCATGGAAATATTTTAATTTAATTTTTTTAATTTAATTTAATTTTTATTATTTGTTGTTATAGCGGCAATAGAAATACATAATATGTGAAAGTTTCATCTGTCTATCTATTACGGTTTACGAGATACAGCCCGCTGACAGACGGACGGACGGACGGACAGCGTAGGCTTAGTAATAGGGTCCCGTTGGTACCCTTTGGGTACGGAACCCTAAAAACAGAAAATAAATGGGTCAAAAAACATATAAGTTTGCTGTTAATACTACGACTATATCTGTCTCTTTCTAAAACGATATTTTCTATGAAAGTTTATGGAGCTACTGTCTTGTGACATCACAGTTCAGTAGCGCACTCTTTTCTAACAGGAAACTTTAAAACTCTATATAGCTGTATACGGCATTGTGTAAGCTTTATTTTAAAAGTATAAGACAATCAGTCAATATACCCTACCCTATTCTGTTGATATTCCAGGAGTACTCAGCCGATACCCAGAGGCACTTCAACCGCACCCAGGTGCACCGCGGCGTCTGCGTGTCGCGCTGCGGCGGCCAGGGCCCCGAGACCTGGCACCAGGCTGCCCAGCGGTGCGTCAACCGGGGCCTCGCTCAATACGACTTGGAGGTACGACGAACTTCCTATCGCGAACTCCCACGAATGTTAAGCGCTTAAATGACTCCCTACGTGAGTCTACTTTTTTTAAATTTAGTAATTTGTGCATAACATCTGGAATTTTTCCTAAGTCTCTTAAGAAATCTATTATTTTGTCCAATTTATAAGAGCGGAAATAAAGATCAAATTGCCAACTATCGCCCAATTTCGCTCCTTCCGGCTTTGTTCAAAATATTAAAAAAAATACTAAACTTACGTCCAACATTCTATCTAGAAGGGAATCATATTCTTTCCTCAAACCAATTTGGTTTTCGTAAATAAGTCGACTGAACATGCAGTAAAAGCGATTATTGATGATAACAATTAACTTGGATAAAAATCTAAAATGCCTGGAAGTATTCCTAGACTTGACAAAGGCCTTCGATACGGTCTCTATCCCCATGCTTCTAGCAAAGTTGGAATCATGTTGTGTTCAAGGCCTACCTTTGAAACTTTTCGAAAGATACTTGTCAGATCGAACTCAATCAGTAAAATTACTCAACTACATTAGTACCGAGGAGCAAGTAACTTTCGGGGTTCCTCAGGGTAGCGCTTTGGGTCCCACCCTATTTTTAATTTACATCAACGACCTTTGCAATATGTCTGTCAAAAATGCCAAAATATTTACATTCGCTGATGATACAGCCATTCTTTTTAATGGTGATTCATGGTCAAATCTTGTAACAGATGCAGAATCTGGCCTGATTCAGGTTCAAAATTGGTTAAACAGTAATTTATTGACATTAAATATACAAAAAACTAAATACATGACATTTTCATTTTCTCAACAATCGCAGCCAAGCCAAATACACATGAAGATTCACTCATGTACAACCAAAAATGTGTCTGAAAGTGACCACAAATGCAATTGTCCTCTACTGAATCGGACTGAAGAAATTCAAGACCTTGGACTCCAACTTGATCAGCAACTTACTTGAGGAAATCATATAAATAGCCTTACACCACATATTAGAAAACTAATATTCTTGGCCATTAAGCTACATTCACCTGGGCGTAAGGTGAAATATTTATTCACTGTTCATTACTTTTCTATTTAACAATAGTTAATGTAGTAACGAAACGGCCAAGCCACATATTTTGACTAACGCGTAGAGTTTGGCATGACTGTGACGTGGAACACACAGGTACAGAATATGTCTCTCATATAAGGAAACGTCATTCCATTGTTTCCAGGCTCAAGTATTATCCGTGCAGTGGTGCAACAAACCGGTCCCAGAGTTCAGCACTTCAGCGTTCGTGTTCAACATCGTGTTCCTGATTCTGGTGGCGGCCACTACCCTGGCAACTGGACTGCACGTCTTTGGCAGATGCTGTGGGAGATTCCAAGGTGAAAATTAAAGCGGCGGCCGGGCCTCGGCGGCTTAAAATCAATAATTGAATCTTTATCTACTTACATAATAAATATGACAATTTGTACGATTTGAGTCGTCGGGACCCACCGTTAGTTTTTAAGTTATAAATGTTTCCATCTATGTATCTTTGTTTTATCATACTAATATTATAAATGCGAAAGTGTGTTTGTTTGTTGGTCTGTCCTTCAGTCCGCCGCAACTGAGCTACGGATCGATGTGATTTTTAGCATGGGTATATTTGAAGACCTGGAGACATTTTTTATCCCGGAAAATCAAAGAGTTACCGAGGGATTTTAAAAACTAACTCAACGCAGAGGAAGTCGCGAGCCTCAGCTAGTTACTGAACAAAATACTATTTATTTATTTCTTCTTCTTCTTTATCATCGGTTGATAAAGAACGTCCACTGCTGGACAAACGTCTCTTGCATGAACTTCCACAGGCCTCGGTCTGGCGCCGCCTGGATCCGGCGGCTCCCTGCGACTAGTTTGATCTCGTCGGTTCACCTGGTGGGGGGTCTGCGAACACTGCGCTTCGCGGTGCGGGTGTACTTCGAACTATGTACCCCGCCCATTTCCACTTCAGTTTCGCGACTTGCTGAACGATGTTGGTGACTTTGGTTCTCCTACGGATCTCCTCATTTCTGATTCGATCCCGCAGGGACACTCCGAGCATAGCTCTCTCCATGGCCCGCTTTATTTATTTATTATTATTAAATCTATTTTTTAATGGAACTTTTGGATATAAGCTGGCGTTTGCGGAAATCCATGAATTCCACGATATACAAAGATTGACAAAGTTAGTTCGCTTTCACACGTCACACCAGAAAAACCTTACAATACCTATACAGAAACGTTGAGTCAACATCTCCTGAGAAAGTTTAGCTTATTCTTAAACTAGTGTGAAAAAACCAGTGACAGGTTGGAATGTGTATGTGCAGAAAAGCCACGAAATATTATATAGTTTAAATTTTGAAACACGGGTAGACTCGCAAGCAACTGGAACAATATATTATGACGAGATGATTATCACTCGAAAGGATTTTAAAACTAGACTGTGCTGGTGCCAAAGGAATGAAGAGACTATAAAACTTGATATATTGGCTATGTATTGTAAGGAATCTAATTTTCCATAGTTCTGGAAGGAAACCAAAAAGTTTAGTCATAAACAAAGTCTCCCCATAAAGGTGAATGGGTTACATGAACATACGCAGATAGCCAATATGTTTTCTCATAATTCTCAATTTAATGTTCATTCGCGTCCGATAAACGCAAAAATAGTCACCCTTCACACACCCCCGTTAACCCTGAGTTGCAGTTTACTCCTGACCAGGTGACTAAAATAGTTCGTCAAATGAAGCGTGGTAAATTACCAGGTCACGATGAGCTCAGTTTGGAACGTGTCCTTTATGGGGGTGAAATCCTGCATACTAAACTATGCAAGTTCTATAATTTGTGTATTAGATACTCCTACCTCCCTCAAGACATAATGAAAACAGTGGTGGTGCCGATCGTCAAGAATAAAACCGGAGATCTGAGCTGAGAACCACAAAAAATTGGTTGTCATATCGGTAACACGTGTGTTAATAGTCTCAATTACGCTGATGACATGGTGGTTCTCGGCCCGTCTATCAAGGGGCTTAGAAAGTCTTCTTCTTCTTCTTCTTTATCAACCTATAGACGTCCACTGCTGGACAAAGGTCTCGTGCATGGACTTCCACAGGCTTCGGTCTTGCGCCGTTTGAATCCAGCGGCTCCCTGCGACTCGTTTGATGTCGTCGGTCCACCTGGTGGGGGGTCTGCCAATACTGCGTTTCCCGGTGCGGGGTCGCCACTCCAACACCTTGGGACCCCAATGACCATCAGCTCTTCGAACTATGTGCCCCGCCCATTTCCACTTCAGTTTCGCGACACGCTGAGCTATGTCGGTGACTTTGGTTTCTCCTACGAATCTCCTCATTTCTGATTTGATCTCGCAGGGATATACCGAGCATAGCTCTCTCCATCGCTCGCTGAGTGACCCTGAGCCTTCTTATGAGGCCCTTAGAAAGTCAGTCTGTGAGTATTATGCCAATACTCATGGGCTGAAATATAATGTCAATAAATCAGAAATGTTGGTGTTTCAAGCAGGAAAGGATACGGAGGGAGTACCCGAGGTATTGCTAGATGGATCAGCAGTTCGGGTTGTAACAAAGTTTAAGTATCTGGGACATATTCTTACTCAGCACCGGCGAGATGACTGTGACATTGAGAGGGAGAGGAGGGCACTCTCGATTCGTTGCAACATGCTAGCAACATGCAACAGCATGCAACATGGGAGGTTTGGCAAATGCAGCAGGCCCGTCAAAATTACACTGTTTAACGCGTATTGCCAGTGCTTTTACACGTGTCAACTTTGGACAAAGTTTCTCAGAAAGTCCTACACTACAATACGCGTTCAGTTTAATGATGCTTTTCGCATAATGATGTGTCTACCCAGATATTGCAGTGCCTAAGGTAAGTTTGCGGAATCGAGAGTGCCAGACTTCTACGCAGTAATGAGAAAAAGAGTAGCTTCCTTCTGGAATAGACTCCGAAAATATCAGCTAATTTTTTTTAACTTTCCCAGATAGTTTTTAGTTTTTTTTTAGCTATTGCACAGCTTTTATCGCGGGCTTTGAACTAGGACAAACAGTTTGAGCGCGGCGACCGAATCTAGAAATTCCGTAACGAAAATAAACCTAACACTGTCGTTCAGTAAGCGTTCTATATTTTAGAAGTTCACAAGTAGCTCAGTTCGGCGCAGTGGACGAGCGGCCGCTTTCTTTACCGTGTGGTGTATGATGTCGCAGGTTCGAATCTCACTCGCGAAGTAGTGACAGTGCGCTTTTCTTGTTTGTTTTTTGATTATATTTTTGCATAATTTTTACTATGCAAAAAAAATATTGCATAAATATTATTACTGCATAAGTTGATAAAAAATGAAATGCTTTACCGCGGCAGTCCCCGAGTGCCACTTATTTTTTTTTATTGTATTTTTTATGATAGGTATATATTATTATGAATGTATTGGGTTTTGTCTTTAATAAAAACTATTATTATTATCATTAACATGATCCTTATTATGTTTCCAGGGAACAGATATGTCCTGGCATTTTCCATCAAGAAGAACTGGCAGATATTAACGGACATGAGGTCAAAGTCCAAAGCAGAAGATCGAACGAGGGACCTTCGTGGCTTGGAAGGCATTAGGTAACTTATTTTATCATTAAGTAGTTATTTAATAACTACGAGTATGGTTGCTTCTTAGGGTTCCGTAGTAAACAAGGAACCCTTATAGTTTCGCTGTGTCCGTCCGTCTGTCCGTCCGTCCGTCCGCGGTTTAGCTTAGAGACTATTGGTACTAGAAATCTGTAAGATCCCATCAAAAACATAAATGTAAAAATGAGAGCCAAGTTCAATCAATATGAAGAATATGGGTGGTTGTAATGTTGTATGGGTGGTCGACAAAATAATTGAGATCTAAATGGGTGCCAAGTTAAATTTCAAAACACAATTTCTTGTTTTGTCTGCTACAATGTTTGCTATTTAAAAATACTTATAATTTTTTGAATTTGAACAGAAGAATTATTTACAAAGTGCAGATTACTTAGGATAAATTGAAGTTCCATATTTGACTTGGCTAGTTTTCACATACAAGTTATTTTATAAAGGGCCAGTCAACTTGTCATCTTTATGTTTTTTTTTAATGTATGTTTCGCTGTTAATCCTCCGACATGGTTATCGGAGACTTTTTATAGCTTAACACGGCCTGTTTCTTTTTTTTATAACCTTGCTCTTTTTAGTTTTTCATATCATTCATATCAGTCACTCACTCACTCATTGATCACCTCTCCTGTAAAATTTTTTATGAATTTTTTTTTTCACCAATGGTTTCGTATAGAGGACAAAAATTAATTCGGAGGAAAAACATGGAGAGAGCTGATGATTGAGGATTTCGGAGACGGGTGAGGAGCACGGCCAGGTTATTGGCAATAGGTGGGGTGGGCTCGAACAAAAGTCACTCAAAACCTCATACAATTGGCAGTGATTTAAAAATTTTATAATGGCGGATTCAAGATGGCGGCCATACAAATTTCGTCGGCATCTATCTTGGAGAGTATAAAAGATAGAAAAGTTGTTTCGTGGCAAAAGATGATAAGAACCCAAAGGTCTACTTGATACAGAAAAAAAATCAAGATGACGGATTTTTTTCCATACAAAATATATGGCGAACATTGAAGAGACTAGAAGCTGAGAACTATGCAAGAATTTGATACGGTTCCTTTTCTAAATTTGTTTATAAAGAAGAATTCTCATTCTGACAAATGATGAGATATGATGATCGAGGGTTTGGAAGGTGGGTGAGGAGCATGGCCAGGGTATTGAAGATAGGTGGGCGATGCTCATACAAAAAATACTCGAAACATCATCCAATTGGCAGTGAGCTGAAAATAAACTCAAAAATGGCGGACTCAAGATGGCGGCCATACCAATTGCGACGGCATCTATCTCTGAGAGTATAAAAGATGGAAGAGTGGTACTTGGAAAAAGATGATCAGAACCCTAAAGTCGTCTTTTTTTTATTCTCAATGTTTGAAAGGTCTTTGAATCTTAGGTACATGAGATTATTGGTGAATAGAAAAAAATTCAAGTTGACGGAATGTATTTTTCTATACAAACTATGCAAGACGAAGGTTTCTTTTAAAAATTTGTTTTTATGGAAGAATTCTCACCTTGACAAATGCTTGGGAGTGGCAAATGGTCCCGCCCGGCCCCGATGCAAACTTAAGGTCTTAGCTGCGAGATGACTATAAACGCTTAATGTTTCTAACACTTATATTTAGTTTTGTAATTATTAAGGTAGGACGATATAGACCTTTTCGTTACGGTACGGTTTTCTGACCTGATACCCGTAGGTTTTGGTGTGATTTTAAAGACGTTTCACGTCAAAAGTTTATTTGACTAATAACATTTCTATTCCATTCCATTCCATTCCATTCCATTCTATTCCATTCTATCCTATTCTATTCTGTTCTATTATTCTAATCTTTGTGACTTGCAACTACGGAACCCTACACTGCGCGTGGCCTTGCACTTGCGACACGCACTTGTTCAAAATAAGTTTAAGAATAAGAATGAGCAAATTTTGTTCTTTCTCTTTAAGAATAAATTTCTTTACACCAACTTTCCAGGTTCTTGGGCGTTTTGGGTGTTATCTCTACTCACGTTACCATGGTGTACATCTTTTCCTTCATTGATAATCCTGAATTCATTGAAAGTGTGAGTATTCATTGGAGTGTGATTAATTAATAATATATTTCAATAACTATAAAAGATATCATTATATCTGTATTATATCACATGAAATTTGGAATAGTTGTATAAAATACATAAAGCCGTGATAGCCTAGTTGTTCGGGGGGTCGCAGGATCGATCCCAGGTACGCACCTCTGACTTTTCGGTGTCAAGTACGTTTAAGCAATTAAATATCATTTGCTTCAACGGTGAAGGAAAACATCGTGAGGAACCTGCACACCTGAGAGTTCTTCATAATGTTCTTGAAGTTGTGTGAAGTCCGCCAATTCGCATTGGGCCAGCGTGATGGACTATGGCCTATGACCCTTCTCAGAGAGGAGACCTGTGTTCAGTAGTGAGCCGTTGATGGGTTTCTAATGATGATGATGATGATGTATAAAATATAGTGGCCCAACATCATTGGATTAAAGAAAAATCGAAAATTATTTTTATAGTTTAATTAAAAAAGGGGGAAAATCGGGAGTTTCAAAGTAAGATAACTATACAGAGTGGGGTATCATATGAAAGGGCTTTACTCGTAAATTCTAAAACAGATTTTATTTATTTTTACATTCAATAGTTTAGTAAATACTAGAAAAAATTAGTTAAGTTCTTCAGAATGCACAAGGCTATCTTCAATGTGGGAACACATGGGAACCTTCGACGAGCGGGGCCATTGGTTAGACGGTAACAATAACCAGGACGGACCGGACCACCACAATGAATTGTGGAGGAGATCGTATGGAAGCTGTCCACGGGAGCATACATCCGCTGGGTTATCAGAAGAGCTTACATGATGCCACGCTTCGGAAGGAAACATTTCTTGAATGTGACTCACGCGGTTAGCTACAAATGTAGTCCAGCGAGAAGAGTGAGCGCGAAGCCATGACAAAACGACAGTTGAATCAGACCACAAATAAATGGCGTTAACAGATATCCTGTTGAGGTACGTGTCTAGAACGAATTTAACTAGATCTGCGAGTAGCACAGCTGAGCATAGCTCCAAACGGGGCAAAGAAACTTTCTTGATGGGAGTCACACGTGCTTTAGCGCATAGCAGTCGAACTTGGACAGATCCATCTGCACCTATAGTTCGTAGGTATGTAATTGCTCCATAGGCGAGTTCGGAACTGTCACAGTATCCGTGCAGTTCATAGGTGAGTGCTCCATCGACAGTGAGACGACGAGGTAAGTGCAGATCCTGAAGGATTGGTAGTTGCTCGCAGAAGGTTTTCCAGGCATGGGTTATTTCCTCGGGAGGTTCCTCATCCCAAGAAACCCCTAGAATCCACAGTCTTTGCATTAAGCATTTAGCTTTAATAGTTAGAGGTGAAAGAAATCCTAACGGATCAAATATTCTCGCGAGTTCACTAAGAATATTTCGCTTGGTACTTAATACTAGAAAAAATTACTTTTAGTTTAATTAAAATAGGGGAAAATCAGGGGTTTGAAATTTCAAAGTAAGATAACTAAGTATACTAAGTAGGGTATATGAAAGGGCTTTACCTGTATATTCTACTTAAAACAGATTTTTTTATATTTTTATACATAAAAACAAATATACAAGTTCTTGATTAATCATGCAAAATGTCGTAAAATTCAAATTCAAATTCATTTATTTGCTGAGATTGAGTAATGACAAGATCTTAAATGATAATAATTTACAGCGCTTCAATCTGCCACTGAGTAGCATGCAAAAGCTATTATAAAAAGATTGCCAGTAAAATCTAAAATAATAAACAATGTCACTTAATACTTATTTCATTAAATCATAATTCCTATATTATCGTCAATGCACATAATAATATCTATCAACTATAACATTGATTAATAAATAATTTATGAAATAAATTAATAATAATAATAAATAACATAAATTCCTCAGTGCCTGAAGACTAAAGTCTTCGAACAGTGCGTGTTGCCAGTGATGATCCGAGACATGGTCGCTAACTGTGGGCCGCATAAGAAGGCTCAGGGTCACTCAGCGAGCGATGGAGAGAGCTATGCTTGGGGTATCCCTGCGAGATCAAATCAGAAATGAAGAGATCCGCAGGAGAACTAAAGTCACCGACATAGCTCAGCGAGTCGCGAAATTGAAGTGGAAATGGGCGGGGCACATAGTTCGAAGAGCTGATGGTCGTTGGGGTCCCAAGGTGTTGGAGTGGCGACCCCGCACCGGTAAGCGCAGTGTTGGCAGACCCCCCACTAGGTGGACCGACGACATCAAACGAGTCGCAGGGAGCCGCTGGATTCAGGCGGCGCAAGACCGAAGCCTGTGGAGGTCCATGCAGGAGACCTATGTCCAGCAGTGGACATCTAAAGGTTGATAATGATGATGATGATGATAACATTGATTTATTTGAATAAAAAATATTTCTATTCTATTCTATTCTCTGAGATGGGTTGCTGATGATGATGATGATGACAATAGTTAAAAGTCTAGTTTTTAGGGTTCCGTACCAAAATGGTAAAAAAGGAACCCTTATGGTGAGACTTTCTCCGTCCGCCCGTCCTTCTGTCACAGTCGATTATTTTAGTAACTATTAAAGCTATCGACATGTAATTTGGCATAGTTGTGTATAATAGTGGCTCAACATCATTGGAATAAAGAAAAATCGAAAATTATTTTTATAGTTTAATTAAAAAAGGGGGAAAATCGGGAGTTTCAAAGTAAGATAACTATACAGAGTGGGGTATCATATGAAAGGGCTTTACTCGTAAATTCTAAAACAGATTTTATTTATTTTTACATTCAATAGTTTTTGATTAATAAAATCAGAAATAATTATGTTCAATAGAGGTTTAAGTATATTTTACAGGAAAAATAAAACCAACGCTCTAACTAGTTAGCATAGTTTTTTTTTTAATATTAACAATAAACCTCTACAAACAAAATTAACGATTATTAAGCAAATTAATTTTCAATTTTATCAAACTTTTCATTTATTCATCTGAACTCACACCCTATCGCCGATGTTGGTGAAAATTCCAAGCTTCTGTTATTATTTTTCCATTTTTCTTGAAGTTCGACAACATCGCTTATTAAAATGATGCGTATTGCCATTTGCAGATGTTCGACCAGATCCCCACACAGATGGCCTTCAACTCGCTGCTGTGGATGCAGGTGTTCTTCTCCATCTCCGGCTTCCTCAACGCCTACTTCTCCCTCATCTACACGGAGAAGAAGGAGCTTACTGTTGGCAAAAGCGTGCTCTCTTTCATTTATCGATATATCAGGTGAGATTTAACGCTTATCAAAAAATTTCTTATTGGGTAACTATAGGTACTTAAGTAAAGCAGCGCGCATTAATCTTATTGGCGGAACCTTATTATTTTTCAAAAAAAAAAAAAACAGAAAGTAAGGAATTGTTCATTTTAATAACTAAGCAAATATCCTTTACTCAATAATTGAATAATTATACATCCGCCAACTTGGTACTTTGGCTCATGATTAAAAATAAAGAAGTACGTATTTTACATTTTTCGAAAATTCTATCCCGACGGGAATATAGGTGAAATTGGGGTTGACTGTTTGTATGATAGTCCTTCATTTTCCAAGTTATTTTTCAAGTAATGTTTATGAAATGTAGTATTATTGCTCCTGTTTAAAAATAAAAAAATTACATATTTTATATTTTTTGATAATTTTACCCCTTAAGGGGTAAAATAGCGGTTGATAGTTGATAGGTAGATTTTTCAAGTTATGTTTATGAAACTTGATAATTTGGCTTTTGATTAAAAACAAAGAAGTATGTATTTTACATTTTTTGAAAATTCTTCCCCCGAAAGGGTGAAATAGTGATTGATAATTTGTACGAAAGTCCGTCATTTTTTATGTTATATCTATGAAACTTTGTGATTGGGCTTTCTATTAAAAACAAAGAAGTATGTCTTTCACAGATTTTGAAAATTCTGCCCCCAAAGGGGATCAATAGGGGTTTAATTTTTGTATATGAAAGGCCTTTATTTATCACGTTAAGTTTATGAAACTTGGTATTTTGGCTCTTGATTAAAAATAAAGAAATAAGTATTTTCCATTTTTCGAAAATCCTACCCCCGAAGGGGTAAAATAGGGGTTGAATGTTTGTAGGATAGTCCTTCATTTTCCAAGTTATTTTCCAAGTAATGTTTATGAAACTTGATTTTTGCTCTTGATTAAAAATAAAGAAGTACGTATTTTACATTTTTTGATAATTCTACCCCCTAAGGGATAAATAGGGGTTGATAATTGTATGAAAGTTCGTCATTTTTTAAAATTATATCTATGGAAGTGTAATTAGGCTTTATATTAAAAACAAAGAAGTATTTTTTTCACAGTTTGTGGAAAATCTACCCTCATATGCCTATATAATATGCCTCATACTTGCGCCGCTTACAGGATTCAGCCATTTCAGCTGCGGCTCCCGGTCTTGATGCTGTCTCCCTGATATGACACGGGGCTAATGTGTCGACGCACGTTGCGTCCCACATTAGAGCCCGTCCCCGTTCCCAGGGAACCAGCGTCAATCCATCAGGTCTCTTGGCATAATCTCGACTAATCCCTGTTGGCTCGATGAGCGCAGGAATATCAATGATGGCAAGAACCCTTTTTAACGTATCGTTAAGAGAACCATGCCGAAATAGCCTACCAGCGCTCCTCTGGCAAGAGAGTCCGTGAATTCCAAATGTATCAAACTCCTTTCCACACGGACATCTGTGCTCGTGGCACAGCGGTGTTCCCAATCTGAGACCTAGAGCCACACGAAAACTTTCGTTATCGAGAAGAGTGCCGAGATTTTTGGATGGCAAGGCATGAAGCCAAAAGCCAGATTCTTTTTTAATATAAAGCTAGAAGCCTAGCCCGATCTCTGTCACTTGTTACATTTTGAACCAAATTTCTATGTGTCAGTTTAACCAATGGCGCATCCCAAAGTTTTTGTGTGGAAAGTTCCTTCGGGATATCGACATTGGGACACCTGATCTTTCAACTATCTAGGGCCTCTGTGGCATAGGTTATTGGAAATGAATTAGATTTAATAATTTAATAAATAAACTCTTTTATACTATGCACAGAGGACAGAAAAGCCGTAAGAGCAACACTCGAAATTTTTCTCACGCCGATTCCACCGTATACGACCGGTAAAGTAGCTTGGTTCGAGTGCTCATCAAAAGATAAATTTAGAATTTGTTCTAGCACGTTTTTAGGGCTCCGTACCAAAATGGTAAAAATGGAACCCTTATGGTGAGACTTTCTCCGTCCGTCCGTCCGTCTGTCACAGTCAATTATTTCAGTAACTATTAAAGCTATCGACATGAAATTTGGCATAGTTGTGTATAATAGTGGCCCAACATCATAGGAATAAAGAAAAATAGTAATAGGGTCCCGTTGGTACCCTTTGGGTACGGAACCCTAAAAAAGGGGGAAAATCTGGGGTTTGAAATTTCAAAGTAAAATAACAATACCAAGTGGGGTATCATATGAAAGGCCTTTACTTGTGCATTCTAAAACAGTTTTTTATTTATTTCTATATATAAAAGTTTTGATTAATCGGCCAAAATGTCGAAAAAAATACCGTTCCCCCCCCTTATCTCCGAAGTTTACCAATCGAAAAATCTGAAATAATTATAGTCAATAGAGGTTTATGTATATTTTACAGGAAAAATAAAACCAACGCTCTATCTAGCATTGTTTTTCTTATATTAACAATAAACCTCTACAAACAAAGTTAACGATAAATAAGCAAATTAATATAATAATATCGTTTTACTTTTACTTTGGGAGTACGGAACCCTCGGTGCGCGAGTCCGACTCGCACTTGGCCGGCTTTTTTAGGATGGCATCCATGTTATCGAGTGGTCCAGAAAATTTCCAAATTGGGCTCGCGCGTGGAATGCAAATTATAATATAGGTACAAAAAGCATTGACTTATATGTATACTACACAAAAAGACAATATTTTAGAATCGAAAATGCAATGTGAGAATTTAAAGCACCCAATTTGTCGGTATTGGCCGAAAATATTTTGATTTTTTGGTCATAATTGGTTAAAGTATGGCCTTCGTTATATAAAGGAGCACCAAGAAGGCAAAGTGAATGTTTATCAACAATCTTAATATTAGGGGTAATTTCATTAAATGATTCAGAAAGATGAAAGAAAGAAAGGATTTATTTGCATAATTATAAATACATAGTGCGAACACTTTACAATCAGCCAATTATGGCACGCAAAATTAAGATTCTAATACAAATTAGAGTCTATATTGTTAAAGAATAATATATATATACTGGCTGACCCAGCGAACTTCGTACCGCCAACTTATCTATATAAATAAAACAAATAAACTATCCCAATCCAAAAAAATCGGCCAAGTGCGAGTCGGGCCTCGCTCTTTTAGGGTTCCGTTAAAAAAAATTAAAATTAAAATATTTCCATGTACCCATGGAAATATTTTATTTAATTTTTTTAATTTAATTTAATTTTTATTATTTGTTGTTATAGCGGCAATAGAAATACATAATATGTGAAAATTTCATCTGTCTATCTATTACGGTTTACGAGATACAGCCCGCTGACAGACGGACGGACGGACGGACGGACGGACAGCGTATTCTTAGTAATAGGGTCCCGTTGGTACCCTTTGGGTACGGAACCCTAAAAAACTATCCTATCTTTTAAGTTGGACCAAATTACAGATAGTTACGAAGTTTGATAAAAATCGGTTCAGTAGTTTAGGAGTCCATCGCGGACAAACAACGTGACACGTAATTTATATATATTATTAAGATTATATTTTTACTTCTACACTCTAAAACTGTTATATTAAGTATTATTATCATATTATGTAAATGTGAATTTTATTATTTAACATAAATAAGTATAATAATATTTTATTGTGCAATTTTTAATTTAAAGAAATCTTTTAAAGTGTAGAAGTTATGTGCAATAAGCCATTTAATACAGTTTATTTTTAAATAACTTCATTGGCAACACCTTTAAGCTCTTAGGCAACTTATTGTAAATGCTAACACATAAGGCTGCACAATTTTTCAAATAAAATTCCGTCCTCGGCCTACACTGCAACACAACAGAGGCCGATAATATCTTATCTTGCGACAATTTTTCTGTGAAAAAGAGTTCGCATTTGGAAAAATTTAGTTCAAGACCAATTTTGCTAAACTGTTGCTTAACATGGTTAAGATCTTTTAGGACGTCATTCACGTTGCCTCCAATAGTTCCATCATCAAGATACCAAATGTTTACTTTAGATGTTAAATTTGAAATGTGTTTATGGATCCCTAAGCTGAACAAGGCTGGACCTAAAGGATCCTCCTGCTGAACACCCACAATAGACTTAATATCGCTATCTCCAAAAAATAATTTTGAAGTAAAGCTGTAACATTGCCAAACGTAGGGATAAATTTCTGGAAGCTGTGTTGCAACTTCGTTAAGCAGAGTTGCCCTGTCCAAAGAATTCAATGCATTCTTTACATCTACTTTAAGCAGTACTTCAACCTCGCCATTCGCTAAGAAAGTACGAGCCGAATGTACTGCTGCTTCACATGCTCTTTTACTGCCGAGTCCAACTTAAATAGGTTGAAATTTATCCTTTAGGGTAGAAAATAAACATGCTAATTTTGACGCCAAACGGCGAAAAGTAGAGCCAACAGCAATGGTGCGGATACCATCATCTTTTTTATTGAAAGCACAAAGCTGTGTACCATAAAGGAATGGTAAAAAGGATGAATTTACCTCGCCAGATAACATGTGATTACACAGTCTGGCAATGTCACTCAGAAGCGCCCTGCCGGTGTCCCCAGCAGTAACTTCCACAAGATCCTTAAGATGTTGTGGCGTTATGCCGTCCATGCCACCAGCAGAGCCACTAGAGAATGACATTATCGCAGCGTATGTCTCCTCATCCTTTATCTGTAAAAAAGAAGTGTTGGAAAAGGGGTCCGGAAGCAAAGAGGCGGAATGGAAGGAAGGCGATTGGGGAAAGGATGCTTTTCACGTAAGGCTTCCAGCGTTATATCATTATATGGAGCCAGGGTATCATTAGAAAACAAAATGCGGGCAGCGTTTTTAAGGTCCCCATCCATAACCTTATTTTCTACAATTTTCTTTAAATTGAATATACTTTTCATAGGAGTTTGTCAAAGTTAGATTAAAGAAGATAGATGCGACGTATCGCTCTGATCGGTGTTTAATCCAATAAGGCGGATTGCTGCATTTTATAGTTTTATTTTATCAAAATAAATATCAATCTAAATAGAAAAAAAAGCAAAATTACTTAAATAATCAAAATAGCAAAAATAAATACGTCTTTTATAATCCGCGATTCCTATTTCATTAGGTAAATTCATAATTTCATTGATTCGTGGTTGCTGTCATCGTGCCTATTGATCCATCCAGGTTGACGCCAGTAGCGATGGCCGGCATCTGGTTCACGGTGGCGTACCCGCGGCTGGGCGCCGGGCCGCAGTGGCAGCTGCTGGTGGAGCGGGAGGCGCACGACTGCTCCGAGCGCTGGTGGTACCACCTGCTGTACGTGCACAACCATCTCCCGCTGGGCAATTTCTGCATGGGCCACACGTGGTGAGTGCATGAGATATTACTATACATCTGGTTCACGGTGGCGTACCCGCGGCTGGGCGCCGGGCCGCAGTGGCAGCTGCTGGTGGAGCGGAAGGCGCACGACTGCTCCGAGCGCTGGTGGTACCACCTGCTGTACGTGCACAACCATCTCCCGCTGGGCAATTTCTGCATGGGCCACACGTGGTGAGTGCATGAGATATTACTATACATCTGGTTCACGGTGGCGTACCCGCGGCTGGGCGCCGGGCCGCAGTGGCAGCTGCTGGTGGAGCGGGAGGCGCACGACTGCTCCGAGCGCTGGTGGTACCACCTGCTGTACGTGCACAACCATCTCCCGCTGGGCAATTTCTGCATGGGCCACACGTGGTGAGTGCATGAGATATTACTATACATCTGGTTCACGGTGGCGTACCCGCGGCTGGGCGCCGGGCCGCAGTGGCAGCTGCTGGTGGAGCGGGAGGCGCACGACTGCTCCGAGCGCTGGTGGTACCACCTGCTGTACGTGCACGACCATCTCCCCCTGGGCAAATTCTGCATGGGCCACACGTGGACCATATGTCAGGTCATCTTCAGGAACCTGAGCATGGAGACCTTGACGACTTCGTTCGCCGCCTGAGTGCCTCAATGTTCGCACGCGCCGACGGAGCGCGATCCCAGCACCTGCGTGGCATCGCGCCGTACCATCGACGACCGCCGGATATAAGAGGCCTGCCACGTGACCTAGCTTCATAGGACACGACTGCTCCCTTGCCGCTGGCTGACGGGCGATCACCGGTACACTACCGGCGGGCTCGACCTCGCTGAGCAGCAGGGGTAAGCCAACCACGGATCTACCACCCTGCCGCAGTCCGCAGATTGCCCACGACACTACGCGGGCTCGATCGCACTGCAGCAGGATATCACCGGACTTGACTTCACGGACATGACACTATGGACCAACCGGTCCCACGTAGTGCCCCGCCCCGCGTTGCCATCACTGAAGGGGCCCTCGTCCCGAACAGAGTTACCCCGTGGCCTGTGAAGGCCTGCGCGGACCCAGGACCGCAATCAGTTCGCCTGCTACTCTGCCGTACGTCGGCTCGTGGAACTCCGGGCTCGACGGGCGAGAGGGTCAGCACTTTAACGCCGGAGGTGTTGGCTGAATCCAGGCTCCGGCCAGAAACGCCCAACACTACCGTAACCACCGGTTTCCCCCCGCACCTCTTCCCTCCGCGCTCACGCTCTTCGCGTCACCGATATCGTGATCCTGCCGTTGGTGGTAACATCGGAAATGCCGCGCGAGTGTAAAAAACTGTCCGACGGCTTTTGCAGAATCATACCGTGCGAATAAAATAGTGTAATCTTAGGGTGTAGCACGTAAGCAATCGAATGTGTTCGTAAATAAAGGCCGAGAGTCCACCTCATGTGTGATTCGTGTTTGATTGTTGAGTAACCCCTATCCTTTTGTGTACGAAGTCACCCGTCAGTGGAATCCGGCGCTCGTGGCTTTGTTACAAATGGAATCCCACTTCTGATTCTTTTACAGGATATTAACCAAGCTGAAATAGATTTATATTCTCCTCTAACCCCAAAAGAAACGGAAAGCTTTTGTTTGGAGCGGCTGCGTGTGGAGATCAATCCGAACTTATCAGTTTTCAGTTTAACCTTTAACCGGCTTTAAATTTTAAATATCTCGTCAGGTATTTGGCCGTAGACATGCAGCTGCACATCCTGGGCTTAGTGCTTCTGTTGGTGTTCCTGCGGTGGAGGCGGACCGTGGCGCCGGTCATATTCGCGCTGGTCAGCGGTTCCATCATCGCCACGGGCCTCATTGCCTACTTCTACGACCTGACGCCTATAATAACCGCACAGAGTCCTGAGTACGTATTTGTGTAGTATTTCAATTTGGCAAAGATCTGATGAATATTCCGTACTTCGGTGATGAAGGACGGAACTTCTCAATGAATAAGAGCAAATCTCTCGCGATCAGAGATTGTGAAGATTGATCCTACGAAGCTACATATATTGTGTGTAGCTACATAATATATACAATATATTGTGTGCAGGATCGCCAGCAAAATGTTCCTGGACTCGCAGCTGTTGATGAAGCTGTACCGGCCGGTGTGGACCAACCTGAGCGGGTACCTGTTCGGGTTCGCGACCGCGTTCATCTACTACAACAACCAGATGAAGGGCGTCCAGCTCAATGAAGTTAAAGTTTGTATTCCCCTTTAACTGCTGATGTACCTACACTATTTAAAAAAATTAAGTGGCACTCGGGGACTGCCGCGGTAAAGCTATTGCATAGCATTTTTTATCAACTTATGCAATTATAATATTTATGCAATATTTTTTTTGCATAATAAAAATTATGCAAAAAAATAATTAAATATTATTTCAGGTCTGGACAAGGCCAATGAACTAGAGGCAAAATGCAATAAAAAAGTTGACTTCACGTCTAATTTAGTGTTTACAAAAACTTATATTTTTATTATAATTCTTCGCAAATAAAATAATTTATTATTAAAAATTCGTGATAGAGCCATCTAGTGAAAGGTTTCAACTCTTTATTTAAAGCGCCATCTCCTGCAATAGCATCGCATTACTTTATATGCCGATCGTGCGCCATCACGTTGCATTCTAATATTTTTCCGTGCAGACAGATGGCGTTGAATCATCAACCGCTCCAGTAATTTTTTAGTCAAAATAACAAGAAAAGCGAACTGTCACTACTTCGCAAGTGAGATTCGAACCTGCGACATCATCAAAGAAAGCGGTCAGCTCTAAAATGTTGAACGCTTACTGAACGACGGTGTTAGGTTTTTTTTTCGTTACGAAATTTCTTGATTCGGTCGCCGCGCTCAAACTGTTTGTCCTAGTTCAAAGCCCGCGATAAAAGCTATGCAATAGCTTAAAAACAAAAAAATTGCAAAATACGCGACTGTCGTGGAACACTCTGTTGGAACGAAGTACCTTTAAATTAAATAATAAATTAATAATAAAAATAAATAAAATAAAAAATAACAATCTGAAGTCAGGATCCGAACCCCCGAACCTATAGTTTCACTCCTTCGTTAAGCTTCTACGACACCAAAGCTATAACGGAACGTGTGTAATAAACGAAGGCAACATACATAGGTCGTGATGGAAAAATTCTTACAGTTCTTGCAATTCACGAGGGCGACTGATTTATGGTTGTGTGTGTCGTATCTGTATAAGTGTGAGCGAGCGCAATGCTCGCGCCTGCCCGCTCCCACCTAGGCTTTGACAGGCACGCACACTTACGCAATGTGCATGTACACGAAGTAACCACGAGTGAAGCTCACTTGCCTTCGTGAATTGCAAAAACTTTACACTTTTTTCGCCTAGCTCCCATCCGCCAAGTGCGTACCGTCTGATGAGGAACTTTGGTCCAAAAATTTTTAATCAGAAGGCGAAACAAAGTGTGAATTTCTTGTCACGAGTTGTTTAAATGGATATCCATAGCACGTATGCTATATTACGAGATGGTTCTAACATGGCGAGAAATGGCGTTGATTCTAATAAGAATTTTACCGAGTAGTGTAGACGGCTATCCATAGAGCGTATGTTATTGGCTATGCCCAGTCATAGGTGCGCGCTTTATTTATTACGGGATGGTTCTAACATGTGGCGAGAGATGGCGTTGATTCTAATAAGAATTTTACCGAGTAGTTTAGACGGCTATCCATAGAGCGTATGTTATTGGCTATGCCCAGTCATAGGTGCGCGCTTTATTTATTACGGGATGGTTCTAACATGTGGCGAGAGATGGCGTTGATTCTAATAAGAATTTTACCGAGTAGTGTAGACGGCTATCCATAGAGCGTATGTTATTGGCTATGCCCAGTCATAGGTGCGCGCTTTATTTATTACGGGATGGTTCTAACATGTGGCGAGAGATGGCGTTGATTCTAATAAGAATTTTACCGAGTAGTGTAGACGGCTATCCATAGAGCGTATGTTATTGGCTATGCCCAGTCATAGGTGCGCGCTTTATTTATTACGGGATGGTCCTAACATGTGGCGAGAGATGGCGTTGATTCTAATAAGAATTTTACCGAGTAGTGTAGACGGCTATCCATAGAGCGTATGTTATTGGCTATGCCCAGTCATAGGTGCGCGCTTATTTATTACGAGATGGTTCTAACATGTGGCGAGAGATGGCGTTGATTCTAATAAGAATTTTACCGAGTAGTGTAGACGGCTATCCATAGAGCGTATGTTATTGGCTGTGCCCAGTTATAGGTGCGCGCTTATTTATTATAAGATGGTTCTAACATGTGGCGAGAGATGGCGTTGATTCTAATAAGAATTTAACCGAGTAGTGTAGACAACCGTTTACAACCATTATGGATAACCATCCATAGAGCGTATGATTGGCTGTGCCCAGTCTAGTTCTGACATATTATGGCGAGAGATAGCGTTGATTTTAGAATCAACGCTATCTCTCCCCATTATATTGTTTTCATTATAGAAGATAATAGGTATTTTCATAATATTGTTTTAATGTGGTCTGTGGTCTCCTATTCGGGGGGGTCGCAGGTTCGATCCCGGGTACGCAAACCTCTGACTTTTCGGAGTCAAGTGAGTTTAAGCAATTAAATATCACTTGCTTCAACAGCGAAGGAAAACATCGTGAGGAAACCTGCACATCTGAGAGCTCTTCATAATATTCTTGAACGTGTGTGAAGTCCGCCAATTCGCATTGGGTCAGCGTGGTGAACTATGGCCTATAACCCTTCTCTGAGGGGAGACCTGCGCTCAGTAGTGAGCCGTTGATGGGTTGCTAATGATGATGATGATGATGATGTTTTAATAGGTACCATAATTATAATTTAATAAACGTAACTTCGTCCCAACCGAGTGTTCCACTACACTCACGCATGTTTTATGCCTAAAATGTTTATAATTTTCATTTGAAAGTTTTAACGCTGATAGTGCACGCTCAACTGGCACTAATCGTCCGGTTTGTGCTTGCCAGTGGTTCAACCTTCTGTTCCACGCCACACTGACGCTGGCGCTGTGCGTCACCTTCGTCGGAGTGCTGTTCCTGACCGACGCCAAGCCCCCGCGCTGGGCGAGCGTCCTCTACAGCTCCTTCGACCGCGTGCTGATCGCCCTGTTCTTCAACATCTTCCTCTTGGGATGCTTTAGCAATTGCAAATGTGAGTATATCCTGTGAGACAATAATAACTAGCCTGTGTAACACATGATGTATTAAAGAGAGCAACCGCCGAGTTTCTTCCTTATTCTTCTTGGCTGGAACAGCATTCCGAACGAGTGGTAGATTCACTTGACATTGGAAAGCAATTTGTAAAAGTTTACTTGGATAAAAAACTATTCTATTCTATTTATTCTATAACGTGAGTATTGGAGACATATCTCTCTTTGGTGGCGTAGCGGCTAAACGAAGGAGTGAAACTATGGGTTCGGGGGTTCGAATCCTGCCTTCAGATTGTTATTTTTTATTTCTAATAATAGGTCTTTACCTATGAAATTGCCGTTTTGTATGCAATAAGTGAAAGTACTTATTTTTTCAAACTTTTTTATTTCTGTTATTCGAAGTAATCACCCATGCAATCGACGCATCTTCGCCAACGCATTGGCAGTTTATTGATGCCCTTCTTGTAAAAATCAGCTGGACGGGAGGCAACAAACTCTTCAAAGGCATTTTGTACTGCCTCTCGGGAATTGAATTTTTTACCCACTAAAAAGTTGTCTAAATTTTGGAAAAAGTAATAGTCGGTAGGTGCAAGGTCTGGTGAGTATGGCGGATGAGGGAGAGCTTCCAACCCCAGCTCTTGCAGCTTGGAGACTGTCTGTTGCGCAGTATGGGGTCGCGCGTTGTCGTGAAGGAGCAGTGGGGACGACCGATTAACCAAAGCTGGTTGCAGATGTGCAAGCTTCTCCATCATTCTCTCCAGTTCTTCACAGTTCACATCTGCATTAATGCTCATGCCGTTTTGTAAAAAGCTGTGGTGAATCACACCCGCACTAGACCACCAAACAGTGACCATCACCTTTTTAGAGGTCATTTTTGGTTTAGGGCATTACTTTGGTGCTGAACCAGGGTCTAACCAACTTGCTGAGCGCTTTCGATTGTCGAACAGAATCCATTGTTCGTCGCACGTAACAAATCGTTTCAAAATTCCTTCATTTCTTTGCCTGTTGAGCAGCGCAAGGCAGGTCTCGACGCGTACGTTGCGCTGGCGATCGTTAAGGTCGTGGGGCACCCATCTATCAAGCTTTTTTACCTTGCCAATTTGTCGCAAATGGATCAATATTGTTTTGATGCTTACATCAAAAGCTGCTGCTAGCTCAGCTGTAGATTGAGTTTCGTCAGCTTCCACAATCGCCTTTAATTCATTATTGTTAACCAAAGTCTCCGGACGACCACGAGCTTCATTTTTCAAGTCAAAATTTCCAGAACGGAACCGGGAAAACCAATAACGGGTTGTGCGATCGTTTGTACAGTTCTCTCCGTAAGCGTTTTTGATGTTACGGGCCGTTTGTGTCGCGTTGGTGCCACGACGGAACTCATATTCCATAATTACACGAATTTTTAAAGTATCCATTATGACGAAAAATGTTCAAATGTAATGAAAATACAACGCTAATCAAAAAACAAAAGACTGAGTTTGTAAATAGAATGTCATGGTTTTAAAACAAAATTAATTTGAATTTAGAATACAGAGCCATTACGAACTTTTTTTTATTTGAAATGACCAGTACTGAAGAAAGGCAATTTCATAGGTAAAGACCTAATAATATATTTTTATTATTAATTTACTAGCTGCCCGGACAGACTTGGTTCTGTCAAAAGTTAAAAGTAAAATTTTTTTTTTAATTAAAACCTTCCGTGGACCTTAAGGAACATAGAAAAAAATAAATTAACCGAATTGGTCCATCCATTCTTGAGTTATGCGCTTACCAACATTCATTTTTATTTATATACTAGCTGATGCCCGCGACTTCGTCCGCGTGGATTTAGTTTTTAAAAATCCCGCGGGAACTCTTTCATTATCCGAGATAAAAAGTAGCTCTCCCGGTCTGAGGGACTACTACTACATATACTATACTACTATACCCATGCAAAAAATCGCATCAATCCGCTGTTCTGTTGCGACGTGATTGAAGGACAAAGCAACAAACAAACACAATTTCGCATTTATAATATCAGTAATGCTTTATTATAACACTTTTTATAATTGTCAAATTTTTTACCATACTTAACCAAAGACAAAATTACGTTTAGCTGTCATTTACGTTTTGTTATTCCACTGTCATTTGCGTTTTGTTATTCCATGTCAGATGCGTTTTTTTATACCACGTTTTATAATGACTTGACGGAAACGCGATCGAACGGGATAAAAAGTATCCTATGTCCGTCTCCTGGTTCTAAGCTACCTCTCCACCAATTTTCAGCCAAATCGGTTCATCCGTTCTTGAGTTATAAATAGTGTAACTAACACAACTTTCTTTTATATATATAAGATAGAAGAAGATTATTAAAAGGAATTTCGTTCCAACCGAGTGTCGAACGACACACTCACGCATTATTTTTATTCCTGCAACGTAACCATATTCTCCAAAAAGGTGAAATTCTCCTTTGCAGCGGTACTCCGCGACGCGCTGTCGTGGCGCGGCTTCCACGTGCTGGGGCGGCTGTCGTACTCCGTGTTCATCGTGCACTTCATCATCATGCGCATGACCGTCGCCAGCAACACGCAGATCGGACACGTCTCCTTCTACTCCATGGTGAGTGCTGCCGCTTGCGTCTATCGGCATCACTGTCGTGGCGCGGCTTCCACGTGCTGGGGCGGCTGTCGTACTCCGTGTTCATCGTGCACTTCATCATCATGCGCATGACCGTCGCCAGCAACACGCAGATCGGACACGTCTCCTTCTACTCCATGGTGAGTGCTGCCGCTTGCGTCTATCGGCATCACTGTCGTGGCGCGGCTTCCACGTGCTGGGGCGGCTGTCGTACTCCGTGTTCATCGTGCACTTCATCATCATGCGCATGACCGTCGCCAGCAACACGCAGATCGGACACGTCTCCTTCTACTCCATGGTGAGTGCTGCCGCTTGCGTCTATCGGCATCACTGTCGTGGCGCAGCTTCCACGTGCTGGGGCGGCTGTCGTACTCCGTGTTCATCGTGCACTTCATCATCATGCGCATGACCGTCGCCAGCAACACGCAGATCGGACACGTCTCCTTCTACTCCATGGTGAGTGCTGCCGCTTGCGTCTATCGGCATCACTGTCGTGGCGCGGCTTCCACGTGCTGGGGCGGCTGTCGTACTCCGTGTTCATCGTGCACTTCATCATCATGCGCATGACCGTCGCCAGCAACACGCAGATCGGACACGTCTCCTTCTACTCCATGGTGAGTGCTGCCGCTTGCGTCTATCGGCATCACTGTCGTGGCGCGGCTTCCACGTGCTGGGGCGGCTGTCGTACTCCGTGTTCATCGTGCACTTCATCATCATGCGCATGACCGTCGCCAGCAACACGCAGATCGGACACGTCTCCTTCTACTCCATGGTGAGTGCTGCCGCTTGCGTCTATCGGCATCACTGTCGTGGCGCGGCTTCCACGTGCTGGGGCGGCTGTCGTACTCCGTGTTCATCTTGCACTTCATCATCATGCGCATGACCGTCGCCAGCAACACGCAGATCGGACACGTCTCCTTCTACTCCATGGTGAGTGCTGCCGCTTGCGTCTATCGGCATCACTGTCGTGGCGCGGCTTCCACGTGCTGGGGCGGCTGTCGTACTCCGTGTTCATCGTGCACTTCATCATCATGCGCATGACCGTCGCCAGCAACACGCAGATCGGACACGTCTCCTTCTACTCCATGGTGAGTGCTGCCGCTTGCGTCTATCGGCATCACTGTCGTGGCGCGGCTTCCACGTGCTGGGGCGGCTGTCGTACTCCGTGTTCATCGTGCACTTCATCATCATGCGCTTGACCGTCGCCAGCAACACGCAGATCGGACACGTCTCCTTCTACTCCATGGTGAATGCTGCCGCTTGCGTCTATCGGCATCACTGTCGTGGCGCGGCTTCCACGTGCTGGGGCGGCTGTCGTACTCCGTGTTCATCGTGCACTTCATCATCATGCGCATGACCGTCGCCAGCAACACGCAGATCGGACACGTCTCCTTCTACTCCATGGTGAGTGCTGCCGCTTGCGTCTATCGGCATCACTGTCGTGGCGCGGCTTCCACGTGCTGGGGCGGCTGTCGTACTCCGTGTTCATCGTGCACTTCATCATCATGCGCATGACCGTCGCCAGCAACACGCAGATCGGACACGTCTCCTTCTACTCCATGGTGAGTGCTGCCGCTTGCGTCTATCGGCATCACTGTCGTGGCGCGGCTTCCACGTGCTGGGGCGGCTGTCGTACTCCGTGTTCATCGTGCACTTCATCATCATGCGCATGACCGTCGCCAGCAACACGCAGATCGGACACGTCTCCTTCTACTCCATGGTGAGTGCTGCCGCTTGCGTCTATCGCAGGTGCAGGTGGACAGGTGTGCAGGAATGATCAAGACGTAAGCGACATATTGTAGAGGTGACCCACCTATCTGCAAATCTATTGAAAAACCAAGGTCGCCTTGGTATATCTGGTTGAATTGAGGCATAGAATTTACCTTTGACTGATTTTGATTCAATCCAGTATGAGTTCCAGGACTTGTCCAAGTAGATTTTTGACAGCGCCACATTTGACATACGAGTGTCTCTGGAACTAATAATACAGGGATGCAGGAAGTGCCAAAAAGTATCAACGTCACCAATGTCAAAATGGCGTCAATCAAGTCCAAAAAATATGACAGTAGCCTGTCCAGAGCTAATCATAGATTAATTATTATAATCTCTATAATCATGGAGGTCAGTGATCGGCATACTATTGTCTGTGATGTATTTTATTAGCGTTTATTTTAAATTCCTGTCTTAGTTATTTGGTATCTCCAGTTAAACATGTACCAGAAACGTGATAATTGTTTCTTTTGATTTGGTTTCTTTTGACGGTTGAGCGATGCGAGGATTAACGTAAAAGAGCCCATCGAGCCTAAATCACTCGTTGCATACTACAGTTTCGAAGATTCAGACATGATTTATTAGTCCGCTTTAGCGGGCCGAGCCCCCACGCGCCCTACTAGTACAACTAACATGGTTATTATTGTTTCAGATCTCTTTACTAATAGTGAGCTCAGTGCTGTCATACTTGGTCGCCATACCAGTCTACCTCTTGATAGAGATGCCCTTCATCCAACTATGGAAAGCTCTAGTTAGTGAGGACACGAAGAAAGAAGACATTGTTCTAATACACTCAGCTCAGACCAAAATAAATGTTTTCAAAGATATGAGTGAACCAAATGATACCAACGAAGTTCTACTGAATAAATCATATTGAGATGTTAGAAGAACGGGAATGAATGAAAAATGTGACAGATCAGCGTAAAACTGCATCAGCTTTTAGTATATTATGTACTGTTTAAATATTTGGTACCTAGTTAAAAGAAATGTAAGATTGCCTGGCCACTCAAAGAATTACATATTTTGTGAATAATGAATAATTTGGTAGGCGTTACCTAATGGTAATTTAGGCGCTATAGTAATAGAACTAGAAAAGGTTCAGGTTTAAAGACATTTATTCTCATAAAGACTTCAGTCACTTACATGAGAACTTAATTTAGAGTAATGCAATTACATGCTTCCCCATTATGTACATTTACTTATAAATACTCATTCAATGCATTAGTTTTACTTCAAAGTTATTTGTATTACTCATAATGCAAGCAGCTAATTCAGTCTTAAATGCATTAAATGAGTGTACATTCTTTATGTGTGCAGGTATTCTGTTATATAAGCTAGCTCCTTTATGGGTAAGGGTTTTTCTGCCGTAGTTTGTTCTAATTTTAGGTAGGGCAAGGAAACTGGCTCGACGAGTTTTAGTTTTAATTTTTGTAAATGTGATATTAGAGTGGATTGTTTTATTTATAGTTTTTCTGATAAAAATACATTTGCTGTATATATATAACTGTCAGACGTTCATGATTTTAGTATCAATATAAAGTTTTTCAGTAGATGTTCGTAAGGGATATTGGAAAAGGATTTTTATAATTTTATTTTGAGCAGTTTGCAAATGAGCTAATCTTGTCTTGGTAGCACTTCCCCAGACTTCAATTAAATATATTAAGTGTGGTTTAATTAGGGTGTTATAGATAGTGTAACGAAGCTCACGTGGTATACATCTTGCTTGAATTCTGATGGAACCAGCCATTGCTGCCAATTTGTTTCTGAGGTACTCAATTTGAGTACTCCAGTTTAAGCAATGGTCCAACCTTAACCCGAGGTATTTTTCTTCGCGTCTCTCCTGCAACGGAACACTGTCGATAGTAAGTGGTTGATATGATGGGATTAATTTATTTTTAGCTTTAAAAATTATGTAGGATGTTTTTGAAATATTTATTGTTAATAGATTATATTTAAACCATACAGACAAAGTGTTTGTCTTCTTGAGCTTGACTAATAAGAGTTCCGATTGATGGCCCAAAATAGAACAAGCAGGTATCGTCTGCATAGAGAGTTAAAAGTGACCATGCAATCCTAATTCTTGGATGTTGTTAATTTAGACCAGAAAAAGTAACGGGCCTAAAATAGAACCTTGTGGAACGCCACATGTTACTGCCAAAGCATTGCTTTGATGTTCACCTAATTTGACAATTTGTGTTCTATTTGTTAGGAACGATTGAAACATTTTTAGGGCGGTGCCATTTATTAAGGAACTATAAATGAACCCCATCGAGTTTGGGCTCGTTTAATTCGTCTTGACAAGTACTCTGGTCCTAGATGATATCCAGGGTCTGATGGTATACGTAGCTACTAAAAACTTGTATTTTAAAAATAAATTTTTAATTAACACTTGTTTACCTGTATAAACTAAAACGTGCACGTGTACAGCAGAATCCGCTTTCCGAACCGGTGGTAGGGTCATGACTTGTCATAAGAGCCACAGGTTGGCCTACGTGAAATAATTTTGAATTTTGCATTTTTGGAACCTTGTTCCTTTTCGCGCGGTGCGGAAGGGGGCTAGACGGAAAAAATTAAGACAAAATTGAACCGACACTCGACACTGATCGACACTTTTTTGAATGTGAATTTGGCATTGTGTTCGGTATTTTCGCGGTACAATATTGCGTCTCCGTAGCCTTGTGGCTTCTGCAGTCGCCTAACAGTTAAAAGTCGATGGTTCGAATCCCAGCTCGACAGACCGAATTTTCCATTTTCAATTTTATTGAAAGTGAGCTGGGATTCGAATCATCGACGTTTAACTGTTATTTTTTTTGCGCAGGTTGCCGGCGCTGCTGAGTCCGCTGCTTAAAAAAAAAAGAGGCAAATACGCCCCTCTTCTGGGCAGCTACCTTTTTGTCCCTCTGGCGGTGGAGACGATGGGATGCTGGAGTGAGGAGGCTACGCGATTTTTATTCGACATCGGCCGTCGCTTAATGGAAAGAGGCTGCGATCCACGCTCTGGGGCTTACCTGGTCCAAAGGCTGTCAACCGCCCTACAACGCAGCAATGCACCTTTGGCTCAGGGGCAAGGGGTGGTCTTTTTGACTAAAATGTGTTTTTTTTGTTGGATGATGTCTTATGTACGGAATTAGGGTATTTGACTGCTATTATTTGTATTTATAAAATTATCTAGTATGGATAAATATTATTGAGGATCTGTCAGTTAATAATAACACTTTATAAATTAATCCTTATATTTTTAAATTATGTCTCAGAGGAGTACTCTAGTTTAACTTCTTCTCTGTTTTCCCGTTGGCAGTCAGTTTGATGAGTCTCACCGCAGGCGCCTCAACGAGCAGGTGGAAGGGCACCGCCAGCACGAACGTGACCAAGAAAATGCCGGCGGTTAGAAGGAACTGGAAAATAAAATAAATAAAATTAAGTGGCACTCGGGGACTGCCGCGGTAAAGCTATTGCATAGCGTTATTTATCAACTTATGCAATTATAATTTTTTTTTGCATAATAAAAATTATGCAAAAAAAAATTAAAAAACAAACAAACAAGAAAAGCGAACTGTCACTACTTCGCGAGTGAGATTCGAACCTGCGACATCATACAAAGAAAGCGGCCGCTCGCCCACTGCGCCAAATAGAGCTACTTGAAAACCTTTAAAATGTAGAACGCTTACAGAACGACGGTGTTAGGTTTTTTTCGTTACGGAATTTCTTGATTCGGTCGCCGCGCTCAAACTGTTTGTCCTAGTTCAAAGCGCACGATAAAAGCTATGCAATAGCTTAAAAAATTTAAAATTGTAAACCGACTGTGGAAAAATGGATATAACATAAGTCATATTTATTGGAACGAAGTTCCTTACCGGACGTTACGAACTTGGCGGATGAGGGCTAGGAAGCGGCTAGGCGAAAAAAGTGCAAGAATTTTCCGTCACGAGTAGTGTTGACGGTTATCCATAGCGCGTATGCTATATTACGAGATGGTTCTAACATGTGGCGAGATATGGCGTTGATTCTAAAACGTAATGTTTTAAGGTCTAGACTAGAAGATAATATTTTCATACATATAATAAAACAGAAACGAAACCAACTCTGTACATGAAATAGTTTCAAAAAAGGGTTTTTGCTTCTAATTGTGTTCAAGATACAGATATCAAAACAGAAGCTAATTTTTTGTTTGTCTGTTTGTCTGTTTGTTTGTCCTTCTTTCACGTAAAAACTACCGCACAGATTTCTACAAAATTTTATACCGTCGTAGCTTATTACTCGGGTCAACATCTAGGCTACTTTTTATCCCGGAAAATCAAGGAGTTCCCGAGGGATTTAAAAA
Organism: Oeneis ivallda; assembly: GCA_029955525.1. Lineage (NCBI taxonomy): Eukaryota > Metazoa > Arthropoda > Insecta > Lepidoptera > Nymphalidae > Oeneis > Oeneis ivallda. Next base: position 1,948,752 of record JARPMR010000017.1, on the reverse strand, counting down.
ACTGAATCCACGCAGACAAAGTCGCGGGCATCAGCTAGTTTTCATAATATTGTTTAAATAGGTACCATAATTATAATTTATTAAAAGGAACTTCGTTCCAACCGAGTGTTCCACGAGACTCACACATTTTTTTATTTCGTATAAAATGTAACCTACGCCACCCGGACTATAATAATGAATCGATTGACACCTCATTCATCAAAATCGACTCAGTAGTTTAGGCGCCACGGAGCAAACGTAAATACAAACAACATACAAACAAAGCCTGCTAATATCGTAACCGCTCCTTGTGATCTTGTCCTAGTCACGTTATAAATTAAATGTAAGTAAAACACATTTTACCGTCCACCAGGGTCCGTTCACGGACTACCCACCTTCTCAACAACTTATTATTATTTATTTACTAGCTGATGTCCGCGACTTCATCAGCGTGGATTTATTTTTTAAATTTCCTCGGGAACTCTTTGATTGTTCGGGATAAAAAGTAGCCTATGTCACTCCCCAGGTCCTCAACTATACCCATACAAGAAATCACGTCGATCCGTAGCTCTGTTGCGGCGTGATTGAAAGACAAACCAACAAAGACACATTCGCATTTATAATAGAATAGAATAGAAATGTTTTTTATTCAAATAAACATTTGTACAAGTGCTTTTGAATCGTCGATGAGTCTACCATTGTTATAGTACCATAATATTAGTATGACTACCAAAACGTTAAACATATAAAGGACGTGTAAAAGGAGAGCTCTCATCATTATCTCCTTGCCCTTGTCCCACGCTATGTATGGTCGGCACAACATGTCTTTTTCTTCCACTCGCTGCTGTCTTTCGTCAACTCTTTATGCACTCCTCTTACACCCAATATCCTGTTTCACACAATCCTACCATCGTTTCTTGGGTCTCCCTCTACTCTTTTGTCGTTCCATCACATTCACATTAAATGCCCATACCACGCCAGCCTTTTTCTTCTTCTTTATCAACCGATAGACGTCCACGGCTGGACAAAGGTCTCTTGCATGGACTTCCACAGGCCTCGGTCCTGCGCCGCCTAAACCCAGCGGTTACCTGCGACTCGTTTGATGTCGTTGGCCCACCTGGTTGGGGGTCTGCCAACACTGCGCTTTCCCATGTGGGGTCACCACTCCAGCACCTTGGGACCCCAACGACCATCAGCTTTTCGAGTTATGGGCCCTGTCCATTTCCACTTCAGTTTCGTGACTCGCTGAGTTATGTCGGTGACTTAGGTTCTCCTACGAATCTCCTCATTTTTGATTCGATCCCGCAGGGACACTCCGAGCATGGCTCTCTCCATCGCCCGCTGAGCGATCATGAGCCTACTTATGAGGCCTTTATGAGGCCCTACCACTCCAGCCTATTACTCCTCATCTTATTTACCACTGACGCTACTTTCAGACTTCCTCTTATTCATTCCTTATCTTATCCATTCTTGTCACGCCACACATCCATCTCAACATGCGCATTTCAGTTGCATTACTCTTCTGATATCCGTCCCTTTTGCCGCCCAACATTCTGAACCAAACAATGCGGCAGGTTTAACAACCGTCTTATAAATCCCCTTTAGTTTAGAAGAGCTTATCTCTAAGGAAGAAAGAACAATGGCAGAATTGTACCTGAATGCTTTAGGAGGCGTCTACGAATATGATATATGCAAAACAAAATATAAAAATTAGTTAGTTTTTAAATGAAATTAGTTTTACATCTTTTGGCTTGGTTAAATAATTATTAAATAATGAAGCATCATCTGATTAATTCATATCGCGCTTTGAGTTATTGGGTCGTTGCTCGATGTCATTGCTCGCCCGGAAATTCAAGAATTTGTCTAAGTAGAGAGATCTATAGACTACTAAGTAACACGTAGCCAAAATTCCATGAAGTAACACATCCCATCGTCAAATTAGAACTTATTATAACATGGAATTAGGAATTACGACTACGTCTTTATACCTATATGCATATTTTTATAACCTCAAAATACCTATAGGTAAAGTTGTTAATATCTTTTTTTTGTGAGTTCCTCAAACGAAAAATTTCAGTGATTATGTTTTAGTAATGGAACCTCTACGGTTATATAACAATTTTTCATGTATAGACGCTTTGAATCGATTTCACGTAAACTGAAGTATGGATCCTTGCCTTTGTTCTTTCTTCCGGAAGCGCTCGAATGTGAAAAGAATGAAATCAAAACACATATTATTTTACTGTAGACTGTGTGATACATCGATTTATAAATCCATGGTGTGATAAGACTATTGCACGTCGAGAATTGGGCTTTCCATAGGACCTTCGGCGATTGGATGCGTATTGGACGTTCGGGGAGGACCTTCCGGGCCCTGACTGTTCTTACCGTGTTTAAGAAAGACACCGGGACCAGCTGAGCTTTTAACCCCAAGCCTAGTTCAACGAATATAATGTGAAGCAAATACACGCTGTAGGATAATCTACTCGGCACCACCCAGCCCGGCCACTCCATCACAGCCTTGGAGATTCCTGCAAGGAATTTTTGTCTTCATCATCGAATAGAATAGAATAGAAATATTTTTTATTCAAATAAACTTTTAACAAGTGCTTTTGAATCGTCAGACTCTACCACTGGTTCGGAATGCCCTTCCTGCCGAGAAGAACCAGCAAGACACTCGGCGGTTGCACTTTTCAAAACAAGTTTACAAAACAATAAATACTATGGTATGTACACAGTGTTTCCACAATGAGGAAATTTCCAAAAATGCATACCTACTAACAATGCAATATATCTTAAAATGGGTAGACATACAGTAGCCCCATTCCCGCCAGTGGCACCCGTTCACGAGCATGACGCATGACCCCAGCCGTTGCTTCGCTCAACTATATTTGAGGGAACGTAACAACCCGCATCACACGACACCACCACAGAAATATTTAAAGAGTGCGTGACATACTTATGTCAATCATCATCAGACATTTTAGCCACAAGGTAATGTCTGACCGAAGTTCGATTCCTGGATGAAGCCGAAGGTTTATTATCACTTAAGTTATTCCGTTCAAAGCTGGCTAAAAGTGAATAGAATAATTATTTATGCTCTTAGAAATACTCTTTACTAAGCAACTTCAAAAAAAACAAAAAGATCTCAATTCGACGCGTATTTTTTTTTAAAATTTGGATTTGGTTCTCGTAGAGATCTCCTTATTTTACAATTACAATAAAGATCACTCACCATTAAATTTTAATGTGACCCCCACCATCCAGAATGTCATAAGGATTCCAACAATGACTCTATTTGTTGCGGCGAATAGCATTCTGATAGCGAGAGATGGGCGTTCACCGTCGTTGTAAAACAAGCTGCCACAGTATAACAGTAATATGTACATCGGTATTAAACACCAGCAAATGAAGTTGCCAACCTGAAAGGGTGTAATTAACGCCATAGTCAAAATAAAACAGTGACATATGCAATGACTAGTCCCCTGTAGCCAAGTTACACTTCGTTGCATCGTTTGTCTTTCTACGATCGTTGTCACTTGAAGTTTGGGCAAGGGATAGACTAGATGGCGCTGCAGCTGATCAAAGACAGAAGTGTATTGATAATTCGCGGCATTTTGTATTATAAAAGTTTTAAATGCAAAAAAAAAACAATACAAAATGCCGCGAAATATTATCAATACACTTCTGTCTTTGATCAGCTGCAGCGCCATCTAGTGTAGCCCTAGCCAAAACTTCAAGTGACAACGATCGTAGAAAGAGAAACGATACAAGAAAGTGTACTTGGCTACACTGGAGTTCTGTGGTATCGATTAATTTACGTAAAAAGTGATGTATCGGTGTGTGGTAAGGTTAAGGTAGATCATATCGTCATGTTCGTAGAACAGTGAAGGATTTGCAAAAAATCCAAAAATGACTTCGGTATATTTGGATTCCATAAAATAACATTCTTTATATCCGTTTAAAAAAAGTTAAAAAAAAAGTTTCTTTTTCGATATATTCGGAATTACACAGTAGTAGGTATATACTGTCGGATTTGACAAGTGCTCAGTGAAAAATGAAGAATGTGGGTATTCGTGTTTGTACTAGGTACGCGTGGGCTTCCCTCGCCACCCCTTCTGCTAACGACGTATTTACTCAACCGTCACTGTTCTTCGAAGTCTCGCATTCATTGAGCCTGATTGGATTTTTATTCGTTATAACGAACAGAAAACGATAATTTTGCTAAGTTATTTAGGTAACATGATATCATTAAGAGGCTAAAATGGATACTGGTTAGTATAAACTTATGGTAATTTTCTATAACTTTAGTCATAGGGGATCAATTTAAAAAAATACAAAATACTAATAATAGCTTTCAATCCAGTTGAAGAACAATCTGAATCAATCAAGTCGAAGAACAATCAAGCTACACAATATTTTTTAAATACTTTGTATTAATTATTTCATTAAACAAGGGATTGAAAAGTTCCTAAAATCTATGAACCCTGCAGGATCTATTTTCACTGATTATTTTAGGGGGTGTCCATTAATCACGTGATATTTTAAAGGTTTTAGACTAAACCCCCCCCCCCCCCAACCTTTTTAACCTTCTACGTAAACGAAGTCGCGGCTTAAAGTTAGCGTTAGCCCAAAGTAACTATTCCACGCGGACGAAGTCGCGGGCAGAAGCTAGTCTGGAATATTATTGCTTGGATTATTAGGTTGCTTGTGACATTGCATGTGCCTTAGCGTTCAACGAAAAGATAAATACCTACACGTGATATCTCTACATCCCCTCCCCATTATGATATTTCGTGATTTTTTTCCGAACCCCCTCCCCCCCTTTCGAGTCTCACGTGATTAAAGGACGATCCCTAAGATCGCTTCCTATTGACGTCTTCCTTTAATATTTTTGGTACAAAAATCGGCCAAGTGCGAGTCGGGCCTCGCTCTTTAAGGGTTCCGTTGAAAAAAATAAAAAAATAAAAATATTTCCATGTACCCATGGAAATATTTTAATTTAATTTAATTTTTATTATTTGTTGTTAAAGCGGCAATAGAAATACATAATATGTGAAAATTTCATCTGTCTATCTATTACGGTTTACGAGATACAGCCCGCTGACAGACGGACGGACGGACGGACGGACGGACGGACAGCGTAGGCTTAGTAATAGGGTCCCGTTGGTACCTTTGGGTACGGAACCCTAAAAAATAACATGAACTAAATATTTTGCAATCGATTAGGTTCCCGATACCAAAAAACCTACTTATTTTGAGGTTTCTCATAAACAAAAAATAACGTTGTTTAATGAGTTAATATAGGCATTTTCAGGAAGTTAAGAAAATTTATATATTATATCCACTTTTAGGTTCATATAACTTATTTCAGTACAAGGGTAAACGCCAATAAAACCAATAGTGTTAATATCTATATCTATCTACCTTAAAATTGGGATATTCCACTTTGTTCTGCTGCAAGTAGTAGACCAAGTAGCCTGCGGCCAAGCCGATGACGAAGCAAGACAGATTGGTATGTCCCAATATGTAGAGCTTGCGCAAGTTTGCATGGTCGAGTGTCCGATACAATCTGTAAGAGTTTTTTTGAAATTCGTGACAAGGTAGCCCTTAACTGCGATCTCTAAAGAAATTGAATCTTCTTCTTCTTTATCAACCTATAGACGTCCACAGCTGGACAAAGGTCTCCTGCATGGTCTTCCACAGGCTTCGGTCTTGCGCCGCTTGGAACCAGCGGCTCCCTGCGACTCGTTTGATGTCGTCAGTCCACCTCGTGCGGGGTCTTCCAACATGCGTTTCCCGGTGCGGGGTCGCCACTCCAGCACCTTGGGACATAGGAATAATCTCATAGGAAACCTGCCTATAATCTCATAGGAAATCAGAAATTTTAAGTAGGCAAACACTAGTTTTTAATATAACTAAAAAATAGATACATACTCAGGTGTTTGAAGCAGGAACGCGTCGAGGTCCTGCCACCACACGTGCAGCGCCGGGCCGGCCATCGCCAGCAGCAGCAGCACCGCCAGCGCGGCGAGCCGGCGCCGCCTGCTGCGGCCGCGCAGCGCGAAGTGGACCACTACGATACATACTCAGGTGTTTGAAGCAGGAACGCGTCGAGGTCCTGCCACCACACGTGCAGCGCCGGGCCGGCCATCGCCAGCAGCAGCAGCACCGCCAGCGCGGCGAGCCGGCGCCGCCTGCTGCGGCCGCGCAGCGCGAAGTGGACCACTACGATACATACTCAGGTGTTTGAAGCAGGAACGCGTCGAGGTCCTGCCACCACACGTGCAGCGCCGGGCCGGCCATCGCCAGCAGCAGCAGCACCGCCAGCGCGGCGAGCCGGCGCCGCCTGCTGCGGCCGCGCAGCGCGAAGTGGACCACTACGATACATACTCAGGTGTTTGAAGCAGGAACGCGTCGAGGTCCTGCCACCACACGTGCAGCGCCGGGCCGGCCATCGCCAGCAGCAGCAGCACCGCCAGCGCGGCGAGCCGGCGCCGCCTGCTGCGGCCGCGCAGCGCGAAGTGGACCACTACGATACATACTCAGGTGTTTGAAGCAGGAACGCGTCGAGGTCCTGCCACCACACGTGCAGCGCCGGGCCGGCCATCGCCAGCAGCAGCAGCACCGCCAGCGCGGCGAGCCGGCGCCGCCTGCTGCGGCCGCGCAGCGCGAAGTGGACCACTACGATACATACTCAGGTGTTTGAAGCAGGAACGCGTCGAGGTCCTGCCACCACACGTGCAGCGCCGGGCCGGCCATCGCCAGCAGCAGCAGCACCGCCAGCGCGGCGAGCCGGCGCCGCCTGCTGCGGCCGCGCAGCGCGAAGTGGACCACTACGATACATACTCAGGTGTTTGAAGCAGGAACGCGTCGAGGTCCTGCCACCACACGTGCAGCGCCGGGCCGGCCATCGCCAGCAGCAGCAGCACCGCCAGCGCGGCGAGCCGGCGCCGCCTGCTGCGGCCGCGCAGCGCGAAGTGGACCACTACGATACATACTCAGGTGTTTGAAGCAGGAACGCGTCGAGGTCCTGCCACCACACGTGCAGCGCCGGGCCGGCCATCGCCAGCAGCAGCAGCACCGCCAGCGCGGCGAGCCGGCGCCGCCTGCTGCGGCCGCGCAGCGCGAAGTGGACCACTACGATACATACTCAGGTGTTTGAAGCAGGAACGCGTCGAGGTCCTGCCACCACACGTGCAGCGCCGGGCCGGCCATCGCCAGCAGCAGCAGCACCGCCAGCGCGGCGAGCCGGCGCCGCCTGCTGCGGCCGCGCAGCGCGAAGTGGACCACTACGATACATACTCAGGTGTTTGAAGCAGGAACGCGTCGAGGTCCTGCCACCACACGTGCAGCGCCGGGCCGGCCATCGCCAGCAGCAGCAGCACCGCCAGCGCGGCGAGCCGGCGCCGCCTGCTGCGGCCGCGCAGCGCGAAGTGGACCACTACGATACATACTCAGGTGTTTGAAGCAGGAACGCGTCGAGGTCCTGCCACCACACGTGCAGCGCCGGGCCGGCCATCGCCAGCAGCAGCAGCACCGCCAGCGCGGCGAGCCGGCGCCGCCTGCAGCGGCCGCGCAGCGCGAAGTGGACCACTACGATACATACTCAGGTGTTTGAAGCAGGAACGCGTCGAGGTCCTGCCACCACACGTGCAGCGCCGGGCCGGCCATCGCCAGCAGCAGCAGCACCGCCAGCGGGGCGAGCCGGCGCCGCCTGCTGCGGCCGCGCAGCGCGAAGTGGACCACTACGATACATACTCAGGTGTTTGAAGCAGGAACGCGTCGAGGTCCTGCCACCACACGTGCAGCGCCGGGCCGGCCATCGCCAGCAGCAGCAGCACCGCCAGCGCGGCGAGCCGGCGCCGCCTGCTGCGGCCGCGCAGCGCGAAGTGGACCACTACGATACATACTCAGGTGTTTGAAGCAGGAACGCGTCGAGGTCCTGCCACCACACGTGCAGCGCCGGGCCGGCCATCGCCAGCAGCAGCAGCACCGCCAGCGCGGCGAGCCGGCGCCGCCTGCTGCGGCCGCGCAGCGCGAAGTGGACCACTACGATACATACTCAGGTGTTTGAAGCAGGAACGCGTCGAGGTCCTGCCACCACACGTGCAGCGCCGGGCCGGCCATCGCCAGCAGCAGCAGCACCGCCAGCGCGGCGAGCCGGCGCCGCCTGCTGCGGCCGGGCAGCGCGAAGTGGACCACTACGATACATACTCAGGTGTTTGAAGCAGGAACGCGTCGAGGTCCTGCCACCACACGTGCAGCGCCGGGCCGGCCATCGCCAGCAGCAGCAGCACCGCCAGCGCGGCGAGCCGGCACCGCCTGCTGCGGCCGCGCAGCGCGAAGTTGACCACTACGATACATACTCAGGTGTTTGAAGCAGGAACGCGTCGAGGTCCTGCCACCACACGTGCAGCGCCGGGCCGGCCATCGCCAGCAGCAGCAGCACCGCCAGCGCGGCGAGCCGGCGCCGCCTGCTGCGGCCGCGCAGCGCGAAGTGGACCACTACGATACATACTCAGGTGTTTGAAGCAGGAACGCGTCGAGGTCCTGCCACCACACGTGCAGCGCCGGGCCGGCCATCGCCAGCAGCAGCAGCACCGCCAGCGCGGCGAGCCGGCACCGCCTGCTGCGGCCGCGCAGCGCGAAGTGGACCACTACGATACATACTCAGGTGTTTGAAGCAGGAACGCGTCGAGGTCCTGCCACCACACGTGCAGTGCCGGGCCGGCCATCGCCAGCAGCAGCAGCACCGCCAGCGCGGCGAGCCGGCGCCGCCTGCTGCGGCCGCGCAGCGCGAAGTGGACCACTACGATACATACTCAGGTGTTTGAAGCAGGAACGCGTCGAGGTCCTGCCACCACACGTGCAGCGCCGGGCCGGCCATCGCCAGCAGCAGCAGCACCGCCAGCGCGGCGAGCCGGCGCCGCCTGCTGCGGCCGCGCAGCGCGAAGTGGACCACTACGATACAAACTCAGGTGTTTGAAGCAGGAACGCGTCGAGGTCCTGCCACCACACGTGCAGCGCCGGGCCGGCCATCGCCAGCAGCAGCAGCACCGCCAGCGCGGCGAGCCGGCGCCGCCTGCTGCGGCCGCGCAGCGCGAAGTGGACCACTACGATACATACTCAGGTGTTTGAAGCAGGAACGTGTCGAGGTCCTGCCACCACACGTGCAGCGCCGGGCCGGCCATCGCCAGCAGCAGCAGCACCGCCAGCGCGGCGAGCCGGCGCCGCCTGCTGCGGCCGCGCAGCGCGAAGTGGACCACTACGATACATACTCAGGTGTTTGAAGCAGGAACGCGTCGAGGTCCTGCCACCACACGTGCAGCGCCGGGCCGGCCATCGCCAGCAGCAGCAGCACCGCCAGCGCGGCGAGCCGGCGCCGCCTGCTGCGGCCGCGCAGCGCGAAGTGGACCACTACGATACATACTCAGGTGTTTGGAGCAGGAACGCGTCGAGGTCCTGCCACCACACGTGCAGCGCCGGGCCGGCCATCGCCAGCAGCAGCAGCACCGCCAGCGCGGCGAGCCGGCGCCGCCTGCTGCGGCCGCGCAGCGCGAAGTGGACCACTACGATACATACTCAGGTGTTTGAAGCAGGAACGCGTCGAGGTCCTGCCACCACACGTGCAGCGCCGGGCCGGCCATCGCCAGCAGCAGCAGCACCGCCAGCGCGGCGAGCCGGCGCCGCCTGCTGCGGCCGCGCAGCGCGAAGTGGACCACTACGATACATACTCAGGTGTTTGAAGCAGGAACGCGTCGAGGTCCTGCCACCACACGTGCAGCGCCGGGCCGGCCATCGCCAGCAGCAGCAGCACCGCCAGCGCGGCGAGCCGGCGCCGCCTGCTGCGGCCGCGCAGCGCGAAGTGGACCACTACGATACATACTCAGGTGTTTGAAGCAGGAACGCGTCGAGGTCCTGCCACCACACGTGCAGCGCCGGGCCAGCCATCGCCAGCAGCAGCAGCACCGCCAGCGCGGCGAGCCGGCGCCGCCTGCTGCGGCCGCGCAGCGCGAAGTGGACCACCACGCCCACTATAAACAGCTGCATGTCTGCCGCAATGTACCTGATAGCATTTTTTATTGTAACTGGAAGGGCTTTCAACACTGGACATTTCAGCTGCCAGAATCTCTGAAATTCGATAAGCTTTGGGATCCCAAGCTGTTCACGGTGGAGTGTGGAAGACCCTCCAAGAGACCTGTGGCCAACAGTGGGTACCTTTGGGTTGACGATGACTACATGATAATGCAGGTTGTTACGTTCCCTCAAATATGCTTCAATGACTGGGTCATGCGTCATGCTCGTGAACGGTCTCCACCAGCGGGTATGGGGCTACTTTCTGTCTGCCCGTGTTAACATGTGTTAAACTATAATGAGTTATGCTTTTGTGGAACTCATTGTGGAAACACTGCATACATAGCATATTATCTTCTTCTTCTTCTTTATCAACCGATAGACGTCGCTGGACAAAGGTCTCTTGCATGGACTTCCACAGGCCTCAGTCTTGCGCCGCCTGAATCCAGCGGCTCCCTGCGATTCGTTTGATGTCGTCGGTTCACCTGGTGGGGGGTCTGCCAACACTGCGCTTCCCGGTGCGGGGTCGCCACTCCAGCACCTTGGGACCCCAACGACCATCAGCTCTTCGAACTATGTGCCCCGCCCATTTCCACTTCAGTATCGCGACTCGCTTAGCTATGTCGGTGACTCTGGTTCTCCTACGGATCTCCTCATTTCTGATTCGATCCCGCAGGGACACTCCGAGCATAGCTCTCTCCATCGCCCGCTGAGCAGTCCTGAGCCTACTTATGTGGCCTTTAGTTAGCGACCATGTCTTGGATCCGTAAGTCATCACTGGCAACACGCACTGTTCGAAGACTTTAGTCTTCAGGCACTGAGGAATTTTGGACGAGAAGGCATCTCGGAGCTTCCCGAACGCTGCCCAGCCGAGTTGGATTCGGCGGTTGATCTCTTTCTCGAAATTGGACCTACCTAGCTGGACTGTGTGTCCCAGGTAAATATACTCGTCGACAATTTCGAGTGCAGAGTTCTCAACAATTACTGGGTGGAGCGTTGCATGAGCATTGGACATGATTTTCGTCTTGCTCATGTTCATTTTCAGGCCAACCTGTTGAGAAACCGTGCTGAGATCATTGAGCATTGTATTGAGGTCTCTCAGAGTATCTGCCATGACTACTATGTCATCGGCAAATCGCAGGTGAGTAATGTACTCGCCGTTTATGTTGATGCCAAGCCCGTTCCAATCCAGAAGCTTAAAGACGTCCTCCAACGCAGCGGTAAAGAGCTTCGGGGAGATAACGTCTCCCTGTCGCACTCCACGCTGCAAGTGGATTGGCCTCGTAGTCTGGTCCTGTGTACGTACTGACATTGTGGCGTTTTCATACAAGCACTTCAACACTTGGATATACCGGTAGTCAATCCGGCATCTCTGCAGCGACCTCAACACAGCCCAAGTTTCCACCGAATCGAAGGCTTTCTCATAGTCCACAAACGCTAAGCAAAGTGGCCGGTTATACTCTTCCGTCTTGAAAAAAGCAACCGCCCAGTTTCTTGCTGGTTCTTCTCGGCATTCCGAACCAGTGGTAGACTCATCGACGATTCAATAGCACTTGTAAAAAAGTTTATTTGAATAAAAAACATTTAACTATTCTATTCTATTCTGTTCTTTTAAACAACAGATTCATCTAAACCTTGTCTGTATGGCGTCCACTAGAACATTTTAGAGTCTATGGATATTTCAGCTGCCAGAATCTCGATAGAAATTCGATAAGCTTTGGGGTCCCAAGCTGTTCACGGTGGAGTGTGGAAGGCCAAGGTTCCAAGAGACCTGTGGCCAACAGTGGGTACCATTGGGTTGGCGATAACTAAGCAACAAGCTTCAAAATTGTTTGCCAATATATGATACGCAAAAGGCTTCAAAATTGTTTGCCAATATATGATACGCAAAAGGCTTCAAAATTGTTTGCCAATATATGATACGCAAAAGGCTTCAAAATTGTTTGCCAATATATGATAGGCAAAAGGCTTCAAAATTGTTTGCCAATATATGATACGCAAAAGGCTTCAAAATTGTTTGCCAATAATATATGATACGCAAAAGGCTTCAAAATTGTTTGCCAATATATGATATGCAAAAGGCTTCAAAATTGTTTGCCAATATATGATAGGCAAAAGGCTTCAAAATTGTTTGCCAATATATGATACGCAAAAGGCTTCAAAATTGTTTGCCAATATACGATAGGCAAAAGGCTTCAAAATTGTTTGCCAATATATGATAGGCAAAAGGCTTCAAAATTGTTTGCCAATATATGATACGCAAAAGGCTTCAAAATTGTTTGCCAATAATATATGATACGCAAAAGGCTTCAAAATTGTTTGCCAATATATGATATGCAAAAGGCTTCAAAATTGTTTGCCAATATATGATACGCAAAATGCTTCAAAATTGTTTGCAAAAGTATGGCTTAAATGCATACAAGTGTAAATTGAAAATTTAAACATCCCGACATGAGAATCTATGGCTGTTGAAGTTATCAATTAATTGTCATTTAACGATTATACTGGCACGCGTGAAGCACTTAATCGAGTAATCACACGCCAAAAATGTCTTCATCATTTTGGAAAAGAGCTTATACTCTTACATTGCTGGACCGATAGTAACCAAACATAGCTAAGAACCACCGCAAGGAAACTGGCTTTCAAATGAAAAAAGCCGCATCGAAATCGGTCCATCCGTTTGAGAGCTACGATGCCACAGACAGACACACACATTGACGTCAAACTTATAACTCTTTTTGCGTCCCGGGTTAATTAAAATAGCGGTAGTCGGGTGGAATTTACCATGTCTGAATAGCGCATAGGTTGTCTTCGGGGATGTAGTTGTTGAAGTAGAGCACGTGCGCCCAGAAGTAGCGGCGACACTGCGCGGCGGAGCCATCGATGATGTGGGGGCGCCACAGCGGGCCGCTGCCGAGCCGGCGCATCCAGCTCGCAGAGAAGGCGACCAGCGTCGCCGCTGGGGGGGTCAACCTGGAAAAATGTGAATTGATAAGGGTTTGAAGACCATACTTCGACTTAGTAGGTACCTACTAGTACAAGATCCCGAAAAAAGGTCGTCCTTCACCCATCTGTTTACCAGATGAAAAGCATTTTTATCGAATATCTAAACCATAGCCTCAATAGCCCAAGGGTTAAGGGTGCGGACAGAAAACTGAAAGGTCGCAGGTTCGAATCCCACCCGTTGCAATATTGTCGAACCCACTCCTAACACAAGCTTTCCGCTTATTTGGAGGGGAGAGGAGAATATAAGTCAACTTCAACTTGGCTGATATTCTTTAAAAAAAATGCAAAGGTGACTGACTGGCTGACTCACTGACTCACTGATCTATCAAGTATCAACGCACAGCTCTAACCACTGGACGGATCAGGCTGAAATTTTGCAAACAGATTGCTATTATGACGCCGCTAAGAAAGGATTTTTTAAAAATTCCAACCCCAAGAGGGTTAAATGGGGGTTAAAAGTTTGTATAAAAGTCCGTGATTTATCAAGTTATTTTTCAAGTAATATCCATGAAAATTTGATTTTTGGGCTTTTGATTAAAAATTGAGAAAGAAATTACTTTTTCGCAAATTTCGAAAATTCCTACCCCATCACATACATCAAATAGGGGATGAAAATTTGGATGAAAGTTCTGATTTTAAAGTTATTTTTCAAGTTATATCCATCAAACTTGTTATTTTGGTTTTTATCTAAATATATAAAAGGCAAAGGTGACTGACTGGCTGACTGACTGACTGATTTATGAACGCACAGTTCTAACCACTGGACGGATCGAGCTGAAATTTTGCACACAGATAGCTATTATGACGTAGGTGTCCGCTAAGTAACGATTTTTGAAAAGTCCAACCCCAAGAGGGTTAAATTGGGGTTGAAAGTTTGTATAATGTAATTGCTAATTTTGAAAATTCCACCGCCAAAGACATCAAATAGGGGATGAAAATTTGTATGAAGGATTTTTAAGTTACTTTTCAAGTTATGTCCATCAAACTTGGTATTTTGGCTTTCAATTGAAATTATAGAAGTACGCGTTTGACAGTTTTTAAATGTTCAACTCCCAATGGAGTAAAATAGAGGGTGAATGATTGTTATTAAGTGTGTCGTTTTTCAAATTAAGTGTAAGCATGAAACTTATTATGTTGGCTTTTTACGGTGATACGAATCGCGTTTTGTTGGATTTTGATCTATATATATAAAAGAAAGTGGTGTTAGTTACACTATTTATAACTCAAGAACGGATGAACCGATTTGGCTGAAAATTGGTGGAGAGGTAGCTTAGAACCAGGAGACGGACATAGGATACTTTTCATCCCATTCGACCGCGTTTCCGTCATGTCACTATAAAACGTGGTATGACAAAAATGCATCTGACGGACTAATAAAACGCAAATGACAGTGGAATAACCAAACGTAAATGACAGCTAAACGTAATTTTGTCTTTGGTTAAGTATGGTAAAAAATTTGACAATTATTAAAAGTGTTATAATAAAGCATTACTGATATTATAAATGCGAAAGTGTGTTTGTTTGTTGGTTTGTCCTTCAATCACGTCGCAACAGAATAGCGGATTGATGCGATTTTTTTCATGGGTATAGTAATGGATGTAGTAGTGAGTACTATTATATATTCTGTGGTAGTGGTTCCTCAGACCGGGAGAGCTACTTTTTATCTCGGATAATGAAAGAGTTCCCGCGGGATTTTTAAAAACTAAATCCATGCGGACGAAGTCGCTGGCATCAGCTAGTTACCAATAAAAATCTAACTTAACGTGAGCGAAGCCGCGGGCAAAAACTAGTTATCTATAAAAAAACAAATCACAATTGTATTGCCTATTAAAATATATGTTACGTAAAGCTTTATAGTATGTTCACTGTTCATCACTTACCTCAACCATCTCAGGAATATAATCTTCGGCGCCAACTTCCATGACACAGCGTTGGTCTCTGCGGAGACCTGCATGAAGTAAGCCAGCAGCATGGCAGACACGAAGAAGTATACTTGGATTATGTTGGTGCCACTGAACGATATCCGTACTACTAAAGATTCATAGGCCTGTAAAAACACTAAATATTTCAGCCCCTCTAGCCAAGTTACACTTCATTGTATCGTTTCTCTTTCTACGATCGTTGTCACTTGAAGTTTTGGCTAGGGCTAGACTAGATGGCGCTGCAGCTGATCGAAGACAGAAGTGTGTTGATATTATTTCGCGGCATTTTTTATTATAAATGTTTTAAATGCTAAAAAATACAACTCAAAATGCCGCGAATATTATCAATACACTTCTGTTTTTCGTCTTCTGAGATCGTAGAAAGATAAACGATACAACGAAGTGTAACTTGGTTAGAGAGGCAGGAAATTTTAACTAAGTTAATTAAATTTGCGGACCAAAAATGAGGACGTTTGGGTTTTTGGAAAACTAGTAATCCTCAAATAGGTTCTCAACTATTCCAAGCAAAAATTAACGTCAGTCCATAGCTGACTAGATTGAAGGAAAATCTAACAAACAAACAAAGACGGTTTAGCTAACATTAGTATAAAGATAAGGATCATCATCATCATCATTAGCAACCCATCAACGGCTCACTGCTGCGCGCAGGTCTCCTCTCAGAGAACGGTTATAGGCCATAGTCCACCACGCTGGCCCAATGCGCATTGGCGGACTTCACACACCTTCAAGAACATTATGAAGAACTCTCAGGTGTGCAGGTTTCCTCACGATGTTTTCCTTCCTCGTTGAAGCAAGTCATATTTAATTGCTTAAAGCACTTGACTCCGAAAAGTCAGAGGTGCGTTCCCGGGATCGAACCTGCCACCCCCTGAATAGGAGACCACAGTCGTAACCACTAGGCTATCACTGCTTAATATAAGGATAGTAGAGATTGTATTATTATTATAAATTACCTTTTCGAAGCTGTGAGGATCAGCACTAAAGCCGGCTGCCATTATAAAGCACGTATGTGTGTACACTGTGCAGAATATTATTATTATCCTGAAAAATATGAAAGGTATTTTGTGTAATGTACATAATATAAGAAAATAAACTGATAATTGAGTTTTAGGTCTCGCGAATAGCAGGGTTCCGTAGTTGCCTGTCACATTATTGAAGTAAAACTTCTTTACGCACGCTTGACTTGGGGAGTAAGCTGGTGAATGCGTTACGAAAAGTGTGATCGGGCGAGGCGAACGGAAGTTGAGAGGGAGATATAAGTTAGGGAAGATGAAAGAGAGAGAGTTACGTTTCGTATATTACTGTAGGGGCAAGAGAGACGGCAATTTTTGAGACCTATTCAACGACATCCCACACATTGGAGTAGACGAGTTAACACTTTACGTGTAGGGGAGGTACCGAGGTACCCAAAATAAAATGTTTTTTCATGATTTTATTGTACAACTTTGTCGGCGTGATTTATATGTATAACCATGCCAAATTACAGCTCTTTAGTACCAATCAATAGTCTCTGCGCTAGACCGCGGACAGATGGACAGACGGACAGACGGACAGACATCATACAGACGGACGGTCTTGGCGAAACCATAAGGGTGTGTAATACGTGTGATTTATTCCGTTATAAGTGTCCCTAATTAGTTGTCCGCAAGTAATGAAATTCCGGCAAATCCACAGTTGACGTCACATATACGTATCGGACTTAACATCTTGGAGAGAGTTAACAAATACAACGTATCGGACTTAACATCTTGGAGAGAGTTAACAAATACAACGTATCGGACTTTTAACATCTTGGAGAGAGTTAACAAATACAACGTATCGGACTTAACATCTTGGAGAGAGTTAACAAATACAACGTATCGGACTTAACATCTTGGAGAGAGTTAACAAATACAACGTATCGGACTTTTAACATCTTGGAGAGAGTTAACAAATACAACGTATCGGACTTAACATCTTGGAGAGAGTTAACAAATACAACGTATCGGACTTTTAACATCTTGGAGAGAGTTAACAAATACAACGTATCGGACTTAACATCTTGGAGAGAGTTAACAAATACAACGTATCGGACTTAACATCTTGGAGAGAGTTAACAAATACAACGTATCGGACTTTTAACATCTTGGAGAGAGTTAACAAATACAAATATCTTGGGTCATGGCTAACAGACTCGTGGAAAAGCGGAACTGACATCCGAGTTCGCATAGAAATTGGTCGCGCATCTTTCACGAATATGAAAAAGTTCTTTGCGGCCGTCAACTTTCTCTGAACCTCCGAATCAGACTCCTAAAATGCTACATTTGTAACGTTGTTTTATATGGTTGCGAGGCATGGACCTAAGTGGAAGACCTACGTAAAAGATTGAAGCCTTCGAGATGTGGACGTATCGCACGATGCTCTGCATAAGTTGGCCGGCTAAAGTGTCTAACGCTGAGGTCCTTGCCCGAATGCAGAATAACACCGAGTTAGTGAGAACCATCAAATAGCGTAAGATCTCGTACCTGGTTCATTGCGTAACGATAGGTACCGCCTGCTGCAAACTATGTTGATGGGAGAATTGCTGGAAAAGAGGTGTTGGAAGGCGAAAGAAGTCGTGGCTCAGAAACATACGGAAGTGGACTGGCATCAAGTCGGTCGAAGAACTATTCCGTTTAGCCGTGGACAAGGAGAGGTTTAAAAAACTGACTGCTGACCTCCAGTAATGGAGAGGCACACAAAGAAGAAGAAGTAATGAAATGAAATTAATACACTTTAAATGTATTGAACTTAAAATAAGTAGGGAACAAAAGGGTACAGCTCGCGGCTTTATCGCTTAGGCAGTAGGCTGACATCTATAGATCGTACTCTGGCTCTGCTCAAGACTCAAGAGTTAAAATGAGACACAAATATGTTCTCGTGTTAACTCAGTCTTGAGTCAGAGCTGAGTGAGAGGGCCATCTATAGATCTCACCATTAGAAACGATCTCTGCCAGGCAATCATGTTTTAAGCTATTGCATAGCTTTTATCGCGGGCTTTGAACTAGGACAAACAGTTTGAGCGCGGCGACCAAATCAAGAAATTCCGTAACGAAAAAAACCTAACACCGTCGTTCAGTAAGCGTTCAACATTTTAGAGGTTCACATTTAGCTCTGTTTGGCGCAGTGGGCGAGCGGCCGCTTTCTTTAGATGTCGCAGGTTCGAATCTCACTCGCGAAGTAGTGACAGTGCGTTTTTCTTGTTTGTTTGTTTTTTAATTATTTATTTGCATAATTTTTATTATGTAAAAAAAATTGCATAAATATTATAATTGCATAAGTTGATAAAAAATGCTATGCAATAGCTTTACCGCGGCAGTCCCCGAGTGCCACTTAGTTTTTTTTAGGAAAGTCAATGTTAAGCCAGTAGGTATGGGATTTCTTTAGTAGCCTAAGTACTATGTGGATGAACCTAATTAGTTAAGTATATAAAATGTACTATAAAATTGCGGTCGCTAGTTAAAGGTCTATATTATCATAAAATTTACTTTGTATTATAATAATTGGTCTTTTTAAACCTTTATTGCGCAAGAAATCTTCTTCTAACTTTACGTACGTAAAAAAAACTTGTCCTGACTGACTGACTGACTGACTGATCTATCAACGCACAGCCTAAACCACTGAAGTTAGGAATTTGAAATTTTGACAGTTGGTTCCTTTTATGGCGTAGGCCTACTACTTAGTAGGACCTACTAAGAAAGGTTTATGAAATCCCACCCCACAGGTGAGAGTTTATATGAAAGTCCGTAATTTTTCAAGTTATGTCCATGAAACTTAGTATCTGGACTTAGATTATAAAGAAAATTCAATCCCAAAAGGAGTAAAATAGGGGTTGAAAGTTTGTATGAAAGGCTGTAATTTTTAAATGTAAGTACTTATAAGTACTTGGTATTTTGTCTTTCAATAAAAAAAATTGGTTGTCTGTAAAGTCGGTTTACGGACGATTGTTTTACGTGATAATGTCATAAAGAAACATTGATGAAAAATTGCATACTTTTATGAATTGAATTGAATTATTATCACTGAATTATCATTATTTTGTAAGAAAGAAGGAGTTAATTGAAAGTTACAATTTTCTCTACTCACAAGCGAACGCTTGGGCCGGTCAGGCCTCTCTATCACTTGTTCCGCGCTTTCGCTTGCACGCACAGGCTCAGGCGGAACTTGACCCCCGCCCCCCATTTCGTCAATTTTAAGGGAAAAATAAAAAAAAAATATTGTACTCTGTTCGAAATTATCTATAAAATGATATACCGCAACCTTATGTAACGCTATAAAAATATTTTACTTCTCATTCGCTTGTACAAGAGCCCCCTCAAATAAAGATTTTTATAACTTTTTAAGCAATATTCGGCTGAAAGCCATCGGTTTACCTATTATGTTTAAAGAAGTAATTACGTTCAGTAATTGAGAAGTTATAAGGGTCTGACAGACGGATGGACGGACAAGTGCAAATTCACTCAAGTAGACTCAGAGACCTTCGCTACGCTCGGTCAATTAATATGATACAAATAATTTAATATAACAGATACACTACACCATTCGTTGTTGATGGGCAGTGTTACATTAGTGTCACAGGACAGAACACATACATGGGCAAGCGAAACGTGTTTCCTTGGTAGGTACCAATACGCGGTCAATACACTTAGGGTACGTTTATGTACACGCGACGACACAACGCCGTCGAGTGTGCATAAACGTACCCTAAGGGCGGGATTCCCAGAGATTCGGGAGTTCAAAGCCCGCCCATTCAAGTTA
Source organism: Oeneis ivallda (assembly GCA_029955525.1). NCBI lineage: Eukaryota > Metazoa > Arthropoda > Insecta > Lepidoptera > Nymphalidae > Oeneis > Oeneis ivallda. Next base: position 1,928,971 of record JARPMR010000017.1, on the reverse strand, counting down.
CTTTACAATTAACTTACCTAAAAGCGTGAACACTTTTGAATACATTGAGCCTGGGATCACGTTCTCCGCTCTCAGTCAAAGACTTATAATTTTGAGGAACCGAGAAACATAGTAATAAATCCTTTCCTGACAACCCTGTAACACAACATGCAAGAGTCAACTATGGAAATTGTATGAAACCAGGACAATGGTGACTTTAATTAAAACCTTGTGAAGGGAACATTGTAGAAGAGGACGAAGATTGAAGATCGGACAGGAACAGTGGTGTGCGCGGTGGTCTCATAAGTCACGGTGTCGTTTCTCGGCAGGGATTATTAGAAAAAGAACAAAGGCCATACTTCAGTTTACCAGAAATCGATTCGAAGCGTCTATACATGAAAAATTGTTAAAACCGTAGAGGTTCCATTAAGTACTAAAACATAATCACTGAGATTTTTCGTTTGAGGAACTCACAAATAAAAATTTAACAACTTTATATGTATTTTGAGGTTATAAAATATGTAGATAGGTATAAAGACGCAGTCGTAAGTCCTACTTCCATGTTACCTATTTTAAGTTCTAATTTGACATTGGGATGTGTTACTTAGTAGTTTATAGAACTATCTACATAGACTAACTCTTGAATTTCCGGCGAGCAATGTCATCGAGAAACGATCCAAACCAATCCAAACTCAAAGCGCCATATGAATTAGTCAGATGATGGTTCATTATTAAATAATTATTTAACCAAGACAAAAGATGTAAAACTAATTTCATATAAAAAACGAACTAAATTAAATACTTTGTTTTGTATAAATCATATTCGTAGACACCTCCTAAAACATTCAGGTACAATTCTGCCATTATTCTTTAGGATGTAGAGGGTCCTTCCCGTGTTTGGTTGAAGGCGTTGTCCTTTGTTCAAAGGGGAAAGGGGAGGAGGGAAAGGAGGGACAGTCACCTTTACGAGACCCTCGCGGCGATGGCGCGATGGCGATGTTGGCAGCGAGTAAAAGTAGCTGACCCGTCACGATGATGAAGATGAAGATTTACCTGGGTACGCAGCCACTACAAACGGGCGATGCACCAATTCACTGATATTTTCACTGAAGGGTTCACCAATTTAGGAAGTAGAGGGTCTTAATGAAATGCGTTATGCAAGACAAGGTTTAGATTAATTCATAAATGGTACACTGGTTATTAAAGAACAATTAGGATAATGTCGCGCTGTAGTGCGTCTCTTACGAGAGTGTGGAGACTGGAGAGTACCTACTGTGTGCAATATGTTAGAATCCAAGCTAATGCTTGGGTCGTAGGGTTCACAGCAGGTGCCGACTGCGGCAGCCGCGTTGCCGAGATACTCGGAAGCCGCCACAGCACCAACCTACCGCTTACCGGTGCCTAGATTTTGGGTAGGTTGCCAAAGGTCTCGATTAGAGAGAGGCCCACTGCGATTTTTAGCTGCAATTTCGAGGCGTTTTTATGGCCTCTTGCGTCTGCTGCGCGAGTTGCGTTTTCGGCGTTCCGCGAGTGAATTTGAATGCCATTAAGTATATATAAATAATTCGATTTATAATGCGGTTTGTAAGTTGTGACCAAAACAAACGATCGTTTTTCCCATTAATATGCTACTTTCGTCTACTATCTAAGAACTAAGATATCTAAATATCTAGTTTTAGAAAAAGTGACTTGGTCATATTATGTAAGGAACCCTAAAAGAGCGAGGTCCGACTCGCACTTGGCCGATTTTTTTATTATTGTTTTTATTACGCAGTTCTTATCGCCATCCCTTTTACATAGTTTGGCAATTAAGTGAAATAATAAAACCTAAAAATATGTGTCACGCGGTGAAACAACATTTTTGCTTTTTTTATGTCAAAAATAGTAGAATAAATTATTATCATTGATCAGCAGCAAAACGCGATGCAGCCGCAAAAGGCCATGAAAACGCGAAAACGCGCGTTCGCGCAGCAGCCGCAAATACGCAAAAGGTAATAAAAACGCCTCGATCGCAGCAGTTGAAAATCGCAGTGGGGCCCCTCTCTTATCACGCCCTTTTCATCTTATTCCACTATCATTTTAGACTGCATTTTCACTTAGCCATACCGGAGATCATAGTCAAGGGCTAACTTGTCATCCATGATCCATTTGTCATCGGTTAAAATCATATTAAGAAGGTTAATGTTGGACCTTGCTGTAAAGGGCTATGAAAGGTCACGACCAAAAAAATTTAGCGAAAGCCGACATAAAGCGACAAGAGTTTAAAATATTTAATTACTAGGTAATACCTGCGACTTCGTCCTCGTGGATTAAGGTTTTTAATTTCCTCGGGAACTCCTGAATTTTCCGGGATAAAATGTAGTCTATGTGTTAATCCTGGGTATGAGCTATCACTATTCCAAATTTCAGCTAAATCGGTTCATTCGTTGTGGCGTGAAAGAGGAACAAACATCCATCCATTCATCCATCCATCCATACATCCATCCATACACCCATCCTCACAAACTTTCGCATTTATATTATTAGTAGGAAGTAGGATAGTAGGAAGTAGGATTTATAATATTAGTAGGATTTTTAAGTGATCTAAGTAGAAAATTACTTAACAGTCGAGATGCATTTAAGTCATACGATGTTTTTCAATACTATCACCAGTATTATTGCATAGAGATAAATATTTTTTTATAGTACCATGTCGTAAATTCAATACAGGTTAACGATTTTTATTAAAACTAATAATACAAATGCAAAAGAAAGAAAGCTATAAACACTTACCTTTCTTACAATTTTGTTCATTGTTTCTATCATTTGAGGCGATCTCGCAACAGCTTCCAACCAAGCAGAGCACAAGTATAATAATAAATATACCAAGAAAGGTATAATCGAAATAGTCCAAATTTAGTAGATCTTTATCATTTTCTTTGACACAGTTCATGTTATAAACTCTCGCCATCAGGCCGTACTTGTTGCGGATAGTTTCGTTGAGGCATCCCTCAAGGAGCGCCCCTAGCTCCCCGTTAATATCTAAGCCTGCCCTCCTGGCGTGTGACTCGCACGTCTGTGTGACACACACGCCTCGGTCTATTCTTGAATAGTTGTAGTGTTTCAGTGTAAACTCAGAGTACTCCTGGAAATAAATAATTGAATCAGCAATTGATCGATGTCGATCGTTATGAATATGGCAGGACTCGAGTTCGATTCTCTCCACGGACAATTTTGGAAATTAAAAAGTTCCCGTCACATACCCAGTCCACTGGTGACCAGAGCTGGTTATCTTGGCCAACATTGGAGTTTTGCCATTCAGCAGACTAACGCAGCCAGCATTCTGGGCTTCACCACACTTCCTCGTACAAATAAGAAATCTCTAAAACTATATCTGGTTTCGTTAGGTGGCTTCGGCATTGCATCATCACTTATCACCGAATGAGATCTTAGTCAAGGACCAGTTAACGGTAAACGAATGAAGAATAGACGGTTGTAGATTGTGAAACAGGCCATGTTACTATCAAGCATTGGTACCTTGATGAGCGTGTACAGGTCACTGCTGCGGTCGGTGTAGAGCTCCAAGTTGGCGACGCAGTAGACGCCCCCGGGCGCCTCCATGCATCTCTCATAGTTCTCATATTACTATCAAGCACTGGTACCTGGATGAGCGTGTACAGGTCACTGCTGCGGTCGGTGTAGAGCTCCAAGTTGGCGACGCAGTAGACGCCCCCGGGCGCCTCCATGCATCTCTCATAGTTCTCATATTACTATCAAGCACTGGTACCTGGATGAGCGTGTACAGGTCACTGCTGCGGTCGGTGTAGAGCTCCAAGTTGGCGACGCAGTAGACGCCCCCGGGCGCCTCCATGCATCTCTCATAGTTCTCATATTACTATCAAGCACTGGTACCTGGATGAGCGTGTACAGGTCACTGCTGCGGTCGGTGTAGAGCTCCAAGTTGGCGACGCAGTAGACGCCCCCGGGCGCCTCCATGCATCTCTCATAGTTCTCCAGCTCGAACAGCCGCGGCAGGCGCTCGTACTCCGTCTCTGGAAGGGTGTTAAACTATAACAGAAGCACGTTTACGCCAGGGCCGTCACCGCAAGGCCCAAATTAGACAGTGCCTCGTTCATCGTTCATTTTTAGAATTTTTTTGCGAAAATGAGCCCTAAGGCCCTTTGCCCTAAGAGCGAATTTAGACGGATGGCTCACCGAAGACCTTCGAAAATGAAAACAAAAATCTCGAAAAATTAACCATAGAAAATTCACCCTTAGGGTGAATTAAGACGGTTAATTTTCGAAAATTTTCGCAGCGATGAACGATGAACGATGGACTGTCTAATTTGGGCCTAAGACGATGACGATCCGACGGAGGTGCAATATATCTTGTGTCCGCATTGCAATGGCGATGAATTTGAATTATTTATCCTATTTTTCAATTATGAGTAGGTGATGTAGTATCAACATTGCACTTACTGGTGCGAAGTTGAACAATGTGCCCCTCCCATTACCACTTCAGCTTCGCAATTCGACCATTAAGGGGAACCAGAGTCACCGACATTTCCATGTCGGTATGTGGTTCCCCTAGGGATCTCTCCTCATTTCTGATTTGACTGCATAAATATACACCGGACTTTTACGAACACGTTTTTTTAAGAATATTTAATTTATTATACTCTGTGAAAGGTCACATAAGATCACAATAAGATTAAGGAATCTTATTACCTACTTTTATTGTTCGGAAAATAATTATAGCACTTTCAACGAAATAATCAATTAAAATGGGCACCAGACTTGTTGTTGACCCCGCAATTTTATATGTATAGTTTATGTAAGGTCATCTCTGAATATCGGGTTTTTCTTACGAAAAAACTGTGCAAGTAAGGTCTTTTAAGGACTTTCACCCGCCCCGTTGCTATGCCGCATATCTTGCGTCTCCCTGCGACTCGTTTGACGTCGCTCCACCTAGTGGGGAGTCTGGTACCACTCCAGCATACTGGGACCCAATGACTATTCTTCTTCTTCTTCATCAACCGAAAGACGTCCACTGCTGGACAAAAATTCAAATTCAAAATTCAAAATTATTTATTTCACGTAGACCTGTGGCTCTTATGACAAGTCATAACTACCACCGGTTCGGAAAGCGAATTCTGCTGAGAAGAGCCTGTCAGAGCTGTCTGTCAGAGCCTTATAACTTTTGAATTACTGAACGTAATTACTTCAAATTTAGACATAATAATGTAATTGTGGAAATATTATATTTTATTCTAACAAAGTTGCATAGGTTAAATCGGCTTGGCATCCAGCTGCCCACAAGATAGTATAAAAAACTTACTACAATGTAATAGCTTCATAATAACTAGTGGTTCGCCCCGAACTGAGACCTCGCGGTAACGGTATCCCATGATTATTCATTCAATCGATACATGACGACCAAAACTGACGTTATTATTATTATGCCCGTTTTCACCAAACATACCTAAATCATCCCCTATGTAGGAGTCTCTTTACGTAGGTAGCTCCAAAACACAATCCTAAGTCCTAACATCCGTCCCAATGTCCTTTTAGGTGTCCCGTACAGGATCGTGATAAAGAAGTTGACAGTAATCATCACCTAACTTATCATAGGTAGCCCGTAAAGGTAAGGGAACGTCAGTGAAAACATTGTATTATTATGTAGGTATACTAACGAGTGAAAACGGGTTAGGGGCATCTGTACAAATCGTCATCTATCGACGAGAATAGAAAATATACAAAATGCAGCAATTAATTTGGCCCAAATTAATTGCTTAATAAATTGGGCCCAACTTAGCTTAACGTAACTTAACTTGGTAACAGCAGTCGGACGACACGAAATCGTGCCGAACCCATCAAGTTTTTATTTAAATCCTTTATAATCACATAATTTAATGAACCCGAAATCTCAAATTATTGAAGTTTGATATTTAACTAAAGAATAATTCTAATTGAATAATATGATATTATGTACCTAAATAATAGTAGTCGACGCAAAACTGTTTTTGGGATAGATCGTAGTCGTAACTCCTAGTAGTCCTAGTTCCATGGAATAGTTATGTGTGTATGGAGTGCGCCATCTATTAGCATTATTGTGAAGCTATGTGAAATTTACTGATGCTCATTAAAAATTAAATAATCTCGTTTCTTTATAATATTCATATAATTTTAGTATTTGTTGTTCAAGTACATGATACAAGTGAAGTAAGAAAATAAGTAGAACTTGAAAATATATAGAAAATTTTCCCAGAGAGCGTCTTCAAGCGAGCGTATTAAATCGCCACTTTGGAAGCCCCCCATTTCGTCAATTTTAGGAAAAAAATTAAAAAAAAATACGGTTGTACTCTGTTCCAAATTGTCTTTAAAATGATACACAGAAAATCTATGAATCGCAAAAAAAAAAAATTTCTTCGCATTCGCTTCTATGAGAGCCCCCCTGAAATGAAGATTTTTATAACTTTTTAAGCCATTTTCGGCTGGAGGCCATCGGTTTACATATTATATCTAAATTTGAAGTAATTACGTTCAGTAATTCAAAAGTTATAAGGCTCTGACAGACGGACGGACGGACGGACGGACGGACAAGTGCAAATCGCTCTAGTAAACTCAGAGACTTCGCTTCGCTCGGTCAATTAGTGCTCGCCCACGTCATAAAAGAAACCTACTGTCAAAATTTCAAGTTTCTAACTTCAGTGGTTTAGGCTGTGCGTTGATAGATCAGTCAGTCACTCAGTCAGTCAGGGCTAAGTATAGATTAAAAAAGCACTTCGTAAAAGTTTATTTAAATAAAAAAATCTATTATATTTTATGAATTATCCTAGGTACTTATTTTTTTTAGTTTGTGAGGATGGATGTATGGTTGGATGGATGTTTGTTAATCTTTAACGCCACAACGAATGAAACGATTTGGCTGAACTTGGAATGGAGATAGCTCATACCCAGGATTAAAACATAGGCTACCTTTTATACCGGGAAATTACAGAGTTCCTGCGGGAATTGAATTGTAGTACGTTTTGTGGAAATGTCATATTCTATTCTAACAAAGATGCACGGGTTAAATCAGCTTGCCATCCAGCTGCCCACAAGATAGTATAAAAACTTATTACAATGTAATAGCTGTATAATAATATTGTAAAATTATTATTTTGAAAAGAGCAACTGCTGAGTTTCAAAATCCGCTCTCCGAACCGGTGGTAGTCATGACGTATCATAAGAGCCACAGATTGTCCTACGTGAAATAAATAATTTTTTCTTTGATTTTTTTTTTTTAATTTTGAAGTCGCGGGCAAAAGCTAGTTTAATATAAAAAGCTGCTGGCAGAGGACCACTCACCATTTAATTGATATATAATTCCAAAAGTTTTTGCGAAACAAAATACAGCGAGACATGCAAATACTTTAAGTGACATTATTTTGATAACACGGTAACACGAGGGCTGGTCGAGCGAACTCTGACGCACGCAACGTGTGCAGGCTGCAGCGGAGCGGAGCAGGTTTTGTAATGCGTGAACATGCATGGAGCTGCGCACCCTGCCGTTTTTTAGGGTTCCGTACTGTAACTGAACTAAGTATCCTACGAAAATCTCTACCCTATAATTCCTATAAATCTTTCTATTTTTAAATTATGTCTTTAGCGTGGCACGTGAATCGCTAGTGGTAGAACCCTTTATAATGTTGTGATCGTATTAACCCAGGAACTTTTAGAGCGTCCGAAGTAATGAGTTCACAATGCTCAGTCGATTTATGCGAGAGTTCGAATATTAGCTTGTGATCGGTTCCCGTATTGGTTTATATTAAAGAAAGTTTAAAATCCAGTATGAATGATACCGGTTTGCTCCATTATCACGAGACTCAACACTGATGTCGAGAGACACAATTATTTCTATGGGTAAACCTCAAAAGAACCTACATCACAACTTATGCACCTCGACATTCAACATCACACATTGAACGTCTACTCTACACATCGTTGCTTCAAGTTCCTTTGAGTCCATAGGCAACGTTCAAACTTAAGATGGCATCATTTCATTGTGAAAAATAAAATGATGATCGTTGGCTCCCTGCACGCCAACGATGGTGAGCTCCTACCTTTTGTGGTACATCAAGGACCACTCAGTTGCGTCCATTAAAACAATAAATGTATTATTATAATAATTGACGCAATGAGATTGCTGCTTTAATTTCCTAAACATACATAACATATTACTTTGGGTAATTAGTATTTTTCAATAATCAGGAATGTCTACAAGTCCCTGAAATACCATCAAACCATGAGCCCCCCCCCCCCCCCCCACTGTCATCATTCACTCACACACGAATGTGCGAGGCTTTTTTAACCGTGGTTTGCTCCACAAAACTTTTTTAAAGTGGTGTGATCCACTGAAGACACTTTTTTAACCGTGGTGTGTTTCCACAAGACTTTTTATAGAGGTGAGTTCCTCTCATGTATAGTTGTTGTTTGTTGGTTGTAGGTTAATAGTTATACTGCGTGAAGTCACCACGGAGTGGTGAAGAACTCTAACAACGTTAGAGTCTAGTTCGAGGTTGGTGTCGGGCGCCTGGACCAGACAAAACCATAATGGCAAGTTTATTAGCCATAAGTAAGTTAAGTTTATTAGTTTATTAGCCATTATCTCGGCATCCAACCTACAGGTTGACACAACACTCAGCATAGAGCATCGCGATATAGATCAATTTTCATCTGAGATCGTCGTTCGCTAGCCCAAAGACAGGTTCATAAAGCACCAAGGCGCTAGAGCTCCTCATCCATTAAGCAGCTTCCAACGTCAGATTAGGTATCACTCATAATAGATTTCGTGTATCGCCCCTTGTACTTTATCAATAATAATTGATATAAAGTATGTCACTACATACCACTTCACATTTCTCATAATACCGTATGTGCATGTTTAAGTCTCTGAACATATATGCCCAATACACGAACAATGCTCTTCTTATATACAATCCGCGCGTCGACGACGCTGCGATCGTCGCTGCCTTCCCCTATAGTATATTGTTCTACAGAATAGCGTCAACGTCAAATTGAAATGATATGACATGAAAATTGAAGTTCCTAAAATTATTATTTTTATGATCTCATTGAAAGTACATCTCGTAACTTAAGTACTGTACCGATTTTGATAAAATTTAATCAACAATTTTTAGTACTATCAAACATGAAAAATTCCTTAGTACGAAGGACTAGGGTCGTTACAGTACCCAAAGAAGGCCAACGGGACCCTATTGCTAAACCTCGACCGTCCGTCAGTCCATCCGTATGACAGCGGGCTGTAACTCGTAAACCGTAATAGGTAGACAGTTGAAATTTTCACAGAGTACGTATTTATATTGCCGCTAAAACAACAAATAATAAAAATTTAATTAAATTAAAAAATAAACGGGGCTCCCATACAGGAAAAAGGAGTCGAAACACAATTTTATTTTTTTACCCCGGCATGTGGGGTGTCATTGTCTAGAGCTCATTAAGTGGAGTTCAAACAGATTTTTCATTATTTTTAAGCTTCAAAAATGATGAAATGGGGAGCCATCCAAGTTGTGACCAAAACAAACGAGCATTTTTTTCCATATAATATATTATGCTAATTTAGTACTTTCTTAGAACTAAGATATCTAAATATGTATCTAGTTTTAAAAAAGTGATTTGGTCATATGTACGGAACCCTAAAAGAGCAAGGCTCGTCTCACACTTGGCAGATTTTTTAAAAATTAATTCTTAATACCAAACATTAATACCAAAATGACCTCAGTTTGATCTCATCCACACACACACCCACACAAACTATTTGATTATTATTTAAATTTTATATTTTATATTTTTAATATTAAATGTAAAGTTTTTGCTATGTTATATTTTTTACGGGACATCCTGGCACACGTATACTTACCTAAAAGGATCCCAACGACGCATTAATATTTTTATGTAATTTTTCTTGAATAAATCATTTTCATAGTTTTTTATAGTTTGCTCCACTGATTTGATAAATAATACTATATATTATAATAGGCAATAATAATAATATTTATCTATTCCGTGGTTTGCTCCTATCTTCTACCAGGTGCGAGGCGCGAGCCTAATATAATAATAAAAATAATAGCCTTTATTAACAATCCTTCATCTTATTGCTACTTAATACTACATAGAAAATATAGTTGAAAATGTAAATATTACTTAATTACTAAGGTTAATATTAGACACCGGTTTCTTGATTGTCTTGCTTTCCAGCATAGGCCTCCCCAAGTGTTCTCCACAACGATCTATCCTTAGCTTTTCTCATCCAACACGTTCCCACTCCCTTTTTAGGGTTCCGTACCCAAAGGGTACCAACGGGACCCTATTACTAAACCTACGCTGTCCGTCCGTCCGTCTGTCAGCGGGCTGTATCTCGGTAACCGTATTACGGTAGACAGTTGAAATTTTCACAGATTGTGTATTTCTATTGCCGCTACAACAACAAATAATAAAAATTAAATTAAATTAAAAAAATTAAATAAAATATTTCCATGGGTACATGTAAATATTTTTATGTAATTTTTTTTTAACGGAACCCTAAAAGAGCGAGGCCCGACTCGCACTTGGCCGATTTTTTTTATATCATCTTCCCATCTACAATATTGTCTACCTTTACTTCTCTTTCTATATCTAGGGCACCATTCCGTCACTTTTTTGGCCCATTTTTAGGGTTCCGTACCCAAAGGGTATCAACGGGACCCTATTACTAAGCCTACGCTGTCCGTCCGTCCGTCCGTCCGTCCGTCCGTCTGTCAGCGGGCTGTATCTCGTAAACGGTAATAGGTAGACAGATGAAATTTTCACATAATATTATGTATTCCTATTGCCGCTATAACAACAAATAATAAAAATTAAATTAAATTAAAAAAATTAAATTAAAATATTTCCATGGGTACATGGAAATATTTTTATTTAATTTTTTTTAACGGAACCTTAAAAGAGCGAGGCCCGACTCGCACTTGGCCGATTTTCTATTTTACTTCTTATTAGATGTCCTGACCATTTCCATTTTAGTTGTTTTATTCGGTATTATATATCAATGATCTTCGTTTGTTTTCTAATTGTTTTTAACCGAACTTTGTCTTTTAATTTAATGTTGAGTATGCTTCTTTCCATTCTATGTTGACAAAATTCTAGTGATTGCATATTTTTCTTTGTGAAACTCCATGTTTGACATCATGTTGGTCATGCTTGGTAGAATACATGTGTTGAATATTTTCTTTTTCCTTCTATTGGTATGTCCGAGTTTTTCATGACCTCTTTTAGACTCCAGTATCTCAGTATCCAGCCTATGTTTATTCTATTTTCGATTTCTTTAGGTCTGCGCGAGCCTATACGAGGGATAAATGCTGACTTAAATCTCCGAAAAAAAGAACATATTTTGGTCTTAAGTTTTTATTGTTTCAAATCCAGGGGCACAAATTCTTAACAATAATTCGTTTTCATTTAAGTTGTTAAACTTAAAAAATTGGTTGTCAGTAAAGTCGATTTACTGACGACAGTTTTACGTGATAACGTCATAAAGAAACTTTGACGATGACTGGCGGGCGGCACAAGCCAACGCTTGGGCCGATCGTGCGCCTCTCTATCGCTTGTTCCGCGCTCTCGCTTGCACGCACAGGCAAGGAACGTGACACTTTTTCGTGCGTGCAGCCGGTGTTCATTGTTTTTGACGTTATCACGTCAAAAATACTGCTTACGTAAAAATTTACCCAAAGAGTAAAATGCTAATTTAGTTTCTTCTCCGTTTTCCCGTTGGCAGTCAGCTTGATGAGTCTCACCGCAGGCGCCTCAACCAGCAGGTGGAAGGGCACCGCCAGCGCGAACGTGACCAAGAAAATGCCGACGGACTGAAGGAACTGAAAAAAACAATTAAAAAAAGTTAAAAAAATGTAACCCGGCTGCAAAAAGTTGGATATGTATCATCCGTACCTACCTACGAACAAAATAAATATTATTTTGTTCGTAGGTAGGAGCAAGTGTACCTATGGACGCTTGTACCTGTGGACACAATCGATTACGTCGAAACTAGCAACCCTAAAATTCTAATTTGAACGCGAACTGTCAACCATAGACAAAGCTTTACGGTCGCGTTCAAATTAGAATTTTAGGGTTGCAAGTTTCGACGGAATCGATTGTGTCCACAGGTACAAGCGTCCATAGGTACAGCACTTGCCCATACATCACACATCTAGATCAAAGGTCTAGATCACACTCAAATAAGGTCTATGTTCTCTATTTTATTAACTATTTTTTTTTTAATTTCATAAATATCATGTTGGCAATAATATGACCTAAAATAAAATTGAATTTTGGATAGAAGCAGGCGTTACTTTGCGTAAGTTCATGATTAGCAAAAAAAGGTTAGAACTATTTTGCTATAATCCGCCAACAGAAAAAATCTGTATGCTCAAACATGCAGTAACAAGCTAAGCCCCGCTCACCTTCCCAAGCAAGCAAGATAGTAAAGTTCCCAAGCAAGCAATACATGATTTAACTTATATTTCGAATCCTTACCGTGTTAAAGAAAGACACCGGTACCAGCTGCGTTTTTAACGCTAACGCTAGTTCAATGAATAAATTGTGCAGCAAATACACGCAGTACGACAGTCTGCTCGGCAGCATCCAGCCGCGCCACTCCATCACCGCCTCGGACATTCCTGCAAGCAAAATCTTGATCATCTTCTTCTTCTTTATCAACCGATAGATGTCCACTACTGGACAAAGGACAAATTATAAACTATAAAATACTTGAAAAGAGGAAAATTTGCCACACTGTAGACCCTCTTATAGGTTGCCACGACATGCATCATCATTCATCAACTACTAAGACTGAGTTTCCACGGCGCGGTTCGGCGCCCGCCCCCACTGCAGTTGCAGGCCCGCGGCCTCCGTAGAATGCAGATTTGTATGGAAAATGTAGCAAATTCCAAATCGTGGTTTGCGTCCGCGGTGGGCGCGGTAACAGCGGTACCGCAACCGCTGCGGGAACGGGTGCGAACCGCGCTGTGGAAACTCAGTCTTATAGAGAAAGAGATTACAAATTAGGAGACCAAATACCTATTTCAATGAAATAAACAAATTATAAAACTTAAATTAAAAAGATTACATAATATGTGGCCAAAAAGTGTTTCAATAATTTTTTTTTAATTTTGGCAATCTATCGCCGAAATATCCCAATCTAACCTTACTAATATTATTATTGGTTGTTAACATCCTCTAGACGGGCGCAGAAATACCTAAGTTAGTTTTACAAATATCAGCTTTGAATGGCAAGAAGTTCTTAACACGACTGTGAGGTCTGGGTACTCTGAAAGAAATCCTCTCTTCCTCCTCTCCTTAATCTTAAATCCTCTGCCAAAGATAGTTTACAGTTATCATATCGGTATAATGCGATGGGCCCTCCCAATTCCCTCGATCTTCCCGATATTGCCCCATTGCGTTAGTATCGTTTTCAAACCTACCATTCCAACCATTAAGAATATGTAGAGGTTTACAACCATTGCGTTTTCAGGTGCAAGGTCACGTTTAAGTCACTGTGAGACCCAAAGTCTAGTGTTTCTAGGAACTATGTGACTCCTCATATCCTCATCAGCTTTGCGACTCGTCGAGCTATCTCTATTACTCCGGTTCTTCTGCGGTTCTCCTCATTCGTCTTTATAATATAGAGCACTCACCATTGAATTTCAATGTAACCCCCACCATCCAGAATGTCATAAGGATTCCAACAATGACTCTATTTGTTCCGGCGAATAACATTCTGATAGCGAGAGATGGGCGTTCACCGTCGTTGTAAAACAAGCTGCTACAGTATACCAAGGATATGTACATCGGTATTACACACCAGCTGATGAAGTTACCAATCTGAAAGAGTGTAAGAAACGCCATAGTAAAAACTAAAAGTACTTTACATAGATACTTTAAAAATAACTTATTAGGATTTCTTTGGTATCAATTAATTTAAATGAAAAGTGATGTATCGTCAGCTTACACTTACTATCCCGTCATTATTGTCAGCGAGATGAGGAAGTTCATTAATATGAAGAAGGAATAGAAAAGGTCCTAAAATCTCTGAACCCTATTGGACCTCTATTTTTAGAACTGATTCGAAAGACCGCTTCTTGTCCGCGTCTACCTTTTAAGTTCTATCATTTAAGTTTTTATTAATTTAAATTTTATTATACATTTCTGATTTCTGCAGGTTCAGGTATTTTTACAAAAAAATTTCATTTAGTTAATCATTAAATTTATTATTAGTTGGTATATTTATCAGGCATTTTCAGGGACCAAAAAATGATATCCACTTATAGGTTTATAAGCTTCCTTTCAGTACACCCTTGCCCATAAAACAAAAATATTAATTAGCAAGAAAAGGTTAGAATTATTTTGCTATAATCCGCCAACAGAAAAAATCTGTATGGTCAAACATGCAATTAAAAGCTAAGCACCGCTCACCTTCCCAGCCAAGCAAAAAAGCCAAGTTCCCAAGCAAGCAATGCCACCACCACTCACATGCACCACCACACAAGACTTTTACACTACTCTCGACGCACGTTTCGCCCCGACACCGGAGCATCCTCAGGAGATGTCGACTTTACAATGCTGTATTGTCTAGACAATTGCATGTTTGACCATACAGATTTTTTCTGTTGGCGGATTATAGCAAAATAATTCTAACCTTTTCTTGCTAATCATGAACTTCCGCAAAGTAACGCCTGCTTCTATCCAAAAATATTAATACCTTAAAATTGGGATATTCCACTTTGTTCTGCTGCAAGTAGTAGACCAAGTAGCCTGCGGCCAAGCCGACGATGAAACACGACAAATTGTTATGTCCTAATACGTAGAGGTTGCGGAAGTTTGCATCGTTGAGCGTTCGATAGAACCTGTAAGAGATTTATTTTATTCATAACAACAACAGACACCCCCGACATGTGAAGCTATGGGCGGACTATGAACGATATACATTTCTGAATTGTCTCTGGTCTGGTCTGGTGGGAGGCTTTCGTTGGCCGTGGCTAGTTACCACCCTACCGTCAACGACGTGCCGCCAAGCGATTTAGCGTTCCGGCACGATGGCGTGTAGAAACCGAATAGGGGTATGGGTTGAATTTTCACTGCCATACCCCTTCCAAGTTAGTCCGCTACCATCTTAGACTGCATCGTCACTTACCATCAGGTGAGATCGCAGTCAAGGACTATCTTGTCATCGAATAAAAAAAAAAATAAAAATATACCTGACATCCTGTTACCCAGATTTCAGCTCCGTCATCAGACCCTCCTCCTCGATCTTCGATCATCACCTATCTAACACTTACCCCTTGAGACCATTCTAATGAGCCCAAACACACTATATCTGTTGTAAGTTGCAGAGGAGTTGGGTATCCAGACTCAGACATCAGACTACTTGATGCTGCAGCATCAGCTCCAGGTTACCATGTCTTGGAAATGATTCGAAGTAACAGTAAACCTTTCAAATCAATCGCACCAGTGAAAGTTTGTAAGACTCTTTAATCAGGTAGGAAATGAGCTGATGATATTCGAACGCTTGAACAGATCTTCATAAATTATAGCTGAGATCCACCTCGATTACGTTAGCTTTCAAACAGAAGAAACCGCATCAAAATTGGCTCATTCGTTAGGGAGCTATGAGGGAACAGACAGATACATACGTCAAACTTATACGAGTATCACCTTCTTTTTTGTACGGTGTTTAAAAATGGAATACCAACTTACTCTTCAGAATTGGCGCTCCATCTACTTTATTCTAAGATTTTAATTGGGCAATCTAAACCCTTCAAAACTTTGCAATGGAACTCACGTCAATCGATTTAAGTAAATTGCAAGTTCCATGCATGGGTATATGTATGTAGTCGTGGTTTTTTACTATGTACCTGACTTTTGTCGAATATATAAGGATCTTTACGCCTGCTGCGGCCGCGCAGCGCGAAGTGGACCACTACGATACATACTCAGGTGTTTGAAGCAGGAACGCGTCGAGGTCCTGCCACCACACGTGCAGCGCCGGGCCGGCCATCGCCAGCAGCAGCAGCACCGCCAGCGCGGCGAGCCGGCGCCGCCTGCTGCGGCCGCGCAGCGCGAAGTGGACCACTACGATACATACTCAGGTGTTTGAAGCAGGAACGCGTCGAGGTCCTGCCACCACACGTGCAGCGCCGGGCCGGCCATCGCCAGCAGCAGCAGCACCGCCAGCGCGGCGAGCCGGCGCCGCCTGCTGCGGCCGCGCAGCGCGAAGTGGACCACTACGATACATACTCAGGTGTTTGAAGCAGGAACGCGTCGAGGTCCTGCCACCACACGTGCAGCGCCGGGCCGGCCATCGCCAGCAGCAGCAGCACCGCCAGCGCGGCGAGCCGGCGCCGCCTGCTGCGGCCGCGCAGCGCGAAGTGGACCACTACGATACATACTCAGGTGTTTGAAGCAGGAACGCGTCGAGGTCCTGCCACCACACGTGCAGCGCCGGGCCGGCCATCGCCAGCAGCAGCAGCACCGCCAGCGCGGCGAGCCGGCGCCGCCTGCTGCGGCCGCGCAGCGCGAAGTGGACCACTACGATACATACTCAGGTGTTTGAAGCAGGAACGCGTCGAGGTCCTGCCACCACACGTGCAGCGCCGGGCCGGCCATCGCCAGCAGCAGCAGCACCGCCAGCGCGGCGAGCCGGCGCCGCCTGCTGTGGCCGCGCAGCGCGAAGTGGACCACTACGATACATACTCAGGTGTTTGAAGCAGGAACGCGTCGAGGTCCTGCCACCACACGTGCAGCGCCGGGCCGGCCATCGCCAGCAGCAGCAGCACCGCCAGCGCGGCGAGCCGGCACCGCCTGCTGCGGCCGACAACGCGAAGTGGACCACTACGATACATACTCAGGTGTTTGAAGCAGGAACGCGTCGAGGTCCTGCCACCACACGTGCAGCGCCGGGCCGGCCATCGCCAGCAGCAGCAGCACCGCCAGCGCGGCGAGCCGGCACCGCCTGCTGCGGCCGACAACGCGAAGTGGACCACTACGATACATACTCAGGTGTTTGAAGCAGGAACGCGTCGAGGTCCTGCCACCACACGTGCAGCGCCGGGCCGGCCATCGCCAGCAGCAGCAGCACCGCCAGCGCGGCGAGCCGGCGCCGCCTGCTGCGGCCGCGCAGCGCGAAGTGGACCACTACGATACATACTCAGGTGTTTGAAGCAGGAACGCGTCGAGGTCCTGCCACCACACGTGCAGCGCCGGGCCGGCCATCGCCAGCAGCAGCAGCACCGCCAGCGCGGCGAGCCGGCGCCGCCTGCTGCGGCCGCGCAGCGCGAAGTGGACCACTACGATACATACTCAGGTGTTTGAAGCAGGAACGCGTCGAGGTCCTGCCACCACACGTGCAGCGCCGGGCCGGCCATCGCCAGCAGCAGCAGCACCGCCAGCGCGGCGAGCCGGCGCCGCCTGCTGTGGCCGCGCAGCGCGAAGTGGACCACTACGATACATGCTCAGGTGTTTGAAGCAGGAACGCGTCGAGGTCCTGCCACCACACGTGCAGCGCCGGGCCGGCCATCGCCAGCAGCAGCAGCACCGCCAGCGCGGCGAGCCGGCACCGCCTGCTGCGGCCGACAACGCGAAGTGGACCACTACGATACATACTCAGGTGTTTGAAGCAGGAACGCGTCGAGGTCCTGCCACCACACGTGCAGCGCCGGGCCGGCCATCGCCAGCAGCAGCAGCACCGCCAGCGCGGCGAGCCGGCACCGCCTGCTGCGGCCGACAACGCGAAGTGGACCACTACGATACATACTCAGGTGTTTGAAGCAGGAACGCGTCGAGGTCCTGCCACCACACGTGCAGCGCCGGGCCGGCCATCGCCAGCAGCAGCAGCACCGCCAGCGCGGCGAGCCGGCGCCGCCTGCTGCGGCCGCGCAGCGCGAAGTGGACCACTACGATACATACTCAGGTGTTTGAAGCAGGAACGCGTCGAGGTCCTGCCACCACACGTGCAGCGCCGGGCCGGCCATCGCCAGCAGCAGCAGCACCGCCAGCGCGGCGAGCCGGCGCCGCCTGCTGCGGCCGCGCAGCGCGAAGTGGACCACTACGATACATACTCAGGTGTTTGAAGCAGGAACGCGTCGAGGTCCTGCCACCACACGTGCAGCGCCGGGCCGGCCATCGCCAGCAGCAGCAGCACCGCCAGCGCGGTGAGCCGGCGCCGCCTGCTGCGGCCGCGCAGCGCGAAGTGGACCACTACGATACATACTCAGGTGTTTGAATCAGGAACGCGTCGAGGTCCTGCCACCACACGTGCAGCGCCGGGCCGGCCATCGCCAGCAGCAGCAGCACCGCCAGCGCGGCGAGCCGGCGCCGCCTGCTGCGGCCGCGCAGCGCGAAGTGGACCACTGCGATACATACTCAGGTGTTTGAAGCAGGAACGCGTCGAGGTCCTGCCACCACACGTGCAGCGCCGGGCCGGCCATCGCCAGCAGCAGCAGCACCGCCAGCGCGGCGAGCCGGCGCCGCCTGCTGCGGCCGCGCAGCGCGAAGTGGACCACTACGATACATACTCAGGTGTTTGAAGCAGGAACGCGTCGAGGTCCTGCCACCACACGTGCAGCGCCGGGCCGGCCATCGCCAGCAGCAGCAGCACCGCCAGCGCGGCGAGCCGGCGCCGCCTGCTGCGGCCGCGCAGCGCGAAGTGGACCACTACGATACATACTCAGGTGTTTGAAGCAGGAACGCGTCGAGGTCCTGCCACCACACGTGCAGCGCCGGGCCGGCCATCGCCAGCAGCAGCAGCACCGCCAGCGCGGCGAGCCGGCGCCGCCTGCTGCGGCCGCGCAGCGCGAAGTGGACCACTACGATACATACTCAGGTGTTTGAAGCAGGAACGCGTCGAGGTCCTGCCACCACACGTGCAGCGCCGGGCCGGCCATCGCCAGCAGCAGCAGCACCGCCAGCGCGGCGAGCCGGCGCCGCCTGCTGCGGCCGCGCAGCGCGAAGTGGACCACTACGATACATACTCAGGTGTTTGAAGCAGGAACGCGTCGAGGTCCTGCCACCACACGTGCAGCGCCGGGCCGGCCATCGCCAGCAGCAGCAGCACCGCCAGCGCGGCGAGCCGGCGCCGCCTGCTGCGGCCGCGCAGCGCGAAGTGGACCACTACGATACATACTCAGGTGTTTGAAGCAGGAACGCGTCGAGGTCCTGCCACCACACGTGCAGCGCCGGGCCGGCCATCGCCAGCAGCAGCAGCACCGCCAGCGCGGCGAGCCGGCGCCGCCTGCTGCGGCCGCGCAGCGCGAAGTGGACCACTACGATACATACTCAGGTGTTTGAAGCAGGAACGCGTCGAGGTCCTGCCACCACACGTGCAGCGCCGGGCCGGCCATCGCCAGCAGCAGCAGCACCGCCAGCGCGGCGAGCCGGCGCCGCCTGCTGCGGCCGCGCAGCGCGAAGTGGACCACTACGATACATACTCAGGTGTTTGAAGCAGGAACGCGTCGAGGTCCTGCCACCACACGTGCAGCGCCGGGCCGGCCATCGCCAGCAGCAGCAGCACCGCCAGCGCGGCGAGCCGGCGCCGCCTGCTGCGGCCGCGCAGCGCGAAGTGGACCACTACGATACATACTCAGGTGTTTGAAGCAGGAACGCGTCGAGGTCCTGCCACCACACGTGCAGCGCCGGGCCGGCCATCGCCAGCAGCAGCAGCACCGCCAGCGCGGCGAGCCGGCGCCGCCTGCTGCGGCCGCGCAGCGCGAAGTGGACCACTACGATACATACTCAGGTGTTTGAAGCAGGAACGCGTCGAGGTCCTGCCACCACACGTGCAGCGCCGGGCCGGCCATCGCCAGCAGCAGCAGCACCGCCAGCGCGGCGAGCCGGCACCGCCTGCTGCGGCCGCGCAGCGCGAAGTGGACCACTACGATACATACTCAGGTGTTTGAAGCAGGAACGCGTCGAGGTCCTGCCACCACACGTGCAGCGCCGGGCCGGCCATCGCCAGCAGCAGCAGCACCGCCAGCGCGGCGAGCCGGCGCCGCCTGCTGCGGCCGCGCAGCGCGAAGTGGACCACTACGATACATACTCAGGTGTTTGAAGCAGGAACGCGTCGAGGTCCTGCCACCACACGTGCAGCGCCGGGCCGGCCATCGCCAGCAGCAGCAGCACCGCCAGCGCGGCGAGCCGGCGCCGCCTGCTGCGGCCGCGCAGCGCGAAGTGGACCACTACGATACATACTCAGGTGTTTGAAGCAGGAACGCGTCGAGGTCCTGCCACCACACGTGCAGCGCCGGGCCGGCCATCGCCAGCAGCAGCAGCACCGCCAGCGCGGCGAGCCGGCGCCGCCTGCTGCGGCCGCGCAGCGCGAAGTGGACCACTACGATACATACTCAGGTGTTTGAAGCAGGAACGCGTCGAGGTCCTGCCACCACACGTGCAGCGCCGGGCCGGCCATCGCCAGCAGCAGCAGCACCGCCAGCGCGGCGAGCCGGCGCCGCCTGCTGCGGCCGCGCAGCGCGAAGTGGACCACTACGATACATACTCAGGTGTTTGAAGCAGGAACGCGTCGAGGTCCTGCCACCACACGTGCAGCGCCGGGCCGGCCATCGCCAGCAGCAGCAGCACCGCCAGCGCGGCGAGCCGGCGCCGCCTGCTGCGGCCGCGCAGCGCGAAGTGGACCACTACGATACATACTCAGGTGTTTGAAGCAGGAACGCGTCGAGGTCCTGCCACCACACGTGCAGCGCCGGGCCGGCCATCGCCAGCAGCAGCAGCACCGCCAGCGCGGCGAGCCGGCGCCGCCTGCTGCGGCCGCGCAGCGCGAAGTGGACCACCACGATACATACTCAGGTGTTTGAAGCAGGAACGCGTCGAGGTCCTGCCACCACACGTGCAGCGCCGGGCCGGCCATCGCCAGCAGCAGCAGCACCGCCAGCGCGGCGAGCCGGCGCCGCCTGCTGCGGCCGCGCAGCGCGAAGTGGACCACTACGATACATACTCAGGTGTTTGAAGCAGGAACGCGTCGAGGTCCTGCCACCACACGTGCAGCGCCGGGCCGGCCATCGCCAGCAGCAGCAGCACCGCCAGCGCGGCGAGCCGGCGCCGCCTGCTGCGGCCGCGCAGCGCGAAGTGGACCACCACGCCCACTATGAACAGCTGCATGTCTGCCGCGATGTACCTGATAGCATTTTTTATTGTAATAGGCACGATGATCTATTTATAAAGACTGTTGGATGATGTTTTAGAATAGAATAGAATGGAAATGTTTTTTATTCAAATAAACTTTTTTACGAGTGCTTATGCTTCTTGCTCTTCCAAAACAAGTTTTCCGAAGTATTCGCTATTTCGAAAAAAAATCTTATTTCAGCAAAAAAAGGTTCGATAGAAAAAATGGCCATTTAATTTTCAGTTTTGAAATTCACGCAAAAACCCTCGACGGCGTTATGACGTCGTTCGTGACGTCGTCATCTCTTTAATAAAATTTTTCATAAGAGTTTGTCAAAGTTTGAACATGTTGTTGAAGTTTCAAGAAGTGACGTATCGCTCTGATTGGTGGTCAATCCAATATGGCGGCTTGCTGTATTTTATAGTTTTGTTTTATCAAATCATGTATCAAAATAGAAAAATAAATACGGTTTCACAAGCTATTATTTAGCTTGCAATGTAGTGTATATGTTTAAGTCAAATCGTTGCAAGATGGATTAGAACCACTTCCCGGTTTTTTAAGCCCCTGACACAAAAAGCGTAAGATTTGTAAGCATGTAAGTATTTTTGGAACTTTCCCTCATTCTGGAAACACTGCATGCACTGAATACATAGCATAAAATGTAAACTGTATTGAAAAAGAGCAACCGCCGAGTTTCTTGCTCGTTCTTCTCGGTAGGAAGGGCAATCCATACCAGTGGTAGATCCATTTGACTAGTCGAAAGCACTTGTAAAAGTTTATTTAAATAAAAAAATTGAGTGCTTAAGACCGCACGGCAAAAGTGAAAACTTCATTGGCAATTGCAATCAATTTATATACTCTCTAATTAATCTAATCAATTTATATAATATGACAGCTCAGTCTCACTCACTCTCACATAGTAAGAGTGAGTGTGACTCTTACTATGTGAGTGTGAGTGATACAACAGAAGAGCAGCTGACTATATCTTTCTCGCTCGGGTACACTCGGCGGTCCCGAGTTCACCCGATCGAGCCTTTCACCTCAGAGCGTGACGGATCAGCCTAACATACTACCCACGTAAAAATGTGTGTGCGGTGCGCCAAAAGAAGTTTTCACTTCAAAAATATTTCTATTCTATTCTACCACGTCTGAATAGCGCATAGGTTGTCTTCGGGGATGTAGTTGTTGAAGTAGAGCACGTGCGCCCAGAAGTAGCGGCGGCACTGCGCGGCGGAGCCATCGACGATGTGGGGGCGCCACAGCGGGCCGCTGCCGAGCCGGCGCATCCAGCTCGCAGAGAAGGCGACCAGCGTCGCCGCTGAGGGGGTCAACCTGGAAACACATTGCCTCTTTATATTTGCTATTAACCTTAATCTCTACCCAAAACTACTAATCGTTGGAAACTACTTATAACCAATCTCCAGCCCCCCGATTGTCTAAAAGTTGCCGATCATTGACGGCATTAGCGTCAAAGTAAAATAAACCATAACAAGATTGAATTAGAACTCAATTTCGTGTATGCATTCTTATACGTTTAGGCATACGATACGCTCTTTATCGCTCCATGTTAAAATCGGTTGTACTGAATTGGTGACTTTAAATCGATACAGTAAAGAAATATTTTACTTTGACTCAAATGAATAAGATTTTGATCGGCAATTTTTAGGCATTGGCACCTCTGCTCTGGTCCCAACTACGCAACCTCAAGCTGAAGGGGTATAAGGAGTAAGGTTTGAACGATTGTGATTTTATTGGTGTAAAGGTTTAAAGTTGCTAGGCAACCTAGCAACCTAAATCTCGAACGTGGTAGATTGCGGTTGTCTACATTGTGTTATAATTATAATTTTGCATTACTGATATTATAAATGCGAAAGTGTGTTTGTTTGTTGGTTTGTCCTTCAATCACGTCGCAACAGAGCAACGGATTGATGCGATTTTTTGCATGGGTATAGTAATGGGTGTAGTAGTGGGTCCTCAGACCGGGAGAGCTACTTTTTATCTCGGATAATCAAAGAACTCCCGCGGGATTTTTAAAAACTAAATCCATCAGCGTCGCGGGCATCAGCTAGTACTTAATATGTTTATAAATTACCTCAACCATCTATAGAATATGATCTTCGGGATCAATTTCCATGACACAGCTTTGGTCTCTGCGGAGACCTGCATGAAGTAAGTCAGCAGCATGCCGGTCACGAAGAAGAATACTTGGATGATGTGGGTGGCACTGAATGATATCCGTATTGCTAGAGAATCATAGGCCTGTAAAAACATTATAAGGAGTTGTTTCAAATATATATGGAGCCTGGGCCAGGTCTTTGTACAGTCTTTCAAAATGTTTGAGGTCATGAAATAGTGATTATTTTTCTTTATTTCTCATTAAAAGGTCCTTTTTACGAGGTTTTGCAAAATAAATGCGCAACAACATGGCGTACAATGACACGTACTGACACAAGTCATGATGACATTTGACATAAAAATAACCACAATTGCCCGCAATTGACATTTGGTCATTATTCTATTTCCATTATTCTAAGGAAAAATATCTGTATATCTATTTCTTTCCTACTTTAGGCGAAGATACCCTCGCCGTACTTACTGAATGAGAGAACAGCATTTTCGGCGTACGCACGGAGTGGAAGTCTTGGTCGGGGCTATTTTAATCTCGTATCGCAGCGAAGGTGTAAGGGGTATCCTTTGGGACGAAGTCGCGGGCATCAGCTAGTGTAGTATATAGAGGATAAGGACACTAGATTAGATATTACAATATTAATTACCTTTTCGAAACTGTGGGGATCTGCATTATAGCCGGCTGCAATTATAAACCATGTATGTGCGTATACTGTTAAGAATGTTATTATTGTCCTGCAAAAATACGGACTTTAAAGATGGATGTTTGCATAATATAGTCGAATGCTCTTACATAGGTAAAAACTTAAAATAGTAGCTAACTAACTAACTATATACTTACTCATAATAATACTTATAATATTTAAAATGCCTGGACCGCGTATCTTAGTAATCTTCTTTGTCAACCGGTAGGCGTCCACTGTTGGACAAAGGTTTAATTTTTCCTCTTACATGGACTTCAACAGATCTCGGTCTTGCGGCACCAGAATCCAGCGGCTCTTCGAACTATGTGCACCGCCCATTTCCACTTCAGTTTCGCGCCTCGCTGAGCTATGTCGTTGACAATAGTTCTCCTACAAATCTCCTCATTTCTGATAAAAACTATGTTGGTATGATGCTAAAATAATACTCATAATAATATTTAAATTATAATGAAATATAAACCACATGACTTCTACAAGAGTATGGACCGCGTATTATTTTTAGTAGTAGTAGTGTTAGTATACTTAGGCATGTGTTTCAACGGGCGAAACGAATCGATAGTCGAGAGAAACGTGTGCCCTTGGAATACGCGGTCTACACGCACTACGTGCACGAGACGCGAATCTTCCCAGACAATGAGATGCGTGAGTTCAAAGGCCGTGCGACAAGTTTTGATTTAATTAACTTACCTAAAAGCGTGAACACTCTTGAATACATTGAGCCTAGGATCACGTTCTCCGCTCTCAGTCAAAGATTTATAATTTTGAGGAACTGAGAAACATAGTAATAAATCCTTTCCTGACAATCCTGTAATAAAACATACCATATAGTCAACTTTAGAAATATTATGAAACCAGATGACTAATGGATTATTATGAGTAAAAAAATTATCCTAAAAATAAATACTTTAGAAGTGCGAAAGAAAGAAAGCTATGAAAACTTACCTTTCTTATAATTTTGTTCATTGTTTCTATCATTTGAGGCGATCTCGCAACAGCTTCCGACCAAGCAGAGCACAAGTAAAATAATAAATATACCAAGAAAGGTATAATCGAAATAGTCCAAATTTAGTTGATCTTTATCATTTTCTTTGACACAGTTCATGTTATAAACTCTTGCCATCAGGCCGTACTTGTTGCGGATAGTTTCGTTGAGGCATCCCTCAAGGAGCGCCCCTAGCTCCCCGTTAATATCTAAGCCCGCCCTCCTGGCGTGTGACTCGCACGTCTGTGTGACACACACGCCTCGGTCTATTCTTGAATAGTTGTAGTGTTTCAGTGTAAACTCAGAGTACTCCTGGAAATAAACAATTGAATCAGCAATTGATTGATGGTGATCGTTATGAATATGGCAGGGTATGGCAACAAACTGCCCATGGAGAGAATCGAACCCGAGTAGTTCAATTCTTTCCACGGGCAGTTTTTGAATTTAAGAAAATTCCCGTCACATATATCCAGTCAACTGGTGACCAGAGCTGATTATCTTGGCCAACATTGGATTTACGCCCTTCGTTACATTTAAGCAAGCAATTAAAAAGGTAATTTTTAAAATTCTATCTGAATTAGTCAGATGGAAGGCTTCAGCTTTGCATCGTCACTTATCACCAAATGAGATCGTAGTCCAGAAAGAGGAGACAGTTGAGTAGTAGATTTTCAAGCAGGTCATATTACTATCAAGCACTGGTACCTGGATGAGCGTGTACAGGTCACTGCTGCGGTCGCTGTAGAGCTCCAAGTTGGCGACGCAGTAGACGCCCCCGGGCGCCTCCATGCATCTCTCATAGTTCTCATATTACTATCAAGCACTGGTACCTGGATGAGCGTGTACAAGTCACTGCTGCGGTCGGTGTAGAGCTCCAAGTTGGCGACGCAGTAGACGCCCCCGGGCGCCTCCATGCATCTCTCATAGTTCTCATATTACTATCAAGCACTGGTACCTGGATGAGCGTGTACAGGTCACTGCTGCGGTCGGTGTAGAGCTCCAAGTTGGCGACGCAGTAGACGCCCCCGGGCGCCTCCATGCATCTCTCATAGTTCTCATATTACTATCAAGCACTGGTACCTGGATGAGCGTGTACAAGTCACTGCTGCGGTCGGTGTAGAGCTCCAAGTTGGCGACGCAGTAGACGCCCCCGGGCGCCTCCATGCATCTCTCATAGTTCTCATATTACTATCAAGCACTGGTACCTGGATGAGCGTGTACAGGTCACTGCTGCGGTCGGTGTAGAGCTCCAAGTTGGCGACGCAGTAGACGCCCCCGGGCGCCTCCATGCATCTCTCATAGTTCTCATATTACTATCAAGCACTGGTACCTGGATGAGCGTGTACAGGTCACTGCTGCGGTCGGTGTAGAGCTCCAAGTTGGCGACGCAGTAGACGCCCCCGGGCGCCTCCATGCATCTCTCATAGTTCTCATATTACTATCAAGCACTGGTACCTGGATGAGCGTGTACAGGTCACTGCTGCGGTCGGTGTAGAGCTCCAAGTTGGCGACGCAGTAGACGCCCCCGGGCGCCTCCATGCATCTCTCATAGTTCTCCAGCTCAAATAGCCGCGGCAGGCGCTCGTACTCCGACTCTGAAAGGGTGATAAACTATATTAGAAGCACGTTTACGCCAGCAGGGCCGCGCCGCCCCTGTGTGCGAAGTGTGCGGCGCACACAGGCGCCAAGACAAAAGAGGCGCCGCCATCGAAATTATTTTGGTTACACTTACACAACAACATATTCTTTGTAGTGGAGTATCGATAAGTAAGTAGGTACAATAGGCGCAACGCCTTGTACCTAAATAACAAAACATAATTATAATGCGCTAATTGTACAAGTCTTCCAAGATAATATTCAGGTGTGTGGTTTAATTTTACGCTTAGGGTTCTAGTTTACATTAGTTACGAGCTCAGCGTTAAAATCAAAAGAACCGCCGTGAGTTTGTTTGAATGAATTATGAACGCAACCCGATGCGATGCGTGCGACGCAAGCGGGGTCGGGTCACGGGGATTCCCCGACTTTAAGGAACGAGAGTGCCAAAACAATTGAAATTGAACAATCAGTCAATCGAAAGTGTGTGCAAGGTGCGCATTGATTTTTTGTAATAAGATTAAGTTCTAGCTTTAAAAACAATATATAGTTTGTGTGTTAGTGATTGTTTTAACGTGTTTTCACGATGAGTACTAAAGATAAAAAAAAGAAATTATCTGGTTACCAGAATTTAATAAGGAAAAGAAAACAAGAAGAAGAGCGTGATAAAAATAAAACTAAAATAAGTAAATATTTTACGGCTCTACCATCCACTTCCAAAGAATCTTTAGAGACAGAAACCAGTCATTTTATCGATGAAGGTGTTATAAAATCTGATTCAAAAACGCTTCAGGTACGTGCTTTTTATGTAATTTTCTATACAAATAAATACAACTTTAGTCTGTTTGTAATGTCAAAAAAAAACAACATTTTCTTTTTTAATTTCTGTCTGTCTTTTTCTTAATCTTCGAAACGCCTGCACCGATTTTGATGTGGCCATCGATGTAATGTGGCGGATAGATGACGTGACTGTTTTATTTTATACAAGTAATCGCTGCCGGAGGTCATGGGTTCGATTCCCACAAGGTGCTTTGAAAAAACCTTTGTGTTTATGTATATACCTACAATATGTATTTATTTGCAGAAAAAAAGGAAATTAGCAGTATGTCTAATTAAAATTTAAAATGCTATACTATAAACTGCACTTTTGCACGTCAGTCGTCTAGTACCCATATTACAAGCCCAGCTCTAATTGAGTTTGATTGTTGAGAAATATTCATTTAGTTATTTATTTTATCATACATAATTATTCATAGATAGATAAATCAGTTTATTCAGATAGATAGGTACTCATATTGTCTGTCTTTAATTTAAGATGATGCCGCCGAAGTTACGTCCGTGCCTCTGCCTGATACACCATCGTCATCGCCAAGACAATTATCGTCACCAGTACCAACTTTTTCCAAAGATGACCCTGGACTCTGGCCAGAAGTTTTCAATGCTACTTTGATCCAGTATTTAATAGAAAATCCGATTAAACAAATTAAACAGTATAATTTTCCGCGTGACTCTTCGGGGCGAAAATTTTCCGAGTATTATTATGAAAGGCATTTAGGAAACGGTGAAAAGTATCACAGAGAGTGGCTGCTGTATTCAGTGTCCAAAAATGCCGTTTATTGCTTCTGTTGCAAGCTATTTGAATCAAAACATAAAAATAAATTCTGCGAGGGAATTAGTGATTGACAACATCTAGCTTTGTATTGCAGCAGACATGATACTCATTTCAATAATTATAAAAAATGGACAGATATATGTCACGCTCTTAAAAATAAAAACACTATTGATAGTATTCAACAAAAACTTTTAGAGGTTGAAAAGCAGCGCTGGTACGATGTAATCAAAAGAATAATATATGTGGTCCAATTTCTAAGTACACAAAATATGGCTTTTCGTGGCCAAAGCCAAAAATTATACGACCGTAACAATGGTAATTTTTTAAAATGTATTGAAATGTTAGGAAAATTTGATCTTTCAATGACTGATCATATACGACGCGTAACGAATGATTCGGATTTCAAAAATATGCCGACTTATCTTGGAGATAAGATCCAAAATGAAATAATTTACATACTCGGTAACCAAATTCAACATTTTATTTTAAATTTATGTCAAAGTAACAAATATTTTTCAATAATACTGGATTGTACACCTGACGTTTCACATGTAGAGCAAATTAGTATTATAATAAGATTTGTCTATTTTAACACAGAAAATAGAAAGTTGGAAATAAGGGAGCATTTCCTAGCTTTCTGTCCAATTATCGATACAACTGGCGCTGGATTAACGTCATTTATAGTAGAAAAACTAGCCGAAATTAATTTGGACATAAAGAACTTAAGGGGACAGGGCTATGATAATGGATCAAATATGCGCGGTAAGAATAATGGTCTTCAAAAAAGATTGCTGGATCTAAATCCCCGCGCTTTCTATGTGCCGGGCGCTAGCCATAGTTTAAATTTAATAGTAAACGACGCTGCCAATCTCAATCATCATACGACTGGATTTTTTAGTATTGTGCAAGAATTATATAAATATTTTTCGTCCTCTACCAAAAGATGGGATATATTAAAAAAATATGTCATAAATCTGACCTTAAAACCATTGTCTGAAACAAGATGGTCAAGCAGAATAGATGCTATCAAACCGCTGTTTACAAATTTAGCAGAAATTTATGATGCCTTATATGAAATATCAAATGTATATCATATGATCAGAAGGCAAAATATGACGCTAAATGTCTAGCAGAAAAAATATGCTCCTTTTCATTCATTTGTTCACGAAATATATGGCATAATATGATATTGACTAAAGTAAATTTTGTGAGCAAAATTCTGCAGTCCATCGATATGAATATGCAAATTGCTTTAGATGCTTTAACGGAATTAAAGAAGTTTTTGATAAAAATTAGAACCGACGCAAATTTTGAGGAAATTGTAAATGATGCCATGAAAATTGCCGAAAAATTAGATGTCGAGGCTGAATTTGAAACTTCCAGATCCAGACCCCTAAGACGTCGTAAGACTCCAAAGAGTTTTGATTATGAACACGAAGACCATACTATAAATGATCCGAAAACTGCCTTTAAAATTAATGTATTTTTTTATATATTGGATCAAGCTTTATCCTCCGTAGACGAAAGATTTAATTTATTGAATAATCAAAATAACGTGTTTAATTTTTTATTTAAACTAAGTGATGACCAAGATCAAAGTCGATTAAGAAGTAGCTGTCATCGTTTGCAGGAAAAACTTTCTGCAAATGATTCATTGGATATTAACACCGATGATTTGTGTGAAGAAATTGTATCGTGTCAGTCTTTTTTCAAAAAATTAAATAATGATGTGGTGAAAATTCTCGAATTTATATATTTAAACAATTTGACAGCTGTTTGCCCTAACATCACCATAGCATTACGAATTTTGCTAACTATGCCAGTTACCGTAGCAAGCGCGGAAAGGTCCTTTTCTAAATTAAAACTTATAAAAAATTACCTGCGCTCAACAATGAGCCAGGAAAGATTAACAAATTTAGCAACAATATCCATAGAGGAGGCCATATTAGACCATATAGTTATAGACATACACGAGATTATTAAGGATTTCGCAAACAGAAAAGCGAGAAGAGTGGAAATAATATAAATAATATAATTTAAGTATGTTTATATTCTTGCATATTTTAGACTCTTGTTGTTTTTTTTAAAATAACATGTATATAGTTAAATATTTAAATCAGTATTATTAGAAAAGTCAGCTATTTTGTTATTAATATCTAAGTATACAATTAGATATAACATCATAAATAAAGTATGTAAAAATTTAATTCGTGTTTTATTTTTCGCAGTAATTGGCAAGCGGAAGCGAACTGGTTTTACCTATTTATGAAAATATTATCTAAGTATATAAAACTGGAGAACATTTATTTCGGTCAAAATAAAAAAAAAATAAAAAAAACATAAGTTGAAACATGAAGATTCGTGAAAAAAAGAGGCGCTTCATAGGTTTCGCACACAGGCGCTGTGGGGGGTCGGCGCGGCCCTGTACGCCAGGACCGTCACGGTAAGGCGATGACGATCCGACGGAGGTGACATAAATCTGAATGAATGATGAATTTGAATTATTTATTCTATTTTAGGGTTCCGTACCTCAAAAGGTAAAAAAGGAGCCCTTATAAGATCACTCTCTTGTCCGTCTGTCTGTCTGTCCACCGATTTTCTCATAAACCTAGCAAGTTGAAATTTATACCAGTTACTGAGGGCTATAGTCCCTATTCGATGTATAGAAATCAAGTTCCTGAGTAAACACGACAAAAAGATATGGGCAAGATTTTCGCGAAAACTTGTAAGTACCAAAATTTACCTTAATTTTCAACTTTTTTTATTTTTCGGAATTTTCCGTTTACTTGTGCTGTAAGACCTTGGTTTTCACCAAAATTGACAATTCTAGATCAACCGGAAGTACCCTATAGGTTTTAGGTCGAAAACATATAGGGTAGGGTAGGGTAGTTCCCGTTGACCCTGAAGCCTGGTGGGTCAACTATATAATGGGTTGAAATGTTTGAAAAGTTTTAAATAAAAAATTTAATTTTTAAAAAACAAGCTTTTAGTACCTGGCTACATCATCAGACTCTGGATATTATTTACGGCTCGACTACTTGTCAAGAAGAATCAAACGACCCCAAAGTCGATGGGGTTACGTCGTTTTGTTACAGAATTCCGATACTCATCTTCAAGCTCCATCATCAGATCAGCTTTAGTCACAATAATATTGCATCGTCATCCGATTTTGCAAAATTTCAGCTCAATCGGAAACCGTGGGAAGTGAAAAAGTGGGAAGGAAAGTGACTCATCTTGCAAGATTTGACCTAAACATATTTTTTGAACATACCTACTTTGCAAGTTGCAAGTTAAATAAAAGCTTTAAAAAGCTTGAGTGACTTACCATTTAAGCGATATATAATTCCAAAGCTTTTTCCACAACAAAATGTTATTACAAATATTAAAATATTAAAATTCATCATTTATTGCTCTAATTTATTGACAACAATTCCAACGTGTAGTCTATTTCTAACTGAGTGTTAAAAGTTGTCAGGAAAACCCACAATTTATTCTACAGAATTTGTAAAAAAATCTTTTAATTGCTAATTTAATTATAATAGGAAACCTGTTTTGAGCCTCCAGAGTCTGAGGTCTCTAGCAGACCACTGCGTCGCAGCGAAATAGAAAGAGCGAAACCACTGGTAACGCCATAACTTGCTCGTAATCGTATGACATTCGAAACTGAAGCTAAATTAGGCATTTTCTACGCAGACCTTTTATTATGAGTGTATAGGTATCAGCTGTTACCAGGGCTTGTAAACTGGAAAAAAAAATTCAAACGAGTTTCGGTAACCTCTATAATACTAGATGATGCCCGCGACTTCGTCCGTGTGGATTAAGGTTTTTAATTCCCGCGGGAACTTTGTAATTTTCCGGGATAAAATGTAGCCCTTGTGTTAATCCTGGGTATGAGCAATGTCCATTCCAAATTTCAGCCAAATCGGTTCATTGGTTGTGGCGTTCAAATGCCACTACAAAGTATAAAATAATTTTAGTTTTTACACGTATGTTGAAGTCGGGCTAGCGTCTCGCATCTGTTTCATAGTTTCTCTTTAGGCCCGATTTCTACACACGTGTACAAACTAAAATAATATTGTAGTGGCGTCTGAAGTAGGTTCTTTATATTAAAAAAAATTATCTAATTCGATTTCGAAATTCTTGAAGCTGGTTTTCATGGTAGGCTTCGATTCCAACCAATACAAGCCCTGCTGTTTATGACGTGGGATATGTACTTTTAGCTTTTATCACGTATAGCGTTATTAAACGGGGAGATGCAACAGGTTTCTGAGTGGATACATCATTGGAATCTCGTAGAAAAGATACTCCTATAGTCTTTCTGCATTAAAACAGGCAGTTTCGCTTCAGCCTTCCTTTCGCCTGTCATACAGCAGTCAAAGTTCCTACAATTCATGGCGGAACTTCAACGGTTTCGCTTCTACAATTTCGTGGCAGTGTGCCATAGGCCTTAGTGCCCTTATAGTTATTATAAATTACATTTTATTCAACCATTCATAGTTAATCACGAACAAGCTTCATTTGTTCTCAAATAAGCGGATTTGTTGGAAACAAAATTTGAAGAGGCATCATCGTCCTAATCATCTATCTTCTATAATATAATATTTTTTTTATATTCTGTATGTATGTTCACTGTTCAGGCATCACGCGAAAACTACTGAACGGATTTAAATGAAATTTGGTATGGATATTCCGGGTCAATATATAGGATAGTTTTTATCCTGATAAACAATAGGTAAGGTTCCTCCAGGATAGGAGATGATAATTTTTGTACCTACACATAAAATCTCACAAAGAAAAATAAAATTATAACAGTGACAATTAAAAATAAAATTTTGAATTATTTCACTACTGTCAAAAATACGTAGTCATAATTCATAATTCCTAGTTCCATGTCACTTAATATGTCCCACATGTCCACAGATTAATGATTATGTATACCAGCACATGTCTGTCAATTTTACTACAAAACACGATATTATTTCGTAAAAAAATTCCACCAACTCAAAGCACCAGTGCGGAGAAGAGCTGAATAAAATGTGTCCATGATGTATGCTCTCCTGCTTCATAGCGTCACTCCTTCATAGGTCAGCCTGACGATACCAAGAATTTTCCTGAATTTTCCTGTTTTGCGTAGGAGGTTCATCATCATCATCATTAGCAACCCATCAACGGCTCACTACTGAGCGCAGGTCTCCTCTCAGAGAAGGGTTATAGGCCATAGTCCACCACGCTGCCCAATGCGAATTGGCGGGCTTCACACACCTTCGAGAGCATTATGAAGAACTCTCAGGTGTGCAGGTTTCCTCACGATGTTTTCCTTCACCGTTGAAGCAAGTGATATTTAATTGCTTAAACGCACTTGACTCTGAAAGGTCAGAGGTGCGTACCCGGGATCGAACCTGCGACCCCCCGAATAGGAGACCACAGTCCTAACCACGAGGCTATCACTGCTTATCGGAGGAAGTTACCATTATGAATTTGCTTGCGTGATGTTTGCGTGTTCTTCGGAGGAGCATATCTCGGATTACCCTATTATATATAATAGGGTAATCGATACAGTGATTGGCCGTTTAAGGTGAACATTGACTTTAAACATTTATTCCTTCGAATTAAGGCTCAAAGCCGAATAACATTTGTTCTCAAATTGTTGAGTATGAATCTGAGAATCCAAATAAGGCACAAGTGTGATCGTGTTGCATCTGTTTATTAACTTTAACGGAACAAACTTAAAAATGAAGCCAAAAGTACAATCATTGGCCTTTGAGCATAGCGAATGCCATAGCAAAAGTATAATGATTACCATGTTAATCATTATACCTTTGTATATATTAGCACTGCTAATCTATATAATGTGTTATGCCAATCACTAGTGAAATTTATTAGAATCACACTAAAATATGCGATAGTGATGTGCAGGTATAGGATATTTTGTATCTATTAAGCCCTAAGTCGATAAATTAGTAGGTAGGTACAATAAAAAAATAACTTAAAGGTAATGATATAAAATATATTTCGTAACTAAGTAGGTATGATGTTACTAAGAGGTACTTATCCGCATTATAAACATTCTGGTTTTAATAAGGCAATCTTAACTTATTACAATCGGTAAGTAGGTTCACAATACGTAACATAATATAGCAGAGAGCTGAAGGTATCACTTGTCTTGAAAATAAACAAATATAATTCTTTCATAAAATTAAATTCTTAAAAAAACAAAAAATCTTTTCTTAAAAATAAATTGCCATGCAAAATTAAACATATTTTTTTCAAAAGTTATTATTACATTATAGCTTATCGGATCGTATCCGACGTCTGCGTTAATGAAGTTGCAGTAAAATCGCAAGTAACCAACATATCCGTAATAATATTATAAATACGAAGTGTTTTTTGTTGGTTTGTCCTTAAATCACGCTGCAACAAAGCTACGGAACATCATGATTTTTTACATGGTATAGTTGAGGTCCTCGAAAGTGACATAGGCTACTATGCATCTTCTTCTTTATCAACCGATAGACGTCCACTGCTGGACAAAGGTCTTTTGCATGGACTTCCACAGGCCTCGGTCTTGCGCCGCCTGAATCCAGCGGCTCCCTGCGACTCGTTTGATGTCGTCGGTCCACCTGGTGGGGGGTCTGCCAACACTGCGCTTCCCGGTGCGGGGTCGCCACTCCAGCACCTTGGGACCCCAACGACCATCAGCTCTTCGAACTATGTGCCCCGCCCATTTCCACTTCAGTATCGCGACTCGCTTAGCTATGTCGGTGACTCTGGTTCTCCTACGGATCTCCTCATTTCTGATTCGATCCCGCAGGGACACTCCGAGCATAGCTCTCTCCATCGCCCGCTGAGCGGTCCTGAGCCTACATATGAGGCCCTTAGTTAGCGACCATGTCTCGGATCCGTAAGTCATCACTGGCAACACGCACTGTTCGAAGACTTTAGTCTTCAGGCACTGAGGAATTTTGGACGAGAAGACATCTCGGAGCTTCCCGAACGCTGCCCAGCCGAGTTGGATTCGGTGGTTGATCTCTTTCTCGAAATTGGACCTACCTAGCTGGACTCTGTGTCCCAGGTAAATAATACTCGTCGACAATTTCGAGTGCAGAGTTCTCAACAATTACTGGGTGGAGCGGTGCATGAGCATTGGACATGATTTTCGTCTTGCATATATCTCGGAAAATCAAAGAGCTCCCGCGGGATTTTCAAAACAAAATCCACGCGAATGAAGTCGCGGAAATAAACTAGGTATTTATTATATAACAAAAAGGATTACTTTTGTATCATAAATTCCCAAATTCTACTTCAAAACTATTACCGAGATAATCCGATATAGGTAGATATTATTATAAATCTTGGAAATGGTTTATCTGAATATAAAAATTTCAGCGTGACTTGAAGTTACGAAGTACCTAGCTATTATTTCATCTGTGTTTGACAGATAAACGAACATACATCAATACCTTTCGCATTTTTAATATTGATATGGTAGGAGAACATTACTTGTCAACCTGTTTGACAAGTCAAAACTTGACATGGCTTGTTTGGTCATTAGTCATTAGTTAGTTTAGCCTTAAAAATAATAAACAGACTTGCATTTAGGTAGGTTTACTAATTGTTCAGAAGCAGTGATAGCCTAGTGGTTAGGACTGTGGTCTCCTATTCGGGGGGTCGCAGGTTCGATCCCGGGTACGCACCTCTGACTTTTCGGAGTCAAGTGCGTTTAAGCAATTAAATATCACTTGCTTCAACGGTGAAGGAAAACATCGTGAGGAAACCTGCACATCTGAGAGTTCTTCATAATGTTCTCGAAGATGTGTGAAGTCCGCCAATTCGCATTGGGCCAGCGTGGTGGACTATGGCCTATAACCCTTCTCTGAAAGGAGACCTGCACTCAGTAGTGAGCCGTTGATGGGTTGTTAATGATGATAAATTTTTCAGTATCGACTTTGGTCCATCACTACGAATTTTTGATTGTTTTGTACAAGAATTGGCATACTTAAAAGAATAACGATTAGCACGGCCAAAAACGTAATTGGCACTCATGCTAATCAACTCATCTTCTATACAAGCGGATGGTACTAACTTTGACCTACACTTTTTTACGTTGGTTTGAGTCTTTTTCATCAATTAAGGCATGTAAACCTAAATTGAATCATAAATAACTTAGAGGAAGGCTTATCTTCCAATTTGAATGCAAAAAAAGTAGGTAAATTACAATTTTAAAATGCCTGATTCTTATGATTTTCGTAATAATCTAGACCTTCACTGTCCTCGTCACAAAACTATTTTTTTTCAAGGGTTACTCATTCATTATTTTAAAAACTGACAGTTTTATCTAGGAGTGATGTCAACGTAGAAAAATTCAAATATTTTTTTATACCTTTTGCGCAAATAAAACTGATAATAAACCAATTTTAAAGTCGAAAGGCCAATGATTGAGGGGTGGCCAAGATTACTACGGCTTACCCTATCATCAAGTAATCATCAAATTACTGGGTAAGTAAAAGACTTGCTGTTGTAAAGATACTTGGATTCTATTAAAACATTTTTATAAACTGTGTTATAAACGAATACAAACTTATGAAATAATATTATGTACAGGGATCAAATCTATATAATACTAGCTGACCCGGCGAACTTCGTACCGCCAACTTATCTATATAAATAAAACAAATAAACTATTCTTATCAAAAAAAAAACTATCCTATCTTTCAAGTTGGTCCAAATTACAGATAGTTACGAAATTTGATCTAAATCAGTTAAGTAGTTTAGGAGTCCATCGCGGACAAACAACGTGACACGTAATTTATAGTATATTATATTAAGATAAGACTAGCTGACCCAGCGAACTACATAGCGCCAACAAAAATATTTAGTGGTTGGTCACCCTTATCATTTAGGGGTATGAAAAATAGATGTTTCTCCTACCCGATATGCACACAAAATTTCATAAAAATCGGTCCAACCGTTTCGGAGGAGTAAGGTAACTAACATTGTGACACGAGAATTTTATATATTAGATAATAAAACTGTAACTGGACGAATTCTGTACATTAAAAATATTCTGAAAATTTTAATTGGAGGACGCTTTATTATCGATGGCAGTACCTACCCAGTACTGCCCACAGAATAGAACTGTGGATATTGAGGAATTGTTGATTGTGAACTTCTATAGGTACCAATAGTATGGACTAATACTTATTGGTGTAGTGTGGCCGTAAAAAGGCCCAGCTCCTCAATCCTGTGCTGCTGGGTTCTGTTCATCTAAACTATCGGGATTTAGAGACTGTGGGTAGTTAATTGGAACGTAAGTTCCTTATCGCGCGGTGCGGAAGGGGGCTAGACGGAAAAAATTAAGAAACCGACACTCGACACATTTTTGAAACCAACACTTTTTTGTTGAATGTGAATTTTGCATTGTATTCGGTATTTTCGCGGTACAACATTGGGTCTCCGTAGCCTAGTGGCTTCGGCAGTCGCTCAACAGTTACAAGTCGATGGTTCGTATCCCAGCTCGACAGACTGAATTTTCTATTTTCAATTTTATTTTAAATAATTTCTACATGTGGAATTTTCTCTAATTTTTTATAACTTATGTTATATTAGTGCCGGAGCCACTAGGCTACGGAGACCCAATGTTGTACCGCGAAAATACCGAACACAATGTAATCGAAAGGAACTACGTTCCATCCGGGTGTCCCTTGACACCTCTCAAGTTTTTAATTGATATTGTAGGTGCCAAATATATATATACTATAACATTGAACTCCAGGCTCCAGCTGTTTGTAACGTTGAGTTTGTTTTGTACCTTGTCCGTGCGAAGCCGGGGCGGGTCCACTAGTAATATAATAAAACTGTAACTGGATGATTCTGCAAATACGAGGACGATCTAGTAATATACCTATGTATAACTATCTGACTAGACTAATCTAGTGAAATGATTAAAAGTATAAATTTTCTTTGATTTGTTTAAGTAAGATAGCTATCAACCGCTTCCGTAAAACTATAATGCAGAAAAGGATGGTACGGCAGTGTTGCTTCGCACTCGACTTGGCGGGGGCACTGCCGTGCTCCCAGAAATGCCGGTACTCATATAGCTAAACCTCTAGGATTATAGTTCTATCACGGCTTCAATTATTATCTTACTGCGACAAATAATATATTACATTTTCTAGGTTATTATAAAAAATAACCATGAAGACTGTGGTGGGTGCTACGCTCCGCTGTGCGCCCGCCACGTTGTTGGTTAGAATAGAATAGAATAGAAATAGAATATTTTTTTTATTTAAATAAAATTTTTACAAGTGCATTTGAATCGTCAAGGAGTCTACCACGGGCCGGAATGCCCTTCCTGCCGAGAAGAACCAGCAAGAAACTCGGCGGTTGCTCTTTTCAAAACAAGTTAATAATACAATATATATATTTTTTTATTTAAATAAACTTTTTACAAGTGCTTTTGAATCGTCGATGAGTCTACCACTGGTTCGGAATGCCCTTCCTGCCGAGAAGAACCAGCAAGAAACTCGGCGGTTGCTCTTTTCAAAACAAGTTAATAATACAATATATATTTTTTTTTATTTAAATAAACTTTTACAAGTGCTTTTGAATAGTCGATGAATCTACCACTGGTTCGGAATGCCCTTCCTGCCGAGAAGAACCAGCAAGAAACTCGGCGGTTGCTCTTTTCAAAACAAGTTAATAATACAATATATATATATTTTTTTATTTAAATAAACTTTTTACAAGTGCTTTTGAATAGTCGATGAATCTACCACTGGTTCGGAATGCCCTTCCTGCCGAGAAGAACCAGCAAGAAACTCGGCGGTTGCTCTTTTCAAAACAAGTTAATAATACAATATATATATTTTTTTATTTAAATAAACTTTTTACAAGTGCTTTTGAATCGTCGATGAGTCTACCACTGGTTCGGAATGCTCTTCCTGCCGAGAAGAACCAGCAAGAAACTCGGCGGTTGCTCTTTTCAAAACAAGTTTACAATACAATTAATACTGTGCTATGTATGCAGTGTTTCCAAAATGAGGGAAGTTCCAAAAATGCATACCTGCTAACAACGCAATATACCCCAAGATAGGCAGACATAAAGTAGCCTCATTCCCGCCGGTGGCACCCGTTCACGAGCATGACGCATGACCCAGCCGTTGCTTCGCTCAACCATATTTGAGAGAACGCAGCAGACGTTAGGTTAGAAGCGCAGCTCCCGCCTAAGCATGTTAAATTGCCGAGTGTAGGTACATCTACGAACTTATAGGTCTACGCGAGGTCACAATTAGTTCCGGGCGAACCACTAGTTATCATAAAATAAAATAAAATTGATCATTAAGTTTTTATTGTTTCAAGTTTGAGGTAGGTACAAATTAAATTCGTTCTTAAACTTCAAAATTAAGTACGGTAAAGTTAATAACTTAAGGTGGAAGACACAGTTTTGCCCGCGAAATTCAAATTTAATTTGGTTGTTCGCAATTTGTAAACTAATACGACAAAGTAGGTTTATGGCATTCTAATTGCGACAATGGCAGTATAATCTTCACAGGTTTATATAAAAATCTTTACTTGAAAGGGTCAAGTTTAAGAAATTAATCAAAATATCGACCAATTTGTGAATAACTCACGTCCAACTCAGTATTTTGATTAATTTCTTAAAATGGTCACTTTCAAGTAAAGATTTTTATGTAAACCTGTGAAGATGATAATTCTACTGGCGCAATTAGAATGCCATTAGCCTAGTTTGTCGTATTAGTTTACAAATTGCGTAACTTAAAGGGGAGTAAGTACTCTAGTTTAACTTCTTTTCTGTTTTCCCTTTGGTAGTCAGCTTGAGGATTCTCACCGCGGGCGCCTCAACCAGCAGGTGGAAGGGCACCGCCAGCGCGAACGTGACCACGAACACTCCGACGGACAGAAGGAACTGGAAATAAAACAAATAATTCATTACTATTAAATTTCAGCACCTTTATATGTCAAGTGAGCACAGTTTTGAACCCAGAACCTGATGATGAAGAGGATACTGAAATTATTCTGTCTTCAGAGGATACCACATTGCTATCCACGCATAAAAAAGAGCTGGAAGCTCTCCAACGCGTGGACGCCCCATACATAGTGCCCGCATACAGTCCAGAGTTGACACCTCTCCTCGGGCCGAGCGTCTAATAAAGGCAATCACACACTATCTCAGAACAGAACATCATTCTCAGCAATCATCTTCTCTCAATGATAATAATTATCCACAAAGGAGGTACATTGTAATCTTTACATAACAAGCATGGAACCCAACATTTCCATGTCTAACTAGACAAACCCGGCTAACTACTCTAGCCAAGGCGCAGCCTCCACCATCCCCGTAGCTGCCCAAGACTCCACCTCAGAAGACCCTAAGCAAATCTCCTGTCTAACTCGCTCATGGCTCATCTTAAGGCAAAGAGATACTATCACCAATTAACCAATTCACAAACAGTCATTCCACTACGCCTAATCAATCTTTCTGCAGCATCACCAATTATACAATCAATCACTCTAGATTCCAAATGCATTGCAACCACAATAAAATAGCACCGCACCAACGCCATGACCAAATGCCTACGAACATGTCAGCGAACCTAGCAACTACTGCATAGCCAGTAACACTTCAACAATAATCGCATAATTACTCTACACTATCACAATCACTAATCGTAAACCCTTTATTCCTAAATCCGACAAATTAATGACAAAACTGCTAAAAACCACGCCAGCCTCCATATTATGTAACCCAATTCTGATTCATCGACCATAGATCATACTAGAATAATCTAAATTCTACCACAGACTACAAACATTAGGGAATGCGACTTGATACAAACCATCCACAGATCAATCGATAACACATGGAACTAGGAATTACGACTACGTTAACAGATTGCACCTGACCAATATCCTACATATATATATATTATTAGGTCTTTACCTATGAAATTGCCTTTCTTCAGTACTGGTCATTTCAAATAAAAAAAAGTTTGTAATGGCTCTGTATTCTAAATTCAAATTAATTTTGTTTTAAAACCTTGACATTCTT
Source organism: Oeneis ivallda (assembly GCA_029955525.1). Lineage (NCBI taxonomy): Eukaryota > Metazoa > Arthropoda > Insecta > Lepidoptera > Nymphalidae > Oeneis > Oeneis ivallda. The sequence goes on along the minus strand of JARPMR010000017.1, from coordinate 1,887,730 downwards.
TGTACAAACTCAGTCTTTTGTTTTTTGATTAGCGTTGTATTTTCATTACATTTGAACATTTTTCGTCATAATGGATACTTAAAAAAATTCGTGTAATTATGGAAAATGAGTTCCGTCGTGGCACCAACGCGACACAAACGGCCCGTAACATCAAAAACGTTTACGGAGAACTGTACAAACGATCGCACAACCCGTTATTGTTTTTCCCGGTTCCGTTCTGGAAATTTTGACTTGAAAAATGAAGCTCCTGGTCGTCCGGAGACTTTGGTTAACAATAATGAATTAAAGGCGATTGTGGAAGCTGACGAAACTCAATCTACAGCTGAGCTAGCAGCAGCTTTTGATGTAAGCATCAAAACAATATTGATCAATTTGCGACAAATTGGCAAGATAAAAAAGCTTGATAGATGGGTGCCCCACGACCTTAACGATCGCCAGCGCAACGTACGCGTCGAGACCTGCCTTGCGCTGCTCAACAGGCAAAGAAATGAAGGAATTTTGAAACGAATTGTTACGTGCGACGAAAAATGGAATCTGTTCGACAATCGAAAGCGCTCAGCAAGTTGGTTAGACCCTGGTTCAGCACCAAAGCAATGCCCTAAACCAAAAATGACCCCTAAAAAGGTGATGGTCACTGTTTGGTGGTCTAGTGCGGGTGTGATTCACCACAGCTTTTTACAAAACGGCAGAAGCATTAATGCAGATGTGTACTGTGAAGAACTGGAGAGAATGATGGAGAAGCTTGCACATCTGCAACCAGCTTTGGTCAATCGGTCGTCCCCACTGCTCCTTCACGACAACGCGCGACCCCATACTGCGCAACAGACAGTCTCCAAGCTGCAAGAGCTGGGGTTGGAAGCTCTCCCTCATCCGCCATACTCACCAGACCTTGCACCTACCGACTATTACTTTTTCCAAAATTTAGACAACTTTTTAGTGGGTAAAAAATTCAATTCCCGAGAGGCAGTACAAAATGCCTTTGAAGAGTTTGTTGCCTCCCGTCCAGCTGATTTTTACAAGAAGGGCATCAATAAACTGCCAATGCGTTGGCAAAGATGCGTCGATTGCATGGGTGATTACTTCGAATAACAGAAATAAAAAGTTTGAAAAAATAAGTACTTTCACTTATTGCATACAAACCGGCAATTTCATAGGTAAAGACCTATTATATAGGGTATATTCTTTATAATACCTGTAAACGAGCAATTCTTGTATATAATATGTATATATATATATATAATCTGAATCTCGGAAACGGCTCCAACGATTTTCATGAAATTTAGTATTCAGGGGGTATCGGGGGCGATAAATCGATCTAGCTAGGTTTCATTTTTAGAAAACGTCGTTTTATCCGTGTTTTCAGACGGTTAAAAACTGCTATAATATCATTAGAATACGAAGGTAAATTTCGCCACCATCTCGCTCACCACAAGGTTATAATAATTCAGGTGGGAAATCGAGCGGTCCCGAAACCATAAGACCCGATTCGAGTCCAGATGATTCCTTTTTTTTCAAGTTCCTTCTTTTGTGAGAAAAACTATTATTGGGGGCCCTTTATCAACGCATCTAATTCCTATCGAGTTATATAATATGAGCAAGCTTTAAAAAATAAGAATAAGTTTGTAATGAGATTAGTAAAGAAACCGACCTTTTCCAAATATTTTTATCCTATTGGCGATGTTTCGGTACAAAGATAAAAGTCAAATAAAAAACTCTTTATCGATAATCAAATTACACATAAACTTATCTCTCTCTCTCTTTATCAACCGATAGACGTCCACAGCTGGACAAAGGTCTCTTGCATGGACTTCCACAGGCCTCGGTCTTGCGCCACCTGAATCCAGCGGCTCCCTGCGACTTGTTTGACATAAACTAATAATTTCCAAAAAACCCGATTTACTAAAAAAAATCATCGGTCATCCAGGTACACTACATATGAATAATTATATACATATTATATTGGGTATATTCTTTAGCAACGAGGAGGCGCTTAGTGTGCAACCGTGGGATTTCGACCACGTAGAGTTGCAGACCTGTGCGATGCCTTGCGTCTCGGTGGTAGAACGGTGATGGTGGAACTGCGTTGAAAAGTTCCTGCACGCAACGTGCTATGCTGCCGAGTTATTATGAGCTTTCTGAGGCCCAAAGAGAGCGATGCACTCACCCTGTTCGAAGACTTTGGTCTACAGGCCACTGCGGAGCTTCTGCCACCTGTCTCTGCGTGAAGAAATAGGTGTATGTGGAATTCTTACCGTGTTGAAGAAAGACACCGGGACCAGTTGAGTTTTTAACGCCAAGCCTAGTTCGACGAATATATTGTGCAGCAAATACACGCAGTACGACAGTCTGCTCGGCAGCACCCAGCCGCGCCACTCCATCACCGCCTTGGACATTCCTGCAAGCAAATTTTTTCATCATCACCACCATCATCATCATCATCATCATCACAACTGGTAGAAGTCTGAGTGTCCTGTTGGACATAAGATAGGTGTCTTCCTCGAGATACCCGATTTCCTGGGGGGGGGGGGAAATCGGGTTATGTAGGATTTTTACCTACAAAAACCCCCCCGGTGAACTCTTACGGCTCCGAGATCTCTTACGAACGCATCGGTGCCCCCCTTGTGCGACGCCCATTGGGCTCATCCCGGACAACTGGGGAAGTCCCCTCATTACTCAAACCTCTCTACACAAGGTATGGCTGCTTGTTGGCCACATCAAGCCGCCACTTTCCCAGGAAATGTAAAATTGAGAAATGGTCTAAGCCTAACTGCTGCCAGTAACTCACTTGAAATAGTTAATTCATTCATTTATTCAGTCATATTCTATTCTAACAAAGATGCACGGGTTAAATCAGCTTGGCATCCGAACCGGTGGTAGAGTCTTGACGTGTCATAACAGCCACAGGTTGGCCTACATGAAATAAATAATTTTAATAATAATAATTTATTTGTTTCAGACATAACATCCATATTAAATTAAATTAAACTATAAAATTAAATTAAATCAAATCAAATTAAATTAAATTAAATTTGATCAAAATTAATACAAAAACACAATTAAATTAGATTAAAATTAATACAAAAACACACACACAATTGATAATATTCGAAATCTAATTCAAGTATCGTCTGGGGTACTCGGTGACACCCAGCGCTTCATGAAAGGGTTTTCCCATTTTCCAGATAATGTTTTCAGAATACCGTTGCAGCTCCCACGTACTCTGCTCATCACAGATGCTGCTCTTTTGAATTTTGAATTTTGAATTTTTGATTTTTTTTTAATTAACTCTAAAGAATGAATGAACTGTTCTATCCAGCTCGTCATCAGGAAGTCATCCGTCTTCCTGACGTTGGGTTAGCATTCCAGTATTTTCCCAACGTCCATTGGTTCTTCAAATTATGTGCCCCACCTATTTCCACTTCAGCTTTGCGTCTCCATAAGCTATGTCGATATTATTAGCTCTACCTAAAAATAGTATTCCGAGAATTTTTGCAATGTAATATTTACTGTTTAATGTAGGTAACTTTTATATTGTACGTTTTTTTTCATTTTTCATTTATTTACAGTTCAAAATAATTGTTTTTTCACAAAAATATTCGAGGGCATTAAAAAAACCAGAGGTTTGGCCTCAATGCCAACGTATAGAAAAGAATCACTTCAGCTATGCAAGCACTTTTTAAACTCGGATTGTGAGTTTGTTTTTAATTTTTTTTAACGTTTAATGAAGCGGTTCTTCGTGAAAAGTTAAGAGAGATTGGACTGCTTATGGTGGATGTGGCTCCACATTATACTTACAATAACATAGTCTTCGTAAAGCAAAAAATTCATCTCAAAACATGTTTAAACATTACTAACTCTATAGAGTCAAAGATATAATACTCACCATTAAACTTCAACGTAACACCCACCATCCAGAATAAAGCCATGAATCCAATAATAGCTCTATTTGTTCCTGCGTACAACATTCTGATAGCGAGAGATGGACGTTCACCGTCGTTGTAAAACAAGCTGCCACAGTACAGCAGAAATATGTACATCGGTATTATACACCAGCTGATGAAGTTACCAGTCTGAAAGAGTTTGAAAAGTTTGAGTTTGAGTCAAAGTAACAGAGGATCTTTATCGATTACCAATTTAAATTATTGCTTCGTCAGAAATTCTTTTCGTATCAATTGATTTTAATGTAAAGTGAGGTATAATCAGCAATCAATACCATTCCGTCATAATCCTTATTGACAGAATCGAGAAGTTTGATATTAATATAAACAAAGAATAGAATAGTTTCTAAAATGGAACCCTGCGGGACCCCTATTTATAGCACTGATCCGAAAGATAGCTTTCCGTTCACCTTTCAAGTTCTAATATTTAAGTTGCAATTCACTGTACCCTGCATTCTACAGTTATAATTTACTACATAATTCCCGTGACTTCGTCCGCGTGGATTAAGGTTTTTTAATTTCCGGGAACTCTGTAATTTTCCCGGATAAAAAGTAGTCTATGTGATAATTCTGGTTATGAGCTATTTCCATTCCTTGAGCCAAATCGGTTTATTCGTTGTGGCGTTAAAGAGTCAAACATACATCCATCCTCACAAACTTCCACATTTATAATATTAGTAGGAAGTAGGATTCTCTGACCAATGCGAAGTTTTGCCTTTAAAGCCTTGGGCAGATCACAAAATTGTCAAGCATCACGTGACTCCTCCCAGATTTTAATAAATTTTAGAAGCAGTGGTTGTGCGACTACGTGTAAAACAAAACTGTGCAGTATAATAAATAATTAATAGTTTTCAGGAATTATGAAAGTGATGTCCAGTTTTAGGCTTATGTACACAATACACATATACTGGCTTTCAGTGTAAGGTAAACAATCATCAACATCATCAATAACCCATAAACGGCTGACTACTGAGCACAGGTCTCCTTTCAGAGAAGGGTTATAGGCCATAGTCCACCGCGCTGGCCCAATGCGAATAGGCGGACTTCACACATCTTCGAGAACATTATGAAGAACTCTTAGATGTTTTCCTTCACCGTTAAAGCAAGTGATACTTAATTGCTTAAACGCACTTGCTAAAGGTAAACAATATTGAAACCTAAAACTTAATGTTTACCTGAAAATTGAGATATTCCACTTTGTTCTGCTGCAAGTAGTAGACCAAGTAGCCTGCGGCCAAGCCGATAATGTAACACGACAAATTGTTATGTCCTAAAATGTGGAGCTTGCGAAAGTTCGCACACGCAATTGTCCTATATGACCTGAAAGAGATAAAGACGAAAATAATATAATAATATATTATTATGTTTAAATAACGCTATGGCTTTATGGTCGCTAACTAAGAGCCTCATAAGTAGGCTCAGGACCGCTCAGCGGGCGATGGAGAGAGATACGCTCGGAGTGTCCCTGCGGGATCGAATCAGAAATGAGGAGATCCGTAGGAGAACCAAAGTCACCGATATGGGCGGGGCACATAGTTCGAAGAGCTGATGATCGTTGGGGTTCCAAGGTGTTGGAGTGGCGACCCCGCACCGGGAAGCGCAGTGTTGGCAGACCCCCCACCAGTTGGACCGATGACATCAAGCGAGTCGCAGGGAGCCGCTGGATCCAGGCAGCGCAAAACTGAGGCCTGTGGAAGTCCATGCAAGAGACCTTTATCTAGCAGTGGACGTCTATCGGTTGATAAAGAAGATGTTTGAATAAAAAAAATTGTTAAGTGCAATATTGGCAATATCTTACATGGCGCCGTACAAAATTTCCGGCCAATCTATCGATTGCAAAGAAGATCTCGATCAAGAAGCTTTTGAAGGAAGATGATTGCTAAACACGTGAGAGTTAGCCGAAAAGGGATAAACCATCTAGACCATCGCTGACTATATAATATAATCCATATGCTTTTCTAAAACACTTGAAAATCGCGTGACAAATTTGGGAATTTATAACATAATCCAATAGTTAGATACATTGTTTTGTATTTGTGGAGGGGACGCCTGCTAACGCCAGGCGGGTGATCAGTCCTGTGTCGGAACTCTTCCATCCAATTCCCCGTGTTTGGACACAGGTCACTGGTGCCCAGGCAGCCTACCCCACCTCAAACCTACCTGTAGCTTTCGTAAACCTAACAATGTCTCCTATTGCTATTATATATATATATATATATATATATATAATATGCTCCTATTGCTCCTATTGCTATTGCTTTCTGTCTGCCCGTCTTTGACATGAATTGAATTGTAGTACGTTTTGTGGAAATGTCATATTCTATTCTAACAAAGATGCACGGGTTAAATTAGCTTGCCATCCAGCTGCCCACAAGATAGTATAAAAACTTATTACAATGTAATAGCTACTTATTAATATTGTAAAATGATTATTTTGAAAAGAGCAACTGCTGAGTTTCTTGCCGGCTCTTCTCAGCAGAATCCGCTTTCCGAACCGGTGGTAGAATCTTGACGTGTCATAAGAGCCACAGGTTGGCCTACATGAAATAAATAATTTTGAATTTTGAATTTTTTGAATTGAAAGGTTTGTTAGGTCTTCTTCACTTAATCTATCCTTACCTTGCAGTTCCCATCTTACCAATGAGTACATAGGGCACTCAGCTAAAAAGTGGAAGCTGGTCTCTTCCTCACCACACTCTGGACAGGATGGGTCTTCTTGAATTCTCATTATTGTGAGATGTCTATTTAGCAGACAGTGTCCCGTTGCTATTCCTATTACCAATGCAATATTGTTCCTACTTTGTGACATAATTTGTCTTGTCTTCTTTTTATCGAATGATTTCAGGAACAATTTCGATTGTCTATATTGAATCGAGTTGTTCCACATTGAGTTCGATTCTCTTTCTACGATTCCCTCTATCACTCTTTTGATAATCGTGTACGGAATGGATAGGCAAGGCTCAGGTTCATGAAATTGGATACTTGCTCCCATTCGAGCTAGTTCATCTGCTTTCTCATTACCGATAGTTAGATACATACTCAGGTGTTTGAAGCAGGAACGCGTCGAGGTCCTGCCACCACACGTGCAGCGCCGGGCCGGCCATCGCCAGCAGCAGCAGCACCGCCAGCGCGGCGAGCCGGCGCCGCCTGCTGCGGCCGCGCAGCGCGAAGTGGACCACTACGATACATACTCAGGTGTTTGAAGCAGGAACGCGTCGAGGTCCTGCCACCACACGTGCAGCGCCGGGCCGGCCATCGCCAGCAGCAGCAGCACCGCCAGCGCGGCGAGCCGGCGCCGCCTGCTGCGGCCGCGCAGCGCGAAGTGGACCACTACGATACATACTCAGGTGTTTGAAGCAGGAACGCGTCGAGGTCCTGCCACCACACGTGCAGCGCCGGGCCAGCCATCGCCAGCAGCAGCAGCACCGCCAGCGCGGCGAGCCGGCGCCGCCTGCTGCGGCCGCGCAGCGCGAAGTGGACCACTACGATACATACTCAGGTGTTTGAAGCAGGAACGCGTCGAGGTCCTGCCACCACACGTGCAGCGCCGGGCCGGCCATCGCCAGCAGCAGCAGCACCGCCAGCGCGGCGAGCCGGCGCCGCCTGCTGCGGCCGCGCAGCGCGAAGTGGACCACTACGATACATACTCAGGTGTTTGAAGCAGGAACGCGTCGAGGTCCTGCCACCACACGTGCAGCGCCGGGCCGGCCATCGCCAGCAGCAGCAGCACCGCCAGCGCGGCGAGCCGGCGCCGCCTGCTGCGGCCGCGCAGCGCGAAGTGGACCACTACGATACATACTCAGGTGTTTGAAGCAGGAACGCGTCGAGGTCCTGCCACCACACGTGCAGCGCCGGGCCGGCCATCGCCAGCAGCAGCAGCACCGCCAGCGCGGCGAGCCGGCGCCGCCTGCTGCGGCCGCGCAGCGCGAAGTGGACCACTACGATACATACTCAGGTGTTTGAAGCAGGAACGCGTCGAGGTCCTGCCACCACACGTGCAGCGCCGGGCCGGCCATCGCCAGCAGCAGCAGCACCGCCAGCGCGGCGAGCCGGCGCCGCCTGCTGCGGCCGCGCAGCGCGAAGTGGACCACTACGATACATACTCAGGTGTTTGAAGCAGGAACGCGTCGAGGTCCTGCCACCACACGTGCAGCGCCGGGCCGGCCATCGCCAGCAGCAGCAGCACCGCCAGCGCGGCGAGCCGGCGCCGCCTGCTGCGGCCGCGCAGCGCGAAGTGGACCACTACGATACATACTCAGGTGTTTGAAGCAGGAACGCGTCGAGGTCCTGCCACCACACGTGCAGCGCCGGGCCGGCCATCGCCAGCAGCAGCAGCACCGCCAGCGCGGCGAGCCGGCGCCGCCTGCTGCGGCCGCGCAGCGCGAAGTGGACCACCACGCCCACTATAAACAGCTGCATGTCTGCCGCGATGTACCTGAAATAAACAATTTCTTGTAGGTATATTGGGATATTGGATAGTAGCAGGCCTTACTTTGCGGGATGTTACGTAAATTGGGATGTTATGCAAGTTCCTCAGTCTGGGTGTCTGTTTGTAGCATCAATTGATTTTGATTAGCTAACCTTGGTGAAAATTTTGAACCCCAAAATTTTCTCCTTCGTAGAGCTCTTCTAAAAACATTGCAGCAATAAATTCGTGTATGTACTAAGTACTAACCTGCACTTTAAGACACCTATAACAATACTCAAACGTCTTTGTGGCACCCACTAGACCCTCTAAGGTCTACTAAACTCTTCTTCAACCATCAGAATATTTGAAATTCGATAATCTTTTGGTCCCAAGGTGCTACATTGTACTGCAAGAGACATGCGTTTCTAACATTGGGCGTATTTCATTTCATGTAACAAATAACAATGTACGAAAGGCCACTACGATCACTAAAGTACTGACAGATTTTTTAATTTACCATGTGGGAAGAGCGCACAGCACGTCTTGGGGAATGTAGTTGTTGAAGTAGAGCACGTGCGCCCAGAAGTAGCGGCGACACTGCGCGGCGGAGCCATCGATGATGTAGGGGCGCCACAGCGGGCCGCTGCCGAGCCGGCGCATCCAGCTCGCTGAGAAGGCGACCAGCATCGCCGCTGGGGGGGTCAACCTAAAATTAAAAAAAAAAAATAAGTGGCATTCGGGGAATGCCGCGGTAAAGCTATTGCATAGCATTTTTCATCAACTTATGCAATTATAATATTTATGCAATATTTTTTTTGCATAATAAAAATTATGCAAAAAAATAATAATTAAAAAACAAACATACAAGAAAAGCGCACTGTCACTACTTCGCGAGTGAGATTCGAACCTTCGAACATACATAAAGCGGCCGCTCGGTTGACTTGCAATCAAAGAAGTAATCCACTCAAACAAATTACAATCTTTCCTAAAATGTAGAAAACAGTGTGTAGAAATAGAAAATATAAATGAAAATACTGAAATAGTTTCAATAACATCAACTTCTTCGTCTTCTTCTTTATCAACCTATAGACGTCCACTGCTGGACAAAGGTCTCCTGCATGGACTTCCACAGGCTTCGGTCTTGCGCCGCTTGAATCCAGCGGCTCCCTGCGACTCGTTTGTTGTCGTCGGTCCACCTGGTTGGGGGTCTGCCAACACTGCGTTTCCCGGAGCGTGGTCGCCACTCCAACACCTTGGGACCCCAACGACCATCAGCTCTTCGAACTATGTGCCCTGCCCATTTCCACTTCAGTTTCGCGACACGCTGAGCTATGTCGGTGACTTTGGTTCTCCTACGAATCTCCTCATTTCTGATTTGATCTCGCAGGGAAATACCGAGCATAGCTCTCTCCATCGCTCGTTGAGTGACCCTGAGCCTTCTTATGAGGCCCATAGTAAGCGACCATGTCTCGGATCCGTAAGTCATCACTGGCAACACGCACTGTTCGAAGACTTTAGTCTTCAGGCACTGAGGGATTTTGGACGAGAAGACATCTCGGAGCTTCCCGAACGCTGCCCAGCCGAGTTGGATTCGGCGGTTAATCTCTTTCTCGAAATTGGACCTACCTAGCTGGACTATATGTCCCAGGTATATATACTCGTCTACAATTTCGAGTGCAGAGTTCTCAACGATTACTGGGTGGAGCGGAGCATGAGCATTGGACATGATTTTCGTCTTGCTCATGTTCATTTTCAGGCCCACCTGTTGAGAAACCCTGCTGAGATCATTGAGCATTGTATTGAGATCTCTCAGAGTCTCTGCCATGACCACTATGTCATCGGCAAATCGCAGGTGAGTGATGTACTCGCCGTTTATGTTGATGCCAAGTCCGTTCCAATCCAGAAGCTTAAAGACGTCCTCCAACGCAGCGGTGAATAGCTTCGGGGAGATTACATCTCCCTGTCGCACTCCACGCTGCAAGTGGATTGGTCTCGTAGTCTGGTCCTGTATACGTACTGACATAGTGGCGTTTTCGTACAAGCACTTCAACACTTGGATATATCGGTAGTCAATCCGGCATCTCTGCAGCGACCTCAATACAGCCCAAGTTTCCACCGAATCAAAGGCTTTCTCATAGTCCACAAACGCTAAGCAAATTGGCCGGTTATACTCTTCCGTCTTTTGTATAACCTGCCGCAGCGTATGAATGTGATCTATGGTGCCAAAGCGTTTTCGGAATCCGGCTTGTTCGGGAGGCTGGAAGTCGTCAAACTATACGAGCGAGACGATTCGTGATGACTCTCGAGAACAACTTGTAAACATGACTCAGCAGCGAGATGGGTCTATAATTCTTCAGCAAGGTATTATCACCCTTTTTGAAGAACAGGACCACCACGCTCCTGTGCCATGCTTCCGGCGTTATACCCTCGTGAATGACGGAATTGAAAAATCGCTGAAAGATCTTAAGTACCGGTTTTCCACCCGCTTTCAGGAGTTCCGCAGTGATTCCGTCATCACCTGGCGCCTTGTTGTTCTTGAGCTGTTTGAGAGCCATTCTAATCTCAATCTCTAAATGGGGGGTAAGGGAGCGCACCTTCATCTAGCGCTCCAACAGTCAACCTCACCTGCACGTGGTGCCCCCTGCTGATCTACTGACGAGGCTCTGGCGACCGACAGATGGCGGTATAACCATCTCATACTAGCTAGACTGAACAAATGGCACAGGCCGGTGTTGGGCAGCAGCGACATCGGCGTGATCAGTCTAGCCCTGCGATGACCAACACGCCTGCCCAGCGTGGTCATTATGGGCAAAACCCGATATGGAAACTGTCACAAGGCCAAGGCCCCTAGTTCCCGGCGGCCTCGCTGTGCCTGACCCTGGCAGCGGTCTCGGTAATGGCGGGGCAGGGGGTGCTAAGAATCTCCGGATGAGATTCCGCTGCCAACCCCGACGACTGGACCTGGCGACATATAACGCACGCACGTTGAGGACTGACGAGAAGATCATCGAGCTGGAAGAAGCAGTGAGCAAGTTGCGCTGGAATGTTATAGGATTGTCTGAAGTCCGAAGAGAGGGGGAGGACTCGATAATCCTCAATTCCGGCAACTTGTTCTACTACCGGGAGGGCGACCAACAGTCCCAGGGTGGTGTCGAGTTCATCGTCCACAAGTCCCTCGTCAACAACATCGTCGAAGTCAAAAGTGTGTCGAGTAGGGTAGCGTACCTTATACTCAGAATCACCAATCGGTATTCGTTGAAGGTTATAAAGGTTTACGCACCGACTTCGGCACATCATGACGAGGAGGTGGAGGCGCTGTATGAGGATATATCAAAAGCCATACACGCCTCTAACACTCACTACAATGTTGTGATGGGGGATTTCAACGCGAGGCTGGGTGAACAAAGCGGTGCAGAGACGAGGGTTGGGCAATTTGGTTATGGGCGAAGGAACCAGAGGGGTCAAATGCTGGCCGACTTCATGGAGAAGGAGGGCCTCTTTATGATGAACTCCTTCTTCAGGAAGCGGCCACACAGAAAATGGACTTGGATGAGCCCCAATGGTTCTACGAGAAGTGAGATTGACTTCATTATGTCGACCAAGCGCCATATATTAAATGATGTCTCTGTGATCAACAGGGTGAAAACCGGGAGCGATCACCGTATGGTAAGAGGCACATTGAATATTAATGTGAAGCTGGAAAGGGCTAGAGTGGTGAAGTCAACTCTCCGACCCTTTCGTGCTCATATCCAAAGCCCCGAAAACTTCCAACTCGAACTGCAGAACCGATTCGATTGCCTAGCAGACTGCGTTTCTGTGGACGATCTAAACAACAGGTTCGTGGAAACTGTCCATACTGTGGGGTCTAAGTTCTTTAAGACCCATCGCAGGAAAAGAACCGAAAAGTTCTCTGACCATACTCTCAAGCTCATGGAGGAGAGACAAGAGATGAGGCTGCAGTCATCGGTAGACGTGGCTGCCTACCGGCGGATTAATAGGCAGATCTCTAAGGCACAAACTCGCGACCTTCGGGTTTTTAATACCAAGTGTATTAAAGATACCATCGAGCGGAACAAAGGCTCAAAAGTGTTCGCGAGAGATCTGTCTATCGGACAGAGCCAGTTGACGCGGCTTAAAACTGATGACGGTCGTCTCGTCTCTTCTCGACCTGAGATTCTGGGAGAGGTCGAGAAGTTCTATGGGCAGTTATATACCACGACACAAAAACCTGTTGAGGATTTGGCCAAAGATCCCAGAGCCAAACTGACCCGACACTATACTGAAGATATCCCGGACGTCAGCCTATACGAGATTAGAATAACATCAACATTTGACATTAATAATTACGGAGTCCCTCAAGGCACTGTTTTAGGGCCGCTACTTTTCTTATTCTATATGAATGATTTACCAGACATCACAAAATATAATATGACTCTTTTTGCTGATGACATTTCTATTCTGTTGACATGTAATAATAATGACATAAATAAATTCGAATCTGACATTAATAACACACTGATATCAATAATTGAATGGCTCGAGTTTAATAATCTATGCATTAACATCAATAAAACTAATTTTATTCAATTTAGACATTACAATAAAAGACATAAATTTCAGTATTAACTATAAGGGAAATAAAATAAATGAAGTGACAGATTATGAGTTTTTGGGAATACAAATTGATCAACATTGTTCATGGAAATGCCATATAAATTACGTATGTAATAAACTAAATAGATTTGTGTACGTGCAGCGTAGACTTGTAAAGACTACTGGTTTAAATACTGCTCTTACGGCATACCATGCGTACGTGTCTTCAGTGCTCCGTTATGGCCTCATAATTTGGGGAAACTCAACAGACCTCAACAAAGCATTCATAGTACAAAAAAAATGTCTAAGGGCTATTCTTGGAATGCCACCATATGAATCTTGTAAACCTGTTTTCCGAAAACTAAAAATATTGCCACTCCCTTGCATGTACATTTTGGAAATTGCTAAGTTCGTTAAAGAAAATCCCCATATATTTAAATTTAGCCATGATTATATTGAAAAGAGAACTATGAGAAATCTGAATAAATTAATTTTTGACAGAATTTCAAACACGGCACGGTGTCGGAAAAATTGTTACGCTATGTGCATAAAGATTTTTAATAAACTACCCGCAGAAATTAGGATGCTCCCACAGAAAAAATTTAATTATAAACTTAAGAAATGGTTGCAAGAAAAAAATTTTTATACAATAAACGATTTCTTGCAACCTTTTCAGTAATTGAAATTAATAATATTACTTAGTTATAAGGACAACTATTAACTATGTAACTAATTACATATTTGCATGCTACTCTGTGGCGGATTGAAGCGAATGTATTATAATTGTTAAGATCTTAAATGTACTCAATCTGGCAAGTAAATAATTTGAATTTGAATTTGAATTTATAATGTCTAATCAAATAATCTAAACACAATACATCACAATCACTTAACGCTTATTAACGTAAGATAAACAATATGGAACACGCGATTGTTTCCACGCGTCTTTACAAGCCGACCGCCGCCATCATTCTCTGGTCGGTATGACACCGCATAGACTCATCGAACGCCGCCAGGTGACGTTTGCGTTCCAATTATTGTTGCCAACTCATTTCCGATATACGTATATTCATCACTTACCTCAACCATCTCAGGAATATGATCCTCGGCGCCAACTTCCAAGACACAGCGTTGGTCTCTGCGAAGACCTGCATGAAGTAAGCCAGCAGCATGGCAGACACGAAGAAGTATACTTGTACTATGTTGGTGCCGCTGTAAAGTATCCGTGTTACTACGGATTCATAGGCCTGTAAAATAAGAGTCATTACCAATAGCTCTACTGATTAGTTCAACCGTTGAACAACTGGGACAAAATAGTTGAACTCAGGAACTACTTACTTCGTAGTGAGGGGAATTCTGTGTAATAGAATCAGAAACCTTTAAAGGTGGAATTTATTTTTCTCGAGGTATCCATCAAAAAAAAGAATCATCAAATCAGACGACTGTGTAAAATGTGTGCGTAGACTTATAAAATTTATACGCGACGAACCTTTATATTTTTTTTTCTTCGGATGAAAAGGGTTAAATCTAAAAAGCGTGATGAAGTCAGATTTTTGATATTTTGATGATGATGGATGATTTTCTGGGGAGGGGGATATTATAGTGTAGAAGTGCTCAATAATAATAATATTATTATTTAAAAATTCTTTAAAAAACCGACTTCAAACGCCACTGAAAAGTATAAAATAATTTCAGTTTGTACACGTATGTTGAAGTCGGGCGGGCCAAAATAGAAACGATGAAACGAATGCGCCACGCTAGCCAAAATTTTAGTTTGTAGGTCCAAGCACAGAATAATATAATAGTACTTGGTACAGGTATTTTGAAGTCGGGCTAGCGTTGCAGTTTCATAGTTCTATTGAGGCCCGCCCGACTTCAACATACGTGTACATACTGAAATTATTTTATAATTTTCAGTGGCGTTTGAAGTCGGTTTTTTTAAAGAATTTTTATATATTATTACTTATTTTCAGCTTTTTTGTATAGCTTCGTAGGATAAATCTACACATTCTCTGATCCCTGATCAATGATTTGAGGAGTTCCGTCCTCTATCACTGAAGATATTCATCAGATCTTCACCAAATTTGCAGCATCAGCTCATCACTTCAATAGTACCACCATTGCATTATAATATGTAGAATCAAATACTGATCAAAACTAATCCAAACACGTCATATCTGCTTTTATTTTTTCAAGAGTGTACTAGTGTGCTGGATATCCTGGCTGCAGTTGCAGCTCCATCATCAGAGCCATTCCGTGGATATCATTTAAGACTACTTATTGATACGAATGAAACGAGCCCAAACTAAATATGGTTACGGAATTTCAGTACAGAGTGCTCATAACCACCGTTCAGCTTCATCATCAGACCCTGGATATTATCTAGGACCAGAGTACTTCTTAAGACGAATCAATCGAGCCTTAACTCCATGGTGTTACATCGTTTTACTACAGCCATAGGCATAGCCATCTTCCGCCTCCATCATCAGATCAGCTCCATGTTACAATAATATTGCATTGTAATCCAATTTACATGTACATGCACATTTTCAGCTCAATCGGAAACCGGGAATGGTTCTAATACAAATCTTGCAAGACCTAAACATACATTGCAAGATAAATAAAAGCTTGTAAAAATAAGATGATAAATAGAAATTTAGCTTATGTGTATGTTATGTACTAGGCATAGTTAGTCTGCACATACTCTGATCGCGAGCGATTTCCTCTCATTCATTGAGGAGTTCCGTCCTCCATCTCCGAAGATATTCATCAAATCTTCATTATTGAAATCAGTTAAGATTTGACGGAGATATGGAGTAACATCGACAAAAAAAAATACGCGTCGAATTGAGAACCTTATCGGTAATCTTATGTTAATTTATGTATAATAAACCAATTTATATTAATCACCTTTTCGATGCTGTGAGGATCAGCATTAAAGCCGTTTGCCATTATAAACCCAACATGTGTGTTCACTGTGAAGAATGTTATGATTGTCCTGCAAAAATACGAAAGAACTTATTATTTAGAGCCAAAAAAGTCCTGAGGTCGATAAAGTTATGCTCCTCCTCCGCCAATTCGATCTAAGATTTTTAAGTTAAAATTTCTTTTGTAAGTTTCCAACCTAAAGACAAAATTATTTCACTTCAAATAAGCTAACGCTTTTTTACCTAACCTAACTTAGAATTTTGTATCTTAAAGCTAGCTAAAGTTACGAAATTGTGTTTTTTTTGATAACATATGAAAAACCAAAACACAGCTGAAACTTGATAGAATGATTAAATAAAGTGTCCTATCGACTAGCTACACTTTCTTTTGTGATGCTCCTCTTTTAAGGGTTCCGTAGTAAACAAGGAACCCTTATAGTTTCGCTATGTCCGTCCGCGGTTTAGCTCAGAAACTATCGGTACTAGAAATCTGTAATTTGACAAGGGTATCAATATTAATCACGTCAACAAAGTGGTGAAATAAAATTGTGAAAAATATTTTTTTTTAGGGTATCTCCCCTACATGTAAAGTGGGGATGAATTTTTTTTTCTCGTCTATCCCATAGTATGCGGTTTCGTTGAATAGGTCTTTCAAAAATATTGTGGGTGCGGGTACACCATTTTTCGATTCAAGGATCCGTTTGTGAAATATGATATTTTAAAGTGCTAAATTTTATTAGAGTCAAGTGTCCCCTCTGCCAGCTAAATGGTTGTACTTATAAAGGATACATGAAAAAATTCACAGCAGTAGTATATAATATGAATTTTAAAGGAAAACTATCACGGCTAAGTAGGGTTCATTAGTTAAGGAGTTAAGTATATCTGTTTTTCCTAAGTTAGGAATTACACGTAGTGTAAGTTGCATATTTTGTAGTATATTATAGTATTTATTAACCATGGACCTCAAAATATATTCAATATTTATAAATAAAATAAAAGCACTATCCTAGGTCAGCACCCTACACTGCGCGTGGCCCGACACGCACTTGGCCCGTTTTATCGCGATATGGCCGGTCCAGTGCATACATTGTATTTGTACGGCAATACAAATAGTTATAGAAAATCTCGCGAAAACTTAAAAATTTTTCTTCTTTTTCTTCTTGATTTAGTTTTTAAAACCCCTCGGGAACTCTTTGATTTTCCGGGATAAAAAGTAGCCTATATTACTCTCCAGTCTCCAGGTCCTCAACTATATCCATGGAAAATCACGTCGATCCATAGTTCTGTTGCGGCGTGAAGGACAAACCAACAAACAAACACACCTTCGCATTTATATATTAATAGATATTAGTATAAAGTATACCTACGAATATATAATATGTTACCGTTAATTTGCGTAAATCAGTTAGAGTGCAGATTAACGAGGTATTCTGCAGATTATCTGGCTGAGTCAGTTAAAGTGGAAAAAAATAATTGAGTTCCTACATTAACTAGATAATCTGCAGAATTCCTAGGTAATCTGCAGACTAACAACCATGCATACGGTAAATTCCATAAAACAGGTTCTTGTTTGAATAAAACATTTTAATTAGTTGTAGGTAATTACTAACCTAACCTAACATAACCAAACTAAACCCAACAAGTGCTATATACATATTTTGGCAAAATCTAAAGTTAGGTTAGGTTGGGGTTATACATGAATAGCCAGGTACCCGGCCGCAGGCCGGGCACTTAGGTTGTCTGGGCACTTAGGTTGTATTGGGTCAATGTACCTCAGGTTTTTTAAACTTAAGTTAAGTTTAAAAAACCTGAGGGGCGCGGGAGGAGCGGGTGAGCGAAACAAAAGTATTTCGTTCAGTGTCTTCCGCAATTTAACGATGTACCATTCGTTAGTGTGCAGACTAACTAGGTAAAGTGCAAATAAGACCTTTTTTAATTCAAATTTTGCACTTTAACGCATCGTATCCGAGCATCTGCAGATTACCTAGTTAATGTGCACATTAACGTATTATGCACTCTAACGGTAACATATAGATCGCACAGCACGCTACTTTAATATCTAAAGTAGGTATTTGAACTTTGAACTGGGCAATAGCAAAAAACTCCGACCATCTTTATACATAATTAGAAAAGTTTTTTTAACAAAACAGGTTTGCGCTTTTTGCTAAGTTATAATTTTAAAACATAAAAAAAATCTGAAATACTTACTAAAATTAGCATCATAGTTATTTTTTTAAGTAAATGGACACACGTGTAAATTTAAAATTTAAAACACCCTCGACATGTGAATCTATGTTCTGACTATGCATGATATACATATTATACTCAACACCCTGTTATACCCAGTTTGCTGCTCCATCATCAGATCCTCCTCTTCGAGCCTCGACCGTCACCTATTTAACACCTACTTACTCATTGAGATAGCCTAGTGGTTAGGACTGTGGTCTCCTGTTCGGGGGATCGCAGGTTCGATCCCGGGTACCTCTGACTTTTCGGGTCAAGTGCGTTTAAGCAATTAAATATCACTTGCTTCAACGGTGAAGGAAAACATCGTGAGGAAACCTGCACACCTGAGAGTTCTTCATAATGTTCTTGAAGGTGTGTGAAGTCCGCCAATTCGCATTGGGCCAGCGTGGTGGACTATGGCCTATAACCCTTCTCTGAGAGGACACCTGCGCTCAGAAGTGAGCCGTTGATGGGTTGCTAATGATGAATGAGCCCAAACACACTATATCTGCTGTAAGTTGCCGAGGAGTTGGCATCCCGCAGTCTGTTGGATTCTGCAGCATCAGCTCAAGGTTACCATACCATGGAAATCATTCGAAGTAGCAGTCTAATCAATCGCACCAGTGAAAGTTTGTAAGACCCCTATTAATCAAGTAGGAAATGAGCTGATGATCTTCAGAAGCCTGAACAGATTTTCATAAACTATAGCTAAGATCCGTCTCGATCACGTCAGCTTTCATACAGAAAAAAGCGCATCAAAATCGGTACATTCGCTGGGGAGCTACGAGGGAACATACAGACATACAGATACACACGTAAAAAAACCCTTTCCCGTTGGGGGTTAAAAACGAACGTGGTAGGAAACCTTCAGAAATGATGATTACCCCATAAAAAAACATTAAGTAGGTAGGTATTATAATAATAAATCGTTTAGGGCCGTCGACGGGTCATCGACTTCTCAAAAATCATACGTGTTTTATAAAGCAGAATGTAGTACTATTAC
Organism: Oeneis ivallda; assembly: GCA_029955525.1. Lineage (NCBI taxonomy): Eukaryota > Metazoa > Arthropoda > Insecta > Lepidoptera > Nymphalidae > Oeneis > Oeneis ivallda. Next base: position 1,868,635 of record JARPMR010000017.1, on the reverse strand, counting down.
CATAACTTTAGTTATTAGGGTTCCGTAGTTGAAAAGTGAAAACACTTAGATTTTATTACTTTGTTGTTCGTCTGTTTCTCTGTCTGTGGCAAGGCCCTTTCTCTAAATGGTAAGGTAAAAGGCCAATAAAAATATAATCTTTAAAGCAGATTTTCGTACAAGGTTCTAGGTTTCCTATGTCCCGGTAACCTACAATCTTGATTCTTGATATATGGCGTAAAGAAAGGTCTTATTTATTTGCTTGACGAGTTATTTCTATATTCTTTATAAACCGATAGACGTCCACTGCTGGACAAAGGTATCTTGCATAGACTTCCTCAGGCCTCGGTCTTACGTCGCCTGAATCCAGTGGCTCCCTGTGACTCATGTGCCCCGCACATTTCCATTTCAATTTCAATTTGGTGTTCAGAAGTCATCAACTTACCGAAAAGCATGGATACTTTTGAAGACATTCACCCTTGGATCACTTTCTTCGATTGTAGTTAAAGATTTATAATTTTGAGGAACTGAGAAACATAGTAATAAATCCTTTCCTGATAATCCTGTAATAAAACATACCAGAGAGTCAACTTAAAACAATAGAAAATTTAACAGGAGAAATGATTGTTGTTGAAAAAGAGATTTGTGGAACAGACCAAACATTCGTGCGCCACGCTAGCCAAAATTTTAGTTTGTAGGTCCAGGCACAGAATATAATAGTACTGGGTACAGGTATGTTGAAGTCGGGCTAGCGTCGCAGTTTCATAGTTCTATTGAGGCCCGCCCGACTTCAACATACGTGTACATACTGGAATTATTTTATACTTTTCGGTTGCGTTTGAAGTCGGTTTTTTTTAAAAGAATTTTTATATATTATTACTAGCTGACCCTGCGAACTTTGTACCGCCACCAAAAATATTTAGGGGTGAGTCACCCTTATCATTTAGAGGTATGAAAAATAGATTTTGGCCGATTCTCAGACCTACCCGATATGCACACAAAATTTCATAAAAATCGGTCTAGCCGTTTGGGAGGAGTTTGGTAACAAACACCGCGACATGAGAATTTTGTATATTAGAAGATTTTAAGCTTTTTAGTGTAGCTTCATAGGATATATTATATCTACACATTCTCTGACCGCGAGCGATTTGTTTCTATTTATTGAGGAGTTCCGTCCTCTATACTGAAGATAGTCATCAGAACGAAGCTGACGGTATGCTCTTTTAAATAAAAAAAAAATGATTGAAATCGGTTCAGATTTGACGGAGTTATGGAGTACCATCGACAAAAAAAAAATACGCGTCGAATTGAGAACCTCCTCTTTTTGTTTTTTTGAAGTCGGTTAGTTAAATACTGCTCAAAACGAATCCAAACACTACATGGCTGCTATTATTCTTTGAGTGTACTACGAATGAAGCGAGCAAACTTAATATGGTTACGTAGTTTCATTACAGAGTGCTCATAACCACCGTTCAGCTTCACCTGATAGACCCTGGATATTATCTAGGACCAGAGTACTTCTCAAGACGAATCAAACAAGCCCGAACTCCATGGTGTTACATAGTTTACTACAGAATTCCCATAGCCATCTTCCGCCTCCATCATCAGATCAGCTCCATGTTACAATAATATTGCATTGTAATCCGATTTAAATGTACATGCACATTTTCAGCTCAATCGGAAACCGGGAATGGTTCTAATACATCTTGCAAGACTTAACCTAAAGTTAAGTTAAGTTTTCTTTAAAGATAAATAAAAGCTTGTAAAAATAAGATGATAAATAAAAATTTAGCTTATGGATGTATGTTATGTACTAGGCTTAAGTTATGTACTAGGCATGGTTAAAAGTCTACACATACTCTGATTGCGAGCGATTTCCTCTCATTCATTAAGGAGTCCCGTCCTCCATCTCCAAAAATATTCATCAAATCTTCACCAAGTTTTAATGGGACCTGCCTACAGATACGCCTTTTCAAATAAAAAAAATTATTGAAATCAGATAAGAATTGATGGAGATATTGAGTAACATCGACAAAAAAAAAATACACGTCGAATTGAGAACCTCCGGTTTTGTTTTTTTTTTTGAAATCGGTTAATTATTATTGTTAAAAGAGAGACTTGTGGAACAGGCCAAACATTCTGAGACACAGAAAAAAGACAATTTACACGCTAGGAAAATGAAAAATCGGAATAGGCTCGTGATTCATCTATAATATTCGTCTATAATATTGATGTTAAATTTTTCAAAAGAGCTAGTAGTTCAACTTAAAAAAAAACACACGCACCAAGAAAGCTTTAAACACTTACTTTTCTTACAATTTTGTTCATTGTTTCTATCATTTGAGGCGATCTCGCAGCAGCTTCCGACCAAGCAGAGCACAAGTAAAATAATAAATACACCAAGAAAGGTGTAATCGAAATAGTCCAAATTTATTTGATCTTTATCATTTTCTTTGACACAGTTCATGTTATAAACTCTTGCCATCAGGCCGTACTTGTTGCGGATAGTTTCGTTGAGGCATCCCTCAAGGAGCGCCCCTAGCTCCCCGTTAATATCTAAGCCCGCCCTCCTGGCGTGTGACTCGCACGTCTGTGTGACACACACGCCTCGGTCTATTCTTGAATAGTTGTAGTGTTTCAGTGTAAACTCAGAGTACTCCTGGAAATAAATAGTTTTTTATTTTTGATCAAATAATAGACACACAGAACTGTTGGCAAATATTAAGTAGGTGCTTGAGAAAATCAGAAACTCTGAAATCCTTTCATACATTATCTAATCATTCCTTTCATAGAAGCCCAGCTGGTTGATTGTGGAAAAGATGCAACAATCATTGTTACAATCTCGAGTGTGGTGATTGGCTGAATTTTGGGTATTTTTGCAACAATGCATTTTAGCCAACAGCACGAGATTGTCGCCTGTCGTCACGTAATTACACATACAAACTATCATAACATAGTCGATATAAACAGACCAAAACTACATGGGAATTCTATCGGGCCTGGTTAAAAGCAAAGCTTCGGAATTGCATCGTCACTTACTTATTACCAAATGAGGTCATAGTAAAGGTCCAGTTAACAAGAATCCTATAAAAAATACTCAAGCGATCTGAATTAGTGAAATGTCCAGCCCAGTTAATATAGAGAAGCTATATTTTATTTCTAAGCACTTTTAAAATAATCCACTGACTCTGGAGCTGTAGTGATGATGATAATTTATGACGTATGCGTGTACAGGTCACTGCTGCGGTCGGTGTAGAGCTCCAAGTTGGCGACGCAGTAGACGCCCCCGGGCGCCTCCATGCATCTCTCATAGTTCTCACATTACTATCAAGCACTGGTACCTGGATGAGCGTGTACAGGTCACAGCTGCGGTCGGTGTAGAGCTCCAAGTTGGCGACGCAGTAGACGCCCCCGGGCGCCTCCATGCATCTCTCATAGTTCTCATGTTACTTCAAGCACTGGTACCTGGATGAGCGTGTACAGGTCACTGCTGCGGTCGGTGTAGAGCTCCAAGTTGGCGACGCAGTAGACGCCCCCGGGCGCCTCCATGCATCTCTCATAGTTCTCACATTACTATCAAGCACTGGTACCTGGATGAGCGTGTACAGGTCACAGCTGCGGTCGGTGTAGAGCTCCAAGTTGGCGACGCAGTAGACGCCCCCAGGCGCCTCCATGCATCTCTCATAGTTCTCATGTTACTTCAAGCACTGGTACCTGGATGAGCGTGTACAGGTCACTGCTGCGGTCGATGTAGAGCTCCAAGTTGGCGACGCAGTAGACGCCCCCGGGCGCCTCCATGCATCTCTCATAGTTCTCATGTTACTTCAAGCACTGGTACCTGGATGAGCGTGTACAGGTCACTGCTGCGGTCGGTATAGAGCTCCAAGTTGGCGACGCAGTAGACGCCCCCGGGCGCCTCCATGCATCTCTCATAGTTCTCATGTTACTTCAAGCACTGGTACCTGGATGAGCGTGTACAGGTCACTGCTGCGGTCGGTGTAGAGCTCCAAGTTGGCGACGCAGTAGACGCCCCCGGGCGCCTCCATGCATCTCTCATAGTTCTCCAGCTCAAATAGCCGCGGCAGGCGCTCGTACTCTGATTCTGAAAGCGTGATAAACTATAATAGAAGCACATTTACAACTCGCAACGCCACCCGACGCTATGCTTTTGAAACAAATTTAGACTGGACTGTGGTCACGACGGGATTGCGTTGTTTCGAGACGACAAGTTGGAGCTGTCATGGGTAGAATCTATCTACCCGCCTTCTTGGTGTTCCTTCAAAAATCCAATGGACTGGGATCCCAGGACGATCGAACCTTGGTCATTTTATAAAAGCTGAAAGTTTCCCTGCAAATAAGTGGATTAACATTGGGCTACCTTTTATCTCTTAAAAATCCATGGTTCACCAAATCAGGTAGCAAAGGTGTATAAACCTTTGCTTGTCTTTTTTCTGTGTCTCAGCATGTTTGGCCTGTTCCACAAGTCTCTCTTTTAACAATAATTAACCGACTTCAAAAAAATCGGCCAAGTGCGAGTCGGGCCTCGCTCTTTTAGGGTTCCGTTAAAAAAAATTAAATTAAAATATTTTCATGTACCCATAGAAATATTTTAATTTAATTTTTTTAATTTAATTTAATTTTTATTATTTGTTGTTAAAGCGGCAATAGAAATACATAATATGTGAAAATTTCATCTGTCTATCTATTGCGATTTACGAGATACAGCCCGCTGACAGACGGACGGACGGACGGACGGACGGACAGCGTAGGCTTAGTAATAGGGTCCCATTGGTACCCTTTGGGTACGGAACCCTAAAAAAAACAAAAAGAGGGGGTTCTCAATTCGACCTGTATTTTTTTTTGTCGATGTTACTCCATATCTCCATCAAATCTTAACTGATTTCAATATTCTTTTTTTGAAAGGGCGTATCTGCAGGTAGGTCTCATTTAAAGGTGAAGATTTGATGAATATTTTTGGAGATGGAGGACGGGACTCCTCAATGATTGAGAGGAAATCGCTCGCGATCAGAGTATGTGTAGACTTTTAACCATGTCTAGTACATAACATACACAAGCTAAATTTCTATTCATCACCTTCTTTTTACAAGCTTTTATTTATCTTGCAATGTATATTTACGAGTAGGTCAAGTCTTGCAAGATGTATTAGAACCATTCCCGGTTTCCGATGTGCATGTACATGTAAATCGGATTACAATGAAATATTATTGTAACATGGAGCTGATCTGTTGATGGAGGTGGAAGATGGCTATGGGAATTCTGTAGTAAAACGATTAACACCATGTAGTTCGGACTCTTTTGATTCGTCTTGAGAAGTACTCTGGTCCTAGATAATATCCAGGGTCTGATGATGAAGCTGAACGGTGGTTTGGAACGAAGTTTATAAAAATATTAATTTCAAGTTCTATTCGAGGTATAAAGAAAATAACTATTCGGGTATACATTATTTATCATGATTTTTTATCGATAAAAATCAAAAAACTTCTTTACAAAATTATCTTAACACCTTTATTTTGTTTACAATGATTTATAAAACGATTTAACGAGAGTTAAGTAGGCTCAGGACCGCTCAGCGTGCGATGGAAAGAGCTATGCTCGGAGTATCCTTGGGGGATCGAATCAGACATGAGGAGATCCGTAGGAGAACCAGAGTCACCGACATAGCTCAGCGAGTCGCGATACTGAAATGGGCGGGGCACATAGTTCGAAGAGCTGATGGTCGTTGGGGTCCCAAGGTGCTGGAGTGGCGACCCCGCACCGGGAAGCGCAGTGTTGGCAGACCCCCCACCAGGTGGACCGACGACATCAAGCGAGTCACAGGGAGCCGCTGGATTCAGGCGGCGCAAGACCGAGTCCTGTGGAAGTCCATGCAAGAGACCTTTGTCCAGCAGTGGACGTCTATCGGTTGATAAAGAAGAAGATTTATAAAAATATAATTATTATAACAAGTGTAATTTGTTTTTAAATTTTTACCAAATATTATAAATTAAAAAAATAATGAATTAATAATAAAAATAAAATAAATAATAATTATCTGAAGTCAGGATTCGAACCTCTGAACCGATAGTATCACTCCTTTTTACCGCTGCGCCATCGAAGCATTGATGGTATGTGTAAAATAAACGAAGACAACAAGGACTGTGACACCACACCACAAGATAGTTTAAAAACTTATTACAGTGTAATAGCTTCTTAAGGTGCACGTGCAGAGCTCGACTTTCATACATTTTTCTTTTTGATTAATCTTGAAAGATACACATTTTATTTTTAATTTAATTTGTTTTATCATTTCTTTAGGTCTTTTTATAGGCGCAAATACAAATTCCAGGCAAATATTTTCATTATTTATATTAAAAAACGGCATTAAAATAACTCTCATTCTCTCATAATTTACAAATGTGTGAGTGTGAAGATTACATTTGGTTAGTACTTTTTGGCGCCATCTATCATGAAAGTTTAAAAACATTTTCAGTGCCATCTTTCAATATACCGTAAAAGTACTTCGCTGGATAAGTGATAGAAGGTTCCTATCTAATTTCAATTTTTAATTTTTATTTCTTTTCGTAGATATGTGAAAGTGGTAAAAAATTTATCATCATTTTCATCATTATCAACCCATCAACGGCTCACTACTGAGCGCAGCTCTCCTCTCAGAGAAGGGTTTATAGGCCATAGTCCACCACGCTGGCCCAATGTGAATTGGCGGACTTCACACACCTTCAAGAACATTATGAAGAACTCTCAGGTGTGCAGGTTTCCTCACGATGTTTTCCTTCACCGTTGAAGCAAGTTATATTTAATTGCTTAAACGCACTTGACTCCGAAAGAGGTCCCCGAACCCGGGATCTATAATAATTGTAAAATGATTATTTTGAAAAGAGCAACTGCTGAGTTTCTTACCGGCTCTTCTCAGCAGAATCCGCTTTCCGAACCGGTGGTAGAGTCATGACTTGTTATAAGGCCTACAAGAAATAAAAAATTTTGAATTTTGAATTTTGAATTTTGAATTTTGAATTTTGTGACGCAAAAATCTTACGCTTTTATTTTTTAACGTTACGTACGTTTTTGCCGGCTAGGGTACCCCTCCGCAACGCCCCACAAGAAACTTAGTTCCAAAATACGAGTCGAATTGAGAACCTCCTCTTTTTGCTTTTTTTGAAGTCAGTTAAAAAGAAAAATGACATTGTGTTACAGTATTTAAAAACGTTATTTTAAATAAATAATAAAATATCAGTCAAATACTCAATTTCGACCACGCACCAGGTGCAGCATTGAAGAAAAACATCGTGAAGAAACCTGCTGCCTGAGAGTTGTCTATAATGATCTCAAAGACGAGTATAGAATAGAATAGAAATATTTTTTATTCAAATAAATTACTTTTTACAAGTGCTTTTGAATCGTCTGGCTCTACCACTGGTTCGGAATGCCCTTCCTGCCGAGAAGAACCAGCAAGAAATTCGGCGGTTGCTCTTTTCAAAACAAATTTACAATACAGTAAATACTATGCTATATATGCAGTGTTTCCACAATGAGGGAAGTTCCAAAAATGCATACCGACTAACTTCTGTCTCAGGATGGGCAGACATTACCGCCGCGAAATCCGTGCCACAAAATCGAAATCAGTCGAGGAACAGAAAGATGTCCCTTACCCACACTAATGCACGCGACAGTGTGTCTGTGAATACGCGTCGCGACAGTGGCACGGATTTCGCTCGGTAAAGTAATATATAACTCCGAAGGTATTGGCATTACAGAAAAAAGTTTTTATATAAAGTTGTTCATAATTAAAAGAGCAACACTTTCATATTCGGGTAAAATTTAATAAAATTGAACGGTTGGGGAGAAAATGGCGAAAAATAAAAAAGGGAGGAAAAAAAGTAAAATTTTTGCCTTTCGGAAGCAATAAATTAAAAAATATTGATGATAAAAAAAAAGTTTCGGATAAAAAAGTTAGTAAATTTAATTTAGAAGAGAAAAGGTCTCTACAATTTTTTGCCTAACACTAATCTTTCTCGAGATATCGAATTAAACGCATTTTCATCGAAATGACCTTGAGCTGACCTCCCTAGAATCCCTCAAATTGGAATATAAGCTCAGAATACACCCCCGATCGATCCTTCATAATTCCCAAACTAGGTATTTTAGTGATTATTTCTTTCGGTAATATGACTGGACTAATTCTATCCAGCAGAGGAAGTTCATCGGTTGAGTTAACGATGATTTGAAAGAAAGCGTGAGTGACTTACCATTTAAGTGATATATAATTCCGAAACTCTTTCTTAAACAACATGTTATTACAAGTAAAAAAATTTTGAAATGCATTATTTATTTACAAAAACTCTAATTTATTGACAACAATTCGAACGTGCAATCAGTTCTACCACAGAATACAATATAATACTACAAGTGGTTCTAGCAGGTAACTGAGTTTCAAATGAATGCTGATAAACCCAACATTAGAAATACAGAAATTTAGCAAATTATTTATTACTAGCTGATGCCCGCGACTTCGTCCGCATGGATTTAAAAAAAAAAATAAAAAAACCTTCTGACCTATCCAAAAAATAACGTCAATCCGTCAGCTTTGTTGCAGCGTGATTGACGGACAAACCAACAAACAAACACACTTTCGCATTCATAATATTATGATAGTTAGATATATCCCCTCAGAGACTTTTTTGTAGAGAATAATGAGTACTTTAACCATGTAGTACATAATTTTTGACCGAGCGAAGCGAGGTCTCTGAGTTAACTAGAGCGATTTGCACTTGTCCGTCCGTCCGTCCGTCCGTCTGTCAGAGCCTTATAACTTTTGAATTACTGAACGTAATTACTTCAAATTTAGATATAATATGTAAACCGATGGCCTCCAGCCGAAAATGGCTTAAAAAGTTATAAAAATCTTTATTTCAGGGGGGCTCTCATAGAAGTGAATGCGAAGTAAAAAAAAAAATATCGCGTTACATAAAATTGTTACATATCATTTTAAAGATAATTTTGAACTGAGTACAAAAATATTTTTTTATTAATTTTTCCCTTAAAATTGACGAAATGGGGGGCTTTCAAAGTGGCGATTTTATACGCTCGCTTGAAGACGCTCTCTAGGAAAATCCGCTATGGATTTTCAAACTGATTTTATGTTTTTAGGTCACTTATATCCTGTACTTGAACAACAAATACTAAAATTATATGAATATTATAAAGAAACGAGATTATTTAATTTTTAATGTACATCAGCAATTCATATAGCATCAACATAGCTTCACAATAATGCTAATAGATGGCGCAGTCAGTAACTATTCCCATGGAACTACGAGTTACGACTAACGACCTATCCCAAAAACAGTTTTGCGTCGACCATTATTATTTAGTTACTTATTATAATACAATAATTGTATTGTAATTTTTTTTGTACCATATTATTCAATTAAAATTATTTTTTAGTTAAATTTTAGTTAAATATTGTATATTTTCTATTCGCGTCGATAGATGACGATTTGTACAGATGCCCGTAACCCGGTTTCACTCGTTAGTACCTACATAATAATTCAATGTTTTCACTAACGTTCCCTAACCTTTACGGGCTACCTATAAGTTAGGTGATTGATGTTTTCTGTCAACTTATTTATCACGATCCTGTACGGGACACCTAAAAGGATATTGGGACGGATGTTAGGACTTAGGATTGTATTTAGGAGCTACCTACGTTAAGAGACTCCTACTTAGGGGATGATTTAGGTATGTTTGGTGAAAACGGGCATAATAATAATGTCAGTTTTGGTTATCATGTATCGATTGAATGAATAATCATGGGATACCGTTACCGCGAGGTCTCAGTTCGGGGCGAACCATTAGTTATGTATCATCAATAGTTTTCTCAGCACACACCAAATAATGCATTTTATAAGCAAAATTTTGCTACTTTGGGTTACATTATTGCAAATTTCTTAGGGATCTCCATTTTTTTTTTTTGAAAATAAATTATAGCCTATGTTACTTCCTGATAACTTAGCTTTCTATTGGTGAAAAAATGGTTAAAATCGGTCCAGTAGTTACAGAGCCTATTCGGTACAAACAAAAAAACAAACAAAAAAATCTTTTCTCTTTATAATATTATATTATAATATTAAATATTATATATAGATAAGTTATTACAAAAAACTAACTTGTTTTGATCGTCATGGATGAGCGCCAAGGGCCGAGAAATTAGGTACCTATTGTCAGCTACATGATTAAATTAATTAGTTTTTACGAATATTATTAAGAATTATTGCATATATTATATCAAATTGTTTAATATTACTGAGAAAAAAAAAATTTGGAAGATTACAAAAAAAGAAGAGATTAAAAAAGTGGGAAATACCACCATTTTGTAAATGAACTGTATAACCTAAAGCAAAAAGAAAGACATGACCAGTTCAGTTACGTCGTGGAAACGTCCACTAACTCTGTCAAGTCTGTTGAGTTGTCGCGCAAGTGATTTACGTAGGTATAATCTATCTATCTATATCTTTAAACGAGCAATTCTTGTATATATATATATATATAATAATAATCTGAATCTCGGAAACGGCTCCAACGATTTTCATGAAATTTGGTGTGTTCAGGAGGTTTCAGGGGCGATAAATCGATCTAAACTAGGTTTCATTTTTAGAAAAGGTCGTTTTATCCGTGTTTTCAGGCAATAAAAAACCCCTTACAATATGATTAGAATACGAAGGTAAATTTCGCCATCATCTATAAATTTCCGATAGCTCGACGGTAAGTCGGGCAGTCCCGAAACCAGAAGACCCCGGTTCGAGTCCAAGACGATTATATTTTCCCCTATGATTTTTTTTTTAAATATAATTTCCAAAAAACACAATTTACCAAAAAAAAAGAATAACCGAGCAAAGCTCCGTCAACCAGATATAATTAATTTATGTGTACATATTATGTTTTCCTAAAAACTTAGTGTGATGATTAGTGATAAGATAACACTATGTAAATGTTTCAACTTTCTATTATATTATATTAATAAACTAGCTGATGCCCGCGACTTTGTCCGCGTGGATTTAGTTTTTAAAGTCCCTCGGGAACTCCTTGATTTTCCGGGATAAAAAGTAGCCTAGATGTTGACCCGAGTAATAAGCTACCACGGTATAAAATTTTGTAGAAATCTGTGCGGTAGTTTTTACGAGAAAGAAGGACAAACAAACAGACAAACAGACAAAAAAAATTTAGCTTCTGTTTTGATATCTGTATCTTGAACACAATTAGAAGCAAAAACCCTTTTTTGAATCTATTTCATGTGCAGAATTGGTTTCGTTTCTGTTTTATTATAATACTAGCTGATGCGGGATGCCCACGACTTCGTCTGCGTGGATTTAGTTCATAACATTCCGCGGGAAATCTTTGTCACCCTCCAGGTTCTAAACTATACCTATCCAATAAATCACGTCAATCCGTAGCTTTGTAGCAGGAAACATTTGATCGTCTTGCTCGCGGCATTGTTAATGATGATTCAAAGAGAAAACATATTACTTACTGATGATATTATCAATTACGTTTAGCTATCATTTTTATAATTGTCAAATTTACCATACTTAACCAAAGACAAAATTTTTTTCAAAAAAAAAAACGTTTAGCTGTCATTTACGTTTTGTTATTCCACTGTCATTTGCGTTTTGTTATTCCATGTCAGATGCGTTTTTTTATACCACGTTTTATAGTGACTTGACGGAAATGCGGTCGAACGGGATAAAAAGTATCCTATGTCCGTCTCCTGGTTCTAAGCTACCTCTCCACCAATTTTCAGCCAAATCGGTTCATCCGTTCTTGAGTTATAAATAGTGTAACTAACACCACTTTCTTTTATATATATAGATCTATAGATCTCTAAAATTTTCTATTGTTTTAATACTATATAATATTATAGTCAAGTCATTTGGTAGTTTCACCTGGAAAGTTTTCCGGAAGTTTTGAAAATTGGTGATTTTATAGATTTCGACGTGCTCTTTTCGAATTTTCACTTTGCCACCTTGCTTTGTTTGCCGCTCGCGCTGCCTATTGGAAAAATGGCGCTTAAAAACAGTTTTTTGACAGTAACTTCTTTGTTGGGATAACACCAACAGTCAACACACACGGGAGGAGACGGGCGGGGGCCGGGGGTCGACCGGCTCGCGGCCCGCGCGCTCGCAGTAGCTCGTAACTTTCCGCTTACCTACGTCTTACGAACGAACGTACATCTTTAAGTGACAATGAAAGACACATATCTTATTGTAAACTGGTGCAAGCGAATAAAGTGTAGATGTTAATGTCGATGTCTTTCAATTCATCAACCAGCGACGATACAGTCCTATAAAGGCGTCCCTACCACCGCTAGGACGCCAACATCTTTCCGACTCATTTTAAACTTAAAATCTAATACTTATATAAAATTCTCGTGTCACAATGTTAGTAACCTTACTCCTCCGAAACGGGTGGACCGATTTTATGAAATTGTGTGTGCATGTCGGGTAGGTCTGAGAATCGGCCAACATCTATTTTTCATACCCTTAAATGATAAGGATGACCAACCACTAAATATTTTTGTTGGAGGTACGTAGTTCGCTGGGTCAGCTAGTAGTTTTATAATAAACTAGCTTTTGCCCGCGGCTTCGCTCACGTTAAGTTCGATTTTACAAACCCCTATTTTACCCCTTTAGAGATTGAATTTTCAAAAATGGTTTCTTAGCGGTTGATTAGCTCACGTTAAGTTTTATATATTTAGATGAAAGCTAAAGTACCAAGTTTGATGGATATTACTTGAAAATTAAGTTGAAAATCTGGACTTTTATACAAATTTTCTACCCCTATTTGAAGTCTTTGGGGGTGGAATTTTTAAAATTTGCAAAACACGTATTTCTTATTTTTTTATCGAAATCTCAAAAATTAAAGTTTCATGGATATTACATGAAAAATAATTTGATAAATGACGGACTTTTATACAAACTTTCAACCCCCATTTAACCTTCTTGGGGTTGAAATTTTCAAAAATCCTTTCTTAGCGGACGTCTACGTCATAATAACTATCTGTGTGCAAAATTTCAGCCCGATCCGTCCAGTGGTTAGAGCTGTGTGTTGATAGACCAGTCAGTCAGTCACCTTTGCCTTTTATATTATATTTAGATTAGATTAAACTACAGAAAAACTACAGTTTATGTACTAGCACACGAGTAAATATTCCGAACAGAGAGGAAGCTTCCTAACAAGGTCGAAGAAGTATACCTATTCTGCTAGGGTTGTCACCTGATGCATGTCAACAATTTAAGGAAAAAATAAAAATATTTAAAATATTATTAAAGTTTGTATAATTATGTATAATTTCAGTTATATTCGGAACTTGAACAAAAAATACTTACTTAAATTAACAAAAATATAAAGAAACTTTTTTTTTAATGAACATCAGTATTTTTGCCATAACTTCACAATTAATGTTGTTTCACTAATAATGGCCCATGGAAGCCTTAAGAGTGGGTGTGCGCTCGTTAACAGTAAACAGATTTGATTTTTACAGTAGTAGATCAAGTTTCAAGTATCCGAAAAAAACACGCAAGAATTACATCATACTGCCAAGGGACGTGTTTGGGCAAAAACATAAAATGATGAAATTTGTTCGATAATAAAAAATCGCGAAGTTAGGTCTAATTTTTAACCAATATTCATTTATTTTCAATGTGTTGCATATTACAGAGCCAAAATTTTTACATTAAATTCCGATTGATATTATCAAGGGAGTAGCCTAGTGAATTGAAATGAAAATGAATATTTTACGAGTTACAAAGTATTTGGCGCTTACTACACTCCTATTCCGCGCAAAACGCTTTCTTTTGTCGCGCCTCACATGAGGTTGTGGCTATGTTTTATCTCATCGCGAAATCTGATTTTTTTTTGGGGTTACACGCGCTCTTAATATCGCTTTTGAACAAAATCTGTTGAATAACAAAGAATTTCAATATGGCGGTGACTTTTAAAATTTTGGCATCCATTTCTTCTTTCTTGACCCAAGGGAAGCCCAAATATGGATTTTGAACGAAATCTGTCGAATAACAAAGAATTTCAATATGGCGGTGACTTTTAAAATTTTGGCATCCATTTCCTCTTTCTTGACCCAAGGGAAGCCCAAATATGGATTTGGAACGAAATCTGTCGAATAACAAAGAATTTCAATATGGCGGTGACTTTTTACAATTTTGGAATCCATTTCCTCTTTCTTGACCCAAGGGAAGCCCAAATATGGATTTTGAACGAAATCTGTCGAATAACAAAGAATTTCAATATGGCGGTGATTTTTTAAATTTTGGCATCCATTTCCTCTTTCTTGACCCAAGGGAAGCCCAAATATGGATTTTGAACGAAATCTGTCGAATAACAAAGAATTTCAATATGGCGGTGACTTTTTATAATTTTGGCATCCATTTCATCTTTCTTGACCCCAGGGAAGCCTAAATATCGATTTTGAACGTAATCGGTCGAATAACAAAGAATTTCAATATGGCGGTGACTTTTTAAAATTTTTTAACCCATTTCCTAATTCTTGACCCCAGGGAAGCCTAAATATCGATTTTGAACGAAATCGGTGGAATAACAAAGAATTTCAATATGGCGGTGACTTTTTAAAATTTTGGAACCCATTTCCTAATTCTTAACCCCAGGGAATCCTAAATATCGATTTGAACGAAATCGGTCGAATAACAAAGAATTTCAATATGGCGGTGACTTTTTAAAATTTTGGAACCCATTTCCTAATTCTTGACCCAAGGGAAGCCCAAATATCGATTTTAAACGAAATCGGTCGAATAACAAAGAATTTTAATATTATTTATTAATTAATTTAATACGTACCTATACGTATAAAAAAGTACTTACTTCTCTTTATCTCTCAGAAAAAAAAAGGTAATTTCCTTATTGTCTTTGGGTTGTTTTAAACAAACTGTGCAAAAGTTTGGCATTTTTACACTATTTAAGTACACAAATAAATCTAAATAACTCACTCTTCGTCTATTTATTTCCACTAAACGCATGACCGTCAGCCCTTACGTTCAGACCCTGAGTGGACCGGTTTGACCCTGAGCGGCGTGTCGGTGAATGTGTCGGTGAGAGCTCACGCACACAGCGTTGCGCTATGTATGGGTGAGCCCGCCGCGAGCCGTTTGTATGTAGCTTCCACTCTGTTACCTTACTCGTGTGGTACTAGTGACCTTTGTTTTCGTAGAATCAATAGTTTTAGCGTACGAGCGCTGCAAAAGTTTTGGTCATGAACCTCAAGAACATGTCATGGTGGTAGGTATTTCAGCGGTTTCGCTTCTATACTCTCGTGGCAGTGGTGTGCCAAAGGGCTTTATTTTAATTACTTTTTTTGTTATTTAGCATAAGGGACAAGGTTCACCAGGTGTTTAATGAAGCGAATTTGTTGGAAACATTATGCTCTAATTCAATACAGTTATGCTTTATTTTACTTTGATGGTAATGTCATAGTTTACTATTCATAGTTAACAATCCAATCTTGTACTAACCCTACTAGAGAGGGAGCCAGCACGTTTCAGACCTTCGTTATTTTATAAAAGCTGAAAATTCCTCTGCGTATGTATGTATCCCAATAGAGATAAGAACGATCCCCGACTATGAAGTTTGGATCTTTTTGGCTTTGGGAGATATCAGGTAGTAAAGGTGCATAAATTCTGAGGATACTTTCGTCATAGTATAAAAGAGGGGTTTTACATAATATGTTACTTGGGGATCTATCAGCAGATGTTTCCTCAGCAGTCAGACACTTCCGATAGTTCCTCCCCGTGTCAGACACCCTAAAACTATAGTAAATTACAACTCCGCTACAAATCCGCTTCATTAAACACCAATTAAACTTGTTCGTGATTAACTATGAATGGTTGAATAAAAAGTAATTTATGATAACTAAGGCCTATGGCACACTGCCACGAAACTATAGAAGCGAAACCGTTGAAGTTTCGCCTTTACTCGCAGGTACGTTGATTGCTGTATGTATTATTTGTCTAATCAGTGGCTGTATATGACAGGCGAAAGGAAGGCTGAAGCGAAACAGCCTGTTTTAAAGCAAAAAGACTATAGGAGTATCTTTTCCACGAGATTCTAATGATGTACCTACTTAGAAACCTCTTGAATCTCTTATACGTGATAAAAGCTATAAGTACATAGGTATCCCACGTGATAAACAGCAGGGCTTGTATTGGTTGGAATCGAAACCTACTATGAAACCAGCTTGAATGGCGAAATCGAATTAGATATTTTTTTTAAATTTAAAGTTAATTAAAAAAAATGGTTGTCTGTAAAGTCGATGTACGGACGATAATTTTACGTGATAACGTATAGGCGCTCTCTAGTCAAAAGCCAACGCTTGGGCCGATCGTGCCTCTCTATCGCTCGTTCCGCGCTCTCGCTTGCACGCGCAGGCTCAGGCGGAAGGTGATAAAAGGTCTGCGTTAGAAAATGTCTAATTCAGCTCCAGTTACGAATATCATAGGACTATAACGAGCAAGTTAACTACTATTACTAATAACTAGGTGCCTAGGTGCGAGGCTAGCTACCTAGGTGTCTCTGTGAGGCCCCTAGGTAGCTAGCCTCAGTGGTTTCACTCTTTCTATTTCGCGGCGCGGCGCTGTGGTCTGCTAGAGACCTCAAACTCTTGAGGCTCAAAACAGGTTTCCTATTATAATTAAGTTTAAAAAAAGATTTTTTACAAATTCCGTAGAATTAATTGCGGGTTTTCCTGCCTACGTTTAAAACTCAGTTAGAAATAGACTACACGATGGAATTGTTGTCAATAAATTAGAGTAAATAATGAATTTTAATATTTTAATATTAGTAATAACATTTTGTTGTGGAAAAAGCTTTGGAATTATATATCGCTTAAATGGTAAGTCACTCAAGCTTTTAAAACCTTTTATTTGCAAAGTATGTTCAAAAAATATGTATGTTTAGGTCTAATCTTGCAAGATGAGTCACTTCACTTTCCTTCCCACCTCTCTGTTTCCGATTGAGCTGAAATTTTGCAAAATAGGATGACGATGCAATATATTTATTGTGACTGAAACTGATCTGATGATGGAGCTACTAGATGACTAAGTATCGGAATTCTGTAACAGAACGACGTAGCCCCATTGACTTTGGGGTCGTTTGATTCTTCTTGACAAGTAGTCTAGCCGTAAATAATATCCAGAGTCTGATGATGTAGCCAGATGCTACTATAACCTTGTTTTTTAAAAATTAAATTTTTAATTTAGGTACACTTGTTCAAATCAAATGTGTAGGTCAAGTGAGCACAGTTTTGAACCCAGAACCTGATGATGAAGATGATACTGAAGTTTTTCACCATATTGCCATCCACGTATAAAAAAAGAACTAGAAGCTCACCAACGCGTGAACGCCACATATATTGTAGTGTCCGCGTACAGTCCAAAGTTTGAGGCCAGGGCCCTGATTCTGTAACTCAGCTGCTATTAAAAAATGACAGCCACTGATATATTATATTTTTTATCCTTTGAAGGTTTGCTACGAAAATTATACTTTTATTTTCATAGCAAACCTTCAATGGATAAAAAATATATGTCAGTGGCTATCATTTTTTGATAGCCACTGAGTTACAGAATCAGGGCCTTGGCCTGGTCGAGTCTGGAGATTTTAAAAAAAGGGGATCCCAACACTGCCCTATTGAACCGAAAGGTGGCGGTTCTATCCTTTCCACCAACAAAAGCATTCCCAAAGAGGGTTGACGTCAGACAGGCGGCCGGTCGTAAAATGTTATGCCGAATCACTTACAACATGGCTTACAAGATAAATGTGGTGCCGAGTGCCGACACCACATAGCGTGGGACAAGGACAAGGAGATGATGATGATATGTGATTTTTCATAGGAGAACATAGGTCTATTCTCGTATGAACTACTTAGAGGTCTATTCTCCTACATACCACATAGCTGCATCAATCTAGCTGAGCAATATTATAGCTCATCGAATTCAGCTGAATTCAGCTTCGCGATTCATGAGCAAGCGAGCAAGCGAGTCACTTATGAGAGTGACTTGCGAACAAGCTAGCAAGCGAGTCACTTATGAGAGTGACTTGCGAACAAGCTAGCAAGCGAGTCGCGAAGCAGAATTCAGCTTCGCGAGTCGATGAGCAATAGGCGGAGCACGAAGCACGAAGCATCGATAGACGATGGGGTCCCAAGGTGGTCGAAATACGGCCACGCACCGGATGCAGCATTAAAGGAAAAAAAGCCGGGATAACTGAAAAATAGGATAAATAAATTCATCGCCACTGCAATGCGATTTATTCCACCTCCGTCAGATCGTCATCACCTTACCGTGACGGCCCTGGCGTAAACGTGCTACTGTTATAGTTTATCGCCCTTTCAGAATCGGAGTACGAGCGCCTGCCGCGGCTGTTCGAGCTGGAGAACTATGAGAGATGCATGGAGGCGCCCGGGGGCGTCTACTGCGTCGCCAACTTGGAGCTCTACACCGACCGCAGCAGTGACCTGTACACGCTCATCCAGGTACCAGTGCTTGATAGTAATATGAGAACTATGAGAGATGCATGGAGGCGCCCGGGGGCGTCTACTGCGTCGCCAACTTGGAGCTCTACACCGACCGCAGCAGTGACCTGTACACGCTCATCCAGGTACCCAGTGCTTGATAGTAATATGAGAACTATGAGAGATGCATGGAGGCGCCCGGGGGCGTCTACTGCGTCGCCAACTTGAAGCTCTACACCGACCGCAGCAGTGACCTGTACACGCTCATCCAGGTACCAGTGCTTGATAGTAATATGAGAACTATGAGAGATGCATGGAGGCGCCCGGGGGCGTCTACTGCGTCGCCAACTTGGAGCTCTACACCGACCGCAGCAGTGACCTGTACACGCTCATCCAGGTACCAGTACTTGATAGTAATATGGGAACTATGAGAGATGCATGGAGGCGCCCGGGGGCGTCTACTGCGTCGCCAACTTGGAGCTCTACACCGACCGCAGCAGTGACCTGTACACGCTCATCCAGGTACCAGTGCTTGATAGTAATATGAGAACTATGAGAGATGCATGGAGGCGCCCGGGGGCGTCTACTGCGTCGCCAATTTGGAGCTCTACACCGACCGCAGCAGTGACCTGTACACGCTCATCCAGGTACCAGTGCTTGATAGTAATATGGGAACTATGAGAGATGCATGGAGGCGCCCGGGGGCGTCTACTTCGTCGCCAACTTGGAGCTCTACACCGACCGCAGCAGTGACCTGTACACGCTCATCCAGGTACCAGTGCTTGATAGTAATATGAAAACTATGAGAGATGCATGGAGGCGCCCGGGGGCGTCTACTGCGTCGCCAACTTGGAGCTCTACACCGACCGCAGCAGTGACCTGTACACGCTCCTCCAGGTACCAGTGCTTGATAGTAATATGGGAACTATGAGAGATGCATGGAGGCGCCCGAGGACGTCTACTGCGTCGCCAACTTGGAGCTCTACACCGACCGCAGCAGTGACCTGTACACGCTCCTCCAGGTACCAGTGCTTGATAGTAATATGGGAACTATGAGAGATGCATGGAGGCGCCCGGGAACGTCTACTGCGTCGCCAACTTGGAGCTCTACACCGACCGCAGCAGTGACCTGTACACGCTCATCCAGGTACCAGTGCTTGATAGTAATATGGGAACTATGAGAGATGCATGAAGGCGCCCGGGGGCGTCTACTGCATCGCCAACTTGGAGCTCTACACCGACCGCAGCAGTGACCTGTACACGCTCATCCAGGTACCAGTGCTTGATAGTAATATGGGAACTATGAGAGATGCATGGAGGCGCCCGGGGGCGTCTACTGCGTCGCCAACTTAGAGCTCTACACCGACCGCAGCAGTGACCTGTACACGCTCATCCAGGTACCAGTGCTTGATAGTAATATGGGAACTATGAGAGATGCATGAAGGCGCCCGGGGGCGTCTACTGCATCGCCAACTTGGAGCTCTACTCCGACCGCAGCAGTGACCTGTACACGCTCATCCAGGTACCAGTGCTTGATAGTAATATGGGAACTATGAGAGATGCATGGAGGCGCCCGGGGGCGTCTACTGCGTCGCCAACTTGGAGCTCTACACCGACCGCAGCAGTGACCTGTACACGCTCATCCAGGTACCAGTGCTTGATAGTAATATGAGAACTATGAGAGATGCATGGAGGCGCCCGGGGGCGTCTACTGCGTCGCCAACTTGGAGCTCTACACCGACCGCAGCAGTGACCTGTACACGCTCATCCAGGTACCAGTGCTTGATAGTAATATGAGAACTATGAGAGATGCATGGAGGCGCCCGGGGGCGTCTACTGCGACGCCAACTTGGAGCTCTACACCGACCGCAGCAGTGACCTGTACACGCTCATCCAGGTACCAGTGCTTGACAGTAATATGGGAACTATGAGAGATGCATGGAGGCGCCCGGGGGCGTCTACTGCGTCGCCAACTTGGAGCTCTACACCGACCGCAGCAGTGACCTGTACACGCTCATCCAGGTACCAGTGCTTGATAGTAATATGGGAACTATGAGAGATGCATGGAGGCGCCCGGGGGCGTCTACTGCGTCGCCAACTTGGAGCTCTACACCGACCGCAGCGGTGACCTGTACACGCTCATCCAGGTACCAGTGCTTGATAGTAATATGAGAACTATGAGAGATGCATGGAGGCTCCCGGGGCCACTCTATATGTCAGGAACTTTCATAAATTCCAAAACTGTCCGCGGAGAGAATCAAACCCGAGTCCTGCCATATTCATAACAATCACCATCAATCAATTGCTGATTCAATTGTTTATTTCCAGGAGTACTCCGAGTTTACACTGAAACACTACAACTATTCAAGAATAGACCGAGGCGTGTGTGTCACACAGACGTGCGAGTCACACGCCAGGAGGGCGGGCTTAGATATTAACGGGGAGCTAGGGGCGCTCCTTGAGGGATGCCTCAACGAAACTATCCGCAACAAGTACGGCCTGATGGCAAGAGTTTATAACATGAACTGTGTCAAAGAAAGTGATAAAGATCAAATAAATTTGGACTATTTCGATTACACCTTTCTTGGTATATTTATTATTTTACTTGTGCTGTGCTTGGTCGGAAGCTGTTGCGAGATCGCCTCAAATGGGAGAAACAATGAACAATATTGTAAAATAGGTAAGTACATATTTATAGTTTTCTTTCTTTTGCATTTATAATGAAAATATTAAATATTAGTTTTAATAAAAATCCATAGCACGTATTGAATTTACGACGTGGTACTATAAAAATGTATTTGTCTCTATGTATAATGATGCTGCTGATAGTGTTGAAAAACATCGTATGACATACATGCATCTCGACTGTAAGTAATTTTCTACTTAGATCACTACAAGGCCTATTTAAAATATAAATCCTACTTCCTACTAATATCATAAATGCGATAGTTTGTGAGGATAGATGTATGGATGGATAGATGGATGGATGGATGGATGGATCGATGGATGGATGGATGTATGGAGGAATGGATGGATGTTTGTTACTCTTTCACGCCATAACGACTGAACTGATTTGGCTGAAACTATACTATTACTTTGGAATAGTGATAGCTCATACCCAGGATTAACACTTGCCACATTTTATCCCGGAAAATTAAAGAGTTCCCGCGGGAATTTAAAACTTTAACCCACGCGGACGAAGTCACGGGCAGCATCTAGTAACTAAATATTTTAAAGTTTTGTCGCTTTATGTCAGCTACCCCTAAAATTTTATTGTCGTGATCCTTTTTTGCCCTTTACAGCAAGGTCTAACATTAACCTTCTTAATATGATTTTAACTGATGACAAATGGATCATGGATGACAAGTTAGCCCTTGACTATGATCTCTGGTATGGCTAAGTGAAAATGCAGTCTAAAATGATAGTGAAATAAGATGAAAAGGGCGTGATAATCGAGTCCTTAGGGTGCGTTTCTGCCCCCGCGGCGCGTGTCCGCGGCGCCCGTCGCAGTGCCCGCCGCAAGCGCTGCGCCTCCGCGTTCAACGCAAACGCTTCTGCATAAACACCCACCACGCGCCGCATGTTCAGAAACGTTTCGAAACGTAACCCTTTCTTACCAAAAAACTACGAACCAGTAAGCGGTAGGTTGGTACCTAACTACGGCATTTTCTAAAAGTCCCTGCCGAGAAACGACTGCCGTGACTTACGAGACCACCGCGCACACCACTGCGCCTGTCTGATCTACAATCTTCGTCCTCTTCTAGGCTTTGTTCCCTTCACAAGGCTTTAATTAAAGTCATGGTGTCCTGGTTTCATACAATTTCCATAGACTTTAACTCTTGCATGTTGTGTTACAGGGTTGTCAGGAAAGGATTTATTACTATGTTTCTCAGTTCCTCAAAATTATAAATCTTTGACTGAGAGAGGAGAACGTGATCCCAGGCTCAATGTATTCAAAAGTGTTCACGCTTTTAGGTAAGTTAATTATAATTTTTGAAAATCAAAGTTTGTCTCACTGTTAGGCTCTGAACTCACGAGTCTCACTGTTTGGGAATCGCATCCCGACTTCACATGCATCATTCAAATTATGTACCTATAACATATTAACATATTAATTATGTCTGTTTCGCCCTTTGACACCTTATTATTAGTGTTCACTTTATCCGTCTGCGGTGTTCACACGATTCACTTTTCTGTCTTGCCCTACTTGAACACCTTTTTTTAAGGTTAAACAGACAGAGGGTTAATAAACTCAACAGAACACCAAAAACTCAACACTTGTAAATCGTAAGCAAAGCAGACACACAACAACAAACAATAATATGGCAGACGAATAATGAATATGATGGCACCCCTCTCGCCGAGCGTTTCATACAAGTAATCACACCCTATCTCAGAACAGAACATCATTCTCAGCAATCACCTTCTTTCAATAATAATAACTACTCACAAAGAAGGTACATTGTAATCTTTACGTAACAAATATGGAACCCAATATTAGAGAACCCCATCGTATGGACTTAATGTTACAGTGTTTTCCTATGCAATTTAATATTCTAATCATACCTACTAATATTATAAATGCGAAAGTGTGTTTGTTTGTTGGTTTGTCCTTCAATCATGCCACAACAGAGCCACGGATCGACGTGATTTTTTGCATGAGTACTATAGTTGAGGACCTGTAGAGTAACATAGGCTACTTTTTATCCCGGAAAATCAAAGTGTTCACGAGGGATATTAAAAACTAAATCCACGCGGACTATTATTCAATAAAGTAGTATATTATGTTATTTATAGCGAAGTTAGAAGCAAAACTAACACAGCCATAATACTGTGACAGGCAATTAAGGCCTGCAATTAGCGAGGCCTGAAACTCAGTTATCCGTTTATTTTCTTATAATATTATGTACATTACACAAAATACCTTTCATATTTTTCAGGACAATATTAACATTCTGCACAGTGTACACACATACGTGCTTTATAATGGCAACCGGCTTTAGTGCTGATCCTCACAGCTTCGAAAAGGTAATTTATAATAATAATAATATAATCTCTACCATCCTTATTCATTATACTAATGGTTTTTTAACGCGTGTTTGTTTGTTGGATTTTCCTTCAATCACGCAGCTATGGAGTAACGGACTGACGTGAATTTTTGCATGGAATAGTTGAGGAATGAGAACCTATTTAAGGACTAGTTTCCCAAAAACCCAAACGTCCTCATTTTTGGTCCGCAAGTTTAATTAACATGATTGAAATTGGCTGAAATACTTTGTGTTTTTACAGGCCTATGAATCTTTAGCAGTACGGATGTCGTTCAGCGGCACCAACATAGTCCAAGTATACTTCTTCGTGTCTGCCATGCTGCTGGCTTACTTCATGCAGGTCTTCGCAGAGACCAACGCTGTGTCTTGGAAGTTGGCGCCGAGGATCATATTCCTGAGATGGTTGAGGTAAGTGATGAACAGTGAACATACTTTACGCAACATTATCACTTTATCAAGTTTTTACCAACAGGATATGATGCCCACAATTAACCGGTATAAAAGAATTCAGATCAGATAGACTTCTTATACCTACTCTATGGACAGTTAAAAGGTTAAAGTGTATACACCGAGATACGTATTTAAAAACTTTAAGTACCGGTAACTTGGGGTGACTTTGCACCTACGGGGGTGAATTTGCACCAAATCCGAACAACTTTCAAAATGAAATTTAAAAAAAGAGTTCTTGACTTAAAAGTTTTACTGACTTCTGAATGCAATCCTTAAATGTCAATGGTCTGTCGAGATAGTTGACAGGTTGGTATTCCTGCAATTACCTGTGCAACGTGTGTGCGTTAATGTGCAAATTGACAAAGTAAAAGTTGAAAGTTTTTCAAAAAAGAAAGTCTTGTAAAATCCGTGTGTACCTGTACAATTATTGTACATAAGCAGATAAACCTAACAATATTTGATGCGTTATTAGTTCTATTTTATTTTAAAGAAGGAATTTCAGCCTCTAATTCAATGGATGTAATTTTGAGCTTTGTTTTTATCGTTAGATCGAAATGTCGGTAAAATGGGGTGTCTTTGCACCAGACTCATTTTGACTTATGTGAAGAAATATTTGACTACTTTGGTTAATTAGCTCATATTGAGGTTTCTAAGCTTTTCTTTTTTTTATTCGATGATAAGATAGTCCTTGACTGGGATCTCATCTGATGATAAGTGACGATGCAGTCTAAGATGGTAGTGGACTAGGTACGTCTCTGACTGTAAGGTGGTAACTAGCCACGGCCAAAGCCTCCCAACAGACCAGACCAGAGACAATTCAAAAATTAAAAATTCCCAAATTGACTCCGCTGGGGATCGAACCCAAGACCTCCCAGTTATAAGACCACGGCGCTCACCACTGTGCCAGGAAGGTCGTCAAAAACTTCATTTCAATAATAATATGATGATTAAGATTATCCTGATGGTTGCCTTTTAGAGCCCAGCAGCCATGAGGAGATCCTCATACACTTCGACCAGTAGCTAGATTCAAAGACGAGAGGCGTGAGAAAGAATCATTTTTGGCGGTGAAATAAGTTGAAATTGTATCCTGGTCTCATTTATGACTTAAATGAAAAGGGAGAAACTGCAGACTCCTTTCGATTCCCGGCGGGGGCAAATTGGGAATTTATAATTTATGAATTGTCTCTGGTCTGCTCTGGTGGAAGGCTTTGGCCATGGCTAGTTACCAGATTAAAGACGTGTTGTCAGGCGATTTAGCATTCCGGTACGATGGCATTAGAAATAGCTTTGGGAAATGGGTTGAGTTTACGCTGCCATACCTCTTCCAAGTTAGACCACTACCACCTTAAACTGCGTTGTCACTTACCATCTGGTGAGATTAGAGTCAAGGACTATCTTGTCATCGGATAATAAAACATTATGGCATTCAATTAAGATTTTCTCCATAAAGTATGTGTACAATATCATGTACGCTAAAAAGAGTTAAGAAGCCTGCACAAAATACTAAAATAGATGTCAGGAAACTTACAGACCTTAACACCAAAGCGAATGTGTCGAATGAAATTAATAGGTGGGCAGTGGATACGAAATCTGGGACACCGTGTATGATAGAGGAGACATGGAACACACTAAAAAACAAATTATTAGACATAAACAAAATCTTTTTACAAAGAGACTGGGCTCCTAAACAGAGTTGGATGAGAGAGAAAATAAACAACCTTATGGAGGAAAGGAGACTCTACAAAAATTCTGATGAAGCCAAGTACAAGGAGATCGATAAGAGAATTCGGCGTGAAGTCCGCTATGCCCACGATGCTTGGTATCACGGGAAGTGCGAATTTGTGGAGGATCTTTATTCTAAACATGACGCATTTAATCTTCATAGGGAAATAAAATCTTTTATTGGCTATAAAAAGACTACACACCAACTCATATATGAACACGATGTCCCAATTCTGGATATAACGAAGAAAAAACACCTGTGGGAACAATACATCTCGTCAATGTTCGCTGATGATTCACGAAGTTTAGCTGTATCCTGTGATTTGAGTGATGGGTATTCTGTCCTGGAAGACGAAGTTACAAAGGCTCTAAGGAAAGCTAAAACTGGAAAATCAGCGGGTCCAGATGATGTTCACATAGAGGTACTTAAACTTATTGAGGAAGAAAATATTGATGTCCTCGTAAATTTTTTGAACGCCATTTATGACTAGCCACTTACCCAAAGACTGGTTAACATCATCTTTCATTACGCTCTCTAAGAAAGCCAATGCGAAAAAGTGCGAAGAGTTTCTAACAATTAGCCTTATGAGTCAGGTACTAAAACTATTTCTAAATATCATTCATGAACGCAATAAGAACCAAATGTGACCCATAATATCAATTCACATTTTTCCAGGTTGACCCCCCCAGCGGCGACGCTGGTCGCCTTCTCGGCGAGCTGGATGCGCCGGCTCGGCAGCGGCCCGCTGTGGCGCCCCTACATCATCGATGGCTCCGCCGCGCAGTGTCGCCGCTACTTCTGGGCGCACGTGCTCTACTTCAACAACTACATCCCCGAAGACAACCTATGCGCTATTCATACGTGGTAAAGCCCGACTGCCGATCTTTTCATATGCATTAAAAATATATTTGAAATAATTTTGAAGCCTTTTGCGTAGTCATCGTCAACTCAAAGACACCCACTGTCGGTCACAGGTCTCTTGAAGGGCCTTCCACACTCCACAGTAGAAGTTCAGAGATTCTGATGGTTGAAGTGTTCATAGACTCTAAGTGGTCTATAGTATGGTCTATAGTAGCAGTGATAGCCTAGTGGTTAGGACTGTGGTCTCCTATTCGGGGGGGTCGCAGGTTCGATCCCGGGTATGCACCTCTAACTTTTCGGATTCAAGTGCGTTTAAGCAATTAAATATCACTTGCTTCAACGGTGAAGGAAAACATCGTGAGGAAACCTGCACATGAATGAATGAAATGAAATGAAATGAATGAATGAATGAAATGAATGAAAAACACTTTATTAAAAATAAACCACACCACATTAAAAATAAACAAAAACTAAAAATAAACTTAAAAATAAATAATAACACATGGTAGTACAAATGGCGGCCTTATCGCTAAAAAGCGATCTCTACCAGGCAACCACGTTGCAAAGGATATAATGATCAAATATAAAGTGAGGGTGCACGCAAGTTTATGAGTAAAAACAAAGAGAGAGAAAAAAAAAAAAACAACATTCAGATACCTAAATACACAAATAATGAATATAAACACATACTTCACATATGCATACATACCATACATAACTACCTACATATATACATAATATATAAATTATACTTATTATAATTATAGATACAAACTTACACAACATTTAATATATTATACACAAGACTAGGAGAAAATACAATAAAATAAAATAAAATAAAAGCCAAGATTCAATACTAAAGTAGGGATGGGATGACTTAGAATTCAGGGAGGAAAGAAGTGCGCTTTGACTTGCCTCTTAAATATTGCATGTGACTGCGCACGCTTAATAGGAAGCGGTAGAGAGTTCCAAAGCCGAGAAGCTTCGATAGTAAAAGATTTAGAATAGAAGGAAGTATTATGTGAAGGTATTTTTAGGACTAGGTTGTTATCAGAACGAAGCGAGCGACAGTGAGTGTCCCCTAGAAACTCAAACCGCTCTTTAAGGTAAGAAGGAGATGTGGGATTGAATAGAACACTGTATAAAAGAGAAAGAATATGAGTATCCCTGCGAAGACGAATTGGAAGCCACTTGAGTTTTTCGCGAAATTCGGAAACGGTCATATTTTCGAAGTCCAAATATGAACCTTATACAAAGATTTTGAATGCGCTCAAGCTTATTTAGCAATTCCTCATTTAGATTAAGATAACACGTATCCGCGTAATCGAGAATTGGTAGAAGGAGTGATTGTGCAAGCGCAATTTTTGTTGGTATGGGTAAGAAATTGCTTAATCTACGAAGAGACCCAACCGAAGCAAACACCTTCCTGCTTACCTCACTTACCTGTGGAGCCCAAGATAGGTATTTGTCGAAAATAATGCCTAAATTTTTAACTGTGTCACTGTATGGCACGGATGTCCCATCAAAAATAATACCTGGTAAATTAGGCACATCGATACGAGTAATCAATTTTTGACTGCCTATTATAATCGCCTTAGTTTTTGATGGATTCACTTTTAGACCATATGACTTACTCCACTCGACAATTGAATTAAGGTCATTATTTAGTCCGTAAATCCGCTAATTTGGCCTGGACATAAATTTGGAGATCATCAGCATACAGGTGGTAGCGAGAAGATAATCGGAGAGTAATTGAACTTATAAAAATTGAAAAAAGGAGAGGAGACAGCACGCCACCTTGCGGTACACCGGCATCGATCGAGCACCAGTTGGAGAAAGAATCATCAACACGTGTCCGTTGCCGGCGGCCAAATAAGTAACTATGAAACCAGTCAATCACTGCAGGAGATATGTTAAGAGAGGCAAGCATAGCCAGCAATATGTCAAAATCAACATTATTGAAGGCATTACTGAAGTCAAGTAAGGTCAACACTGTTACACATTGGTTATCCATACCACAACGAATATCTTCAGTAATCTTGACTAAGGCAGTAGTCGTGCTATGACCAATACGGAAACCAGATTGGAATGGATTAAAAAGACTCCATCGGGAAAGGAAAAGAGTTAATTGCCGGTGTATTATACGCTCAAATACTT
Organism: Oeneis ivallda; assembly: GCA_029955525.1. Taxonomy (NCBI): domain Eukaryota; kingdom Metazoa; phylum Arthropoda; class Insecta; order Lepidoptera; family Nymphalidae; genus Oeneis; species Oeneis ivallda. The sequence goes on along the minus strand of JARPMR010000017.1, from coordinate 1,839,870 downwards.
TTGATCGGAATGGAAGTATGGAAATGGGGCGGTAGTCGGAGAGATCAGAGGGATTTGCTTTTTTGGGTATAGGAGTAATTTGAGCTTCTTTCCAGGAAGAGGGAAAATTTCCAGAAGAAATGGAGTAATTAAAGATGGATTTTATAACAGGAGTCAGGATATCGATTATAGGAATGATCATTTTACGACTTATGCAGTCTGTACCAATGGCATCAGAATTGACCTCAACAATGCTTCTCCTAACATCACTGTCAGCGATTTGACTAAAAATAAAAGCAGGATCATTAGAAGTGGGTAAAGCTGAAATTTGACTTTTTGTTCGCGATTTAATAGCGTCATCAATGGCGCAACCAGAAGAAAAATGCTTATTAAGCTGATTTAAGTCAATCTTAATGGAGTTACTATTTCTACGCGCTTTCCCAATTCCAAGAGACTTAAGAAATTTCCATACTCGACTAGAGTCATCTTCTTCGAGTATAGATTTATGAATATGGCGTCGCTGCTGATCCCTACACAACCTGTTGCAATGATTCCGAATAATTTTGTATTTTTCTCTATTATATTCTGAATTATGTGCTTTGTATTTAGCTTTCGCAATGTTTCTTTTATGCTGTAATTTTTTGATCTCCGGAGTAAGCCAAGGAGCAGGAAGATGCTTAATTCGGACCGGTCGAATTGGGGCATGTTTGTCGTAGAGTTGCGTAAGGATAGAATTAAAACTGTCCACCCTTTGATCAACACTAGCTGCAGTGAAAACAACAGACCAGTCAATCATCGCAGCATCATCTCTTAGACGATCTAAATCCATACCACTAAAATTACGAAGCAGAAGTGTTCTCGATTTAGCTTTAGGGGGGCGCAATTTATACGACAAATAAATCAGATCATGATATGAAAAAGCATCAGCAGGACATTGCCCATGCTTAGCAACATAATGAATGGAAGAGACAAGAATAAGATCCAAAAGAGATGGAGAACAATTTGGAAGAGAGTGAGTAGCAGAAAGGGGGAGAAAATGCAGACCCGCTGCTGTAACTATTGATTTTAGTCGAGTGGAGTGAGAATCGTTTTTTAAAAGGCAAGTGTTAAAATCGCCCATAATAATAGTGTGTTGATAAAGTGGAATATATCTATCTAAAAGGCCTTCAAATGTGGAATAGTAGTCAATTGTAAGGCTGGGATTGTAGAACACGCCAAGTAATAATTTGGTACCAGTAAAAGTAACTTCTATTAATAAATGCTCCACACCTGGAGTACCTTGGTCAATTGACATACTTATGTTAGTAAATGGTAGATGAGATCGAAGGTAAATGGCAACACCACCGCCAACCCGAGTGGTACGATCATTTCTTATTAATTGAAAGCCTGGAAGAGCGTAGGATGTGGACGACAAACATGGCTTAAGCCATGATTCAGAGATAAAAATGGCATGTATATTTTTGTTATTAAATGATGAGAGCATATCAGGGTAATGTGCAGGAATACTTTGAGCATTAATGTGGATAACATTGAAATTTTTCAGTACATCTGAGAAATGCGAATCTAATGTTTCAGTAAGAGAAGGGATACTGTAGAAACTGGTGTTAGTACTATTCAGTCCATCAGATGACGAAAGGGAAAAAAATGAATCGTCTAGGCTTACATCTTGAAATGACATAATATTATTATGTATAAAATATTAATAATAATAATAAATAAATATGTAATAATAAAATTAAATATAAATAAACTTAATAAAAAAAAAAAAAAAAAAAATGACAAATCATAATACCTACCAGCAACAACAATTCATAAAAAACATCACTACTTACAATCAATTATTAATCATTTGAGACTATTGCAACATAATTAAACTTAACAAACAGTACAGTACAGAAACAGTAGTTAAATAAAGAAACTAAAATATCTAGAATATAGGAGTCGTAAGTACATAATAAGTAAGTACACACAACAGTAAGTACACAACAATTTAGGAAAAAGTATTTGTAAATATTCATTTATGTTCTGTCTCAGTCTTATTTAGTACTTCCTAATTCCATGGTCTCATTGTCTATGATAGATATATGATTGATCATGGAACTAGAAATTACGACTTAAGTGGTTGATTGTATCATGACAGTATCTTTGTCAAACAAACTTTATTTGACAGCTTGACGGTAGTAAGTAAATGTCTACTTTTGAATTTGAAAGTTTACGAAATAAAATTATGCCAACCCGCATTATTCAAAAAAATATAAAATAAAATAAAGTGACTCAGATTGCTTAGCTCTGATTTACTTCCTAACAGTCCGTTTCGACCTTACCGCCTCATTCACCACTGGTTTAGCGGTCTTCGGTACTTGAGAAGTGACTTTGGAACAAGAAGTGGCCGCTGAGGAGGCAGGAACCTGCTCATCACTGCGCAGCCGAATGGCGTCAACCTCCGCCTTGGAGGTCACCCGGTGGCGCTTGCCGTCACATCCGATTATTATGATGAGCCCTTCTCTCGTCCAGCACTTTGATACTCCAAACTTCTGCCTTGCAGCCATGAAGGCATTGTGCCGGTCTTTTGTTAAGAACTCAGACAAAGTTATACCTGTACCCTTGAGAGCAGTTTTTGCAAACCAGACCTGATTCTTCACTGTTAGGTCCCGGAATTTCAGCAGTATAGCCCGAGGCTTGCCAGCCTTAGGCTGACCCAAGCGCTGGCAGCGGTCAAAACAATCATCCTGCATGTTGGGTAATTTCAGATGAGTGGACAAGGAAACACTCACTGTGGCTGACAGATTACTATCGTTGCCCTCTGGAATCCCGTGGATCAGTAGCATCTTCCGCCTACTCCGCATTTCTAGCTGATCAGTTTGTTTCGCCAGTACTTCTACCTGCTGCTGCAGACTGGCAAGTGCGGATAACACAAAAGAACGGAACTCATTAAACTGACCAGATATGTTAGCAGTGGGACTCGTTGCAGGAATTGCCCCCTGTAGACTCTTCTGAAATTCAGCCATTTGAGTGTTGAAATGCTCAGTCAGTGATTGAATCGAGTTTTGAATGGCCTCCATAGTGAATGTGCTTTGGTGATGTGTCTAACAATTAAATCCTTCAGTCACGTTGTTAAGTATGGATTATTTGGTTGGAGTTAAAGCTGGTAAGTACAAAAACACTTAGTACATATAAATATTTAAACTTTAAACAATTTTACTTAAATAAAATAACTCCACACCCAAAAAAATACGTGTGCGCTTTTTGAGTGCTTACCCTCAAAACCCACATCTGAGAGTTCTTCATAATGTTCTCGAAGATGTTTGAAGTCCGCCAATTCGCATTGGGCCAGCGCGGTGGACTATGGCCTATAACCCTTCTCTGAAAGATATAACGTTTTAAACAAAAACACAGGGAAGGGTGTACACAAAATTTCAAATAGCTTACAAAATAGAAAAATACAAGAAAACAAATGCCATTAGAAACTGAAAGTAACAATATTTAACACAATAATACAAAAAGTAGTAAATAAATACATAAAGTAGAGAGAAGATAATTGATGAGTTATTGAACTGATGAAGATTGAAAAAAGAAGGGGTGACAACACGCCACCTTGCGGGATTCCAGCATTTATCGAACACCAGTCTGAGCAATTTTCCTCGACCCGTATCCGCTGCCGGCAAGTAACTACGAAACCAGTCAACTGCCTCAGGAGATATGTTAAGAGAATTTAGAATAGCTAAAAGAAGCTCATAATCGACATTATTGAATGCATTACTGAAATCTAGTAAAGTCAACACCGTCACACATTGATTATCCATGCCGAAACGGATATCGTCAGTAATTTTCACTAGAGGAGTAGTCGTACTATGACCAGAGCGGAAACCGGATTGAAATGGATTCAAAAGGTTATATCTGGAAAGGAAAAGTGTCATCTGTTTATGAACGATACGCTCAAAAACCTTAGACAGGAATGGCAAAATAGAAATAGGTCGGTAATCGGAAAAGCAAGATGGGTTTGTATTTTTAGGTATAGGAGTTACCTGTGCATCCTTCCAAGAAGAAGGAAATACACCAGTACAAATGGAATGGTTAAAAATAGACACAATGACAGGAGCTAAAAGATCAATGATGGGAGTGATCATTTTACGACTAATGCAATCAATACCAACGGCATCGGAGTTGACTTCCATAATACTTCTCTTAACATCACTGCAGTCAATTTGACTAAAAATGAAAGGAGAGTAATCTGGAGTGGGTAAAGCTAGAATTTGATTCTTTGTATTTTGTTTTACGGTACCATCAATGGTACAAGATGCAGAAAAATGCTGGTTAAGCTGATTTAAATCAATATTATTTTTTAAATGAGAACTTTTACTTGCTTTCCCAACCCCAAGAGATTTCAGAAATTTCCATACCCGCGCAGAATCTGCTTCTTCAAGTACGGATTTATGGATATGATTATTGATATCAGGTACATCGCGGCAGACATGCAGCTGTTCATGGTGGGCGTGGTGGTCCACTTCGCGCTGCGCGGCCGCAGCAGGCGGCGTCGGCTCACCGCGCTGGCGGTGCTGCTGCTGCTGGCGATGGCCGGCCCGGCGCTGCACGTGTGGTGGCAGGACCTCGACGCGTTTGTTCTTCAAACACCTGAGTATGTATCGTAGTGGTCCACTACGCGCTGCGCGGCCGCAGCAGGCGGCGCCGGCTCGCCGCGCTGGCGGTGCTGCTGCTGCTGGCGATGGCCGGCCCGGCGCTGCACGTGTGGTGGCAGGACCTCGACGCGTTCCTGCTTCAAACACCTGAGTATGTATCGTAGTGGTCCACTTCGCGCTGCGCGTCTGCAGCAGGCGGCGCCGGCTCGCCGCGCTGGCGGTGCTGCTGCTGCTGGCGATGGCCGGCCCGGCGATGCACGTGTGGTGGCAGGACCTCGACGCGTTCCTGCTTCAAACACCTGAGTATGTATCGTAGTGGTCCACTTCGCGCTGCGCGGCCGCAGCAGGCGGCGCCGGCTCGCCGCGCTGGCGGTGCTGCTGCTGCTGGCGATGGCTGGCCCGGCGCTGCACGTGTGGTGGCAGGACCTCGACGCGTTTCTGCTTCAAACACCTGAGTATGTATCGTAGTGGTCCACTTCGCGCTGCGCGGCCGCAGCAGGCGGCGCCGGCTCGCCGCGCTGGCGGTGCTGCTACTGCTGGCGATGGCCGGCCCGGCGCTGCACGTGTGGTGGCAGGACCTCGACGCGTTCCTGCTTCAAACACCTGAGTATGTATCGTGGTGGTCCACTTCGCGCTGCGCGGCCGCAGCAGGCGGCGCCGGCTCGCCGCGCTGGCGGTGCTGCTGCTGCTGGCGATGGCCGGCCCGGCGCTGCACGTGTGGTGGCAGGACCTCGACGCGTTCCTGCTTCAAACACCTGAGTATGTATCGTAGTGGTCCACTTCGCGCTGCGCGGCCGCAGCAGGCGGCGCCGGCTCGCCGCGCTGGCGGTGCTGCTGCTGCTGGCGATGGCCGGCCCGGCGCTGCACGTGTGGTGGCAGGACCTCGACGCGTTCCTGCTTCAAACACCTGAGTATGTATCGTAGTGGTCCACTTCGCGCTGCGCGGCCGCAGCAGGCGGCGCCGGCTCGCCGCGCTGGCGGTGCTGCTGCTGCTGGCGATGGCCGGCCCGGCGCTGCACGTGTGGTGGCAGGACCTCGACGCGTTCCTGCTTCAAACACCTGAGTATGTATCGTAGTGGTCCACTTCGCGCTGCGCGGCCGCAGCAGGCGGCTCCGGCTCGCCGCGCTGGCGGTGCTGCTGCTGCTGGCGATGGCCGGCCCGGCGCTGCACGTGTGGTGGCAGGACCTCGACGCGTTCCTGCTTCAAACACCTGAGTATGTATCGTAGTGGTCCACTTCGCGCTGCGCGGCCGCAGCAGGCGGCGCCGGCTCGCCGCGCTGGCGGTGCTGCTGCTGCTGGCGATGGCTGGCCCGGCGCTGCACGTGTGGTGGCAGGACCTCGACGCGTTTCTGCTTCAAACTCCTGAGTGTGTATCTATGTTCGCTTAGAGTTTTGATTTCCTATGAGATTATAAATATTCCCGCTGTAAAACCGCAAATTCATACCCATATAGATCTCGCACTGATTGGGAACTGGTTCATTTGATACCATCGTATCAGTCAATGGAATCCTAGAAATAAAGACTGTTCCCCTGTTGACACCGGTAAAACTGATGACTGTGGGAGACTGCAGGTTGCGCTGTGGTGATAAGAGAGAGTACATACCTAATAGCTAGTTGAATGAACAGTTAAATGATCGATACATAGAATGATGATAAAATCTTATGTTGCTGTTGCCAAAAATGACTTACCTTTACTGACCTTTACTGAAGGAACTTTGCAAAGTTTTGAATGTTAAAGCTTTGGATTGCGCAATGAAATAATAGGAAACTTTAGAGATCGCAGTTAAGGGCTATCTTGTCACGAATCAAGAAATTCTCTTACAGGTTGTATCGAACACTCGACCATGCAAATTTGCGCAAGCTCCACATATTAGGACATAACAATATGTCGTGTTTTATCGTCGGCTTGGCCGCTGGCTACTTGGTCTACTACTTGCAACAGAACAAAGTGGAATATCCCAATTTTAAGGTAGATAATTGATATTATTGTCGACGAGTATATATACCTGGGACACACAGTCCAGCTAGGTAAGTCCAATTTCGAAAAAGAGATCAACCGCCGAATCCAACTCGGCTGGGCAGCGTTCGGGAAGTTCCGAGATGTCTTCTCGTCCAAAATTCCTCAGTGCCTGAAGACTAAAGTCTTCGAACTGTGCGTGTTGCCAGTGATGACTTACGGATCCGAGACATGGTCGCTAACTAAGGGCCTCATAAGTAGGCTCAGGACCGCTCAGCGGGCGATGGAGAGAGCTATGCTCGGAGTGTCCTTGCGGGATCGAATCAGAAATGAGGAGATCCGTAGGAGAACCAAAGTCACCGACATAGCTCAGCGAGTCGCGAAACTGAAGTGGAAATGGGCGGGGCACATAGTTCGAAGAGCTGATGGTCGTTGGGGTCCCAAGGTGCTGGAGTGGCGACCCCGCACCGGGAAGCGCAGTGTTGGCAGACCCCCCACCAGGTGGACCGACGACATCAAACGAGTCGCAAGGAGCCGCTGGATCCAGGCGGCGCAAGACCGAGTTCTGTGGAAGTCCATACAAGAGACCTTTGTCCAGCAGTGGACGTCCATCGGTTGATGAAGAAGAAGAAGAAGAAGAATTGATATTAATACATACTTTTGTTTTTATTGGCGTTAACCCTTGCATTAAAAGAAGTTTTAAAATGAACCTAAGAGTGGATATCATTTTCCTAACTTCCTGAAAATACCTGAAACGACTCATTAAACAACTATACTAATTTATGTTTGTGAGAAATCTCAAAATAGGTTTTTTTGAAATCAGGAACCTAATCGATTGCAAAATATTTAGGTCATGTTATATATTTTGTCCCAAAAATTTAAATTGTATACAATAGAATAGAATAGAATAGAAATATTTTTATTCAAATAAACTTTTACAAGTGCTTTTGAATAGTCGATGAATCTACCACTGGTTCGGAATGCCTTTCCTGCCGAGAAGAACCAGCAAGAAACTCGGCGGTTGCTCTTTTCAAAACAAATTTACAACACAGTAAATACTATGCTATATATGCAGTGTTTCCACAATGAGGGAAGTTCCAAAAATGCATACCGACTAACTTCTATCTTAAGATGGGCAGACATAAAGTAGCCCCATTCCCGCCGGTGGCACCCGTTCCCGAGCATGACGCATGACCCAGCCATTGCTTCGCTCAACCATATTTGACCAACCATATTTGTATGATATATATAACCTCAATGGTAGAATATTAAATGTGGACGTCAACAGGAAGCGGGATTTCAGATCAGTGCTAAATATAGAGCTCCTGCAGGGTTCATAGATTTTAGGACCTTTTCTATTCCTTGTTTATATGATCTACCTTACCTCACACTGGACCAATACTTACTTTTGACGTAAATTAATCGATACCAAAGAATTCTTGACTGGTTATCGTCACTGTCATTTTGACTATGGCGTTCATTACACTCTTTCAGATCGGTAACTTCATTTGCTGGTGTGTAATACCGATGTACATATTACTGTTATACTGTGGCAGCTTGTTTTACTACGACGGTGAACGCCCATCCCTCGCTATCAGAATGTTATTCGCGGGAACAAATAGAGTCATTGTTGGAATCCTTGCTGCACTGTGGATGGTGGGGGTCACATTGAAATATAATGGTGAGTGATGATATCAACCGAAATAAGGAAACCCGTAGGAGAACCAAATTCAAATTCAAAATAATTGTTTTAATGTAGGCCAATCCCAAATACCAAATATACTAAATATTATCATCATTTTAATCTATACTTATAAAAAAGACTGTCCTGCCCTGACTGACTGACTGATTGATCTATCAACGCACAGCCTAAACCAAAGGACTACTGTCAAAGACGTGCCGCCAAGCGATTTAGCGTTCCGGCACGATGGCGTGTAGAAACCAATTAGGGGTACGGGTTGAATTTTTCCCTAATTTTTTATAACTTATAAGTTATAAAAAATTAGGGAAAGGTTCCACATGTAGAAATTGTTTAAAATAAAATTGAAAATGGAAAATTCGTTCTGTCGAGCTGGGATTCGAACCATCGACCTTTGGCTGTTAGGCGACTGCAGAAGCCACAAGGCTACGTAGACCCATTATTGTACCGCGAAAATACCGAACACAATGTAATCGAAAGGAACTACGTTCCATCCGGGTGTCCCTTGACACCTCTCAAGTTTTTATTTATTATTTTCTTGGAGGGATAATAAGCCTTCGGCTTCGGCCAGAAATCGACCTTCGGTCAGACATTACTAATTATCTATGATGATGATGATGGTGATGATGATGATGATGATGAAGAAATCTGAAGGTTTTATATATATATTTTGAAATTAGAACACATTCCTATGACATATTCTATTCTGTGATTTTTCCTTGTTGACTTATGTATGTTGGATAATAGTAAACACGGCTCTAAATATGTTATGATTAGTTATATTTCCAACATTTGGTAGCAGAGCGTGGTTAGTGGTTGTGGAAGCGGAAAGTCGCATGTAAACTCTAAAAATAATCGAGTATGACGACGTCTACAAATTATCGGATTGAACCGCTGAAAAAGGACAACTACGATACGTGGTGCGTACAAGCTCAAGCCATTCTTATTAAAAATGAATTGTGGAACTACGTGACAGGCGAAGTCGCCGATAAAAAACAGGACATGATGGCGAAGGCTGAGATATTACTTCTCATGTCACCTAATGAGCTAAAACAAGTAAGTGGCTGCACTACTTCAAAAGAGGTGTGGAATAAATTGAAGTCTATCCACCAAAGCTCGGGGCCGGCACGAAAAGCTGGTTTGTTAAAACAATGTAGTTGTAAAAAAGATGAGAGCACATGAAGATGTTCGGGATCACCTTAATAATTTCATGGATATTGTAGACAAATTGCAAAACATGGAAGTAAGTATTCACCCAGAACTGCTGACTATTATGATGCTTTATAGTTTACCAACCTCCTACGAAAACTTTAGAATAGCTATAGAATCGAGGGATGTTTTACCGAGCCCTGAAGATTTAAAAATCAAAATCATAGAAGAGAGTGACGCCCGACAAAGTTGCACAAGCAGAGAGGTTGAAGGTGCATTTTATAACAAGAATAAAAAATATTTTAAAACTAATTCTGCTGAACTGATATGTTTCAAATGCAAAAAGAGGAGGCACAAGGCATCTAAGTGCTGGTCGAAAGCTAAATTTATAAAAAGAAATGGAATAGATTATAATGAGACGTGGGCACCTGTTGCAAAACTGAGCTCGCTAAGATTACTACTAGCAGTAGCTGTAGAAGAAGATCTTTCGTTGAATCAGATGGATGTCACAACTGCATATTTAAATGGTGATTTGGATGAGGAAATTCAAATGAAAACACCAGATTATTCAGAAAAATATTTAATTGAAATTATAAATGATGAAAGTAGCAATCCAAATTCAAACTTATTAGTTAAAGCAAAGAGAATGTTAGAAGACATACGGAATGTAAAAGGAGAAAAGGTCTGTAAATTGCAAAAGGCATTATATGGTTTGAAACAATCTGGAAGACAGTGGTTCAAAAAGTTGGACACAGAACTAAAATCTTTTGGTTTCGAACCGTCACCGGCAGATCCTTGTATGTATTCTTTTAAAGAAGGAGGAGATAAAATATTAATTTGTCTTTACGTTGACGATTTAATGATTGCTTATACATCAGAAAAGAAGTTTAAAAAGGTAAAGAATTTTCTTACAACAAAGTTTGATATGAAAGACTTGGGAAAACCATCCGAATTTTTAGGTATACAAGTTGATATCAAACAAGGAAAAATTAAGTTATCACAAGAAAATTATATTAAGAAAGTTCTTTGTACATATAATATAAAGGAGTGTAAACCAGTCAGTACACCCATAGAAGCACGATTAAAGTTAGATAAAAAGGAAAAGAAAGTAGAAAACTTACCATATTAGAATTTGATTGGAACATTGATGTTTCTTGCTGTGGCTACTAGGCCAGATATAATGTTTGCCGTTAGTTATTTATCACAATTTAATAATTACTACGGCGAAGAACATTTTAAATGTGCGAAACGGGTACTAAGGTATTTAAAAGGAACTTTACAACTCGGAATAGTTTACGAGAAAACTAAATGCCCTATCTATGGATTTGCAGATGCAGATTGGGCATCGTGTGCACTGGACAGGCGATCCTACACAGGATATTGTTTCAAATTATCGAGCGGATGCATTAGCTGGGAATCAAGAAAACAAACAACAGTAGCCTTGTCTACGGCAGAGGCAGAATACATGGCATTAACAGAAGCCGTAAAGGAGGCTATACATTTAAAAACGTTGTTGAATAGCATTGCCTGTAAACAGCAAAATAGTGTACTTATATATAGCGACAGTCAAGGGGCCATACAGATGTGCAAGAATGAAATTGTGAGCAATAGAACCAAGCATATTGATTTGAGAACACATTTCATTCGACAGCACGTTAAGGAGAAAACAGTTCATATTATTTATATGAATACAGAGAGGATGGAAGCTGATATTTTGACTAAAGGGCTGCCATCCCAAAGATTGGAGAATCTGATCAATAGTCTAGGAATGCGTTAGGAGGAGTGAAGGTTTTATATATATATTTTGAAATTAGAACACATTCCTATGACATATTCTATTCTGTGATTTTTCCTTGTTGAATTATGTATGTTGGATAATAGTAAACACGGCTCTAAATATGTTATGATTAGTTTTATTTAATATATTTCCAACAAAATCCTTGCAGGAATGTCTGAGGTGGTGATGGAGTGGCGCGGCTGGGTGCTGCCGAGCAGACTGTCGTACTGCGTGTATTTGCTGCACAATATTTTCGTCGAACTAGGCTTGGGGTTAAAAACTCAACTGGTACCGGTGTCTTTCTTCAACACGGTAAGAACTCCATTAGGGTCAGCGCATTACCAAGAGCAGAGCAACGCACAGCATTTTTTGAGATCACTGAAAAATGCGCTGCGCTGTGATGCGGGTTGTTACGTTTCCTCAAATATGGTTGAGCGAAGCAATGGCTGGGTCATGCGTCATGCTCGTGAACGGGTTCCACCGGCGGTAATGGGGCTACTTTATGTCTGCCCATCTTAAGATAGAAGTTAGTCGGTATGCATTTTTGGAACTTCCCTCATTGTGGAAACACTGCATTTATAGCATAGTATTTACTGTTTTGTAAATTTGTTTTGAAAAGAGCAACCGCCGAGTTTCTTGCTGGTCCTTCTCGGCAGGAACGGCATTCCAAACCAGTGGTAGAGCCAGATAATTCAAAAGCACTTGTAAAAAGTTTATTTTAATAAAAAATATTTCTATTCTATTCTATTCTATTCTATACTCGTCTTTGAGATCATTATAGACTACTCTCAGGCATGCAGGTTTCTTCACGATGTTTTCCTTGTTTATTTGAATAAAAAACATTTCTATTCTATTCTATATGCGCTGACTATGCACTGACCCTTTGAGCCCGCAAGATCCTATTCCCCGAACGTCCAATACTTAAATCCTTTTCCCAGCGTCGAATCGCCGAAGGTATCGCTTAGACTAAGATCTATAGTACTTTGGCTCTGCTCAATACTCAAGATAGAGTTAAAATAAGACACAAGTTTGTCTTGTTTTAACTCAGTCTTGAGTCTCAACTCTCAGCTGAGTGAGAGTGTCATCTATATAGAGTCCACCCTTAGTCCCGAAAGGTCCAACTCTCGACATACAGTCTTAATTATCACACTATGGCTTTATAAATCAACTAGCTGATGCCCGCAACCTCGTCCGCGTGGATTTAGTTTTTATAATCCCGCGGGAACCTACCTATTCCTATCCATAAATCACGTCAATACGTAGTTTTGTTGCAGCGTGATTGACGGACAAATCAAGAAACCAACAAACCAACATACAAACACACTTTCGCATTTATAATAAGTATTGGTAAGAATGAATTAATACTTATGATAATAAAGGCGATCTATTTAAATTTTTGAACACAAAAGTTACTATTGTGATTTAAATACGATAGTTAGATATATTTCCTTAGGGACTTTTTGTAGAGAATAATGAGTACTTTAATCATGGAGTACATAATTTATATGTATCATCAATAGTTTTCTCAGCACACGCCAAATAATGCATTTTATAGGCAAAATTTTGCTACTTTGGGTTACATTATTGCCATTTTCTTAAGGATCTCTAATTTTTTTGAAAATAAATTATAGCCTATGTAACTTCCCGATAACTTAGCTTTCTATTGGTGACTAAATTATTAAAATCGGTACAGTACTTACAGAGCCTATTCGGTACAAACAAACAAACAATAGTAGATTATTAACCAAGGGAATAAAGCAGTGTCTTCTGTCGCGGGTGACGATTTAAATCGCGAGCGTAACGAAGGACTCGAGGTTTACTCCCGAGCGTAGCGAGGGTGTTAAAAACTTAAATCACGAGCGAAGCGAGGGATTTAAGACGAGTCCTGAGTGTAGTGAGGGATTTAAGTTCACCCAAGACTAAGACAGCTTTATCGCCGAGGAAAATACTCTACTTTTCGTACCATTTGCGAAAAAATTAACACAATAATAATATGAGATAAGCATTTATTAAAAATAATGACAATTAAAAGTAAAAGTTAACATTCGAAACATTGGTCCAATTATTGATAGAGAGAGTTACATTTTTGTTTGGTACATTTATTGTTGATGAGTTGATTTGAGTATTTCTCTGTTCTTGCGTCTGAGCATTTGCACTGATGTAATCCGACAATTCACTGTCACTGTCGCTTTGATTTATTAAGATGCTTTAACATCGTAACGTATTTTTAGAATATTAACTTATTTATAAAAATAAATTAAAATAAACTTAACGTATATGTATTTGAAGAAAACAAAAACGCGGCAAATTCCTAGACTAATATTTTTTGTCGGAAAAGCAAAGGCATCAAGCTCATACGGCCTCGTCGATTTTCGTAATTTTATTTAATAATCATAACTGCATAATAAATGCGTATTCCTTTTTCAAAAAGATGTATAATGCTTTTTATACAAACTCAATGGTGTAAACACAGATGTAGTTCAGTATAAATTTCGGTAAGTATTCCAAATTTAAATCACATTCTCCCCCTAGAGGATGAATGAAATTCAGTACAATTTTCTTTCCCTGTTTTTAACCGATTAAAAATGACTATTGATATGTTCGCTTTTTGTGGCACAGAATGTCACTTTTTTGAGCAAGTGGTACGAAAAAAATCTTTCCTCTTTATAATATTAGTATAGAAGTATAGATATATCACACAGTCACTAGTGAAATATCTTGATTTTATTCTTTTCACAGTCGAGAGCTTGTGGAAGTATCTTCTCGGAGATAACTTCTCCTTCTACACATTATTTCTATGTTTAAAATTTTGGTACCAAATAAATAAATAGTATTAGTTGTTGAGGAGTTGGGTAGTCCGCAGACTGCCCTGGGCCTCTGGTGGACGGTAAAAATGTTTTCTTCTTCTTCTTTATCAACCGATAGATGTCGGTTTGCAGTTTTAAAATTTTGGAACGTAAGTTCCTTATCGCGCGGTACGGAAGGGGGCTAGACGGAAAAAATTCACTCGACACATTTTTGAAACCGACAATTTTTTGTTGAATGTGAATTTTGCATTGTGTTCGGTATTTTCGCGATACAACATTGGGTCTCCGTAGCCTAGTGGCTCCGGCAGTCGCCTAACAGTTCACAGTCGATGGTTCGAATCCCAGCTCGATAGACTGAATTTTCTATTTTCAATTTTATTTTAAACAATTTCTACATGTGGAATTATTTTTATAACTTATAAGTTATAAAAAATTAGGGTTCCACATGTAGAAATTGTTTAAAATAAAATTGAAAATACCGAACACAATGTAATCGAAAGGAACTACGTTCCATCCGGGTGTCCCTTGACACCTCTCAAGTTTTTTATTTATTTTATTTTCCAGTTCCTTCTGTCCGTCGGCATTTTCTTGGTCACGTTCGCGCTGGCGGTGCCCTTCCACCTCCTGGTTGAGGCGCCTGCGGTGAGACTCATCAAGCTGACTGCCAACGGGAAAATGGAGAAGAAGTTAAACTAGAGTACTCTGAGAAGAATATACTTTGACGAATGTATTTATTTAAGCTTAATAATGTAGGTGAATGCTAGGTAAATGGGAAATATAGTTGGTAAGAATTTGTGCCTCTGGATATTAAAACAATACAACATAAGTGTTAATTAAAAATTTAAAACACTCCCGACATTTGAATGTAATATGGCCGGGCGAGTTACGATATACCCATCGTCCCAAAAAAAACCAAATAAAAAAAAACAAAAAAAAGGGGCGGAATTACACGATAGGCAGGCTAGAGATCCAAACAGGCTCGTGATTCCTCGATTGCGCCTCAAGAGGGTCCGAAAGACATTTGTGGGAATGGGTGTGACGTTTTATAATAAAATTCCACAGTCGATCTTAGACTTGCCTTTACACGAGTTTAAGAAATCAGTTAAAACTAATCTCATGAAAAAAGCATATTATGCAATTGAAGACTATTTAGATGATAAAAAAGCGTGGACATAATTCGTTCCAGCGATTCATGAGACAGTAGGTGGTAATTTAACTGTATAACTATTCTATTGAATTGTAAACTTGTTTTGAAAAGAACAACCGCCGAGTTTCTTGCTGGATCTTCTCGGCAGGAAGAGCATTCCGAACCAGTGGTAGACTCATCGACGATTCAAAAGCACTTGTAAAAAAGTTTATTTGAATAAAAAAACATTTCTATTCTATTCTATTCTTTTCCTATTACACAGTCTGCTGCTCCATCATGAGATCCTCCTTCTCAATCCTCGATCATCAGCTATCTAACATCTAACCATTGAGACCATTCTAATGAGCCCAAACACACTATATCTGCTGTAAGTTGCTGAGAAGTTGGGTACCCCGCAGACTACTTGATGCTGCTGCATCAGCTCAAGATAAACATGTCTTGGAAATCATTCGAAGTAGCAGTGCACCAAACAAAACAATTGCACTTGTGTAAGTTTGTAAGACCTTTAATCGAGTAAAAAAAATTAGTTGCACTCGGGGACTGCCACGGTAAAGCTATTGCATAGCATTTTTTATCAACTTATGCAATTATAATATTTATGCAATATTTTTTTTTGCATGGTAAAAATTATGCAAAAATAATTAAAAACAACAAACAAACAAGAAAAGCGCACTGTCACTACTTTGCGAGTGAGATTCGAACCTGCGACATCATTCACCATACGGTAAAGCAAGCGGCCGCTCGCCCACTGCGCCAAACAGAGCTACGTGTGAACCTCTAAAATGTTGAACGCTTACTGAACGACGGTGTTAGGTTTATTTTCGTTTCGGAATTTCTTGATTCGGTCGCCGCGCTTAAACTGTTTGTCCTAATTCAAAGCCCGCGATAGCAATAGCTTAAGAATAGTTTCGTACTGGGAGCGATTGCGTGCATCCAATAATGTCATTCTTAGGGTCATCGGTAAGGATATGTCTAGTGATATAATTAAACACTGGCGCTCTGTACACCCAGACGCAAATAAGAAATAATGTATAAGAACGAACTGTTCTACTTTCTTCTTCTTCTTCTTTATCAACCGATAGAAGTCCACTGCTGGACAAAGGTCTCTTGCATGGACTTCCACAGGCCTCGGTCTTGCGCCGCCTGAATCCAGCGGCTCCCTGCGACTCGTTTGATGTCGTCGGTCCACCTGGTGGGGGGTCTGCTAACACTGCGCTTCCCGGTGCGGGGTCGCCACTCCAGCACCTTGGGACCCCAACGACCGTCAGCTCTTCGAACTATGTGCCCCGCCCATTTCCACTTCAGTATCGCGACTCGCTTAGCTATGTCGGTGACTCTGGTTCTCCTACGGATCTCCTCATTTCTGATTCGATCCCGCAGGGACACTCCGAGCATAGCTCTCTCCATCGCCCGCTGAGCGGTCCTGAGCCTACTTGTTCTACTTTACTTTTTATTATTATTTTTATTTTATTTTATTATTGTAACATGGATCTATATCTGAAATAAAGATATTATTATCATCTTTATTTACTTTTACTCATATTATTTACATTTTTAAATATTTCATTATAAAAAAAAAATATTTAAAAATATAAAAAATAGCGGTCCACCGGTCTCGGGAACAGGGTCCAAGCAACCGGCGGTCAGGGCCCCAGAGAGAGGAACCTCCTGACGATGCGAGCCGTGTCCAGGAGTACAGCCTTCTGGATCTGGCCCTTGACCCAGCTACCCAACGAGAGCCTCGAAAGATGTTGGTCGAGGCTCTTGGCTATAAGACCATTAGCGGTTATCACTATCGGTACAATGATTGCTGAGTCTACATTCCACATGGCGACAACCTCGTGCGCTAAGTCGAGATACTTGGTGAGTTTCTCTTTCTCGGCTTTCACGAGGTTTTCGTCATGCGGGACAGCAACATCAACAATCATTGCACGGCGCTCTGATCGATCTATCACCACTATGTCAGGCTTATTGGCTACAATAGTCCTGTCTGTAATGATAGATCGATCCCAGTACAGTGTGATATGACCATTTTCAAGAACTGGGTCGGGCACATACTTGTAGTATGGTACCTCCGATTCCACAAGATTGTATTTCAAGGCAAGTTGCTGGTGGATAACCCTGGCCACTTGGTTATGTCTGTGTAAGTATTCGCCGTTTGCTAGATGAGAACAACCAGAAACAATGTGACGGATAGTTTCTCCAGGACGGCGACATGCCCGACATATGTCTACCGTTCCATCCTTCACTATGTATTTTCTGTAATTGTTCGTCATCATGACCTCGTCCATAATTGCACACACAAACCCTTCGGTTTCCCCAAAGAGGTCACCAAAGCGCAGCCAGGCCACGGACGCTTCAAAGTCAACATCAGGCCCGTGGAGGGCCCGATAAAAGCGTCCGTGAAGCTCCTTACCTTGCCATACAACCCTGCGGTCATTGGTACTGAGCACCACAGGTATGCGCCAGTTCTCTTTAGCCAAGGAGAGCGGCGTCAGACCCCTGTCCACTGCGACCACATCGCGGTGCATCTCCGTCTCGGCGTGGAGAAAGTACTCCCTGAGACTGCACACCTCGCGGTTGTGGAGGGTTTTGGCATTCAAAAGGCCTCTTCCCCCACACTTCCGCGGGATGTACAGCCTCATCACCGAGGAGCGCGGGTGATGCATCCGATATGCGGTCAGCAGCGCACGAACTTGTCTGTCCAGGGCGTCAAGCTCAGTCTGAGTCCACCTGAGTATGCCGAAGGAATACATCAAGACCGGCATGACCCAACCGTTGAAGGCGCGCACCTTATTGCCGCCCGACAAAAGGCTTTTCAGCACTTTCTTCAGACGGCCAAGGAAACGCTCCCTCACCAACTGCCTCATGTCGGCCTCTCTGATACCTAACGCCTCCGCCATGCCCAGGTATTTGTAGGTTTCAGTTGGGGAGAGCGATCTGAGGTATATGGAATCAGAGAGCTCAACACCCTCAGATTCCACAATCCTCCCTCGCTTTACATGCATGACCGCACATTTGTCCACACCAAATTCCATCCTAATGGAATCACTAAAGGCTTTAGTTACCTTTAGTAACTCTAGTAGATGTGATTTGTTGGGGGCAATGAGTTTTAGGTCATCCATGTAAAGGAGGTGTGATATAACCTGACCACCTCTCCTCAACCGGTAACCTAGCCCTGAATTCTCCAAGAGAGTACTCAGAGGATTCAGAGCCAGGCAAAACCACAAAGGACTGAGGCTATCGCCCTGGAATATGCCTCGCTCAATCCTTATAGGCTCCGCGCTCCCCAGGGTCCGGCGACACCCTGGATAGTGAAGGACTGTCCTCCACTGCCCCATACACGTCTGTAGGAAGGCGCGTAGTACTGTGTTTACTTTGTACAGTTCCAGCACCTTCATGAGCCATGTATGGGGCACAGAGTCGTAGGCCTTCTTATAGTCTATCCAACATGTCGACAGATCCTTTCGGGAGCGCCGAACCTGTTGACAAATGGCCATATCAATGAGGAGAAGCTCCTTAGTACCACGGGAGCCATTCCTACATCCGTTCTGAGAATTAGACATGATGGATTTTGTATCGATGTGATCGTTAATTTTCGTTCTGAGAATGGATGTAAGAAGTTTATACAATGTTGGTAGGCACGTAATCGGCCTATAATTTTTGGGCTCCGTGGTACTACCTGATTTATGGAGCAGGAGGGTAATACCTGTTGTCAGAAACTGGGGTAGCGACTCTGACTCTAGAGATGATTGGAATTGGGATGCCAAACGAGCGTGCGAGCTGCGTAGCCACTTTATCCAAAAGTTGTGCAGCCCGTCCGGCCCAGGGGATTTCCAATTGGGCAGGTGACGGGCTGCAATGGCCACGTCTTCAGGGGTTATAGTAACTTGGTCCATTTCTGGAATTTGATCGCACGCTCTTTCTACATCCCACGTCCAATCACCCTCAGTGTGAGCGACAGGCGCCGACCAGATGTTGCGCCAGAATGATGTCATGGCTTCATCATCCGGTAGGCGCGCATCGGTGACACCTTGGTCAGGGTGTTCCCAACCTCGGTATACCCGCCTTTGATCGCTTTGGAAAGTGCGATTCAGGGTATATCTCTCGACCCGGCACTTGTATCTGCGAATACGGCTAGCCCATGCCGAGACCTTCTGCTTCAGGAAGTCAATGCGCTCAGTGACGCGCGCCATATAATCTTGAGGGCTGATATCAGTCCCCAAGAAAGCGCGCCTCACAAAGCGCATGACTCTAGGACGAGTGTTGCCCTCCCTGAAGCAGAGTAGTTTGCCAATGAGTGCCCTAGCCCCATCAATACGACGTTCGATCCTGCACTGCCAGGCTGGTGCGGTAGGCTTCGGTCGTGTTGCTGTATCATTATTAATTAATTTTACATTAGCAACACGACATGCCGCAACAGCCACGCAGTACAGAATCGAATGTGTGTCGGAAAGGTCTTCGCTGCTGTCAAAATAACTCGGCAGCAGTGAATCCAGGGCACCCATTAGCGCTTTGTTCTTATTTTTCATGGGCAACCGAGGTAACCGCGGTCTAAACTCGGGTGGTGAAGATCTATATTCCCGAATAGCACTCTCCAAAGCACTCCTCAATTGTTCACTACACTGGGTACTTACATGTGCAGCCCCGCTATCCTGTCCCTCATCAGCCTGAGTGGGCTGCAGCGAAATCGCATGAGCAGTTTGCGATTGTGCTGGAGCTTGCGGTGAGGGGGGGGTAGCGCGGTTACATTGCAGTTCAGAGCGAAGCCGATCAAGCACGGCGTTGTCCAGCATGTGATTACGCTGAATAACCCGCACCTGGTCCGACAGTCGCTGAGCCGACACATTGAGAGCTGGTTCAAGGACCTGAAACAAAGCATGCATCCTAGCACGGTACGCGGTCATGTTGGTTCCACCCTCAGTAGCCCCAAAGTATGCTCCGTAATCCGTTTTATAATATTTATTTCGGCAAAAATGTAACGGTGAAAAAATATGATGTATGCTGACATTCAGGGTTGCCAGGTTATATTATTATTATTATTATCAATAACGCCCGCATAGATCTTTATCTTCTTAATATATATAAATTACGTGTCACGTTGTTTGTCCGCGATGGACTCCTAAACTACTGAACCGATTTTTATCAAACTTCGTAACTATCTGTAATTTGGTCCAACTTAAAAGATAGGATAGTTTTTTTGGATTGGTATAGTTTATTTGTTTTATTCATATAGATAAGTAGGCGGTACGAAGTTCGCCGGGTCAGCTAGTGTACTATAATTATTAAAGTGTATTTAAACAACAGTGTAAAAACACCGATTAATAATGCAGTTTGTAAGTTGTGACTAAAATAAACGAGCATTTTTCCCCATAATATGCTAATTTGTGTATCTAGTTTAAAAAAAGGGATCTGGTAGAAGTACGGACCCCTAAAAGAGCGAGGCCCGACACGTACTTGGCCGATTTTTAATTCAAACAGTACTTTCATGTAAATAAAAAAATAATGGTAAAAATGTATACCGTCGTTATTGCTATGGAAATAGCAAGCGGAGAATAATAATTATCATTAATTCTTGAGCCTTATATCGATCTATTATATCTAAATAATGGGTTAGCTAGTAGCTACCAATATTTTATTTTTTAAGTCTGTAAATAAATTAATTAAAATAAAAATAATTTTTTTTTCAAAGCTAGTAAGTAAACCCAGGGTTATTCCTTTCTGTCCCCCTGATTTGTCCCCTCAGGGGGAAAGATAGGAATAAAAATTACGATATGTCCCCCTATTAGCGACAGGGTGACAGATCGGAATTTTTTATTCCTATCTGTCCCCCTATGAATAATCGGGGGGACAGACAGGAATTAAAGAGTTCGATCTGTCCCCCTATTAGCGACAGGGTGACAGATCGGATTTTTTATTCCTGTCTGTCCCCCTATGAATAATCGGGGGGACAGACAGGAATTAAAGAGTTCGATCTGTCCCCCTATTAGCGACAGGGTGACAGATCGGATTTTTTATTCCTGTCTGTCCCCCTATGAATAATCGGGGGGACAGACAGGAATTAAAGAGTTCGATCTGTCCCCCTATTAGCGACAGGGTGACAGATCGGATTTTTTATTCCTGTCTGTCCCCCTATGAATAATCGGGGGGACAGACAGGAATTAAAGAGTTCGATCTGTCCCCCTATTAGCGACAGGGTGACAGATCGAACTTTTAAATTCCTGTCCGTCACATTGTTAGCAACGAAGTACGAACTAGTCGAAAGAATCAGACAGATATTCTCTCATTATTAAGGGATATTACTCAAAAATAAAAGAAAAAATTGTACAAATTCAATAAGTACAATCATTTTTATTTAGGCTTGAATAATAGTATATCCACATCATCCATCCACAGCATCCACAGTTTGTAAGTAGATCGTAAATTCCTAATGGTGCGGTGAAGCAATCTTGTTATCACGGTTGACGACTGGCACAATGGGTCTAAAAAGACATAATACCTAGGTACATATTATCAGTTAGAATGTACACACCTACGATATATTATCATAAAATATAATATTATTCATTTTAGTTAAGGTGGAAGACACGATTCTGCCCGCGAAATTCAAATTTAATTTGGTTTTTCGCAATTTGTAAACTAATGGCATTCTAATTGCGCCTGTAGAATTATCATCTTCACAGGTTTACATAAAAATCTTTACTTTAAAGTGTCCAGTTTAAGAAATCAATCAAAATATCGACTAATTTGTGAGTAACTCACGTCCAACTCAGTATTTTGATTAATTTCTTAAACTGGTCACTTTCAAGTAAAGATTTTTATGTAAACCTGTGAAGATGATAATTCTACTGGCGCAATTAGAATGCCATTTAGCCTAGTTTGTCGTATTAGTTTACAAATTGCGAAAAACCAAATTAAATTTGAATTTCGCGTGCAGTCTCGTATTTAATCATCCTTAAAGAGTATATCAAACTTACATCCATCCATCCATGATCCATCCTCACAAACTTTCGCAATTATAATATTAGTAGGACTTTTATTATTAGGCTGTAGGATGAGTTGGTAATTTTGACCCTCATAAGATTTACTGTGTACTACCTTTTGCTCACGACTTCGTCTGCGTGGAGTTTATAAATCCCTCGGGGACTCTTTGTTTTGTCTATTCTATGGTACTCCCAGAGTCCTCAATTACTATACCCATGCGAAAATCATGTCGATCTGTTGTTGTGTGAGTGAAGGACAAAACAACAAACTAACACACTTACGCATTAATAATATTATAGTACGGAATAGAAACGAGACCAACTGTGAATGTAGATAGATGTACCTAGGTATATCATAATCATTAATCTGTGGGTATATCTTAAACGCACGGAAATTGCGAAAACCTCCACGAGGCCAGGATAATGTCAACAACAGAGACAGTAGGTAGGTTTATATAATATCTATGATTTAAAAATACTTAGCAAATATTTGCAGCATGTTTTGCTAGTCATTGTATGGGTTGTGTATAGGTAATTGAGTTGTAAGGTTTTCTCAGTGTAAAGTAGACTCTGTGCTAAAGACCGTAGGACATTTTATAATTCTCTGGTCAGCAGCGTAGAGCAAGAACTGAATAACTGACATTATCGAACTTTCAAATAAACCTTAATTTTAACCAATTAAATAAAAGCAGGAGGTTCTCAATTCGACTGTATGTTTTTTTTGTATGTTTATCATGCAATAACTCCACCAATTAAAAATAATTGGACACTGTTGTTTTATTTCTATCCTTACAGGCTGTTAGTGTAATATCGTTCACACTTAAAATCGTTCACACTTAAAATTTATATTAAAATTTAATTAATTCATAACATATTCAATTAAAATTATAAATTATTTTCCAATTTCCTCCAGCAATTATAAATGGATTTTGATAATCCTTTTTTGTTTGATAGAGCATACTTCAGAGGTGGTCCCATATAAATTTTATCCAAATTTTTTCAGCACCTTTTTATATTTTTTGCGATCGGACTTCATAGCTCCGTCAAATCTAAACCAACTTAAATCTTTTTTTTTATTTGAAAAACGTATAGTCAGGTTGGGCCCAATTAAATTTGGTGAAGATCTGATGAATATCTTTAGAGATGAAGGACGAAACTCCTCAATGAATAAAATTAAATCAGAGAATGTGGAGATTGATCCTATGAAGCTACCACTAAAAAGCTTAAAATAATATACAAATAAAAGTTTTTTAAAAATATTTTTTCATATTAACTTATAATATTTCGTATGTTTCTTTACTCTATAAAACATTTCTCAGATAATCTATCTCCCACAAATGTATTTATTGACTACAAAGTATATAACCACTATAAAGTATATAATTTATTGTTGATTTTTTAAAAACCGCTCAAAAGATTTCGATAAAATTGAAATGGGACCACCTGGGAAGCCTATACCCTTTGAAACAAAAAAAAAGGAATTTTTCAAATCGTTTCAGGAATCTTCGAGTAATATGTGAACATATACAAAGATAAAAAATAAAAAAAGATTCCGACGAATTGAGAACCTCCTCTTTTTTTGAAGTCGGCTAAAAAGGTCACTTACTTGGTTTCGCCGTTACACGGACGGTATAGTTCCACTGATTTGCTCTATTGAGATAACTGCTTTGATTGTCGGAACTCTGAATGGGTCACAGACTAAAAAGTAAAAACCAAACCAGTAACAAATCAGCTGTTCACGATGGCTGACGCGGAATTAACGTTGCGTGAAGTGTTGGACAAAATACTGGACGAAAGAGATTACAGGTAGGGTTCCTAACTTTTTGTACATACGAGAAATGAAATGAACAGTATTTTAGAAAATTAAACAGTATTTTATAATATTTTTGGAGCTCCTTGCACAGTTATCAATGTACTATCATTTTTTTAAATTAATATTCGTGGGCCTCTCTACAATTTGAGTTGATATGATAAGAAATGAGAAGCTCATTTTTTATTAAATCAATAGAAGCTCTTTTTATCCCGCCACATAAGATAATTACCGCCAGTTGCATTCATTACGGAAATATTTGTACTGAAATGAAGTTTGTACCAGTGTATCTCTTTACTCTATGGTTACACTTTTTAGGTTTTATGGCTCCAAATATAGTCTAGGCAATGAAGCTAGTGGACCCCAACATCAATTCCTCAGGCGACGAAACTTTACAGAATGATAAAGTATCAGTAGTTAAACGTATTTTATAAATATCCAAAAAAAAATTAGAACGGAAGTTAGGTATTTTTACCTAAACTCTTTTATGCTTAATATCTCAGTTCGGCAAAATGCTCGGTCAAAACTTTCTTCACCTGAAACATTCATGTAAAGTCTAGAAACAAAATATAAAATATCCAAAATATACTCCTAGTCGAAACCACCAAATTTTGAAAAATACGTTTTTTCAATGTAACTTGCAGCGAAAAATTGCTCTGTGAATTTTTTTCACTGGAATGTCCTTTTATAGCCGTTTTGTACCTACAACTTGAAAATCCAAACAATATACCAAGAGACTATATTTTTTTCAAAAACTACCCTTTTACTCACAGTGCAAAATTTCTCCATCCATTTTTTTTATTGATATGATTACAATTATTTTTTTTGTATCAAGTATCAAAATATCCAAAAAAATAATCAAGCGCATTAAAAACTATAAACATTTTAGAAAGAAATATTTTATACTAGCTGATACCCGCGACTTCGTCCGCGTGGATTTTAGTTTTTTAAATCCCTATCCCATCCCATGCATCCATACATCCCGTCCATCCATCCGTATGCTAAGTACATCTATCCATCCAATCCAATCCATCCTCACAAACTTTCACATTAATAATATTAGTGGGATAAGTAGCATAGGATATAGTTAATGTAGTTAAAGTTAGTAACAGGAGGATACAAACATACATACACACATACATACATACATGCATGCATACATACATACAAACATGCATACATACATACATACATACATACATACATACATACATACATACATACATACATACATACATACATACATACATACATACATACATACATACATGTATGCATGCATGCATATTGGCGCATAATTTAAGAATAAATACGTGAAAAGTAGAATTTCGAATATCCCGCGGGAACTGTTTGTTTTCCTGGGATAAAAAGTAGCTGTTGTTACTTTTCCGGCCCTCAACTATGCCTATCCAAAAAATCACGTCAATCTGTAACTCCCTTGGCACATAATTGAATGATAAATATATGAAAAGTAGCATACAAATATCCCGCGGGAATTGTTTGTTTCCCGGGATTAAAAGTAGCCTTTGTCACTTTTAAAGTCCTCAACTATGCCTATCCAATAAACCACGTCAATCTGTAACTCCGTTGGCGCATAATTAAAGGATAAATATGTGAAAAGTAGCACACTAATATCCCGCGGGAACTGTTTGTTTTCCCGGGATAAAAAGTAGCCTTTATTACTTTTCCGGTCCTCAACTATGCCTATCCAAAAAACCCCCTTCAATCTATAACTCCGTTGGCGCATAATTGAAGGATAAATAAGTGAAAAGTAGCACACAAATATCCCGCGGGAACTGTTTGTTTTCCCGGGATAAAAAGTAGCCTTTGTCACTTTTCAAGTCATCAACTATGCATATCCAAAAACCCACGTCAATCTGTAACTCCGTTGGTGTATAATTGAAGGATAAATATGTGAAAAGTAGTATACTAATATCCCGCAGGAACCGTTTGTTTTCCCGGGATAAAAGTAGCTTTTGTCATTTTTCAGGCCCTTAACTTTACCTGTGCAAAAAAATCACGTCAATCTAAAACTCCATTGGGCGTATTTTGAAGGACAAATGCGTAAAAAATAGCGATGCTATCCCGCAGGAATTGTTTGCTTTTCCGGGATAAAAAGTAGCCTATGTGCTATTCCTGACTATAACCTATGTCTGTGCCAAATTTCAGCAAAATCGGTTCAGTAGTTACGGCGTGAAAGCGGAACAAACATACAAACAAACTCACTTTCCCATTTATAATAGTAAGGATTTAATCCATCAAGGGAAGCAGGAGCGTGGTGACGTCACGAGAACCGACATAATATTATCTGCCTATTATATCGACATACTTTTTCTACGGTGACGCGAGCCTGCACTCGATAATCGACTGTATTTCGTTGAATCGACAGTGCAATTGTCAATCAAAAACTCTTGCCAACGACGGTGACTATGACGATCAATTATTCGTTATGATTTATGAACTATACCGAAGATGTCCCAGATGTCAGTCAGCCTATACGAGATTAGTATGGCTCTCAAACAGCTCAAGAACAACAAAGCGCCTGGTGATGACGGAATCATTGCGGAACTCCTGAAAGCGGGTGGACGTTTATAGGTTGATAAAGTAGAAATAGATATGAATATTTTTTACTTTTTAAAATTAAAAAAAAAAATTTTGATGATATTATGTTTTAGCTCAAGCTTTACGACCATTAGATAGAATAGAATAGAAATGTTTTTTTATTCAAATAAACTTTTACAAGTTTTTTTACAACCGTCAATGAGTCTACCACTGGTTCGGAATGCCGTTCCTGCCGAGAAGAACCAGCAAGAAACTCGGCAATTGCTCTTTTCAAAATAATTTTACAATATACTTAATAGATATTATGCTATGTATGCATTACATAGTGTAGTACCATTAGTAGTGACCTACTTATTCGAAAATTCATGTTTAAGAACACCAAAAATCTAGATCGTCAACGACATTTTTAGCGAATATTGAGACGTAAATAAGACAGATCGAAAGAACGTTAAAAACTGAGTATGATACCATTAAAAAGTTCAAGTTTTGGCCAAAATGTCCTTTACACCCTTTGTAATCCGAGGTCCGTGTGTAATCCGATACATCGATGCTGGATATTTCAAATTTTGTAAGCGACAAACCCCTAATTTTCAGGAGGACCAAACAAATTTTTACCTTTTAAACTGTCATAACTCTCATTTTTAGGGTTCCGTACTCCGTACTAAAAACGGAACCCTTCTAGAATCACTTCGTTGTCCGTCTGTCTGTCCGTCTGTCAATACCCTTTTTCTCAGGAACACATGGAGGGTATCAAGTTGAAAATAGTATCAAATACTCAGGTCTGCAATACCTTGTAGCTGTGACAAAGTCTAAGTCGACGCAATCAAAAGATACGGCCTTTTATGGTCCATCTATGCCGCATATTTTAACACTCGCAAGACCTTGAGGGTACTTCCTGTTGACCTAGAATCATGAAATTTGGCATGAAGCAATGTCATGTAGCACAAGTAAAGGAAAAAATCCGAAAATCGTAAATTTGTAGTTGCATGACAAAAATTTTTTTTTGTGATGCAGTATATCCTACTATCCTAGTTCCTACTATGCGATGCGATGACTATGCGAAAGTTTGTGAGGATGTATGGATGGATGTTTGGATGGATGTTTATTACTTTTTCACGCTACAATGAATGAACCGATTTGGCGGAAATTTGGAATGGAGATAGCTTATAAACAGGATTAACACATAGGCTACTTATTATCCCGGAAAATTACAGAGTTCCCATGGGAATCAAAAAACCTTAAATCACGCGGACGAAGTCGCGGGCATCATCTTGTATAGTATAACAAAGAAATATGAATAATTAATTTAATATAATAATATCGAAAAATTTTGGAATAAAATAAAAAAAATTGGTTGTCTGTTAAGTCGGTTTACGGACCATAGTTTTCCGTGATAACGTCATAAAGAAACATCGATGAATAAATGTGTCACAAGCCAACGCTTGGGCCGATCATGCCTTTCTATCGCTTGTTCCGCGCTCTCGCTTTCACCGTCAGGCTCAGGTGGAACGTGACACTTTGTCGTGCGTGCAGCTAGTGTTCATTGATTTATAAGACGTTATCACGTCAAAAGAATCTTACACCTTAAGCCTAATAGTATAATAGAAGTAATTTTGTCGTAACTGCCTGAATAGCCTTGCTCACTCAGCTATTAATTCATGATATAAAGCTTATAAAATTATCAGATTAATGACGTGAGTCGCTTGACAAAATTGGTTCGATGACAATAAATAGAAAATAGTAAACTTATTATTTCAAGACATTACCAAGTATGTTAAAAACAATATACTTTGTAATGTCTTTGGATGTTATCTAGCACATTCGATTGGAATCAGACCATTGCATAGACAGGGTCGTCTTAACCACACTGGACGCCGGGGTGCGAAAATCCGCCTGCGCCCCCCTTGCCAACAAAAAAAAAATTAATTAATTTTCCATTTTTGTATTTCATTTACTCTAAAATAAAGTTAGATACTTTATAATTGACTTCAAAAAAAGGAAGTTTATATCGGCGCGCAATCGGCTCATATTTTTTTCCATGCAGGTATGTACACCAATTTCTTCGAGATTTCAGACCGTATCGCATTTTTTTTTAATTTGAAAGAACGTTTGCTATTAACTATGAAGATTTAGAAAATATCGATTGTGTATTAATAATGTAAGTAATAGGTATCAAGCATAGACTACATCGTTAAGCTCGAGGCCCCAACTCCTCAATTCTGATGCTGCAGGGTGCTGCACTCTTAAGCTGTGAGAATTTAGGAATTTTTGATTGTGAATTCATATTGTAAAGACCAATTACCTTTAGTTAGATTACACCACGAACTCCAGATTCTATCACCTGACCTGAAAATCAGACCTGATGCTGCAGAATATTGCACTCCTAGGCCACTAAAAATAATATCGATTTTCAAAAAACTAACTTCAAACGCAGCTATAATTACATATATAATCTTTATTTCTACACGTATGTTGAAGTCGGATGGGCATATAAGAAACGTCGAAACAAACAGAGGCGCAACGCACACCAGATTTACACATTTGCCGCCAGTAGGCTATTCAAATTTTGCCGCCCCTACAAATCTCTACAATATTGTGTCAGTTCCTAGATTATTTTAACGACCCAATGATTTAATTAAGGCTAGCTGAGTCTGGTGGGCCGAAGCCCAGCAGCATCAGGATTGAGGAGTTGGTACCTTGAGCTCAATGATATAGGCCAGTGATTAACGGCCGTACTACGCAGCTATGTATTCCATACTTGATACCTAAAATATCAATCTGTAATGGAAATTTTCGCGAGCGAAGCGATCGTGAAAATATTTACTAAGTCAGAATCTAAAATTTGATCTATACGATCTAAAATTTTACTTTTTTTATTACTTACTATACAAATATTACATCTCGTATCTCCAGTCCTTATTTATAAGAGATATCAAAATTTAAAATATACAGGTCGATAGAGATAAAAATTTCGAGTTCAATGGTGTATCAAGTGTACTTAGGACAAAGTGTCCCTTACGACATTTGAAATTTCCAGCGTCGATATCAATTCGTCGCTACTTACGTCAATGTTAATTCAAAATTTTTAAATACCAAAATAGATTTTAGATCGTAAAGAATTTTTAATTTTTGTAGACGCGTTACAGCATAGAAACCAGACAGTTTGAAATGAATTACGACATTACAAAAAGCTACAGTACCCGGCCATAAGGCCGATCTGCAATATATATCGCCGGGTACTGTATGTATATAAATGTGTATGTGTATAAAGATGGAACGGCAGTAGTTCGGGTAGACGGGATGGATTCGGCTGTCTTGAAAACCCAAGCCGGTGTTCGACAAGGATGTATTCTATCACCCCTACTTTTTAACATCTATACTGAATATATAATGCGAATTGTACTTGATGAGTGGACCAAAGGCGTTTCAATAGGAGGGCAAGTGATCACTAACCTACGGTATGCTGATGATACCACCCTTCTCGCATCATCTGAGAAGGATATAGGGGAATTTCTCAAACGCTTAGAGGATACTAGCATTGATTTTAGGCTCGCAATCAACCGTGACAAAACCAAATTTATGATAGTTGATAGGAAAACTAATAACAGACCCGAGATAACTCATATCAATAACTGTGAGGTTGTCACCAACTACATTTATCTTGGTTCCGCTATCACTAATAACGGGAGTTGCGAGAGCGAAATTAAACGACGCTGTGCCGTGACCAGATCAGCCGTCGAGAAGCTATCGAAAATCTGGAAGGACAAAAGAATTACGAAAAATACAAAGGTTCGTCTAATGAAATGTCTTGTCTTCCCGATATTTCTATATGCGGCTGAAACATGGACCCTAAGACAAGTTGACCGACGAAAAATCGACGCCCTGGAAATGTGGTGCTGGAGAAGCCTACTAAGAATAAGCTGGACAGCGCATCGAACAAACGTCTCCATACTCAAAGAGCTGAAAATAACGCAAAGGCTTTCGTCGCTTGTACAACTGCGAATCCTTAAGTTCTTTGGGCATATCACTAGGAAGACTGGTACCATCGAACACCTCGTTGTACCACGTGGTCGTTCCCCTACTAGGTGGACGGATTCAATCCGCTCCGCCACAAATTTATCCGTCTCCGAGTGTTCTCGTGATGCCACCAACAGAAATCGCTGGAAGGAGATCGTAAGAGCTGCTGCGAAGGCCAAGTCATAGCCACGACCACTCTGACCAAGAGTGAACGAATAAGAAGAAGAAGAACTGTATGTACTACTACTATATACTATATATATATATATATATATATATATATATATATATATATATATATATATATATATATATATATATATATATATATATTGCACCGGCGATATATATCTCACATCGGCTTCATGGCCGATGTGCAATATATATCGCCGGGTACTGTACAAGTCAGTTAGAATCTAAAATTTAATCTATACTAACTAAAATTTTACTTTTTTGTTACTTACTACAAAGTATTACATTTGGTATCTCCAGTCCTTATAATTTGTAATTATAAGAGATATCAAAATTTTAAATAAATATACAGATCGATAGAAAGAAAAATTTCAAGTTCGATGGTGAATCAAGTGTACTTACGACAGAATGTCCCTTACGACATTTGAAATTTCCAGCGTTGATATCAGTTGCATAAACTGTCTAGCATTTTGCTTTAAACAGTTTGCAAATTTCTGGCGTGCCAAATACGTACTTAAACAAAATATATTTAATACATTTCCTCCTTTATTTCCTCAAATCCAAGTAAAAAAAAATTTAATTTTAAGCTATTGCATAGCTTTTATCGCGGGCTTTGAACTAGGACAAACAGTTTGAGCGCGGCGACCGAATCAAGAAATTCCGTAACGAAAAAAACCTAACACCGTCGTTCAGTAAGCGTTCAACATTTTAGAGGTTCACAAGTAGCTCTGTTCGGCGCAGTGGGCGAGCGGCCGCTTTCTTTACCGTATGGTGTATGATGTCGCAGGTTCGAATCTCACTCGCGAAGAAGTGACAGTGCGCTTTTCTTGTTTGTTTGTTTTTTAATTATTTTTTTGCATAATTTTTATAATTGCATAAGTTGATAAAAAATGCTATGCAATAGCTTTACTGCGGCAGTCCCCGAGTGCCACTTAATTTTTTATTTTAATTTACTTACCTAGACATAAGCTTACAAAAAAAAAAAATTTATGAGCCCTTATTTAAGCTCATTTACAAATAAATTAATGTTCAGTTACACGTTTATGTTCAATATTTAGCATTGTAGAAGGCATGTAGTAACATGTATATTATTTTGTGAAGTCGCTTCGCTCGCGCACGCTAAACTATACCCAATGTTTCAAGAATTAAGGTGCATTATCGCGAAAACGCAGTTTAGATTTCAAAAAATCTATTTCAATATCAATGTTCTTCGTGATATTTTTTTTGGATATTTAGGATAAGAGTGTAAATGTGACTACCTACTATGATAAAAAAAAGAAATTGGATTGAGAAATTTTTCATACCGAGTTATAAACAATTTTCAGTTGAAGTAAGATAAATAGATTTTGATATGGATTTTTTTTTGGATTTTCTTACACGTTATGCTAAATTACATTTTAAGGACATTTAAAAATGAAAAATTGACTGAGCAATTTTGTGGTCGAAATTACGGACAAAAAAGGAAACCTCTTTAAAAAGTGACAGTTCCGTTTGAAAAAAGTTTTGGATTTTTATCAAGTACCTCTTATTAAGGCTAATAATTAGTTTGGTAAAAAAAAATTGGACGGAGAAATTATTTATTTCAAAATATTGAGCTATTTGTACTTTTAGGTATAAATACCTAACTTCCGCATGGATTTTTTTTTTGGATATTTTTGTGTAAATTTTGGGTCATCCCATACTACAACCCTGCCAAATTTCATCGACTGAGGATTTGATGTGGGGGTCTCCATACAACAGACCGCCCCATTGCCTAGGCTAATACCAGCGGGCATAAAAACAGTATTTTGTAGGTATACTATTGCATAGCTTTTATCGCGGGCTTTGAACTAGGACAAACAGTTTGAGCGCGGCGACCGAATCAAGAAATTCCGTAACGAAAAAAACCTAACACCGTCGTTCAGTAAGCGTTCAACATTTTAGAGGTTCACATTTAGCTCTGTTTGGCGCAGTGGGCGAGCGACCGCTTTCTTTAGATGTCGCAGGTTCGAATCTCACTCGCGAAGTAGTGACAGTGCGCTTTTCTTGTTTGTTTGTTTTTTAATTATTTTTTGCATAATTTTTATTATGCAAAAAAATATTGCATAAATATTATAATTGCATAAGTTGATAAAAAAAGCTATGCAATAGCTTTACCGCGGCAGTCCCCGAGTGCCACTTAATTTTTTTTTTTTTTTATAGAACAGTAAAAATATTAATGAACGAAAAAAAAATATTATTGTTTATAACAAGCATAAGCGGTGATAGCCTAGTGGTTAGGATTGTGGTCTCCTATTCGGGGGGGTCGCAGGTTCGATCCCGGGTACGCACCTCTGACTTTTCGGAGTCAAGTGCGTTTAAGCAATTAACTATCACTTGCTTCAACGGTGAAGGAAAACATCGTGAGGAAACCTGCACATCTGAGAGTTTTTCATAATGTTCTCGAAGGTGTGTGAAGTCCACCAATTCGCATTGGGCCAGCGTGGTGGACTATGGCCTATAACCCTTCTCTGAGAGGAGACCAGCGCTCAGTAGTGAGCCGTTGATGGGTTGCTAATGATGATGATGATGTTTACAGGCCTCGAGAGATCAACGTTAAGGCAATTACAACGGGCGGCGCCAACTACACATCGTCACTGTTCATCGTTGACGTCTCATCACCGAATAACGATGATCTGAACTTGTTCGCAAAAGTCGCCTGCATCGGTGAATCGATGCGAGCTACTATGAACGCAGACTGGTTGTACAGCACAGAAAGGGTTGTTTACACGCAACTTGTAAAAATCTACGACGATATACAAGACAAAAGTAACGTGCCAGATGAACACAGGTTTGTGTTTCCGAAATTCTACGGGTGTAACCCTGAATTGGGGAAGGAAACTGTGGTTATGGAGAATCTGGTTGAAGCTGGATTCAAGTCGTACAATAGGTTCCTTTCAATGGACTGGGAGCACGCAAGTGTAGCTGTGGAGAACCTCGCCAGGTTCCACGCCTTGTCGTTCGCGTTCGAGAAGTATTATCCTGAGGAATTTGGGGAATTAACGCCTAAAATGAAGTTTAGAATCGCCACTGAGGACAAGCCGAGTGATGCTGTGAGAGCTTTATGGGAACGGATGGTAGACGGTTCTCTAGGTAAGTTTTGACAATTGAACTACTTTTCATTCAATTTTTTGAATTCTTTGAGAGCTTCTTTATAGTTTATACATAGCGTATGAAAAATTTATGTAACATATTCGTAGACAGTAGATACTATACTAAAGTAATTAAAGATACTATAATAACACAAGCATCTTCTATCTTCTACTCGTATATTCTTAATCTATATAAATTACGTGTCACGTTGTTTGTCCGCGATGGACTCCTAAACTACTGAACCGATTTAGATCAAACTTCGTAACTATCTTAAATTTGGTCCAACTTGAAAGATAGGACAGTTTTTTTTTTATTATGATAGTTTATTTGTTTTATTTATATAGATATAAGTTGGCGGTACGAAGTTCGCCGGGTCAGCTAGTATAATATAAAAATCAATTGCTGTTCGTTTGTCTCGCTAAAACTCGAGAACGGCTGGGCCGATTTAGCTGATTTTGGTTTTGTTTGGTTTGAAATGTCTGTCGTAGTCCAGTGAAGGTTTAAACGGTGAAAAAAAAGGTTTAAAGAAAGTAAAAAAAAAAAAATGACATTTATACCTACGCCGCAAGAGTCGACATGATTTTTTGCATGGGTATAAGTAGTTGAAAACCTGGAGAGTGACATTTTATTCTACTCTTTATCCCGAAAAATCAAACAGTTCCCGAGGGAAGGGATTTGAAAAACTAAATCCACGCAGACGAAATCGCGGGCATCAGCTAGTTCTTGTATAAACTAATATTAAATAATACTCTTGTTCCTCCCAACCGAATCGGGTCACGGCGGCGAATCTCCTTGGAGAATAACCATCTGCGCGGGAGATTTTATAGTGCACAAGTATATGCGCAAACACGTGCACTCTGTTTTCCCATACTCTCATAATCCGATGGGACGGAAACCCGCCACGACCGGAGAGAGATCAGGCTCACGACCGACGGCTTTACATGCTCTTGAGTCACGGGCCTGAGAATTTCTCGTCAAAAAAACCCAATAGCTACATTTATTGGGCCGACCCGGGAATCGAACCCGGGGCCTCGTCTTCTGCAGAGGACCATATAACCACTAGACCAACACAAACAACGAAGTTGGTACCGACTTATGGCTTGTTTCACCACTTGCTGATACTTTGCATGATATATTATATCTAACAGATAAAAGATCTGCTGGATAAATCTTTGTAATAACTTTTTGAGTTTGTTCTGCCAGATTGACTTCTTCTTCTTCTTCTTTATCAACCGATAGACTTCCACAGGCCTCGGTCTTGTGCCGCCTGGATCCAGCGGCTCCCTGCGACTCGTTTGATGTAGTCAGTGCACCTGGTGGGGGGTCTGCCAACACTGCGCTTCCCGGTGCGGGGTCGCCACTCCAACACCTTGGGACCCCAACGACCATCAGCTCTTCGAACTATGTGCCCCGCCCATTTCCACTTCAGTTTCGCGACTCGCTGAGCTACTCGGTGACTTTGGTTCTCCTACGGATCTCCTCATTTCTGATTCGATCCCGCAGGGACACTCCTAGCATAGCTCTCTCCATCGCCCGCTGAGCGGTCCTGAGCCTACTTATGAGGCCCTTAGTTAGCGACCATGTCTCGGATCCGTAAGTCATCACTGGCAACACGCACTGTTCGAAGACTTGAGTCTTCAGGCACTGAGGGATTTTGGACGAGAAGACATCTCGGAGCTTCCCGAACGCTGCGTCGCTGCCCAGCCGAGTTGAATTCGGCGGTTGATCTCTTTCTCGAAATTGGACCTACCTAGCAGGACTGTGTGTCCCAGGTACATATACTCGTCGACAATTTCGAGTGCAGAGTTCTCAACAATGACTGGGTTACAGATTGACTTATCAGATACTTATTAAATAGAAATTTAAACGCTATCCGTTAGATAAGTTGTGGACAGGTGAAACAGACCCAATCTTTTATTTTTAACCTTTTATCTAGAAGTGATCGAGGTGGATCACAGGGATCGAGTGAGGAGCTTCGTCCTGGACACGAAGCTGGTGGAGAAGTTCAACAAGCCAATCGGAAGGCCGGTCCTCGCGCACGGAGACTACCGGTTGAGCAATCTGCTGTTTAGGAGGCAGGTGAGGCAAAAAAAATTGTAGTGGCGTTTGTAGTCGGTTTTTGACGTGATAACGTCTTATAAATCGATGAACACCGGCTGCACGCACGAAATGGTTCACGTACCGTCTGAGTCTGCGCGTGCAAGCGAGAGCGCGGAACAAGCGATAGAGAAGCACGATCGGCCTAAGCGTTGGCTTGTGACTAGAGAAAATTGTAATTTTCAATTAACACCTTCTTTGTATTATATAAAATAATGATAATTCAATGATAATAATTCAATTGAATTCATAAAAGTATGCAATTTTTCATCAATGTTTATTTATGACGTTATCACGTAAAACTATAGTCCGTAAACCGACTTAACAGACAACCAATTTTTGTTTCAAGCTCTTTAGCTACGCTAGCTAAGCTACGCTTCTAATGTACGTAGTCTATACATGGTACCTACAGTACTTATTAACAACTAGCTTTTGCCCGCGGCTTCGCTCACGTTAAATTCGATTTTTCAAACCCCTATTTTACCCCTTAGGTTTTGAATTTTCAAAAATCCTTTCTTAGCGGATGCCTATGACATAATAGCAATCTGTATGCCAAATTTCAGCCCGGTCCAGTGGATTGAGCTGTGCGTTGATAGATCAGTCAGTCAGTCAGTCACCTTTTCCTTTTATATATTTAAGATTATTCAAAATTCCTAAAGCACTGCAATATAGGTGGGTATCTTGCAGCATCAGGATTGAGGAACTAGAATAGAATAGAATAGAAATGTTTTTTATTCAAATAAACTTTTTTACAAGTGCTTTTGAATCGTCGATGAGTCTACCACTGGTTCTGAATACCCTTTCTGCCGAGAAGAACCAGCAAGAAACTCGGCAGTTGATCTTTTCAAAACAAATTTACGATATAGTAGATACTAGCTGACCCAGCGAACTTCGTACAGCTAACTTATCTATGTAAATAAATCAAATAAACTATCCCAATCCAAAAAACTATCCTATCTTTTAAGTTGGACCAAATTACAGATAGTTACGAAGTTTGATAAAAATCGGTTCAGTAGTTTAGGAGTACATCGCGGACAAACAACGTGACACGTAATTTATATATATTAAGATTATGCTATGTATGCAGTGTTTCCACAATGAGGAAAAAGAGAATTTACAGGTTAATCATTACCTACCTACCTAGAAGCTCCATGATGTAGTCTATGTTTGTTACCTACAATATCAATTCGTAATCAACAACTCCTAAATCCCCGCAGTTTAGGTAGACAGTACCCTACAGCATCAGAATTGAGGAGCTAGGACCTAGAGCTCTATGATGTAGTTTATACTTAGTACTTACAATATCAATTCGTAATCAACATTTCCTAAATCCCCACTTCGGATTACTACAGGGAGCGAAACCGCGGGGTTGGGTAAAAGCTTTCACATATGAATAGGTAATAATAATATCACTTGCTTCAACGGTAAAGGAAACATCGTGAGGAAACCTGCACATCTGAGAGTTCTCTATAATGTTCACGAAGGTGTGTGAAGTCCGCCAATTCGCATTGGGCCAGCGTGGTGGACTATGGCCTATAAACCTTCTCTGAGGAGACCAAGCTCAGTAGTGAGCCGTTGATGGGTTGCTGATGATGAATAATATCATTAGGTAGATATGTATAAATGCGAAAGTGTGTTTGTTTGTTGATTTGTCCTACAATCACTATTAAAGCAATGCAGATCGACGTGATTTTTGTATGGCTATAGTTGAGGACGTGGAGCATTCTCTAAGTCTAAAAACTATAAAAAGTAAAGTAGTAAAGTCTCCAAGTAGGTCACTATCTAGGCTACCTTTTATCCCGAAAACAGAGGGTTGACGCGAGCTTTTTATGTAGATCTATTCAAAAAACAAGTGTAAATTAAAAAAAAACTTGAGAGGTGTCAAGGGACACCCGGGTGGAACGTAGCTCCTTTCGATTAATTTTAGTGAAGGAATTGTAATAAACTAGTGGTGTCATCTAGTATTAAATTGATTAACTACGATGAATTATATTATTTAGTTTATTTCTATTGCACTGTTACAAAACCAAAGAGTTACTCTGGTTTTTTACCAGATGGCGTTAGTAGTACAATAACATTTTATCCAATTTATACAATAAAAAATTAGGGAAAAATTCCACATGTAGAAATTATTTAAAATAGAAAATTCAGTCTGTCGAGCTGGGATTCGAACCATCGACGTTGAACTTTAAGGCGACTGCCGGAACCACTAGGCCATGTAGACGCCGTGTTATATGGCGAAATTACCGAACACTGCAAAATTCACATTCAACAAAAAAGTGTCGGTTTCAAAAATGTGTCGAGTGTCGGTTCCTTAATTTTATTCCGTCTAGCCCCCTTCCGTACCGCGCGATAAGGAACTGCGTTCCAAAATTAAAAATTTTATTTTTAAATGTAAGCTTTTAGTAGCTACATCATTAGACTCTGGATATCATCTAGGATCAGAGTACTTGTTATGATAAATCAAACGAGCCCAAACTCGATGGGGTTACGTCGTTTTATTACAGAGTTCCGATAGCCATCTTCCGTCTCCATCATCAGATCAGCTCCATGTCACAATAATATTGCATTGTCATCTGATTCACACATACATGCAAAATTTCAGCTCGATCAGAAACCGGGAAGTGGGTCTAATTCATCTTGCAAGATTTGAACCAATCAAACATTGCAAGTTATATAAAAGCTTGTAACAACAAATTAGATTATGGTTAATTACACTAGCGGCACGCTATGATGGCCGGTTTGACACATTACAATAGTGATGTGGAATGTCAATTTATTCTCGAACAAAAAACAATCAAGTTTTGTTTTTGTACCTGATTAAATAGGTTTAATAAAACAAAAATGTATATGTTTATTTAATTTATTTGAACGAACTGAATATTTGAATGAAAATGAATATACATAAAATTGGCCCTCCATTTTGAGCTTCACGATCGAAATAGTTACGAAGGCGTATTACGAACTCACGTGTCTGACTATTTAGAACAGTTCTCTGCGTACGTTCGGTCATATCGACGAAATCCACAACAAAGGGCTTGAACAGAGTCCAAATTAACGAGCAAGGGTCAACAGTAATGCAGTATCAATATTTGAAATCCAAAGCCAGGTCAAAACTATATCACAATCGCATTGCACTGACAGTTTATACTTTTCGAAGCAACGTCAATTCGAAACTGCTTTGTTTTGCATTGAGCATTGACGCGAGTTTGCCGGAGGTAGTAGTTGTGCTAGCCAGCGATCCTATGTGACGATCGTATTAGATTCCATTTTTAAAAATTTTCAATTTAGAAAACCAAATGCCGAGTTGTGGTATATATCATATAAAAATAAAAATTTTACCTTTTGTATGAAACAGCTGATATTTTTTTGCGATTTCAGAGGTTTGTCCACATAGTGAAAATTGTTCATATTCACAAGTACATTCACCCCTTAAATGGTGCAAACTGATTTTTCTACACTTGTATACATTTTAGAAATCAATTTAATAAATAAATTTTGAGTCCTAAACCTAAAACTACATTCGATAAAATTTATGAATCTCTGCACATCACTATCGTCAATAAAGTAATACAATTATTTCCTTCAAAGTCGTTATCAATTAATACGGAACTTCATGAGCGGACAAACGTCAAACCGGCCATCGTAGCGTGCCGCTAGTTTAGTCGAACGAAAATTAAGACGTAGTTCGTTCAAATGGTCTGTATAAAGTTGATTATGCCCATGGCACATGAATCGCATTTTAAAATATTATCTCTGTGGTGTGAATCATAATGGGATGTAAAAACATCAATGTATGCCATGTTATTTATCTATGATGGACAGTTTGACACTGATTGCTATATTACGTATGTAATGTCGAGCCATAATCGTTATACGTTTCTGTATCGACTCCACAGCCAGCGGTCTAAATAGAAGTTTAGATTCCCGAGGTCAGAGTTCTGCGTTCCACGTTCATTAAGGCACATCTTACCGAAATCATAACAGCGGAAGGGTTATACTTATTGCTTCCTCGTTCCTAATACGCACCGCTAAAATTTGGAATGCCCTTCCGGCTTCCGTTTTTCTGAATGACTATAACTTGGGTACCTTTAAATCAAGAGTGAATAGGCATCTTCTAGGCAAGCGCGCTCCATCTTAGGCTGCACTTACCATCAGGTGAGTTTGCAGTCAAGCGCTAGTCTATATATTAAAAAAAAACTTGTTGGGTTATACCTACCGCTTTGATTACCTGAGTAATAATTAATCACCACTAATCCTTTGATCACACGAGAACAAAAAAGTGAAGTGAAGTTGATTAAATAAAATCGGCCAAGTGCGAGTCGGGCCTCGCTCTTTTAGGGTTCCGTTAAAAAAAATATTTCCATGTACCCATGGAAATATTTTAATTTAATTTTTTTATTTTAATTTAATTTTTATTATTTGTTGTTATAGCGGCAATAGAAATACATAATATGTGATTTCATCTGTCTATCTATTACGGTTTACGAGATACAGCCCGCTGACAGACGGACGGACGGACGGACGGACGGACGGACGGACGGACGGACGGACGGACAGCGTAGGCTTAGTAATAGGGTCCCGTTGGTACCCTTTGGGTACGGAACCCTAAAAAAGTGGAATTCACATATGAGAGTTAAGTACCTAATGCCTTTTGTAATGAAATTTTTGTTAAAATTTCATCATGTAAGTAAGCTTGATGTTCTTTAATTATCCTGTGTTTGTAAATAACTATTTATAATCATTTTATAAATACAAAATTATATTTTCATAATAAGAAACAAAAGTAAACCATGGCAAAGCTGCCTTTTTTAAAATTTTGATTTAAATCTTTGTCGAGTTGCTAGGTAGAGGTACCTACTTTATTTTGTTTTGAAATAATAGCATTGTACTGTCAACCCAGTACCCACAAATCTTTAACATACAAGTAAATGTAGATTTATCTCAAGCATTACGCACGAGCCTCTGTTTTTAAATTTTTATAATAATTTACATGTCATTGTAAAAATAGATAACGCTGGACGAGTTATCTGTTCCTGTAGTTGAACTACTCATCTTTATTATCTAAATAGACGATGCCCGCGACTTCGTCCGCGTGGATTAAGGTTTTTAATTCCCACGGGAACTCTCTGAATTTCCGGGATAAAAGTAAATTATATTATGTAAATTCTGGGTAAGAGCTATCTCCATTCCAAATTTCAGCCTATCCGGTTCATTCCCTGTGGCATGAAAGAGTATCAAACATCCATCCATCCAGCCTTACAAACCTTTACATTTGTAATACTAGACTCGTGAACGGGTGCCACCGGCGGGAATGGGGCTGCTTTCTGTCTTCTGTCTTACCATGATTTGAATTGTAGTACCTACGCTTTTTTTGGAACCTCACCTCATTGTGGAAATATTATATTCTATTCTATTCTAACAAAGTTGCATGGGTTAAATCGGCATGGCATTCGGCTGCCCACAAGATAGTATAAAAAACTTAAATAGCTGTATAATAATATTGTAA
Organism: Oeneis ivallda; assembly: GCA_029955525.1. Taxonomy (NCBI): domain Eukaryota; kingdom Metazoa; phylum Arthropoda; class Insecta; order Lepidoptera; family Nymphalidae; genus Oeneis; species Oeneis ivallda. The sequence goes on along the minus strand of JARPMR010000017.1, from coordinate 1,798,435 downwards.
AATGATTATTTTGAAAAGAGCAACTGCTGAGTTTCTTGCCGGCTCTTCTCAGAATTCGCTTTCCGAACCGGTGGTACAATCTTGACGTGTCATAAGAGCCACAGGTTGGCCTACATGAAATAAATAATTTTGAATTTTGAATTTTGACTAGATGCCAGCGACTTCGTCTGCGTGCACGAAGCTTACAGGCTTAAATTATCCGATTCTATGGACTAGGAGAGGTTTGAAACACTGCCTGCCAATAGCCCATAAAATTCTATGGAAATACAAACATCGCAAAGGTCAAAATGCAAGAAAATTTGGGTGCCACGCACATCTACCATTATTTTATTGACAAAGGTCACACTAAACTAGAGATCGAGGCTGTTCACTATAAAGTTCTAATTCGATTGACCTTGGTAAAGCCAAGCGCGCACAACGTTTTTCCGCGGCAATTGTTCAGCAAAAAACCATTGCCGAATAAGTACCTATGTACATTACTAATTATACTTGACTTTGAGGTACCTATCATTAAAATATTTTTTATTCTCCATGTTTAAAGTTGCGAAAGCGAATGGCTCTATAATAGTTTCCACTTTGGTGACACGGAAGATCTACTTTCTGTCTTAGAAAAATAAAAACTTGAGAGGTGTCAAGGGACACCCGGATTGAACGTAAACTAGCGGCACGCTATGATGGCCGGTTTGACGTTTGTCCGCTCATGAAGTTCCGTATTAATTGATAACGACTTTGAAGGAAATAATTGTATTACTTTATTGACGATAGTGATGTGCAGAGATTCATAAATTTTATCGAATGTAGTTTTAGGTTTAGGACTCAAAATTTATTTATTAAATTGATTTCTAAAATGTATACAAGTGTAGAAAAATCAGTTTGCACCATTTAAGGGGTGAATGTACTTGTGAATATGAACAATTTTCACTATGTGGACAAACCTCTGAAATCGCAAAAAAATATCAGCTGTTTCATACAAAAGGTAAAATTTTTATTTTTATATGATATATACCACAACTCGGCATTTGGTTTTCTAAATTGAAAATTTTTAAAAATGGAATCTAATACGATCGTCACATAGGATCGCTGGCTAGCACAACTACTACCTCCGGCAAACTCGCGTCAATGCTCAATGCAAAACAAAGCAGTTTCGAATTGACGTTGCTTCGAAAAGTATAAACTGTCAGTGCAATGCGATTGTGATATAGTTTTGACCTGGCTTTGGATTTCAAATATTGATACTGCATTACTGTTGACCCTTGCTCGTTAATTTGGACTCTGTTCAAGCCCTTTGTTGTGGATTTCGTCGATATGACCGAACGTACGCAGAGAACTGTTCTAAATAGTCAGACACGTGAGTTCGTAATACGCCTTCGTAACTAATTCGATCGTGAAGCTCAAAATGGAGGGCCAATTTTACCTATAACGTCAGTGGTTGAACGCGTAGCTGATGCGCTTAATATTGGACAACGAACTGTTAGACGGATAACTAAAAAAAATATGGCGAGACTGGCACAGAAGAAAATAAACTTCACACACCAAAAAAGAGAAAACGAGCAAAACCAGTCGTAGGCATCGATAGCTTTGATGCCGATGCTATCCGAAGACATGTTTACGGCTACTATTTACAGAAGGAGTATCCAACAAGAAAAAAGTTGGTGCATTCACTGAAGGAAGCTGGATTATTCTTCGGTGGGGAAAGTTCTTTAACGAAGATTTTGAAGAACATTGGATTTCGATACAAAAAATGTAACAAACGCAAAATATTGATGGAAAGATTTGATATAGCGATGGCAAGGTATACTTTTTTACGGCAAGTGAAAGAAATCAAAAATTGGCAAAATGTTGTGTTCTTGGATGAAACATGGCTTAATGCTAACCATACTGTAGGCCGTTCTTGGAACGATGACACAGCAGCATCTACTTCCAAAGTTCCTGTAGGAAAAGGATCGCGACTTATAATTTGTCACGCCGGAACCATCAACGGGTTTGTCGAAGGTTCTCTCATGGCTTTTGCGTCAAAAACCACTGGAGACTATCATGAAGACATGAATGGAGAAAAGTTTACTGAATGGTTTACCTCAATGTTGTGTAGCCTCCCTGAACCATCTATTATAATTATGGACAACGCCCCATACCACTCGATGCAAATTGACAAGCCACCTGCCCAATCCCAAAAGAAAGCTGATATCGTCGCATGGCTTCGTAAAAATGGCGTAGATACAAACATGAATATGTTAAAAGCGGAATTAGTACGTCTTTTAAAAGAAAACAAACCAACCAAGATCCGATACGTCATTGACGAAATAGCATTAGAACATGGGCACAGAGTTATACGGTTAGCGCCTTACCATTGTGAGTATAATGCGATTGAGTTGGTGTGGGCTCAAATTAAGGGATATGCTGCAAGACACAATACAGAACCCCCATTTACCACAAAAAAAATGCTAAAATTATTAGAAGAAGCTTGTGAACATGTGACTAAAGGAGACTGGGAAAAGGTTGTGAATAGAACTGTTAAATTAATAAGGGAAGATTATGAAAGAGATGTGAAAATAGATAATATTATAGAAAACGAACATATAATTATTAATGTAGGTGATGATAGCAGTGACGACAGTGAAAATAGTAGTATGGACGAATCTGATTAATTATGGCCTTTTGTGGCACCTTTTTTGGTATCTTTTGTATTCATATGTTTCTTGTGTGCATATAAAGTATGTATATTCATTTTCATTCAAATATTCAGTTCGTTCAAATAAATTAAATAAACATATACATTTTTGTTTTATTAAACCTATTTAATCAGGTACAAAAACAAAACTTAATTGTTTTTTGTTCGAGAATAAATTGACATTCCACATCACTATTGTAATGTGTCAAACCGGCCATCATAGCGTGCCGCTAGTAGCGGCACGCTATGATGGCCGGTTTAATAGATGGTTATAATAGATGGTTCAGGGAGGCTACACAACATTGAGGTAAACCATTCAGTAAACTTTTCTCCATTCATGTCTTCATGATAGTCTCCAGTGGTTTTTGACGCAAAAGCCATGAGAGAACCTTCGACAAACCCGTTGATGGTTCCGGCGTGACAAATTATAAGTCGCGATCCTTTTCCTACAGGAACTTTGGAAGTAGATGCTGCTGTGTCATCGTTCCAAGAACGGCCTACAGTATGGTTAGCATTAAGCCATGTTTCATCCAAGAACACAACATTTTGCCAATTTTTGATTTCTTTCACTTGCCGTAAAAAAGTATACCTTGCCATCGCTATATCAAATCTTTCCATCAATATTTTGCGTTTGTTACATTTTTTGTATCGAAATCCAATGTTCTTCAAAATCTTCGTTAAAGAACTTTCCCCACCGAAGAATAATCCAGCTTCCTTCAGTGAATGCACCAACTTTTTTCTTGTTGGATACTCCTTCTGTAAATAGTAGCCGTAAACATGTCTTCGGATAGCATCGGCATCAAAGCTATCGATGCCTACGACTGGTTTTGCTCGTTTTCTCTTTTTTGGTGTGTGAAGTTTATTTTCTTCTGTGCCAGTCTCGCCATATTTTTTTTAGTTATCCGTCTAACAGTTCGTTGTCCAATATTAAGCGCATCAGCTACGCGTTCAACCACTGACGTTATAGGTAAAATTGGCCCTCCATTTTGAGCTTCACGATCGAATTAGTTACGAAGGCGTATTACGAACTCACGTGTCTGACTATTTAGAACAGTTCTCTGCGTACGTTCGGTCATATCGACGAAATCCACAACAAAGGGCTTGAACAGAGTCCAAATTAACGAGCAAGGGTCAACAGTAATGCAGTATCAATATTTGAAATCCAAAGCCAGGTCAAAACTATATCACAATCGCATTGCACTGACAGTTTATACTTTTCGAAGCAACGTCAATTCGAAACTGCTTTGTTTTGCATTGAGCATTGACGCGAGTTTGCCGGAGGTAGTAGTTGTGCTAGCCAGCGATCCTATGTGACGATCGTATTAGATTCCATTTTTAAAAATTTTCAATTTAGAAAACCAAATGCCGAGTTGTGGTATATATCATATAAAAATAAAAATTTTACCTTTTGTATGAAACAGCTGATATTTTTTTGCGATTTCAGAGGTTTGTCCACATAGTGAAAATTGTTCATATTCACAAGTACATTCACCCCTTAAATGGTGCAAACTGATTTTTCTACACTTGTATACATTTTAGAAATCAATTTAATAAATAAATTTTGAGTCCTAAACCTAAAACTACATTCGATAAAATTTATGAATCTCTGCACATCACTATCGTCAATAAAGTAATACAATTATTTCCTTCAAAGTCGTTATCAATTAATACGGAACTTCATGAGCGGACAAACGTCAAACCGGCCATCATAGCGTGCCGCTAGTTTAGTGTAGTTCCTTTCGAGTGATCCTTTTCGTAGTTTCTTTTCTTTCCTTTTAGTGAAGGAATTGTAATAAACTAGTGGTGTCATCTAGTATTAAATTGATTAACTACGATGAATTATTTTTAGTTTATTTCTATTGCACTGTTACAAAACCAAAGAGTTACTCTGGTGGAGTTACTGTTTTTTCACAGATGGCGTTATCCAATTTATACAACAAAAAAATTAGGGAAAAATTCCACATTTAGAAATTATTTAAAATAAAATTGAAAATAGAAAATTCAGTCTGTCGAGCTGGGATTCGAACCATCGACGTTGAACTTATAGGCGACTGCCCTTACCACTAGGCCATGCAGACGGCTTGTTCTAAGGCGAATACACCGAATACAATGCAAAATTCACATTCAAAAAATGTGTCGAGGGTCGGTTTCCTTAATTTTTTCCGTCTAGCCCCCTACCGTACCGCGCGATAAGGAACTACGTTCCAATATGGGACACTTTTTTGTTCAATGTGAATTTTGCATTGTATTCGGTATTTTCGCGGTACAATATTGAGTCTCCGTAGCCTAGTGGCTTCGGCATTTCTACATGTGGAATTTTTCCCTAATTTTTTATTGTATAAATTGGATAAAATGTTATTGTACTACTAACGCCATCTGTTAAAAAACCAGAGTAACTCTTTGGTTTTGTAACATTGCTGCAATAGAAATAAACTAAATATAATTCATCGTAGTTATTATCAATTTAATACTAGATGACACCACTAGTTTATTACAATTCCTTCACTAATTAATCGAAAGGAACTTCGTTCCATTCGGGTGTCCCTTGATACTTCTCAAGTTTTTGTGTAATCTCGCGGGATTAAAAAATATTAATACAAAATTAAATTCGGTGACTGTTGCGGTTCGTGGCTCATTTAAATTAATCACATAATAGTTTTCTTGGGTTGATTATGGAGTAGATTTCCAGACCTAGTCTAATAGACTAACTCGTAGAATATGTAATCGTAAGTGGTAATTGTGATGGCTTATCTTCCTAGGCACAAAGAAAACTCAAGGGCTTAATTTGAACCTTCAAAGTCAACGGCCGGCTAACCATCCAGTCACCGGCTTCAGTCAACGGTGCTTAATATACACAGAGCCTGTTTCACCACCTTCAAGTAACTTTAACTTAAAAATAAATTTGAAGTTTTGTCAGATTTCCCACACGAAAACTGTCGAAATGTCAACTTTATTCGTCGGATAAAGTTTACTTGAAGGTGGTGAAACAAGCGCATAGTCTCATATTATGCACTATCACTAATACGCACTTACACGTTTCTTCAAGTCGCCATCAAGTCGCCTGTCAAAAGCGATTATTATGTGTTAAATTGGGGCAGATTAGCAGAGCGTTCGTCAATGACTTATCATAATAATTACGAAAGATAGCAACAATAATAGCCCTGATTAGAAAAACGATATGCTTGCTGAATTGCTACCATCAGTTGTCGATCAAAACTGCAACATGGCGGACACAGAAAAAACGTTACGCGACACGCTGGACAAAATATTGGACGATAAAGGTTTAAAGCCAAGGGAAATCAATGTCAAGGCGATCGCGACTGGCGGAGCTAACTACACATCCGCTTTGTTCGCAGTTAACGTTTCATTACTAGAACGAGATGATCTCAAATTGTTCGTGAAAGTCGCCAGCGTTGGAGAGATAATGCGCACTCGGATGAATGCAGATTGGATGTACAAAAGAGAAAGATTAGTCTACACACGACTCGTCAAAATATACGAAGATATTCAAGCGGAAAGAGATATTCCTGAAGAACACAGATTCGTATTCCCAAAATTTTATGGATGCAACGAGAGTTATGGTGAGGAAACAATTGTCATGGAGGATTTAGATGCAGCTGGATTCAAATCGTACGACAGATTTAAATCAATCGATTGGGATTACGCGCGTGTGTCTGTAGAAAATTTAGCCAAGTTCCACGCACTGTCGTTTGCTTTCGAAAAATATAGGCCTGACGAGTTCGAGGTGACGACACTTGATATGAAACATGAGATGGGCAAAACTAGTGATGAAAATATTGAGGAAGGTATGATGGCTATGTATATTAAAATGGTGGAGAATGCCGTAGCAGTGGTTAGAGAAGAGTATAAGGATCGTGCAAGAGATTTTGCACTGCAGTATAATTTATGGGATACTTTTTACAAGCCCGTTGGGAAGCCTGTTATCGCTCATGGAGATTATAGAACGAGCAATCTATTGTTTAGGACACAGGTGAGATTGTTTCGCTCACAATTATAGAGATTATAGAACGAGAACTCTATTGTTTAGGACACAGGTGAAATTTTTTCGCTCACAATAATTATAGAAATTATAGAACGAGAAACCTATTGTTCCGAACACAGGTGAGATTGTAGATTATAGAACGAGAACTCTATTGTTTAGGACACAAGAGAGATTGTTTCGCTCACAATTATAGAGATTATAGAACGAGAAATCTATTGTTTAGGACACAGGTGAGATTATTTCGCTCACAGTTGCAGGGATTATAGAACAAGCAATCTATTAGGATACAGGTGAGATGGTTTCGCTCACAATTTTAGTGAGTAGGTAGGTAGCTATTTAATATCATAGTCAAGTATCAAACAACTAGTAATATAGTTAATTAATTTTTAACGTTTCTTATACCATCTTCAAAGAAGAAATTCTAAATTTCGCATCCCTAAGTTAAGATTATAATATGATAGGTATATTGCTATACCTTCTTCTTTATTAAACTATAGACGTCAAAGATCTCCTGCTATATAATTTACGATAATGTGTATTAAAACGAACCATAATCAGGAACCTATTGATAAACACATAATTAGTTTATTGTAATGATAACAAACGTGTGCTATCGAGTTATCATAATTTTATCGGTTACTACTTAGACGCAAAAAGCGCGTGCACAAATACATAAGTGCATAAGGGTAAAACACAATATTTACCCAACGCTACTCTGGTTCACGCCACGTACTTACGCGTTTTTAGGGTCCGTACCAAAATGGTAAAAATGGAACCCTGGTGCGACTTTCTCCGTCCGTCCGTCTGTCACAGTCGATTATTTTAGTAACTATTAAAGCTATCGACATTAAATTTGGAATAGTCGTGTATAATAGTGGCCCAACGTCATTGGAATAAAAAAAAATCGGCCAAGTGCGAGTCGGGCCTCGCTCTTTTAGGGTTCCGTTAAAAAAATTAAATTAAAACATTTCCATGTACCCATGGTGTTCGCGCCATAATTCCTAGTTCCATGGTCGTGACGCTAGCAACCTCTTTGGCTCGCAATGAATTTGACAGATGACACTTGAAAGGAAAAACTTGCCGCGATTTTGGGTGTGGTTTGCAAGCCCTTTTTTTCCTTTTGACAGCCAACACGTTTTTTCACGAAAATTCCGGTCGTCTCGCGCACGTTTTTGCTGTTTTGAGTGTCTAGATTTGGTTTATTACGGTTTAACGTGTTATTTGTAACAAAAGGCGACCCTTAACAAGTGGTTTTTTGCTCGCCACGTTAAGTGTGAAAAAGTGACTTAGACCAGCTCTCGTTGGACCAAACTAGTGACAAGCCGAGTGTACAGTGCCACGCCAGCCCAGCGTCTTCAGCAGGCCATAGTTGGCAGCCTGCCCGCTACTGCTAGCGGCCTGAGAAGTTCACATTACACTCAACTCCACAATACACCACACCACCACTCTCATACCATCTCAGGCCGTACCAGGATTGAATGCTGCAAAGGAAGGTCAGTGCAACCCTACCATTAAGTTACGTTGAGAACAAATCTGACCGCGGTCAAAGGCCGCTTGGGCAGCGACCCTGGACTCAGGTTATAGCTGATGGGCCCCTATAACCAGGGTTCCAGGCCTTGACTCGTTGGCCAAGCCGTTGGCCTCAACATTTGGTACCAAGAGCGTGGTTAAATTGATTCCGCGGACAGATTTGGCATTACTGTGACTTAACTTGGCCGCTCTAGGGTTAACTCATTTATTGTAAATTAATGGACCTTATAACTTATTAATACACAGGCTTATTGAGTTACTAGTACATAGCCTACCTTGTCACATGTAGGCCTGTATAGTGATTGCAATTATTGAGATTTTGTTTTGTTAATTTTTGTTGATTAATAATTAATAGTATCTAATTGTTGTTTGTGGCCCGTAACTGGCCAACAGTTAGATGTAGATTGTAATAAATAAACTTAATATTAATATAAAATCCTATTATTATATAAAGCCAATTTGTAATTTGCAGTGCCTAGTATGAGTCTAGTGGCTTAGTACGGGTAATTAAAAACTTCTGGTGGAGGAGGCCGCGAGGCTCAAGAAGGAGGCGAGAATGAGCTCTATTCTTGAGTCTCCCACCAGACCCACCACTCAGCCTGCGTTACAGGGCAAGTTGCCAACAATAAACTTGCCCCACTTTTCTGGCAACCTGAGCGAGTGGCTAGGCTTTCTCAGCCTCTTTGATAGCCTGGTGGACACGAGAAGAGACCTGTCTCCCTGCCAGAAACTGGCCTATCTACTCTCTTCCCTGCAGGGAGAGGCTCTGGGTTTAGTTAGCCACCTAGACCTCTCCGAGGAGAGTTATACCACCGCGCGGGAACTACTGACTCGGCGGTATGCCAACGTGCGCCGGTTAGCAGACACACACGTGGCACAAATTCTAGCGCTGCCACGTGTCTATGGGGTGTCTCATTTAAGAGAATCGCTCTTAAATCCACTGATTGTAGCCTGCAACGCTCTTTAGCGTTTAGAGCTTCCCGTGGACCAGTGGTCCTTCCTTTTATTACACATTGTGTTGTCCCGCCTACCTCCCGAGTTGAAACTGCGTTTTGAGCAAAGGTATGGTGGGGACGGGGCCAGCTACCTGCCCCCCTTTTCGGACCTTTTAAAGTTCCTTGAGGAAGAGTGCCGGCAGGCTGATAACTCCGGGATTGCTGGTCCTTCAAGGACCCCAGAGCGGCCTGCCCAGCTGAGGAAGGAAAGGGGTCACACTGGCGTCCCTGGTAAAAGGGCCTCCGGCCGGAGACCAATGCCCGTTTACACTGGACTTGCTGCCACTGAACCCGCCCCCTGTAACTATTGCAGGCGTCCAGGCCACCGGGTGCTTTCTTGCCCCCAGTTTCTCTCTAAGCGGATCAAGGATCGGAGGGGCATTGCAAGAGACCGCCACTGGTGCTATAGCTGTCTGGGAGCTCACATGCAACGGGACTGCCAACAGCAACGGCCATGCCCAATTTGTAGGGGTAACCACCTGGAGATTTTGTGCGCCAACAAGAATGGTGTTTGTCGCCAGGTGGAGAGTGAGGGCGCGCCCCGCACGGGCGGGGGCGCTCTTACCAATCGCTCCCCGGATTATTTGCGTCGGTCCCCTGATCAGGGCCATGAATCCCGACGCGTCCGGATTTCGACCCCGCCTATGGGGGCTTCACCCCCCCGTGAGGGGGGCGCCAACCCCCCTCGACGTTCTGATGGGAGATTTGTGGCGGCCCCGTCTACGGTTCGACCTACCCGCTATTCACCTCCGCTTCATGAGTGGCCACGCCTCGAACGCCGCCCACCTCGAGCGGGTCGACAGCAGTACTACGACCTACCGACCTCAGCCCGTATGACTAGGCCCGTGCTGCCGCCACGAGATGACGCATGGGTTTACCCAAATGGAGGTCCGTCCCCCTCACCTTTGGAGGTCCCCCCTGAGTCTCAATATGAGACTCCCCGGTTAGAGGACCGGTTTGATGAGGACGACCACCAATAGGTAGTTGCCGCCCTAGCCCCCACCACAGCAACTTCTCCTGAGACCTTGAATCTCCGGCAGTCCGTCTGTCAGACCATTCTTTTGCCGACTGTCTCAGTGAAGGTATTCAACCAGAAGGGTGAATTTTTAATCGTTCGCGCCCTTTTGGATTCGGGTTCACAGCGCTGTATTGCTTCTTCTCGTTTGGTGGGTGAGCTAGGGCTCCCTTGGAGTCCTCGAACAGGACGGGTGATAGGTATCGGGGGTATACAGCCCTCGACTCCTACCGGGGAAGCGGAATTAATGTTTGGCCCCGTTACAGGCAATTTTAGGGTCTTGGTCAAGGTGTCAGTCCTTGACAATATCTTAGGTCCCCTACCGCAGGTCCAAATAGCTGACGCTGCGGTGTCCTGTGCATCAGGCCTAAACCCAGCTGACCCCCACTGGACTGAACCCGGTCCTACGGACCTTTTGTTGGGTTCCGACGTGTTGGGCCTGGTCTTGTCAGGGGAAATTAGGGTTTTGCAGAAGGACGGCCTATGTGCCATGTCCACTATATTCGGTTCTAGCTTTTTTGGACCCGTGCTATGGTCTTCGGACCTACCGGTGCTGGACCAATTGCAAGCAGCCGGCTTGTCGGACGTGGTCCAGCGCTTTTGGGAAGTTGAGGAGCCGCCGCATGCCGCACGAGTTGACCCTCTTGACCTTGAATGTGAGTTGTTTTATCAAAACAACACAGGCCGCCGTGTTGATGGGCGATTTGTAACTCGCTTGCCCTTTCTCGCTTCTCGCCCCCCGCTTGGTCAATCGCGGGCCTTGGCGGAAAAGAGGCTCTTGTCTATGGAACGGCGCATGCGGCGCGACTCCACGTGTTTGATTATTAATCCCGCGGCTGTGAGGCCTCTTCACTGGTCCACCATCACCTTTGGTGGGATCCAAGTTGGCTATCCCAATCCGAGACGACTTGGCCTCAAAATAGGTTTTCCGCTCCCGAAGTATTGCCGGGCTTAAGAGTCGGAGTGGTTGAGGATAAACAGATCCCCGACTTGAACTTTCTTTTGAACCGTTACAGTTCCCTTGATAAACTAATTGGTGTTACCGGTTGGATTCGACGTTTCATCCATAATGGGCGGAATTCAGAAAATAAAAATTTGAGTCCTGTGCTTTCCCCTCTTGAACGCCAAGACGCCCGGAACTACTGGGTGCGTGTGGTTCAGGTGGAGCATTTTTCATCCGTGATTGACACTCTAAAGAGAGGTTTAGTTTTGAAGGGCCCCCTGGCTCACCTAAGCCCTTTCTTGGACAATAACGGAATGCTACGCGTTGGAGGACGCCTCAAGAATTCCAACCTGCCCTATGGTGCTCGCCACCCCCTTTTGCTACCTAAGGACGGCACCTTTGTCAAATTGCTAGTGACACACTACCATCTTAAAAATGCCCACGCTGGTTGTAATGCACTCTCGGCTATTTTACAGCGCGAGTTTTGGATTCTGGCAGGGAGACGCACCATCCGGAACGTCACTTTCAAATGTATTCCGTGTTACCGCTTGAAGGCTAATACTTCACAGCCGATGATGGGTGATCTGCCCTCCGACCGCGTTCTAGCCACTCGACCCTTTGCTGGGGTTGGCACTGATTTTGCTGGCCCGTTTGCCATCAAGAGCTCTAACCTCCGCAACGCCAGATCGCTCAAGGCCTACCTCTGCGTTTTTGTATGTCTCGCTACCAAGGCGGTACATTTAGAACTTGTGAGTGCCTTAAGCACTGAAGCTTTTGTAGCCACGCTAGGTAGATTTGTCTCTCGTCGAGGATTGCCTGACCTGATTCGCACGGATTGTGGCACAAATTATAAGGGCACTGATAGATATTTAAAAGAAATTGTCGAATTCCTGTCTAGCAATAAGATTAGATTAAGTACAGCATTGTCCAAGATGGGGGTTACCTGGAAGTTTGACCCCCCAGCTTGCCCTCATTGGGGTGGAATATTCGAAGCTGTGGTTAAGGTGGCCAAGACTCATCTCCGGCGCGTTATAGGCGAAACTGTTTTAACCTTTGAAGAACTCGCCACCGTGTTTTGCAAAATTGAGGCTGTACTCAATTCTCGGCCACTCTGTCCCCTCTCATCTGACCCAAATGACCTGGAGGTCTTAACTCCCGGTCATTTTCTGATTGGTCAGCCCCTTAACGCTCTACCCGAATACCCCTTCAGGGACGTGAAGGTCTCACGTTTGTCCCGGTTTGAGCTGCTGCAACAGATGACTCAGAGTTTTTGGCACCGTTGGTCACTAGAGTATTTGCATCTTTTGCAGCAGCGGGTTAAGTGGGCTGACAAATCTGATCCACCCAAAGTTGGTGACCTAGTGCTGATTAAGGAACCTAATTTGTTGCCTTTATACTGGCGCCGTGGGCGCATTCTTAAGCTGATCTACGGGTCTGATGGGGTTCCCAGGGTTGCCGAGGTAATGGTCGGAGACTCTGTCTTGCAGCGAGCCGTTTGCTCCTTATCACGTTTACCCATTTACTAGTAAGTGGACGTAAATCCTTACGACCACGGGCGGGGGGATTGTTCGCGCCATAATTCCTAGTTCCATGGTCGTGACGCTAGCAACCTCTTTGGCTCGCAATGAATTTGACAGATGACACTTGAAAGGAAAAACTTGCCGCGATTTTGGGTGTGGTTTGCAAGCCCTTTTTTTCCTTTTGACAGCCAACACGTTTTTTCACGAAAATTCCGGTCGTCTCGCGCACGTTTTTGCTGTTTTAAGTGTCTAGATTTGGTTTATTACGGTTTAACGTGTTATTTGTAACAAAAGGCGACCCTTAACAAGTGGTTTTTTGCTCGCCACGTTAAGTGTGAAAAAGTGACTTAGACCAGCTCTCGTTGGACCAAACTAGTGACAAGCCAAGTGTACAGTGCCACGCCAGCCCAGCGTCTTCAGCAGGCCATAGTTGGCAGCCTGCCCGCTACTGCTAGCGGCCTGAGAAGTTCACATTACACTCAACTCCACAATACACCACACCACCACTCTCATACCATCTCAGGCCGTACCAGGATTGAATGCTGCAAAGGAAGGTCAGTGCAACCCTACCATTAAGTTACGTTGAGAACAAATCTGACCGCGGTCAAAGGCCGCTTGGGCAGTGACCCTGGACTCAGGTTATAGCTGATGGGCCCCTATAACCAGGGTTCCAGGCCTTGACTCGTTGGCCAAGCCGTTGGCCTCAACACATGGAAATATTTTAATTTAATTTTTTTAATTTAATTTAATTTTTATTATTTGTTGTTATAGCGGCAATAGAAATACATAATATGTGAAAATTTCATCTGTCTAACGGTCTAACTATTACGGTTTACGAGATACAGCCCGCTGACAGACGGACGAACGGACGGACAGCGTAGGCTTAGTAATAGGGTCCCGTTGGTACCCTTTGGGTACGGAACCCTAAAAATCGGAAATTATTTTTAGTTTAATCAAAAAAGGGGGGAAATCGGGGTGTTTGCAATTTCAAAGTAAGATAACTATACCGAGTGGAGAATCATTTATGAAAGGGCTTCACGTGTATATTTTAAAACAGATTTTTATTTATTTTTATACATAATAGTTTTTGATCAATCGTGCAAAATTTCGAAAAAAATAACGTCCCCCCCGTCCCTCCCCCCTTATTTATGAAGTTTACCAACCGAAAAATTAGAAATAATTATGGTTAATAGAAATTTATCTATATTTTACAGGAAAAATAAAAGCAATGCTCTAACTAGCATAGTTATTTTTTATATTAACAATAAACGTGATTTTTTTTTGTGCATTTAATTCACAATAAAAATACTGAATTATTTTATTTTTAATGTAATCTCACTATCTTTCTGCGTTTTTTGATATATGGTACTAAGAGTCATCCCAAAATGGGCCATCTCCTTTCCAGGGCGACAGTCTCCAAGCCATCGCGGTGGACTTCCAGACGGTGCACGCGGGCTGCCCGGCCGGTGACCTCATATACTTCATCTTCCTGGGCTCCGACCAGCAGTTCCGCAGGCAGCACTACGAGCAGCTTCTGGACCACTACTTCACCAGCTTGCAGCAGGCTTTGGAAAGATTGGGGGTGGAACCCGGCGTCTACTCGCGGGAGAAGTTTGACAGTGATATGAAAGAGGTAGGTAATCTCTCTGCCCACGGCTTCCCTCACGTTAAGATTGATTATACGGGTCTGCCCGCGAAATTCAAATTTAATTTGGTTTTTCGCAATTTGTGAACTAATACGACAAAGTAGGCTTATGGCATTCTAATTGCGTCAATGGCAGTATCATATTCACAGGTTTATATAAAGATCTTTACTTGAAAGTATCCAGTTTGAGAAATTAGTCAGAATATCGAGTTGGACGTGAGTTACTCACAATATTAGTCCAATAGACGTCAATTGCTGGTATGTCAAATGTCAATTGCTGTCAATTGTGGTTATTTTTATGTCAAATGTCATCATGACTCGTGTAAGTAGGTACGTGTCAATGTCAAAAAGAAAGCCATGTTATTGCGCTTTTATTTTACAAAATAATTTCGCATTGTACCTCGTAAAAAGGAGTAGGAAGGAGGAAATAAAGAAAAAATAATCACTATTTCTTAAAAAACCTGGAACCTGGTTTTCAATAACCTGGCCCAGGCTCCATATATATTTGAAACAACCCCTTTAACTATTACTTTTCGATGAGGTTAGGCTTTCTTTCCCGTTAAAGCTAGCTGCACTCATTTAACTTAGTTCTGCTTGTACACTCAAGGAAGAATACATACTGTAATTGACAGACATTACAAGAAATATCACCCAAAAAGCAAAAAACAGAAAAAACGACAGACTTTAAATAGGACGTAAAGAAAGTTTTAGTAATGTTTTGGTCATTGCGCCTGTGCTGCCACCTACATTAGTTTTGCGTGGAGATCCCCATTGTAAAGCTACGTATTGAGGCTTAAATTAACTGACGGCCGTTTCCAATTGCAGTTGTTACCGTTCGCGGTACTGCTCGGCGTGATGGTGCTGCCCGTGGTGACGGTGGAGGCGGAGTCCGCGCCCAGGGTGGACGGCGACGCGGACGTTGGAGACTTCATCGTGAAGCCCAACGAGCTGTACGCGCAGAGGTTCCGCGGCATCGTCGACGACTGCGTCCGGTGGGGGGCCATTTAAGGGGTGCTGTTTAGTGTAGGAAAGGACGTCAGCGGCGTCGTCAAGAGCCCAGTGATCTGTGCGCGCAGGGGTCCAAGTTGTACTAATACGTCCGATGGGGGCCATTTAAGGGGTGCCGTTTAGTGTAGGAAAGAACGTCAACGGCGCCATCAAGAAGCCCAGTGATCTATGCGCGCAGGGTCTGAGCTGTACGAATAATTTCGATGGGGGCCATTTAAGGGGTGCTGTTTAGTGTAAGAACGGACGTGAGCAGCGTCGTCAAGGAGCCCAGTGATCTGTGCGCGCAGGGGTCCAAGCTGTACTAATACGTCCGATGGGGACCATTTAAGAGGTGCTGTTTAGTGTAAGAAAGGACGACAGCGGCGTCGTCAAGGAGCCCAGTGATCTATGCGCGCAGGGGTCTGAGCTGTACGAATAATTTCGATGGGGGCCATTTAAGAGGTGCTGTTTAGTTTAAGAACGGACGTGAGCAGCGTCGTCAAGGAGCCCAGTGATCTGTGCGCGCAGGGGTCCAAGTTGTACTAATAGGTACGTCCGATGGGGGCCATTTAAGGGGTCCTGTTTAGTGTAAAAACGGACGTCGGACGAAGCTTAGCGAGAGGTCTGAGCTGTATGACTACGTCCGATGGGGGGGGGACACATTTATTTTATAGATGAGTCGTGTTATTTTTGAAATATGTAGGAGCAACAATAACTGTAACAGCTCTTTTGTTTCGTAAATAAATATAGATCGTTATTATCATTTTGGGCCTAAATGTGAGTGTGTGTATTGTATTAATTATTTAAATATACTCTGCTAATAGGTTTTCCCGCAACATTTACACACAACATATTTTGCAAAACTTTTTAAGCAGCTACCCCAGTGACTTGCATGAGATTGTTTTGACACCATTTAAAATTTGTGGATTTGTAAAGGTTAAGATAATTATTAGATATTAGAGGGTTAGCAAGCTGAAGTGGCAGTGGGCAGATCATATCTGTCGCAGAACCGATGGCCGATGGAGCGCAGTGTAGGACGCCCTCCAGCTCGTTGGACCGATGACCTTAAGAAGGTGGCGGGAAGCGGTTGGATGAGGAAAGCGGAGGACCGCGGCTCTCGGAAAGGCCTATGTCCAGCAGTGGATGAATACAGGCTGATGGATGGATGGATGGAAGATAATTATTGACGGAGCGAAGCGAGGTCTCTGAGTATACTAGAGCGAATTTGCACTTTTCCGTCCGTCCGTCTGTCAGAGCCTTATAACTTTTGAATTACTGAACGTAATTACTTCAAATTTAGATATGATATGTAAACTGATGGCCTTCAGCCGAATATTGCATAAAAAATTATAAAAATTTTTAATTCAGGGGGGCTCTCATAGAAGTGAATGCGAAGGAAAATATTTTTTGTTGCCTTTCATAGACTTGCAATGTATCTTTTTAAGGACAATTTTGAACAGAGTACAAAAATATATTTTTTTTAATTTTTCCCTTAAAATTCACGAAATGGGGGGCTTTCAAAGTGGAGATTTAATACGCTCGCTTGAAGTCGCTCTCTAGCAAAATCAGCTATGTATTTTCAAGTTGAACTTATTTTTTTATTTCACTTGTATCCTGTACTTGAACAACAAATACTAAAATTATATGAATATTATAAAGAAACGAGATTATTTAATTTTTAATGGGCATCAGTAATTTTCACATAGCTTCACAATAATGCTACTAGATGGCGCAGTCATTAACTATTCCATGGAACTAGGAGTTACGACTACGATCTATCCCAAAAACAGTTTTGCGTTGACCATTATTATTTAGGTACTATTGGCAGACCCTTATTATTTTACAAAAAAAAAAATACAAAGTAAGGAATTCTTCATTTAGCAAATATCCGTTACTCAATAATTGAATAATCAATACAACACAAGTAGGTATAAGGAGACCCGACCGGCGTAATAACTCAAAGCAGAATGGCACCTGGCGTCAATACTCGTTGGCTTTTATAGAATTGACGAACGGCGCACTCGGTAGTTATTATAAAAATCTACCCTCAGCTAACAGTACATAATATAATAACATATTATCCAATTAAAATTATTTTGTATATTTTCTATTCGCGTCGATAGATGACTATTTGTACAGATGCCCGTAACCCGTTTTCACTCGTTAGTACCTACATAATAATTCTATGTTTTCACTAACGTTCCCTAACCTTTACGGGCTACCTATGATAAGTTAGGTGATGATTTCTGTCAACTTCTTTATCACGATCCTGTACGGGACACCTAAAAGGATATTGGAACGGATTTTAGGACTTAGGATTGTATTTAGGAGCTACCTACGTAAAAAGACTCCTACATAGGGGATGATTTAGGTATGTTTGGTGAAAACGGGCATAATAGTAATGTCAGGTTGGGTCGTCATGTATCGATTGAATGAATAATCATGGGATACCGTTACCGCGAGGTCTCAGTTCGGGGCGAACCACTAGTATTTAGGGAGGAGACACCTACTAACACTGCACACGTTACTGCTGCTCCCATTGCATTAAGCATGTTCACAAACTCACGTACAATGAACAATTTTGAACGAATAAAAAATAATTACTTAAAATAAAAATGACTTAACTTTAATTTAAAGTAGATACCTAAAGGATAGAAGCAGAGGGAAATGCCTGATGTAACACAAGAAACCATAAATTTATTTGGCTAAAAATAATCGGTCAAACCAGAAAAAACGGTATGCCTAGTACAACCATTTAACGTGTTCCTTGCTCGGTTGCTGGTTGTTCCTGCGTTTGAATAGAATAGAACACGAATAGAATAAGATAGAATAGATTTATAGCTTGATTTTGCTATTTTGACGGATTGCATCAAAGTAGGTAATCGAGTAAAATATATTTGTTACATTTACCTAAAATAAGATGTAATTATTTATATAATAATTAATAAAAGTGAATAAGTAATCACGTTTACCATCAATCTTGGTAATTATTAATTATGTTGTGTAATTATTAATAATTTTCAATTTATTACATGTACCGTAACGTCACATATATTATTTTGTCTAAGTAAATTTTAATAAATTAATGCGTTCTAGTTAACATTGTAAAGTATTATGCAAATAAGAGGTACGTAGTAGAATAAATGACTATTTTATTTATTTCTTTTTTATTCTTTATCTTTATGTGAAACACCCTGACATACAGGTCCCATCCCCTAAAAGGAATGCTGCCGTTGAATAAGAGCTCTGAGCGATTTATCGATCAAATTGGTGGTAAGAATCTATTCCAAAGTACTAAGTAAGTAACTATAAAAGAGTTCCTATTAAGATTCTACAATCATGGACTTTATTTACTACCATATTAAGTAGACCCCCTATGACAGCCGCAAAACGCGTAAGCGACTTTGATCTATTAGTAAGTGAAACTTGCAACTTGTAGTGACAATATTATTAAAGTAATGAATTATTGTGACGTTATTGTGCCGAATTGTGACGTGTTATCTTTTGAAAACTGGTCATAGTGGATTTACTAACAGATACCCATGCGAGAAATCACGTCGATCCGTAGCTCTGTTGCGGCGTGATTAAAGGACAAACCAACAAACCAAATAAACCCACAAACAAACACACTTTCGTATTTATCATATAAGTAAGTATGACGATGCGGGGAAACCATCTTGCAAAACAACTACGTTAACAAAACCATCTATATTCACTCGGATAGCCAGGCAGCTCTTTTAGCCTTATCCTCTGAGGTAATCAACTCAAAGTTGGTTGGGAGCTGCATGGATACCCTGAACACCCTAGCAGAATGTAACAGGGTGGTTCTTCGCTGGGTTCCAGGACATGCAGGCATAGTCGGAAATGAAAATGCTGACAAACTTGCAAAAACTGGTGCTGGGATACGGCAGATAGGGCCCGAACCTGTCTGCGGTATTCCTAAAAGCCTAGTTCAGCTTACCCTATTAACCTATTGCTAATATGACACGCTAATTCGTTGGCGTAACTTACCAGGACTAAATCATTCCAAAGCGCTAGTTAGATCCTTCAATAAGAATGCTGCCAGCAGTGAGGCACTAGCGCTTAGTAGGAAAAACCTATGCATTCTAGTTCGAGCTTTGACGGGACATTGTGGACTAAACAGACACATGTTCAACCTCAACCTCAAGGGCTCAGATATTTGCAGACTATACCTGGAGTCGGCGGAAACGCCGCTGCACATTATCTGTTACTGCCCCGCTTTAATGCATAAACGAAGCATTCTTCTAGGGAAACAGATCGTACACCCTGAGGAGGCTACACTTATCCCAGCCAAGAAGATGCTGCTATTTCTGGCGGCAACAAGTATTGGAGAGGAGCTATAAATAGTGGCGAGCACAACTGACCGGCGACGGTCGACGTGCTACAGGGCATCGAACCTGCATAGCCGCGCAATAGAAGAAGAAGAAGAAGTATGACGATAACTTGCGCTTGAGGATAGTCAAAGATACAGAGCACTGAAGACCAACGCTCATCATAAGCAACTATTTATGTGATTGTTACAATGATGGTGGATCAAAGGTGTGTGAAGACTACTAATTCACATTGGGCCAGCGAGGTGGACTACGGCCTACAACCCTTCTCTGAGAGGAGACCTGCCCTCAGTACTGATACGTTAATGGCTTGCTGATGATGATGATGATTTTTGAATGTGTTTAAATTATAATTAAATTACCACCACTAGCCACTATGCCCCTCCCAGAACAAAATCCTGAGTCTGACTTTCTGGCGAGTTCTGATATTGAATCTAGCGACACGAATTTATAGGTGTTGGCAACATTGCCATTTTCAAGCAATAAAATTAGTCTCGTGACTCGTCCTAATAGACGGCCGCGTCACTTTTCGCTCCGCAGCGCCGGTATACAACTATCACATGCGGTGTCTATATATTAGATTAATTTACTGCTTATTTATTAACCAAAGATTGTAAAAAGTGGAAATATAGTGTTATAGTGCTATTTGGAGTTTTAATAATTGGATTTTCACTACCCAAAAATTATGTAAAACCCCAAATCGCCAGAATGAAGCTTGCATTTCCAGACCTAGGCTAATAGACTGATTCGTAGGTAGACTATGTAATCGTAAGTGGTAATTGTGATGGCTTATCTTTTTAGACACAATGAAAACTCAAGGGCTTAATTTGAAACTTCAAAGTCAACCGGCTAACCATCCAGTTACCGGTTTCAGTCAACGGTGCTTAATACACACAGTGTCATAATATTATACACTGTTAACTAATACACACAATCGGGTCTCCTACGCCATGTTATCGTGTTTACTAACACCTAACGTGTTATTATAACCAAGGTCATGTTATTTGGGGCGCGGCATAACTGTTTTGTTGGCTGTTTTGTTTGACGACACGAATGGATACCTAACTTATATCATTCATTTCGTAATTTTGTGCTCGCCAGAGACACATATCGTCAAATAGTCGATTACAAACCTAGCTCAATACAGCTTTGAGGCTCTATTTTTAATTTATATTTATAAAATTATATTTTTATTTGAATTATATTTTTATGTTTTTTTAATCCAAATCAGTCTTCAATTTGTAATTCTTGATAAAGAACGTGGCTGTATTTAGGGTCTAGCACGAAATCTATTTCTAATTTCTTCTTCCAAGAACTAATATTACCTACCAAAACGTGGACACATCTTCCTCGTCGGAACAAAAATATACTGTACTCGAAAATCACAACGGACGAATGCCTGTTTGCTAAACATGTTTTACTAACATGTTTGCAAAACAATATTTTGATCGTAACATGGCGCAGGAGACTCGACAAGGCTACACCACGCTACACGTCCTTCCAAGTCGAAAGCGAGTATTTTTAACCGACTTCCAAAAAGGAGGAGGTGCTCAATTCGGCCGGTATCTTTTTTTTTTTTTTTTCTATGTATGTCCACCGATTTCTCCGGGATTACTGGACCGATTCGCGTGATTTTTTTTTTATCGGCAGAGGATGTTTGCGAAATGGTCCCATAAAAATTTTAACCTTCAACTCCTCAAGCCTGATGCTGCAGGCTAAAACTATGGCGATTTAGGAAATTTCGATTACGAATTGATATTGTAGGTAACAAGTATGGACTACATCATGGAGCTCCAGGTCCTAGCTCCTCAATCATAGGATACTACACTTAAAAGCTTAAAATAAAAATTCTTTTCAAAAAACCGACTTCTAACGCCACTACAAAGTATAAAAATAATTTTAGTTTGTCCACGTTTGTTGAAGTCGGGCGGGCCTAAAATACAAACTATGAAACCGACTCGCGATGCTCGCTCGACTTCTACAAACGAGTCTATCATATTCTGTAGCGTCGCGCATCGGTTTCATAGTTTGTATATAGGCCCGCCCGACTTCAACAAACGTGGACAAACTAAAATTATTTTTATACTTTGTAGTAGCGTTAGAAGTCGGTTTTTTGAAAAGAATTTTTTATGTGTTACATTGGAGCAGATTAGCAGAGCGTTCGACAATGCCTTATCATAATATTACGAAAGATAGCAACAATAATAGCCCTGATTTGCAAAAGGAATTGCTTGCTATTGCTATATCATCAGTTGTCGATCAAAACTGAAACATGGCGGACAGAGAAAAAACGTTACGCGATACGCTGAGCAAAATATTGGATGATAAAGGTTTAAAGCCAAGGGAAATCGAGGTCAAGGCGATCGCGACGCGCGGAGCTCACACATCTGCTCTGTTCGCAGTTAACGTTTCATCACCAGAACGAGATGATCTCAAATTGTTTGCGAAAGTCGCCAGCAGTGTAGAGATGAGGCGACCTCGGATGACTGCAGATTGGATGTACAAAACAGAAATACAAGTCTACACACGGCTCGTTAAGATATACGAAGACATTCAAGCGGAAAGAGATATTCCTGAAGAACACAGATTCGTATTCCCCCAATTTTATGGATGCAACGAGAATTATGGTGAGGAAACAATTGTCATAGAGGATTTAGATGAAGCTGGATTCAAATCGTACGACAGATTTAAATCGATCAATTGGGATTATGCGTGTGTAGCTGTAGAAAATTTAGCAAAATTCCACGCTCTGTCGTTTGCTTTCGAAAAATATAGGCCTGAAGAGTTCAGAATGATGATACCTGATATGAAGCATGAGATGGGCAAAACAAATAATGAAAATATTGATGAAGGTATGATAGCTATGTAT
Source organism: Oeneis ivallda (assembly GCA_029955525.1). Taxonomy (NCBI): domain Eukaryota; kingdom Metazoa; phylum Arthropoda; class Insecta; order Lepidoptera; family Nymphalidae; genus Oeneis; species Oeneis ivallda. The sequence goes on along the minus strand of JARPMR010000017.1, from coordinate 1,775,908 downwards.
ATAAAAAGGGTGGAGAACACAGTTGCAGTGGTTGGAGAAGAGTGTAGGGATCGTGCAAGAGATTTTATACTGCAGCATAATTTATGGGATACATTTTACAAGCCCATTGGGAAGCCTGTTCTCGCTCACGGTGATTATAGAACGAGCAATCTACTGTTTAGGACACAGGTGAGATTGTTTCTTAGTTGATTTTTAGTTTTAAAATCCTTCGGGAATGCTTTGACCTTATTTAAAAACTAGCCTAAGTCACTCTCCAGTTCCTAAACTATACCCATGCAAAAAATCATCATACATTTTTATCGAAGTTTTCATACGGAACCCTAACTTTTTTGAAAATATTCTATCACCTATGTATCAGGGATAATGTAGGATTCTAATGGTCAAAGAATTTTTCAATTCGGTCCAGTAGTTTCGGAGCCTATTAAATTAAAACAGACAAACAAACAAATCTTTCCTCTTTATAATATTAGTGTAGATATATTGCTATAGAATGAATTAACAATAATAATATGTATTAAAAAAAAGATTACGACGAATTGAGAAAGTCCTCCTTTTTTGAAGTTGGTTAAAAACGAACCCTATTTAGGTACCTATTGATGAACACATAATTAGTTGATACTTGATAGTAATGATAACAACAATACCACATATTGAGTTATTATAATTTTATCGGTTTTACGGCGTTCCCGCGAGGCGAATTTTGTCGAGTGTCACCATAGCCATCTCTATCTCCTGTAATGCAGGAGATAGAGACTACTCAAATAAATAATAATAGGTCGGAGGAAACACGGGTGCTGGAAGGATGGTCCACAACTTAGCGGTTCGTAGAAACGTTGAATCATATCATATTCCCTCCGTCATATAACTTCGACGCATGGTTGCGAACTCTGAACAGAAAGCCCGGAACCGGAATCCGGTTGAGGACTATGAACCCGAAAAAAATTCAGATCCACATAATATAGAAAATGAAGGGCGCGGTGCTGCAAGCTCTAGGTACGTGATTAAAATATCAGAGATGCTTCCTGTGCTGCTATATAGTCCTCTCATAAAATCGTTTCTTTAAAGGGTGACAGTCTCCAAGCCATCGCGGTGGATTACCAGACCGTGCACGCGGGCTGCCCGGCCAGCGACCTCATCTTCTTCATCTTCCTGGGCTCCGACGAGCAGTTCCGCAGGCAGCACTACGAGAAGCTTCTGGACCACTACTTCGCCAGCTTGCAGCAGGCTTTGGAAAGGTTGGGGGTGGAACCCGGCGTCTACTCGCGGGAGAAGTTTGACAGTGATATGAAAGAGGTAGGTAATCTTATAATTGACATAATTGACATGCATTAATTTATTAAAATTTACTTTAGACAAAATAATATAATGTATATGTTACGATAAATGTAATAAATTGAAAATTATTAATAATTACATAACATTATTAATAATTACCACCATTGATGGTTAAAGTGATTACTTATTCACTTTTATCGATTACTAGTTTTTGCCCACCGCTTCACTCACGTTAAGTTTGATTTTTCAAACCCCTATTTTACACACTTAAGATTGAATTTTCAAAAATCCTTTCTTCGGACGCCTACATCAAAATAGTTATTTGTATGCCTTCCAGCCCGATCCGTCCTGTGGTTTGGGCTGTGCGTTGATAGATCAGTCAGCCAATCTACTGACAGATTGAGTCAGTCATTCTGTCAGTAGATTGACTGATCTATCATAATAAAATTCCACAGTCGATCTTGGACTTGCCTTTACACAAGTTTAAGAAATCGATTAAAACTACGCTCATGAAAAAAGCATATTATACGATTGAAGACTATATAAATGACAAAAAAGCGTGGATGTAATTCGTTCCGGCGATTCATGAGACAGTAGGTAATGATTAACCTGTATAATTGTATATCAAAATAATTCTATTCTATTCAGAGTTTCCACTTTATTTGTGTACAAGTCATATTTTAAAATGAGTATTTGATTTGAATATTAGTTTCAATTCGATGCCTTAAGATGGGTAGCCTACATAAGTACCTATGTCACACTCTCTTTAACATTTCTGCGGTGGTGTCGTGTGATGCGGGTTGTTGCGTTCCCTAAAATATGGTTGAGCGAAGCAATGGCTGGGTCATGCGTCATGCTCGTGAACGGGTGCCACCAGCGGCAATGGGGCTACTTTCTGTCTGCCCGTCTTGACATGTGTTGAATTATAATTAGAAATAATTACGTATGCTTTTGTGGACCTTTCCCTCATTGTGGAAACTCTGCATACATAGAATATCTGTTAAGTATATTGTAAAAGTATTTTGAAAAGAGCAACTGCCGAGTTTCTTGCTGGTTCTTCTCGGCAGGAACGGCATTCCGAACCAGTGGTAGACTCATTGACGATTCAAAAGTACTTGTAAAAGTTTATTTGAATAAAAAACATTTCTATTCTATTCTATTCTATCAACGTACAAATCATATAAAATATAAAAGAAAAAAGGTGACTGACTGACCATCACCTTTTCCTTTCCGATTAGAATAGAACCGAAATATTTTCCATGTAAATAAACTTTTACAAGTGCTTTCGCTTCTATGAATAATATAAACGAATCTACCACTGGTTCGGAATGGTACTTAAAATTCAATACATGTTAAGATTATCAGACTTTCTGTCTGCCCATCTTAACATGTATTGAATTGTAAGTACCATTTTCTTATCTTCCAGACTTCGAGAACATTTATGGAGAACTCTCAGACGATCAGGTTTCGTCACGATGTTTCCCTTCACCGTTGAAGCACGTGATATTTAATTGTTGAGCTACCTATTGAGGCTTAAATTGATTGCCGGCCGTTTCCAATTCCAGTTGCTGCCGTTCGCGGTGCTGCTCGGCGTGATGGTTCTGCCCGTGGTGACGGTGGAGGCGGAGTCCGCGCCCAGGGTGGACGGCGACGCGGACGTTGGAGGCTTTGTCGTGACGCCCAACGAGCTGTACGCGCAGAGGTTCCGCGGCATCGTCGACGACTGCGTCCGGTGGGGGGCCATTTAAGGGGTGCTGTTTAGTGTAGGAAAGGACGTCAGCGGCGTCGTCAAGAGCTATACGCGCAAGGGATCGAGCTGTACCAATAAGTCCGATGGGGTGCCATTTAAGAGCGCGGGTAACCCCAAAAAAAAATCAGATTTCGCGATGAGATAAAACATAGCCACAACCTCATGTGAGGCGCGACAAAAGAAAGCGTTTTGCGCGGAATAGGAGTGTAGTAAGCGCCAAATACTTTGTAACTCGTAAAATATTCATTTTCTTTTCAATTCACTAGGCTACTCTCTTGATAATATCAATCGAAATTTAATGTAAAAATTTTGGCTCTGTAATATGCAACACAATGAAAATAAATGAATATTGGTTAAAAATTAGACCTAATTTCGCGATTTTTTATTATCGAACAAATTTCATCATTTTATGTTTTTGCCCAAACACGTCCCTTGGCAGTATGATGTAATTCTTGCGTGTTTTTTTTCGAATAATTGAAACTTGATCTACTACTGTAAAAATCAAATCTGTTTACTGTTAACGACCGCACACCCACTCTTAAGCTTTAGGCGTCATCCTAATACAACGCGAATGCGCGATCATCGCGCGAGTAAGCGATGCGACCGTCGCGTGCTCGCGCGATTACTAAAACTGAGTGTCCTAATAGAACGCGAATACGCGATCATGGCGCGAATCGACGATGCAAGCTGCCGTGGGTTCCGCTTCGCTTCGCAGAGCGCGACCGCGCCATCGTCGCGCGAATGCCACTTAAAGTACAATCAATAATTCAGTAGACCAAATTGACATTTACAGTGTTGTCAGTTTCTGATGAAAATAAAATAGTGTTGTGACTAAAGGATCCACATCGATCACTTACTCATTACGTTGTGTACCAAATCACTTATTTTTTATTTACTAAGAAAATTCTCAAATTGAGTTTATTATAATTTGATACAAAAATATTTTGAATAGCAATTATGATCTTATCGAAAATCTGATCTCGTCTTTGTCGGCCTATACAGAGGAAATAAAACAACTCTTAGTACTAAAAATAGATCTTTAATATTTCTATTCGTGCTTTCTTTATTACAGCTTTAAAAAGGTGACCTTAATTTGTTCGCGCCATAATTCCTAGTTCCATGGTCGTGACGCTAGCAACCTCTTTGGCTCGAAATGAAATTGACAGATGACACTTGAAAGGAAAAAACTTCCCGCCGTTTTTGGGCGTGAGTTGGCAAGTTCCTTTTCGTTTGACAGCTGAATTACACGTATTCACAAAAATTCCGGTCGTCTCGCGCACGTTTTGCTTTTGAGTGTCTAGATTTAGCTTATTTTACCGTTTTGTTGCGCCCTTGAGCGATCTATGTGTCGACCTAACTATAAGCCTAATAACAAAAGAACTTTTTGGAACCCGCCGGTCTTGGTCGCCAACCGCCCGGCGAAAGTGACTTTGACCAACTCCAGTTGGGCCTTACTAGTGATAAACCAAGTGTACAGTGCTACGTCTGCCCAGCGTCCACAGCTGCAGGCCATAACTGTCTGCCTGCCTGCTCCTGCGAGTGGCCTCTGAGACGTTCACCAGCACACTTAACTCCACAACACACCCTACATAATCACCACTAATCATACCAATCTCAGGCCCTATACAAGAAGGACTGCGGCAAGGAAGGTCAGTGAAACCCTACCATTAAGTTACGACGAGAACAAATCTGACCGCGGTTAAAGGCCGCTTTGGGCAGCGACCCTGGACTCAGGTTATAGCTGATGGGCCCCTATATCTCGTGTTCCAGGCCTTGACTCGTTGGCCAAGCCGTGGGCCTCAACATACATATTATGTGATCTTATGAGATTTATAAAATGAAATGTAATAGTACAGTACTATAGCTATCACTACCTACTGAACTAGAACATCACTATTACAATAAATATGGCAATATTATTTTACAAAGTGACATTAGAAACTGTCATTTTAGTCTACTGAATTATTGATTCTACTTTAGGACACCTATTCGAGATGAGTATGTTTGATCGCACGTTCGTACGAGTAGAATTCGCGCGAACTTGCGATGATCGCGCATTCTGCAATAAAAATTCTCCCTAAAGGAAGAATCTATACTTTGGGGAAACACATAGTTGAGAATCAAGTGCAAGTTTTCTCACAGCACGAGCGACATAACGGCACCATCGGGTAGGTATACGCGGGATGGTAGACGCGCAGCGTAAACTTCAACAACCCCGGCATGGCGCTCATGTAATCGTAGTGCTCCACGAGCAGCGAAGCCTCTTCATCGGTGAAGACCGGGTAGCCGGGCGGATCGACGGGAGGAAAAGGGGCGCTAGCCTGCTGCTGGTCCGGAGCGACGGTCACCTCTCGCTGGTCCGGAGTGACGTTCACCTCTTGCTGCTCCGAAGAGACACTCGGCTGCTCTTGACTAACGGGTATAGGGTCACGTTGGACCCTATTCCTGGACGAGCGACGGATGGGACCCGCCTCGTCGGTAGACCTCGGAGCGCGAGGAGGGAAAGATAGCGTCAAACCTCTGCCGCTGCGTTTGAAAGGCATAATTAATAAATGAATTTAAATATTGAAAATATACGACAACCTAACACAACCACCGAGCACTGAATAAAATAATATTGCAAATTAATGCTTTTATAATAAAATAATCCGAGTGGAAAAATAATAACGAGAAAAACAAAGTGCATTTCGTGGAAGGAAAAATTTACAATAAGGTGCTAAGTGAATAATACAATATTAGCATACGAGTGCTGCATGAGTGAATAATACAAAATTAGCATATGGTCGATAAATTAAACAATGGAAAATAACCGAATGAAATTTCGTCTGACGCACTATTGTGAAATAATTCGTCATAAAATATTGTGAAATAAATCGAATATAAAAAGGCAGACGGACTCAAAGCGAGTCAGTCATGAACAAGGTGCTGTACTATTACCACATAATAACCAGCGAAGACATCGAAGAAGAGTTCGAGTCCCCACCCCCAAAGCACCCCACGCTTTTTTAAAATAAAATACATTTTTTTAATTTAAACTATTATTAATTTATATTTATTGAAATTTTTGGACCCTGTTCTTAATTTAAATTTATTAAAATTTATTTTCTATTTTTTAGTTTGGTTTTCTATAAAAAGCGTGTTTTTAGTTTTTTTTTAAATATGTACGACTAGTAGCAACAATAAGTGTAACAGCTTTTTCGCACCTCTGCTGTTCTGTTTCGTAGTTAAATATAGATCGTTATTATCATTTAGGCTATGAGTCATTTAAATACACTCTGTTAAGACGCTAAACGGAAAATAAATTGTTTCGAATTTGGAGAGTGCTTTATAAAAATAGGCGGGGCCAAAACCCATCCGCGGGGCGCACCCCCTTCACGTACTAAGAGGTCACGTAGATAAAATAGATGGCGCTGGTAAAAATAAATAACTTTCATTTTTATGTTTAATAATATTTGATATAGAAAAGCACTATTTTGTTTAAAAATATTTTTAATACATACCTATAAAATATATAAATATTATAACTATTTAAAAATACTCAATTTTTATCGTATACAGGAGACGGTTTATTAATGGTAGGTATAATATTATTCTATTTGAAAATTTAAAGGTATCAGCTTAATACACAATCTGGAAGATGAGAAATCTAAAGAATAACATAAGGTCACAAGTAAATTGGTTAACAATTACTATACCTACTTAATAAAATGAAGAGATCCGTAGGAGAACCAAAGTCACAGACATAGCTCAGCGAGTCACGAAACCATGCGAAACTGAAGTGGAAATGGGCAGGGCACATAGTTCGAAGAGCTGTTAGTCGTTGGGGTCCCAAGGTGCTGGAGTGGGGTGGAAACTCAGTGTTGGTCTGCCAACAACAACAAACAACAACCCCACTAGGTGGACCGACGCGTCAAGCGAGTCGCAGGGAGCCGCTGGATTCAAGCGGCGCAAGACCGAAGACTTATTTGGGTATCATTAAAGCAAGAGTGAATAGGCATCTTCTAGGCAAACGCGTTCCACCTTAGGCCACATCATCACTTTCCATCAGGTGTGATAGTGGTCAAGCGTGTGCCTATAATAATGTATAAAAAATAAATAAAAAAAAAGCCATACTGAAATTCTTTTTTATTGCATCGATGTAATTCAAAATCGATATTTAGGGTCCCCTAGCGTCAAAAAAGACGAAGTGGTTGCCAAAATTTTAATCGTTCGTTTTTTACGATATCGACGGCAGAAAGCGGAACTGGCGTATCTCAAAAAATCCAGTTTTACACCAGAGCCAAAAAACTATTTGAAAAAATCATAACTCGTAAATTAATAAAGATAGAATGTTGAAATTTGCAAGAAATTTCTATGAATCTAAACGTTATTTGATACAGTTATTAGGAATGCCCTAAAGTTACTGCTTCATTGATTTTTTACGAGTTACAGCAGTTGATATTTAAATATCGAGCAGCGGAAAAGCTGTAACTGTAAGGTGAAATGTATGACAAATTAAAATAGATACAAGTTTTCGTGCTACGATCTGCTGTATCTCAAATATTCTGCTTTCGAAACATGGCCATTTTGATGTACGTGATTTTAATTAAATAAGTTTATAAAAATAAAATGTTTGATTTACATTCTGAATTATAAAAATAGATACAAGTTTTCGTGCTACGATCTGCTGTATCTCAAATATTCTGCTATTCGAAACATGGCCATTTTGATGTATGTGATTTTAATTAAATAAGTTTATAAAAATAAAATATTTGATTTACATTCTGAATTATAAATTATCTATAAGTACATGATATATTATAATAAAACTGTAACTGATCGTTGTCTGTACAGTGAAGATATATGAGAAAAACTTATTAGGGGCCTTTATCAACAGAATAGAACCCAAAACAATGATTGTTAGAATTTTTGTCTGTATGTCTTTGCGTTAGTGCGCACTAATCTCAGAAACGGCTGCGGTGTTGTGGTAAGCTTCACTTCAAACTCAGTGTTTGTTTTACTTCAATATAGTTCATAAATAAAAAAGTTATGTCAATTTAAAGAATCACGTCGAACATTTAACTGTTCAGTTAAAGAATCACGTTGAACATTTGTCATCATTTGTTGAACGTTGACGCTTTTTTGGCTCTTAACATTAATAAAATTAATATCTACGTGTTTCAGTGTTTAAGATAACTCTATCCTTATGGGGGTGAAAAGAGTAATGAATGTTTGTAAGTGAGTTCGGTAATTTTTGGAGTATGATGTATAATCTTTATTAACGGGTGTCTATTTGGAAATAATAAAGCACTTGGACTAGCCTTTTTAAATACTTTACCCATATGGGAGTGAAAAGGGTATGAAAGTTTGTACGGAAGTGCGTCATTTTTGAAGTGAAATGCATGAAACTTTATTTATATGCGTTTAATGCATCTCGTCTATAATAATAAATAAGTAATAATTTTGCTTTTAAGGGGATGAAAAGGGGGATGAAACATTTATGTGAGTTTGGTCATTTTTTAAACGAAATGCATAAACTTAAAAAGCCATCAAGCGATTTCAAATATTCTACCTTTACGGGCGAAAAAGGGGATTAATTTGGTATGTAATGATGATGAAGTTTCGAAGTGAAATGCATGATACTATATTTTTAGGCGTCTTAAGAAAATGATGGAAAAGGGGATGAAAGTTTGCATTGAAATCCATAATTTTTGAAGTGAAAAAATATTTATATAAAACATCACTCACTTTCTTTACTGTGTACCTACCTAATTTTTCTTAACAATCAAGATAGGTACGTAAAATATAAGCAGGTAAGGTTGTAAACTTTACTTGCTTATTAGATATAGTAGGTATGGTAAATATACAGACTTCCAATTAACTAAAAAATAACATTTAACTAAAAATAGGTTAAATTTTAATATTCTTTTACCTACCCGAACTCCTGAAGTATAATCATTAATTTTAAACACGTAAATAAAACGTAAACGATAAGTTAACAATCTTGTAAAATAATATTTTTGTTAACAACAAATACGCTTTCTCACTATCGGCGCTTACGCATCAGATGCCGCGCGATCAGAATGGCGTATATAGCAAACACCTCGGGATTACCGGTCTATCTAGAGTGGCGTATTGATTACTCATCACAAAACAATACTCTAATATTATGGTGTAAGTAAGATATTTGCTCTTAAATTAAATGTAGTAACTGTTTGATAAACACTCACCACTTCAAAGCATATTGCTGTATCCTTGTCAACGTAAAATTTTGGGGCGGCTGAAATGCTGTATCTCTTTTGAAATCAATGTCCGTCAGGGTAAAATAATGGTGTAACTGTTATTTATGTTGGACGTGTTGTCGTATCTATTTTATTTTCAAAAATAGCGATTTTTCCTCTATTTACAGCAATTTGTCATGTAAGCTTGTCATGTAAGCCAAAACTAGAAGAAATTCAATGGCGTATCATTAAATTTTTTCATCGTAGAAAGACGAGACATATACCTTTCGACGCGGCTTTTTTCGCTTATCAACAATATAGTAAAAAAAGTAATTTAGCCCAAATTTTGAGATACGACATTTCCGCTTTCTGCCGTCGATATATAAAAGAAAGTGGTGTTAGTTACACTATTTATAACTCAAGAACGGATGAACCGATTTGGCTGAAAATTGGTGGAGACGTAGCTTAGAACCAGGAGACGGACATAGGATACTTTTTATCCCGTTCGACCGCGTTTCCGTCATGTCACTATAAAACGTGGTATAACAAAAACGCATCTGACAAAACGCAAATGACAGTGGAATAACAAAACGTAAATTGCAGCTAAACGTAATTTTGTCTTTGGTTAGGTATGGTAAAAATGACAATTATAAAAATGATAGCTAAACGTAATTGATAATATCATCAGTAATATGTTTTCTCTTTTAATCATCATTAACAATGCTGCGAGTGATATTATAAATGTGAAAGTGTGTTTGTTTGTTGGTTTGTCCGTCAATCACGCTGCAAAAAAGCTACGGATTGATGTGATTTTTTGGATAGGTATAGTTGAGAATGGAGGGTGACAGGCATCCCGGAAAATCAAAGAGTTCCTGCCTGATTTTAAAAACTAAATCCACGCGAACGAAGTCGCGGGCATCAGCTAGTAACAAATAAATTCAATATGGTGCTGATTTTTTAAAATTTTGGAAACCTAATACAAAACCGTAATTACCTTATACAAAATATTATATACTATGAGTCATTAGAGTTAATATTATTAATAAAATTATTGTTTTATGATAATAAATAAAAAGTATTAATTTTATTTTTATATAATATTTAAAAAAAATTTATGACATAATTGTCCCCATTTTATTGGAACTACTTGTACCTGGTATTATTACGCACGCTCAGTAATCCACGCCGCGCATGCGCAGCACTCATGTCACGCACACTGGCATATTTTCATTGGCCTGTTTTTAGGGTTCCGTACCCAAAGGGTGCCAACGGGACCCTATTACTAAGCCTCTGCTGTCCGTCCGTCTGTCAGCGGCCTGTATTTCGTAAACCGTAATAGATAGACAGTTGAAATTTTCACATATTTTGTATTTCTATTGCCGCTATAACAACAAATAATAAAAATTAAATTAAATTAAAAAAATTAAATTAAAATATTTCCATCATGGAAATATTTTAATTTAATTTTTTTAACGGAACCCTAAAAGAGCGAGGCCCGACTCGCACTTGGCCGATTCTTTTCGTTCTTTAGTAGCGCGACACACCTTCTAGACTAAGTATTCACATAGAGTACCATATTTACTTTCATAATATGCATTTAGTTATATAAACCTGTTATCTTGACATTACAAGCAGAAACTTCAATTTTATTTTATTATGGTAAATAAAAAAAACAAACAAAGACATAATCTGAAGTCAGAATTGGAACCCTGAACAATTGGATTCACTCCGTCACCCTCGCCACCACACTAGACACTCTACGGAGAAGACTGTGAAATAATCGAAGGCATCACGCAAATCATATTTCCGTCGAACTTTTTAACAAACCAATTTTATATCATGTTGCTTAGTCGTTTAGTCAATGACCAATAGATGGCGTTGCTCTTTTACGTAAAGTTTTACGATAAAAGCCTCGTATTTTATTTTTTGGTCGCCAAGTAGTTACAACCTGCTATTTTCAAGCGCCATCAAGGCATTTTTAATTTTTTCCTTACCGAAAAAAAATACATATTATCCTGGCGGATCCGGACACACGTCCAACGCTGGCAATAGCCTTCAGTTAACTGGTTAAAAATGGGCGGGTTGTACGATAGTGATGGGACTATATACTTTGCAGTGCTAGGAAAGAGATGGAAGTTATAGATTCAGGGGGCGGGAATTGAAAAAATCTTTAATAAGTGTTAAATTGATTAAAAAAAATTATGAATGCTAGTAATCAAAGAATAGTTCAAACCGCTTTTAGTAAATATTTATATCAACACAAATAAAAAAATAGCAGGAAAAAAAACCTACCGTTTCCGATTAAAACGAAAAAAAAGGAGATTATTGGAGCAAAGTTTGGGAAAACTTTCTATCGAGAATTTTTTTTCCAATCGTGTTTCTACCTCAAAGTAAATTTAGATAAGAGACCCAAATTACATATTACTTTGAAATTATTCAAATTGAACTTATAGTTTTCCTCACAAAGCTCACCAAAAATCGCCTGTCGCATGCTTTTACCACCTTAATAGGTTTTCTCGCATCGAAATAATTTTTATCTACTCCAACATCGAAAAGTTCCAATTTCGAATTTGACAGCTGAATCGAAATGAACCCTCTTTCGGTTTTGCTTCTCATTTCGATGCAGCTCGTTGTATGGGAGCTGAATCGAAATGGTTATCTTCTTGAAATAGGATACCTAAAGCTAAGGCTCTGAGTTCTGGCACTTTAGTACCGTTCATACGACAGAGGCGCCACAGGTGGCTGGTGGCGGCTTACGGAGTTACTTTTTGGTGACAGAGGCGCCACAGGCAGCTGGTGGCGGCTTACGGAGTTACTTTTTGTTACTTTATTAAGCCTACGGCGTATTTTGTTAATGATTTTATTTTCCTTGTCGTAGATAAAATCTTGTATGCAACTGAACGTAATTAGTCATTTTAATTCTCGTACTATCCTATTTTGATACTCGGCAAGCCTCGTATCAAAAAACAGCACTCGAATTAAAATGACCCTCATTACGATGCAGTTGCATAAATAGCTATGTCGCACCTCTGTTCTGTTTCGTAGTTAAATATAGATCGTTATTATCATTTAGGCTATGAGTCATTTAAATACACTCTGTTAATAGGTTTTCCCGCACCGAAATAATTTTTAAAAGCATTCCACGCTTTAGAATTAAATAGCCATTGTCTTTTCTACTGAGCGTTAAGCATGTTCACAAACTCACAAATAATGAACAATTTCGATCCAAGAATAAATAATTACTTAAAATAAAATAATAAATACAATAATATTGAAACCTAAATTTACTCTAAAATTAAAATAAAAACTAATTAAAATCTAAAACCCCATCCAAGTCACCGCAGTGTGGCATAGTACCCAAGATGCTTGCAGCATTACCCCTTTGGATAGCTGCCAGCTCTTGGATCCCCGGTAGACTCGATCACTCTTTTCGATATCTCTAAAAAAAGTGCGAGAGCCTCCGGGCCCCACGGCCCCAGGGTCTCTACACCAAAAGGCGCAAATATGAAACCACTGTCAAGTTTTTCATATTTGCGCCTCTAGCCTGTTCGGCGCTAGTAGCCGCTGCACCCGCCACAGAGGAGGTCGCATGGATGTGCGAAGCGAGGTCTCTGAGTTTACTAGAGCGATTTGCACTTGTCCGTCCGTCCGTCCGTCCGTCCATCCGTCCGTCCGTCCGTCCGTCCGTCCGTCCGTCTGTCAGAGCCTTATAACTTTTGAATTACTGAACGTAATTACTTCAAATTTAGATATAATATGTAAACCGATGGCCTCCAGCCGAAAATGGCTTAAAAAGTTATAAAAATCTTTATTTCTCATAGAAGCGAATGCGAAGAATTTTTTTTTTATTTGCGATTCATAGGTTTTCTGTGTATCATTTTAAAGACAATTTGGAACAGAGTACAACCGTATTTTTTTTTCCTAAAATTGACGAAATGGGGGGCTTCCAAAGTGACGATTTAATACGCTCGCTTGAAGACGCTTTCTGGGAAAATTTTCTATATATTTTCAAGTTGTACTTATTTTCTTACTTCACTTGTATCCTGTACTTGAACAACAAATACTAAAATTATATGAATATTATAAAGAAACGAGATTATTTAATTTTTAATGAGCATCAGTAAATTTCACATAGCTTCACAATAATGCTAATAGATGGCGCAGTCATTAACTATTCCATTGAACTAGGAGTTACGACTACGATTTATCCCAAAAACAGTTTTTCGTCGACCATTATTATTTAGGTGCATAATATAATAACATATTATTCAATTAAAATTATTCTTTAGTTAAATATCATTTTGTATATTTTCTATTCGCGTCGATAGATGACGATTTGTACAGATGCCCCTAACCCGTTTTCACTCGTTAGTACCTACATAATAATTCAATGTTTTCACTGACGTTCCCTAACCTTTACGGGCTACCTATGATAAGTTATGTGATGATTACTGTCAACTTCTTTATCACGATCCTGTACGGGACACCTAAAAGGACATTGGGACGGATGTTAGGACTTAGGATTGTGTTTTGGAGCTACCTACGTAAAGAGACTCCTACATAGGGGATGATTTAGGTATGTTTGGTGAAAACGGGCATAATAATATTAATGTCAGTTTTGGTCGTCATGTATCGATTGAATGAATATTCATGGGAATTGGGATACCGTTACCGCGAGGTCTCAGTTCGGGGCGAACCACTAGTAAATAATAATGACATAACCTTAATTTAAAATAGGTAGGTACCTAAAGGATAGAAGCAGACGGAAATGCCTGATGTAACACAAGAAACCACAAACTTATTTGGCTATTAATAATAATCGGTCAAACCAGAAGAAACCACGAATAGAATAAGATAGAATAGATTTAAAGCTTGATTTTCCTAGTTTGACGGATTACAGCAAAATAAGTCCGTTATTCCTTGTTTTAATTTTAGATTTAAATGTCTTTATAGTGAGACTTATCCTATTGACAAAGATTAAAATTTTACCATATGTACTTAATTCTTTTTCTTTTTGGAAAAAGCTAAGATTTAATATAATCTTAAAAATGATATTTACTTATTTAAGTATTGTTAATATAAAGGTAGGTAATTTAATAAAAAAAGAAACTATAATTTACCCTCTAATAAAACTGTAAACATTTGAATTATTCTTATACATATAATATCGTGATCATGATAATATTACATAAAATTAATACCTAATAATTATAATTTACTTACATAATAATATTAAACATAATTATTATTTTGTCTAAAGTAATTAACATAGCATTCATGGGCGCCGGCAGGGGGGTGCCAGGGGATGCACTTGCACCCCTTGGGAATCTCGGGATCAACAGGAATTATTGAAATAAAAAGCCGTCTGTTGGAAATCATTTTTTTATTCACAATAATTAGTAGGCAGTAATTACACAATTCTCATTTAAAAAGCAACTGCAGCCGGCGGGGTTTTTGACCGAACTTATTAATGAACTTAGAATTTTTAAATTTCGATCGTCGTGAACAAATAGATGTGAGCCGTGACAACTGGGTACCTATAAAATAAATTCATAATGAATAGTCAGAAATTTGTAAATGTCTCGAACATTCCGACTAAAATTTCATCTTTTTATTAACAATCATATACGGCAAAGAGAAAGATTGTAAGAAAACTAAAATCTGCACCACCTGGAAATTATTTCTGCCGGCGCCCATGATAGCATTCTAGTTAACATTGTAAAATATTATGCAAATAATGACCTCATTATACCTACCTAGGTATATAGCAGAATAAATGACTATTTTATTTATTTCTTTTTTATTCTTTATCTACATGTGAATCACCAGACATATTATTATCATGTCCCGTCACCTAAAAGGAACGTTGACCGTTGACCCAGAGCTCTGAGTGATATTTATCGATCAAATTGGTGGTACTTACTTAACTGGTAAGAATTAATTCCAAAGTACTAAGTAAGTAGCTAATAAAGTTCCTATTATGATTCTACAATCATGGACTTAATATATTTACTACCATATTAAGTAGACCCCCTGTGACATCCGTAAAACGCGTAACCGATTTAATAAGTGAAACTTGCTTGAACTTCTAGTGACTTATTCTTATTAAAGTGATGAATCGTGACGTTAAAGCATGTATCTAGGAATTACGACAACGCGTTAAAGTGACGAATTGTCTTTTGAAAACTGGTCATAGCGATATCAGATTCGCTTTCCTTTTCTATCTTAGGTATTGCCGTAAGAGATTTTTTCGCTTGAGGCCAGTTGAGTGTGAAAACGGGCTGTAACGCTCCGTTTTCACGGCGCGGTTCTCACCCGCGCCCGTAGCGGTTGTGGTATAGCTGGTATAATTCAATACTCAAGACACCACAGTCGCCGCGGTTGCGGGAAAGGACCGCTAAAATGGCATCGGAAGAATAGAATAGAATAGAAATGTTTTTTATTCAAATAAACTTTACAAGTGCTTTTGAATCGTCGATGAGTCTACCACTGGTTCGGAATGCCCTTCTTGCCGAGAAGAACCAGCAAGAAACTAGGCGGTTGCTCTTTTCAAAACAAGTTTACAATTCAATAGAATAGTTATACAGTTTAATTACCACCTACTGTCTCATGAGTCGCTGGAACGAATTTTGTCCACGCTTTTTTATCATCTAAATAGTCTTCAAATACTGCATAATATGCTTTTTTCATGAGATTAGTTTTAACTGATTTCTTAAACTTGTGTAAAGGCAAGTCTAAGATCGACTGTGGAATTTTATTATAAAACGTCACGCCCATTCCCAGAAATGTCTTTAGGACCCTCTTGAGGCGCAATCGAGGAATCACGAGCCTGTTTAGATCTCTAACCTGCCTATCGTGTAAATCACCCTTTTTTTGTAATTCACAATGTTTTGTCTGACAAATATGATATTGTTATAAATATATTGTGAAGCTACTGTAAGAATGCCTATTTGTTTAAATTTTTCTCGAAGGGAAGGAGAGAACACCTCCCGCCTACGTCGCGCGCGTCGCCCTGTGTTCGCGCGACCGATCGCAGAATCCGCGGGCGACGGCCGCCAAGCTCGCGTCTGCCGCGGGCGCAAACCGCGTCGTGAAAATTGCTAGCTCATTTACCATACAAATCTGCATTCTACGGAGGCCGCGGGCCCGAAACCGCTGCGGGCGCGGGTATAAACTGCTCCGTGGGTACGGGGGCTATGTCTAAAATAAAACAATTAAGCACACTAATTTATAAAACAACTAGTGGACCCGCCCCGGCTCCGCACGGGCAAGCTACAAAACAAACTCAATGTCACAAACAGCCGGAGCCTGGAGTTCAATGTTATAGTATAATTGGCACCTACAATATCAATTAATAAACTACCCACAGTCTCTAAATCCCGACAGCTTAGATGAACAGAACCAAGCAGCATCAGGATTGAAGAGCTGGGCCCTTTAAGTACTATTCCATACTTTGAGTTACTTCGTCACCCTTATAATTTTATTTCCTTCGTAAGTTTTTATGTGAACAAAAACTTTCCCGGAGGAACCTTTTGTTTATCAGAATAAAAACTATCCTATTCATTTAGTAGTCTTCCCGTGATGCGCGCACAGACAGACAGACGGACAGACAAAAAAAATATTTTTAGGGTTAAAAGGTAAAAAAGGCACCCTTCTAAGATCACTCTCTTGTCAGTCTGCCCGTCTGTCCGTGTATCACCACCGATTTTCTCAGTAGGTAACAGGTGGCCCTAACAAGTTGAAAATACCAGCTACTGAGGTCTATAGTCCCTATTAGGTGTATAATAATCAAGGTCCTGAGTCAACACGATAAAAAGATATGGATGGGCAGATTTTTGCGAAAACTTGAAAATTATTTTTGCTTGCGAAAACTTTGCGAAAATTTTCAACTTTTTTTATTTTTCGGAATTTTCCCTTTTCTTGTGCTGTAAGATACTTGTGATTTTAACCAAAATTGATAATTCTAGGTCAATCGGAAGTACCCTATAGGTTTTGGGTCAAAAACCTGTATGGTAGTCCCTGTTGACCTAGAATCACGAAAGGCAAAAAGCAAGGTCTTACACCACAAATAAAGAAAAAATTCCAAAAAAATAAGAAAAGTTGAAAATTATATACAATAACTAGCTGACCCGGCGAACTTCGTACCGCCACCTTATCTATATAAATAAAAGAAATAAACTATCCTAATCCAAAAAAAACTATCCTATCTTTTAAGTTGGACCAAATTACAGATAGTTACGAAGTTTGATTAAAATCGGTTAAGTAGTTTAGGAGTCCATCGCGGACAAACAACGTGACACGTAATTTATATATATTAAGATAATAATAATATAATGGGTAGGTACGGAACCCTCGGCGCACGAGTTCGACTCGCACTTGACCGGTTTTTTTTATTTCGTTTTATTATATGTATATAGATAGGCTAGTGCTTGAGGACGCGACTGTACCCGTGACTCATCGCCTCGTCTGTTCCTCAGCGTTCATTTCACGTGATAATTTTCAGTGGCGTCATCTGTACAATCGCTACATAATTATTATAAAACAAAGTCCCCGTTTCAAACAAAAATCCATTTCATTAGTTCAATAGTTTCAACAAAATGTGGTTTATTTTATCCATTTTAGGCATGTCGATCTTCTAAAATTATTTGGTGGAATCGGGATTTGACGAATCGGAATTTTGGAAAGGATCAGAAAAACTATGGATATATGGCTCAAACGCTCGACGCGCGGAGCCACTAAACAAACGAAGAAGAACAAAGTCCCCGCCGCATCTGTCTGTCTGTCTGTTTGCGATACACTCAAAAACTACTGAACGGATTTTCATGCGGTTTTGACCAATAGACAGGGTGATTCATGAGGAGGGTTCAGGTGTATAATTTGTTAAGGTTTTGTGTAAATTGGTTGAAATATGACGATAATTATTGAAAACTAGCTGATGCCCGCGACTTTGTCCGCGTGGATTTAGTTTTTAAAGTCCCTCGGGAACTCCTTGATTTTCCGGGATAAAAAGTAGCGTAGATGTTGACCCGAGTAATAAGCTACCACGGTATAAAATTTTGTAGAAATCTGTGCGGTAGTTTTTACGTGAAAGAAGGACAAACAAACAGACAGACAAACAGACAAAAATAATTTAGCTTCTGTTTTGATATCTGTATCTTGAACACAATTAGAAGCAAAAACCCTTTTTTGAATCTATTTCATGTACAGAATTGGTTTCGTTTCTGTTTTATTATATGTACGAGTATAGATGTCTGAGAAAGTCAAGCCGCCTGGAAGCTTTCATCGAAAACGCTCCTATAGTCCCTTTGAGATTTAACGAAACAATGTACGGTGATGGTACTTATGTTGGGATAGGTCTATACAGAAAAGTCTGATATCTGTCTGTTAAAGATAGCTTACTATTAAGTATACCCATTTTAACTTCTAAGAAAATGGTTATGTATAATGCGGTAATTGGAAATCTATTTAGACGGAGACAGTATTAGTCCTTTTCAACTTAGGGTCGATTTCACCAACGTAAAATAAATCTTATCCCAACGTAAAATTGATATTTTGACACGTATTTCAATACAAAAACTGTCAGTAAGCCCAATTTATACCGAGGATAAACGACACGCGACGCTGGTCGGCACTTAAACACGTTATACCCTAATCATTTCATGCACATCATAAGGTTATAATCGAGAATCGAGATAGATCTTATAATTTATGAAGATCTGCTCAGGCGTTTGGAGATCATCAGCTCATTTCCTACTTTACAATGATTGTTTGGTGTACTGTTATTTCGAATTATTTCCAAGACATTGTGACCTTTGATGCTGATGCTACAACTTCTCAGCAACTTACAGCAGTTATAGTGTGTTTGAGCTCACAAGAATGGTCTCAATGAGTAAGTGTAAGATAGATGATGATGGAGGATCGAGGAGGAGGATCTGATGATGAAGCAGAAAACTGGGTAACAGGATGTCAGGTATACCGTACATAGTCCGGCCATAGATCCGCATGTCGGCGGTGTTTTAGATCAATTTACAATAGATAGATTATACAAATAGATTACACTTGTAATTGTGTAACAAGCAACAGCTTACTTTACATTTCAATTCGCTTCATTAAACACCAGTGAACCTTGTCCCTTAGGTATGCTAAGTAATAAAAAAGTAATAAAAATAAAGCCCTTTGGCACACCACTGCCACAAGAGTATATTATGTAGAAGCGAAACCGCTGAAATACCTACCACCATGACAAATGTTCTTGAGGTTCATGACCAAAACTTTTGCGGCGCTCGTAACACGCTTCTACCAAGAAAGGTCACTACATAAAATATAGTTCTGTAGTTTAATTTATTACTAGCTGATGCCCGCGACTTCGTCCGCGTGGAAAAAGTATTAAAATAAGAATCGCTTTGTGTTAATCGCTAGGTTTTTAGGATTGTCCTACGCCACTGTATTATATTTTAAAGCTACTTGGTACCTACACACCTTCAATTAAACACCACACAATCGAAATTACGTAAATACCCACAATTTGAAAAAAATTGAAATTGTAATGAAGTAGTGTTTAATTTTATGTTTATGTTTAGATGAATAAATTATTCTTATTCTTATTGTTATTTAGGTGGGCAGTACCCAGCAGCATCAGGATTGAGGAGTTGTTAACTGGTCTTCAATGATGTAGTCCAGTGATGCAAGTCGGGGGAGGGCGATTCCCAATACAAACCGAACGGTAGTGAAAATATGTAGTTGAATATATTGGTGGCATCTATAAAAACACATAGCTCTCTTACATTGCATCACTATGTAGTCCATACTTGGTAATCCAAAACGGACATTTTCGTAAAATTTTTTTTTGGGCTGCACTACTTAACTGTGTCCTTCATACTTGGTTCTTACAATACTAATTAAGAAAAGACACATTTTCGCGCGCGAAGCGAGTGTGAAAATTTTCGATTGCACTGCGCTTCTTTGTAGATCATACTTGGCTCCTACAGTAGCAATGGAAAACCGATATCTTCGCGAGCGAAGCGGGCGCGC
This sequence comes from Oeneis ivallda, assembly GCA_029955525.1. Taxonomy (NCBI): domain Eukaryota; kingdom Metazoa; phylum Arthropoda; class Insecta; order Lepidoptera; family Nymphalidae; genus Oeneis; species Oeneis ivallda. The sequence continues at coordinate 1,755,652 of JARPMR010000017.1, read as the reverse complement.
AAAATTTTTTGATCGCATAACGCCTCTGTGTAGTCCATACTAATTGGTATCTACAAAAGCAATCCATAATCGACATTATCGCGAGTCAAGCGATTGCGACATTTTTTACGATTGTACTACGCCACTATGTAGACCATACTTGGCACCTACAACAGCAATGCAACAGTGACGTTTTCGCGAGCGAAGCGAGTTCATTTTTTAGGACTACACTAAGTACTTAAATATGTACCTACTATATACCTGGTTCTTACAATACCAATTAAGAAAAGGCATTTTCGCGAGCGAAGCGAGCGCGAAAATTTTTACGACTGCATTGCATCAGTATGTAGTCCCTACTTGGTAATCTAAAACGGATATTTTCGCAAAGCTTTTTTAGGGCTGCACTACTTAACTGTGTCCTTCATACTTGGTTCTAACAATACCAATAAAGAAAACACACATTTTCGTGAGCGAAGCGAGCGCGAAAATTTTCGATTGCACTACGCTTCTTTGTAGGCGTTTTTTAAGACTACACTAAGTACTTAGCTATGGTTTTTATGCCTGGTTACTACAACAGCAACTAAAAAAAGACATTTTCGCGTGCGAAGCGAGCGCGAGTATTTTACGATTACATTGCATCACTATGTAGTCAATACTTGGTCTTGGTTCAGGCGTCTTCGAGTAATCTGTGAACATACATAAAAAAATTAAGAAATGCGTGAGTGTCGTGGAACACTCGGTTGGAACGAAGTTCCTTTTAATAATAAATTAGTAATAAATCTAAAAAAATTTGGGTAAAATTCCACATGGACTGTAGAAACCACAAGGCTACGGAGATCTAATATTGTAGTGTGAAAATTCAAAAAATTCAAAAATTCAAAATTCGTTTATTAAACATCATTTACAATTTATAACACAAGTAAGGCTGGAGCCCTCTTTTAAGTGTAATAGTACACTTGTACCAGAAGACACCGCTCTTCCATAACAATATCCGTCGATGTATTATGAAACAATAGCTACATACATCTGTTTAACAATAAAAATTACTATAAAATACTACATAATATTTTTACAGTAAAATAGCTATTTATGCAACTGCATCGTAATCAGGGTCATTTTAATTCGAGTACTGTTTTTTGATACGAGGCTTGCCGAGTATCAAAATAGGATAGTACGAGAATTAAAATGACTAATTACGTTCAGTTGCATACAAGATTTTATCTACGACAAGGAAGTAAAATCATTAACAAAATACGCCGTAGGCTCAACAAAGTAACAAAAAGTAACTCCGTAAGCCGCCACCAGCCGCCTGTGGCGCCTCTGTCAACAAAAAGTAACTCCGTAAGCCGCCACCAGCCGCCTGTGGCGCCTCTGTCATATGAACGGTACAAAAGTGCCAGAACTCAGAGCCTTAGCTTTAGGTATCCTATTTTAAGAAGATAACCATTTCGATTCAGCTCCCATACAACGAGCTGCATCGAAATGAGAAGCAAAACCGAAAGAGGGTTCATTTCGATTCAGCTGTCAAACTCGAAATTGGAACTTTTCGATGCTGGAGTAGATAAATTAATTTAATAATGCTGTGTGATTGCGCGTAAATTAAGTTCTGTGTCTCCGCGGGTGTGAATGTGTGTTTATGGTTAGTGTGTGTGTGAGTATGTATGAGTGTGTCTGTGTGTGTGTGTGTGTGTGTGAACTTGTGTGCGTGCGTGTGTGCGTGAGTGTTGTGTATTGGTCAAAGTGCTAAGTTCAATTATTCAGTAGATTTAAACAATGATTCAACCTTTTCATAGTCACATATAAATAAATATTTAGTTAGAACTTTTTTACAATCTCGTAATTTAAGAGGATGTATATCGATTGTTTTGTTTATTAAGTTATAAAGATAAGATGAAAGTCTAACATATTGATTTCTTGCAAATTTAGTTCTAGCATGTCGTGTTGCGGCAGCAATATATTTTCTTCGCTTGCGAGTACTTGGTACTGAGAATGGCAGTGATTTATGCTTTCTTAAAATAACATTCAAAATGTATAATTTTCTAACTGAAAGAAGTTCACATAAAGAGTAAAGCTGTGTCGTGGGGAATCTATAGGATTTTGTTAGCATTACTTTCAGAAGCGATCGTTGTGCTCTCTCTACTTCAAGAAATTTGGTCTTGCCAGCCCCACCCCAAGCAGTAGAAAATATTGAACACAATGCCAAATTCACATTCAAAGAAGTGTAGGTTCAATTTAGTCTTAATCTTTTCCGTCTAGCCCCCTTTCGCATCGCGCGATAAGGAACTTCGTTTCAAAATATAATATTTCCACAATGAGGGGAAGTTTCAAAAAAAAACAACGTACTACAATTCAATTCATGTTAAGACGGGCAGACAGAAAGTAGCCCCATTCCCGCCGGCAGAACCCGTTCACGAGCATGACGCATGATCCAGACGTTGCTTCGCTCGATCATATTATATGAGTACACTACCCGGCGATATATATTGCACATCGGCCTTATAGCCGATGTGCAATATATATCGCCGGATACTGTATACAGTATACAGTTCATTTACAAAATGGTGCTAGGTACTTCCCACGTTATTAATCTCTTCTTTTTTTGTAATCTTCGAAATTTTTATTATCTCTGTAATATTTTAAACTATTTGTTGTAATATATGCAATAATTCTTATTATTAATCGTAAAAACTAAATAATTTAATCATGTAGCATGTAGACAATAGGTAGGTACTTCAGTGTCTGTTGAAGGCTAAGTTCCTTTTTAGGGTTCCGTAGTAAACAAGGAACCCTTATAGTTTCGCCATGTCCGTCCGTCCGTCCGCGGTTTAGCTCAGAGACTATTGGTACTAGAAAACTGTAATTTAACAAGGGTATAAATATTAATCACGCCAACAAAGTGGTGAAATAAAATTGTGAAAAATATTTTTTTAGGGTACCTCCCCTACATGTAAATTGGGAATGAATTTTTTTTCTCGTCTTTCCCATAGTGTGGAGTGTCGTTTTTAGAGTGCAAAATTTTATTAAGGTCAAGTGTCCCCCCCCCCCCCCCCCCGTCACCCCCTCTGCCAGCTAAATGGTTGTGTATAGGATACATGAAAAAATTCACAGCAGTAGTATATAGTATAAAGAATTTTATAGGAAAACTATCACGGCTAAGTAGAGTTCATAATTTAAGGAGTTATATCTGTTTTTTCTAGGTTATAGGTATTACACGTAGTGTAAGTTGCATATCTTGTAGTATATAATTATTTAAACCGGGGAAATCATGATATATTATTCAATATTCATAGATAAAATAAAAGCACTATCCTAGGTCACCAATAATATTTGTGACTTGCAACTACGGAAACCTACATGGCGCGTGGCCCGACACGCACTTGGCCGGTTTTTTGTAATACCTAACATAATAATTATTGCTAGATTTCTGTATTTCTAATTTTGGGATTATCAGCATGCATTTAAAACTTGGACGGCGTGTATTTTTTGTAAATATAATTAGTAGTAATTTTTTAATTTATTTTGTCAGAATATTTAATTCAATAATAAAGTAAAACTATTATAAAAACCATTTAAAACTCAGTTATAAATTGTAGTATTATATTGTATTCTGTGCTAGAACTGACTGCGCGTTCGAATTGTTGTCAATAAATTAGACTTTTTGTAAATAAATAATGCATTTCAATATTTTTTTACTTGTAATAACATTTTGTTTTAGAAAGAGCTTCGGAGTTATATATCACTTAAATGGTAAGTCACTCATGCTTTCTTTCAAATCATCGTTAACTTAACCGATGAACTTCCTCTGCTGTTTTTTTTTTAATACATTATACAATACAATACAATATTTTAAAAGTCCTTCATAAAAGTATGATTTAGTGTGCCCTGCTATTATCTATCGTTGCATTTTCACATACTTAATTTAATTTTGTTTAAAAGTACTATTATTATTTTTATTAACATAGCTAATTATTTTGAGTGCAAATTTTAGAAATACATCTCTACAGTTATTATTAACAATAATATTAGGAAAATTTTCTTCTATTATGTCAAAACCTTTACTAAGTTCTGTTTTTGCTCTGTCGTAAGCAAACCTGGGACAGTTACATATGACATGTGATACGGATTCTGAGCTCAACCCGTCACAGTTGCAGTAAGGATCACCTTTTAATTTATATTTATGGAGATATTCGCCGAAGCCACCATGCCCAGTTAATAGTTGTGCAAGTTGATTATTCATTTTTAATTTCTTGATTATTGGATAGCTTTGACGAATATCATGGAAGAATTTTTTTGTCACTGCGCCTTGCGGTTCAGTGGTGTATTTTCTCTGCCATTTGTCAGGTGTCTCTTGTCGCAGAATCCAGTTTGCTGAGGAGACCGGGAGTGCATCATACACAGGGGCAGATCTTTTCGTCAGAGCTGCTTTTTTGGCAATTTCGTCGGCTCGTTCATTACCTGGTAAACCAGCATGTGCCTTTATCCAGAACATTTTGACAAGTCCCCCAGCTTCTTTCAGTTTTCCATAATTGTGCGAATTTCAAAAACAATGGGATGCAGATTATCTGGATCTTCAATACATTGTAGGGCTGATCTAGAATCACTGAGTAAATTTGTAATCTTAGGTGGCGTTTTCTTAGTCGTCAGTACCCTTAAAGCACGGAGAATTGCAAACGCTCCGCTTGGAACACTGAACAATAACTTTCCAGTTTCATTGAGAAATATTTAATCTCACGTCCGTTTTCCCAACAGGTAACTGCTGCTCCAACTTTTCCATCAATTTTACTTCCATCTGTGAACAATTTTGGACCGTCATTTGAAATAGCATCCACTTCATCTGGAGTATTTACTATATCATACGAAATTAAAACTCTGTCAGCTGGGTGTGGCAGTTGAAAAGGGATAACTTTCTTTTCAATATTACACTCCGGAAAAGCCGGCAGCGGTTTACATCTCTTGGTTTCGTAAAGCATAGCAGCTTCTTCCACTCGCATAAGGTAAGGGCACCTAATTCCGAGGGATTCTAAAATTGGCACCTAATTCCGATGTATATAGAAAAACAGCTTTTTCTACCCATTACCAAGCTCATATGCACTGCAAGCTATTTAAATCAATTGATAGTTTATCGTTCCGTGATTGATTGACAAAAAGGGTGGTTTTATGTGTGTAAGTTTTAAATTATCCAATAAATTTTGCGGTAGCAGACGGCCCGAACGCACGCTTCATACATTCTGAACCTTGTGCACGTGAGTACCTAAATTTTTTAAAATATAGTGTTTACTCGTTAATTGTATACAGTTTTTGTTTTTGTTTAGGTTAAAATATTGGAAGGATTACATTTTTTATCGAAAACGCTTAACTTTTGTAAGGTTTTGTAAAGAAATGAAGTTGAAAATTAATATTAAAAATAACACGGCATTAGGTGCCAAATATTTTAGCTGGTTCCTTATGCCGAGGTATACCGCGGAATAGCAATTTCATAGGCCTAAACATTTTTTTAATTCTTAGGGCCGTTTTTATGATAAGCATTTCTTGCTTCGATTTCTAATACTTAAATGGTCAATCAGCATAAGAACACCTTATTCCGAGGTACACTTTGGCGTCGAAATCATTAATTATAGCATATCAAAGATTATCTATTTTGGTAATTCATTAACTGATCGTATGGGAAAGTTAAGAAAGGAAAATTAAGTTCATACGTATTTCGATGCAATGTTGAGAGAGTATGGTATATTTTTGCGAAGATATTCCAATTGAGAAATAATTTATTTATTTACTGTGGAAAAATCTTTTCTTTTTTAATACTCGGAATTAAGAAACATCTTTTTTGTTATAAAACGCTATTCCGATGTATATACATCGGAGTTAGGTTCTATGAGCACCTTAATACGTGGTATAAACAGAAGTTAAATACAGGATGTTCACAATATTACCGCAGTGTGTATGATTTCAGTGTATTATATTTGCCATTTAAAATAACATTCGTAATCTAAAATGTTTATGTAAAATTTGCAAATACAATAATGAAATAAGGGGTACTTACCAGACACGTTGGTATTACCACGTGCAAAAAAATCACCCGTAGTTTTAACTAGTTCATTTTATAAATAAAGTTAAAAGTTTTTATAGAAAACAATTAAACTTAAATGACACCGCATGAAAGTAAAAACTAATTTACACCGAATAAAATTCAAAATTATTTATTTGATGTAGGCCAATCTGTGGCTTTTATGACAAGTTAAGACTACCACCGGCACCTACTTAACGTTTAACAATTAACTGTATTAGCATCCACCTTGTTGGTTTGGAAAACAAGTACCTACATCAACCCTAACGGGAAACAAACGGGAATTAGGTAAACGGACAGGCGCCTTCCCACGTTGACTTATACCGTCATTACTCGCTCGCTTTTTGACTTATACTCGCGGTAAAGGTATCCCATGATTATTCATTCAATCGATACATAACGACCAAAACTGACATTATTATTATGCCCGTTTTCACTAAACATACCTAAATCTCTTGACGTAGGTATCTCCTAAATACAATCCTAAGTCCTAACATCCGTCCCAATGTCCTTTCAGGTGTCCCGTACAGGATCGTGATAAAGTTGACAGAAATCATCACCTAACATCATCATCATAGGTAGTCCGTAAAGGTTAGGAAACATTAGTTATAAAAAAAATATATATATATTTAAAAAAATATATATATTTTTGTACTTCGTTCAAAATCGTCTTTAAAAAGATATATCGCGAGTCTATGAAAAGCAACAAAAAATATTTTCCTTCGCATTCACTTCTATGAGAGCCCCCCTGAAATAAAGATTTTTATAATTTTTTATGCAATATTCGGCTGAAGGCCATCAGTTTACATTTTATATCTAAATTTAAAGTAATTACGTTCAGTAATTCAAAAGTTATAAGGCTCTGACAGACGGACGGTCGGACGGACAGACGGACGGACGGACAAGTGCAAATTCACTCAAGTAGACTCTGAGACCTCGCTTCGCTCGGTCAATAACCGGTCATAAATATTAGTAATTTTTTTTACCGGTATCGATAACATTTGATGTTCTTTAGGAGTAATAATTTATTATGGTAATTAATATTACTCACCATAAGAATATTATTAATGGTAGATTGTGATATCATTTTACTAGTCATCTAAGAAGACAGGGACTAGGCTGATTTAGAAACCAAATTTAATAAATGCAGTTGGCTTTTAAACACCCTGTAGTACTCTTTCTACTCCTTTTCCTTTTGTATTTTGAACACTCGGAATTAGGTACCAAATGCATCGGAATAAGGATTTTTACTTCGGAATTAGGTGCTCCGGACTATTTTCATATTTTATTTAATTTTAAATATAAATTAAGGTTTAATTATCAAACTTTTAGCCTATTTCAAGAGTAAGTCAAATAACACTTCAGATAAAAATAGCCAGTCCGGTAGAAAGGTATAGTGAATGCTTAATTTTTGATGATTTTTCAAGTTTTGATGAAAATACCGCGGAATTAGGTGCCGTTACCTTATTTAACGGTAATATTCCACTCAAGCATTTGCGGAGACTGTCCTGTGTGCTTTGCACATTTTTATGTCGAAAAGACGAGTTAACTTATGAGGCTAGTCTTTTCTATAATTTTAATATTTGGCTGCTCTGCTGGATATAGGGGTGTTGACTCGATCTTGTGGCGCATGTATCCAGTGACTGCCAGTGGCTCACTTGGGGTCGTCTGTCCACCTAATGGGAGGTTTTCCAACGTCTGGACATCATCACCTATCCATCGCTGGTCAAGGGCGGATTGTCAGACTTCACTCGTCTTTGAGAACATTATAGACAACTCTCAGGCAGCAGGTTTCTTCACGATGTTTTCCTTCAATGCTGCATCTGGTGCACGGTCGAAATTGAGTATTTGACTGATATTTTATTATTTATTTAAAATAACGTTTTTAAGTACTCTGACACAATGTCATTTTTCTTTTTTAACCGACTTCAAAAAAAGCAAAAAGAGGAGGTTCTCAATAGGACGCGTATTTTGGAACGAAGTTCCTTATGGGGCGTTGCGGAGGGGTACCGTAGCCTTCAAAAAACGTCCGTAACGTTAAAAAATAAAAGCGTAAGATTTTTTTCGTCACAAAATTCAAAATCTGAAATTTTTTATTTCGCGTAGGCCAACCTGTGGCTCTTATGACAAGTCATGACTCTACCACCGGTTCGGAAAGCGGATTCTACTGAGAAGAGCCGGCAAGAAACTCAGCAGTTGCTCTTTTCAAAATAATCTATACTATTTATTATTAATATTATAAAGAGGAAAGATTTTTTTGTTTGTACAGAATAGGCTCTGTAACTACTGGACCGATTTTAACTATTTTTTCACCAATGGAAATCTAAATTATCAGGAAGTAACATAGGCTATAATTTATTTAAAAAAAATTAGAGATCCTTAAGAAAATTGCAATAATGTAACCCAAAGTAGCAAATTTTTGCCTATAAAATTCATTATTTGGCGTGCGCTGAGAAAACTGTTGATGATACACAAAAATAATGTACTACGTGATTAAAGTACTCATTATTACCTACAAAAAAGTCCGCAAGGTAATATATCTAACTATGATACTGAAGTCACTATAGTAGCTTTTGTGTTCTAAATTTTAATTAGATCGTCGGTAGAAACAAAAGTTGGTTACATTCGTATCGTAGTATTAATTATTATTGAAATAGTTTTATCATCAAGGGTAAATTTATTTAGCAGTAAAATACTTTTTAAGTTATTCGAATCAGACATTTAATTTCAAAGTTATCACGAGTATAAAAAATTGTGAAAGTTTGTTTTAAGTAATTATGGAGGTACGTAATTACGTTTAGTATTCACGTAAAAACTACTGAACCGATTGCGATGAAACTTTATAGGTTTATATATCACTTAACTGTTAGCTGTTACCCGCGACTTCATCCGCGTTTGTTTCGGTTTTTTTAATCCTGCAAGCAAGCATGCAAAATAATGTATCACCTATGTTGCGCGTGGCCCGACACGCACTTGGCCGGTTTTTTGTCACTAACCTCTATGGCAAAGCAAAGCGCTTGCACGGTATCAACGGCCTGGGTTCAAAACTCCAATATATTTTGATACAAAGATTGTATAATAAGCTGTGATAGCCTAATGGTTACGACTGTGGTCTCCTATTCGGGGGGTCGCAGGTTCGATCCCGGGTACGCACCTCTGACTTTTCGAAGTTAAGTGCGTTTAAGAAATTAAATATCACATGCTTTAACGGTGAAGGAAAACATCGTGTGGAAACCTGCACACCTGAGAGTTCTCCAAAATCTTCTCGAAGGTGTGTGAAGTCCGCCAATTCTCAGTGGGCCAGCGTGGTGGACTATGGCCTATAACCCTTCTCTGAGAGGAGACCTCGCTCAGTAGTGAGCCGGTGATGGGTTGATAATGATGATGATGATGACAAAGATTGTTGCTTTTAAATAAAATTTTCCACTCTATAAAGCGTAAAGTTCTTTGCAGGTCCTTGTAAAAGTCATACATACTCTGAGGAAACTGAGATAGACTAGACTATTTCCTAAACAGATAACTCGCTTTTCAGTACAACACATTTCTGTATTTAGATAAGTATAATATAAGTAGGATATTATAATTTTCTCGTACCTGCAGGCTTTATTTTGAAAAAAAAAAACAACAATTTCTCTCGTTTTTGAAGTCGGTTCAACTAGTGCTAACCACTAGTTGAACCGACTTCAATACCTATGTTCATAGCTGATACTGATTCAATTAACGATGTAATTTATTTTTCAAAAAACCAATTCAAACAGAGCCCACATGTTGGATATATCCCGTGTCCATTACTGCCCTCGGGCAGTGAGTGGAGAAGAAGGAGTGATACCTACTATTGGTTCAGAGGTTCGAATCCTGACTTCAGATAATTATTATTTATTTTATTTTTATTAATAATATATTATTTATAATTTTATAATTTATAATATTTGGTAAAAAATTAAAAAAAATTACACTTGCTATTATATATTTTTATAAATCACTAGCTGACACGGCGAACTTCGTTCCGCCAACTTATCTATTATAATTTTTTTTTGTTTGTTTTTTTTTTTTAAAAACCTTCCGTGGACCTTAAGGAACATACAAAAAAATAAAGTAACCGAATTGGTCCATCCATTCTTGAGTGCATAACTCAAGAATGGATGGACCAATTCGGTTCCAACTTCGGCTTACCAACATTAATTTTTATTTATATAGATAGATTGTAAACAAAATAAAGGTTTAACACCTTTATTTTGTTTACAATCTATCAACAAAGATAATTTTGTATAGAACTTGAAATTAATATTTTTATAATAAGGAACTTCGTTCCGAACCACCGTTCAGCTTCATCATCAGACCCTGGATATTATCTAGGATCAGAGTACATCTCAAGACGAATCAAACGAGCCCGAACTCCATGGTGTTAATCGTTTTACTACAGAATTCCCATAGCCATCTTCCGCCTCCATCATCAGATCAGCTCCATGTTACAATAATATTGCATTGTCTTCCGATTTACATGTACATGCTTGTAAAAATAAGGTGATGAATAGAAATTTAGCTTGTGTATGTATGTTATGTACTAGGCATATTTAAAAGTCTACACATACTCTGATCGCGAGCGATTTCCTCTCAATCATTGAGGAGTCCCGTCCCCCATCTCCGAAGATATTCATCAAATCTTCACCAAATTTAAATGAGACCTACCTGCAGATACGCCCTTTCAATAAAAAAAAATATTGAAATCAGTTAAGATTTGATGGAGATACGGAGTAACATCGACAAAAAAAATACGAGTCGAATTGAGAACCTCCTCTTTTTGGTCTTTTTTGAAGTCGGTTAAAAATACAAAATAATAATTAGTCACAGTGCAGTTGTCACAATAAAGACAATGCCATTGCCATATGCCATTTCCCTCGTAAGCCGTGCATTTCTCGTGACTCAATTGCTTGCAAAAATTGCATTGGATCCAATCATCGACCGGCTGTTCGTTAATTTCTTTTCTATATAATCCTCTCCACAAAAATAGCCGTATAAGGACAATAAAAGTGCGGCGTTAAAGTTTCTTCCCGTGTGTTGGTGTAAAACAAAACAGGTTGTTACAAGTATAACATTTATAATATCACGATCGCGCGCGTGTTAGGTATGTCCCCGTGGCATGGCAAGACGCGTACGCAACCGGCGGGAACGGGGAAACGACTGTCGTAGGAGTCTATGTCTAGATTTATGTCTAGCGCTATAGCCTGCTATACACGTAAACTTTTAAGGTACCAAAGGTTTATACACCTTTGCTACCTGATTTGGTAAACCATGGATTTGTAAGAGATAAAAGGTAGCAGTAGCAAAAGTAGTGTTAATCTACTTATTTGCAGAGAAACTTTCAGCTTTTATAAAATGACGAAGGTCTGATCGTCCTGGGATCCCAGTCCATTGGATTTTTGAAGGAACACCAAGAAGGCGGGTAGATAGATTCTACCCATGACAGCTTCAACTTGTCTCGAAACAACGCAATCCCGTCGTGACCACAGTCCAGTCTAAATTTGTTTCAAAAGCATAGCGTCGGGTGGCGTTGCGGGTTGTAAATGTGCTTCTATTATAGTTTATCACCCTTTCAGAGTCGGAGTACGAGCGCCTGCCGCGGCTGTTCGAGCTGGAGAACTATGAGAGATGCATGGAGGCGCCCGGGGGCGTCTACTGCGTCGCCAACTTGGAGCTCTACACCGACCGCAGCAGTGACCTGTACACGCTCATCCAGGTACCAGTGCTTGATAGTAATATGAGAACTATGAGAGATGCATGGAGGCGCCCGGGGGCGTCTACTGCGTCGCCAACTTGGAGCTCTACACCGACCGCAGCAGTGACCTGTACACGCTCATCCAGGTACCAGTGCTTGATAGTAATATGAGAACTATGAGAGATGCATGGAGGCGCCCGGGGGCGTCTACTGCGTCGCCAACTTGGAGCTCTACACCGACCGCAGCAGTGACCTGTACACGCTCATCCAGGTACCAGTGCTTGATAGTAATATGAGAACTATGAGAGATGCATGGAGGCGCCCGGGGGCGTCTACTGCGTCGCCAACTTGGAGCTCTACACCGACCGCAGCAGTGAACTGTACACGCTCATCCAGGTACCAGTGCTTGATAGTAATATGAGAACTATGAGAGATGCATGGAGGCGCCCGGGGGCGTCTACTGCGTCGCCAACTTGGAGCTCTACAGCGACCGCAGCAGTGACCTGTACACGCTCATCCAGGTACCAGTGCTTGATAGTAATATGAGAACTATGAGAGATGCATGGAGGCGCCCGGGGGCGTCTACTGCGTCGCCAACTTGGAGCTCTACAGCGACCGCAGCAGTGACCTGTACACGCTCATCCAGGTACCAGTGCTTGATAGTAATATGAGAACTATGAGAGATGCATGGAGGCGCCCGGGGGCGTCTACTGCGTCGCCAACTTGGAGCTCTACACCGACCGCAGCAGTGACCTGTACACGCTCTTCCAGGTACCAGTGCTTGATAGTAATATGAGAACTATGAGAGATGCATGGAGGCGCCCGGGGGCGTCTACTGCGTCGCCAACTTGGAGCTCTACACCGACCGCAGCAGTGACCTGTACACGCTCATCCAGGTACCAGTGCTTGATAGTAATATGAGAACTATGAGAGATGCATGGAGGCGCCCGGGGGCGTCTACTGCGTCGCCAACTTGGAGCTCTACACCGACCGCAGCAGTGACCTGTACACGCTCATCCAGGTACCAGTGCTTGATAGTAATATGAGAACTATGAGAGATGCATGGAGGCGCCCGGGGGCGTCTACTGCGTCGCCAACTTGGAGCTCTACACCGACCGCAGCAGTGACCTGTACACGCTCATCCAGGTACCAGTGCTTGATAGTAATATGAGAACTATGAGAGATGCATGGAGGCGCCCGGGGGCGTCTACTGCGTCGCCAACTTGGAGCTCTACACCGACCGCAGCAGTGACCTGTACACGCTCATCCAGGTACCAGTGCTTGATAGTAATATGAGAACTATGAGAGATGCATGGAGGCGCCCGGGGGCGTCTACTGCGTCGCCAACTTGGAGCTCTACACCGACCGCAGCAGTGACCTGTACACGCTCATCCAGGTACCAGTGCTTGATAGTAATATGAGAACTATGAGAGATGCATGGAGGCGCCCGGGGGCGTCTACTGCGTCGCCAACTTGGAGCTCTACACCGACCGCAGCAGTGACCTGTACACGCTCATCCAGGTACCAGTGCTTGATAGTAATATGAGAACTATGAGAGATGCATGGAGGCGCCCGGGGGCGTCTACTGCGGCGCCAACTTGGAGCTCTACACCGACCGCAGCAGTGAGCTGTACACGCTCATCCAGGTACCAGTGCTTGATAGTAATATGAGAACTATGAGAGATGCATGGAGGCGCCCGGGGGCGTCTACTGCGTCGCCAACTTGGAGCTCTACACCGACCGCAGCAGTGACCTGTACACGCTCATCCAGGTACCAGTGCTTGATAGTAATATGAGAACTATGAGAGATGCATGGAGGCGCCCGGGGGCGTCTACTGCGTCGCCAACTTGGAGCTCTACAGCGACCGCAGCAGTGACCTGTACACGCTCATCCAGGTACCAGTGCTTGATAGTAATATGGCCTGCTTGATAATCTACTACTCAACTGTCTACTCTTTCTGGACTACGATCTCATTTGGTGATAAGTGACGATGCAAAGCTGAAGCCTTCCACCTGACTAATTCAGATAGAATTTCAAAAATTACCTACTTAATTGCTTACTTAAGTGTAACGATGGGCGTCACTCCAATGTTGGCCAAGATAATCAGCTCTGATCACCAGTGGACTGGATATGTGACGGGACGAATTTTCTTAAATTCCAAAACTGCCCGTGGAGAGAATTGAACCACTCGGGTTCGATTCTCTCCACGGCCAGTTTGTTGCCATACCCTGCCATATTCATAACGATCACCATCCATCAATTGCTGATTGAATTGTTTATTTCCAGGAGTATTCCGAGTTTACACTGAAACACTACAACTATTCAAGAATAGACCGAGGCGTGTGTGTCACACAGACGTGCGAGTCACACGCCAGGAGGGCGGGCTTAGATATTAACGGGGAGCTAGGGGCGCTCCTTGAGGGATGCCTCAACGAAACTATCCGCAACAAGTACGGCCTGATGGCAAGAGTTTATAACATGAACTGTGTCAAAGAAAATGATAAAGATCAACTAAATTTGGACTATTTCGATTACACCTTTCTTGGTGTAATTATTATTTTACTTGTGCTCTGCTTGGTCGGAAGCTGTTGCGAGATCGCCTCAAATGATAGAAACAATGAACAAAATTATACGAAAGGTAAGTTTTCATAGCTTTCTTTCTTTCGCACTTCTAATATTACTATCTTGTATTTATTTTTAGGGTAATTTTTTTACTCATAATAATCCATTGAAGTTGTCTGGTTAAATAACATTTCCTAAGTTGACTCTCTGGTATGTTTTATTACAGGATTATCAGGAAAGGATTTATTACTATGTTTCTCAGTTCCTCAAAATTATAAATCTTTGACTGAGAGCGGACAACGTGATCCTAGGCTCAATGTATTCAAGAGTGTTCACGCTTTTAGGTAAGTTAATTAAATCAAAACTTGTCGCACGGCCTTTGAACTCACGCATCTCATTGTCTGGGAAGATTCGCGTCTCGTGCACGTAGTGCGTGTAGACCGCGTATTCCAAGGGCACACGTTTCTTCGATCTCTTTGCCCGTTGAGACACATGCCTAACGAGTGTTATACTACTTACTAACACTAGTACTACTAAAAATAATACGCGGTCCATGCTCTTGTAGAAGTCATGTGGTTTATATTGCATTATAATTTAAATATTATTATGAGTATTATTTAGCATTATACCTACATAGTTTTTATCAGAAATGAGGAGATTTGTAGAAGAACTATTGTCACCTACATAGCTCAGCGAGTCGCAAAACTGAAGTGGAAATGGGCGGGGCGCATAGTTCGAAGAACTGATGGTCGTTGGGGTCCCAAGGTGCCGGAGTGGCGACCCCGCACCGGTAAGCGCAGTGTTGGCAGACTCCCCACTAGGTGGGCCGACTACATCAAACGAGTCGCAGGGAGCTGCTGGATTCAGGCGCCGCAAGACCGAGATCTGTGGAAGCCCATGCAAGAGACCTTTGGCCAGCAGTGGACGTCTATCGGTTGACAAACAAGATTACTAAGATACGCGGTTCATGCAGTTTAAATATTTTATGAGTTTATAGTTGGCATATACATACTATAAGTTTTGCCTATGTAAGAGCATTCGACTATATCATGCAAGCATTCACCCTTAAAGAATAGAATAGAATAGAATAGAATACAGGCACGAGTTGCACTTGGGGCTGCTGTATGTGTGGCGTTTCAGACACAATAGCATGTTTTGTATTATTCATCGACTGTGTAGGTGTATGTATAAATTTTACATGCTTTATTGATTTATTGGTTATATTGTATATTTTACATGATTTATTTATTTGTAGTGTAATACATATGTTATGCACTTAGGTATAACTATTTATTTATAAGATATCCATAATTACCATTGTATCAACTGTAACATAAACATATTATATACTATTATTATGCTAATATCTGTTAATTTATATATTTCTTGTTACCTATTACGTATCACGTTTAACTGTCGCATGGTCGGGCCGCGACGTAGTTAAAGGCTATGCCTGAAAATCAGCGCCGCAGCATTCTAATGCTGTAGCATTATGCTGAGGCAGCAGCCTTTTCAGCGACAACATAATATACCTACTTAGCTACTACTTATTTTTCTGTAATTTATTCATTCAAAAATAATATAGGTTAGTGGTTAAGTTTTGTGTTTTTGAATTCCTCTGTATTTCTTGCTTTGTTGTTGTTAAAAAGCTGAATAAATGTTTTATTTATTTATTTATTTATTTAAATGTTTTTATTCAAATAAACTTTTACAAAATACTTTTGAATCGTCAATGAGTCTACCACTGGTTCGGAATGCCGTTCCTGCCGAGAAGAACCAGCAAGAAACTCGGCAGTTGCTCTTTTCAAAATACTTTTACAATATACTTAATAGATATTATTCTATGTATGCAGAGTTTCCACAATGAGGTGAAGTTCCACAAAAGCATAGTTAATTATTTCTAATTATAATTCAACACATGTTAAGACGGGCAGACAGAAAGTAGCCCCTTGCCGCTGGTGGAACCCGTTCACGAGCATGACGCATGACCCAGCCATTGCTTCGCTCAACCATATTTGAGGGAACGTAACAGCCCGCATCACACGACACTACCGCAAAAATGTTAAAGAGAGTGTGACATAGGTACTTACAAAGTTATTATATGCATGTACATATTAATTAAAACTTCCGTATTTTTGCAGGACAATAATAACATTCTTAACAGTGTACGCACATACATGGTTTATAATTGCAGCCGGCTATAATGCAGATCCCCACAGTTTCGAAAAGGTAATTAATATTGTAATATCTAATCTACTGTCCTGTTTCATCTTGGGCCAGGTACTTGTACACTATACCAAATAAAAAATAAATAATTAAAAAAATTAAAAAATACGACTGCCCTGACAACAAACGAACTAAAAAGTTAAAAACAAGTTTATTATTTAGTCTATATATACAGAAGCGAAAAGTCACATATTTACGCGTTAATTAAACAAATAAAAAAATTGTCATCGCAGTCGGGGGACTTCAAAATTTAAAATGTGTTCCACAGAGCGTCCCCCGACTGCGATGACAATTTTTTTATTTGTTTAATTAACGCGTAAATAAGTGACTTTTCGCTTCTGTAAATATAGACTAAATAATAAACTTGTTTTTAACTTTTTAGTTCGTTTGTTGTCAGGGCAGTCGTATTTTTTAATTTTTTTAATTATTTATTTTTTATTTAAAACCTTTTAGTGACGATACTTATCTATTAAATTAGCAAAGCCAATAAACAATTATCCCAACTTACCAAATACTTATAAAAAATTTCAGCCCCTATCCTTGAGAAATCTTATGTTTTATCGGGATAAATACTATCTTATATGTTGACCCGGAGTATCGGCTACTACACTAGCGGCACGCTATGATGGCCGGTTTGACGTTTGTCCGCTCATGAAGTTCCGTATTAATTGATAACGACTTTGAAGGAAATAATTGTATTACTTTATTGACGATAGTGATGTGCAGAGATTCATAAATTTTATCGAATGTAGTTTTAGGTTTAGGACTCAAAATTTATTTATTAAATTGATTTCTAAAATGTATACAAGTGTAGAAAAATCAGTTTGCACCATTTAAGGGGTGAATGTACTTGTGAATATGAACAATTTTCACTATGTGGACAAACCTCTGAAATCGCAAAAAAATATCAGCTGTTTCATACAAAAGGTAAAATTTTTATTTTTATATGATATATACCACAACTCGGCATTTGGTTTTCTAAATTGAAAATTTTTAAAAATGGAATCTAATACGATCGTCACATAGGATCGCTGGCTAGCACAACTACTACCTCCGGCAAACTCGCGTCAATGCTCAATGCAAAACAAAGCAGTTTCGAATTGACGTTGCTTCGAAAAGTATAAACTGTCAGTGCAATGCGATTGTGATATAGTTTTGACCTGGCTTTGGATTTCAAATATTGATACTGCATTACTGTTGACCCTTGCTCGTTAATTTGGACTCTGTTCAAGCCCTTTGTTGTGGATTTCGTCTATATGACCGAACGTACGCAGAGAACTGTTCTAAATAGTCAGACACGTGAGTTCGTAATACGCCTTCGTAACTATTTCGATCGTGAAGCTCAAAATGGAGGGCCAATTTTACCTATAACGTCAGTGGTTGAACGCGTAGCTGATGCGCTTAATATTGGACAACGAACTGTTAGACGGATAACTAAAAAAAAATATGGCGAGACTGGCACAGAAGAAAATAAACTTCACACACCAAAAAAGAGAAAACGAGCAAAACCAGTCGTAGGCATCGATAGCTTTGATGCCGATGCTATCCGAAGACATGTTTACGGCTACTATTTACAGAAGGAGTATCCAACAAGAAAAAAGTTGGTGCATTCACTGAAGGAAGCTGGATTATTCTTCGGTGGGGAAAGTTCTTTAACGAAGAAAACAAAAAAAAACATATACATTTTTGTTTTATTAAACCTATTTAATCAGGTACAAAAACAAAACTTAATTGTTTTTTGTTCGAGAATAAATTGACATTCCACATCACTATTGTAATGTGTCAAACCGGCCATCATAGCGTGCCGCTAGTTTAGTATACAAAATTTCATTTAAATCTCAAACTACCTGTCGACTGGACAATTGGAATCTTATTATCACTTTAAAACGATATTTTGTGTGAATGGATGGATATTGAACTACAGTATTATACATTTTTGGAATCTACTCATCATTTTCTAGATGATGATTAGATACTTAATCATGTTTTCGAAAATTTTTTTTCAACTTTAGGCTTTATTTTAAGACCATGGTCACCCTATCAATTTTTTTTAAATTTTACTAGCCTATGTCACCCGGAATAAGCTAAGGATTCTAACGATACCTCATTCATCAAAATCGGTTGAGGCGTATAGAAGTTATGGTGGAATATAGAAACTCACATACATACATACATGAACCCTGAAAACAATATACTCCTTTTTTCAGGCTGTCGTATAAAAATAGTATTAAATCATAGAAATTGAAATAAAATATGCTTTTTGCAGTTTTCTGTGAATAAGAGGTACAAATATAAAATTGATAAGTAGAATAGGAACTACCGGAGTGCATCCATCTGCTTTTGTTGTCTATGTTTGTAATGACATTACGTCATCCCAATGTCATTTCAATTGTCAAACGTCAATTGCTGGTATGTAAAATGTCAATTGCTGGCAATTGTGGTTATTTTTATGTCAAATGTTATCATGAGTCGTGTCAGTACGTATCATTGTCAAAAAGAACGCCATGTTGTTGCGCATTTATTTTGCAAAATAATTTCGCATTGTACCTCGTAAAAAGGACCTTTTAATGAGAAATAAAGAAAAAATAATCACTATTTCATGACGCCAAATATTTTGATAGACTGTACAAAGACCTGGCCCAGGCTCCATATATATATATTTGAAACAACTCCTTATAATGTTTTTACAGGCCTATGATTCTCTAGCAATACGGATATCATTCAGTGCCACCCACATCATCCAAGTATACTTCTTCGTGTCTGCCATGTTTCTGACTTACTTCATGCAGGTCTTCGCAGAGACCAACGCTGTGTCTTGGAAGTTGGCGCCGAGGATCATATTCCTGAGATGGTTGAGGTAATTTATAAACATATTAAGTACTAGCTGATGCTCGCGACTTCGTCCGCGTGGATTTAGTTTTTAAAAATCCCGCGGGAGTTCTTTGATTATCCGAGATAAAAAGTAGCTCTTCCGGTCTGAGGACCCACTACTACACCCATTACTATACCCATGCAAAAAATCGCATCAATCCGTTGCTCTGTTGCGACGTGATTTAAGGACAAACCAACAAACAAACACACTTTCGCATTTATAATATATGCAAAATTATAACACAATCTAGATAACCGCAATCTAACTTCGTTCGAGATTTAGGTTGCTAGGTTGCCTAGAAACTTAAATCTTTAAACCAATAAAATCACAATCGTTCAAACCTTACTCCTTATACCCCTTCAGCTTGAGGTTGCGGCGTTGGGACCAGAGCAGAGGTGCGATTGTCTAAAAATTGCCGATCAAAATCTTATTCATTTGAGTCAAAGTAAAATATTTCTTGAATGTATCGATTTAAAGTCACAAATTCAGTGCAACCGATTTTAACATGGAGCGTTATAGAGCGTATTGTACATACCTAAACGTATAAGAATGCATACACGAAATTTAGCTCTAATTCAATGTTGTTATGGTTTATTTTACTTTGACGCTAATGCCGTCAATGATCAGCAACTTTTAGACAATCGGGGGGCTGGAGATTGGTTATAAGTAGTTTCCAACGATTAGTAGTTTTGGGTAGAGATTAAGGTTAGTAGCAAATCAAAAGAGGCAAAGTTTTTTCCAGGTTGACCCCCCCAGCGGCGACGCTGGTCGCCTTCTCTGCGAGCTGGATGCGCCGGCTCGGCAGCGGCCCGCTGTGGCGCCCCCACATCGTCGATGGCTCCGCCGCGCAGTGCCGCCGCTACTTCTGGGCGCACGTGCTCTACTTCAACAACTACATCCCCGAGGACAACCTATGCGCTATTCAGACATGGTAGAATAGAATAGAAATATTTTTGAAGTGAAAACTTCTTTTGGCGCACCGCACACACATTTTTACGTGGGCAGTAAGTTAAGCTGATCCGTCACGCTCAGAGGTGAAAGGCTCGATCGGGTGAACTCGGGACCGCCGGGTGTACCCAAACGAGAAACATACAGTCAGCTGCTCTTCTGTTGTATCACTCACACTCACATAGTAAGAGTCACACTCACTCTTACTATGTGAAAGTGAGTGAGACTGAGCTGCCATATATAAATACGTAACCATATTTTAGTTTGAACTCGTTTCATTCGTATTAATAAGTAGTCTTAAATGATATCCATGGAATGGCTCTGATTATGGAGCTGAAACTGCAGCCAGGATATGCAACACACTAAATACAGTCTTTAAAAATAATCGCAGATATGTCGTGTTAGGATTCGTTTTGATCAATGAATAGAAACCAATCGCTCGCGATCAGAGAATGTGTAGATTTATCATATGAAGCTACACTAAAAAGCTTAAAATAATATATAAAATTCTTTTAAAAAAATCGACTTCAAACGCCACTGAAAAGTATAAAATAATTTTGAATACAGTTTACATACTATGCTATGTATTCAGTGCATGCAGTGTTTCCACATTGAGGGCAAGTTCCAAAAATACATGCTTACAAAGCTTACGCTTTTTGTGTTATTGGTTTAAAAACCCTTTAAAAAACCGGGAAGTGGTTCTAATCCATCTTGCAACGATTTGACTTAAACATATACACTACATTGCAAGCTAAATAATAGCTTGTGAAACCGTATTTATTTTTCTATTTTGATACATGTTTTGATAAAACAAAACTATAAAATACAGCAAGCCGCCACATTGGATTGACCTCAATCAGAGCGATACGTCACTTCTAAGTACGTTCAAACTTTGACAAATCACAAACTCCTATGAAATAATATAGAGACGACGTCACGAACGACGTCATGACGCCATCGAGTGTTTTTGCGTGAATTTCAAAACTGAAAATTAAATGGCCATTTTATCTATCAAACCTTTTTCGCTGAAATAAGTCCAGTAAAAAGTTAAATGAAACCATGATCTGACCAGTTTTGGCGCAATGAGTAAAAATGTGTTCATTAATACTTAAATAAAGATATTATGAAAGAAATTTTGATTTAAATTTAGGGGAAAGGGATGAAAAAAATAAAAAAAGGGTTGAAAAATGCCTTTTTTTTAAATAACTTAATAACGGTAGGAAATAGAAAAAAAAGTTTCAAGTAAAAGTTGTAGAGAAAAAAATTCTACACAAAAAAGTTCCTTTTCATTTTTTTGTTATCTGCTTTAGTTTAGCTGCAAAAAATAAAAATTAAAGGAGAATGGGCACCTTTGTATGAGTTGCGTCCCCAGACTGTATCAAGTTGTGATATATGTCATTTTAAAGGTCATGATAATAGCTTCATTTAATTCTATGACACCAATAGGCTATTTGACTACTTTTAGAAAATCATCTTAAATTGTTAATAATGCTATGCTGAAGCTAACAAAACATATATTTCGGCATAATTTTCATTATTTTTCATAAAAATCGAGAAATAAATTCAAAAAAATAAATTGCCGCCGAAACGTTCCATTTGCTCTCATGACGTAACAGTTCACATTTCAAACAATGACAATTTTATAATATGTGTTTAGGCCGCGTGTCGCATACTATTTGGTATTTAATAAAATAGTAACGATGAAAAACAGACGAAATTAACCTATTACGCCGCACAAACACGTCGAAATGTATGGACAAAATGAGAATTCCATAGGTGGTGTGGACTGTGACGTCATTCGAGATCACGGAACGTTTTCGATCACGTGACCATGGCCAGAATTATAGCAATGTTTTCTAATTAAATAAAACTTTATTTTTTAGTTTTGTCGTATGGAATAATGTTTTTAGATAATAATCTTTTAGGATGACACCAAATGAAACGATATTTTTAATATAGTCAAATACCGTATTATGAGACACGTGCAGGAAAAGAACTAGAAATCATTTAATTTTTTTAAGCCCGTGAAAGTCTTAAGACAGATTTTTTAAGATTATAAGGTTTTTTATTCCATAAGTCGACCAAGCGGCATATATTCAACAAGCTAATGCCCGTGACTTCGTCCGCGTGGATTTAGTTTTTACAATCCCGCGGGAACTCTGATTTTCCGGGATAAAATGTAGCCTATGTCACTCTCCAGGTCATCAACTATACTCATGCAGTCACGTCGATACGTAGCTCTGTTGTGGCGTGATTGAAGAATAAACCGACAAACACACTTTCGCATTTATAATATTAGTATGATGATGTCCCTGTGATCAATAGGGTGAAAACCGGGAGCGATCAACGGATGGTAAGAGGCACGTTGAATGTTAATGTTAAGCTGGAAAGGGCCAGACTGTCGAAGTCAACTCTCCGACCTTCTCGTGCTCATATCCAAAACCCCGAAACCTTCCAACTTGAACTGCAGAACCAATTCGATTGCCTAGCAGACTGCGTTTCTGGGGCCGATCTAAACAACAGGGTTATGAATACTGTCCATAATCTGGGTCTAAATTATTTAAGACTCATCGGAGGAAAAGAACCGAAAAGTAATTCTCTGAGCATATTCTCAAGCTCATGGAGGAGAGACAACAGATAAGGCTGCAGTCATCAGCAGACGCAGCTGCCTACCAGAGCATTAAAAGGCAGATCTCTACGGCACAAACTCGTGACCTTCGTGTCTTTAATACCAAGTGTATTAAAGATACCATCGAGCGAAACAGAGGCTAAGTGTTCGCGAGAGATCGGTTTATCGGACAGTTGTCTCGTCTCTTCTCGACCTGAGATCTTGGGAGAGGTTGAGAAGTTCTATGAACAGTTATATAGCATGACACAAACACCTGTTGAAGATTTGGCCAAAGATCCCAGAGCCAAACTGACCCGACACAATACCGAAGATATCCTGGACGTCAGCCTATACGGGATTAGTATGGTTCTCAAGCAGCTCAAGGAATCACTGCGGAACTCCTGAAAGCGGGTAGAAAACCAGTACAAGATTTTAAGCGATTGTTCAATTCCGTCATTCACGAGGGCATAACGGTTCTTCAAAAAAGTGATAATACCTTGTTGAAGAATTATAGACCCATCTCGTTCCTGTTCGTGTTGCCAGTGATGACTTACAGATCAGAGACATGGTCGCTAACTGTGGCCTTCATAAGAAGGCTCAGGGTCATTCAGCGGGCGTAGAGAGCTATGATCGGAGTAACCTCGCGATATCAAATCAGAAATGAGATGATCTCTAGGAGAACCAAAGTCACCGACATAGCACAGCGAGTCGCGAAATTGAAGTGGAAATAGGCGGAGCACATAGTTCGAATAGCTGATGGTCGTTGGGGTCCCAAGGTGCTGGAGTGGCGACCCCGCACCGGGAAGTGCAGTGTGGGCAGAATCCCGTCAATTAGTCGTAGGGAGCCGCTGAATTCAGGCGGCGCTAGACCGTAAAAGTCCATGCAAGAGACCTTTGTCCAGCAGTGGACGTCTATCGGTTGATAAAGAAGAAGATAATAAAAAATTAAACAATAACATAGTTCTTTCCCGGCACGAGTCTCACAGTTGGTGTCATACAATAAAATGAAGCTATTATCATGACCTTTCAAATGACATATATCACAACTTGATACACCACTGGGGACGAAACCGCCCATTCTCCTTTGCTTTGTAATCTATATAAATAAAAATGAATGTTGGTAAGCGCATAACTCAAGAATGGATGGACCAATTCGGTTAATTTATTTTTTTGTATGTTCCTTAGGGTCCACGGAAGGTTTTAATAAAAAAAAGCAAACAAAAAAAAATTTAATTTTTACTTTAACTTTTGACAGAACGAAGTCTGTCCGGGCAGCTAGTTAATTATAAAGATGTATAAAGGCGGGAAACATAGTGCCTATCTCAATTAATTAAGCTTTGAATAACGGTATACAGTCAAATTAATAAGGTATTTTTTCGAAATAAAAGATACTTCCGATCATCATCCAACAGTTTTCAAAATCGGTCATCGTAGCTATTAAAACTCTAACCTGCGTGATGTCAGATTTCAGATTGAAACTTTTTCGCTTTCTATATTAAAAAGTTAGACTTTATACTGTTTGACTTTAATTTGTTTTTAACCAATTTAAAAAAAAGAGGAGGTTCTCAATTCGCTCGCTGAGTCTTCTATTGCAAACTTCAAAAATCTAGATACTCTGATACAAAAATATAGGCCAATTATTTATACCTTTCATCCCATTGTTTATGACAATGGAGATTGGGAAATAATTTGTTAGTTAACAATTGAATAACTTTTTGAAAAATGGTGGTTAAACTTTTGTTTCTCCAGGGCTCGATTCTTTCAAGTGAAGAAGATACTAGAAGTTTTTCAAATTTTTAAAATCACATCTTATGTTATAAAAAAAATATTTTTATTGCTGAACTCTCTTTAGCGGGGGCGCGCGCATGCTGTAACAGCCGCGCGGAGCCCTATTTTCAACGTCAAATTAAAATTATAAATAATGGAGATAGAATCCCGGGACTTGGGACTTTTTTATTGGAAATTTCCTCCTCTTAACGAGCTTTTTTCAAAATTGCTTAAATGTTAATATTTTTCGAGTTATTAACAAAAAACGAAATATCATTTTTTTTCATCTTGTTTTGTTAATAACAATTGCAATTTTTTACCTGCACCAAAATCCTTCAAAAACATTTTTCTAGAGGTGATTCCGACTCGAATGAGCCATCGCTCATATTTTTAGGACCTTTATCTCTATTTTTCACGTTTTTGAACTTGTTGACTAGACTAATACGTAGGTATGTATTTACGAATTCAAATAAATATTGACGAATTTCAAAACATAACATTGACATAACATTTGACGACCTCCCTGGCTCAGTGGTGAGCTGTGTTGTCTTATAACTGGGAGGTCTCGGTTCGATTCCCGGCGGGGTCAATTTTGGAATTTATAATTTCTGAATTGTCTCTGGTCTGGTCTGGCGGGAGGCTTTGGCCGTGGCTAGTTACCACCCTACTGTCAAAGACGTGCCGCCAAGCGATTTAGCGTTCCGGCACGATGGCGTGTAGAAACCAATTAGGGGTATGGGTTGAATATTCACTGCCATACCCCTTCGAAGTTAGCCCGCTACCATCTTAGACTGCATCGTCACTTACCATCAGGTTAGATCGCAGTCAAGGACTAGCTTGTCATCGAATAAAAAAAACACTTCGGCGATGAAACTTGACAACATAATAGTGCTGTCAATAAAGAGAACAATTAGTTCAGTTTCTACACTTTTTTGCCAAGTTGTACGAAATTAAAAATCACATCAGTGTGAATTTGCAGTACGCATGAGGCGTAATATAAAATAAAGAGAACAATTAGTTCAGTTTCTACACTTTTTTGGACTTTTTTATTTTTAATTTCGTACAACTTGTTGTACGAAATTAAAAATCACAGCAGTGTGAATTTGCAGTACGCATGAGGCGTAATATAAAATTCGATCCGTAGTCAACCCAAGTCAGTTGACTTGTAATAGAAAAATACTTGAAAAATACGGAGGTATGACAAAATACGAATTTCATACCATATCAAAATACTTGTATATGAGACGTGTCCATGCTTAAAACCAAGTATACAAAAGTCATGCGTTTCATCAAACTATTGTCAGGTTTTGTGCTGTGCAACTCAATCATATTTTTGTATCAGAGTATCTAGATTTTTGAAGTTTGCAATAGAAGACTCAGCGAGCGAGCCCCACACAAATGAAGTTTGATTCTTATTTGATTATGTTATCGAATTCTGTTTGTATGCTCTGGAAACTAGTATGTTTGTAGTTTTATTTGTAAAGTATAATAAATGGCCAATTGCGTGTCGGGCCACGCGCTGTGTAGGGTTCCG
This sequence comes from Oeneis ivallda, assembly GCA_029955525.1. Lineage (NCBI taxonomy): Eukaryota > Metazoa > Arthropoda > Insecta > Lepidoptera > Nymphalidae > Oeneis > Oeneis ivallda. The sequence goes on along the minus strand of JARPMR010000017.1, from coordinate 1,729,375 downwards.
TAGTTGCCAGTCACAATATTAGGCGTATAATTTTAGGCCTATATTGTACACACTTCTAAGTAGAAGTGTGTAAAATATAGGCCTAAAATTAGGCCGATCACTGCCGCTACTTTTTAAAAAACCGACTTCAGACGCCCGCGCCACTACAAAGTATATAATTTATTGTTGTTATTGTAAAAAGCGCTCGACCGATTTCGATAAAATTTAAATGGGACCACCTGGGAAGTATACCCTTTGAAACAAAAAAAAGAATTTTGCAAATCTTCTAGTTTCCAGAGCATACAAACAGAATTCGATAACATAATCAAATAAGAATCAAACTTCATTTGTGTGGGGCTCGCTCGCTGAGTCTTCTATTGCAAACTTCAAAAATCTAGATACTCTGATACAAAAATATGATTGAGTTGCACAGCACAAAACCTGACAATAGTTTGATGAAACGCATGACTTTTGTATACTTAGTTTTAAGCATGGACACGTCTCATATACAAGTATTTTGATATGGTATGAAATTCGTATTTTGTCATACTTCCGTATTTTTCAAGTATTTTTCTATTACAAGTCAACTGACTTGTGTTGACTACGGATCGAATTTTATATTACGCCTCATGCGTACTGCAAATTCACACTGCTGTGATTTTTAATTTCGTACAACAAGTTGTACGAAATTAAAAATAAAAAAGTCCAAAAAAGTGTAGAAACTGAACTAATTGTTCTCTTTATTTTATATTACGCCTCATGCGTACTGCAAATTCACACTGATGTGATTTTTAATTTCGTACAACTTGGCAAAAAAGTGTAGAAACTGAACTAATTGTTCTCTTTATTGACAGCACTATTATGTTGTCAAGTTTCATCGCCGAAGTGTTTTTTTTATTCGATGAAAAGCTAGTCCTTGACTGCGATCTCACCTGATGGTAAGTGACGATGCATTCTAAGATGGTAGCGGGCTAACTTCGAAGGGGTATGGCAGTGAATATTCAACCCATACCCCTAATTGGTTTCTACACGCCATCGTGCCGGAACGCTAAATCGCTTGGCGGCACGTCTTTGACAGTAGGGTGGTAACTAGCCACGGCCAAAGCCTCCCGCCAGACCAGACCAGAGACAATTCAGAAATTATAAATTCCAAAATTGACCCCGCCGGGAATCGAACCCGAGACCTCCCAGTTATAAGACAACACAGCTCACCACTGAGCCAGGGAGGTCGTCAAATGTTATGTCAATTTTATGTTTTGAAATTCGTCAATATTTATTTGAATTCGTAAATACATACCTACGTATTAGTCTAGTCAACAAGTTCAAAAACGTGAAAAATAGAGATAAAGGTCCTAAAAATATGAGCGATGGCTCATTCGAGTCGGAATCACCTCTAGAAAAATGTTTTTGAAGGATTTTGGTGCAGGTAAAAAATTGCAATTGTTATTAACAAAACAAGATGAAAAAAAATGATATTTCGTTTTTTGTTAATAACTCGAAAAATATTAACATTTAAGCAATTTTGAAAAAAGCTCGTTAAGAGGAGGAAATTTCCAATAAAAAAGTCCCAAGTCCCGGGATTCTATCTCCATTATTTATAATTTTAATTTGACGTTGAAAATAGGGCTCCGCGCGGCTGTTACAGCATGCGCGCGCCCCCGCTAAAGAGAGTTCAGCAATAAAAATATTTTTTTTATAACATAAGATGTGATTTTAAAAATTTGAAAAACTTCTAGCATCTTCTTCACTTGAAAGAATCGAGCCCTGGAGAAACAAAAGTTTAACCACCATTTTTCAAAAAGTTATTCAATTGTTAACTAACAAATTATTTCCCAATCTCCATTGTCATAAACAATGGGATGAAAGGTATAAATAATTGGCCTATATTTTTGTATCAGAGTATCTAGATTTTTGAAGTTTGCAATAGAAGACTCAGCGAGCGAATTGAGAACCTCCTCTTTTTTTTAAATTGGTTAAAAACAAATTAAAGTCAAACAGTCTAAAGTCTAACTTTTTAATATAGAAAGCGAAAAAGTTTCAATCTGAAATCTGACATCACGCAGGTTAGAGTTTTAATAGCTACGATGACCGATTTTGAAAACTGTTGGATGATGTTCGGAAGTATCTTCTATTTCGAAAAAATACCTTATTAATTTGACTGTACTACCGTTATTCAAAGCTTAATTAATTGAGATAGGCACTATGTTTCCCGCCTTTATACATCTTTATAATTAACTAGCTGCCCGGACAGACTTCGTTCTGTCAAAAGTTAAAGTAAAAATTAAATTTTTTTTTGTTTGTTTTTTTTTATTAAAACCTTCCGTGGACCCTAAGGAACATACAAAAAAAATAAATTAACCGAATTGGTCCATCCATTCTTGAGTTATGCGCTTACCAACATTCATTTTTATTTAATTTCATACCATATCAAAATACTTGTATATGAGACGTGTCCATGCTTAAAACTAAGTATACAAAAGTCATGCGTTTCATCAAACTATTGTCAGGTTTTGTGCTGTGCAACTCAATCATATTTTTGTATCAGAGTATCTAGATTTTTGAAGTTTGCAATAGAAGACTCAGCGAGCGAGCCCCACACAAATGAAGTTTGATTCTTATTTGATTATGTTATCGAATTCTGTTTGTATGCTCTGGAAACTAGTATGTTTGTAGTTTTATTTGTAAAGTATAATAAATGGCCAATTGCGTGTCGGGCCACGCGCAGTGTAGGGTTCCGTAGTTGCCAGTCACAATATTATGCGTATAATTTTAGGCCTATATTGTACACACTTCTAAGTAGAAGTGTGTAAAATATAGGCCTAAAATTAGGCCGATCACTGCCGCTATAATCTATACTAAAAATACTTTTTAAAAAACCGACTTCAGACGCCCGCGCCACTACAAAGTATATAATTTATTGTTGTTATTGTAAAAAGCGCTCGACCGATTTCGATAAAATTTAAATGGGACCACCTGGGAAGTATACCCTTTGAAACAAAAAAAAGAATTTTGCAAATCGGTTCAGGTGTCTTCGAGTAATCGGTGAACATACACAAAAAAAAGGATTCCGACGAATTGAGAACCTCCTCCTTTTTTTAAATTGGTTAAAAACAAATTAAAGTCAAACAGTCTAAAGTCTAACTTTTTAATATAGAAAGCGAAAAAGTTTCAATCTGAAATCTGACATCACGCAGGTTAGAGTTTTAATAGCTACGATGACCGATTTTGAAAACTGTTGGATGATGTTCGGAAGTATCTTCTATTTCGAAAAAATACCTTATTAATTTGACTGTACTACCGTTATTCAAAGCTTAATTAATTGAGATAGGCACTATGTTTCCCGCCTTTATACATCTTTATAATTAATTACAAAGCAAATTTAATTTTTATTTTTTGCAGCTAAACTAAAGCAGATAACAAAAAATGAAGTGGAACTTTTTTGTGTAAAATTTTTTCTCTACAACTTTTACTTGAAACTGTTTTTTCTATTTCCTACCGTTATTAAGTTATTTAAAAAAAAGGCATTTTTCAACCCTTTTTTTATTTTTTTCATCCCTTTCCCCTAAATTTAAATCAAAATTTATTTTATAATATCATTATTTAAGTATTAATGAACACATTTTTACTCATTGCGCCAAAGCTGGTCAGATCATGGTTTCATTTAACTTTTTACTGGACTAAATACTAAATACTTCCGAAATCTTGTTTTGAAAAGAGCAACTGCCGAGTTTCTTGCTGGTTCTTCTCGGCAGAAACGGCATTCCGAACCAGTGGTAGACTCATCGGCGATTCAAAAGCACTTGTAAAAAAGTTTATTTGAATAAAAAACATTTCTATTCTATTCTATTCTAAAAACATCATCCAACAGTCTTTCAAAATCGATCATCGTGCCTATTACAATAAAAATGCTATCAGGTACATCGCGGCAGACATGCAGCTGTTCATAGTGGGTGTGGTGGTCCACTTCGCGCTGCGCGGCCGCAGCAGGCGGCGCCGGCTCGCCGCGCTGGCGGTGCTGCTGCTGCTGGCGATGGCCGGCCCGGCGCTGCACGTGTGGTGGCAGGACCTCGACGCGTTCCTGCTTCAAACACCTGAGTGTGTATCGTAGTGGTCCACTTCGCGCTGCGCGGCCACAGCAGGCGGCGCCGGCTCGCCGCGCTGGCGGTGCTGCTGCTGCTGGCGATGGCCGGCCCGGCGCTGCACGTGTGGTGGCAGGACCTCGACGCGTTCCTGCTTCAAACACCTGAGTATGTATCGTAGTGGTCCACTTCGCGCTGCGCGGCCGCAGCAGGCGGCGCCGGCTCGCCGCGCTGGCGGTGCTGCTGCTGCTGGCGATGGCCGGCCCGGCGCTGCACGTGTGGTGGCAGGACCTCGACGCGTTCCTGCTTCAAACACCTGAGTATGTATCGTAGTGGTCCACTTCGCGCTGCGCGGCCGCAGCAGGCGGCGCCGGCTCGCCGCGCTGGCGGTGCTGCTGTAACGGAGTGGATCGACCCGGCTGAGAGCGACCCACTTCGTTCATTAGATGTGAGGGATCGAACCTCGCTTTTCACTATTTCCTAGGACAAGGAATAAAATACTCGATAAACAATAACGACTTTTATTTACAATTCTCTTAACCTATTACACGATATCGAGAGACGTTGACGCAAGCCTAAACACGGTTACAATATTATACGAAGCGGGACCGCCCGGGCGGCTGACGGAAGGACGACGGACTCCCGGTGGAGCGCGGGTGACGCGGCGGTCGCGGGGGGGAACGCAGACGCTCGGGGTGGTTGGACGGGCCGGGCCGCGAGGCCAAGCGCGAGCAACAGCCCCTGTGGTCCTACCAGAGAGCTCGTACCACTCGTCAACCCAGAGGGTAATCAGGCCGACGATGGGATCGATCCAGAGGGAAATCAGACCGACCCCGATGGTACGGGCGCCGCTGGCGAACTAACTCTGGACGCTCTTGTTCGGCTTTTATACTTTTTCTGCTGGTTGCTTCGGTGGGCCTCGGCGTGGTTCGGCGGAGATCGTGCCGCTGAGGTCATTGGCCTGGCGAGTGCGTTCACGTCGACCCCGCGTGGTGAGTCAGGCGGCACGTGTATTGTGGGCTGCTTGCGCTGTGACGGCGTGTTCACGCGGGTCCCTCGTGCGATGATTCACGCCGCCCGTGTAGGCTGCTTTGCGTTGTGACGGAGCTCGTCACACTCCCCCCTCTCGCTTTGGGATGTTTACCTGTAAACATCACCGTTGGTTACACACCATCCTCTGAATCAAAAGAACTAGAAAGTGGTTTACTGTCGTCTGTATGTCACTTTGTATTTTTCGAACCTATGCGTTTGGCTGTGCCTTCCCTCCTTTGTCACCCTTTTTGTATTTGGGTAACCTCACTATCCCCTTTCGGTGGTTACCCATGCGCTTTCTTCCTCTCCTTTTCTTTTTCTTCTTCTTTTGCCCCTCGGCTGCCACCACCTCTGTGGCCATTGCCTGGCATTCTGGTGACATCGTTCGGTCGTCATCGGGTTCCTTTTTGGTTGACGGACCTTGCATTGCCGCTTCTTTTTCCGAGCACACTGGGGTTGTCGCGTCCGCCATCGTTTACTCCACTGTAAATGATCCTTTTTTGACGTTTTCTTAATTTCGATGTTATATTTTTTTGTCTTGAGGGTAGGTTGATTTCTTTCTAGTGACATTTGTGTATTCTGTGCTCTTTGTCTATGCTTTCTTATAGTCCGATGTTTGTTTGGTCGGACCTTCCCGGTCGGGTCTATGTTGGATGGTGTGTGTCGTCTTGGACTATTCGTGTTGTGTTCTGACTTTTAGCGGTTACGTTTCTTTTCGTTTTATTCTTGGAATCTTTTCATATCCTTTATGTGTGCTGTGCATGTCTTGCCTCCGTTGAGTGCTTTTAATAAAAATATCACGGGCGATTTTTTTCTATTATCTTGTACGGGCCTGAGTATTTTGGTGCTAGTTTCGCGCAGAATTTTTTTTCTGCGTTTGACAGTGGAAAATCTCGTTTAAGTACGAGTTGTTCTATCTTTGGTTCCCATTCGCGTTTTGATTTATCGTAGTTTTTCTTTTGGTTTGTTGATGCTAGTTTCTGGTTCTCTCGTACCATTTGATAAATTTCTTCTAGTTTTTGTTTTTCTTTTTTCTTAACCGTCGGTGTCGGGAGGCTCTTTTCGTCATCGAAGTTTCTTAACATGGTGTTGTATTTTGATGATTTTTTCCTTATGTACTTATTCCATTTTTCCCGATTTTTCCCTATAAAGGCGGCTATCGTGTTTTCGCGTGTTTTGTACCCTCGTTTGGTCGGACTACACTTTGGTGTGTACGGTAGGCTGAGTTTTTGTCCTATCTTATACTTCCTGAGTGTGTCTTTATAATGTTTGCTTGTGACTGATTTCGCGTTATCACTGAGCAAAGTTTTTATTTCGCCACCTCTCATCGGTACGCATTCTTTTCGTGCGTTTACGGCTGCGTTCGCGCGTTTATGTTTCTGACATGTTTCGCACTTGTTCACGTATTTTGCGACATCTCTAAAAATGCCTGGCCAATAATAACGTTGTGCTGTTTTGTTGAAGGTTTTTGATACCCCTAGGTGTCCTGTGCTAGGTTCGTCGTGGTTTTGTGAGAGGATTCTTCTTTTGTCGGAGTTTTTGACGCATAGCTTCCATTCGGTGTCGGGATCTAATTTGCCCCCGTATCGTGGATTGATTATTCTTCTATACAGTTTATCTTCCTGTATTCGATAGTCTGGTTCTGTTTCGGGGTTTGCCATTACCTTATTTAATTTTCTTGTGTACCATTCGTTTTCGTCAACTGACGCGGCGCATACTGGGTTTCTTGATAGTTCATCTGCTATCACGTTTTGTTTTATTGGTTCTTTATGTTTTGGTTTTGTGATATGTTTCCCCCCCTTAATGCCTTTTGGCCTTTTTTTTGCTTTTTCGAATTCCTCGGCTATTTTAGCTTGTAGTGTTTCCTGTTGTTTCTTTGCTAACTTTTGCTTGCCCTCGCGTTTTTCCTTAGGTTCTTCTTTGTTGGTCTGTCTATTTGGTTCTTGTTCCCATCTTATTGCTAGCCCCAGTCTTCTTAGCAAGTCCATGCCCATTATCATTACTGTAGTTGTTGGTAGATATATCACTTGGTGTGTTAGTTTCTGTCCTGCGACTTCGAGTTCGATGTTCACTGCCGTGTCCGATGTTATTTTCGAACCGTCTGCTAATTTTATAGTGTTTGATTTGGGTATTACGTCCTTCCTAGTTTCTTTTATGTGGTTCATGATGGTCTTGTTTATGTACGTGTTTGTTGACCCTGTATCCACTAGTGCTTCGTACGTCTTGTCGCCTATTTTTATCTCTGTGAATATTCTATTGTCTTTTTTTTACGAGTACGAGGCGACAAGGAATAAAATACTCGATAAACAATAACGACTTTTATTTACAATTCTCTTAACCTATTACACGATATCGAGAGACGTTGACGCAAGCCTAAACACGGTTACAATATTATACGAAGCGGGACCGCCCGGGCGGCTGACGGAAGGACGACGGACTCCCGGTGGAGCGCGGGTGACGCGGCGGTCGCGGGGGGGAACGCAGACGCTCGGGGTGGTTGGACGGGCCGGGCCGCGAGGCCAAGCGCGAGCAACAGCCCCTGTGGTCCTACCAGAGAGCTCGTACCACTCGTCAACCCAGAGGGTAATCAGGCCGACGATGGGATCGATCCAGAGGGAAATCAGACCGACCCCGATGGTACGGGCGCCGCTGGCGAACTAACTCTGGACGCTCTTGTTCGGCTTTTATACTTTTTCTGCTGGTTGCTTCGGTGGGCCTCGGCGTGGTTCGGCGGAGATCGTGCCGCTGAGGTCATTGGCCTGGCGAGTGCGTTCACGTCGACCCCGCGTGGTGAGTCAGGCGGCACGTGTATTGTGGGCTGCTTGCGCTGTGACGGCGTGTTCACGCGGGTCCCTCGTGCGATGATTCACGCCGCCCGTGTAGGCTGCTTTGCGTTGTGACGGAGCTCGTCACACTGCTGCTGCTGGCGATGGCCGGCCCGGCGCTGCACGTGTGGTGGCAGGACCTCGACGCGTTCCTGTTCCAAACACCTGATTGTGTATCTATGTTTTGGGTTATTTTATAAACTAGCTGATGCCCGCTTCTTCGTCCGCGTGGTTTTAGTTTTTAAAATCCCGCGGGAACCCTCCACACTCCAGGTTCTGAACTATACCTATCCAAAAAATCACGTCAATCCGTAGCTTTATTGCAGCGTGATTGACAGACAAACTAACAAATTAGTAGAAGAAGGAAGAATTAATACATACGATAACTAGTGGTTCGCCCCGAACTGAGACCTCGCGGTAACGGTATCCCATGATTATTCATTCAATCGATACATGACGACCAAAACTGACATTATTATAATTATGCCCGTTTCCACCAAACATACCTAAATCATCCCCTATGTAGGAGTCTCTTTACGTAGGTAGCTCCAAAACACAATCCTAAGTCCTAACATCCGTCCCAATGTCCTTTTAGGTGTCCCGTACAGGATCGTGATAAAGAAGTTGACAGTAATCATCACATAACTTATCATAGGTAGCCCGTAAAGGTTAGGGAACGTCAGTGAAAACATTGAATTATTATGTAGGTACTAACGAGTGAAAACGGGTTAGGGGCATCTGTACAAATCGTCATCTATCGACGCGAATAGAAAATATACAAAATGATATTTAACTAAAGAATAATTTTAATTGAATAATATGTTATTATATTATGTACCTAAATAATAATGGTCGACGCAAAACTGTTTTTGGGATAAATCGTAGTCGTAACTCCTAGTTCAATGGAATAGTTAATGACTGTGCCATCTATTAGCATTATTGTGAAGCTATGTGAAATTTACTGATGCGAAATAATCTCGTTTCTTTATAATATTCATATAATTTTAGTATTTGTTGTTCAAGTACAGGATACAAGTGAAGTAAGAAAATAAGTACAACTTGAAAATATATAGAAAATTTTCCCAGAGAGCGTCTTCAAGCGAGCGTATTAAATCGCCACTTTGGAAGCCCCCCATTTCGTAAATTTTAGGAAAAAAATAAAAAAAAATACGGTTGTACTCTGTTCCGAATTGTCTTTAAAATGATACACAGAAAACCTATGAATCGCAAATAAAAAAAAAATTTCTTCGCATTCGCTTCTATGAGAGCCCCCCTGAAATAAAGATTTTTATAACTTTTTAAGCCATTTTCGGCTGGAGGCCATCGGTTTACAATTATATCTAAATTTGAAGTAATTACGTTCAGTAATTCAAAAGTTATAAGGCTCTGACAGACGGACGGACGGACGGACAAGTGCAAATCGCTCTAGTAAACTCAGAGACCTCGCTTCGCTCGGTCAATAAAGGCGATCTAATTAAATTTTAGAACACAAAAGCTACTATTGTGACAAAAGTATGATAGTGAGATATATTCCCAAGTGGACTTTTTTGTAGAGAATATAATGAGTACTTTAATCATGTATTACATAATTTTTATGTATCATCATTAGTTTTCTCAGCACACGCCAAATAATGCGTTTTATAGGCAAAATTTTGCTACACTGGGTAAAATTATTGCAATTTTCTTAAGGGTTTCTAATTTTTAGGGTTCCGTACCCAAAGGGTACCAACGGGACCCTATTACTAAGCCTACGCTGTCCGTCCGTCCGTCTGTCAGCGGGCTGTATCTCGTAAACCGTAAAAGATAGACAGATGAAATTTTCACATATTATGTATTTCTATTGCCGCTATAACAACAAATAATAAAAATTAAATTAAATTAAAAAAATTAAATTAAAATGGGTAGGTGGGTAGATGGAAATCTTTTAATTTAATTTTTTTTAACGGAACCCTAAAAGAGCGAGACCCGACTCGCACTTGGCCGATTTTTTTTTTGAAAATAAATTATAGCCTATGTTACTTCCTGATAACTTAGCTTTCTATTGGTGAAAAAATGGTTATAATCGGTTCAGTAGTTACAGAGCGTATTTGGTACAAACAAACAAACAAACAAAAAACTCTTTCCTCTTTATAATATTAGTATAGACTAGCGGATGCCTGCGGCTTTGCCCGCATACATTTTCTGGTTTCCTATGAGTCCCGCTGTTAGAGGCCTATCGACAAAAGTCAGTAGAAACCACGACTACATACCCATGCATGGAACTTGCATTTTACATAAGACGATTGACGTGAGGTCTGTTTTGAAGGGTTTAGATTGCCCAATTAAAATGTTAGAATAAAGTAGATGGAGCGCCAATTATGCAGAGTAAGTTGGTATTCCATTTTTAAACACCGGACAAAAAAGAAGGTGATACTCGTGTAAGTTTGACGTATGTATCTGTCTGTTCCCTCATAGCTCCCTAACGAATGAGCCAATTTTGATGCGGTTTCTTCTGTTTGAAAGCTAACGTAATCGAGGTGGATCTCAGCTATAATTTATGAAGATCTGCTCAAGCGTTCGAATATCATCAGCTCATTTTCTACCTGATTAAAGAGTCTTACAAACTTTCACTGGTGCGATTGATTTGAAAGGTTTACTGTTACTTCGAATCATTTCCAAGACATGGTAACCTGGAGCTGATGCTGCAGCATCAAGTAGTCTCCGGGATACCGAACTCCTCAGCAACTTACAGCAGATATAGTGTGTTTGGGCTCATTAGAATGGTCTCAAGGGGTAAGTGTTAGATAGATGATGATCGAAGATCGAGGAGGAGGATCTGATGACGAAGCAGAAATCTGGGTAACAGGATGTCAGGTGTATCGTTCATAGTCCGCCCATAGCTTCACATGTCGGGTGTGTCTGTTGTTGTTATGAATAAAAAAATCTCTTACAGATTCTATCGAACACTCAACGATGCAAACTTGCGCAAGCTCTACGTATTAGGACATAACAATTTGTCGTGCTTCATCATCGGCTTAGCCGCAGGCTACTTGGTCTACTACTTACAGCAGAACAAAGTGGAATATCCCAATTTTAAGGTATTAATATTTTTGTTTTATGGGCAAGGGTGTACTGAAAGGAAGTTTATAAACCTAAAAGTGGATAATCATTTTTTAGTTCCTGAAAATGCCTGGTAAATATACCAACTAATAATAAATTGAATGATTAATTAAAAGTAATTTTTTGTAAACAAAAACCTCAAAATAGGTTTCTAATCTGAACTTAATGAATTGCAAAAATGTATAATAATTAAAATTAATAAAAACATAAATGAAAGAACTTAAAAGGTAGACGTGGACAGGAAGTCGAGTTCGAGTCAGTTGTAAACGTGGGGGTCCAACAGGGTTCAGAAATTTTAGGACCTTTTCTATTCCTTCTTCATATAAATGAACTTCCTCATCTCGCTGACAATAATGACGGGATAGTAAGTGTAAGCTGACGATACATCACTTTTCATTTAAATTAATTGATACCAAAGAAATCCTAATTAGTTATTTGTAAAGTATCTATGTAAAGTACTTTTAGTTTTTACTATGGCGTTTCTTACACTCTTTCAGATTGGTAACTTCATCAGCTGGTGTGTAATACCGATGTACATATCCTTGGTATATTATAGCAGCTTGTTTTACAACGACGGTGAACGCCCATCTCTCGCTATCAGAATGTTATTCGCGGGAACAAATAGAGTCATTGTTGGAATCCTTATGACATTCTGGATGGTGGGGGTTACATTGAAATTCAATGGTGAGTGCTCTATATTATAAAGACGAATGAGGAGAACCGCAGAAGAACCGGAGTAATAGAGATAGCTCAATAAGTCGCAAAGCTGATGAGGATATGGGGAGTCACAGAGTTCCTAGAAACACTAGACTTTGGGGTCTCACAGTGACATAAGCGTGACCTTGCACCGGACACGCAATGCTAGCAAACCTTTACATAGTCTTAATGGTTGGAATGGTAGGTTTGAAAACGATACTGATGCAATGGGGCAATCTCAGGAAGATCGAGGGAATTGGGAGGGCCCATCGCATTATACCGATATGATACCTGTAAACTATCTTTGGCAGAGGATTGAAGAGGATTTAAGATTAAGGAGAGGAGGAAGAGAGGATTTCATTCAGAGTACCCAGACCTCACAGTCGTGTTATAACTTCTTGCCATTCAAAGCTTATATTAGTAAAACTAACTTAGGTATTTCTGCGCCCGTCAAAATTTAAAAAAAAAATATTGAAACACTTTTTGTCCACAAAATTTATGTAATGTTTTTAATTTAAATTTTATAATTTGTTTATTTTATTTAAATAGTTATTTGTTTCCTAATCTGTAATCTCTCTCTCTCTAAATAGTTGTTAATGCATGTCGTGGCAACCTATACATTTTCCTCTTTTCAAGTATTTTATAGTTTTTAATATTGTTACATATTTCTGTAGCCTGTTGGATGTCCTAAATTAGATAAATAAATGAAAATAAATAAATAAAGATATGTGAAAACAAACTTGTGCTTGATGACCGAAGCTCTAGACCTTGTGTGTTGCTTATTTGATGATGATGAATTATGGATTCCAAATATAGTCACACTTGCTATGGGCTTCATAACAAGGCTCGGGGTCACTCAGCGGGTGATGGAGAGAAGACAAAGCTATACACAGAGTATCAAATCAGAATTGAGGAGATCCGTAGGAGAACAACATAAACGGCGAGTACATCATTGACATGTATAAGATGACATAGTAGTCATGGCCGAGACTCTGAGAGATCTCAACACAATGCTCAATGATCTCAGCAGGGTTTCTCAACAGGTGGGCCTGAAAATGAACATGAGCTATCATGATCTATGCTCGGAATATCCCTGCGAGATCAAATGAGGAGATCCGTAAGAGAACCAAAGTCACTGAAATAGCTCAGTGAGTCACGAAACTGAAGTGGAAATGGGCGGGCACATAGTTCGAAGGACTGATGATCTTTGGGGTTCCAAGTTGCTGGAGTGGCGACCCCGCACCGGGAAACGCAGTGTTGGCAGATCCTCCACTAGGTGGACCGACATCAAACGAGTCGCAGGGAGCCGCTGGATTTAGGCGTGGCTGTGGAAGTCCGTGCAAGAGACCTTTGTCCCGTAGTGGACGTCTATCGGTTGATAAAGAAGAAGATGATCAAGATTTTGCTTGCAGGGATGTCCAAGGCGGTGATGGAGTGGCGCGGCTGGGTGCTGCCGAGCAGACTGTCGTACTGCGTGTATTTGCTGCACAATTTATTCATTGAACTAGCGTTAGCGTTAAAAACGCAGCTGGTACCGGTGTCTTTCTTTAACACGGTAAGGATTCGATATATATAAGTTAAGTCATGTCCTAAAATGAGTATCTGAATATTAGTATCAATTCAATGCCTTATCATGGGTAGTCTGAGTATGTCACGTCCTCTTTAAACATTTCTCTGGTGGTGTCGTGTGATGCGGGTTGTTACGTTCCCTCAAATATGGTTGAGCGAAGCAGCGGCTCGGTCATGCGTCATGCTCGTGAACGGGTGCCGCCGGCGGGAATGGGGCTACTTTCTGACTGCCGGTCTTAACATGTGTTGAATTATAATTAGGTGTGCTTTTGTGGAACTCATTGTGGAAACACTGCATACATAGCATCGTATCTATTGAATTGTAAACTTGTTTTGAAAAGAGCAACCACCGAGTTTCTTGCTGGTTCTTCTCCGCAGGAAGGGCATTCCGAACCAGTGGTAGACTCATCGAAGATTCAAAAGCACTTGTAAAAAAGTTTATTTGATTAAAAAACATTTCTGTTCTATTCTATTCTATCACAGTCTTATCTGCGATAAGACTAGTGCAATATCTTAATATCATTGTTTTTGTTTTCGGGGGCTAGTTCTGAAGAAATCTCTTCCTACCTATATTATCCTAGAGATAAGCTGTCCTTTTGCATGTATGTATGATTTACCTACTAAACTAAGAACTTAGGTTTTGTCTAAAAGGAAGCGTTATGATTTTAGCAGTCTATGTACATGTAGGTACATAATATTATGTATTTTCCACCATAACGCCTAAATAAATTTGCTGCCGACCATGAAGGTCTATTTCCTACCTACCATGCTGCCGACACATAGTAATTAGTTATTTACATTCGTTTAGGAACTTAGTTATTACGACTAAAAAGATTTTTGTTTTACTTTTATCTTCCGTTCCATAGTACGAAAAAATTATGTTTGTATTAGTTATGAAATTCAATTTTAGCAAGAAAAGGTTCGAATTATTCTGATAAAATCCGCTAACAGAAAAAATCCGTATGTTCAAACATGCAGTAACAAGCTAAGCACCGCTCACCTTCCCAAGCAAGCAAGAAATTCATTTATTATCTACATCTCCTGAGGATGCTCCGCTGTCGGGGCGAAACGTGCGTAGAGATTAGTGTAAAGGTGTAGTGTAGTGGTGCATGTGAGTGGTGGTGGCATTGCTAGCTTGGGAACTTTGCTTTCTTGCTTGCTTGGGAAAGTTAAACGTGCTACTGCACGTTTAAGGGCAGTTCTCCTAATTGTTGGCTAAAACGTCCGACGAAAAAAAAAATTTTTTTTTGAGTTATTGGTCTTTTAAGTATGCCTTGACAGAGAGGTGCCTTCATTTATCACAGTGATGAGGAAGGCCTCCACCAGAACCTAGTTTTCTTGGAGAAATAGCGTATTTGGTAATTATGGTGTCCATGGTAAGGATAAATTGTGACATGGTAATGAGGTCCGGAATATGGTGATTAGAATATGCTATATGGTAATTTGTTAAAATTTTGTGAATGAGAAACAAAAATAAAACATAAGTGTTTTTGTAAATAAAATCCATTTAATCTGTAAATGTGGAAAAATACAGTAATAAAACTGAAAGAAATATCGTAGTATTTCTTTAAATATAAAAAAAATCTGCTTAGGTAAGAAGGTACTTATTAATAGTCCTCAAAATTGATAAATCAAATGTATCAATCACGATTTACAAAATAGATAAAAATGTCACTCATAAATTTTCTTGATTCAATTCCGATTATTTATTGATTAATTATTATACTTAATTAGTTACCTAGAAGAAGCGTCAAAGTAAATCTCGTAAAAACGGCATGCCAATCATAATCGTACAAAGATTCATCTCCGCTGCCTTGCATTTTTCCAAATGTTTTACCATGCCTGTTGCTCTGAAGCCTTGCTGACGAGATCAATAAATTCAGTTATTTTTCTATCAGACCTACCTAGGCTTACCTACAAAAAGCGTCTAATTAAATTATGAGTTTAACATAAGATAGCTCTATGTACACAAAATATTCTTCAAATAACATGCCAAACATAATTAATAATTATTATTATAATAAAAGATTTCATACAGAATTGTCAGTGTCGTTGATGAGATCTATATATTCGGTAATCTTCTAATCAAATAAGGGTCTAGGGCCTTTGGAGGAAATAGTGACTTACCTGCGACCGCACCTGTTAGGTCTTGACGCTAAGCTAGGCTATCCACGCAACGCATTTGTTCGCTATAGACCCAAGCAACAAGGACTGTGTTATCATGGAGCTTGACATACATAACGCTTTCAATACACTGGAAAAGGACATTCTACTGAGCGAAGCAAAGTTATGATTCCTACTCTGTATCCTTTTCTTCAGCAATTTTAACATTCCCCCTCCAATGTCTTCTATAACCAAACCTCTATCCTTTCGCAGATTGATGTCCAACAGGGAGATCCGCTTAGACCTCTCATCTTCAGCCTCAGCATTCAGAAAGTTCTTCACGACCTCAAATCCCCCCTTGATATCTGGTAACTCGATGATGCTACTATAGGAGGCAAACCTAAAGTTGTGGAACGTGACCTACTGCTTTTAATACATAGCATGAAGGAGCTGGGGTTGAAGGTGAACATGCCTAAGTGGGAGTTCTTCCCCTGTAATCCAGAGTCCCGTCTTCTGTTCCCTCACTTTGAAGACCTAGTTCCTGGGCTCAAGGAGTTTAACGCTGACAATTTTTTCCTCTTGGGGTCTCCTATCTTTTCTTCTGCTATCCCGGAAGCCATTGAGGCAAGGAGGCCACTCCGCCATTCAAGAGCATTGGAAAGATCTTTCGGCCCATGTTACGCTTACGCTCTTGCAAAACTATTTTGCTGTGCCGAAGATTACATATCTACTGAGGACTTCCCACCATGGTTGCATGCCTGTTTGCGAATTCCATCGATGCATCTGCGGTTAGATGGTGAAAGCCAACGGCCACCACGCATTGAGTTGCAGTCGTTGTGTGGCCAGATTCTCTCGTCACCACTCTCTGAACGATATCGTCCGCACAGCCCTCGTCTCGGTCAATGTACCCTGCGTAGTGTGTACTCGAGCCACCCGGTTTGGGTCACATGGATGGCAAGCATCCTGATGGCTTGACACTCGTCCCATGACAAAATAGCAAATGCATGCTGAGGGATGCGACGTGCATGAGTACATTCGCACCATGTCATCTCAGCCGGAAAACACAGGTAGACGCTGCAGAGTCCGTTGCATTAAAAAAAGGAGTCAAGATGCCCCTATTCTGGACAGCTACCTTTTTGTCCCTCTGGCAGTGGAGACCACGGAATGCTGGAGTGTGAAAGCTAAGCGATTGTTGCACGATATCGGCCGATATCAATCACCATACAACGCTGCAATGCTGCGAGTTTGATTGCGATTGAGCTATAAAAAGAATTAAGATTTATTCTCCATCTTTTTCGGTATAATATAGGATCTTTTTTTATCTTCGCATACCATTCGAGCCTTTTTTGCCCATCTTTTTCGGTTTAGTTAATTTTATTGTTGGTAAATATAACGATGTTGTCATTACCAACACCCAAACAGTATCAAAATACAGCCATAATCATTCAACACAGATTACTTTTAACTTTTTATATGTTACTACAAGTTGGTCCTTGACTGCGATAATCTGGGGTAAGTGGTGAATGCAGTCTAAGATGGTTTCGAGCTTACCTGGTATTAAACTTAAACAACTTACCGGTTTCTACGCTGATACGTACCAGAACGCTAAATCACATGGCGCGACACATCTTTGCTGGTAGAGTATTGGATGGTAACTAGCCTCGGCCAGACCAGACTGGAGACAATTTTACAACATCGAAAATTGCACCAGCCAGGAGTCAAACCCATGAAGATCCAGTTTTTAAGACCAAAGTACTCACCACAGGGCCAGGGAGGTCGTTAAAATCTAGAAGATCCCATACATTCAAGCATTACTCTAATTACCTAGCTAATGCCCAATTACCATAGTACGTAAAATGGCCCTGGTAATAATGGTAATTAGGATCATGGTAATTAGAATTGGTTAGTAATCAAATTTTTACTTGATAAGTAAACATAGTAATTTTTTTTAATGTGCTTTGTTAGAAAGTAAAACATTTGAAATATATAAAAAAAACAAACATATAAATGTGATAACTACTTACGGTATGGTGAGAGTCCTATGAATGAGCGATTAAGGTTGCCAAAATGAAATTTCCGTTGGAGAATGCCAAATATTTCAGTAACCCGACGACGTACACACCTCCATTCGACATGAATTGCTCAAGGCAACTGACTTTGTACGTTAGACGCGACGACGATGCGGATTGTATGGATATGTGGGTAGTTACGATAGTGTTTGCACAAGAGCACGGTTATGATTAAAAAGTCGTTGGACAGACTTTAAATACTAATAAAAAACTAATTATAAGACGTAACCTCACGCTTTTATTGTTATTTTAAAGACTAATTATTCATTATTGAAATAAATTTTTTTGAGAAGTTTTAATCGACTATGTTTTTAAATAAATAAGTTTGTTACATACAACATTAGCAGTGGGACAGTCATGGAGGTTAGAAAATGGAGGTTTAAATTTTTTTTAAGCTGGATCTCACCTCTTTTATCTTCTTTTTCTTGATGGACGATATAGATGACACTAACTAGTATCTACAAAAAAAGTTACATAAGCCTGAGTTAGTTTTAACCTACGTTCTCCAGCCTGGGACATGCCTTAGCCAACATTTAGGAGAATTGCCCTTAACCATACAGATTTTTTCTGTTGGCGGATTATAGCAAAATAATTCTAACCTTTTCTTGCTAATCATGAACTTCCGCAAAGTAACGCCTGCTTCTATCCAAAATTCAATTTTATTTTAGGTCATATTTGCCAACATGATATTTATGAAATTAAAAAAAAATTAGTTAATAAAATAGAGAACATTGACCTTATTTGAGTGTGATCTAGACCTTTGATCTAGATGTGTGATGTGTGGGCAAGTGCTGTACCTATGGACGTTTGTACCTGTGGACACAATCGATTCCGTCAAAACTAGCAACCTAAAATTCTAATTTCAACGCGATCGTAAAGCTTTGTCTATGGTTGACACAAGTTCAAATTAGAATTTTAGAGTTGCTAGTTTCGACGTAATCGATTGTGTCCACAGGTACAAGCGTCCATAGGTACACTTGCCCCTACCTACGAACAAAATAATATTTATTTTGTTCTAGGTAGGTACGGATGATACATATCCAACTTTTTGCAGCCGGGTTACATTTTTTTAACTTTTTTAATTGTTTTTTTCAGTTCCTTCAGTCCGTCGGCATTTTCTTGGTCACGTTAGCGCTGGCGGTGCCCTTCCACCTCCTGGTTGAGGCCCCCGCGGTGAGACTCATCAAGCTGACTTCCAACGGGAAAACAGAGAAGAAACTAAATTAACATTTTACTCTTTGGGTAAATTTTTACGTAAGCAGATATTTTTGACGTGATGACGTCTTATAAATCAATGAACACCGGCTGCTCGCACGAAAAAGTGTCACGTTCCGCCTGAGCCTGAGGGTGCAAGCGAGAGCGCGGAACAAGTGATAGAGAGGCACGATCGGCCCAAGCGTTGGCTTGTGCCGCCCGCCAGTCAACGTCAATGTTTCTTTATGACGTTATCACTTATCACGTAAGGTAAGGCGCATACATACAACTTTTACATCGACTAAACTGTTTAGTCGAGTTGTATACTTTTCGTGAATTCCACACAACTAAACTATAATCAGAAGCAAATCGATACGGCTTTTTGATTTTTTTGTCGAGCAACTATCGTGGTGATAGTTTGCGCACATTCTATGATCGCAGTACATTCCTATAAACTTATGAAACACAACTAAATAGTTGTTCAACTAAAAGTTGTATGTTTGCGCTAGGCCTAAAGCTGTCGTCCGTAAACCGACTTTACAGGCAACCAATTTTTTAAGTTTAACAATTTAAATGAGAACGAATTATTGTTAAGAATTTGTGCCTCTGGGTTTGAAACAATAAAAACTTAAGACCAAAATATTATGTTTTTTTTTTTTTGGAGATTTAAAAGTTAGCATTTTATCCCTCGTTTAGGCTCGCGCCTCGCACCTGGTAGAAGATAGGAGCAAACCACGGAATAGATAAATACCTATTATTATTATAACCTATTATATATAGTATTATTATTTATCAAATCAGTGGAGCAAACTATAAAAAACTATGAAAATGATTTATTCAAG
The DNA here is from genome assembly GCA_029955525.1 of Oeneis ivallda. Lineage (NCBI taxonomy): Eukaryota > Metazoa > Arthropoda > Insecta > Lepidoptera > Nymphalidae > Oeneis > Oeneis ivallda. The sequence continues at coordinate 1,709,888 of JARPMR010000017.1, read as the reverse complement.
AAAAATTACATAAAAATATTAATCCGTCGTAGGGACATCCTTTTAGGTAAGTATACGTGTGCCAGGATGTCCCGCTCTTCCGTAAAAAATATAATCGCGCCGCGCCATTTTTCCAATATGGCAGCGCGAGCGGCAAAGATACGAGGTGGCAAAGTGAAAATTCGAAAAAAACACGTCGAAATCTATAAAATCACCAATTTTCAAAACTCCCGGAAAACTTTCCAGGTAAAACCACCAAATTACTACACTAATATACAGTATTAAAACAATACGAGGAGGAGGGCGCCACCGTAGCCCGGTAAACATTAAAATCAAGAGGTCCGTGTTGTTTTAAATAATAAAAATAGTAATAGTGGACAAATATTATTAAATCTGTTTGAAATTAGTGGATTACATTAAAATCTGTGAAGTGAAGTTCAGAACCCATGAAAAACAATCAAGAAATAGTTATAAACTGTATTTGAAAGTAGTGACTGTGTACTGTGCTTTAAAATCAAAATCACATAACAAAACTGAAAAAAACCTGTTCCACCTATAATCCATCGTGCAGAAGTGCATTTGAGTAGTGATTTTCTAAGAAATACATCAAAATACATCCAAACAAGTAAAATGTTTTTCGAAGTGAACGTTGCTATTTAAAACTTTGACAAGCATCAGAGGCACCGTTTACTGAGCGAGGGTCAACATGGCAGACATGATCTTCAAATCTGTCAACTTGTCAAATACTTTCACAATATACCGATAGATGGAACTACACGTCCTGAAAACATTATCAGGTATGACTAATAAAACAAGCAAAGCCATCCAGAACTGAACAAAAGTACAATTATAATTTATAATAATATTATAAAGGCTGACATAAAATTATCAACTTTTGAGATTGAACTATATTACAATTAACAATAACACCTACAAAATTTTCGTCACCCAATAATAAGTTACGCTGGTCTAGCGGTAATAAACATAGAATAACCCTGGGTACACCGAGATCGAGCCTCACTTTCGCATTCTGCATTTTTTCGGTTTTTATAATTGAGAACTTGGTTGAGAAGGTTAGAATTTAAAATGTCAGCCAAAATAAAACGAATTCCTACATGCTCTAGATGCACCGGCAAATTAAAAACTTCCGAATACATACAGTGCACTGGCTGCGATAACTTACTCGATTTAAAATGCGCTAGTATTACATTAAGAAGATTCAATGCCATGTCAACCAATAATAAAATGAAATGGAAATGCGTTAGCTGTAGGAAAACTGAGATCCAAGTTACAAAAGATACACGGGAAGCTTCATCCAGCTTAAAAGATACAGGTACAAGTAAATTGAAGCCTGCTTCACTCAACGCGTCTTTAGAAAATGTTACATGCAGTTCGATGGAAGATCTGCACTACTCCACCTTAAAAGACGTCAGTACTTGTAGCCTACCGGATCTTTACACTGAAAATTCACAAGTTACAGACTTAAAACAAGAAATCACGACACTGTCCTGCCAATTAGAAAGTGCTCACGAGGAGATTGCGAAATTAAACATGGAGAACTCAAACCTAAAAAAACTAATAGAAGAAAATGAAAAGCAAATAAAAATCTACAAAACTCTACTTAGCGATGGACTTAATTCTGGTAACTCAACCCCCATACGATCGAAGAAAAGAAATACTATACTTACACCAACTACGAAAACGCCTCAATCAAAAGCACAGTCGCCTAGTACTGATAAAGAACCTTCCTACACTCCATCTTTCAAGGATAAAAGAAATTCCTCCCCACCTACAAAGTCTATAACAATACGATTAACCCCTGAAGAGAAAACCACATCTACATTGAAAAAATCTGAAACTATTGATAAATTACAGCAAAATCGATTAAAACAGCAACCGATACCTGAAACAAAAAATGACAAAAATAGAAATAGCACAAAATCAGCAAATCCGAGACAAACCAACAAACAAAATATTTATATATTAAGTGATAGTGAAACAACTGTGGGTCTGGGAGAAAAAATGACAGACTATCTTAGTTCTATTAACAAAACTAACTATAATGTGACTTGCTTGACAAAGCAACATGCATCTACAGAACACATTCTCGAAAACTGCGATACACTGTCATCGAAAATGACTCCAAAAGACTACGTTATTTTTATAATTGGATATAATGATAGTAATTGCAATATCCTTATCAACAATGTATACTCTGCGATACGTGCCTTAAATAACACAAATGTGATTTTATTGAGCGTACTCAAAAATAACTACTTAAATGAAAATAAGCTGAATCATTCCCTAAGAACCATTGTACATAACTTTAAACATGTCAAATTCGTAAACTTATATCCAGATATTTCCAGTCATCAGTTTTGTAAATTCTTGTATTATGAAATAAGTTGTAAAGAATATGAACGACTGTACTTAAAGTCTATCATCGAAGCGACGAAAAACTACCATAAAGATCGCCAAATTGCTACACAGCCAAAAAAAGGGACAATACCTTACTATTTCAAACAAATCTGCAAAAACAAAGAAATTTGCAGCAATACTACAATCCCAAACGCGCGCAAGGGCACAATTCCATATTACTTTTCTAAAATTCATATTAATTATAAAAAAACTATGACTACTCAACATGAACCAAATACTACTATCCCAAACAGAACCTCAATGAATTTTCAAATCAGTTCGGAATCCTTCACCAAAACATAGCCGGCGCACTAAATAAATCGGACAATATTAATCTTAGTCTTTCCGATCTCCAAGACCAAGCGATTAATATTGATGTTATTTGCATGTCTGAAACTTTTTTGCAGTCAGGACACGAAACCAATCTTTGCATAGATAACTTTAATTTAGCATCAAGTTTTTCTAGGAAAAAAGCTAAACGAGGGGGAGTTTGCATACTAGCCCGCCACGGAATTGATTTTGAAGATATAAAAAGCCTACATGAAAATGCACAGGAGAAAGATTTTGAATGCTGTGGTATATTTATAAAGGATTTTAATATTATAATAGTGTGTCTGTATAGAATTCCACATTCAAATGTACAAATATTTCTTACGAATCTAGATATTATGTTACAAAACTTAACAAATAAATTCAAAGAATTACATTCTTTGGATTCAAAGAATTACATTAGTAATATGTGGCGATATGAACATAAATACGTTAATAAATAACTCAATTTCAAAATCCTACAATGATCTACTATCTAATTACAATATCGTCAATAAAATACTGAAACCTACCAGATCTACATCACGGAGCGAAACTTGCATTGATCATATTCTCACTAATATTAATAAATCTACAGGACTATTACACAACCTATGCCTATCTGATCACAACACCGCACAAACCTTGCACTTTAATTGTAACAATGAAATAAAAAATGGATCACAAACTTATTATGCATACAAAAGAGACTACTCTAAAAATAATGTTAATATTTTCGTAAATTGCATGAAAAATCTTTCTTTTACGGATATACTAGAAGAACAAGATACAAACATTGCATTTAATCTACTACATGATACACTAGTATTATTCCACAGACTTTGTTTCCCTCTCATTAAAGTATCAATTAGAAAAAAAACAAATAATGCTAGATGGATAACTAAAGGTCTTAAAATTAGTACAAAACGTAAACGGTTGCTATATTATGAATCTTGCATTAATCGGGATAAATCAAAGAAGTACAAGGAATACTCTGCAATTTTGCGGCAGTGTATTTATTTCAGACAACGGGATTGTAACAAAAAATATATCAATAAAGCAAAAAATGTATGCAGTGCAACCTGGAATATTATTAAAAAGAATGTAGGACAAAGTAATTGTCAGCAGAACATTAAATATCTAACTAACGATGGTAGGAAAATAACGAATCCCGCTGAAATATGTGACATATTAAATAAACATTATATAACGACATCCAATAAACAACATAAAAACTATAATAATAAACTAAAAAATATAAATGCTAACCCTAATAATATGTATTGTAGTCCCTCTGATCCCTTTGAAATAAAAAAAATCATAATGAATTTAAAAAATACTATACTAGCGGCACGCTATGATGGCCGGTTTAAAATTTATAAATTAATAAATTTTGAGTCCTAAACCTAAAACTACATTCGATAAAATTTATGAATCTCTGCACATCACTATCGTCAATAACGTAATACAATTATTTCCTTCAAAGTCGTTATCAATTAACGGAACTTCATGAGCGGACAAACGTCAAACCGGCCATCATAGCGTGCCGCTAGTATAATGCAACTGGATATGACGAATTAAATACCTATTTATTAAAATGCTCATCAGTCTATTTATCTAAACCAATAGCCCACATTGTAAATCTTTCTATTGAAAACGGTATTTTTCCGGATAGATTAAAGTTATCGGTTATAAAGCCTCTTTACAAAAAAGGAAAGAAAGATGAGGCAAATAACTACAGACCAATTGCCTTAATCCCAGTGTTATCAAAAATATTTGAAAAGGTCATATATAATAGGATAAGTAATTTTGCTGAACGATTTAATATTTTAAATAACGCACAGCATGGTTTTAGAAAAAATAAATCGACGACAACTGCTATGTTCGAGTTAGTGAAAATAATTTCGGAATCAGTAGATAAAGGAAAACCGGTAACTGTTCTTTTTCTCGACATGTCTAAGGCCTTCGACCTCGTTTGTCACGAAAAATTATTAAACAAGTTGGAGCACTACGGAATACGCGGGCAGATACACCAATGGCTCAAATCATACTTAGACAATAGAAGGCAAAAAACTATAATCCAGAAACAAATTGGTAAAACTATGAATGTGTTTGAATCAGAGTACAAAAATAATAAATTCGGCGTGCCCCAGGGCAGTATTTTAGGCCCACTTCTATTTTTACTATACATAAATGACCTTTCCAACAATATATCACACCAATCAATACTCTTTGCGGACGATACTACAGTAATCATTCCATGTGACAACACTTACACACATGAATCCAAAGTTAACAGATCGTTAGAGGAAACTGTTAATTGGTTAGAAAACAATAACTTAAGCGTAAATATTACTAAAACGAAGTGTATACAATTTAGAACAAAAAGAGGACAAATAAAAACATTAAATATAAATTATAATAATGAATCAATTGACATCGTTCATAATACAAAATTTTTGGGAGTTAAATTTGACGAACATTGTGATTGGACTTACCACATTGAGGACATTTGTGCTAAAATTAATAAATTCGTGTACCCTTTACGTCGTCTTAGGCGTACAGTATCTCTTGAGGCAGCCCTCACAGCTTATCATGGCTATGTAATGTCTGTCATGCGTTATGGTATTGTCATTTGGGGGAACTCTATTCACTTAAACAAATTGTTTGTGACACAGAAAAAATGCCTCAGGAGCATCTTCCTAATGGACCCTACTGATTCGTGTAGGCCACTATTTAAAGCGCACAATCTTCTTACCCTGCCTTGTCTCTATATTTACGAAATAGCGGTATTCGTACACAGACACATGGACTACTTTAAGATTTCTGATCTTCCAAATGTAAATAAATGTTACAGAAAAACAAGACAAAGGAATCGATTATGTACCACAAAATATAACTTAAGACAAACAGCAAAATCTCCACATGCCATGTGCATAAAAATTTATAACAAACTTGATGCTAGCCTAAAAAACTTACCTACAGGTCATTTTAAAAAAAATCTCTTTCGTTGGCTGTGTAACAAATCTTTTTATTCCGTACCAGAATACCTATCTTATTAACATTGAAATTAATAAAAATTATTGACATTGTATACTGACCTAATTGAAATTTAAACTAACGTAATTGACACTTTATATTCATTTTAATTAATTTAGCTCATCGAAATTTTCAAAATTATGATGAGTACCTAATTTAAACATTTGCATGCTATTTAGCAGAATATGGAGGAAATTTTATGACATTGTTAATAACATCTAACTATACTGTACTCATATTCAGCAAATAAAGTTTCATTTCATTTCATTTCATTTTTTCATTTCATTTCATTTCATTTCATTTCATTTCAATAGATAATTTTAGAGATTTATCAATAGATAATAGAAAGTTGGGGAAAGAAGCGCACCGCCACCTAGCGCTCCAAACGTCAACCTCACCTGCCCGCGGTGCCCCCTGCTAGTCTACTGACGAGGCTATGACGACCGACAAATGGCGGTATAACCATTTCATACTGGCTAAACTGAGCAAATGGCACAGGCTTGTGTTGGGCAGCAGCGACACGGGTGCGATCAGTTTAGCCCTGCGATGACCAACACGCCTGCCCAGCGTGGTCATTATGGGCAAAACCTTGTAATGGATACTTGCACAAGACCATGGCCCCTAGTTCCCGGCGGCCTCGCTATTCCTGACCCTGGCAGCGGTCACGGTAATGGCGGGGCAGGGGGTGCTAAGAATCTCCGGACGAGATTCCGCTGCCAACCCCGACGACTGGACCTGGTGACATATAACGCACGCACTTTGAGGACCGACGAAAACATCATCGAGCTGGAAAAAGCAGTGAGCAAGTTGCGCTGGAATATTATAGGATTGTCTGAAGTCCGTAGAGAGGGGGAGGACTCGATAATCCTCAATTCCGGCAACTTGTTTTACTACCGGGAGGGCGATCAACAGTCCCAGGGTGGTGTCGGGTTCATCGTCCACAAGTCCCTCGTCAACAACATTGTACAAGTCAAGAGTGTGTCGAGTAGGGTAGCGTACCTTATACTCAGAATCACCAAACGGTATTCGCTGAAGATTATACAGGTCTACGCACCGACATCGACACATTCTGACGAGGAGGTAGAGGCGCTGTATGAGGATATATCAAAAGCCATACACGCCTCTACCACTCATTACAGTGTTGTGATGGGGGATTTCAATGCAAGGCTGGGCGAACGAAGCGGTGCAGAGACGAGAGTGGGGCATTTTGGGTATGGGCGAAGGAACCAAAGGGGCCAAATGTTGGCCGACTTCATGGAGAAGGAGGGCCTCTTTATGATGAACTCCTTCTTCAGGAAGCGGCCACACAGAAAATGGACATGGTTGAGTCCCGATGGTTCCACGAGAAATGAGATCGACTTCATTATGTCGACCAAGCGGCATATATTCAATGATGTCTCTGTGATTAATAGGGTGAAAACCGGTAGCGATCACCGGATGGTCAGAGGCACGTTGAATATTAATGTAAAGCTGGAAAGGGCCAGACTGGTGAAGTCCACTCTCCGACCTTCTCGTGCTCATATCCAAAATCCCGAAAACTTCCAACTCGAACTGCAGAACCGATTCGAGTGCCTAGCAGACTGCGTTTCTGTGGACGATCTAAACAACAGGTTCGTGGAAACTGTCCATACTGTGGGGTCTAAATTCTTTAAGACCCATCGCAGGAAAAGAACCGAAAAGTTCTCTGACCATACTCTCAAGCTAATGAAGGAGAGACAAGAGATGAGGCTGCAGTCATCGGCAGACGCGGCTGCCTACCGGCGGATTAATAGGCAGATCTCTAAGGCACAAACTCGCGACCTCCGTGTCTTTAATACCAAGTGTATTAAAGATACCACTGAGCGGAACAAAGGCTCAAAAGTGTTCGCGAGAGATCTGTCTATCGGACAGAGCCAGCTGACGCGGCTGAAAGCTGATGACGGCCGTCTCGTCTCTTCTCGACCTGAGGTCTTGGGAGAGGTTGAGAAGTTCTATGGACAGTTATATACCACGACACAAAAACCTGTTGAAGATTTGGCGAAAGATCCCAGAGCCAAACTGACCCGACACTATACCGAAGATATCCCGGACGTCAGCCTATACGAGATTAGAATGGCTCTCAAACAGCTCAAGGACAACAAGGCGCCAGGTGATGACGGAATCACTGCGGAACTCCTGAAAGCGGGTGGAAAACCGGTACTTAAGATCTTTCAGCGATTGTTCAATTCCGTCATCCACGAGGGCACAACGCCGGAAGCATGGCACAGGAGCGTGGTGGTTCTGTTCTTCAAAAAGGGTGATAATACCTTGTTGAAGAATTATAGACCCATCTCGTTGTTGAGTCATGTTTATAAGTTGTTCTCGAGAGTCATTACGAATCGTCTCGCTCGTAGGTTCGACGACTTCCAGCCTCCCGAACAAGCCGGATTCCGAAAAGGCTTTGGTACCATAGATCACATTCATACGCTGCGGCAGGTTGTACAAAAGACGGAAGAGTATAACCAGCCACTTTGCTTAGCGTTTGTGGACTATGAGAAAGCCTTCGATTCGGTGGAAACTTGGGCTGTGTTGAGGTCGCTGCAGAGATGCCGGATTGACTACCGGTATATCCAAGTGTTGAAGTGCTTGTATGAAAACGCCACAATGTCAGTACGTATACAGGACCAGACTACGAGGCCAATCCACTTGCAGCGTGGAGTGCGACAGGGAGACGTTATCTCCCCGAAGCTCTTTACCGCTGCGTTGGAGGACGTCTTTAAGCTTCTGGATTGGAACGGGCTTGGCATCAACATAAACGGCGAGTACATCACTCACCTGCGATTTGCCGATGACATAGTAGTCATGGCAGAGACTCTGAGAGACCTCAATACAATGCTCAACGATCTCAGCAGGGTTTCTCAACAGGTGGGCCTGAAAATGAACATGAGCAAGACGAAAATCATGTCCAATGCTCATGCACCGCTCCACCCAGTAATTGTTGAGAACTCTGCACTCGAAATTGTAGACGAGTATATTTACCTGGGACACACAGTCCAGCTAGGTAGGTCCAATTTCGAGAAAGAGATCAGCCGCCGAATCCAACTCGGCTGGGCAGCGTTCGGGAAGCTCCGAGATGTCTTCTCGTCCAAAATTCCTCAGTGCCTGAAGACTCAAGTCTTCGAACAGTGCGTGTTGCCAGTGATGACTTACGGATCAGAGACATGGTCGCTAACTAAGTGCCTCATAAGTAGGCTCAGGACCGCTCAGCGGGCGATGGAGAGAGCTATGCTCGGAGTGTCCCTGCGGGATCGAATCAGAAATGAGGAGATCCGTAGGAGAAACAGAGTCACCGACATAGCTAACCGAGTCGCGATACTGAAGTGGAAATGGGCGGGGCACATAGTTCGAAGAGCTGATGGTCGTTGGGGTCCCAAGGTGCTGGAGTGGCGATCCCGCACCGGGAAGCGCAGTGTTGGCAGACCCCCCACCAGGTGGACCGACGACATCAAACTAGTCGCAGGGAGCCGCTGGATTCAGGCGGCGCAAGACCGAGGCCTGTGGAAGTCCATGCAAGAGACCTTTGTCCAGCAGTGGACGTCTATCGGTTGATAAAGAAGAAAGAAGAAGAATAGAAAGTTGAAACATATATGTTTCAACTTTCTAGTGTGTGATTGTGTTTCTAGTGTCTTTCTAGTGTGTGATTAGTGATAATTTAGTGATAGTGTAAACACTATCACTAATCACACTAACTTTTCAAGAAAACTAATTTATACATTTTTATTATACCGAAATCACTTGCGAGACAACTCAACAGTCTTTTCGAGACAGAGTTAGTGGACGTTTCCACGATGTAACCGACTTGTCTTTCTTTTTGCTTTTTATACCGTTCATTTACAAAATGGTGGTACTTCCCACTTTTTTTTGAACTCTTCTTTTTTTAACTCTTCTTTTTTTATATTTTAAACTATTTGAGATAATATACGCAAAACTTCTTATAATTATTCGTGAAAAGTTATAACTTTAATCACAGCTGACAATAGGTAGGTACATTCGCTCTTTCTATTTCGGCATGGCCCTGTGGTCTGCTATAAGCCTATGCCCTGTACCGGGGGGTGTGAAAAAAAAGAGTGTGATTGGGGTTAAATTATAAAAATAGTCCACAGTAACAAAAATATTTATTTCGACCAAAGGTAACGGTACAGATCTTTATTACCGCGGCTAGCTCAGTAGGTGGGTACACAAATTTGTAGGGCCGTGGAGTTACCAAGATCCTGCCTTGACCTAGGTGGTGGTGTATATAGGTACTCCCCTGGTTAGGTGGCCTAGGTGTTGGGGGGCCGCTGAGTCGCTGGGGAGTGACTGCTGTCCCGCAGACCCGCAGACGAGGTGACGCCCGTGCTAGCGCGCACAGGAACGTCGACCGTCGCGATCTAGTGACTAGCCGGGATTGGTAGTAGCGAGCGGTGCAGGAAGTAGCTCTAAGCGGAGCGGTGAAGGTTGAAGCGGAGAATGGAGAACGTTACTCCAAACGGAGAATGTTGAGGCGGAGCGAAGAACCTGGAAATGATATACCGACTAATGTTAATGTCTGGTTATATCATTCCGTCCTGAATCCAACCTTAGCACTTAAGTAACACAGGGACGTACTCATAAGTATGATAGTATTGCCTTTGTGGTTAGAAATCAGAACGGAGTTACAAAAAATAGGTTATGAATGAAAAGCTGAAGGCCAAAATGTAATTAAAAGATAATTTAATGCAATTTGTAATGATTGAGAAACTTGAAAAATATAAATATTAAAGTGAGGGTTGTCAAAAAACTAAGGTCTAGAGAAATTTCTAGAATTACTAAGTAGCATGAAATGAAAGTAATCGATGATAATAATAAGGCTGAAATATAGCAATTATTATTAGCACGTTAAGTAATGAACGCGTTTTACCTACCAATAAAACGCTTATTAATTTACTTACCTTATTCGAAGCTTAATTATTTGAGATAGGCCACGTGGTTTCCCGCCTGTAAACATCTATCTCTCTCTATCATATTGCTGTCTCTCTCTACCCCCACCACCATAGGGGGCGAGCGGGCAGCATATATTGCAGCGTTTCGCCATTTTAATCATTGCGTCGAAAATCACCAGGCAGTTAGTTAAGCTTCGAATAAGGTAAGTAAATTAATAAGCGTTTTATTGGTAGGTAAAACGCGTTCATTAATTTGACTGTACCGTTATTCGAAGCTTAATTATTTGAGACGTGTTTGTTATCGCCTGGTGGTGGTACTTCAAAGGTACTGCTGATTAAGTATGCCAATGTGACGTAATAAAAACGGTTAAAAATCATGATAATGTAAAAGTTTATTCAAATTAATGCGAATAATTACAATTGTTTGTCAGACTTCAACATAGAAAATCTCTATTTATATTATGTAATATAGAATAAACAGTGCCAACAATCAGAAACTATTATTATAAAACACATTATCATTATCTGCATAGGTAATTTATATCATGGGTAACAATACGCTGACAAAATGAGCACACCAGCTGTGTATGATGATTTAGACAGTAGGAATCAAAAATAATATTTGCAAAATATGGTCAGCATATTATTATTGTTTTGTGACAATACATTACACATACCATGACGAAAAAAATAAACATTATTAATTCATAACAAAATTATTAATAATAGCAAGTGGTCAATTTTGACAAACATAAAAAATCAATCAACGGGCTTAAATAATGCCGTTACAGAGGTTGAGCTACAAATAGGCATAACCACCCTTTTATAAAATTTACAATAAGTATTTTGTGAACGCCAGTTAGCCCTAGAAAGTTTGTCATCCAGAGGGTAGTTATCAGTCCAATTTTTTGAAGAAACCGCAGACCGAAAACTTCCTGGCGTTGCAGATATGCCAGCGTCCTTTAGCAAGGATCTTATCCAACCCGAAATAATTGTTCTAGACGCAGCCTTTGGCTCATTTCTTATGGTTACAAATAAACTAGAACATCGAGCTAAATTCCTGCGGTCTTTTAACAGGTCGATCGTTTTGATACTCCAATAGATGGGGTCAAGATTATTATTCTCAGGATTTGAAGTTAGTTTCCAACCAGATTGTCGACTGTCAACTGAATCAGTTTTTGAACCGAAAACAGGCCAAAAGGTTATTTCATTCTGGGCCAGTACAAGGTGCTCAGAGTCGACTCTAAGTAATGTAAGGTCATGAATCCTTCGCCCTGAGCATAACAGTAAAAGTGCTGCAGTGTGTCTTTGAACTTGGAAAGGATTTTGACCATCTACTTCATATGTTCCCATATAAGAGGCTAAACTGTCTATGTTCCATATTGGAGGCTTGCCTTTAGCAGGCTTATTCAAAGCTATGGATTTCAGGACTTGCTTAACTAAAATATGAGATCCAAGTTGGCTAGACTTATCAGGGTTACAAAGAGTAGTTACCACTGATTTATGCAAAACGATCGTATTGTAAGACAATTTTTGCACTAAGTGAAGATCGGATAGAAAACGGGCAAGATCCTTACTCTCCGGGTTGTGGGGGTCAACCTCGTGCTGCTCTGACCAAGCACGCCATTTTTTCCACGCGACCTCGTAAGTTTTTCTCGTTGAAGGCCGCCAAGACCTTTCCAGGAGTTCCAATTGGTCTTTATTCCAGTCGTTTAGTTTGTCTGACCACCCCCACATTTCCAAACCTCGAGTTTTATGTCCCATATGTTCGGAGGAGGGAGACCCGTTGTGACATCGATTAAAACTTGCTCGAGATGTTGAATCTTGTACGGAGGAGCTAATGCTCGGGCTTTTAGATCTGCTTGCCAAAAAGTCTGTTCCCAACTTGGTATCACTAGAAGGTATTGGCCCTGGGATTGATTGAGGTGGCAGAGCACTCGAGGAATCATGCAGGGCGGAGGAAAGACCCAAGCTAGTGGGAAATTCCAAACTTGAGAGAACGCGTCGTGAAATAACGCGCCGTGGTCGTGTAAGTCCAGAGTAGCATAATTCACTACAACATGGGCACGGCTGGATGCAAACAAATCTATTACAGGGGTTCCCCAATTCAAAAAGACTTTCTCCGTACATGCGGGTAACAGATGCCATTCCGGAGCAAGACGAAGCCTTGACAAACGGTCTGCATGACCGTTGTATATACCGGGTAGATGAAAAATCTGCAAATGAATTTGGTTTTGTTCCAATATTTGAAAAATTTGAAAGGTGAGCTCCATGAGGGGAAAAGATTTCGTTCCGCCTTCGTTTCGAATGTATGCTACCACTGTTTTGCTGTCGCTCTGGCACAAAACTGTGCTCCGCCGTAGGGGCTGATAATGAGCTTGTAATACTTTCAGAATAGCCAGCATTTCTTTCTGATTGCAGTGTAAATCCATTTCTTGCCTGGTCCAAAAACCCGCCAAAGAGGTGTCGTCCAATTGAGCACCCCACGCAACGTCCGAAGCATCGGTCGTAAGGAAATGAGTTGGAGGAGCCGTATGGATAGCAGATGGGCGATGGCAATTCAGAAGCCACCATCTTAAATTGTTCTTGGCCTCTTTTGAAATAAAGTGGTACTCTTGAGTTGACGTTAGTATTTTGTTGAGCAGATTCAACAAATGACGGTAATTGAGCCTGCCTAGAGGAACAGCAAAACTCGCAAAATTCAAGAGGCCCACGAGGCTCTGGAGCTCTTTTAAATTGGTTAGATGTCTGGGTAACATTAGTGATATTTTGGCCGTAATATTGGCAACCTTTTGCACTGGTAGGAACTTTTGGTTCGACCAAGGATCCCACTGAACACCAAGGTAGGTTAGAGTTTTTGTTGGTTTGAGAATAGACTTCTCGTAATTGATAATCCAACCCAGCGTCTCTAGCATTTGAATGGCACTGTTGACATGTACTTGCAGAGTATCTCTGTTTTGATTGGCAATCAGGAAATCGTCCAGGTACACTATGACTCTGATTCCTTGTTTTCTGAGCATTTGTGCAATCCAATTCGTGAGAGATGCAAAGGTTTTCGGGGCAGAGCTCAGGCCGAAAGGCAAGCAAGTCATTTCGAAGATTTCCTGTTGATAAACGAGACGCAAGTATCTTCTGTGGCTGCGAGCCACAGGAAGGTGAAAATAGGCTTGAGAAAGGTCTATTTTGCATAACCAATCCTCTGGTTGTAAAAACTCTGTTACGCGGAACACATTCAAGAGTTTGAATTTGCCAGTCAGTATGTAAGCGTTCAAGGCCTTCAGATTGAATATAGGCCGTGCAGAGCCGTCGCTTTTGGGAACCAGAAAGATCTGCGACAGAAAACTTGGAGATGGCTTTGCCTTCTCCAATACACTTTGTTCCTTCATTTTGTTTATGGCCATCGTCAATTCTATGGAGTACGGAGTCACTTGCATGGTCCCTTTTAAGAGATCTGGCCTTATTAGAGGAGGTTTTTGGCGAAAGGGTATGCGATACCCTTTCAATATTTTGAGTATATAATTCGGCGCTTTTTGCTGTTTCCATTTGTCCAAGAATTGAAAAAGGCGACCGGCTCTGAATTTCGTTATGTCAATATTTACGTCGCTTTGGGTCCTTATCTTTTCCCGCTGGTGAGGAGTTTCGCTTTCGACCATACTTCGATTGCGCTTGGTGCTTTCGATAAGGTCGTGACGATCGACCACGAAATGACTCATGATAGCTCGGCCCGACCGAACTTTGTCCCTGGTTGTCACCCTGCGAGGGTAGGTTGTTAGGGAACGAATAATTGTATGTATTGGAGTACAAGCGTCGATGACTACCCTGCGCGGGTGTCTTTTGTGCGCACCTCTGTGAGGGGTCACTACGCTTTATAGACTGCGCCTGCGAGGCGGAGTCAAATTTTTTAATCGGCCAAAAACATTTTCGGACTCCACCAGCTTTTTCAATAGTGGCCGTAAATTTTTCTGCATGGAATAGGTCTGTACAGGTTGGTGGGATTTTGTGCAAAGATGCCTGAACAAGAGGGTCCCGCACTTGTTTAATGACACTATGCCGTCGCATTTCTAGAACCTCAGCACGATGGGCAGCAGCAGCAGCTTTTAGGCATGGGAGGTTCTTTTAATTTTGTTGACACATCAAATAAAAACTCCTTTTCATCATGCGTAATATTGCAATTACTATGCTCACTAACATTTTCGTAAAGATCACGACTCACGTCAGAAATAATAGAAGCGGCATCATTATTAAGATTATGTTCAGTACTCACATTTTCTCCTTTGGTTTTTAAACACTGTTTAAGATTCCGTATTTCCCTCGTCAGTTTACGAAACCTCCGACTGTTGCTATGTATCCTTTTGCCCCCCTTCCTCTTTTTGTGATAAACTTTTCGATTCGGAGATCCTGATCGCGAAGATGAACTAACAGTCGATGAACTGAAACTTCCGGAACTGGTACTTGAACTTCTTTCCCTTCCTCGTTTAAAATTAGAGGGCCCTGGTATAGGCTCGGGAGCTTCATTTGATTCATTCATACTAAAAAAAGGGTATAATAACAACTGTACCGTAAAAATTTAAAATATTGTTATTAAAATTTCTAGTCAGGGTAGTTTTTTTATAAATCTACCTTCACCCACAAAAACAAAAATAAATGAAGAGAATTTCAATAGAGATTTAAAAATAAGACAAAAATAAAAACTCACCTGAAGTGTTTATGTAATATAGTAGTATATTGCTAGCGTTTGAGCTAGGCAGAACCGTTCTCGGCGGGAACCAAAAAGCCAATGATTAAAATGGCGAAACGCTGCAATATATGCTGCCCGCTCGCCCCCTATGGTGGTGGGGGTAGAGAGAGACAGCAATATGATAGAGAGAGATAGATGTTTACAGGCGGGAAACCACGTGGCCTATCTCAAATAATTAAGCTTCGAATAACGGTACAGTCAAATTAATTAGCTATAAACACAAAGAAATGTTAAGTTAGGTACCTACAAATTATATTATGACGTTGCATACGTTGTGGAATGCGAAATTAAGGTGGTAAAAGCATGCGACAGGCGATTTTTGGTGAGCTTTGTGAGGAAAACTATAAGTTCAATTTGAATAATTTCAAAGTAATATGTAATCTGGGTCTCTTATCTAAATTTACTTTGAGGTAGAAACACGATTGGAAAAAAAATTCTCGATAGAAAGTTTTCCCAAACTTTGCTCCAATAATCTCCTTTTTTTTCGTTTTAATCGGAAACGGTAGGTTTTTTTCCTGCTATTTTTTTTATTTGTGTTGATATAAATATTTACTAAAAGCGGTTTGAACTATTCTTTGATAATTAGCATTCATAATTTTTTGTAATCAATTTAACACTTATTAAAGATTTTTTCAATTCCCGCCCCCTGAATCTATAACTTCCATCTCTTTCCTAGCACTGCAAAGTATATAGTCCCATCACTATCGTACAACCCGCCCATTTTTAACCAGTTAACTGAAGGCTATTGCCAGCGTTGGACGTGTGTCCGGATCCGCCAGGATAATATGTATTTTTTTTCGGTTAGGAAAAAATTCAAAATGCCTTGATGGCGCTTGAAAATAGCAGGTTGTAACTACTCGGCGACCAAAAAATAAAATACGAAGCTTTTATCGTAAAACTTTACGTTGAAGAGCAACGCCATCATTGACTAAACGACTAAGCAACATGATATAAAATTGGTTTGTTAAAAAGTTCGACGGAAATATGATTTGCGTGATGCCTTCGATTATTTCACAGACTTCTCCGTAGAGTGTCTAGTGTGGTGGCGAGGGTGACGGAGTGAATCCAATTGTTCAAGGTTCGAATTCTGACTTCAGATTATGTCTTTGTTTTTTTTTTTTTATTTACCATAATAAAATAAAATTGAAGTTTCTGCTTGTAATGTCAAGATAACAGGTTTATATAACTAAATGCATATTATGAAAGTAAATATGGTACTCTATGTGAATACTTAGTCTAGAAGGTGTGTCGCGCTACTAAAGAACGAAAAGAATCGGCCAAGTGCGAGTCGGGCCTCGCTCTTTTAGGGTTCCGTTAAAAAAATTAAATTAAAATATTTCCATGATGGAAATATTTTAATTTAATTTTTTTAATTTAATTTAATTTTTATTATTTGTTTTTATAGCGGCAATAGAAATACAAAATATGTGAAAATTTCAACTGTCTATCTATTACGGTTTACGAAATACATTCCGCTGACAGACGGACGGACAGCAGAGGCTTAGTAATAGGGTCCCGTTGGCACCCTTTGGGTACGGAACCCTAAAAACAGGCCAATGAAAATATGCCAGTGTGCGTGACATGAGTGCCGCGCATGCGCGGCGTGGATTACTGAGCGTGCGTAATAATACCAGGTACAAGTAGTTCCAATAAAATGGGGACAATTATGTCATTAATTTTTTTTTAAATATTATATAAAAATAAAATTAATACTTTTTTATTTATTATAAAACAATAATTTTATTAATAATATTAACTCTAATGACTCATAGTATATAATATTTTGTATAAGGTAATTAGGGTTTTGTATTAGGTTTCCAAAATTTTAAAAAATCAGCACCATATTGAATTTATTTGTTACTAGCTGATGCCCGCGACTTCGTTCGCGTGGATTAAGTTTTTAAAATCAGGCACGAACTCTTTGATTTTCCGGGATGCCTGTCACCCTCCATTCTCAACTATACCTATCCAAAAAATCACATCAATCCGTAGCTTTGTTGCAGCGTGATTGACGGACAAACCAACAAACAAACACACTTTCGCATTTATAATATCACTCGCAGCATTGTTAATGATGATTAAAAGAGAAAACATATTACTGATGATATTATCAATTACGTTTAGCTATCATTTTTATAATTGTCATTTTTACCATACCTAACCAAAGACAAAATTACGTTTAGCTGCAATTTACGTTTTGTTATTCCACTGTCATTTGCGTTTTGTCAGATGCGTTTTTGTTATACCACGTTTTATAGTGACATGACGGAAACGCGGTCGAACGGGATAAAAAGTATCCTATGTCCGTCTCCTGGTTCTAAGCTACGTCTCCACCAATTTTCAGCCAAATCGGTTCATCCGTTCTTGAGTTATAAATAGTGTAACTAACACCACTTTCTTTTATATATCGACGGCAGAAAGCGGAAATGTCGTATCTCAAAATTTGGGCTAAATGACTTTTTTTACTATATTGTTGATAAGCGAAAAAAGCCGCGTCGAATGGTATATGTCTCGTCTTTCTACGATGAAAAATTTTAATGATACGCCATTGAATTTTTTCTATTTTTGGTACTGCTTACATGACAAATTGCTGTAAATAGAGGAAAAATCGCTATTTTTGAAAATAAAATAGATACGACAACACGTCCAACATAAATAACAGTTACACCATTATTTTACCCTGACGGACATTGATTTCAAAAGAGATACAGCATTTCAGCCGCCCCAAAATTTTACGTTGACAAGGATACAGCAATATGCTTTGAAGTGGTGAGTGTTTATCAAACAGTTACTACATTTCAAACATTTAATTTAAGAGCAAATATCTTACTTACACCATAATATTAGAGTATTGTTTTGTGATGAGTAATCAATACGCCACTCTAGATAGACCCGCACCCCTCCAATCCCGAGGTGTTTGCTATATACGCCATTCTGATCGCGCGGCATCTGATGCGTAAGCGCCGATAGTGAGAAAGCGTATTTGTTGTTAACAAAAATATTATTTTAAAAGATTGTTAACTTATCGTTTACGTTTTATTTACGTGTTTAAAATTAATTATTATACTTCAGGAGTTCGGGTAAGTAAAAGAATATTAAAATTTAACCTATTTTTAGTTAAATGTTATTTTTTAGTTAATTGGAAGTCTGTATATTTACCATACCTACTATATCTAATAAGCAAGTAAAGTTTACAACCTTACCTGCTTATATTTTACGTATCTATCTTGATTGTTAACCCTTCAAGCGCCGCGGCCATTTTTTGTGAGGTAGTGGCTTCTGCCACGCCTGTCGCGTTAATATAAAAAAATAAATTAAAAAAAAATCCGCTTTATTAAAAAAATTATTTCTCTAAAATTTTATATAGGACTTATGTATAAAACTTATATTGATGGAATCGTTATGAATTAATTTTGTATGTAATATATACTTATCCGTACATATTACTGACAAAGAATTAGCAAAATCTCATTTAAAAGTAACGAGAGCTATATTTTGTACAATTTTATCATAATTGATGAATTAATGAATTTGGTGCAAAATTGTTATTTATCTACATGTATTTTACTTAAAAACTGTTTATTACGTACTCTTCCATTGTTTTCACTATGATTAACACCAAAAAACACATCACAGGAATAAATATGAACCTATTTATCACTACACTCTGCACGGTCGACGCGAGTACTGAGTGCCAACGCGTTTTTAAACATAGACTATGTCAATGTCTTAAGGTTCAAAATTGTACAAAAAAAGGCATAGAGACCTTCAAGGTTGAACTTTCGATAGAAATAAGTTAGAGAAGGCTGGGTATATTGTTTACTAGCAAATTAAATGCAAAACCACACGAGTCGAAACAGGATAGCTAATATCGGGAGCCGATAGGGCGGCAAATGTCCGGTCTTTTTAAATCTGCGGAAGCCGGGGAAAGGGCGCTTGAAGGGCTAAGAAACATTAGGTAGGTACACAGTAAAGAAAGTGAGTGATGTTTTATATAAATATTTTTTCACTTCAAAAATTATGGATTTCAATGCAAACTTTCATCCCCTTTTCCATCATTTTCTTAAGACGCCTAAAAATATAGTATCATGCATTTCACTTCGAAACTTCATCATCATTACATACCAAATTAATCCCCTTTTACACCCGTAAAGGTAGAATATTTGAAATCGCTTGAAGGCTTTTTAAGTTTATGCATTTCGTTTAAAAAATGACCAAACTCACATAAATGTTTCATCCCCCTTTTCATCCCCTTAAAAGCAAAATTATTACTTATTTATTATTATAGACGAGATGCATTAAACGCATATAAATAAAGTTTCATGCATTTCACTTCAAAAATGACGCACTTCCGTACAAACTTTCATACCCTTTTCACTCCCATATGGGTAAAGTATTTAAAAAGGCTAGTCCAAGTGCTTTATTATTACCAAATAGACACCCGTTAATAAAGATTCACGCATCATACTCCAAAAATTACCGAACTCACTTACAAACTTTCATTACTCTTTTCACCCCCATAAGGATAGAATTATCTTAAACACTGAAACACGTAGATATTAATTTTATTAATGTTAAGAGCCAAAAAAGCGTCAACGTTCAACAAATGATGACAAATGTTCAACGTGATTCTTTAACTGAACGGTTAAATGTTCGACGTGATTCTTTAAATTGACATAACTTTTTTATTTATGAACTATATTGAAGTAAAACAAACACTGAGTTTGAAGTGAAGCTTACCACAACACCGTAGCCGTTTCTGAGATTAGTGCGCACTAACGCAAAGACATACAGACAAAAATTCTAACAATCATTGTTTTGGGTTCTGTTCTGTTGATAAAGGCCCCTAATAAGTTTTTCTCATATATCTTCACTGTACAGACAACGATCAGTTACAGTTTTATTATAATATATCATGTACTTATAGATAATTTATAATTCAGAATGTAAATCAAACATTTTATTTTTATAAACTTATTTAATTAAAATCACATACATCAAAATGGCCATGTTTCTAATAGCAGAATATTTGAGATACAGCAGATCGTAGCACGAAAACTTGTATCTACTTATTTTAATTGGTCATACATTTCACCTTACAGTTACAGCTTTTCCGCTGCTCGATATTTAAATATCAACTGCTGTAACTCGTAAAAAATCAATGAAGCAGTAACTTTAGGACATTCCTAATAACTGTATCAAATAACGTTTAGATTCATAGAAATTTCTTGCAAATTTAAACATTCTATCTTTATTAATTTACGAGTTATGATTTTTTCAAATAGTTTTTTGGCTCTGGTGTAAAACTGGACTTTTTTGAGATACGCCAGTTCCGCTTTCTGCCGTCGATATCGTAAAAAACGAACGATTAAAATTTTGGCAACCACTTCGTCTTTTTTGACGCTAGGGGACCCTAAATATCGATTTTGAATTACATCGATGCAATAAAAAAGAATTTCAGTATGGCTTTTTTTTTTATTTATTTTTTATACATTATTATAGGCACACGCTTGACCACTATCATACCTGATGGAAAGTGATGATGTGGCCTAAGGTGGAACGCGTTTGCCTAGAAGATGCCTATTCACTCTTGCTTTAATGATACCCAAATAAGTCTTCGGTCTTGCGCCGCTTGAATCCAGCGGCTCCCTGCGACTCGCTTGACGCGTCGGTCCACCTAGTGGGGTTGTTGTTTGTTGTTGTTGGCAGACCAACACTGAGTTTCCACCCCACTCCAGCACCTTGGGACCCCAACGACTAACAGCTCTTCGAACTATGTGCCCTGCCCATTTCCACTTCAGTTTCGCATGGTTTCGTGACTCGCTGAGCTATGTCTGTGACTTTGGTTCTCCTACGGATCTCTTCATTTTATTAAGTAGGTATAGTAATTGTTAACCAATTTACTTGTGACCTTATGTTATTCTTTAGATTTCTCATCTTCCAGATTGTGTATTAAGCTGATACCTTTAAATTTTCAAATAGAATAATATTATACCTACCTTTAATAAACCGTCTCCTGTATACGATAAAAATTGAGTATTTTTAAATAGTTATAATATTTATATATTTTGTAGGTATGTATTAAAAATATTTTTAAACAAAATAGTGCTTTTCTATATCAAATATTATTAAACATAAAAATGAAAGTTATTTATTTTTACCAGCGCCATCTATTTTATCTACGTGACCTCTTAGTACGTGAAGGGGGTGCGCCCCGCGGATGGGTTTTGGCCCCGCCTATTTTTATAAAGTACTCTCCAAATTCGAAACAATTTATTTTCCGTTTAGCGTAAACAAATGAACAATCTACAGTAAAAACAGTTTAAAATGCCATTCAAAACTTACCCTAGAACGGGATAATCCGCATCCATTGCACAGGCTTATTAAATCGATTTGACGAGCCCCATCGCAGAACAAACTAGAGCGATTGCTCTGCGAAAAGAAATGAGACGCGCCCGTCACTAGTACGAGACCGGGCGCGACTGACAGCTGGTTTAACTCCATCAAAATGGATGCCCGTACGCCGGAATGCTTATATCAAAGTAGGTAGGTACCCACGTAAATGATATTATTAAAATATGACGGGTAATCATAATAACTACATACTATACTTAAATAATATAATATAAGGACAAAATACTTAGATAATTATAAATAATACGTATTTTTAAATAAATATAATTAAAATATGTAACGCTTCGTTACAGCCCATGACGCTCAAAACAAGTTTCGTTTCATAATAAATTATAATAACTATTGCTATTTATATCTGTATTCTAATTTTGGTTTTATCAGCACTCATTTAAAACTCAGTTACCTGCTAGAACCAGTTGTACTATTATATTGTATTCTTTGCTAGAACGGATTGCACGTTCGAATTGTTGTCAATAAGTTTTGTAAATAAATAATGCATTTCAATATTGTATTACTTGTAATAACATTATGTTTTAGAAAGAGCTTCGGAATTATATATCACTTAAATGGTAAGTCACTCACGCTTTCTTTCAAATCATCGTGAACTCAACCGATGAACTTCCTCTGCTGAATAGAATAGAATATAGAATAGAATAGAGATATTTTTTATTCAAATAAACTTTTGAAGTGCTTTTGAATCGTCTGACTCTACCACTGGTTCGGAATGCCCTTCCTGCCGAGAAGAGCCAGCAAGAAACTCGGCGGTTGCTATTTTCAAAACAAGTTTACAATACAATAGATACTATGCTATATGCAGTGTTTCCACAATGAGGGGAAGTTCCAAAAATTCATACCTACTAACAATGAAATAATATCTTAAGATGGGCAGACATAAAGTAGCCCCGTTCCCGCCGGTGTACCCGTTCACTAGCATAACGCATGGCCCAGCCGTTGCTTCGCGAACGATATAGGGTGTTGACTCGATCTTGTGCCGCATGTATCTAGCGGCTGCCAGTGACACTTGGGATCGTCTGTCCACCTAATGGGAGGTTTCCAATGTCCAGACATCAGGTGTAGTATAAACATTTTCATCATCATCGTCATCAGCAACCCATCAACGGCTCACTACTGAGCGCAGGTCTCCTCTCAGAGAAGGATTATAATCCATAGTCCACCACGCTGGCCCACACACCTTCAAGAACATTATGAAGAACTCTCAGGTGTGCAGGTTTCCTCACGATGTTTTCCTTCAACGTTGAAGCAAGTGATATTTAATAGCTTAAACGCACTTGACTCCGAAAAGTCAGAGGTGCGTACCCGGGATCGAACCTGCGACCCCCCGAATAGGAGACCACAGTCCTAACCACTAGGCTTTCACTGCTTACTAGGCTATCACTGCTTAAACATAATAAACATTTTGAAACAACATAAAACATTAATAAACATTTTGACAACAGTCAAGTACCCAATTAGAGCATCTTGGGACCAACGACGGTCTACGAGGCACGTGCCCCTATTGTCACTCCCGCTTCGCGACTTGACATTGGTACCTCTGCTTCTCCCACGATTTGATCCCGCTGGGATACTCCGAGCATAACTCATGTCTATCTTCCGCTCAGTGATCCTCTTCTTTCCTTCTTCTCTTATCGCTACAAATGTGTTGTATCCATTGATTTACGAATTTACTAGAAGATTCGTAAATCCTCTATCGGATGGTTGTATCCTCTAATTTTGAAAAAAAAAATTAAGTGGCACTCGGGGACTGCCGCGGTAAAGCTATTGCATAGCATTTTTTATCAACTTATGCAATCATAATATTTATGCAATATTTTTTTTTTTGCATACTTAATAAAAATTATGCAAAAAAAATATTTAAAAAACAAAGAAAAAAGGAAAGGCGAACTGTCACTACTTCGCGAATGAGATTCGAACCTGCGACATCATACACCATACCATACACCACACCACTGCGCCAAATAGAGCTACTGTTAGTCTTGAACTTTTGATCTCCTCACTATCGTAAGTCTAGGTTTAAACCGCTCTTGATATTCAGGAAAGTAACAGTAGGTGCGTACGTAGGTATGTAAAGTTTTTAGACCAAACGTAGTACTATTCTGTGACCAAACGTAAAATAGTCTTATCCGACTGTTGATAGTTTGGCAGATTTTCAATACAAAACCGACAAGGGCGTGTCGGGCCACGCGCAGTGTAGGGTTCCGTAGTTCCAAGTCACAAATATCATTGCTGACCTAGGATAGTGCTATTATTTTATTTATGAATATTGAATATATTTTGAGTTCCATGGTTTAAACACTATATTATAGTTACTACAATATATGCAACTTACACTACGTGTAATACGTAACCTGGAAAAAACAGATATAACTCCTTAACTTATGAACCCTACTTAGCCGTGATAGTTGTCCTATAAAATTCTTTATATATATCTACTACTGCTGTGAATTTTTCATGTATCCTATATACAACCATTTAGCTGGCAGAGTGGGGGACACTTGTCTCTAATAAAATTTAGCACTTTAAAATATCATATTTCACAAACGGATCCCTGAATCGAAAAATGATGCTCCACACCCACAATATTTATGAAAGAGCTATTCAACGACACCCCACCCTATGGGAAAGACGAGAAAAAAAATCCATCCCTACTTTACATTACAGGGGAGGTACCCTAAATAAATTATTTTTCACAATTTTATTTCACCACTTTTTTTGGCGTACTTAATTAATATTTATACCCTTGTCAAATTACAGTTTTCTAGTACCAATAGTTTCTGGAGCTAAACCGCGGACGGACATGGCGAAACTATAAGGTTTCCTTGTTAACTACGGAACCCTAAAAACTGTCAGAAAGCCCAAGTTATTCCTCGTTTAAGCGTCACTTGACGCTGGTGAAATCGGCACTTACCTACTCATTATAGTACTGGTGTTAATTATTTTTACGACTATTACTTACAAATGTATTGGAAAACCTTGAAAAACCTTATAAGTATATCTAACACGTGTGCATTGAAAAATAAACTTTCGACTTTGAGTCTCGACTTTAGGTATTTGTCGAACGTCGTAATTATGATTATAATTATTATAATCATAATTACTATTTTATTTAGTTACATATAAAGACAACAATATAATAATAATAATAAATAATAAGAACAAACTCAAAATAATGAAGAATTAATATGAAATTCCTTGTAAAATTAAAACTAAACTAAAAATGATCTATGAACTAAATTAAGAATTAAATCAGTTTTTCACATCCTAAAGATTTAATTACTATTAAATATTGAAGAAGATTTATTAAATATTTAACGGTGAAGGGAAAGATCGTAAGGAAACCTGCACATAATGAGAGTTCTCCAAAATGTTCGTGTGTGAAGTCTGCCGATTTAAGGCCTATAGCCCATCTCTGAGAGGAGACCTGCGCTCTGTAGTGAGCCGTTGATGGGTTGCTGATGATGATGAAGCGTTGTATTGCAGAATTCCATGATACTCAAGAAAAAACAAAATTTTCTCGAGTAAAATCTGTTTTTTTTTCTGGCTGGGCGGATTATTACAAAAGAATGTTGTAGTTCTTCATTGGGCTCTATTAAATCGGACTATCATCATCACCATCATCATCAGCCAGAGTGCATCCACTGTTGGACATAGGCCTCTTTTAAGTAGCGCCAACGTTGCCTATCCTCGGCCTTTCGCATCCAATCGATGCCGGCCACTTTCCGGATGTCATCGCTCCATCTAGCCGGGGGGCGCCCTACACTACGTTTGCCGAGACGTGGTCTCCACTCGAGGACCTTACGACCCCAGCGGCCATCGGTCCTCCGACAAATGTGACCAGCCCACTGCCACTTCAGCGTGCTCGCCCTAAGAGCTACGTCGGTCACTTTAGATCTTTGGCGAATTACTTCGTTTCGGATTTTATCCCTCAAAGTAATTCCGAGCATGGCTCTCTCCATAGCACGCTGAGCAACTTGAAGTTTGTGGACTAGCCTCACTGTCAGTGTCCACGTTTCAGCACCGTAAGCCATCACTGGTAGGACGCACTGATTAAAGACTTTTGTCTTTAGGCATTGTGGTATTTGCGACGAAAAGACTCGACGAAGTTTCCCAAATGCTGCCCAACCTAACTGTATCCTCCTGTCAATCTCCTTCGTCAATCGGACTATAACTGTATCGAAACCGGTTCAGATACAGAATACGAACGGCTGCCGGCGTTGTTCGAGCTGGAGAAGTACGGGTCCTGCATGCAGACACCCGGAGCCGTGTACTGCGTGGCCAACCTGCAGCTGTACACCGACACGGACAATCACCTGTACAAGCTTATTCAGGTATAACTATGTATATTTTGTGAGAATATCAACACCTATACTACTAAACCCCCGTACCCACGGAGCGGTTTTCACCCGCGCCCGCAGCGGTTGCGGGCCCGCGGTTTTCGTAGAATGCAGATTTGTATGGAAAATGAAGTAGCAATTTTCACGGCGCGGTTTGCGTTCACGGCGAGTGCGTGTGCTCGCGGCGCCCGGACGCGGGGCGACGCGACGTAGGCGGAAGGTGTTCTCTCTTGATGCCATTTTAGCGGTCCTTTCCCGCAATCGCGGCGGCTAGCTGCGGGACCGCATAAACCTGCAGTGTCGTGAGTATAAAACAGCGGTACCGCAACTGCTGCGGCAGCGCGTGACAACCGCGTCGTGAAAACTTAGTCTAACGCTTAAGAGCTCGTGTAACCCCAAAAAAAAATCAGATTTCGCGATGAGATAAAACATAGCCACAACCTCATGTGAGGCGCGACAAAAGAAAGCGTTTTGCGCGGAATAATATTCATTTTCTTTTCAATTCACTAGGCTACTCTCTTGATAATATCAATCGGAATTTAATGTAAAAATTTTGGCTCTGTAATATGCAACACATTGAAAATAAATGAATATTGGTTAAAAATTTGACCTAACTTCGCGATTTTTATTATCGAACAAATTTCATCATTTTATGTTTTTGCCCAAACACGTCCCTTGGCAGTATGATTTAATTCTTGCGTGTTTTTTTTCGGATACTTGAAACTTGATCTACTACTGTAAAAATCAAATCTGTTTACTGTTAACGAGCGCACACCCACTCTTATAACGCCTAGTTTTATCACAGCCGCCAAATTTTATCTGACGAATTTGGACGATTTGGCAGTTTAAATATTGGAAAACTATCAAAATTAGTCTAATTTATTCAAACTAAATACTACTGTAAGGTTGTCATTATTTATGAAATTTAAAAACAAAAAAAGTGCTGGTAGTAGAGGTCCATGTATCTACGTATTGTACATAATTCTCTAAGTTCCAATTTCCCTAACATGGAATAAGTCTTAATCGGTAGTTTAGCAGTTATTCAAAGGATAAACTATATTTGACTAGGTACGTGTTACTAGGTATAGCTTATTTTAGGAATTAAGTAAATCCTTACAACTAACATTATAAATGCAAAAGTGTGTTTGTTTGTTGGTTTGTTCTTCAATTACGCCACAACAAAGCAACGGATTGACTTGATTTTTTGCATGGGTATAGTTGAGGACCTGGCGAATGACGTAGGCTTTTTATCCCGGAAAATCTAAGAATTCCCAAGGGATTATCAAAAACTAAATCCAACGGACGAAGTCCGTATGGAAGCTAGAGGATGGAAGAAAAAGCTAGTATGGAGAATATTTAAATAATTACCTACTAGTTTAGTTATTCTCACGACTTTGCTTAAACCAGGTAAAACAAAATCGTTGTCGGAGGCATAGCGGCGTCTGTCTTTTGTGCACTCAGTTTAACTAAACAACAAATTTTGATTTTTGATGCGGTTTTCACTATTAGTTTGGGAATTTAAAAATTTACCAATAAGAGACCATAAGTACCGAGACTAAAATCTATAGACTGCACCTTCTGGTGCAAAGTTAAAATGGCTGGAACTTCATTGTAACTTGCAGGATTCTGAATAATCTACAGGTGCAAGTATCTATAAAATCGGTCTGACATCGCATGCAATGACGCAACATTTTGCAAAATGACTTTTACATAAATCACATTATTTCCAGGAGTATTCGGAGCATACAATGAAACACTACAATTATACAAATATAGACAGAGGTGTCTGTGTGACACGCTCTTGTGCATCCTATGCGAGAAGTGCTGACTTAGATATAAACAGGGACCTAAAGGCTGTCCTTGAGGGATGCCTCAACGAAACAGTAATCAATAAGTACGATTTGATGGCAAGAGTCAACACTATGAGTTGTGATAAACAAATGGATGGTGAAAAAATGCAAACAGATCTTCTGGATTACATTGTTCTTGGTGTATTTATGCTTTTGCTTGTGCTAGCCTTGATCGGTAGCTTCTGTGAAATCGATTTAGATGAAAAGAACAAAGTTAAACAAAATCGTATGACAGGTATTATTTTCTGCCTTTTTGTCATAATTATCATCGTCATCATCATTAGCAACCCATCAACGGCTCACTACTGAGCGCAGGTCTGTTTCTCAGAGAAAGGTTATAGGTCATAGTCCACCACGCTGGCCCAATGCGAATTGGTAAACTTCAGACACATTTGAGAACATTATGGAGAACTCTCAGGCGTGTAGGTTTCCTCGTGATTTGCCTTTTTGTGTGACTAATTAATTCATTTAATTCAGATTTCTGTTAGAATATAATACTCATTACATCAGATTGAAGTGAAATGAAAAGTATCATGCATTTTTAGATGTTTACTTAATTGCTTTTTAGGAAAGGAGTTACTATCATGCTTTTCAGTTTCTCAAAACTGGAAAAAATTGACTTTAATAGAAGAAAGGGATCCTCGGCTGAAAATTTTTAAATGTGTCCACGGAGTTCGGTGAGTTAAAGTTGTCTAATGTAATATGTGTAATGTCGTTCGAGTTTTTACAAGCTTTTATTTAACTTGCAATGTTTGTTTGGGTCAAATCTTGCAAGATGAATTAGACCCACTTCCCGGTTTCTGATCGACCTAAAATTTTGCATGTATGTGTAAATCGGATGACAATGCAATATTATTGTGACATGGAGCTGATCTGATGATGGAGATGGAAGATGGCTATCGGAACTCTGTAATAAAACGACGTAACCCCATCGAGTTTGGGCTCGTTTGATTCGTCATAACAAGTACTCTGGTCCTAGATGATATCCAGAGTCTAATGATTTAGCTACTAAAAGCTTGCATTTAAAAATAAAATTTTTAATTTACACTTGTAAACAGCTATAGTAAATTCTTTGGTTACAACTTTATTATTTGCTATCAATAATTCTTGTTTTTGCAGATCAATAGTTATTTATCTCATAGTATACGCACATTCACTATTGCTTATTGCTAGTGGCTTCACATCTGATCCCCACAGCATTGAAAAGGTATTTAATTCAAAATTATTTACTTCATGTAGGCCAGCAGATTCTGCTGAGAAGAGCCGGCAAGAAACTCAGCAGTTGCTCTTTTCAAAACAAACTGTTACTGTAACGGCTAGAAGATTGACTATGCTAACGAGGCTCGGCCCTCCAAATTACTGTTTCAATGTGTGTAGCCACATCCTTACGAAAGATTTTGTATGTTGTTGAAATTATTAGAAGCAGACTGGCACGCACACATGAGTTGTGAATAGGTACTTTGTGGAGCTCGTAAATACTTTCAGAAACACTTTCAAATGTAATTTTGGAGGGGCGAGAGTCGTCGATTTTAATCTCTACTTTGCTGTGTATGAGACCCTACGGTTTCGTTCAATCTTTGTAAATAGTTACACTATATTTATTTATTATTAAAACTGTATTGTAGTTAAGCCCATTTAAAGGAGAAAATCTGATTAAGATCCTCATACTAAAGAGGTGAAACAGGGGTGAAATATCTCAACGGCTTATCCGTTAGGCAACTTTTAATCTTACTTAGGTATTCATTCGCATTCAGATTATGTTTGTAATATTATATTTGTAGTATAATATTTAGTAAACAATACATACATATTGTTTACTCAATAACTGGTATGTTATTGTTTTCTCAATAGCCACATTTATTTTTTAATCATTGTAATTTAAAATCAATCTAGGTAGGTAGGTACCTACATCGTAAAGAAAATATTTTAACTGAGAAATTTCTATAATGATGCGTTGAATGTTTTATACATATAGGATTGATGCAATTGTACTTTATTACTAAATTATCGTTCTTCTTATTGATTAATACATTTTTAAAAAGAATTAAATTTGTAAGTTTGTTTCTTACAGTCCTACGAAACTACTCTAATGCGATTGACTTGTAGCAGTTTGAACATGGTCCAAATATTCTTCTTTATTTCGGGAGTTCTATTGACGTACTTGCTGCAGATGTTCGCTACAAGCAATGTCACTTGGAAGACTATACCTAAGCTTGTATTCCTCAGATGGTGGAGGTAAATATTGTGTTAACATATTTACGCGGCGGACGGACGGACGGACGGACAGCGGAGCCTTAGTAATAGGGTCCCGTTTTGGCACCCTTTGGGTACGGAACCCTAAAAAAACCATGCTAGTTCGCTATAAGAGCAAATAATACAAATTAAATTAAAATATAAATGACACCCCACATGCCAGGGTAAAAAAAAATATATTTTATTTTGACTCCTTTTTCATACTCTGGGAAAATTTCAACTGTCTTCTTTAACGTTTACGAGACACTGACAGACAGACGGACGGACAGCACGCCGGAGGCCTAATAATAGGGTCCCATTGGCACCTTTTTGCTAAAGCGTTTGCCCGCTACTACATCCGCGTGGATTTACATTTTTAAAATCCCTCAGGAACTCTTTGATTTTCCGGGATAAAGCTTAGCTTTTCTCGGGAGCTCATGTTACTCTCCAGGTCCTCAACTAAGGTATGATCAAAATAATTGAAGCAACTTCCTTCGGAGCGATTTAAAACGTCCTATTTCAGGTTAA
Organism: Oeneis ivallda; assembly: GCA_029955525.1. Taxonomy (NCBI): domain Eukaryota; kingdom Metazoa; phylum Arthropoda; class Insecta; order Lepidoptera; family Nymphalidae; genus Oeneis; species Oeneis ivallda. The sequence goes on along the minus strand of JARPMR010000017.1, from coordinate 1,679,110 downwards.
CACCATCGGCGGCCGCAGCGATGGCTTTCACGGCGACCTGGCTCCGCCACCTCGGGCGGGGCCCCCTGTGGGCCGCCGTCAGCAGCGGCCCCTGCGCGCAGTGCCGGCGCCTCTTCTGGGCGCACCTGCTCTACGTCAACAACTATTTGAGCGAACACAACCCGTGCGGTTTTCATACATGGTACGACCGTCATAAAATAGTTTAGCGCTAAACCGGTGCGAGCGGGCGGACCGGGTAGCGGGCGCGTCCTAACAGAGGTGTCCCAATCGGTCAGCGCAGCGGCGCGGGCTGTTCATTGAGGCTTGTTCACTCACTCAAAGGAACGCTTTGTAGTAGTAAATTCAAAAGACTGTACTGTGTAGTTCCGACTTCTAGTACTATTAGCACTGTAGTCCGAGTCAAGAGACAGAATTACAGACTAAATAATAATGTCCTCCCGACCGAATCCGTCACGGCGGCTAACCTGCTCAGATTAGCCATCTATGCGGGAGATATTATAGTGCGCAAGTGTGTGCACACTCTCTATTCCCTCACTCTCATAGTCCGATGGGACGGAAAATCCGACCCGACCGGAAAGATATCAGGCGCAGGACCGACGGCTTTACGTGCTCTCCGAGTCACGGGGGTGACTCACCGCCAACTTCCTAACTCCGGGCTAGTAATGAGAATTTCTTGACAGAAAAACCCAATACATTTTTTTGGCCCGACCCGGGAATCGAACCCGGGACCTCGTCATCCGTAGTCGAACGTGCTAACCACTAGACCAACGAGGCAGTTGACATCTATAATATAATAAAACTGTAACAGGTCCAATTCTGTACATTGAAGATATTTTGAAAATTTTTGTTTGAGGGCACTCTATAATCGATACTGAAGCCAAAACAATTTTTTTTTAATTTTTTGTCTGTCTGTCTGTCTGTCTGTCTGTCTGTCTGTCTGTCTGTATCTTGGCCGCGCATCACGCCGAAACTACTGGACAGATTTAAATGAAACTTGGCACGATTTAAGTTAATACTACGAGGTATAATATAGGATACTTTTTATCCCGAAATTCAGCACGGTTCCCTTGGGAGAGGGGATGAAAGTCAAAATGTGTATTTCGCTGTAATTCATTAAGGCGTATTCCGATTTAATCCATTCTTTTTTTGTTAGAAAGCAGGTTCTTTAGAGATTGTCCTGTAATTATTTCAAGGTCGTCAATTTCGTAGTTCAGAAATTATAGACATCACGATCTTCAGTATAAGGCCAAATAACTTGAATCCCGGAATCTACAAGATACTTTGAATGAATGGCTCATCTTAAGCTGGCAAGCGTACTTTATCGTATATAGCCATCGTGGATAGCCCTATTTTGTCAAAGTCAAACTACTCCAAAGGCGTCAGATTTTGCCAAACGATCATTATACCTACATACTACATAGTAGGTATGGATGTAATACATCATACGATGTATTACATCCATACCTACTATGTAGTATAGGACTTAATGCTACAGTGTTTTCCTATGCAATTTAATATTATAATCATACTAATATTATAAATGCGAAAGTGTGTTTGTTTGTTGGTTTGTCCTTCAATCACGCCACAACAGAGCCACGGATCGACGTGATTTTTTGCATGGGTACTATAGTTGAGGACATAGGCTACTTTTTATCCCGGAAAATCAAAGTGTTCACGAGGGATTTTAAAAACTAAATCCACGCGGACGAAGTCGCGGGCATCAGCTAGTACTAAATAACTCCACAAGGCAGACAAAGTTGTATAGTAAAATTTTGGGACAACAGTTTGTAAAGACATAATAATTATAATATAGTAGAGTCTGTGGTAGAATCTATTTGATTTCAGGTATATTGCAGCAGATATGCAGCTGTTCATCGTGGGCATTACAATACATTTCGCGATCAGGAACCGCAGTGGGAGCGTCAAAGCGATCTGTCTCCTCTCGCTGCTGATGCTGGGCGCAGCCAGCGCGGCGCTGCACGTGTGGCTGCGGGACATGGACGGGTTGAGTTTCTTGAAGCCTGAGTACGTACCGTCATGTGTCTACGTGTGTACCATGTTAAGCCATAGCCCTATACATTTCGCGATCAGGAACCGCAGTGGGAACGCCAAAGCGATCTGTCTCCTCTCGCTGCTGATGCTGGGCGCGGCCAGCGCGGCGCTGCACGTGTGGCTGCGGGACATGGACGGGTTGAGTTTCTTGAAGCCTGAGTACGTACCGTCATGTGTCTACGTGTGTACCATGTTTAGCCATAGCCATATACATTTCGCGATCAGGAACCGCAGTGGGAACGTCAAAGCGATCTGTCTCCTCTCGCTGCTGATGCTGGGCGCGGCCAGCGCGGCGCTGCACGTGTGGCTGCGGGACATGGACGGGTTGAGTTTCTTGAAGCCTGAGTACGTACCGTCATGTGTCTACGTGTATATGTCGCAGTAAGATAGTTGAAGCCGTGTTATAGCTACATGCTAGAATATATCTATACATAGCTATCTTTCTAGGAATATAGCTATAATACGAACGCGATCTAATAACATAGCTATCTGACTAGACTAATCTAGTAAAATGGTTATAAAAGTACTATGTTTGCCAAAATCTAAAGTTAGGTTAGGTTGAAGCTCGACATGAACAGTCAGAACCTAAGTGCCTGGCCAAATCAGATATGCGTGCATACTTAACTGCGTTCCTGCGGCCGGGCACCTTACTGTTCATGTCGAGCTTCAACCTAACCTAACTTTAGATTTTGGCAAACATATTTAGTACTTGTTAGACTAGTGGTTCGCCCCGAACTGAGACCTCGCGGTAACGGTTTCCCATAATTACTTATTCATTCAATAGATACATGACGATCAAAATTGACATTATTATTATCCCCGTTTTCACCAACCATACCTAAATCATCCCCTTTGTAGAAGTCTCTTTACCTAGGTAGCCCCTAAATACAATCCTAACATCCCAAATCCCAATGTCATTTTCACCTTTAGTTGTCCCGTAGAGGTTCGTAATAACAAAGTTGACAGAAAGTGTCAACTAACTAACTTAACATAGGTAGCCCGTAAAGGTTAGGGAACTGTTATAGTGAAATCCTCAAGGCCTCAATCAAACTTAGGTATAGTTTTTTGGAACATTCAAATTAAATTACTTGTACACAGCGTCAACTATTGACACGATCAGAAAACATGTAAAAACAAACTGCAACGTGAAGTTTTATTGATGTTTGCTAAATGACTAAATAATAATTTTAATTGAATAATATGTTATATAAAGCTGCATTTGCTATATGAGATGAGAGCGCCATCTATTGACATCATTGTGAAGTTCTGTTGTTGCTGCTCATTAAAAGTTAAATAATTTAGTTTCCTTATTACAATTATCTAATTTTAGTATTTGTTGTTCAAGTACATGATATTACGCTAAAATTATAAAACTTTCAAGCCCCAGCTTTCAATGGTTATTCCGTTGTGAGGTCAAATATAATCTCCACTTTGAAAGCCCCCCATTTCGTCAATTTTAGGAAAAAAATTAAAAAAAAAAAACACTTTTGTATTCTGCTCCAAATTATCTTTAAAATGAGGTACTGTAACCTTATGAAACCCAAAAAAATTTTTTTTTCTTCGCATTCGCTTCTATGAGAGCCCCCCTGAAATAAAGATTTTTATAACTTTTTAAGCCATTTTCGGCTGGAGGCCATCGGTTTACATATTATATCTAAAATTGAAGTAATTACGTTCAGTAATTCAGAAGTTATAAGGCTCTGACAGACGGACGGACGGACGGACGGACGGACGGACGGACGGACGGACAAGTGCAAATTCACTCAAGTAGACTCAAAGACCTTCGCTTCGCTCGGTCGACAAGATTCGGTGATCAGGTGCTTGGTAATTGCGTGAGCTGATGAATTGCAGACGCCTGAACAGATCTTCTTAAATTATAGCTAAGATCGAACAAAATACGCCTCCTTTTTTATCGGAGCTTAAAAACGAGTTGTGAAAATCAAAGAAAATGTGTACTTCTATAACCATTTTACTAGATTAGTCTAGTCAGATAGCTATATTTTATATAGCTTTCGTATAGCTATATTCGGCACATATACAACCTAGTTTTATCAACTATCTTACTGATTGCTGCGACATATACAAAGTTTAGGGATAGCAATATACAGTGAAAGTTGGTTAAAGCTGGGTCCTGGGGGACTACCACCGACGCATAAAATACCTCTATTATTTACAACTGCAACGGTAGATTTTTTTAAAGTAATTTGGCTCTATAGCCTATCTAATTATAGGGGTTTGAGGTATCAGTTCATTTTGGAAAAGGGGTCGCTTGCCCAAAATAGTTTGGTAATCCCTGTTTCAAATTTTCAATTAAAAATTGTTTCTGCACTTCCCTCTTATCCTCGTTTCTTTGACAGACTATTCCGCACCCTCAAAGATCCCGCGCTGACTGAACTGCACATGCTGGGCCACAACAACCTACCAGTTTATGTTATGGGGATGGCGACTGGCTACTTTATCCACCACTTGCAAAAACAAAAAGTGGAACGTCCAGACTCCAAGGTTAGATGTAACAGTACAACGCATTTCATTCTTTTTTTACGTCTGTGGGTTGTTCCAATAATTGTGTAGTTCACTAATTAAAAAAGCAGTGATGGCCTAGTGTTTGGGAATGTGGTCTCCTATTCGGGGGATAGCAGGTTCGATTCCGGACGCACCTCTTACTTCGCAGTTATGTGCGTTTATATAAGCAATGAAATACCACATGCTTCAACGGTGAAGGAAAACATCGTGAGGAAACCTGCACACCTGAGAGTTATTGTTCTCAATCGTCGTGCGAAGTCGCCAATTCGCATTGGGCCAGCCTACGGCCTATAACCCTTCTCTGAGAGGAGACCTAGGCTCAGTATTGAACCTTTGATGAGATGTTGATGATGATAAACTAAGAACTGCCAAACCCGCATGTCGTCATACTAAATGTGGGTTTGACAGTTCTAGTTAGCAACCAGGATAACCACTGAGAATAGACAGCAGACCAGAGATAACATTTTTGAGCATCATTTCGGGATGTTCGTGAGCACATTTGGACAGTTTCCTTCTTTCCAATCCAATCCATCAGCCTGTATTCATCCACTGCTGGACATAGGCCTTTCCGAGAGCGCGCCACCAAACACGGTCCTCCGCTTTCCTCATCCAACCGCTTCCCGCCACCTTCTTAAGGTCATCGGTCCAGCGAGCTGGAGGGCTTCCTACACTGCGCTTGCCGGTACGCGGTCTCCACTCCAGAACACGTCTGCCCCATCGGCCATCGGTTCTGCGACAGATATGACCTGCCCACTGCCACTTCAGCTTGCTAATCCTCAGAGCTATGTCGGTCACTTTTGTTCTCCTACTACTCCTAAAATCCGGAACGAGGAGATTCGTTCCGGATTTTATCCCTGAGAGAGATTCCCAACATAGCTCGCTCCATAGCGCGCTGAGCGACTTTTAATTTGTGAACGAGGCCCACCGTCAGTGTCCACGTTTCCGCTCCATACGACATTACCGAGCCTTCTTTACTGAGCTCTTAATCATTTTCAGGTCGGCAATTTAGTTTGCTGGAGTTTAATACCAATTATCGCTTTCGTGATATACTGTGGCAGTTTGTTCATCAACGACGGCCCCCGACCATCTCTTGGCGCCCGGATGCTGTTAGCAGCTTTCAATAGACCTGTCACAGGCATCATATTTGTAGTTTGGATGGTGGGAGTTACAATGAAGTTTAATGGTGAGTTGCATAGCTTTTATCGCGGGCTTTGAACTAGGACAAACAGTTTGAGCGCGGCGACCGAATTAAGAAATTCCGTAACGAACATAAAACTAACACCGTCGTTCAGTAAGCGTTCAACATTTTAGAGGTTCACAAGTAGCTCTGTTCGGCGCAGTGGGCGAGCGGCCGCTTTCTTTACCGTATGGTGTATGATGTCGCAGGTTCGAATCTCACTCGTGAAGTAGTGACAGTGCGCTTTCTTGTTTGTTTGTTTTTTAATTATTTTTTTGCATAATTTTTATTATGCAAAAAAAAAATATTGCATAAATATTATAATTGCATAAGTTGATAAAAATGCTAAGTAATAGCTTTACCGCGGCAGTCCCCGAGTGTAAAAAAAATGGTTGTCTGTAAAGTTTTACTTAGTGTATTGGTTGTCTTACGTACGATAGTTTTACGTGATAACGTCATAAAGAAACATCGCATCATGCATCATAGTCACAAGCCAACGCCTGGGCCGATCATGCCTCTCCATCGCTTGTTCCGCGCTCTCGCTTGCACCCTCAGGCTCAGGCGGAACGTGACAGTTTTTCGTGCGTGCAGCTGGTGTTCATCGATTTATAAGAATTGAAATTTTTTTTTTTGAAATTGAAATTATTTATTTCCTTTCTTTGATTACATAGGTGCTTAAAATCTATGAACGTTGACGACTGGAAAAGTTTAAGACGTTATCACGTCAATAAATAATCAAAAACTAGGTAGGTATTTTATTATTATTATTATAAGCCTAGTTATAGTGAAATATCACTATAACTCATCCCATTTCCGGGCAAAGGCCTCCTCTAGTCTCTTCCATACTTTAGTGTTAGAGGTGTTTCTATGCCAAAGAGGTAGTTATATGATACTAAAAATATGTTTAAAATATCCGTAATTTAACTGTCGAAGGTAATAATGGACCACATTTGGTTTCCATATTTATATATTTTTTTTTTCCAGGAATATCCAAGGCGGTGATGGAGTGGCGCGGCTGGGTGCTGCCGAGCAGACTGTCGTATAGCGTTTACTTGCTGCACACTATATTCATCAACATAGCGCTAGGAATCAGGACGCAACTGGTTCCGGTCTCTTTCTTGAACGTGGTAAATAGCCCCAAGAGCCTATGCATTTGTTTACCGTTTAAAGTGGAAGACACGGGTCTGCCCGCGAAATTCAAATTTAATTTGGTTTTTCGCAATTTGTAAACTAATACGACAAAGTAAGTTTATGGCATTCTAATTGCGCCAGTGGAATTATCATCTTCACAGGCTTACATAAAAATCTTTACTTGAAAGTGATCAGTTTAAGAAATTAATCAAAATACTGAGTTGGTCGTGAGTTACTCACAAATTAGTCGATATTTTGATACAAATTGTGAAAAACCAAATTAAATTTTAATTTCGCGGGCAGACCCGTGTCTTCCATCTTAAGTGGACTATTACATTTCGCATCCCTCTCTCTCACACATTCTAACATTTTCAACTAGCGACCCGCCCCGGCTTCGCACGGGTAGTAGAGCATATTACGCCTATGCTTTGCAAACTCCTTGGAATGTTCCATTAGTTAGACCTTGAACAGCATATTGTACGCCTAAATATGCCTATATATGCCTATATTTAAAAGAAGTATCGCTCGGAAGCGCTCGGCTTATTTAAAGCAATTATATTATAGCAATTAGCAACCCGCGGAGCGCGCTTGAAATTATTTTGGCGCGCGATCGTTTATATTTTGCGATAATTCCTAAGATATATTCATTTAAATTGTATGGTGTAAAGTGCATGAAATACACAAACGTATTTTATCTACTCCAGCATCGAAAAGTTCCAATTTCGAATTTGACAGCTGAATCGAAATGAACCCTCTTTCGGTTTTGCTTCTCATTTCGATGCAGCTCGTTGTATGGGAGCTGAATCGAAATGGTTATGTTCTTAAAATAGGATAACTAAAGCTAAGGCTCTGAGTTCTGGCACTTTTGTACCGTTCATACGACAGAGGCGCCACAGGCGGCTGGTGGCGGCTTACGGAGTTACTTTTTGTTACTTTTATTGAGCCTACGGCGTATTTTGTTAATGATTTTATTTTCCTTGTCGTAGATAAAATCTTGTATGCAACTGAACGTAATTAGTCATTTTAATTCTCGTGCTATCCTATTTTGATACTCGGCAAGCCTCGTATCAAAAAACAGCACTCGAATTAAAATGACCCTCATTACGATGCAGTTGCATAAATAGCTATAAGTCGATAAGGGTTAATACTGCATCTAGTAGTAGTTTTCGCCTTGAAAATATTAGAATGTGCGTGAAATAGGGGTGCGAAATGTAAAAGTCCTCTTAAGACAGCTAAAAAAAGGGTAAAACTAGAATAGTTGCCCCAGAACTAGGTAAAGTTGCCTCGATTGCACTCTAGTTTCGTGGATGACGAAACTAGAAACAACATAGAATCACGTCATGTTATTCTTAACCGACTTCAAAAAAGGCATTGCTTGCTTGGGAACTTGGCTTTCTTGCTTGGCTGGGAAGATGAATGGTGCTTAGCTTGTTACTGCACGTTTTACCATACAGATTTTTCTGTTGGCGGATTATAGCAAAATAATTCTAACCTTTTCTTGCTGTTTTGCTTTTTGTATTGCGAGATATGAAGTAATTTCAAAAAGTGAGGCAACTATCCGGCTTTTACCCTAGTATTGGCGGACCCTTATTATTTTTACAAAAAACACAAAGGAATTCTTCATTTAGCAAATGTCCGTTACTCAATAATTGAATAATTAATACAACACAAGTAGGTATAAGGAGACGTGACCGGCGTGATAACTTGAAGCAGAATGGCGCCTGGCGTCGATACTTGTTGGCTTTTATGGAATTGACGAACGGCGCACTCGGTAGTTATTATAAAAATCTACCCTCAGCTAACACTATAGTAAATAGAGCAGTACGTGAATGAGAACGCAAATACTGTTTTTCAGTTCTTTGTGAGCATCGGAGTGCTGGTGGTCAGCTACCTGGTGGCGATACCTTTCTACCTGCTCGTGGAGGCGCCCACGTCGCGACTGGTGAAACTGGCGATCGACGACAGAACTGACAAAAAGGAATAACTACCCTCACTACCACCACTGACCTCTGTCATTTAATCTATGACTAGATGATGCCCCGCGACTTCGTCCGCGTGGATTAAGGTTTTTAATCCCCGCGGGAACTGTAATTTTCCGGGATAAAAGTAGTCTGTGTTAATCCTAGTTAAGAGCGATCTCCATTTCAACCAAATCGGTTCATTCGTTGTGGCGTGAAAGAGGAATAGACATCCATCCATCAATCCATACATCCATCCATCCTCACAAACTTTCAAATTTATAATATTTAGAGCCAATTTCACCACTTGTTGATGAAGTGCCTGATAGCCTATCCACCACTTTTAAATTTCTGTTTCACAAGTGTCCGTCACGACAGTCTAGCAGATAAGCTCTCTGATAATCTGATAATCAATCAGATTTATCTGACGGACATTTTATCTGTTAGATTTACATCAGACACTTTAACGGATAGTGGTGAAACAGGCCCTTAATAATCTATTTATATTATATCGTCATATTATATTAGTAAGGATTATTTATTAAAATACATAATATTATAATAGATTATAGTAAGTAATGTATAATTATTGTAAATAGTTTCGTTAAAATGATACCTTAATAATAGTTTAGTTAATTATAGTTTTTAGGGTTCCGAAGAAAACCTAACCCTTATTGGATCACTTTATTAACCGTCTGTCTGTGTATCGAGGTCCTTTTTCTCGTATTAAGGTATTAATTCCAAAGTTTCTTAATAGTTTCTACTTCAACTCTATAAAAATTTACAACTTTTCAATGCGTATTCTCATACAAAAGTTGCAGTGTCCTCACGGCTAGGCTCCAGTAATATAATATTTCACCAACTTAAAAGGCTTACCTATCTTATCCGAGCATTTTAACCGAAATATTATTTTGGCAGATTTTCAATACAATAAAACCGGCCAAGTGCGTGTCGGGCCACACGCAGTGTAGGGTTCCGTAGTTGAAAGTCTCAACATACATTTTGAGTTCCATGGTTTAAATACTATAATATACTACAAAATATGCAACTTACACTACGTGTAATATCTAACTTAGAAAAACCGATATAACTCCTTCACTAATGAACCCTACTTAGCCGTGATAGTTTTCCTTTAAAATTCATTATATAAACTACTGCTGTGAATTTTTTCTTGTATCCTATATACAACCATTTAGCTGGCAGAGGGGGGGGGGGGGGGGACACTTGACTCTAATAAAATTTAGCACTTTAAAATATCATATTTCACAATCGGATCCCTGAATTGAAAAATGGTGTTCCCACACCCACGACGTTTTTGAAAGACCTATTCAACGATACCCAACACTATGGGATAGACGAGAGAAAAAAATTCATCCCCACTTTACATGTAGGGGAGGTACCCTAAAAAAAATATTTTTCACAATTTTATTTTACCACTTTGTCGGCGTGATTGATATTTATACCCTTGTCAAATTACAGATTTCTAGTCTCTGAGCTAAACCGCGGACAGACAGACAGACAGACAGACAGACGGACGGACATGGTGAAACTATAAGGGTTCCTTGTTTACTACGGAACCCTAAAAATTGTCACTTTATGCTTGGATAATACTTATTTTACATTGGTTATTCAAAGCTAGCATATTATGAATATAATTAACATTCATGATATTATTTAAAATATTTTCGTCTTTTATTTTTACCCGTCTTTCATTTTCTTTTAAATATGTAATTAATTTTATCGATAACTAGCTGATGCCCGCGACTTCGTCCGCGTGAATTTATTTTTTTGTTTTTTTTTTGTATTAAAACCTTCCGTGGAACTTAAGGAACATATAAAAAAATAAATTAACCGAATTATTCCATCCATTCTTGAGTTATGCGCTTACCAACATTCATTTTTATTTATATCGATAATAATATATCGATAATTTCAATAAAGTGACTTGTTATTATCTATTTAAATTATTGACATTACTAGATTTGATAAACAATTTTGACATTTTAATGAATAACTATATATATAACTAGCTGATGCCCGCGACTTCGTCTGCGTGGATTTAGTTCATAACATCCCGCGGGAAATCTTTGTCACCCTCCAGGTTCTCAACTATACCTATCCAATAAATCACGTCAATCCGTAGCTTTGTACTATGCTTTGTAGCAGGAAACATTTGATCGTCTTGCTCGCGGCATTGTTAATGATGATTCAAAGAGAAAACATATTACTGATGATATTATCAATTACGTTAAACTATAATTTTTATAATTGTTTTTACCATAATTAACCAAATACAAAATAACGTTTAGCTGTCATTTACGTTTTGTTCTTCCACTGTCATTTTCGTTTTTTTATTCCATGTCAGATGCATTTTTGTTATAACAGGTTTTATATTGACTTGGCGGAAACGCGGTCGAACGGGATAAAAAGTATCCTATGTCCGTCTCCTGGTTCTAAGCTACCTCTCCACCAATTTTGAGCCAAATCGGTTCATCCGTTCTTGAGTTATAAATAGTGTAACTACACTAGCGGCACGCTATGATGGCCGGTTTGACGTTTGTCCGCTCATGAAGTTCCGTATTAATTGATAACGACTTTGAAGGAAATAATTGTATTACTTTATTGACGATAGTGATGTGCAGAGATTCATAAATTTTATCGAATGTAGTTTTAGGTTTAGGACTCAAAATTTATTTATTAAATTGATTTCTAAAATGTATACAAGTGTAGAAAAATCAGTTTGCACCATTTAAGGGGTGAATGTACTTGTGAATATGAGCAATTTTCACTATGTGGACAAACCTCTGAAATCGCAAAAAAATATCAGCTGTTTCATACAAAAGGTAAAATTTTTATTTTTATATGATATATACCACAACTCGGCATTTGGTTTTCTAAATTGAAAATTTTTAAAAATGGAATCTAATACGATCGTCACATAGACTCGCTGGCTAGCACAACTACTACCTCCGGCAAACTCGCGTCAATGCTCAATGCAAAACAAAGCAGTTTCGAATTGACGTTGCTTCGAAAAGTATAAACTGTCAGTGCAATGCGATTGTGATATAGTTTTGACCTGGCTTTGGATTTCAAATATTGATACTGCATTACTGTTGACCCTTGCTCGTTAATTTGGACTCTGTTCAAGCCCTTTGTTGTGGATTTCGTCGATATGACCGAACGTACGCAGAGAACTGTTCTAAATAGTCAGACACGTGAGTTCGTAATACGCCTTCGTAACTATTTCGATCGTGAAGCTCAAAATGGAGGGCCAATTTTACCTATAACGTCAGTGGTTGAACGCGTTGCTGATGCGCTTAATATTGGACAACGAACTGTTAGACGGATAACTAAAAAAAAATATGGCGAGACTGGCACAGAAGAAAATAAACTTCACACACCAAAAAAGAGAAAACGAGCAAAACCAGTCGTAGGCATCGATAGCTTTGATGCCGATGCTATCCGAAGACATGTTTACGGCTACTATTTACAGAAGGAGTATCCAACAAGAAAAAAGTTGGTGCATTCACTGAAGGAAGCTGGATTATTCTTCGGTGGGGAAAGTTCTTTAACGAAGATTTTGAAGACCATTGGATTTCGATACAAAAAATGTAACAAACGCAAAATATTGATGGAAAGATTTGATATAGCGATGGCAAGGTATACTTTTTTACGGCAAGTGAAAGAAATCAAAAATTGGCAAAATGTTGTGTTCTTGGATGAAACATGGCTTAATGCTAACCATACTGTAGGCCGTTCTTGGAACGATGACACAGCAGCATCTACTTCCAAAGTTCCTGTAGGAAAAGGATCGCGACTTATAATTTGTCACGCCGGAACCATCAACGGGTTTGTCGAAGGTTCTCTCATGGCTTTTGCGTCAAAAACCACTGGAGACTATCATGAAGACATGAATGGAGAAAAGTTTACTGAATGGTTTACCTCAATGTTGTGTAGCCTCCCTGAACCATCTATTATAATTATGGACAACGCCCCATACCACTCGATGCAAATTGACAAGCCACCTGCCCAATCCCAAAAGAAAGCTGATATCGTCGCATGGCTTCGTAAAAATGGCGTAGATGCAAACATGAATATGTTAAAAGCGGAATTAGTACGTCTTTTAAAAGAAAACAAACCAACCAAGATCCGATACGTCATTGACGAAATAGCATTAGAACATGGGCACAGAGTTATACGGTTACCGCCTTACCATTGTGAGTATAATGCGATTGAGTTGGTGTGGGCTCAAATTAAGGGATATGCTGCAAGACACAATACAGAACCCCCATTTACCACAAAAAAAATGCTAAAATTATTAGAAGAAGCTTGTGAACATGTGACTAAAGGAGACTGGGAAAAGGTTGTGAATAGAACTGTTAAATTAATAAGGGAAGATTATGAAAGAGATGTGAAAATAGATAATATTATAGAAAACGAACATATAATTATTAATGTAGGTGATGATAGCAGTGACGACAGTGAAAATAGTAGTATGGACGAATCTGATTAATTATGGCCTTTTGTGGCACCTTTTTTGGTATCTTTTGTATTCATATGTTTCTTGTGTGCATATAAAGTATGTATATTCATTTTCATTCAAATATTCAGTTCGTTCAAATAAATTAAATAAACATATACATTTTTGTTTTATTAAACCTATTTAATCAGGTACAAAAACAAAACTTAATTGTTTTTTGTTCGAGAATAAATTGACATTCCACATCACTATTGTAATGTGTCAAACCGGCCATCATAGCGTGCCGCTAGTGTAACACCACTTTCTTTTATATATATAGATACTAATTAATATCGATATAATTAAATGTGTACTGTGAAATATCCAATTTTTAAATTTAATTGTATAATTTTCTATTGTTATTGCACACCATTAGATTGGTAATACACTATGTCCTACAATCTATTGTACCTACCATCTCATGCTACTAGTGTATAATGCAATAAATAAATTCTAATTATAAGAGATTCTAAGAGCTATATTCTAGTTGCCAGCTGCTCATAGTCCGGCAATTGTTCATCTTGCATACGGTGCTCCGCAAACATTCTGAACTGACCTATGATCCTAACCTATTTACTACCGTTATATACCGTAGTTATTTACTATTATTTTGCCGGACCGCTGTTGCCGGTCGGCATATTTTTTATTTTGGTGGCTTAATATATAATCGAGCAAATAAAATACTAAATATATATCCGTTAACATTAGATAAATGCAAACACAAGTGTTCAGAATGGCTTCGAGCTCGTATATATTATTATACTCTTTGCTTCGAGCCCTCACTTATGATGAAACGGAAGTCCTTGTAAAGCTGCGTCAATAAATCTTACACTACTCCACTAACATTCACACACACACACACACACACACATACTCACTCTCACTCACACACAAACACACTCACCTCTCACACCAATTACCTGACACCCGTAACAAACACATTGCAAACACGCACATGCACTGTCAAATTTGTCTTTTTTCTAAATTTTCTAAATTTTATTTTATTTATTAAGTATATAATTTTGTTTGTACTTTGTAATAATTACATATTATAAATCTTGTGTTTAATGGACGAGGAGGGCGATGATCACCGCAACACAGTTTATACTTCTGCGGAATCATCGTTCAAATCTGTTATAAAATCATTTGTAATTTTGGGAAAAAAATAAACGATTATTATTCTAATTCTAATTCCGACTGCGGCGAAACCAAAAAGAAGACAGCATATATTATGTCAATGTATCTATGTGTGTTTGTTACGCCTAAACAACTGAGCCGATTTTAATCAATGAGTGACAATCGATTCGTTATTATAATTTATAGTCCGAGTGCCATATAAATGCTAGGTGTGCATATTTTACACGATCAAAATCAATATGTTGTGCGGATAATGAATGTTGCGGAATAAATTGTGCGGATGTGCGAATATGCGGATGTTACATTCAATAATTTTCAATAGTCGTTTTTAAACTTTTTTTCGTTATATATTCGACCGAGCGAAGCGAAGGTCTCTGAGGTTACTAGAGCGATTTGCACTTGTCCGTCCGTCCGTCTGTCACAGCCTTATAACTTCTGAATTACTGAACGTAGGGTAAGCCGTAGTAATCTTGGCCACCCCTCAATCATTGGCCTTTTGACTTTAAAATTGGTTTATTATCAGTTTTATTTGCGCAAAAGGTATAAAAAAATATTGGTATTTTTCTACGTTGACATCACTCCTAAATAAAACTGGCAGTTTTTAAAATAATGAATTAGTAACCCTTGAAAAAAAATAGTTTTGTGACGAGGACAGTGAAGGTGTAGATTATTACGAAAATCATAAGAATCAGGCATTTTAAAATTGTTTTTTACCCACTTTTTTTGCATTCAAATTGGAAGATAAGCCTTCCTATATGTTATTTATGATTCAATTTAGGTTTGCATGCCTTAATTGATGGTAAAAGACTCAAACCAACGTAAAAAAGTGTAGGTCAAAGTTAGTACCATCCGCTTGTATAGAAGATGAGTTGATTAGCATGAGTGCCAATTACAGTAGTAACTGCTTAACTGCAGTAACTAGATATTAGCAGGGTCAATCATTATATTTTTACGTTTTTGGCCGTGTTAATCGTTGTACTTTTAAGTATGCCAATTCTTGTACAAAACAATCAAAAATTCGTAGTGATGGACCAAAGTCGATACTGAACAATTAGTATACCTACCTAAATGCAAGTCTGTTTATTATTTTTAAGGCTAAAATACCTAATGACCAAACAAGCCATGTCAAGGTTTGATTTGTCAAACAGGTTGACAAGTAATGTTCTCCTACCATATCAATATTAAAAATGCGAAAGGTATTGATGTATGTTCGTTTATCTGTCAAACACAGATGAAATAATAGCTAGGTACTTCGTAACTTCAAGTCACGCTGAAATTTTATATTCAGATAGACCATTTCCAAGATTTATAATACATAATATCTACCTATATCGGATTATCTCGGTAACAGTTTTGAAGTGGAATTTGGGAATTTATAATACAAAAGTAATCCTTTTTGTTATATAATAAATACCTACTTATTTCCGCGACTTCATTCGCGTGGATTTTGTTTTGAAAATCCCGCGGGAGCTTTTTGATTTTCCAAGATATCTGCATAAAAAAATCACGATGTTCCGTAGCTTTGTTGCAGCGTGATTTAAGGACAAACCAACAAACACACCTTCGTATTTATAATATTATTACGGATATGTTACTTGCGATTTTACTGCAACTTCATTGACGCAAGACGTCGGACATGATCCGATAAGCTATAATATAATAATAACTTTTGAAAAAAAAATATGTTTAATTTTGCATGGCAATTTATTTTTAAGAAAAGATTTTTTGTTTTTTTTTTAAATTTAATTTTATGAAAGAATTTTATTTGTTTATTTTTAAGACAAGTGATACCTTCAGCTGCTATATTATGTTACGTAATGTGAACCTACTTACCGATTGTATTAAGTTAAGATTGCCTTATTAAAACCAGAATGCTTATAATGCGGATAAGTACCTCTTAGGAGCAGTGATAGGTTAGGACTGTGGTCTCCTATTTGGATTGTCGCAGGTTCGAGCCCGGGTACTTGACTTTTCGGAGTCAAGTGCGTTTAAGCAATTAAATATTTTGAAAACATCGTGAGGAAACCTGCATATCTGAGAGTTCTTCATAATGTTCTCGAAGGTGTGTGAAGTCTGCCAATTCGCATTGGGCCAGCGTGGTGGACTATGGCCTATAACCCTTCTCTGAGAGGAGACCTGCGCTCAGTAGTGAGCCGTCGATGGGTTGCTAATGATGATGATGACCTCTTAGTAACATCATACCTACTTAGTTACGAAATATATTTTATATCATTACCTTTACGTTATTTTTTAATTGTACCTACCTACTAATTTATCGACTTAGGGCTTAATAGATATAAAATATCCTATACCTGCACATCACTATCGCATATTTTAGTGTGATTCTAATAAATTTCACTAGTGATTGGCATAACGCATTATATAGATCAGCAGTGCTAATCTATATAAACGTATAATGATTAACATGGTAATCATTATACTTTTGGTATGGCATTCGCTATGCTCAAAGGCCAATGATCGTACTTTTGGCTTCATTTTTAAGTTTATTGCGTTAAAGTTAATAAAGAGATGCTATAAGATCACACTTGTGCTTTATTTGAATTCTCAGATTCATACTCAACAGTTTGAGAACAAATGTTATTCGGCTTTGAGCCTTAATTCGATGGAATAAATGTTTAAAGTCAATGTTCACCTTAAACGGCCAATCACTGTATCGCTTACCCTAATTACTTCAATTTTAGATATGATATGTAAACCGATGGCCTCCAGCCGAAAATGGCTTAAAAAGTTATAAAAATCTTTATTTCAGGGGGGCTCCCATACGAAATGGGGGGCTTTCAAAGTGGAGATTGTATTCGAGGCTAGATTTCTAAAACCACTTTGTTTTAAAACTTGAAACTTACACATAATGTGAGTTATATTCTGTACTTGAACAACAAATACTAAGATTAGATAAATATTATAAAGAAACGAAATTATTTGAGTTTTAATGGGCATCAATGTTTTTAACAAAACTTCACTATACCGTTACTAGATGGCGCTGTCTTTAATATTGTAAATACGCATCCCATCCACGAAAGCAGATGACGATTGACGTCATCAGATTCGGCGCGTTTTAATTACAATATAATATAGTTAACCTTATACCTTATACCTTATGGGAATTATGGGATACCGCGAGGTCTCAGTTCGGGGCGAACCACTAGTAACCTATAATCAAGTTAGATAGGTAGGTACTAGTTATATATGTTGGTACTTACAGCTAGTAAATAACATTAGCATATCATATGCATAGCAACTATTAGCGTGCGGCGTTCATTCGGAGTATTGCTTACAACTTTGAGTATACAACCAAGCATACAAGCGTTTGTTACCCAACTTCGCTTATTTTCCGCCCGCAACTTTGTACGCGAGGATTAAGAGGAGTGTCTAGTGACGAAACGCGACGCGAGTAGGTATTTTCCAAAATGCTATCTGTTTCACAGCGCTTCGCTGCCCGACCCGCATCGTGCGATAGAGAGAGTTGCAAGTCCAGGAGTTATTTGCCTAAATTTTATTCTTGAAATATTGTTTCGGGTCATAACGTTTTTACCCCCCTAAACGTTTACAAAATTAGACAATTTTGGTCTCATTAGATTCAGTACACCTTAATCTAGGCTCGTACGTTTCATTTTTTTAGTATTTCAGTTTAGTTAAATTTAAAAAAATAAAATTAGTCGAGGTAGTTTTTTAGTCAAAAATATGGATATTTAGTCACTAATAACTTTTAACATAAGCAATATTTCTTTAAAATTAAAACGTACGGGCATAGTTTTTCATTGTATCTGCAACATTTCAAAAAATTATGAACATTGGACAACATTTACGGGTAGCAAAACGTTATCTCTTTTTGAAGCTTTTTGTATGAAAATTTCCAACTAGACAATCCTCTTAAGGTACTCAGAATTTCCAGAATCCAAAAAAAATCCCGGAATAGCCGAAAAATCCTAGATCATTTCTTATACACTTCTCTAACTGACTCTGAAGGTCCTGTTAATATCGGTTTCGAAGATTTGCTCGAACTAACAGAACCTACAGACAGACTAAAATATTGACGTGTGTTTTGAGCTATGGTTCAAGTTTCCAAGAGAAATTTACGCTCGGATAAGATTTATTCTTTGACTTACGGTAGTAAGTACGGTAGTAAATCTATACATATAATAAAACAGAAACGAATCCAATTCTGTACATGAAATAGATTCAAAAAAGGGTTTTTGCTTCTAATTGTGTTCAAGATACAGATATCAAAACAGAAGCAAAATTTTTTTTGTCTGTCTGTTTTTTTGTCCTTCTTTCATTCAAAATTTCTACAAAATTTTATACCGTGGTAGCTTATTACTCGGGTCAACATCTAGGCTACTTTTTATCCCGGAAAATCAAGGAGTTCCTGAGGGACTTTAAAAACTAAATCCACGCGGACAAAGTCGCGGGCATCAGCTAGTATTATAATAAATCTATGGATTTCTATGACGTTGGTGAAATCGGTCCTAGGAACATTTTTCTAAATAACCGACAGAAAGATTGTTAGCTGCTAATAAAATCCTTTTGACACATAGTTCGAAGATCTGATAGTCGTTAGGGTTCCAAGGTGCTGGAGTGGCGACCCCGCACCGGGAAGCGCAGTGTTGGCAGACCCCCCACCAGGTGGACCGACGACATCAAACGAGGCGCAGGGAGCCGCTGGATTCAGGCGGCGCAAGACCAAGACCTGTGGAATTCCATGCAAGAGCTTCGTCCAGCTGTGATCATATTCTATTGGTTGGATAAAGAAGTAGAATAAAATCCTTTTTAGGGTTCCGTAGTAAACAAGGAACCCTTATAGTTTCGCCATGTCCGTCCGTCTGTCTGTCTGTCCGAGGTTTAGCTCAGAGACTATTGGTACTAGAAATCTGTAATTTGACAAGGGTATAAATATCAATCACGCCGACAAAGTGGTGAAATAAAATTGTGAAAAATATTTTTTTTTAGGGTACCTCCCCTACATGTAAAGTGGGGATAATTTTTTTTTCTCATCTATCCCATAGTGTGGGGTGTCGTTGAATAGGTCTTTCAAAAACGTTGTGGGTATGGGAACACCATTTTTCAATTCAGGGATCCGTTTGTGAAATATGATATTTTAAAGTGCTAAATTTTATTAGAGTCAAGTGTCCCCCCCTCTTCCAGCTAAATGGTTGTATATAGGATACAAGAAAAAATTCACAGCAGTAGTATATATAATGAATTTTAAAGGAAAACTATCACGGCTAAGTAGGGTTCATTAGTGAAGGAGTTATATCGGTTTTTCTAAGTTAGATATTACACGTAGTGTAAGTTGCATATTTTGTAGTATATTATAGTATTTAAGCCATGGAACTCAAAATGTATGTTGAGACTTTCAACTACGGAACCCTACACTGCGCGTGGCCCGACACGCACTTGACATGTTTTTTTTACATGGTCCATGGTTGTAGGTTCTATTTTAAGTCGAAGCTATTTTTACGTGACGCCAAACTACTGCGTTTTAGCGTAAGCAGGCGTAGTGAAATCTCAAAATGTTCTAAACATTATCTTGTCTAGTTTCCTCCACAGCCATTCTCAAGGTTGCTACGAATGTCACACAATGAACTGGTTTTCGTAGAATGTTTGTTACGTACCTTAAAGTTTCAACTGGTGATAGCTCAGTGGTTTAAATTTGGGGTTCCGGGTTTTTTTTTTTTTTGGGGACCCTCAGTCTGGAGTTCGAATCCCAGGCGCGCGATTTTTAAGCTATTGCATAGCTTTTATCGCGGGCTTTGAACTAGGACAAGCAGTTTGAGCGCGACGACCGAATCAAGAAATTCCGTAACGAAAATAAACCTTACACCTTCGTTCAGTAAGCGTTCAACATTTTAGAGGTTCATAAGTAGCTCTCTTTGTCGCAGTGGGCGAGCGGCCGAATTCTTTACCGTATGGTGTATGATGTCGCAGGTTCGAATCTCACTCGCGAAGTAGTGACAGTGCGCTCTTCTTGTTTGTTTGTTTTTTAATTATTTTTTCGCATAATTTTTATTATGCAAAAAAAATAATGCATAAATATTATAATTGCATAAGTTGATAAAAAATGCTATGCAATAGCTTTACCGCGGCAGTCTCCGAGTGCCACTTAATTTTTTTTCATTATGTGTTTGCTTTGATGGTGAAGGAAAACATCAGCTGTCAACTTGGTCTGCTTGATGATATATGGCTTAAGCCCTTCCGATGACGGTGATGATGAGTTACCACTTTTATTTAAAAGACATCAAAAATGATTGTAACTGTGTACGTAAGGGCAGATTGTGGGAATGCGAGAAAGGTGCCGTGGGGTGGGTAAAAAACTTGAAAAATTAATATAAACTAGCTGATGACCGCGACTTCGTCCACATGGATTTAGATTTTAAAAATCCCGCGGGAACTCTTTGATTATCCGAGATAAAAAGTAGCTCTCCCGGTCTGAGGAGCCACTACTACACCCATTACTATACCCATGCAAACAAACAAACACACTTTCGAATTTATAATATCAGTAATGCAAAATTCTACACAAACACAATCTAGCCAACCGCAATCTAACATCGTTCGAGATTTAGGTTCCTAGGTTGCCTAGCAACCTAAATCTCGAATCTTTTCCGAATCGGTCAGACGTCTTCGAGTAATCGGTGAACATGCATAAAAATTTAAAAAATAATAATAATAATTAATCCGATGAATTGAGAACCTCCTCCTTTTTTAAAGTCGGTTAAAAATATTTTGAAATTAAGTAGATCGCAGAGTGTTGTACGATCGCATTGTTTGCGATACATTAATTGCTTACTCAAAAATTACACTACCGATAACCCATCACTTCGGGGATAAGTAGTATTTGTAATTTCGTTATTTTTTTAATATACCTACTTATAGAGTAGCCCTTGACTGCAATTACACCTGATGGTAAGTGAAGATGCAACCTAAAGATGGATTCGAGCACGCGCCGGCTAGAAAATGCCTATTCACTTTTGATTGGAAGGTACCAAAGTTGTAGTTAGTTGAAAAAACAGAAGCCGGAAGAGTATTCTTAGTTTCTTAGTGGTGCATATCAGGTACGAAGAAAACAAAGCGGTTAGTGCGAGACCGTTTGCACTTTAAAGTGTTGAACAAATAAAACTCCAGTTTAGTATTGACACTTGGAAACTGTATTAACTGGTATTTACAAATGAACTGGATATTATAAAAAAATTAAGTGGCACTCGGGGACTGCCGCGGTAAAGCTATTTCATAGCATTTTTTATCAACTTATGCAATTATAATATTTATGCAATATTTTTTTTGCATTATAAAAAAAATCGGCCAAGTGCGAGTCGGGCCTCGCTCTTTTAGGGTTCCGTTAAAAAAATTAAATTAAAAAATTTCCATCTACCCACCTACCCATTTTAATTTAATTTTTTTAATTTAATTTAATTTTTATTATTTGTTGTTATAGCGGCAATAGAAATACATAATATGTGAAAATTTCATCTGTCTATCTATTACGGTTTACGAGATACAGCCCGCTGACAGACGGACGGACGGACGGACGGACGGACGGACGGACGGACGGACAGCGTAGGCTTAGTAATAGGGTCCCGTTGGTACCCTTTGGGTACGGAACCCTAATTATGCAAAAAAAAAATATTAAAAAACAAACAAACATGAAAAGCGAACTGTCACTACTTCGCGAGTGAGATTCGAACCTGCGACATCATACACCATACGGTATAGAAAGCGGCAGCTCGCCCACTGCGCCAAATAGAGCTACTTGAGAACCTCTAAAATGTTGAACGCTTACTGAACGACGGTGTTAGGCTTTTTTTCGTTACGGAATTTCTTGAACCGGTCGCCGCGCTCAAACTGTTTGTCCTAGTTCAAAGCCCGCGATAAAAGCTATGTAACAGAGTATTATTCACTGAAATTATAACACGTGTTACTTGGTTTATATATCAGAAGGTGATGAGCAAAATACAGTAATTTTGTAATCGACCGACTGGGATGGTTGCCGAGAAATTAATCAAGCAAGTTTTCTGCGCAGCAATTCAAAATTATATTCTTGAATTGCCTTCATATGTTCCATCCAGCAGCGGAAAGAAACGAAAACCTTCGCAGATGGCTGCCACATGCTAAGCGAAGTTAAACTAACTTTTAGTTCAACTCTGCTTAGTTTATGTAGAGTCAACACAACGACATAACCTTTCTACACTTTTATTACTTACATGGAAGGTCTTTAAGTTTACAATAATAAGGATAATAGCCTATATCAGCATCTAGCCGTTACTATCTTGTTACAACATTTGTGCCGGTCACGTAACTAGTTAGGACGTGTGGTATAGGCCTAATTTTTATTTATTAAATCGTGATATTATATAAATAATTTAAAATAATGATACTTTTGAAATTAATGATTGTTTTTTCGTTGGTTTTGATTAAACAAAGTTTGGCTGTTGTTTATAGGATTAATGGTACGTATGGTACATTGAATTAGTTTAATATTTTTTAGTATTGGAACGTAGTTCCTTATCGCGCGGTGCGGAAGGGGGCTAGACGCAAAAAATTAAGACAAAATTGAACCGACACTTTTTTGAATGTGAATTTGGCATTTTGTTCATTATTTTTACAGTACAATATAAGATCTCGGTAGCCTTGTGGTTTCGACAGTCGCTAAACAGTTAAAAGTCGATGCTTCGAATCCCAGCTCGACAGACTGAATTTTCTATTTTCAATTTTATTTTAAATAATTTCTACATGTGGATTTTTTCCCTAATTTTTTACACGGAAACCCGGCTACGGAGACCCATTATTATAAAATATATAATATAAAATACCGAACACACCAATGCCAAATTAATTAATCGAAAGGAACTACGTTCCATCCGGGTGTCCCTTGACACCTCTCAAGTTTTTTTTAGTATACGTTTTAAAACCCCGACCAGAGATATGTTAAACCTGCTAATCTATCCCGATATATGCTTAAAGTTAGAGAGTATAATTGCATAGATTGAGTTCGTTGTGTACGCTACATAAAAGTAGACAGTTTACATAAGTACATACACACATATATCTGTAGATTTCATACCTTTGAGTAATATGAAGAAATGCAAAGCGATGTTATTTTTTTCCAAAACTTAATCCACCGGTTTTTAAAACGCCGCAATGTATTCTAAATTAGATAATTTTTTGTAAATCAAAGTTCTTTACCCTTATTGATAACGAATGTACCTACCAATTTACGAATGAACTTAAAATTATGATGTTTTAAAAATTGATAAAAAAATTGATTCAATTCAATCCAAAATTATTTATTTCACGTAGGCCAACCTGTGACTCTTATGACAAGTCATGACTCTACCACCGGTTCGGAAAGCGGATTCTGCTGAGAAGAGCCGGCAAGAAACTCAGCAGTTGCTCTTTTCAAAATAATCATTTTACAATATTATTATGTAGCTAATACATTGTAATAAGTTTTTATACTATCTTGTGGGCAGCTGGATGCCAAGCCGATTTAACCTATGCAACTTTATTAGAATAAAATGTAATATTTCCACTATGAGGGGAAGTTCCAAAAAAAATATAAAAAAGTACTACAATTCAATTCATGTTAAGACGGGTAGACACAAAATCAGACCCATTCCCGCCGGCGGCACCCGTTCACGAAATAAGTAAATATCCTATGTACTTACTTAGTTCTCCGAAAAAAATATGACGCAGTTTTTTCCTACAATAAGAGTCACCTCTAAAAAAGATGTTAAAAACGGCATTTTTTGTGCAAAAATGCATATAAAGTTAGTTTTTTATGACAAACATAAAGGTGAAGGGATTTGTACCGTCCATAGTCCATCCCTACCTACATGGTCTTGTGACTTATCCTGTTTTCACTTGCTACATACCGTGTGTCCACCTGGTGGAAGGACTACATAGAGCTCCGACGACCTCCCTGGCGCAGTGGTGAGCGCTGTGGTCTTATAACTGGGAGG
This sequence comes from Oeneis ivallda, assembly GCA_029955525.1. NCBI lineage: Eukaryota > Metazoa > Arthropoda > Insecta > Lepidoptera > Nymphalidae > Oeneis > Oeneis ivallda. The sequence goes on along the minus strand of JARPMR010000017.1, from coordinate 1,654,636 downwards.
TCTCAGGTTCGATTCCCGGCGGGGTCAATTTGGGATTTTATAATTTCTGAATTGTCTCTGGTCTGGTCTGGTGGGAGGCTTTCGTTGGCCGTGGCTAGTGACCACCCTACCGTCAGACGTGCCGCCAAGCGATTTAGCGTTCCGGCACGATGGCGTGCAGAAACCGATTAGGGGTATGGGTTGAATTTTCATTGCCATACCCCTTCCAAGTTAGTCTGCTACCATCTTAGACTGCATCATCACTTACCATCAGGTGAGATCAGTCATTGGACTATTTTGTCATCGAATAAAAAAAATGCGGGGTCACCATTTTGAGACCCCATCGTTTATGGGCCCTTCGATCTACAGCTCGTAAATGCTCTGTCCTACCTTTTTTGAGACTTCGTATCTCGTTGAGCTATCAGTCAGTATTTTTGGTTTTTCTAGAAATCTTCTCGTTTCTGATTTGATTACGTGGAGAAACCCGAACATTGGTTTGTCGATCGCCCGTTGAGGCCCTGTGAGTTGTCTTATATAACTCACTAGCTGATGCCTGGAACTTCGCCCGCGTGAATTTAATTTTTTAAATCCTTTGGGAACTCTTTGATTTTCCGGGATAAAAAGTAGCCTATGTCACTCTCCAGGTCCTCAACTATACCCATGCAAAAAATCAAGTCGATCCGTGGCTCTGCTGCGGCGTGATTGAAGGACAAACCAACAAACACACTCGCATTATTTTATAATATTAGTATGATAGTAGGTATGGGATAATGTTCCGAGCCATTTCGTTCAAGCCATCACGCATGTTTGGTGCACCCAAATAAAGATAAAATCTCTTCTAATATTCCTCTTATTATAGTGACATAGGCTATCTTTTTATCGCGGAAAATTACAGAGTTCCCGCGGGAATTAAAAAAAAATTAAGAATCTTAAACCACACGGACGAAGTCGCGGGCATCATCTAGTTGTACATAAAAGTAAATATCTGGGTGGATTTTTTTTGGTAAATCGTGTTTTTTGGAAATTATATATTTAGAAAAAAAAAATAATAAAAAATATATAATAAAATTCATAGAGGATAATATAAACGTCTGGACTCGAACCCGGGTCTTCTGGTTTCGGGACCGCCCGATTTCTTAACTGAGCTGTTGGAATTTCATAGATGATGGCGAAAACCTTCGTATTCTAATGATATTGTAAGAGGTTTTTCATTGCCTGAAAACACGGATAAAACGACCTTTTCTAAAAATGAAACCTAGCTAGATCGATTTATCGCCCCCGAAACCCCTTGTGGAGAAAAATAAAATATCTATCTTTCTAGAAAAAAAATGGTTAGTTTCTGAATAAAATGGCTGGGGCACACTGCCGGACGGACGGAAGCTATGCTAATAATAATATTGTACTAAACCGACAAGAAGCGTATTTCCCAGTGCATAAACGCCCTAAAAGCATTTAGCGAATCGTTTCACGCTGTTTCCTCAATGCACACTTGAACTCTGGTTCAATGTCACATACGTACTATGACGTCGCATAACGCATTGTCCGAGTACGAGAAATAATATAGTCATACTAGCTTTTGCACACGACTCCGTATACGCGTGGAGTTAGGTTTTAAAAAATCCCGCGAGAACCCTGTTTTTCCGGGCTAAAAGTTAACCTATATGTCACTCTGCGAGTCCTCAACTAGGGATAGCCTGGCAAAAATCTGTTGCTCGATTGAACGAACGAAGAAAAAAACTTTCGCATTTATAATAGGTATTTATATACACGGGCGTGAGACTTGAGAATATACCTACTAATATTATAAATGCAAAAGTGTGTTTGTTGACCAAAATAGACAGACAAAATTAAACGTGTCACTGGGAGCCCCTGGAAACAAGCGGCACGAGCCTAAATAATGTGTAAGCATCGATGTATAACCCTACAAGAGACCGAACCTGTGATACATTCACTTGACGATTCGAAAGCACTTTGTAAAGTTTATTTGAATAAAGAATTATCTTTTCTACTAGCTGATGCCCGCGACTTCGTCCGCGTGGATTTAGTTTTTAAAATCCCTCGGGAACTCTTTGATTTTCCGGGATAAAAATTAGTCTATGTCACTCTCTAGGTCCTCAACTATACCCATGCAAAAAATCACGTTGATCCGTAGCCCTGTTGCGGCGTGATTGAAGGACAAACCAGCATACCAACAAACAAACACACTTTCGCATTTATAATATTAGTAAGGATTCTATTCATATACGCAGCTGAGGTCGTCCATAGGGTGACGAAGCCGAAGAAGATCAAACAAATTATTAAAATAGAATAAATAAAAATTCTTTTCAAAAAACCGACTTCTAACGCCACTACAAAGTATAAAAATAATTTTAGTTTCTCCACGTTTGTTGAAGTCGGGCGGGCCTAAATACAAACTATGAAACCGATGCGCGACGCAACACAATATGAGAGACTCGTTTGTAGAAGTCGAGCGAGCATCGCGAGTCGGTTTCATCCTATCCTATTAATATTATAAATGCGAAAGTTTGTGAGGATGGATGTTTGTTACTCTTTAACGCGACAACAAATGAACCGATTTTGCTGAAATTTGGCACAGACATAGATTATAGTCTGGAATAGCACATAGGCTACCTTTTATCCCGGAAAAGCAAACAGTTACTGCGGGATAGAATCGCTATTTTTTACGCATTTGTCCTTCAAAATACGCGCAATGGAGTTTTAGATTGACGTGATTTTTTTGCACAGGTAAAGTTAAGAGCCTGAAAAATGTCACAGGCTACTTTTTATCCCGGGAAAACAAACGGTTCCTGCGGGATATTAGTATACTACTTTTTACAAATTTATCTTTCAATTATGCGCCAACGGAGTTACAGATTGACGTGGTTTTTTGGATAGGCATAGTTGATGCCTTGAAAAGTGACAAAGGCTACTTTTTATCCTGGGAAAGCAAACAGTTCCCGCGGGATATTAGTGTGCTACTTTTCACATATTTATCCTTAAATTATGCGCCAACGGAGTTACAGATTGACGTGGTTTATTGGATAGGCATAGTTGAGGACTTGAAAAGTGACCAAGGCTACTTTTAACCCCGGGAAAATGAACAGTTCCCGCGGGATATTCGTATGCTACTTTTCACATATTACTTAATCCTTGAATTATGCGCCAACGAAGTAACAGATTGACGTGGTTTTTTTTATAGGCATAGTTGAGGACCTGAAAAGTGACAACAGCTACTTTTTATTCCGGGAAAACAAACAGTTCCCGCGGGATATTCGTATGCTACTTTTCACATATTACTTAATCCTTGAATTATGCGCCAACGAAGTAACAGATTGACGTGGTTTTTTTGATAGGCATAGTTGAGGACCTGAAAAGTGACAACAGCTACTTTTTATTCCGGGAAAACAAACAGTTCCCGCGGGATATTCGTATGCTACTTTTCACATATTTATCCTTTAATTATGCGCCAATATGCATGCATGCATACATGTATGTATGTATGTATGTATGTATGTATGTATGTATGTATGTATGTATGTATGTATGTATGTATGTATATATGTATGTATGTATGTATGTATGTATGTATGTATGTATGTATGTATGTATGTATGTATGTATGTATGTATGTATGTATGTATGTATGTATGTATGTATGGATGTATACGGATGCATGTTTGTATAGATGTAGTATACGGATGGATGGATGTATGTTCTCTGAGATAGGGGTTGAACTATTTTGACTGTTTTACTCCATATACTGTTTTACTATATATTTTACCATCGATTCACCAATTTCGTAGATGTCGTTCGTTCTCCTCGACTTGGCACCTCTGCAGTGACTCCAGAACAGCCCAAGTTTCGATAGAGTCGAAGGCTTTCTCGTAGTCCACAAAAGCAAGGCAGAGTGGTAGATTATACTCTTCGGCCTTCTGTATAACATGCCTCAAGGTGTGGATGTGGTCTACGGTGCTGTAGCCTTTTCGAAACCCAGCCTGCTCCGGAGGTTGAAAATCGTCAAGTCTTCGGGCGAGGCGATTTGTGATCACCCTCGAAAACAACTTATAAACATGGCTCAAGAGTGATATCGGCCGATAGTTCTTCAGAAGCTCCTTGTCACCCTTCTTAAAGAAAAGAATTACCACACTCTTGCTCCATGCTTTTGGCGTTGTTCCGTTTGCAATGACGTCATTAAAGAGCTCTGCTAGCTCTTTCAGGATCGGAGTACCTCCTGCACGTAGAAGCTCTGATGTGATGCCGTCATCGCCAGGTGCCCTGTTGTTTTTAAGTTGATTGAGGGCTATTCGCATCTCGCCAAGGTCAACGTCTGGGATGTCTTCGGTGTAGTGGCGGGTCAATGTCGCACGTTTGTCGTTCGTGTCTTGAGCCGCTTTTGGAGCTTTGGAGGAGAATAGTTGAGAGTAAAATCGTTCGATCTCCTCTAGGACCTCTGCTTGAGACGTTACGATTTTACCGACGGGGTTTCTCAACTTTGTTAAGTGGCTCCTCTCAAGAACTCCTCGTCACTGCAGAGATGCCAAGTCGATTGGCGTTATATCGAGGTGCTGCGATGTATTTACGATACTGCGTCAATGACAGTCCAAGTACAGTCTCAGCAAACAAAACCAATCAACTTGAGAAGGGGGGTTAGACAGGGGGATGTAATATCCCCAAAACTATTTAATAGTGCACTAGAAGACCTCTTCAAAACGCTGGACTGGACAGGACGAGGCTTTAATATAAATGGCGAATACATCTCACACCTGCGGTTCGCCGACGATGTGGTTATCCTTGCAGAGACTCCAGAAGATCTGGAGCAGATGCTGAGTAGTCTAAGCCGCTCTTCCAGACGAGTTGGTCTCGGGATAAACATGGACAAAACCAAGGTTATGTTCAATCAACATGTTGTCCCGATACCCGTGAACGTCGAAAATGTTGGAATCGAAATTGTTTCAGAGTACAACTACTTTGGCCAGACCATACAATTGGGTAGAAACAATTTCGACGAAGAAGCCAACAGAAGGATACGGCTGGGCTGGGCGGCATTTGGAAAATTAAGTCAGGTCTTCTCATCGTCAATACCTCAATGCCTGAAGACGAAAGTCTTCAATCAATGTGTCCTTCCCGTCCTCACTTATGGCGCTGAAACGTGGACACTAACAAAAGGCTTGATCCACAAATTTAAAGTCACTCAGAGAGCTATGGAGACGGCTATGTTAGGAGTTTCTCTTAAGGACAGGATTCGGAATGAAGAGATCCGTAAGAGAACCAAGGTCGCCGACATAGCTCAAACCATTAGCAAGCTGAAATGGCAGTGGGCAGGCCATGCTTGTCGCAGAAGCGATGGCCGTTGGGGCCGAAAAGTCCTAGAGTGGAGACCGCGAATAAGTAAGCGTAGTGTGGGGCGCCCTCCAGCACGTTGGACTGACGATATAAAGCGGGTGGCGGGAAGTGGCTGGATGAGGAAGGCTGAGGACCGGGTGTGGTGGCGTTCTCTGGGAAAGGCCTATGTTCAGCAGTGGACGTCCGCAGGCTGAGATGATGATGATGATGATATATTTTAACCGACTTAAAAAAGGAGGAGGATCTCAATTCAACGGAATCTTTTTTTATACATGTTCACCTATTACTCGAAGACGCCTGAACCGATCTGTTTTTAAAAAAATCTACAATAAATTATATACTTTGTAGTGGCGCGGGCGTTTAAATGTATGCTCCCGGGACAAAAAGTAGCCTGTGTTATTTTCCAGGTCCTCAACTTTACCTGTGTAAAAAAACCACGTCGACTATATGCACTTGCACTTTATATGGTGAAATATTATAACTGCAAAAGTGCGTTGGTTTGTCCTTCAATCACGCCCCAACAGAGCTACGGATCGACGTGATTTTATGCAGGGGTACCTATAGTTAAGGACCTGGAGAGTGACAGGCTACATTTTATCCCGTAAAGTCAAAGAGTTCCCGAGGCATTTTAAAGGCTAAGTTCACGCAGACGAAGTCGCGGGCATCAGCTAGTAGTTTATATTTTAGGCCCGCCCGACTTCAACAAACGTGGGCAAACTAAAATTATTTTTATACTTTGTAGTGGCGTTAGAAGTCGGTTTTTGAAAAGAATTTTTATTTTAAGCTTTTAAGTGTAGTATCCTATGATTGAGGAGCTAGGACCTGGAGCTCCATGATGTAGTCCATACTTTTTACTTACAATATCAATTCATAATCGACATTTCCTAAATCCTCATAGTTTTAGGTAGGCAGTACCCTGCAGCATCAGGATTGAGGAGCTAGGACCTGGAGCTCCATGATATAGTCTATACTTGTTACCTTCAATAATTATTCGTAATCCATATTTCCTAAATCTCTTTATTTAAGGTGAGCAATATCCCTGCAGCATCAGGCTTGAGGAGTTGAAGGTGAAAATTTTTATGGGACCATTTCGCAAACATCCTCTGTCGATTAAAAAAAAATCACGCGAATCGGTCCAGTAATCCCGGAGAAATCGGTGGACATACATAGAAAAAAAAAAAAAAGATATCGGCCGAATTGAGAACCTCCTCCTTTTTGGAAGTCGGTTAAAAATCCGTCCGCTTTAAGTTTAAATATGAAGGCAGTTTTGTAATAACCAGAGGTCGGAATTAGGTAGAGTTATTCATGTACTTACACTGATTTCATACAGCGAAAGAATAAAGTGGATATGCCTCAAATCCCGAGATTAATTTTAAAGAGCAGAAAAAATCCCGTGATTTTTTAAATAAAAAGTTATTTACTTTTACACAATTTAAACTTTTTTTTTTTTTTTTTTTTTTATTCGATGACAAGCTAGTCCTTGACTGCGATCTCACCTGATAGTAAGTGACGATGCAGTCTAAGTTGGTAGCGGGCTAACTTGGATGGGGCATGGCAGTGAACATTCAACCTATACCCCTAATCGGTTTCTACACGCCATCGTGCCGGAACGCTAAATCGCTTGGCGGCACGTCTTTGACGATAGGGTGGTAACTAGCCACGGCCAAAGCCTCCCACCAGACCAGACCAGAGACAATTTAGAAATTATAAATTCCCAAATTGACCCCGCCGGGAATCGAACCCGAGACCTCCCAGGTATAAGACAACAGCGCTCACCACTGAGCCAGGGAGGTCGTCAAAAAACTACTGCACGCACGACGTTGCCAAACTTACATCAATGACATCGAATGTCCAAAGTTGCAAAATACCAATACGCGCGATGTTGCCACATTTGTAGTTCGCATAACATAGCTTGTGAGAACAAAAGAATACAATAGCGCAAATGCAGAGCAATCCCCGCTTAACGTTATGTACTACATTGTGTCTCTTTCTACCGCATTCAAACTATCTATTAGCAATGAATCGGTTTACTCATTCACTCAGCTCATTCGCTTACCTCGTTTCGTCGAATGCGCTCACTTCTGGACTCTACTTAATACGACTATTTCGGCACGCATTAACGGACTTTGATTTGGCCTTACTGTATTGGATGATTGGATATTTGAAATTGGTGATATACTTGGTAAGTTTCTTGTTCATATTTTTATTAAATTTCCTTTAAAATAGATTTTCCCTATGTAGAACGTTTTCTTGTATTGTTATCAAAATCGGTATTGTTTAACTTAAGATGTTCTTTGATACAATCACAATAAAGTAACAATGATTTCAAATGAGATGGGCAAATTGCGAGAGCTTAGAAGATAAAATGGAAAAAGTCATGGATAGAAATCCTGATTTGGACACTATCAGAAATATAGCAGAAAAAAATTTCTTCCTGCACTAATGACGAGGAGGAGGAAGTGTATAAATTTGCTAACCTCACCTCAGTTGACGTAGAGCGATCTTTTTCAATGTACAAATGGATTTTAGACGTTCGGAGAAATTCATTGAAGCCAAAAAATATTGAAAAGCTTATGGTTATAAATATTTTAATTCTCACAAAAGTTATTCTCACAAAAGTTATACAGTAATGTTGGAAACGAACACTTCAAATCTTACTGGTAATCAATCGGACAAGGAAAATGATTCTGATGGGCCGTTTGAATAAGCAAAACCTCACGAGTCTAGGCTAGAAGCAAAAGTATTCGCTCGCATTTATAAAAAAGGCGAAATATGCGTATGAGAATTTGCTTAAGACTATCAATAATTTTGTATTGTGAATTAATGTAAACTAATAAAAATTGTATGTTAATTATCTTTGTTTTATTTGTCTATCTCTGACCTTATTATTATTTAGTTGTAATATTGTTGGCCACACAGGATTGTCCATTAGAAATCCCGGGAAGGTCCACATTAATATCAACATTTCGATGCAAGTACATAAATAACTCTACCTAATTCCGACCTCTGGTAATAACAATAAAAGAAGAGCCAAGAAAATCGAACGAAACGGACGAATAAATTTATCAGTGTGTAAGAGAATTTCTTGAGTTTCCATTTTAAAGTCAGCTCCACATTCAAACAGTCTGCAAAGACCCTTAGTGCCGATTAAAATGACAGTATGTATTTAACTGCATCTGTAATTACTACGTCTAGTCTACGAACGTGAAGACTTTGACAGGTGCAGTGTCACGATGAACGCGTGTATGGTTTGTAGGTACCACAGAATATATACCTACCTATGTAATGAATGTGCCTACCTACTAATGTTATTTGAATATTAGTACCTATTCAATTCGATGCCTTAACATGGGTAGCCTAAGTATGTCACGCACTCTTTAACATGTCTGTGGTGTCGTGTGATGCGGGTTGTTACGTTCCCTCAAATATGGTTGAGCGAAGCAACGGCTGGGTCATGCGTCATCCTCGTGAAGGGGTGCTGCCGGCGGGAATGGGGCTATTTTCTGTCTGCCCATCTTAATATGTATTAAATAATTTTAAACCTAATAATTTTTGGAACTTCCCCTCGTTGTAGAAACACTGAATACATAGCATAGTATCTATTGTATTGTAAACTTGTTTTAAAAAGATCAACCGCCGAGTTTCTTGCTGGTTCTTCTCGGCAGGAAGGGCATTCCGAACCAGTGGTAGACTCATCGACGATTCAAAAGCACTTGTAAAAAAGTTTATTTGAATAAAAAATATTTCTATTATACTAATAGAAATTTTTATATCACGAATAGAAATTTTGGAACGTAGTTCCTTATCGCGCGGTACGGAAGGGGGCTAGACGAAAAAAATTAAGGAACCGACACTCGACCTCGACACATTTTTGAAACAGACACTTTTTTGTTGAATGTGAATTTTGCATTGTATTCGGTATTTTCGCCTTAGAACACGGCGTCTGCATGGCCTAGTTGTTAGGGCAGTCGCCTATAAATTCAACGTTGATGGTTCGAATCCCAGCTCGACAGACTGAATTTTCTATTTTCAATTTTATTTTAAATAATTTCTAAACGTGGAAATTTTCCCTAATTTTTTATTGTATAAATTGGATAAAATGCTAACGCCATCTGTGAAAAAACAGTAACTCCACCAGAGTAACTCTTTGGTTTTGTAACAGTGCAATAGAAATAAACAAAATAATATAATTCATCGTAGTTAATCAATTTAATACTAGATGACACCACTAGTTTATTACAATTCCTTCACTAAAATTAATCGGAAGGAGCTACGTTCCATCCGGGTGTCCTTTGACACCTCTCAAGTTTTTTTATTAAAATATAAAAGTATGAAACTCAAGGAGCAACAAAATTCTTTTGCTATAATCCGCCACATCAGAAAAATCTGTATGATACAACGCGCCGCTCGTGCTGTACACTGCAGCTCTGCCAGTCATTTTTGACGACAAGCGTTATGTTATTATAACTGGGAGGTCTAGGGTTCGATTCCCGGCGGGGTCAATTTAGGAATTTAAATAAAATAAATTGAATTTACTTTTTATGGGTCACATTTTTATGGGTAAGTGTTCTTTTTGAGACAATAAATATCTTTAACCCGAATTTATAATTTCTGAATTGTCTCTGGTCTGATGGGAGGCTTTGGCCGTGGCTAATTACCACCCTACCGTCAAAAACGTGCCGCCTAGCGATTTAGCGTTCCGGCACGATGGCGTGTAGATGCCGACTATGGGTATGGGTTGAATATTCACTGCCATACCCCTTCCAAGTTAGCCCGCTATAATGTTAGACTGCATCGTCTCTTATGATTAGGTGAGATCGCAGTAAAGGACTATCTTGTCATCTCGAATAAAAAAAGTCTGTAGAACAAATGCAGGGACAACACTTCACGATACTAAGTGCTCGTTTATGGACACGCGGCGAGTGGTGCGTCGCGTCGCGCGGGCGTTGCCGCGTACTACTCCGGAACGCTTCTGCGTGACCGCTCCTCATATTTGGCAATAATATAATTATATATATGTATTTTATATGTATTACAATATATGTATTACATCTTCTAGAAATGTATTACAGAAACGGAATACTACCGCATGCCGGCGTTGTTCGCGTTAGACGACTACGCGGAATGCATGCTGGAACCAGGCGGCACGTATTGCGTAGCGGAGTATTTGCTCTCGTCCAAGGGTCACTCGGACCTAATGCACTTTATACAGGTAAGCTTTCATCATCATCATCAAAATTCAAAATTATTTATTTCACGTAGGCCAACCTGTGGCTCTTATGACACGTCGTGACTCTACCACCGGTTCGGAAAGCGGTTTCTGCTGAGAAGAGGCGGCAAGAAACTCAGCAGTTGCTCTTTTCAAAATAATCATTTTACAATATTATTATGTAGCTATTACATTGCAATAAGTTTTCATCATCATCATCAGCAGCAACCCATCAACGGCTCACTACTGAGCGCAGGTCTCTCAGAGAAGGGTTATGGGCCATAGTCCACCGCGCTGGCACAGTGCGAATTGGCGGACTTCACAAGTAAGCTTTAAGCACAGTAGAAGTGCTTTAAGTATATTTACCAAATAAAAAATTGGTTGTCTGTAAAGTCGGTTTACGGACGTGATAACGTCATAAAAAAACATTGATGAAAAATTGCATACTTTTATGAATTGAATTGAATTATTATCACTGAATTATCAAGAAGAAGTTAATTGAAAATTACAATTTTCTCTAGTCACATGCCAACGCTTGGTCCGATCGTGCCTCTATATCGCTTGTTCCGCGCTCTCGCTTGCACGCGCAGGCTCAGGCGGAAAGTGACACATTTTCGTGAATGCAGCCGGTGTTCATTCATAGATTTATAAGACGTTATCACGTCAAAATCGGCAGTAGGCGGTCTGGTTTGTACGAGTGTAACTAACCAGGCTATCGGCCAGCAGGGAGAAGTGGCGTATGCTCGTTGAGGCGAATCACATCTGCCGCTAAGGACCTTCGTTAAGACCACGAACGCTCTGCCAAGAGTGTTACGAAGAAGCTTTATATTGATTACCACAGGATGCTACCATTACCCGTATTAGGTGACTACACAAAATGCTTGCAAGAACCAGGAGGTGGGGGATGCCAAGACTTCTTGTAGCATCGTACAGGAAGATTATATTGCTTTTCCAGTTGGCTGGTACTTGTTACTAGCCGTAGCCGAAACCTTCCACCAAACCAGACTATAAATTAAAATATTTATAAATCTTATCAAGAATCTAACACGACTTCTTCAGCTAATATAAAACCATACCGCTCACCACTATGCCAAAATACTTACCTTCATAAGTGGTTTGAGAGAAAATAAAGGAATCTAGAATTTCTTGCTCTGTATGAAATAAAGCTAAGGATATACTCTATACATACCTTAATTATTAGGTACTAGTAACCTAAGTAAGTCTAGACAAGCCAGATCGTGCGGAATTGATTCCTGAATGACACCATTAGTGTATTCACTATCATGACCTATTTTATATTTGTACCCAACAATTTAATTAATAATATTGATGAAATCAATTAATAATAGTGTTCATAAAAGTAAACTTCCATTTGAGTATAAGTTCTGGTTTATCTACTTTTAAAATTTTTACAGGAGTATTCAGCATACAAAGTGAAACATTTCAACCATACAAAAATACACAGAGGAACCTGCGTCACAATGAATTGTAGAGACCACTTTAATGGATTAAATAGAACAAGGGACATAAAAGCGGTCCTTGGAGAGTGCCTCAATGAAAGCTTATGGAGGAGTCATAAGCTAGAAGCAACATTAATAGAATTAAAATATTGTAAAAAGGCTAACGAAGAAACTGTTTTGGATATAAGTGACTTCATTGTAGCAGCCGTTTATATTTTTCTTATCATAGTAAACACTGTCGGAAGCCTTTACGACATCATCTTATGTGAAAAAGACAGTAAAACAGGTAATAAAGTTGTAATGATTCTTAAGATTTATTATTGGTTTTCTAATGATGAATAGTTAATAAAATAGAGACATTAACATGAGCATGCATTTGATTACTACTTGCTACAATTTCAGTAGTTAGTAATTGTTCTTCCACCATCGTCCAACTGGTAAATGTCCACCGCTGGACATCTCCGATCTCAAAAAATATTAATTGATTCTCCATTAAGCTGATCTATGATGCGTAAGATAAAGTACAAAATCTAAAATATTACAAAGTTAATGCATTCATTCATCCCAACACATCTCCGGCCCACTTGTGGGCACAGAATTCCTCCCGATGAGAAGGATTCAAGCCCAATTCTACCACACCACTCCTTACTTAGCCAGCAAGTGAGGAGTGATACACACACCTATGAGATTGAGAACATTACGGGAACTATCTATCAGGCATGCAGATTTCCTCATCATCATCATCAATAGCCTATACCAGTCCACTGCTGGACTAAAGGCCTCTCCCAAGGGGAGGGTTTGCCCATAATCACCACGCGGGGCAGACGCGTTGGTCGCAGTAGATGGTAGTAGTAGCACAGAGGACGCTGCTGCTCGTTCTCCGTTATATTCCCTTAGTCGCCTCGTACGACACCTGCGGGAAGAGGAGGGGTGGTGACAACTGTATTCTGTAGCCTAAGCACGAATATTTTCACTTTCGAATAGTTAACGTAAAGTTAACGCCGACAAGATATTTTGTATGAAAACGACTGCACCCGCCTACAGGCGCTGCAGTCGTTTTCATACAAAATATCTTGTCGGCGTTAACTTTACGTTAACTATTCGAAAGTGAAAATATTCGTGCTTAGGCTACTGATCTGCCGTCACCACACGGCAGATTTCCTCACGATGTTCTAATTCACCGTTAAAAGCAAGTAATATTTAATTGCCTAAAACGCACATGGCTTTGAAACGTCAGATATGCGTGCTTGATCCTGGTCCCCAGGAAGAGGCGGCGGCAGCCTATAGCCTGTTATATTGCGTCTGCAGCTAAAATATGTTTGCCTTTAGGAAACCCGTACTTGCTTGCATTTTCGTTAAGGCGCAACTGGGCCAAGCTGACGGCCCCCGGGGGCAGCGGGCCCGACCCTAGGATGGAAAGACTAAAGATATTCAACGGATTAAGGTGAGCACTAAAGTGGGAAAGAGATGTTATACAAGACTATAGCTTTATAATTAAAAAAAATGTGAGCCGTCGTGGGACGCCTGGCAGATGTGAAACATCGACATTATTTTGTAAAAGTAATATGCAGAAAAGAACAGATTGTGATAGGTAACTAAATATGTCACTGTATACATAATTATAACATCGCATGCCGTGGCGAGGCGTCGCCACGCGAGAAATCTGTTTTACGTGCCGCTATAGATGTTTCACATCAAAAAATTTGAAATTCAAAATTATGTATTTCAACCACCGGTTCGGAAAGCGGATTCTGCTGAGAAGAGACGGCAAGAAACTCAGCAGTTGCTCTTTTTAAAATAATCACTTTACAATATTAGGTATGTAGCTATTACATTGTAATAAGTTTTTTATACTATCTTCAAGTGGGCAGCTATATGGGCAACTTTGTTAGAATAGATTAAAATATTTCCAAAATCAGGGGAAGTTCCAAAAAAACGTAGGTACTACAATAAATTCAATATAATGTCAGCATTGTTGATTTACTAAGTTTTCTAAGTGTCTCTATCTGATAGATAGAGATACTGCCATTGGCGCAATTAGAATGCCATAAGCCTACTTCGTCGTTTTAGCTTACAAATTCCGAAAAACCAAATTAAATTTGAATTTCGCAGGCAGACCCGTATAATCCAATTTAAACGAGTCGTAGGGAGCCGCTGCATTCAGGCGGCGCAAGACAGAAGCCTGTGGTAGTCCATGGAGGAGACCTTTGTCCAGCTGTGGACGTCTATAGGTTGATTAAGAAGAAGATAAAAACCCATAATTTTCGTCGATTTCAGAACAATGACGATAAGCTGCGTGATATTTTCGCACTGCGCGCTGATTTTGTCGTGCGCGTACATCGCTAACCCGCTTTACATTGAACACGTGAGTTAAAGTTTATTATTGATAGTTTCATATCAATAGAATAGAATAGAAATGTTTTTTATTCAAATAAACTTTTTTACAAGTGCTTTTGAATCGTCGATGAGTCTACCACTGGTTCAGAATGCCGTTTCTGCCGAGAAGAACCAGCAAGAAACTCGGCGGTTGCTCTTTTCAAAACAAGTTTACAATATAATAGATATTAAGCTATGTATGCAGTGTTTCCACAATGAGGGGAAGTTCCACAGAAGCATACCTAATTATATCTAATTATAATTCAACACTCCCTCCTTCTCCATGAAGTCGGCCAAATGTTGGCCGACTTCATGGAGAAGGAGGGCCTCTTTATGATGAACTCCTTCTTCAGGAAGCGGCCACACAGAAAATGGACATGGTTGAGTCCCGATGGTTCCACGAGAAATGAGATCGACTTCATTATGTCGACCAAGCGGCATATATTCAATGATGTCTCTGTGATCAATAGGGTGAAAACCGGTAGCGATCACCGGATGGTAAGAGGCACGTTGAATATTAATGTGAAGCTGGAAAGGGCCAGACTGGTGAAGTCCACTCTCCGACCTTCTCGTGCTCATATCCAAAATCCCGAAAACCTCCAACTCGAACTGCAGAACCGATTCGAGTGCCTAGCAGACTGCGTTTCTGTGGACGATCTAAACAACAGGTTCGTGGAAACTGTTCATACTGTGGGGTCTAAATTCTTTAAGACCCACCGCAGGAAAAGAACCGAAAAGTTCTCTGACCATACTCTCAAGCTAATGAAGGAGAGACAAGAGATGAGGCTGCAGTCATCGGCAGACGCGGCTGCCTACCGGCGGATTAATAGGCAGATCTCTAAAGCACAAACTCGCGACCTCCGTGTCTTTAATACCAAGTGTATTAAAGATACCATTGAGCGGAACAAAGGCTCAAAAGTGTTCGCGAGAGATCTGTCTATCGGACAGAGCCAGTTGACGCGGCTGAAAACTGATGACGGCCGTCTCGTCTCTTCTCGACCTGAGGTTTTGGGAGAGGTTGAGAAGTTCTATGGACAGTTATATACCACGACACAAAAACCTGTTGAAGATCTGGCGAAAGATCCCAGAGCCAAACTGACCCGACACTATACCGAAGATATCCCGGACGTCAGCCTATACGAGATTAGAATGGCTCTCAAACAGCTTAAGGACAACAAGGCGCCAGGTGATGACGGAATCACTGCGGAACTCCTGAAAGCGGGTGGAAAACCGGTACTTAAGATCTTTCAGCGATTGTTCAATTCCGTCATCCACGAGGGCACAACGCCGGAAGCATGGCACAGGAGCGTGGTGGTTCTGTTCTTCAAAAAGGGTGATAATACCTTGTTGAAGAATTATAGACCCATCTCGTTGTTGAGTCATGTTTATAAGTTGTTCTCGAGAGTCATTACGAATCGTCTCGCTCGTAGGTTTGACGACTTCCAGCCTCCCGAACAAGCCGGATTCCGAAAAGGCTTTGGTACCATAGATCACATTCATACGCTGCGGCAGGTTATACAAAAGACAGAAGAGTATAACCGGCCACTTTGCTTAGCGTTTGTGGACTATGAGAAAGCCTTCGATTCGGTGGAAACTTGGGCTGTGTTGAGGTCGCTGCAGAGATGCCGGATTGACTACCGGTATATCCAAGTGTTGAAGTGCTTGTATGAAAACGCCACAATGTCAGTACGTATACAGGACCAGACTACGAGGCCAATCCACTTGCAGCGTGGAGTGCGACAGGGAGACGTTATCTCCCCGAAGCTCTTTACCGCTGCGTTGGAGGACGTCTTTAAGCTTCTGGATTGGAACGGGCTTGGCATCAACATAAACGGCGAGTACATCACTCACCTGCGATTTGCCGATGACATAGTAGTCATGGCAGAGACTCTGAGAGACCTCAATACAATGCTCAACGATCTCAGCAGGGTTTCTCAACAGGTGGGCCTGAAAATGAACATGAGCAAGACGAAAATCATGTCCAATGCTCATGCACCGCTCCACCCAGTAATTGTTGAGAGCTCTGCACTCGAAATTGTCGACGAGTATATTTACCTGGGACACACAGTCCAGCTAGGTAGGTCCAATTTCGAGAAAGAGATCAACCGCCGAATCCAACTCGGCTGGGCAGCGTTCGGGAAGCTCCGAGATGTCTTCTCGTCCAAAATTCCTCAGTGCCTGAAGACTAAAGTCTTCGAACAGTGCGTGTTGCCAGTGATGACTTACGGATCCGAGACATGGTCGCTAACTAAGGGCCTCATAAGTAGGCTCAGGACCGCTCAGCGGGCGATGGAGAGAGCTATGCTCGGAGTGTCCCTGCGGGATCGAATCAGAAATGAGGAGATCCGTAGGAGAACCAGAGTCACCGACATAGCTAAGCGAGTCGCGATACTGAAGTGGAAATGGGCGGGGCACATAGTTCGAAGAGCTGATGGTCGTTGGGGTCCCAAGGTGCTGGAGTGGCGACCCCGCACCGGGAAGCGCAGTGTTGGCAGACCCCCCACCAGGTGGACCGACGACATCAAACGAGTCGCAGGGAGCCGCTGGATTCAGGCGGCGCAAGACCGAGGCCTGTGGAAGTCCATGCAAGAGACCTTTGTCCAGCAGTGGACGTCTATCGGTTGATAAAGAAGAAGAAGAAGATAATTCAACACATGTTAAGATATCACATGCATGCACACACAGATAATATCACATGCTTCAACGGTGAAGGAAAACATCGTGAGGAAACCTGCATGCTTTTAAGAGTTCTCCATAATGTTCTCGAAGGTGTGTGAAGTCTGCTAATTCGCATTGGGCCAGCGTGGTAGGCTATGGCCTATAGCTCTTCTCTGAGAGGAGACCTGCGCTCAGTAGTGAGACGTTAATGGGTTGCTCATGATAATGATTATAGTTTCATGCGAGATCAGATCAGGAATGAGGAGATCTGAAGGAGAATTTAGATATTGTAAGCCTTTAAGTTTAAGTTAGGATTTAGGGAAATATTCGAAGTCGGTTTTTTTTATTGTGACATATAGGCTTGCGACATATAGAAAATCAATGATGAAAAGCACTGATGAGGTCTCGGTTGGAGCGCGCTTGCCTAGGACATGCCTATTCAACCATGCCTTGAAGGTATTCAAGTTATACGTGACAGGAAACACGGATGCTGGAGGAGCGTTCCACACAATTACGATTCGTTTCAAAAACGTTGAACTAAAGCGTTTCGTGCAGCGTTTCGTTCAACAAAAAAAAAGTTGAAGTTGAGAATTTCAACCACAGGGATGCCAACGCTCACGATTTCTCGAAGTTCTTTGATAGGATGGTGAAGGGAAACAAGATTGTGAAGTTCCTGAGCGCACTCTCCAAAATATATCCGATAGAAGACCGTTTTTTTTTATGTAAGAATCAATAATTGCTGGTCTTTAGTCTAGCTAAAACTCAAAAACGCCTTGACCAATTTAATTTTTTTTTATTTGTTCGCTCTAATAGGCGCATTCGGCGCAGAGGTGGTTTAAAAATTAAAAAAATATAGGGAAACCCGAAAAGAATACCTAGCTGAAAAATCGATTAAATCAATATTGCTGATTTTGTATAGGAATACCAAAATTTAAATTTTAATTAATTTTTAACCGACTTTAATAAAGAAGGAGGTTATCAATTCATCGGAAGCTTTTTTTTTCAAGGTGGTCCCATTGAAATTTTATCGAAATCGGTCAAGCGGTTTTTAAAATATCAACAATAAATTATATACTTTGTACTGGTGCGGGCGTTTGAAGTAGGTTTTTTAAAAAGATTTTTTCTTGATTTCAGTCCTACGACGACTTGTCAAAACAAATCCTGTACAACGGGAACCTGGTGACGCACACATTCTTCCTCATGTCCAGCTTCCTGCTGGCGTACAACTTGCAGATCCAGGCAGAAAGAGCTGACGTCACGTGGAAACAGATTCCTAAGGGAATACTGTTGAGATGGCTCAGGTATTGCACTCAGAATTTCTCAGATGTGATGCGGGTTGTTACGTTCCCTCAAATATGGTTGAGCGAAGCAATAGCTGGGTCATGCGTCATGCTCGTGAACGGGTGCCACCAGCGGCAATGGGGCTACTTTCTGTCTGCCCGTCTTAACATGAGTTGAATTATAATTAGAAATAATTACCTATGCTTTTGTGGAACTTCCCCTCATTGTGGAAACTCTGCATACATAGAATAATATCTATTAAGTATATTGTAAAAGTATTTTGAAAAGAGCAACTGTCGAGTTTCTTGTTGGTTCTTCTCAGCAGGAACGGCATTCCGAACCAGTGGTAGACTCATTGACGATTCAAAAGTACTTTGTAAAAGTTTATTTGAATAAAAAACATTTCTATTCTATTCTATTCTATTCTATTACACTCAGAATTTCTCTGAATTGTTTTGTATCATCATCATCATCAATAGCCTATAACAGTCCACTGCTGGACTAAGGGCCTCTCCCAAGGGGAGGCTTTGCCCATAACCACCACGCGGGGCAGACGGGTTGGTGATCGCAGTAGATGGTAGTAGTAGCACAGAGGAAGCTGCTGCTCGTTTCATGATTTCAATGTTTTGTATGAATCAGTCCAAATTCAGAATAATTATTTTTTTCGTATAGGCCAACCTCTCATGACAATTTAAGAAATTTCTACCACCCGTTCAGAAACCAAATTTTGCTGAGAAGAGCCAGCACAAAACCCAGCAATTGTTCTTTTCAAAACAAAATGTTACATAAATATGCAACTTAGCTATTATACAACTAGTGGTTCGCCCCGAACTGAGACCTCGCGGTAACGGTTTCCCATAATTGACGATCAAAATTGACATTATTATTATGCCCGTTTTCACCAACCATACCTAAATCATCCCATTTGTAGAAGTCTCTTTACATAGGTAGCCCCTAAATACAATTCTAACATCCCAATGTCATTTTCACCTTTAGTTGTCCCGTAGAGGTTCGTAATAACAAAGTTGACAGAAAGTGTCAACTAACTTAACATAGGTAGCCCGTAAAGGTTAGGGAACTGTTATAGTGAAATCCTCAAGGCCTCAATCAAACTTAGGTATAGTTTTTTGGAACATTCAAATTAAATTACTTGTACACAGCGTCAACTATTGACACGATCAGAAATATGTAAAAACAAACTGCAACGTGAAGTTTTATTGATGTTTGCTAAATGACTAAATAATAATCTTAATTGAATAATAGGTATGTTACATAAAGCTGCATTTGCTATATGAGATGAGAGCGCCATCTATTGACATCATTGTGAAGTTCTGTTGTTGCTGCTCATTAAAAGTTAAATAATTTAGTTTCCTTATTACATTTATCTAATTTTAGTATTTGTTGTTCAAGTACATGATATTACGCTAAAATTGTAAAACTTTCAAGCCCCAGCTTTCAATGGTTATTCCGTTCTGAGGTCAAATATAATCTCCACTTTGAAAGCCCCCCATTTCGTCAATTTTAGGAAAAAAATTTAAAAAAAAATACTTTTGTACTCTGTTCCAAATTATCTTTAAAATGAGGTACTGTAAACCTATGAAACGCAAAATTTTTTTTTTTTCTTCGCATTCGCTTCTATGAGAGCCCCCCTGAAATAAAGATTTTTATAACTTTTTAAGCCATTTTCGGCTGGAGGCCATCGGTTTACATATTATATCTAAAATTGAAGTAATTTCGTTCAGTAATTCAGAAGTTATAAGGCTCTGACAGACGGACGGACGGACGGACGGACGGACGGACGGACAAGTGCAAATTCACTCAAGTAGACTCAAAGACCTTCGCTTCACTCGGTCGATTACTTAATACAATAGAATAGAATAAATTTTATTCAAATTACAAAGTGCTTTTCTAACCTTGTAACACCTGCTTCTATCCAATATGCTTTCGAATCGTCAAGAGAATCTACCACTGGTTCGGAATGCCATTACCAATGTAATAAGCTATCTACTTCTTGAACTACTACAATGTAATGGGCAGCTAAATGCCCATAAGATAGTACAACAATTTCATGGATGAATTTCATTGTCAAATTCATCCATGAATTTTTTTCATGCCTGATATGTATGTGTTACGTTCTCTCAAATATGGTTGAGCGAAGCATTGGTTGGGTCATACGTCATGCTCGTGAACGGGTTCCACCGGCGGGAATGGGGCTACTTTCTGTCTGCCCGTCTTAACATGTGTTGAATTATAATCAGGTATGCTTTTGTGGAACTTCCACTCATTGTGGAAACACTGCATACATAGCATAGTATCTATTGTATTGTATTCTTGTTTTGAAAATAGCAAACGCCGAGTTTCTTGCTGGTTCTTCTCGGCAGGAAGGGCATTCCGAACCAGTGGTAGACTGATCGACGATTCAAAAGCACTCGTAAAAAGTTTATTTGAATAAAAAACATTTCTATTCTATTCTATTCTGTGCGATTTTTTCAGTTTTATGATCTTTCAAACCGTTGCTTTCAGGTTAACTCCGCCATACGCCCTGATCTTGGCCACAATCAGTACGTGGATGCGGCACGTTGGCAAGGGGCCCATGTGGGACCTGGTGGTGGTGAGCGAGGCCAACTACTGCCGCCAGTTCTGGTGGGCCAACGTCTTCTACTTCAATAACTACATCTACAATGAAGATATTTGTTTCCCACAGGGGTGGTGAGTTTCCATCAAAATTACGATCTGGGGATTATTAAGGAGTAAAGATTTTAGACTTATTTCGTGGTTCAATTACATAATTATAATGTATTATATGAGTATGTTAGCTAGCCTAGTGGTTAGGACTGTGGTCTCCTATTCGGGGGGTCGCAGGTTCGATCCCGGGTACGCACCTCTGACTTTTCGGAGTCAAGTGCGTTTAAGCAATTAAATATCACTTGCTTCAACGGTGAAGGAAAACATCGTGAGGAAACCTGCACACCTGAGAGTTCTTCATAATGTTCTTGAAGGTGTGTGAAGTCCGCCAATTCGCATTGGGCCAGCGTGGTGGACTATGGCCTGTTACCCTTCTCTGGGAGGAGACCTGCGCTCAGTAGTGAGCCATTGATGGGTTGTTAATGATGATGATTATATGAGTATGTATTATGTATATTCCGAGGACAGTGCGTGAAGCGATTGAAATTCGTAAACACCGGAATTTCAATCGTGAAGACGGTTTCATGCTAGCCAGCATGTGGAATCCAGTGGTAGAATTATGCAAGCCAGGAAAGCGTCGCACAGCACCAAAATTAAAAAGTGGTGTTGTGAGTGTATTTTGCCGAAACTTAAATAACGTTCCGTCACAAAGACCAAGAGGGCCGGTAGATAGATTCTACCCATGACAGCTTCAACTTGACGTCTCTCAACACCGCAGCCCCGTCGTGACCACGGACCATGCAACTGGATCGAAATATCGACATCATAAAAACAACAATTATCTTGGTACGTACTCGTATAATACATTATAATTATAATAAAGGAGTGACTTAATAGTCCCCAAGGGGTATAAGCAGTACGTGGTAACCCAGTGGTTAGGACTGCGACTTTCTATTCGGGGGGGTCGCAGGTTCGATCCCGGGTACGCACCTCTGACTTTCAGATTTAGTAACAATAATAAATATAAATAAATAAAATCGTTTATTACAATCATTATTATACAGAAACATCAATTTGACCTTGAAAGATTTGTACAATATTTTTATGCTTACTACTATTTAAGATATTTGCCAAAAAGTACAAGATCAAGAACTGGCTATCCTAGCTAAATTTTTTAGATCTGTGTTAAGGATAGCAGCCCTCTCATTCGAAGTTAAGTGCGTTTAAGCAATTCAATATCACATGCTTCCACGGTGAAGGAAAACATCGTGAGGAAACCTGCACGCCTGAGAGTTCACCATAATGTTCTCAACAAAGGCGTGTGAAGTCTCCCAATTCGCATTGGGCCGGCGTGGTAGACTATGGCCTATAACCCTTCCCAGAGAGGAGACTTGCGCTCAGTAGTGAGACTTTCATAGGTTTCAAATGATGAAAGGGTATAATAGGGGTTCCAAGGTGCTGGAGTGGCGACCCCGCACCGGAAAGCGCAGTGTTGGCAGACCCCCTACCAACGACAGAAAAAAACCGAGACCTGTAGAAGTCCATGCCAGAATGTCCTCATTTCTGATTTGATCTCGCAGGGATATACCGAGCATAGCTCTCTCTGGATGGAGCATAGCATGGAGCTATGTAGACTCAATAAATGAATCTGCATGAATATAATAGAAATATGTTTTATTCAAATAAGTAAACTTTTGACAAGTGGTTCGGAATGCCCTTCCTGCCGAGAAGAACCAGCAAGAAACTCGGCGGTTGCTCTTTTCAAAACAAGTTTACAATACAATAAATACTATGCTATGTATGCAGTGTTTCCACAATGAGGGAAGTTCCACAAAAATGCATACCTACTAACAATGTAATATATCTTAAGATGGGCAGACAGAAAGTAGCCCGATACCCGCAGGTGGCACCCATTCACGAGCATGACGCATGACCCAGCCATTGCTGACTATTACACGACAACGATTTGTTAGTTGGTTATGTATACGTTGGTTATAATATATATGTTGGTTATGTTACGTTCCCTCAAATATGGTTGAGCGAAGCAATGGCTGGGGTCATGCGTCATGCTCGTGAACGGGTTCCACCAGCGGAAATGCGGCTGCTTTCTGTCTGCCCGTCTTAAAATGTGTTGAATTATAATTAGAAATAATTACGTATGCTTTTGTGGAACTTCCCCTCATTGTGGAAACTCTGATGCATACATAGAATAATATCTATTAAATTTATTGTAAAAGTATTTTGAAAAGAGCAACTGCCGAGTTTCTTGCTGGTTCTTCTCGGCAGGAACGGCATTCCGAACCAGTGGTAGACTCATTGACGATTCAAAAGTACTTGTAAAAGTTTATTTGAATAAAAACATTTCTATTTTATTATATGTATTCAGTAAAACAATAGATACTGTGCTATGTATGCAGTGTTTCCACAATGAGGGGAAGTTCCACAAAAGCATACCTAATTATAATTCAACACATGACAGGAAGTAGAACCATTCCCGCCGGTGGAACCCGTTCACGAGCATGACGCATGACCCAGCCATTGCTGACTATTACACGAGAACGATTTGTTAGTTGGATATGTAAAATTCAAGGTACCTGGCCGCTGACACTCAGCTTTTCGTCTTCGGGCTGGTGCTCCTGGTGCTGGTCAAGAAGCCCAGCCACAGGAAGGCGTTCCTCGTGCTGCTGTTCCTGGCCTCGCTGGTCATCACGGCGGCACACACCTACTTCCAACACTTGGATGCTGTTGTTATACAGTCGCCTGAGTACGATTTTTTTAACCGATTTCAAAAAAGGAGGAAGTTATCAATTTGTCGGAATCCTTTTTTCTTTTCTTTTATATGTATGTCCACCGATTACTCGAAGACACCTGAACCGATTTTAAAAAATTCTTTTTTTGTTTGAAACTTTCAAACAAAACAACTTAGTGTTAGTTGTAGTCTCTCGATAAATAAATATTATACCTACTTAATTTAATAAAAAAAATATTTTTAAAAAACCGACTTCAAACTCCCGCGCCACTATACAATAGTACATTATGATACAAGTACGCGAAGTTGGTCATTACAGTCGAGGCGGTATTGCACAGCCCGAGCCGCAAGGCGAGGGCTGTAATAGAGCCAAGACTGTAATGAACAAAGCACACGCATATCATACGACGTTTTTCAACACACTTGCGAGGAAAAAAACAATTAGGTAGGTATAAAATACATTGGCAATTTGGGGCTTCATTTAAGAATTTTTCGACATCATTAGGTGACAATACTTTAGATTTTCTGCCAATATAGCCATCCGACCGCCTTTTCAAGAATGCCATCAAATTCGTATAAGTTTTTATGTCGATTCCATTTTTGTCCGAATCATACTTCTTAACATGGAATAAATACACCACAGCGTGTTGGGCTTATATTTGTTGGCTAACTCATTAAAGTAAGCCAAAAACACGTTCTCCGAGAACGACTGGGCTTTTTTGTCGCACATCCATTTCATGAAATTTTCGTAAGCCCGTATATATTTTTCTCTTGATTTTGATGGCAACAAACTGTCACTAGCGTTTTGTGCCTCAATAATAATATCTGGTGGCGTCGTATCCAAATCTAACTGTACTTCGTCACTTGTACTCGACATTTTTCAGTCACAAATCAGCAAATTATAAACGAACAAATGTTTGCACAAAATGGCGCGGAGGTCTATTTTTTCGCGCGCCGTATCTTTGGTTGAATAACTATGCGCGCGCAGGTTAAGTCCAGAGGCACCGCACACCGCCATTCAGCCACAATATATTAAACTAAATAATTATGTATTTCTAATAAGAATTTACGGTAATTAATGAATTAAAATATTGTATTTTTTAAATGCTTTAATAGATAATTAGATGAAGTATACTCTTATCTTATCAGATTTTGACTACAACAAGTTTATTTATTTACAAAATAATAAATCTTTTGGTAACCACCTCTTTACGGATATTAAAAAAAAAAAGTGGAATAAGAAAAACACTAGTGCGGCAATGAAAAGTAAAACGCACTAGTGTGTAATAAACCGCATTTCGGGCGTAAGACCAAAGAAAAAATAGCAACTTTACGAGCAAGTGTGTTGAAAAGTATATAATTTACTGTTGATATTTTAAAAACCGCTCGACCGATTTCGATAAAAGTTATATAGGACCACCAAACCAACCAAATATCAATTAATATCAACAATAATATAAATGATATACTTTGTATAGCAGCGCTGGAGTTTGAGTTTCTTAGAAATATTTTTTATATTAAATTATTATCACGACAAGATAGCCGTTGATACTGGGTTCTCCTGTGATGACAAGTGACGATGCAGTCTAAGATGGTAGAGAGCTAGCTGGGAAAGGGGTATGGCGTTTAAAATTAAACCCATAAGTTACCCTAAACGATTTCAACACACCATCTTTTTGCCGCCTTTGTCGGTAGTATTCATGACTATTACACCAGCTGATAGTAAGTGAAGATGCAGCTTAAGAAGAAGCGCGCTTTCCTGGAAAATGCTTATTCACTCTTGATTTGAGGGTTGAACTAACTATAGTTGTAAAAACTGAAGCCGGAAGGTCATTCCAAATTTTAGCGTTCGATGCCTTGCGTTTCAGTGGTAGAATGGTGACTGTGGAACTAAGTTGAAAAGGTTACTATGAGCTTTCTGAGGCAAAAATGTTAGCAACTATGGTATGGAACGTAGGAGCGTGCTCATAGCATAACTTTCTTTCCGCATGGTAAAACCTTGTAAATCAATTCAATAACTTATTAATAATATTAGTCAGCAACTTTTGCACGTACATAAGATCAGAGTCTAAACTTCTCACACTTTTTATCTGTAATTTTATTTATTAGTATATAAGATCACTGTAAATATGTAATATATGACACATGCCACTACCATTAGATACTCGCAAGTCTGTGTTTCTCTACCTCGTTCCCCCGACGTCTCTCTACATAGAACACGCTGTTATACTGCAGCCGCGGTAAAGCGCAACATATGGCTAAGAACCGTACGCGTGTCTAAAGTTCATTGTATGTTTCAGAGCCTTCCGCAGCTTCTACAAAGACGACGACACTTACCGGCTGGTGTACGCGCGGGGCCACACCAACCTGTCCGTATACACGTTGGGGCTGGCCGGCGGGCTGCTCACCTTCCACTGGCAGACCAAGGAAAAGGACTTCTCTAAATATAAGGTCAACTTGTAATTTCATTGACTATAATTTCGTTTCTTATCGATGATTTTTGTTTCATTCTCAAAGCTATGTGAAGCATTGGGCCAGGTGGTGGGCCCTATAGCCCTTCTCTGAGAGGAGACTTGCGAGATCGGGTCAGGAATGAGGAAATCCGAAGGAGAATTTAGCTATTGTAAACCTTTAAGTTTTTCGTTAGACTCCATGGTCTTTCAGAACGGGGAAGTTTTGATTTTTGAATTGTCTCTGATCTGTACTAGAGTACAAAAGACGTGCTGCCAAAAGATTAAGCATTCTCGTATGTTGCTGCGTAAAAATCTAGGTTTAAACTAAATTAAACTGTCCTTACCATAGTCATTCCAAGTTACCCGCTACCATTAGGTACTTTGCATTGTCACGCTAGTCTATATATTAAAAAACCGGCCAATTGCGTGTCGGGCCACGCGCAGTGTAGAGTTCAGTAGTTGCAAGTCACAATTATTATTGCTGACCTAGAATAGTGCTTTTATTTTATTTAAATGATATTGAATATATTTTGAGTTCCATGGTTTTTCGCGGTTCACTTCTAAAAAACAGATATATAGCTCCTTAACTTGTGAACACTACTTGATAGTTTTCCTATAAAATTCTTTACATATACTACTGCTGTGAATTTTTTCACGTATCCTATAGACAACCATTTAGCTGGCAGATCGGAGGGACATTTGACTCTAATAAAAATTAGAAATATCATATTTCACAAACGGATTCCTGAATCGAAGAATGGTGTTCCCATACCCACAATATTTTTCTAAGACCTATTCAACGAAACTCTCACTATGGGATAGACTACAAAAAAAAAAATCATCCCCACTTTACATGTAGGGGAGATACACTAAAAAAAATTGTTGGCGTGATTAATATTTATACCCTGGTCAAATTACAGATTTTTTGTACCAATAGTCTCTGAGCTAAACCGCGGATGGACGGACATGGCGAAACTATAAGGGTTCCTTGTTTACTACGGGACCCTAACAAAACTGAGAACGTGTCAGATAGCCCTTGTTCTCTTTCAGAAGCACCTGTGGCTCATGTACCTCATGATCCCGCTGGGCGTGGCCATCATCCTGTCCGGCGGCGTGTTCTACGTGGACGGCGTGACGGTGGCCACGGCACTGCGCGTGCTTTACGCGGCGCTCTACAAGCCCGTGTTCCAGCTCCTCATACTCGTGTTCATCGTTTTCAGTATTTTTAAAATAGACAGTAAGTGATTGGCAATATTTTTCCTCTTTGTGGTGCTTGCTTGGACTTACCCGTGGTAATACCGGTGGTCTGGTCCAGTCCGGTGGTAGAAGGAGGGGCAGCAAAGTACGAGGGAGTTTAATTACCAGTCTACTCATCAGTAGTGCAGCTTAAAATGGTAAGTGTCCACGCCACTGCGCGTGCTGTACGCGGCGCTCTACAAGCCCGTGTTCCAGCTCCTCATACTCGTGTTCATCGTTTTCAGTATTTTTAAAATAGACAGTAAGTGATGGGCGATATTTTTCGTTCTTTGTGCGGATGGGCAATACTTTTCCTCTTTGAGGTGCTTGCTTGCACTTACCTGTGGTAATAAAGGTGGTACCAGTAGGAGAAAGAGGAGCAGCTAAGTCATCATCATCATCATCATTAACAACCCATCAACGGCTCACTACTGAGCGCAGGTCTCCTCTCAGAGAAGGGTTATAGGCCATGATAGTCCACCACGCTGGCCCAATGCGAATTGGCGGACTTCACACACCTTCAAGAACATTATGAAGAACTCTCAGGTGTGCAGGTTTCCTCACGATGTTTTCCTTCACCGTTGAAGCAAGTGATATTTAATTGCTTAAACGCACTTGACTCCGAAAAATCAGAGGTGCGTACCCGGGATCGAACCTGCGACCTCCCGAATAGGAGACCACAGTCCTAACCACGAGGCTATCACTGCTTCACACCTCATGATCCCGCTGGGCGTGGCCATCATCCTGTCGGGCGGCGTGTTCTACGTGGACGGCGTGACGGTGGCCACGGCACTGCGCGTGCTTTACGCGGCGCTCTACAAGCCCGTGTTCCAGCTCCTCATACTCGTGTTCATCGTTTTCAGTATTTTTAAAATAGACAGTAAGTGATTGGCAATATTTTTCCTCTTTGTGGTGCTTGCTTGGACTTACCCGTAGTAATACCGGTGGTCTGGTCCGGTCCGGTGGTAGAAGGAGGGGCAGCAAACTACGAGGGAGTTTGATTACCAGTCTACTCATCAGTAGTTCAGCTTAAACTGGTAAAAGTGTCCACGGCATTGCGCGTGATGTACGCGACATCTATTCTATTCTATTGAGGTACCCGTGGAACTACCAGTGGTCCTGCTGATAGTACTACGAGAGAGTTTTATTACCAGTTTGGAAGGGAATGGAGGAGACCTATGTCAGAGGACACACTGAGGAGTAGAACGGTCACCGACATGAATCCTTACTTAATATTATAAAATGCGAAAGTGTGTTTGTTTGTTAGTGTGTTTGTTTGTTGGTTTGTCCTTCAATCACGCCGCAACAGGGCTACGGATCGACGTGATTTTTTGCATGGGTATAGTTGAGGACCTAGAGAGTGACATAGGCTACTTTTTATCCCGGAAAATCAAAGAGTTCCCGAGGGATTTTAAAAACTAAATACACGCGGACGAAGTCGTGGGCATCAGCTAGTTACAAAAAATTTTTTTTATAAAGAATATCAGCCAAGTTGAAGTTGGCTTATATCCTCCTCTTCCCTCCAAATAAGCGGAAAGGTTGTGTCAGGAGTGGATATGACAATAGTGCAACGGGTGGGATTCGAACCTGCGACCTTTCAGTTTTCAGTCCGCACCTTTAACCGTTGGGCTATTGAGGCTTTTATTTTTTATATAATTTTTATTTTATTTTATACAGTATACTACATTAAACCTAAATTTACTCTAAAATTAAAACTACCTACTACATTAAAATTAAATTTATTCTAAAATTAAAACTAAAATAAAATTAAATAAAATCTAAAACCCCATCGAAGCCACTGCAGTGTGGCATGGTACCCAAGATGCTGGCAGCATTACCCCTTTGGATGGCCAAGCTAATCATAATTTTTTTTATTATATATTTAATTAGTAATTATTGTAAACCTATTTTGATATGTGTTTATATTTCAGTTCGTCGTGCTCGTATTCATCGTTTCGGATGATGAACTACTAAGCGATTAGGCCGCCTTTTGTGTCATAACTTTTGTGTCTGTTTCTTTTGTATATTTTTAAGCTATTGCATAGCTTTTATCGCGGGCTTTGAACTAGGGCAAACAGTTTGAGCGCGGCGACCGAATCAAGAAATTCCGTAACGAAAATAAACAACATTTTGTATATGCACTCCATATGTACCCCATGCGCAGCTATTTTGTTCAGCGCTATAGGTCGACCGTTTAACTCGCGTATCGCCTGCGCGGTAAGAAGGGAGCGGAGGGAGATGTTAGAGATGTTAAAACTTAAAAATAAATACTTAATTCTTTACCAACAATGTCTATCTCGAGATAAATCTTTGGATTATTGACTCCGTGTGTAGCGTTACCCGCCTCCGCTCCCTTCTTACCGCGCAGGCGATATGCGAGTTAAACGGTCGACCTATAGACTTTCGTGCCGCCATCTATCTATCTGTTGAACATCAGGGTGTGTTCCAGCGGTGTGCCGCGCTATAATCGAGTGGCGAGGCTTCAGCTGGGGCGGGCGCGCGTCCTACAGCGCCTTCCTGCTGCACAGCCTGTTCCAGCGCGCCGTGGCCGGCGTGCAGGCCACGCCGCTGGTGCTCACCGACTATTTCGTGGTACGTCCGCTTTTATCATGTTTAAACCCCGACACAAAATACAATATAACAGTATAGGAGAGAAGATTCTCTAACTCCGCAAAATCATTTAAATAAATAGCGACTCTTGTTACCATACATTAGCAACCCATCATCGGCTCACTACTGAGCGCAGGTCTCCTCTCAGAGAAGGGTTATAAGCCATAGTCCACCACGATGGCCCAATGCGAATTGGCAGACTTCACTCACCTTCATGAACATTATGAAGAACTCTCAGGTGTGCAGGTTTCCTCACGATGTTTTCCTTCACCGTTGAAGCAAGTGATATTTAATTGCTTAAACGCACTTGACTCCGAAAAGTCAGAGGTGCGTACCCGGGATCGAACCTGCGACCCCCCGAATAGGAGACCACAGTCCTAACCACTAGGCTATGACTGCTAACACTTCTATTTGTTACCATACAATAAAGTGCAATTGAGGTCGCACAGCACTCCTTCAGTCATATTCACCTACAAGTTGCCTCTCTTTCTATCGCGTAACCCCTATCCCTTCGGATGACGTTATCCCATTGAGTTGGCCCGTCGCGTCGGGCTGGGACGACGCCGGGTAGACACCTACAGTTTTGCAATTCACGAAGGCGAGTGCGCTTTACTTATGGTTACTTCGTGTACATGCACATTGCATAAGTGTGCGTGCCTGTCAAAGCCTAGGTGGGAGCGGGCAGGCGCGAGCATTGCGCTCGCTCACACTTATACAGGTACGAGTTACGACACATACACAACCATAAGTCAGTCGCCCTCGTGAATTGCAAGAACGTAGCTTTATACTTCAAAATATGGATTGCGCCTGGCCTGCCCCCAATGCATAAAGAGGGAGGAGGAAACCTGCACACATGAGAGTTCTATGTCTTCAAGGTGTGTGAATTCTGCCAATTCGCATTGGGCCAGAGTGGTGGACTATGGCCTATAACCCTTCTTTGAGAGGAGACCTGCGCTCAGTTATAGTGAGCCGTTAATTTGCTCATGATGATGACATTCCGAGACATCATATTTTGAGACGACACGAGATTCATGACGGATCCGAGACCATGGTCGCTAACTGTGGGCCTCATAAGAAGGCTCAGGGTCACTCAGCGGGCGATGGAGAGAGCTATGGTTGGGGTATCCCTGCGAGATCAAATCAGAAATGAGGAGATCCGTAGGAGAACCAAAGTCACCGACATAGCTCAGCGAGTCGCGAAACTGAAGTGGAAATGGGCGGGGCACATAGTTCGAAGAGCTGATGGTCGTTGGGGTCCCAAGGTGTTGGAGTGGCGACCCCGCACCGGGAAACGCAGTGTTGGCAGGCCCCCCACTAGGTGGACCGACGACATCAAACGAGTCGCAGGGAGCCGCTGGATCCAAGCGGTGCAAGACCGAAGCCTGTGGAAGTCCATGCAGGAGACCTTTGTCCAGCAGTGGACGTCTATAGGTTGATGAAGAAGAAGATGACATTGATTGACGGTCAGTGTCTGCTCCTATTCCAGTTCGTGGTGCTGTGCGCGACGCTACTCGCGTCATTCGTGCTTGGCGCGGTTCTCTGGCTGCTGGTGGAGGCGCCGGTGGCCGCCCTCACGCGCACCGTGCTCGCGCCGCCCACCAAACAGACTCCTGAATAGTACCTCAAGGATGATTATACGAGTCAGCCCGCGAAATTCAAATTTAATTTGGTTTTTCGCAATTTATAAACTAATACGACAAAGTAGGCTTATGGCATTCTAATTGCGACCGTAGAATTATCATCTTCACAGGTTTACATAAAAATCTTTACTTGAAAGTTGTTGCGTTACACCGCGGCTGCAGTGCAACAGCGTGTTCTTGCAGAGAGACCGGTGAAGGAATAAAGAAACACAGACTGCAGTGTCTAATGGTAGTGGCATATATTACGTATTTACAAAAGATCTTATATACTAATTAATTTTATAAATAAAGGTGGGGAGAGATGTGCTTAGATATTACGTACGTGCAAAAGTTGCTGAACTAATATTATTATAAGTTTGTTGAAATAAATTACAAGGTTTTTATCGCGGAATTAAAATATGCTATGAGGTGCCCTATGGTCACGTCTCGTACGTGCCATAAAAGTGACCAGTTTAAGAAATCAATCAAAATACTGAGTTGGACGTGAGTTACTCACGAATTAGGCGATATTTTGATTAATTTCTTAAACTGGACACTCTCAAGTAAAGATTTTTTTATAAACCTGTGAAGATGATACTGCCATTGTCGCAATTAGAATGCCATAAGCCTACTTTTTCGTATTAGTTTACAAATTGCGAAAAACCAAATTAAATTTGAATTTCGCAGGCAGAACTTTGTCTTCCACCTTAAGCTTGGATAATCATACTAATATTGTAAATGCGAAAGTGTGTTTGTTGATTTTTTGGTTTGTCCTTCAATCACGCCGCAACAGAGCTACGGATCGATGTGATTTTTTGCATGGTTATAGTTGAGGACCTGGAGAGCGACATAGACTACTTTTTATCCCGGAAAATCAAAGAGTTCGCGAGGGACTTCAAAAACTAAATCCACGCGGACGACGTCGCGGGCATCAGCTAGTCTATAATAAAAATATCTTTTTAAAAACCGACTTCAAACCCCTGCGCCACTACAAAGTATAATAATTTAGTGTTGACTATCCTGATGCCCACATTCGTCCGCTTGGATTTAGCTTTTAAAATCCCTCGGGAACTCTTTGATTTTTCGGGATACTCAACTATACCCATGCAAAAAATTAAGTCGATCCGTCTGTTCTCTCTGACTCTGTTGCGGCGTGATTACAGAACAAACCACACACTTTCGCATTTATATCTAATATTATTACTAATAATCATACTAATAATTTATTAGTATGATAGTATGATTAGTATGAACTATGAAGTATGAAATAATTAGAATGATATTTTAAAAACCACTAGACCGATTTCGATAAAATTTAAATGGAACCACCTGGGAAGTATACCCTGTGAAACAAAAATAGAATTTTCCAAATCGCTTCAGCCGCTTCGAGTAATAGGTAAACATACATAAAAAAATATTCAGAAGAATAGAACCTCCTCCATTTTTAAAGTCGGTTAAAAATACACGTAAACGACCCAGCGACCATGAATTCCTACACCAATACCACAGAGTAAGGGTAGTTACTGTGCCAATACTTTGTAATTATTTATTAAGCTGTAATTATGTAATTTTTTGTTTGGAAAATGAAAAACTATTGTCAGGTACCTACTCTGTGTTTATTTATTTATTTACTAGCTGTCCCAGCGAACTTCGTACCGCCAACAAAAATATTTAGGGGTGGGTCACCCTTATCATTTAGGGGTATGAAACATAGATGTTGGCCGATTCTCAGACCTACCCGATATGCACACAAAATTTCATAAAATTCGGTCTAGCCGTTTCGGAGGAGTTTGGTAACAAACACCGCGACACGAGTATTTTATATACCTACTAGCTGATGCACGCGACTTCGTCCGCGTGGATTTAGTTTTTAAAATCGCTTGTGAACGCTGATTTTCCGGGATAAAAAGTAGCCTGTCACTCTACAGGTTCTCAACTATAGTACCCATGCAAAAAATCACGTTGATCCGTGGCTCTGTTGTGGCGTGATTGAAGGACAAACCAACAAACAAACACACTTTCGCATTTATAATATTAGTATGATTATAATATTAAATTGCATAGGAAAACACTGTAACATTACGTCCATACGATGTATTACATCCATACCTACTATGTAGTATGTACGAGTATGTAGGTATAATGATCGTTTGGCAAAATCTGACGCCTTTGGAGTAGTTTGACTTTGACAAAGTAGGGCTATCCACGATGGCTTTATACGATAAAGTACGCATGCCAGCTTAAGATGAGCCGTACATTCAAAGTATCCTATACATTCCGGGGTTCAAGTTATTTGGACCTTATACTGAAGATTGTGATGTCTATAATTTCTGAACTACTAAATTGACGACCTCGAAATAATTACAGGACAATTTCTAAAGTACCTGCTTTCTAACAAAAAAAGAATGAATGAAATCGGAATACGCCTTAATGAATTACAGCTAAATACACATTTTTACTTTCATCCCCTCTTCCAAGGGAACCGTGCTGAATTTCGGGATAAAAAATATCCTATATTATACCTCGTAGTATGAACTTAAATCATGCCAAGTTTCATTTGAATCCGTCCAGTAGTTTCGGTGTGATGCGCGGCCAAGATACAGACAGACAGACAGACAGACAGAATTTTTTTGGCTTTAGTATCGATTATAGAGTGCCCTCAAGCAAAAATTTTCAAAATATCTTCAATGTACAGAATTGGCCATGTTACAGTTTTATTATATTATATATATTATATTAAAGAAGAAATCACAAAATATCCAAACACAACTTCGCAATCGAAATCCAAGTTTTTGACGAATTTGCGTTGATGTAGCGTTGAATTGGAATTATTTACTTATTCTCGATGCTGCGGATAATGTAAGCGTGATTTAAGTACAATCAGCGCCATCTAACGGTGGTTTTTCAAAATCCCGCGGGAACCTTGGATTTTTCCGGGATAATTTGTAGCCTATGTGTTATTCCAGGGTATAATCTATCTCCATTCCAAATTTCAGCCAAATCCATCCAGTAGTTTTTGCGTGAAAGAGGAACAAACATACACACAAACTTTCGCCTTTATAATATTAGTAGGATTCTCGATGCTGCGGATAATGTAAGCGTGATTTAAGTACAATCAGCGCCATCTAACGGTGGTTTTTCAAAATCCCGCGGGAACCTTGGATTTTTCCGGGATAATTTGTAGCCTATGTGTTATTCCAGGGTATAATCTATCTCCATTCCAAATTTCAGCCA
Source organism: Oeneis ivallda (assembly GCA_029955525.1). Taxonomy (NCBI): domain Eukaryota; kingdom Metazoa; phylum Arthropoda; class Insecta; order Lepidoptera; family Nymphalidae; genus Oeneis; species Oeneis ivallda. Next base: position 1,619,804 of record JARPMR010000017.1, on the reverse strand, counting down.
AATCCATGCAGTAGTTTTTGCGTGAAAGAGGAACAAACATACACACAAACTTTCGCCTTTATAATATTAGTAGGATATTAGTAGGATTAGATTCTGTACATTTTAATACTTAAAAAATCGGCCAAGTGCGAGTCGGGCCTCGCTCTTTTAGGGTTCCGTTAAAAAAATTAAATAAAAATATTTCCATGTACCCACCTACCCATTTTAATTTATTTTTTTTAATTTAATTTAATTTTTATTATTTGTTGTTATAGCGGCAATAGAAATACATAATATGTGAAAATTTCATCTGTCTATCTATTACGGTTTACGAGATACAGCCCGCTGACAGACGGACGGACGGACGGACGGACGGACGGACGGACGGACGGACGGACGGACGGACAGCGTAGGCTTAGTAATAGGGTCCCGTTGGTACCCTTTGGGTACGGAACCCTAAAAACTAAACTTCAATATAGAAAGGACGTGTACAAGGACATCTTATCGCTACAAAAGAGGAGCCAAAATAAAGAAATTGTTTCCCTTCTTCAAGGGTCTCATATTTTGTAAATGACGATACAAGTTCCGTTACTTTTCTTTTTGCGCAACGGGACCAGTAAGTAGCCTATAAATTTCTGCATTATCCATGGAGTGGCGACCCCGCACCGGGAAGCGCAGTGTTGACAGACCCCCACTAGGTGGACCGACGACATCAAACGAGTCGCAGGGAGCCTCTGGGTTCAGGCGGCGCAAGACCGGCCTGTGTAAGTCCATGCAAGAGACCTTTGTCCGGCAGTGGACGTCTATTGGTTGATAAAGAAGAAGAATGAAGGGTATCCATACTATCTCAAGGGAAACCGTACCGGTCCTGGAAGCTTGACCGAGTCATCTTCATTCCCAAGCAAGGCAGAACATCATGCTACCTGGGAGCTACCGTCCCGTCCACTCTTCTGTCGACCACCTCGAAAGTCAAAATTAAAAATTCAAAATTATTTATTTCACGTAGGCCAACCTGTGGCTCTTATGACACGTCATGACTCTACCACCGGTTCGGAAAAGCGGATTCTGCTGAGTAGAGCCGGCAAGAAACTCAGCAGTTGCTCTTTTTACAATTGACACCCAATACATTGCAAACACGCACATGCACTGTCAACAATCTACAACCACAATCTAACACTTTAAAATTTGTCTTTTTTCTAAATTTTCCAAATTTTATTTTATTTAATACGAGTAAGTATATAATTTTGCTTGTACTTTGTAATAATTACATATTATAAATCTTTTATTTAATGGACGAGGAGGGCGATGATCACCGCAACACAGTTTATACTTCTGCGGGATCATCGTTCAAATCTGTTATAAAATCATTTGTAAGTTTGGGAAAAATAAACGATTATTATTATTATTATTTTTTATATATCTTGACTCTCACACCCGCGTACAATATAAATACATATAAAACCAAAGGGAAATATAATAAACATATAAATATACACATATAATAAACTTACACATATATTACATAAATAAATACTTGTAGCGGGCGGAGGATTACGCCCCGGCAGGGGAGACCAGACGGCCGGGGGTCAGGGCGACAGGCTGAGAAACCGACGGACCATCCTAGCCGAGTCTAGCAACACCGCTTTCTGCATCTTGGCCGCGAGCGAACTGCCACGGAACCCCAGTCGCCTCAGATGGTGAGCGAGGCTGACTGGGATCAACCCATTCGCAGAAATGACGATTGGGATGATTTCAGTGGACTCCACATGCCACATGCTGGCAACCTCGTGAGCCAGATCTAGATACTTTCGTTTTTTCTCCGTCTCCGCTCTCACGAGGTTTTCATCATGTGGGATGGTGATGTCCACTAAAAACACCCTCGACTGTGCCCGGTCCATCAGCACGATGTCTAATTAATTAATTAATAATAATAATAATATTAATAATAATAATAATAAATCCTAATAAGGCCGCCTGACAAAAGTTTGTAAAAGCTATTTGTCGGGCGCCAATAAGGTCCGAGCATATAACGGCTGGGTCATGCCCGTTCTCATGTACACCTTTGGCGTACTCAGATGGACTCAGACCGAACTAGACGCACTGGATAGAAAAGTCCGCACGACTATGACTCTCTACCGCATGCACCACCCCAAATCGTCTGTTATGAGGTTGTATATACCCCGAAAATGTGGAGGTCGAGGCGTATTAAGCGTCAAGACCATGCATAATCGGGAGATATCCAGCCTCAGAACCTACTTTGAGACGAAGAGGGAGTGTCCAATGCATAGAGACGTTATAGAATGTGACAAAGGACTCACTCCCCTATCTTTGGCCAAACTCGAGTGGCAGAAACCGGTGGTACTAAGCACCTCTGACCGGGAGACCGTATGGAAGGAGAGGGAGTTGCATGGACGCTTTTTTAAAGCTCTTAATGAGCCGCACGTAGATAAAAAAGCGTCCGTGCAATGGCTGCGCTTCGGTGACCTCTTTGGGGAAACCGAAGGTTTTGTGTGTGCAATACAAGATCAGGTGGTTAAGACGCGGAACTACCGAAAGTACATCCTGAAGGATGGCATTCACGACATCTGTCGAGCGTGTCGCCATCCCGGTGAGTCACTCAGGCATGTGCTCTCGGGATGTTCGGCTCTTGCTAACACTGAGTATCTGCACAGACACAACCAAGCGGCCAAAATCCTTCACCAAGAGCTTGCTCTGAAGTACGGTCTCCTGGATGAGAGAGTGCCGTACTATAGGTACACACCGGTGCCGGTGCTTGAGCGTGACGGAGTCCGGCTCTATTGGGACCGGTCCGTCATCACGGACAGGACGATTCTGGCGAATAAGCCTGACATCGTGCTGATGGACCGGGCACAGTCGAGGGTGTTTTTAGTGGACATCACCATCCCACATGACGAGAACCTCGTGAGAGCGGAGACAGAGAAAAAACGAAAGTATCTAGATCTGGCTCACGAGGTTACTGGCATGTGGCATGTGGAGTCCACTGAAACCATCCCAATCGTTATTTCTGCGAATGGGTTGATCCCAGTCAGCCTCGCTCACCATCTGAGGCGACTGGGGTTCCGTGGCGGTTCGCTCGCGGCCAAGATGCAGAAAGCGGTGTTGCTAGACTCGGCTAGGATAGTCCGTCGGTTTCTCAGCCTGTCGCCCTGACCCCCGGCCGTCTGGTCTCCCCTGCCGGGGCGTAATCCTCCGCCCGCTACAAGTATTTATTTATGTAATCTATATGTAAGTTTATTTATCTGTGTGTATATATTTATGTTTATAATACTTTTTGGCCCTATATCTATTTATTTTGTATGCGGGTGTGAGAGTCATAATATATAGAAAAATAATAATAATAATAATAATTGTCTGTCGCTGAACCCTCTCAGCTCTTTGCTGGAGAGATCAGGGACAGGCTTTCAGTTTCGGAGAGGAGGGACAAAAGTGCCTCACCTTCTCTACATGGATGACCTCAAGCTGCTAGCACCCAATGCCACCCGCCTGAGGGAGTTGCTGAATATCACCACTGAGTTCAGTAACTCCATCAGGATGGAGCTTGGACTAGACAAGTGTGCGGTCTTACATGTGGAGAGGGGACAGGTTACTCATTCGGCTGAGATCAATCTTGAGCCATCCAACATCAGGACCCTCTCTGAAGTTGAGTCATACCGGTATCTGGGTATGTCACAATCCGTGGGGGTAAAGGAGGCGGACGTGAAACAGTCAGTTTGCGAGGTCTTTTTTGGCCGCCTGACAAAAGTTTGTAAAAGCTATTTGTCGGGTGCCAATAAGGTCCGAGCATATAACGGCTGGGTCATGCCCGTTCTCATGTACACCTTTGGCGTACTCAGATGGACTCAGACCGAACTAGACGCACTGGATAGAAAAGTCCGCACGACTATGACTCTCTACCGCATGCACCACCCCAAATCGTCTGTTATGAGGTTGTATATACCCCGAAAGTGTGGTGGTCGAGGCGTATTAAGCGTCAAGACCATGCATAATCGGGAGATATCCAGCCTCAGAACCTACTTTGAGACGAAGAGGGAGTGTCCAATGCATAGAGACGTCATAGAATGTGATAAAGGACTCACTCCCCTATCTTTGGCCAAACTCGAGTGGCAGAAACCGGTGGTACTAAGCACCTCTGACCGGGAGACCGTATGGAAGGAGAGGGAGTTGCATGGACGCTTTTTTAAAGCTCTTAATGAGCCTCACGTAGATAAAAAAGCGTCCGTGCAATGGCTGCGCTTCGGTGACCTCTTTGGGGAAACCGAAGGTTTTGTGTGTGCAATACAAGATCAGGTGGTTAAGACGCGGAACTACCGAAAGTACATCTTGAAGGATGGCACTCATGACATCTGTCGAGCGTGTCGCCATCCCGGTGAGTCACTCAGGCATGTGCTTTCAGGATGTTCGGCTCTTGCTAACACTGAGTATCTGCACAGACATAACCAAGCGGCCAAAATCCTTCACCAAGAGCTTGCTCTGAAGTACGGTCTCCTGGATGAGAGAGTGCCGTACTACAGGTACACACCGGTGCCAGTACTCGAGAGTGACGGAGTCCGGCTCTATTGGGACCGGTCCGTCATCACGGACAGGACTATTCTTGCGAATAAGCCTGACATCGTGCTGATGGACCGGGCACAGTCGAGGGTGTTTTTAGTGGACATCACCATCCCACATGATGAAAACCTCGTGAGAGCGGAGACGGAGAAAAAACGAAAGTATCTAGATCTGGCTCACGAGGTTGCCAGCATGTGGCATGTGGAGTCCACTGAAATCATCCCAATCGTCATTTCTGCGAATGGGTTGATCCCAGTCAGCCTCGCTCACCATCTGAGGCGACTGGGGTTCCGTGGCAGTTCGCTCGCGGCCAAGATGCAGAAAGCGGTGTTGCTAGACTCGGCTAGGATAGTCCGTCGGTTTCTCAGCCTGTCGCCCTGACCCCCGGCCGTCTGGTCTCCCCTGCCGGGGCGTAATCCTCCGCCCGCTACAAGTATTTATTTATGTAATATATGTGTAAGTTTATTATATGTGTATATTTATATGTTTATTATATTTCCCTTTGGTTTTATATGTATTTATATTGTACGCGGGTGTGAGAGTCAAGATATATAAAAAATAATAATAATAGCTACTATTATTATTATTATTATTAATACTAATAATAGTAGCTATTACATTGTAATAAGTTTTTATACTATCTTGTGGTTAGCTGGATGCCAAGCTGTTTTAACCCATGCATCTTTGTTAGAATAGAATATAATATTTCCACAATGAGGGGAAGTTCCAAGAAAAAAACGTACTACAATTCATTTCATGTTAAGACGGGCAGACAGAGAGCAGCCCCATTTCCACCGGCGGCACCCGTTCACGAGCATGACGCATGATCCAGCCGTTGCTTCACTCGACCATATTTGACTTTGTCTTCGAGAAGATACTGAAGCTGCACATCCAAGAGCGTCGCCAGCCGATGGCCAAGGGGGGGCAAGTTGACAGGGTTCCCACTGCATTTTTAAAAACCTTACCCTATGCGGACGAAGTCGGGGGCAAAAGCTAGTTAAGTATAAGTCTTTTAGCTTCACCGTTGAAGATTTGGCAACGGTATCTGGATTTCAATGATGAAGTATTTACTAGTATATATATATATATATTTCAAATGTCTAGGGGGGGCAGCTGCCCCTACCTACCCCCCTTGGCGACGCCCATGTTCTCATCACGCCTCACCTTCAGCCTCGCTAGGAACACTTCGGCTTCCGACCCGAACATTCCACCACTCTACAAGTGACGAGGGTATACTGCACGACCTCGCTACCGCCTACAACTATTGAGAGCAGTCAGTCGCAGTATTCCTTGCTATGGAACTATGTCTTCTTCATCTTTATCAACCTATAGACGTCCACTGCTGGACAAAGGTCTCATGCATGGACTTCCACAGGCTTCGGGCTTGCAACGCTTGATCCAGCGGCTCCTGGTGGGGGGTCTGCCAACACTGCGTTTCCCGGTGCGGGGTCGCATCTCCAACACCTAGGGACCCCAACGGCTCTTCGAACTATGTGGCCCGCCCATTTCCACTTCAGTTTCGCAACACGTTGAGCTATGTCGGTGACTTTGGTTCTCGTACGAATCTCCTCATTTCTGATTTGATCTCGCAGGGATATACCGAGCATAGCTCTCTCTGGATGGTGCACAGCATGGAGCTATGTAGACTCATTAAATGAACCTGCATCAATAGAATAGAATAGAATAGAAATATTTGTTATTCAAATAAGTAAACTTTTTACAAGTGGTTGCGGAATGCCCTTCCTACCGAGAAGAACCAGCAAGAAACTCGGCGGTTGCTCTTTTCAAAACAAGTTTACAATTCAATCAATACTATGCTATTTATGCAGTGTTTCCACAATGAGGGAAGTTCCTAAAATGCATACCTACTAACAATGCAATATATCTTAAGATGGGCAGATACAAAGTAGCCCCATTCCCGCCGGTGGCACCCGTTCACGAGCATGACGCATGACCCAGCCGTTGCTTCGCTCAACCATTTTGAACATTTTATGGTTCCATTTATTGAGCCTAGCAAATGCCTTGGTTATAATTTTGATCTTAGAACCAGTAGGTACTTTTTATTACCAATACTTTTTGATAGTTCTTCGACCTTACATATTCACATTGAAAAATTTTTTAAGGATAAAATATACTTCCGAACATCATCCAACAGTTTTTCTAAATCAGTCATCATGCCTATTTATGTCTCCTTCCCGCAAATTCTTGCAGCAAATAGCTTTATTGCAGCCATATTGCAGCAATTATTGCAAAAAGCAAAAGACTATATAGCGACTAGCTTGACTAATGTTTACTCGGTGGATTGCGGTGCAAATAAGTTGCTAGAGTTGACTTCTACGAATCGCATTGCTAATGGATACTTTGCATAATATAATATGATTAAGTATGATCATACCCAAAAGACATTACGCCTTGGGGATTAACAATATAGCTGAGCTTACCAATAATTACAATAAATCAACAAAGATTTAACAAAAACATCCAAAATATTGTTTTGGTGACATTCTTTAGCAATTACTGCGACAGAGCTGTCGTTGTTTTTGAATACGATCTATTTATTACGCTTTGATTCATCATTAATGGTATATTCACGAAGATTTAAACTTTTCCCAGAATATCTCAAATTGAGGCCTACGAAAACGGCACATTAGAAATGTTTTCGATACTTGGTGTATTGTTTATAATCCTCTTGAAGCAATGCAACGGAGTGATTTATTATTTGAACGGTAAGTACCTACGAGAGATTTACTGAAGTGTGTAATTCTTTTAATTTCATTTGCCTTAGTTATACCTACTCATCATTATCATCATGAGCATCTACGGCTCACTACTAAGCGCATAGTCCACCACCATACTGGCCCAATGTGTATTGGCTGACTTCACCCACCTTCGAGAAAATTAGGGATAAGTCTGTGCAGGTTTCCTCACCATGTTTTCCTTCACTATCTTGTAACGCCAAAGGTATAAAAATATTTTCGACCGAGCGAAGCGAAGGTCTCTGAGTTTACTTGAGTGAATTTGCACTTGTCCGTCCGTCCGTCCGTCCGTCTGTCAGAGCCTTATAACTTCTGAATCACTGAACGTAATTACTTCAATTTTAGATATGATATGTAAACCGATGGCCTCCAGCCGAAAATCGCTTAAAAACTTATAAAAATCTTTATTTCAGGGAGGCTCTTATAGAAGCGAATGCGAAGTAAAATAAATTTTTTTGCATTTCATAGAATTGCAGTACCTCATTTTAAAGATAATTTGGAACAGAGTACAAAAGTATTTTTTTTTTTATTTTTTTTCCTAAAATTGACGAAATGGGGGGCTTTCAAAGTGGAGATTTTATTCGAGGCTAGATCTGTAAAACCACTTTTTTTTTAAACTTGAAACTTACGCATAATTTCAGTTATATTCTGTACTTGAACAACAAATACTAAGATTAGATAAATATTATAAAGAAACGAAATTATTTAAGTTTTAATGGGCATCAATGTTTTTAACAAAACTTCACTATACTGTTAATAGATGGCGCTGTCTTTAATATTGTAAATACGCATCCCATCCACGAAAGCAGATGTCGATTGACGTCATCAGATTCGGCGCGTTTTTATTACAATATAATATAGTTAAAACTACCTTATGGGAATTATGGGATACCGCGAGGTCTCAGTTCGGGGCGAACCACTAGTTTATTGAAGTTGGGCTTGCGACGCGCATCGGTTTTATCGTTTCTTTTTAGCCTCGCCCGTCTTCAAACTAGGTACGTGCTGTAGGTACACGTATGTTGAAGTCGGGCGGGGCCGGGGCTAAAAAGTGGTACCTACCTAGATTCTCTTGACGATTCGAAAGCACTTTTACATTTATTTTTAAAAAAATTATTTGAACAAAAATAATTATTAGGGCGAGCAAAGCGAGCCCTAACACTATCCCACAACCTGAGAATTTTTGTGGTACACTTAACTGAAAAACTATCACGCCTATAGATTTGTGCTTTGACATAGTAATTCAACTTCATATCCAGATGTGTTATCTGTCAAAAAAATATAATTTTATAACCATTAAAAAAAAATTACAATTTTGTATTCATGGGATAGAATGTTATTGTACTACTAACGCCACCTGTTAGAAAACCAAAGAGTTAACATCGCTGCAACAGAACTTATTACCCGTTAGAAAAACTACACGAGCCCTCACAAAGCTCAGCTTTATGCTAGTTATATTCTATTCCGTCCTCTATCAACGAAGATTTCATCAGAACTTCGCCAAATTTAAAAGGGACGAACTTAACGATACGTTCTTTCAAATAAAAAATTAATAAAAAAATCGGAGTTTATGGATAGTAAAAAACCATCGCCAAAAAAAAAGAATAGGCGTTGAATTGAGAACCTCCTCCTCTTTATGAAGTCGGTTAAGAATGATGTAAGCATCATTCTTAACCGTCAGAATCGTCAAACTTAATACCAACTTAAAAACTTTTTTGTAGCATATAAGTAGGTAAATACCTAATTACGCAAAAAATTATTAGTGTATTAATAAGTGTAGGTACCTACGCAAAAGTTTTGACCATTACTGTGAAGACTAGCTGATGCACAAAATATGCGCTTGACTTTGCTAGCGTGAGTATAAATAAAATAAATAAAAATAAAACAGCCCTTTATTTCTAATACGTTACAGAATTACAATTAGATCTATTCGCTTAGAGTTACATTATTCTTTAATTTATTAATATAATCTTTTTAACTTTCACAATTTGATAAAATAAAGATTTATTAAATTAATATTACAAATAACATCATTCATGTCAATATCTATCTTCTTCTATCTATATAAATAAAAATGAATGTTGGTAAGCGCATAACTCAAGAATGGATGGACCAATTCGGTTAATTTATTTTTTTGTATGTTCCTTAATCCACGGAAGGTTTTAATACTAAATAATAATAAAAAAACAAAAAAAAGTTGGCGGTACGAAGTTCGCCGTGTCAGCTAGTTTAAAATAATAAAATAAGTAATCAGGTTAAATATATACATTAATTAAAAGTAAAAAAGTAAAATAATCAGGTCAAATATACATTAAAATACAATTCTATGTCATTAATTAATATGTAAATTAGCGAAATTAATTAATTAAAAATATCATATTTCACGTTTAAATCGCCTCTACGGCGTAGGCCTCCCCCAAATCTTTCCAGCGCTTCCTGTCTCTAGCCTGTCGCATCCAGTCTGGTCCGCATTTTTCCAAAAATATGCACAAAAGATGCGCTTGACTTTGCTAGTGTGAGTATACGTACTTATTAATTATTATTTTTCAACAGACTTCAAAAAAGGTGGAGGTTCTTAATTCGTAGGAATCTTTTTTGTATGTATGCTCACCGATTACTCGAAGACGCCTGAACCGATTTCGAAAAATTTATTTTTGTTTCAAATGGTATACTTCCCAGGTGGTCGAATTTTATCCAAGTTTATCGAAATCGGTCGAGCGGTTGTTAAAAATCAACAATATACTTGGTAGTGGCGCGGGCGTTTAAAGTCTGTTTTAAATAGTACATTGTTCTACGAGGGGTGAAAGTGACCCATTACTTACGAGGGCGTCATTTGAGACACGAGGCGAAGCCGAGTGTATCAATACGCCCGAGTTAGGAATCGCACTTTCTCCCGAGTGATACATAGTGCTTTATACTACACCTACGAGGAAAATAACAGACACATTTTTTAATTATTGAAGTTTACTTTAGAGGTACGCCGTCTACTTTAGAGGTACGCAGGCTACCTTTAAGGTACGACAGCTACTTTAAAGGTACGCCGGCTACTTTAGAGGTACGCCGACTACTTTAGAGGTACGCAGGCTACTTTTAAGGTACGCAGGCTACTTTGGAGGTACGCAGGCTACTTTTAAGGTACGCCAGCTACTTTAGAGGTACGCCGGCTACTTTAGAAGTACGCTGACTACTTTGGAGGTACGCAGCCTACTTTTAAGGTACGCCAGCTACTTTAGAGGTACGCCAGCTACTTTAGAGGTACGCCGGCTACTTTAGAAGTACGCTGACTACTTTGGAGGTACGCGGGCTACTTTTAAGGTACACCAGCTACTTTAGAGATACGCCGACTACTTTAGAGGTACGCAGGTAGCCTGCGTACCACCAAAGTAGCCTGCGTACCTCTAAAGTAGTCGGCGTACCTCTAAAGTAGCCGGCGTACCTCTAAAGTAGCTGTCGTACCTCTAAAGTAGCCTGCGTACCTCCAAAGTAGTCACCATAGAGGTACGCCCACTACTTTAGAGGTACGCAGGCTACTTTTAAGGTACGACAGCTACTTTAGAGGTACGCCGACTACTTTAGAGGTACGCAGGTAGCCTGCGTACCACCAGAGTAGCCTGCGTACCTCCAAAGTAGGCTGCGTACCTCTAAAGTAGACGGCGTACCTCTAAAGTAGCCGGCGTACCTCTAAAGTAGCTGTCGTACCTTAAAAGTAGCCTGCGTACCTCTAAAGTAGTCGGCGCACCTCTACGGTGACTACTTTAGAGGTACGCAGGCTACTTTCGAGGTACGCCGGCTACTTTAGAGGTACGCCGACTACTTTAGAGGTACGCAGGTAGTCTGCGTACCACCAAAGTAGCCTGCGTACCTCCAAAGTGGCCTGCGTACCTTAAAAGTAGCCTGCGTACCTCCAAAGTAGCCTGCGTACCTCCAAAGTAGCCTGCGTACCACCAAAGTAGCCTGCGTACCTCTAAAGTAACTTGCGTACCTCTAAAGTAGACGGCGTACCTCTAAAGTAGCTGGCGTATCTTAAAAAAAGCCTGCGTACCTCCAAAGTAGCCTGCGTACCTCCAAAGTAGCCTGCGTACCACCAAAGTAGCCTGCGTACCTCTAAAGTAACTTGCGTACCTCTAAAGTAGACGGCGTACCTCTAAAGTAGCTGGCGTATCTTAAAAAAAGCCTGCGTACCTCCAAAGTAGCGTGCGTACCTTAAAAGTAGCCTGCTTACCACCATTTTTTTTATGTTTTTGTATTACTGAACTAATTTTGTCAAAAATTAACAAAAGACAACCACGTATGTAATGGATTTTCATACAACTTTTCAGCCCGCTAAAGCATGTAAGTAATGAAATTTCATACATTTTTTCAGCCCGCAGATTTGTCTCCACGTAAAGACGTATTTTCTTTCTCGCTCTTTCTCGATATGACACAAATCAGAAGGTATTTTCCGAGCAGGTGTAGTATAAAAGAATTTTATACTACACCTGCTCGGAAAGTACCTTCGGATTTGCGTCATATCGGAAAAGAGCGAGAAAGAAAATACGTCTTTACGTGGAGACAAATCTGCGGGCTGAAAAAATGTATGAAATTTCATTACTTACGTGCTTTAGTGGGCTGAAAAGTTGTATGAAAATCCATTACACACGTGGTTTTTTTTTTAATTTTTGATAAAATCAGTTCAGTAATACCAATACTTAAAAAATGATAAAAAAAATAGAAATCTGTTTCAACAAATAAGACTCATTATTTTCATAGTAAGTACCTAATAAATTAAATAACGAACTAAAAATATAAAAAATAGGAACTAAATGATAAATAATAAAATAATAAATAAATATCATATCATCATAATATTATCCTCTACTACATAGTTGCCTGGTATGTGCTGGTATCGCTTCTAATAGTTTTATGGCCGCCAGTTGTACCCTTATGTTATTTATTTTGTATATTAGTGTATTTATTTCATTTTCATTTCAATTTTTAATTAATATAATTAAATATAGAAGAATATCATAAAGACGATTTTGTTTTATAAGTAGGCATACGCGGTTACAGATTCTATTAGGCTGAATAGGTCATGGATCTTTGCCTGTCCTCAAGAGGGCGAATGAAAAACAACAACAACCTACAAAATTGTTCGCGCTATTTTCTTTGTGTACCAAAAATTATTATCAAAAAAACAAATTGTTACTGGCCGCTTGCATTTTCTTTGCATTTAAAAAAATTTAAAAAATTCTTTCTTTTGTTTTATTATTATATATATTATATATTGAATTTATAAAATTACCTAGTAGTGACAGTGAAGTTATTTTGATGACGCCGCCAGAATTAAAAATTATTTGCTGAAGCAGCGATTGCAAATCTTTTGCCCGAAAAATCCAAAAATAGATACAACGAAGCTTACGAAGATTTTGTACAATGGAAAAACGAGAAAAATGCACCGTCTGTTTCTGAAAATGTTGTACTCTTTTAACTAACATTCATCTACTCATCCATCTACGAAGCCGGCAACGTCACCAGTGGCTACTAGACTTGAGCAGTTGACCCTTTGGAACCACAGCCTTCCACAAGCGCTGTGCCACTGCTGGCTCTCAGACGTCTAAAACCATTACTTTGTCGAACAAAAACATCACCCTGAGTTTTAATGATTGTACGAATTTCAATATAAACTTTAATTAAAAAATGTCTGTTATTTTCCTCGTAGGTGTAGTATAAAGCACTATGTATCACTCGGGAGAAAGTGCGATTCCTAACTCGGGTGTATTGAGGCGCGAGGCGCAGCCGAGGGCGACAACGACACCCTCGTATGTAATCGGTCACTTTCACCCCTCGTTGAACAATGTACTATTTTATCATAGATTATTCGGGATTAAACTACAAGGTACATACATAATATACCTATAGCATTTTGCAAACTATATGGGTTTTCCATAAAGCTGAATATTAACACATAATCGCTCCTACCAAGGAATAAATACAATATCTTATTGTAAAAGTGATTGAAAATAAACTCTTTCTGTGAGTTTTACAAAAGTTTTATCAATATGAAAAACTAGATATAGCCCGCGACTTCGTCCGCGTGGATTAAGGTTTTTTAATTCCCTAGGGAACTCTGTAATTTTCCGGGATAAAAATCCTATATGTGTTAGTCCTGGGTATGAACTATCTCCATTCCAAACAGCCAAATCGGTTCATTCGTTGTGGAGTAATAGAGTAACACACATCCATCCAACCATACATCCTCACAAACTTTCGTATTTATAACATGAGTAGAATTACTTTTCAGAGACGGAATACAACCGCATGCCCCCGATTTATCACGTGGACAACATTACCGATTGCCTACAAAAACCTAATGGCGTGTATTGCACAATCAACTTTGACCTGGTCTCTGACGAAAGCAGTGAGCTTCTTTACATGATTCAGGTAAACTCTTCTGAACTGTTGGTGCCATCGGCGTGTATTTGACGCCTTCATCATGAAACCATCAACGGCTCACTACTAAGCGCAGGTCTCCTCTCAGAGAAGGGTTATAGGCCATAATTTTTTATAACTTATAAGTTATAAAAAATTAGGGAAAAATTCCACATGTAGAAATTATTTAAATAAAATTGAAAATAGAAAATTCAGTCTGTCGAGCTGTAATTAATAATAATTAGTTACTAATTACTTGAGTTAGCAATGGACACGGCAATCATAGTGCGCTGTGCAACGGATGGGGTTTGAACCGTCTACTTTTCGGGTTTAGGTCCTACCCCTTGCTCCTTGAACTGTTGAGGCTTCAAATTGAGTTCAACACGACGCAAACACTTTAATATTAAATTTCAGGTACCTACCTTGTTGAATATCAAAACAAAGGTTTTTAGGGTTCCGTAGTAAACAAGGAACCCTTATAGTTTCGCCATGTCCGTCCGTCTGTCTGTCTGTCTGTCTGTCTGTCCGCGGTTTAGCTCAGAGACTATTGGTACTAGAAATCTGTAATTTGATAAGGGTATAAATATCAATCACGCCGACAAAGTGGTGAAATAAAATTTTGAAAAATAATTTTTTTAGGGTACCTCCCCTACATGTAAAGTGGGGATGAATTTTTTTTTCTCGACTATCCCATAGTGTGGGGTGTCGTTGAATAGGTCTTTCAAAAATATTGTGGGTGTGGGAACACCATTTTTCAAATCGGGGATCCGTTTGTGAAATATAATATTTTAAAGTGCTAAATTTTATTAGAGTCCAGTGTCCCCCCCCCCCCCCTCTGCCAGCTAAATGGTAGTATATAGGATACAAGAAAAAATTCACAGCAGTAGCATATATAATGAATTTTAAAGGAAAACTATCACGGCTAAGTAGGGTTCATTAGTTATTAAGGAGTTATATCTGTTTTTTCTAAGTTAGGTATTACACGTAGTGTAAGTTCCATATTTTGTAGTATATTATAGTATTTAATGGAACCATGGAACTCAAAATGTATTCAATATTCATAAATAAAATAAAAGCACTATCCTAGGTCAGCAATAATATTTGCGAATTTCAACTACGGAACCCTACACTGGGCGTGGCCCGACACGCATTTGGCCGGTTTTTAACTATTAGTTTCTATTTATAGGTAGGTACCTATGTATAATTCGTATTTTAAATCCTTATATTGATTACAAGCTTTAATGTTGATTGATGGATAGCCATTGAAGTTTTTTTCTGAATAATATTTTAACATCGGAAACTATTATATAAATTACGCCACCAAATCTAATCGTAAGCTTATTATTCGTGACTCGTTAATCTTCTCGTTTATATAAATTGTTTAGTTTAAACAACAAGAACAAAAAGCGAAGATTTACTCGTACCTAATGTTACTAATGAAATTATACTTAATGATGGTATGGTATGGTACTTCGTAATTATGGTATGGTATGATACATCTTAATTGCGACTAGCTTTTGCCCGCGGCTGCGCTCACGTTTAGTTCAATTTTTCAAACGCCAATTATAACCCCTTAAGGTTGATTTTTCAAATATCTTTTCTTAGTCGAGCCTACGTCAGATCGTACCATATCGTCGAACGAAATGCTTAACATAACTTCTACACTGTAAGCGGTTGTTATAGCTGTTCTTATCACGCTCTAAATCTATTTACGAAGATATATTTATTATAAACGTATATAACCCACGTCTGAATCCAGAATTGAATCCAGTAATAAAGCCAGTTCAGCGGCTCTGTCTAAGTATATGAAAGTGTTCAAAGTTCGAAAGGCAGTTGAACGGATTTAAATTTTTTGTTAATTATCTTGTAGAATTTCTTTAGCGGGTTATATTGCGTTCTTAAACTTTCAGTTTTTCTTGTTTTAAAATTTATGAGTCAAACTATATCAATATGATTTCAGGAATATTCCAAACAAATACCAACTCATTACAACCATACAAAACTACGATACAGCATCTGTGTACCGGAGTATTGTCAACCGTATATACGGAATAGAACCGCGGTGACATCGGTAGCCCTTGAAGGGTGCCTGAACAATACCATGTGGAAGGATTACAAATTGAAGGCTAAAGTAGAAAAGCATTACTGCCATACATTATCTGATGATTTAGAAGTGGACACCAGTGATATAATAGTAGCCGTGATTTTGCTTGCAATTCTTCTGCTTAATATCATGGGGAGCATAAATGATATCAAGTGTATGTCGAATGGGAAAGAAGGTAACACTTTAGTATGTTGTCCTGGATTGAAAATTAATGCAGCGATACAATTTACCTAGCTTCTTCTAAACTAACTTCGTTTGATTATTGGAGATTAGATATGTATGATATGATTACAAAATGAATGCTCGATTGCTAAACTACTTTTTTAAGTTTTGTATATTTTTTTCTTTGTTTTTTTTTACCACTTGGGCATTTTTCAGCAGTAAGTGTATTGTCCTGCTTTTCAATACGCAGAAATTGGAACACTCTTGTAAAAAACACAAAGCATTCAGACCCACGGTTGCAAAGACTTAAAGGGCTAAATTTTTGGAGGTTAGTTAATTGTTTCTGTTATTTCCGTAGTTTTAATTTCATGGCTATATCTCTGTTTACTTATACCTTTTTGACGTAGAGATGAAACTCGCAAGCCGATTTTTAATCGCAACTCGCAAAGCCAGAAGAAAGGGTTATTATTATTTTAGTTAACGACCTTACTGATTTTAGCAGTCTATGTGCTCGTATGTGGGTAGGTGTAAGTTCCACCTTGAACCACTGAACCGATTTCGTTAAATGAGATGTCAAGAGACTCTTTGTATTAAGTATCTATGTACCTATGGTCCAGGTGATATAGGCTACGCTCTATAGGAACAAAATCTTTATGACGTATGTACATCCATTTCCCGAAGTCGGGTTACAGTTTTTAAGCTTTTTTTTGTAATGATTGTTTTTGATATAATTTCTCTTGCAGATGTTTCATTCCCATCGGTGTCATCATGGTCCACTGCGGCTGGCCCTATTTCTTAGCTCTCAACAACTCCTATGACATAGAGATGGTAACGTACGAATAATTCGCTATTCTATTATTTTATACTGACTATTTTTATTATTTTATATTGATTATTTTAGACGCCCGGGATCGAACCTGGGAGCCCCTCGAATAGGAGACGACAATCCTAACCACTAGGCTATCACTGCTTTACAGTCACTGTACTGCTTAACTTTTCGGAATTTTTCTGCTTTTGATTGGTTTAAGCAATTAAATATCACATTCTTCAACGTTGAAGAAAAATATCGTAAGGAAATCTGCACAACTGAGAATTATCCATAATGTTCTCAAACGTGTGTGAAATCTGCCAATTTTCCTTGAGCCAGCGTGGTTGACTATTGCCTACAACCCTTCTCTGAGAGGAGACCTGTGCTCTGTAGTGAGCCGTTGATGGGTTGCCGATGACGATAATGATGATGGTTTAGCTCATAGTTACGAGTGTATGTACGAGCTGTTAAGTGTTGATGAAACTATTACACGTAATTTGTAATTTTCTTCGACATGTTTTGGACCCACCAGAAGGGATACGTTGATAGATACTAGTGGCCTTGACTTTCAAGCTTACCCATAAACTTCGATGACTATGGATGTATGAGTACAGACTTCTGAACCCCGCTTTGCTTGTTTTTTAGTGAGAAAATGTAAACTTAATAACTTAACTCTTACTCCATCTGACGTGCAACTGACACTAAGGTATAAACTAAGGTAGATACAGAATTTATGCTTGTGTGAGATCAAATCAGAAATGAGGAGAACCGTAGGAGAACCAAAGTTACCCACATAGCTCAGCGAGTCGCGAAACTGAAGTGGAAATTAGCGCAGCACATATTTCGAAGAGCTGATGGACGTTGGGATCCAAGTTGCTGGAGTGGCGACCCCCGCACCGGGAAGTGAAGTATTGGCAGACCCTCTGACGGTAGACCGACGACATCAAACGAGTCGCAGGGAGCCGCTGGAAAAAGTGGTACAAGACCTCAGCCTGTGTAATTCCATGCAAGAGACCTTCGTCCAGCTGTGGGAATCTATTAGTTGATAAAGAAGAAGAATAATAAAATTCTTAAGTATTAATTTTTTTTCATGATCCTTGGTTGTAGGCTCTATTTAAGGTTATTTATGTGACGCCAAACTACTGAAGTCCACGCAAGAGACCTTTGTCCAGCAGTGGACGTCTATCGGTCGATAAAGAAGATGCAGAATTCATACTCCAAGGTATAAACAGCGAAGAGAGAGAGAGTTAAAAAACAAACAAACAAGAAAAGCGAACTGCCACTACTTCGCGAGTGAGATTCGAATCTGCGACATCATACACCATACGGTAAAGAAAGCGGCCGCTCGCCCACTGCGCCAAATAGAACTACTTGAGAACCTCTAAAATGTTGAACGCTTACTGAACGACGCACGGTGTTAGGTTTTTTTTCGTTACGGAATTTCTTGATTCGCCGCGCTCAAACTGTTTGTCCTAGTTCAAAGCCCGCGACAAAAGCTATGCAATAGCTTAAAAAGGTATAAACAGCAGAATTAGTCATCGCACCGCTTCTTCCAGAACTACTACAACCTAGTGCAGCACCTCTTCCTCAACGGGTCCTTAGCCCTGCAGACCTACATGGTGATATCCGGGTTCCTGATGTCGTACAAGATGGAGCTGTACTCAGAGAACAAGCAGCTTAGCTGGCGCATGGTGCCGCATGGCATCTTAATGAGATATTTTAGGTAAGGTTGACGACCTCCCTGGCGCAGTGGTGAGCGCTGTGGTCTTATAACTGGGAGGTCTCGGGTTCGATTCCCGGGGGGGTCAATTTGGGAATTCATAATTTCTGAATTGTCTCCAACTCGTTGGACCGACGACCTTAAGAAGGTGGCGGGAAGCGGTTGGATGAGGAAGGCGGAGGACCGTGTTTGGTGGCGCGCTCTCGGAAAGGCCTATGTCCAGCAGTGGACGAATACAGGCTGATGATGATGATGATGATGATGATGATGAATTGTCTCTGGTCTGGTCTGGTCTGGGAGGCTTTCGTTGGTCGTGGCTAGTAACCACCCTACCGTCAAAGATGTGCCGCCAAGCGATTTAGCGTTCCGGCACGATGGCGTATAGAAACCGATTAGGGGTATGGGTTGAATTTTCACTGCCGTACCCCTTCCAAGTTAGTCCGCTACCATCTTAGACTGCATCGTCACTTACCATCAGGTGAGATCGCAGTCAAGGACTATCTTATCATCGAATAAAAAAAAAAGATGTGAAAATTTCGATTCTGGAACTGGTGCAGCAATTCCCATTAAGGCGACGCCCCCGGATTCCGGAACGGAAGACAGAACCGATTTGGCTGAGATTTGGAGATAGCTCATACCCAGGTTTAACACATAGGCTACTTTTTATACCGGAAAATTAAACAGTTTCCGCGAGAATAAAAAACCTTAATCCTCGCGGACTAAGTCGCGGACATGATCTACTCTAAAATAAGTCTAAAATGGGAAACTATTATTTTATATATTACTAGCTGATGCCCGCGACTTCGTCCGCGTGGATTTAGTTTTTAAAATCCCTCGTGAACACTTTGATTTTCCGGGATAAAAAGTAGCCTATGTCCTCAACTATAGTACCCATGCAAAAAATCACGTCGATCCGTGGCTCTGTTGTGGCGTGATTGAAGGACAAACCAACAAACAAACACACTTTCGCATTTATAATATTAGTATGATTAGAATATTAAATTGCATAGGAAAACACTGTAGCATTAAGTCCATACGATGTTTTACATCCATACCTACTATGTAGTAGGTATAATGATCGTTTGGCAAAATCTGACGCCTTTGGAGTAGTTTGACTTTGACAAAATAGGGCTATCCACGATGGCTATATACGATAAAGTACGTTGCCAGCTTAAGATGACCCGTTCATTCAAAGTATCTTGTAGATTCCGGGGTTCAAGTTATTTGGACCTTTACTGAAGATCGTGATGTCTATAATTTCTGAACTACGAAATTGACGACCTTGAAATAATTACAGGACAATCTCTAAAGAACCTGCTTTCTAACAAAAAAAGAATGGATTAAATCGGAATACGCCTTAATGAATTACAGCGAAATACACATTTTGATTTTCATCCCCTCTCCCAAGGGAACCGTGCTGAATTTCGGGATAAAAAGTATCCTACATTATACCTCGTAGTATTAACTTAAATCGTGCCAAGTTTCATTTAAATCCGTCCAGTAGTTTCAGCGTGATGCGCGGCCAAGATACAGACAGACAGACAGACAGACAGACAGAAAAAAAATTAAAAAAAATTGTTTTGGCTTCAGTATCGATTATAGAGTGCCCTCAAACAAAAATTTTCAAAATATCTTCAATGTACAGAATTGGACCTGTTACAGTTTTATTATATTATAGATAATATACCTATGATACCTATGTATATTATGATATATAAAGAAATAGTTTCCCATTTTAGACTTATTTTAGAGTAGATCATGTCTACAACTATAGGTCCCAACTATTATCAATTCTGTGGTACCAACTCCGAACGCCTCAATTCCGATTCCTAATACTGCAATGGTATTTAGCACAAACTACAAGTACTTGATTTAATTTACAGAATAACGCCTGTGTATGCCGTAGCAATAGCTGTGATGGCGACTTGGACAAAATTCATTGGATCTGGCCCCTTTTGGGAAGTATGTGTGCTTAATAATTAATATTCTACACGTGTAATCCATATGCTTATAGCTTGATGATTTAGGATTAAAAAATCCTGGGACTTTCCAATTGTACTTTTTTTTTAGTATTATTTTATATTTGTTTGACACCTAATAGTCCAGTCATTTAAGTTTTGAGACAACTTTTAGGGTGTCAATATACAAGTATTTACAGACTTACAGCTGGGTATCTCGAATTCCGAGGTGAACTTACTATAATGACTGGACTATAAGATCAAAAACTTATACGATGAATCCTAACTAAACTGGCATACGAGTATTATCGTTTTCAAAACAATACTTATCTAACTACAACCAATTTTCCACTCTTTTCCATTTAACTTAATTTTATAATTAAATCACTGAATATTTTACAAACAATTACATTACAAAACAAAAACATTAGGGAAAAAATAAATTAAAAACTATAACTAATTGTAAATATTTACAAAAAATACACGCCGCCCAAGTGATCGCTATTGGGCATGGTGCCCGTTGGCGCTTTTACCTCTTTGAATAGCGAGGCTAAGTAAGCCTTTGGGCAACTATTATATTTATATTCTGAGCTTTGGGCTAAATATGAGCTATATAGAATAATAATAAGATTTATGTTTTACTACACGAATTCCACGCAGTCTTGTCTGCCCTACCCCTGCAGTATTATTTTTTTTTAAGTGCGGAGCCAGATGCTCACGAATGAGGTCCTGAATGAAGCGAGTGAACGAAGGTCGAGTAGGTGAAGCGAATGAAGGGGTGACAGGGGGGGGGGGGGGGATTTGTAAATAACTGTTGTAGATGTACAGTATAAATCAAATGGGCTACGTCAGAAGACTTGCTCCGTCGCCCCTTCATTCAGCTTCACCTACTCGACCTTCGTTTCGCTACGGAGGCGGAGGTCGCCGCCTCACTTCGCTCACCACCTACCCCCTTCGCTCCACTCTTCCCCCCTTCGCTCCACTCGCCCTCGTAGGCTCACTTCATTCAAGACCTTCTTCACGAGCTTCTGGCTCCGCGTTTTAAAAAACACTCCAGGAGTAGATTTAATATGACTTAAATAAATAATTTCTAATGACAGTTATTTCATCTTTTTGTCACATCTGACTAGTTCGTTTATGAACTAACAATTTTCATAGTATTACGATTATATAACCTTACGGCCCGGAAGGTCCAATTCCCCGAACGTCCAATGTGTGCGTTACGTCCTATTCCCCGAAAGTCCAATCCCCGAAGGCCCTATCCCTGGAAAGTCGAATTCCCTCAAAGATATGAAAATCGTACCGCGCTAGTATTTAACTTTTAAGAATATTTACTGTCCCAAGATCTATCAAGCATGGAAGTAGAAACCGTTTACAATTTGAATCGAAACTTTACCCGGACGCAGCGGCCACTGGCAGAGGTCTCTTAGAATAGAATAGAAATGTTTTTATTCAAATAAACTTTTTTACAAGTGATTTTGAATCGTCGCGTCGATGAGTCTACCACTGGTTCGAAATGCCCTTCCTGCCGAGAAGAACCAGCAAGAAACTCGGCGGTTGCTCTTTCCAAAACAAGTCTACAATTCAAAAGATACTATGCTATGTATGCAGTGTTTCCACAATGAGTTCCACAAAAGCATACCTAATTATAATTTAACACGTTAAGACGGGCAGACAGAAAGCAGCCCCATTCCCGCTGGTGGAACCCGTTCACGAGCATGACGCATAACCCAACCATTGCTTCGCTCAACCATATTTAAGGGACACCCGCAACGTAACAACCCGCATCCTTTGAGTAATGGTTTAATAAAGCCCGCATCACACGACACCACTACAGAAATGTTTAAAGAGAACGTGACATGCTTACAAAATATGACAGTCTCAGGAAATAGTGCCTGTTTGTTCTCCCAGGTGTCAGCGGGGCTGGTGAGGACCCACTGCAGAAGTCGCTGGTGGGAGAACCTGCTCTACATCAACAATTACTTCTACAACGCGCAGTGCATAGTGTCGGGATGGTACGGAACGACGTTTTACTTTTATCATTAAACTAATTTACTTTTATGGACGTAAATATTAGCAATACCAGGTTTTTCGTAAGGATTCTGTTCTGGAAATAATTTTTATGGAAAAAAGAGAATCTGTACTGTCTATTCTGACTGTAGAATCCTTTCCTTCGCTCTGAATTCAAAATAACGTCCTCGGGGAACAAAAAATTTTTTTGGCCCCATATTACACAAATAACGATTGTCATCTTTTATCATCATTTTAAATGTACCTAGCAAAACAAAATCTTATTACAGTTTGTTACAAATTGTTTTAATTATCAGTTTTTTTATTCTTAAAATAAAACACAAATTATTAATGATGCGGGTTGTTACGTTCCCTCAAATGCTGTGGGTTGTTCTTTTCAAAACAAGTTTTCAATACAATAAATACTATGCTATGTATGCAGTGTTTCCACAATGAGTGGAAGTTCCAAAAATGCATACCTACTAACATGCAATATATCTTAATTTGGGCAGACATAAAGTCCCATTCCCGCCGTCGGCACCCGTTCACGAGCATGACCCAGCCGTTGCTTCGCTCAACCTTATTTGAGGGCACGTAACAACCCGCATCACACGACACCACCACAGAAATGTTTAAGTTGATTTTTTATTGAATAATTTTACAAACTAATTACAAACAATGTAGCAATCCTCATGAAACTTGAGTGTTTATGTGAGGATTCTTAAAATAGTTATATCTATCTTTACGTTGCAACCCACGCGTAAGAAGCGCTTCCTAGAGAACACCGCTATGAAAATCAGCATCCATTTCCAAGAAGTGCTTCTTACACCTCCCTATGAACGCTAGAGTGCGTGACATACTCATGCTACCCACGTTAAGGCATCGAATCCATGTTAAGGCCGTTAATCCTGTGCTCCTGTCCCAGGTACTTAGGCGTGGACATGCAGATGTTCGTTGTCGGCATCGTCGCGTGCGTCGCGCTGCGGCGTCCCGCGCGCCGCGCCGCAACGCTGGCCACGATCTTCACCGTCGGCGTCGTCGTGCTCGCGATCCACATCTACGTGCGAGATCTACAAGCTGTCATAATTATGGCTCCCACGTAAGCCCTTCTAAAGATCCCGACAGACTGTATCTATAATTTTGACGACCTCCCTGGCTCAGTGGTGAGCGCTGTTGCCTTATAACTGGGAGGTCTCGGGCTCGATTCCCGGCGGGGTCAATTCGGGAATTTATAATTTCTGAATTGTCTCTGGTCTGGTCTGGTGGGAGGCTTTGGCCGTGGCTACCACCCTACTGTCAAAGACGTGCCGCCAAGCGATTTAGCGTTCCGGCATGATGGCGTGTAGAAACCAATTAGGGGTATGGGTTGAATGTTCACTGCCATACCCCTTCTAAGTTAGCCCGCTACCATCTTAGACATCTTACATCAGGTGAGATCGCAGTCAAGGACTAGCTTGTCATCGAATTAAAAAAAAATGTTGACTGTTAGGCTGAGCGTAAACATCGGGAATTCTAAATCTAACAAGTGTAAATTAAAAAATTTATTTTTAAATGCAAGCTTTTAGTAGCTACATCATTAGACTCTGGATATCATCTAGGATCAGAGTACTTGTTATAACGAATCAAACGAGCCCAAACTCTATGGGGTTACGTCGTTTTATTACAGAGTTCCGATAGCCATCTTCCGTCTCCATCATCCAATCAGCTCCATGTCACAATAATATTGCACTGTCATCCGATTTACACATAAATGCAAAATTTCAGCTCGATCAGAAACCGGGAAGTGGGGCTAATCCATCTTGCCAGATTTGACCCAAACAAAACAAATAAATAAATAAACTGGTCAAGCTAAATAAAAGCTTGTACAAGTGTAAATTAAAAATTTTATTTTTAAATGCAAGCTTTTAGTAGCTACATCATTAGACTCTGGATATCGTCTAGAATCAGAGTACTTGTTATGAGTTATGACGAATCAAACGAGCCCAAACTCGATGGGGTTACGTCGTTTCATTACAGAGTTCCGATAGCCATCTTCCGTCTCCATCATCAGATCAGCTCCATGTCACAATAATATTGCATTGTCATCCGATTTACACATAAATGCAAAATTTCAGCTCATTCAGAAACCGGGAAGTGGGCCTAATTCATCTTGCAAGATTTGACCCAAACAAACATTGCAAGTTAAATAAAAGCTTGTAATAAACTGGTCAAGCTAAATAAAAGCTTGTAAAAATGGTAATAGGGGGTACCTATACCTACTCCTGAATAACACGGTAAAGTTCGGTTTATTTTCAAAATGTATTGTATCCATTGGGTGGACTTGACATATTTTGTAGAAAGCTCCAAAAAATTAGATTTAAAAAAGAATATATACTTATCTAAATAATACTAAATACCAGATTCGAATACAATCAATTAACTCACCTACTCAAATGAACATGTTTGAATAAGATATGCCTACATAATTGTCTTATTAATTAATTAATTATTTTATTTATCTACTTCAACATCGAAAAGTTCCAATTTCGAATTTGACAGCTGAATCGAATTCGAAAAATCGAAAAAAAATCGGTTTTGCTTCTCATTTCGATGCAGCTCGTTGTATGGAAGCTGAATCGAAATGGTTATCTTCTTAAAATAGGATACCTAAAGCTAAGGCTCTGAGTTCTGGCACTTTTGTACCGTTCATACGACAGAGGCGCCACAGGCGGCTGGTGGCAGCTTACGGAGTTACTTTTTGTTAACAGAGGCGCTACAGGCGGCTGGTGGCGGCTTACGGAGTTACTTTTTGTTACTTTATTGAGCCTACGACGTATTTTGTTAATGATTTTATTTTCCTTGTCGTAGATAAAATCTTGTATGCAACTGAACGTAATTAGTCATTTTAATTCTCGTACTATCCTATTTTGATACTCGGCAAGCCTCGTATCAAAAAACAGCACTCGAATTAAAATGACCCTCATTACGATGCAGTTGCATAAATAGCTATTATCTACACTAATGTTATAACATTCTACTTATGTTTCCAATACTTGACTTATAATTACTACTGTTATAGCGCAGATAACAAAACACTCAATTTAAGCAATTTCACATGATGGTATAATATCCACATCGATATCGTAAAATCTCATTATAACATCAATAAAACGCGACCAATTAACCTGGCGAGCCTTATGTCAAAATCCTCATACAAGTTGTATAAAATTTTGATATTAGGCTGGCTTTTGAAAACAGTTGGGTTATACGTGAAAACTTCGTCGAAACTACTAAACTTACATACACAAAACTCTTTGGTAAGATCTTTTGGCAATATTATAAAAAGTCACCGCCATATTGAAATTCTTTGTTATTCAACCGATTTCGTTCAAAATCGATATTTGGGCTTCCCTGGGGTCAAATAAGAGGAAATGATTGGCAAAATTATAAAAAGTGACCGCCATATTGAAATTCTTTGTTATTGGACCGATTTCGTTCAAAATCGATATTTGAGCTTCCCTGGGGTCAAATAAGAGGAAATGATTGGCAAAATTATAAAAAGTGACCGCCATATTGAAATTCTTTGTTATTGGACCGATTTCGTTCAAAATCGATATTTGGGCTTCCCTGGGGTCAAATAAGAGGAAATGATTGGCAAAATTATAAAAAGTGACCGCCATATTGAAATTCTTTGTTATTGGACCGATTTCGTTCAAAATCGATATTTGGGCTTCCCTGGGGTCAAATAAGAGGAAATGATTGGCAAAATTATAAAAAGTGACCGCCATATTGAAATTCTTTGTTATTGGACCGATTTCGTTCAAAATCGATATTTGGGCTTCCCTGGGGTCAAATAAGAGGAAATGATTGGCAATATTATAAAAAGTCACCGCCATATTGAAATTCTTTGTTATTGGACCGATTTGTACTCTTGTTGTTTGATAAATTGCATTAGTGAAGATAAAGTAGTGTATGCAACTGCATATAACACGGGTATTAAAACACTCGTTACTATTATGAAACTCGCTGCGCTCGTTTCATAAACTCACACTCGTGTTTTAATACCCTTCATTATATGACAGTTGCATAAACTACTATTAACTACGTAAGTGTCAATCAAGTGTGACGATAGCCATACCTAATAAATAAAACTAATTTTTGCCGACAACTTACGCACCTTTAATTCAGATTTCTGAAACGATCCGCTTAGGTGTGAAACGCCCTTCTGGCGCCCGTGTTTCTGACCTTCAAAGCAAGAGTGAAGACAAGTGAGTGAAGGTATAGGCAAGTCATCTCATCAGTGCTTTCCATCATAGATTGTCGACAAGCGCATGTCAAACTCGCAATAATAAAGACTCCACTGCACTCCTCTTTGACGACCACCCTGGCGCAGTGGTGAGCGCTGTGGTCTTACAACTGGGAGGCCTCGGGTTCGATTCCCGGCGGGGTCAATTGGGAATTTATATTTTCAGATTTTTCTCTGGTCTGGTCTGGTGGGAAGCTTTGGCCGTGGCTAGTTACCACACTATCGTCAAAAACATGCCGCCAAGCGAATTAGCGTTTCGTTACGTAACGATGGCGTGCACAAACCGATTAGGGTTATGGGTTAAATGTTCACTGCCATACGCCTTCAAAGTTAGCCCGCTACCTTCCTAGACCGGATCATCACATAACATAAGATGCAGTCGCAGACAAAGACTATCTTGTCTTTAAAAAAAAGTGCATTGGTCTGGTGCACATAGTATACTTCATCACATTGCAGTGAGACAAGCACGTTGTTCGAGACCGACCCAACGGCCAACGAGACGTACAAGATGGGCCACGCCAACGTCACCAGCTACACCGTTGGGCTGGCGCTGGGCTACCTCGTGTACTGGCTCCAGCAGCGCAACATCGATATCAACAAGTATAGAGTAAGCATAGATTCAGGATTGGCAGTCGCTTCGCACCTACTAGATACCGTCGGCGTACTAGTAAATTGTGCAATTCATAGTGTGCCTGAACTGGCGTACCCACATAGTCACGTAGCAACGTGTGAGATTTTCAAACAAACTATGAATAGAATAGAAATATTTTTATTTGCTTTTTGGTTGCTCTTTTCTTTTTCTGCTCTTACACGTATGCAGTTTCCACAATGAGGGAAAGTTCCTGTTTGCGCTCGAATTGAGGTTCATTTAAATTGTATACAAAACTTGCTAATCGGATGTTCCTCGTCCCCCGCGCGACGCCCCCCGCCGCTCGGCTAGATTGTCTACGACGGTGTTTTGATGTGTTTCGTTTAAAACTAAATCATAACGACCCCTGGCCGCGCGCCCGCGCCGCGCCTCGCTTTCCTCCTAGCATTCACTTCGAAGACTCGGACGCGTCGGTCGGTTTTGGCATCGCGTGTGATATTTGGAAGACGCAAAGCTGAATTGCGAATTTTTTGTGAATCTTTCGGCGGCGGTCTGAAAGGACCTTTGTTTTCGTTACGTTCACGCGACGTGCGCATTTTGGATCATTGCGCGATTGAATTGTGAGGGAACTAAGATAATTGGGGCCGCGTCGGTCACTTGTGAATTTAACTGCGCGAGCGCCATTTGGAACACTGCGCTTTGATACGTCGTGAATTCACGTTTTTGGAGGGCATTGAGACTCATCTTTGAATTATAATTTGTTGGTGTCTCATGTTAATAACTACGCGTCATATTTGCATCGCGGTTAAGTGCGGGATTGATTGACGTTCGATTGACGCCATAATATATACAGTGCAGATTACAGTGCAAGTACAGTGCAGACGGTGGTCCGTGTTTTACTTTACGAGTTGGCGGAAGGCTCAGTGGAATCACGAAGCATCGACCGAGCATCTATAGGGGCGACCGCACACTGGTCTAAACTGGGTGCCTTGGGGTAATACACACTACACACCTATCTCTCATCACACATCCACCACACCTACTGGCGCCTCTAGGCATCTGGCAAGGACCCACCGCGGAAATCTCCGGTGAGTACTAGATGTAAGATACGAGTGGACTCTCTGGAGTGGAGAGAATTTCCATCGGTCATTTTGGGCCCGACCTTCCTTTGCCCGTGGAGTAAGCTACTGATGGGCCCTAGTATTCTCCACCCTGGTCTGGGCAACGGAGGGCCGTAACAGTTCCAAAAATACATACTTACTTACAATTCAATACATGTTAAGATGGGCAGACAGAAAGTAGCCCCATTCCCGCTGATGGCACCCGTTCACGAGCATATGACACATGTTCTCAAACTCTCCATAACTCAAAATGTTTTGTCTGACAAATATTATGTTGTTATAAAATATATATTGTGAAGCTACTTAGGTCTATTTCTTTAAATTTTTCTCGAAGGGAATCCCGCGAAAATGAAATTAGGTTGGCGCTTCCATGGAGCTATTGTTCGTAGGAAGGGCGGTATCTATTAGCGACTAAGCTACCAATACTAAATCTATGAGTCTTTAATTTTGTGTTTTAGATTTTTAAAACAAAACTTGTAATAACTGCTTTTCAATAGCTCAGATTATACGCTTTTACAGAGAGTCGAAAATTCGCTAATTTATGAAGATCTGCTCAGGCGATCATCAGCTCATTTCCTACTTGAAGGCTCTTAAATACTTTGTATTGATTTGAAATTTGGTGTAAACTTCCAAGGCACGGTAACCGTGAGCTGATGTTGCACCATCAGGCAGTCTGCGGGATACCCAACTCCTCAACAAGTTATTGAGAACTAAGGTACAAGATATAGTGTGTTAGGGCTCATTAGAATGGTCTCAATGAGTAGGTGTTAGATAGATGTTGATCGAGGATCGAGGAGGAGGATCTGAGGATGGAGCAGCAAACTGTGTACAAGGATGTTAGTTTCAGATTTTATTTATTTATTTATATATTTCTTTATTGCACACAAAACAGTGATTAACAAAATCATACACACATACATTATCGTACATACTCCGGCCATATCTCGGACTCGGGGGTGCTTTAAATTTTCAATTACACTTGTGTCTTCTTCTTCTTCTTCTTCTTTATCAACCTATAGACGTACACTGCTGGACAAAGGTCTCCTGAATGGACTTCCACAGGCTTCGGTCTTGCGCCGCTTGAATCCAGCGGCTCCCTGCGACTCGTTTGATGTCGTCGGTCCACCTGGTGGGGGGTCTGCCAACACTGTGTTTCTCGGTGCGAGGTCGCCACTCAAGCACCTTGGGACCCCAACGACCATCAGCTCTTCGAACTATGTGCCCCGCCCATTTCCACTTCAGTTTCGCGACACACTGAGCTATGTCGGTGACTTTGGTTCTCTTACGGATCTCCTCATTTCTGATTTGATCTCGCAGGGATATACCGAGCATAGCTCTCTCTATCGCTCGCTGAGTGACGCTGAGCCTACACTTGTGTAAGCAATAGATATCTAAGATTGGTAGCTTAGTTGCTATTAGATACCGCCCTTCCTACAAATAATAGTTCCTTATACGGCAACGCAGTATTATAGTTTGTTTGAAAACTTCAACATACGAAACTATGTGGGTAAGTATGCCAGTTCAGGCGTTCTTTGAATTGACTATATTATGACGTTTTTCCAGAAATACCGCTACATCTACTGGTCTCTGCCGCCCCTACTGACGGCTATCGTGCTGTCAGGAAGGGTCTTCTACCGCGACGCCCCGCCAGACCCGCTCTACATACGCGTGCTTTACGGTGCACTCGTTAAACCTATCTTCGGAATATTAATTGCAGGCCTCATATGTGGAACGATCTTCAAATTAGAGAGTAAGTTTGTATATATCTATGATCTTCTCAGCAGAAACTGCATTCCGAACCGGTCGATCGGTCAGCATTTTCATAGATTTTTGAAACTGAATGAGCTGAATATCATTTTCAGCCGTATACAGAAGCGTGCTGGAGTGTAGGCTGTGGTCGCTGCCGAGCCGGCTGAGCTACTGCGTGTACATCGTGCACATGCCCTGCCTGCGGATATTCCTGGCGCTGCGGACCACGCTGCTGACCTTCACGATCGCGAATCACGTAAGCGTGCTGGAGTGGAGGCTGTGGTCGCTGCCGAGCCGGCTGAGCTACTGCGTGTACATCGTGCACATGCCCTGCCTGCGGATATTCCTGGCGCTGCGGACCACGCTGCTGACCTTCACGATCGCGAATCACGTAAGCGTGCTGGAGTGGAGGCTGTGGTCGCTGCCGAGCCGGCTGAGCTACTGCGTGTACATCGTGCACATGCCCTGCCTGCGGATATTCCTGGCGCTGCGGACCACGCTGCTGACCTTCACGATCGCGAATCACGTAAGCGTGCTGGAGTGGAGGCTGTGGTCGCTGCCGAGCCGGCTGAGCTACTGCGTGTACATCGTGCACATGCCCTGCCTGCGGATATTCCTGGCGCTGCGGACCACGCTGCTGACCTTCACGATCGCGAATCACGTAAGCGTGCTGGAGTGGAGGCTGTGGTCGCTGCCGAGCCGGCTGAGCTACTGCGTGTACATCGTGCACATGCCCTGCCTGCGGATATTCCTGGCGCTGCGGACCACGCTGCTGACCTTCACGATCGCGAATCACGTAAGCGTGCTGGAGTGGAGGCTGTGGTCGCTGCCGAGCCGGCTGAGCTACTGCGTGTACATCGTGCACATGCCCTGCCTGCGGATATTCCTGGCGCTGCGGACCACGCTGCTGACCTTCACGATCGCGAATCACGTAAGCGTGCTGGAGTGGAGGCTGTGGTCGCTGCCGAGCCGGCTGAGCTACTGCGTGTACATCGTGCACATGCCCTGCCTGCGGATATTCCTGGCGCTGCGGACCACGCTGCTGACCTTCACGATCGCGAATCACGTAAGCGTGCTGGAGTGGAGGCTGTGGTCGCTGCCGAGCCGGCTGAGCTACTGCGTGTACATCGTGCACATGCCCTGCCTGCGGATATTCCTGGCGCTGCGGACCACGCTGCTGACCTTCACGATCGCGAATCACGTAAGCGTGCTGGAGTGGAGGCTGTGGTCGCTGCCGAGCCGGCTGAGCTACTGCGTGTACATCGTGCACATGCCCTGCCTGCGGATATTCCTGGCGCTGCGGACCACGCTGCTGACCTTCACGATCGCGAATCACGTAAGCGTGCTGGAGTGGAGGCTGTGGTCGCTGCCGAGCCGGCTGAGCTACTGCGTGTACATCGTGCACATGCCCTGCCTGCGGATATTCCTGGCGCTGCGGACCACGCTGCTGACCTTCACGATCGCGAATCACGTAAGCGTGCTGGAGTGGAGGCTGTGGTCGCTGCCGAGCCGGCTGAGCTACTGCGTGTACATCGTGCACATGCCCTGCCTGCGGATATTCCTGGCGCTGCGGACCACGCTGCTGACCTTCACGATCGCGAATCACGTAAGCGTGCTGGAGTGGAGGCTGTGGTCGCTGCCGAGCCGGCTGAGCTACTGCGTGTACATCGTGCACATGCCCTGCCTGCGGATATTCCTGGCGCTGCGGACCACGCTGCTGACCTTCACGATCGCGAATCACGTAAGCGTGCTGGAGTGGAGGCTGTGGTCGCTGCCGAGCCGGCTGAGCTACTGCGTGTACATCGTGCACATGCCCTGCCTGCGGATATTCCTGGCGCTGCGGACCACGCTGCTGACCTTCACGATCGCGAATCACGTAAGCGTGCTGGAGTGGAGGCTGTGGTCGCTGCCGAGCCGGCTGAGCTACTGCGTGTACATCGTGCACATGCCCTGCCTGCGGATATTCCTGGCGCTGCGGACCACGCTGCTGACCTTCACGATCGCGAATCACGTAAGCGTGCTGGAGTGGAGGCTGTGGTCGCTGCCGAGCCGGCTGAGCTACTGCGTGTACATCGTGCACATGCCCTGCCTGCGGATATTCCTGGCGCTGCGGACCACGCTGCTGACCTTCACGATCGCGAATCACGTAAGCGTGCTGGAGTGGAGGCTGTGGTCGCTGCCGAGCCGGCTGAGCTACTGCGTGTACATCGTGCACATGCCCTGCCTGCGGATATTCCTGGCGCTGCGGACCACGCTGCTGACCTTCACGATCGCGAATCACGTAAGCGTGCTGGAGTGGAGGCTGTGGTCGCTGCCGAGCCGGCTGAGCTACTGCGTGTACATCGTGCACATGCCCTGCCTGCGGATATTCCTGGCGCTGCGGACCACGCTGCTGACCTTCACGATCGCGAATCACGTAAGCGTGCTGGAGTGGAGGCTGTGGTCGCTGCCGAGCCGGCTGAGCTACTGCGTGTACATCGTGCACATGCCCTGCCTGCGGATATTCCTGGCGCTGCGGACCACGCTGCTGACCTTCACGATCGCGAATCACGTAAGCGTGCTGGAGTGGAGGCTGTGGTCGCTGCCGAGCCGGCTGAGCTACTGCGTGTACATCGTGCACATGCCCTGCCTGCGGATATTCCTGGCGCTGCGGACCACGCTGCTGACCTTCACGATCGCGAATCACGTAAGCGTGCTGGAGTGGAGGCTGTGGTCGCTGCCGAGCCGGCTGAGCTACTGCGTGTACATCGTGCACATGCCCTGCCTGCGGATATTCCTGGCGCTGCGGACCACGCTGCTGACCTTCACGATCGCGAATCACGTAAGCGTGCTGGAGTGGAGGCTGTGGTCGCTGCCGAGCCGGCTGAGCTACTGCGTGTACATCGTGCACATGCCCTGCCTGCGGATATTCCTGGCGCTGCGGACCACGCTGCTGACCTTCACGATCGCGAATCACGTAAGCGTGCTGGAGTGGAGGCTGTGGTCGCTGCCGAGCCGGCTGAGCTACTGCGTGTACATCGTGCACATGCCCTGCCTGCGGATATTCCTGGCGCTGCGGACCACGCTGCTGACCTTCACGATCGCGAATCACGTAAGCGTGCTGGAGTGGAGGCTGTGGTCGCTGCCGAGCCGGCTGAGCTACTGCGTGTACATCGTGCACATGCCCTGCCTGCGGATATTCCTGGCGCTGCGGACCACGCTGCTGACCTTCACGATCGCGAATCACGTAAGCGTGCTGGAGTGGAGGCTGTGGTCGCTGCCGAGCCGGCTGAGCTACTGCGTGTACATCGTGCACATGCCCTGCCTGCGGATATTCCTGGCGCTGCGGACCACGCTGCTGACCTTCACGATCGCGAATCACGTAAGCGTGCTGGAGTGGAGGCTGTGGTCGCTGCCGAGCCGGCTGAGCTACTGCGTGTACATCGTGCACATGCCCTGCCTGCGGATATTCCTGGCGCTGCGGACCACGCTGCTGACCTTCACGATCGCGAATCACGTAAGCGTGCTGGAGTGGAGGCTGTGGTCGCTGCCGAGCCGGCTGAGCTACTGCGTGTACATCGTGCACATGCCCTGCCTGCGGATATTCCTGGCGCTGCGGACCACGCTGCTGACCTTCACGATCGCGAATCACGTAAGCGTGCTGGAGTGGAGGCTGTGGTCGCTGCCGAGCCGGCTGAGCTACTGCGTGTACATCGTGCACATGCCCTGCCTGCGGATATTCCTGGCGCTGCGGACCACGCTGCTGACCTTCACGATCGCGAATCACGTAAGCGTGCTGGAGTGGAGGCTGTGGTCGCTGCCGAGCCGGCTGAGCTACTGCGTGTACATCGTGCACATGCCCTGCCTGCGGATATTCCTGGCGCTGCGGACCACGCTGCTGACCTTCACGATCGCGAATCACGTAAGCGTGCTGGAGTGGAGGCTGTGGTCGCTGCCGAGCCGGCTGAGCTACTGCGTGTACATCGTGCACATGCCCTGCCTGCGGATATTCCTGGCGCTGCGGACCACGCTGCTGACCTTCACGATCGCGAATCACGTAAGCGTGCTGGAGTGGAGGCTGTGGTCGCTGCCGAGCCGGCTGAGCTACTGCGTGTACATCGTGCACATGCCCTGCCTGCGGATATTCCTGGCGCTGCGGACCACGCTGCTGACCTTCACGATCGCGAATCACGTAAGCGTGCTGGAGTGGAGGCTGTGGTCGCTGCCGAGCCGGCTGAGCTACTGCGTGTACATCGTGCACATGCCCTGCCTGCGGATATTCCTGGCGCTGCGGACCACGCTGCTGACCTTCACGATCGCGAATCACGTAAGCGTGCTGGAGTGGAGGCTGTGGTCGCTGCCGAGCCGGCTGAGCTACTGCGTGTACATCGTGCACATGCCCTGCCTGCGGATATTCCTGGCGCTGCGGACCACGCTGCTGACCTTCACGATCGCGAATCACGTAAGCGTGCTGGAGTGGAGGCTGTGGTCGCTGCCGAGCCGGCTGAGCTACTGCGTGTACATCGTGCACATGCCCTGCCTGCGGATATTCCTGGCGCTGCGGACCACGCTGCTGACCTTCACGATCGCGAATCACGTAAGCGTGCTGGAGTGGAGGCTGTGGTCGCTGCCGAGCCGGCTGAGCTACTGCGTGTACATCGTGCACATGCCCTGCCTGCGGATATTCCTGGCGCTGCGGACCACGCTGCTGACCTTCACGATCGCGAATCACGTAAGCGTGCTGGAGTGGAGGCTGTGGTCGCTGCCGAGCCGGCTGAGCTACTGCGTGTACATCGTGCACATGCCCTGCCTGCGGATATTCCTGGCGCTGCGGACCACGCTGCTGACCTTCACGATCGCGAATCACGTAAGCGTGCTGGAGTGGAGGCTGTGGTCGCTGCCGAGCCGGCTGAGCTACTGCGTGTACATCGTGCACATGCCCTGCCTGCGGATATTCCTGGCGCTGCGGACCACGCTGCTGACCTTCACGATCGCGAATCACGTAAGCGTGCTGGAGTGGAGGCTGTGGTCGCTGCCGAGCCGGCTGAGCTACTGCGTGTACATCGTGCACATGCCCTGCCTGCGGATATTCCTGGCGCTGCGGACCACGCTGCTGACCTTCACGATCGCGAATCACGTAAGCGTGCTGGAGTGGAGGCTGTGGTCGCTGCCGAGCCGGCTGAGCTACTGCGTGTACATCGTGCACATGCCCTGCCTGCGGATATTCCTGGCGCTGCGGACCACGCTGCTGACCTTCACGATCGCGAATCACGTAAGCGTGCTGGAGTGGAGGCTGTGGTCGCTGCCGAGCCGGCTGAGCTACTGCGTGTACATCGTGCACATGCCCTGCCTGCGGATATTCCTGGCGCTGCGGACCACGCTGCTGACCTTCACGATCGCGAATCACGTAAGCGTGCTGGAGTGGAGGCTGTGGTCGCTGCCGAGCCGGCTGAGCTACTGCGTGTACATCGTGCACATGCCCTGCCTGCGGATATTCCTGGCGCTGCGGACCACGCTGCTGACCTTCACGATCGCGAATCACGTAAGCGTGCTGGAGTGGAGGCTGTGGTCGCTGCCGAGCCGGCTGAGCTACTGCGTGTACATCGTGCACATGCCCTGCCTGCGGATATTCCTGGCGCTGCGGACCACGCTGCTGACCTTCACGATCGCGAATCACGTAAGCGTGCTGGAGTGGAGGCTGTGGTCGCTGCCGAGCCGGCTGAGCTACTGCGTGTACATCGTGCACATGCCCTGCCTGCGGATATTCCTGGCGCTGCGGACCACGCTGCTGACCTTCACGATCGCGAATCACGTAAGCGTGCTGGAGTGGAGGCTGTGGTCGCTGCCGAGCCGGCTGAGCTACTGCGTGTACATCGTGCACATGCCCTGCCTGCGGATATTCCTGGCGCTGCGGACCACGCTGCTGACCTTCACGATCGCGAATCACGTAAGCGTGCTGGAGTGGAGGCTGTGGTCGCTGCCGAGCCGGCTGAGCTACTGCGTGTACATCGTGCACATGCCCTGCCTGCGGATATTCCTGGCGCTGCGGACCACGCTGCTGACCTTCACGATCGCGAATCACGTAAGCGTGCTGGAGTGGAGGCTGTGGTCGCTGCCGAGCCGGCTGAGCTACTGCGTGTACATCGTGCACATGCCCTGCCTGCGGATATTCCTGGCGCTGCGGACCACGCTGCTGACCTTCACGATCGCGAATCACGTAAGCGTGCTGGAGTGGAGGCTGTGGTCGCTGCCGAGCCGGCTGAGCTACTGCGTGTACATCGTGCACATGCCCTGCCTGCGGATATTCCTGGCGCTGCGGACCACGCTGCTGACCTTCACGATCGCGAATCACGTAAGCGTGCTGGAGTGGAGGCTGTGGTCGCTGCCGAGCCGGCTGAGCTACTGCGTGTACATCGTGCACATGCCCTGCCTGCGGATATTCCTGGCGCTGCGGACCACGCTGCTGACCTTCACGATCGCGAATCACGTAAGCGTGCTGGAGTGGAGGCTGTGGTCGCTGCCGAGCCGGCTGAGCTACTGCGTGTACATCGTGCACATGCCCTGCCTGCGGATATTCCTGGCGCTGCGGACCACGCTGCTGACCTTCACGATCGCGAATCACGTAAGCGTGCTGGAGTGGAGGCTGTGGTCGCTGCCGAGCCGGCTGAGCTACTGCGTGTACATCGTGCACATGCCCTGCCTGCGGATATTCCTGGCGCTGCGGACCACGCTGCTGACCTTCACGATCGCGAATCACGTAAGCGTGCTGGAGTGGAGGCTGTGGTCGCTGCCGAGCCGGCTGAGCTACTGCGTGTACATCGTGCACATGCCCTGCCTGCGGATATTCCTGGCGCTGCGGACCACGCTGCTGACCTTCACGATCGCGAATCACGTAAGCGTGCTGGAGTGGAGGCTGTGGTCGCTGCCGAGCCGGCTGAGCTACTGCGTGTACATCGTGCACATGCCCTGCCTGCGGATATTCCTGGCGCTGCGGACCACGCTGCTGACCTTCACGATCGCGAATCACGTAAGCGTGCTGGAGTGGAGGCTGTGGTCGCTGCCGAGCCGGCTGAGCTACTGCGTGTACATCGTGCACATGCCCTGCCTGCGGATATTCCTGGCGCTGCGGACCACGCTGCTGACCTTCACGATCGCGAATCACGTAAGCGTGCTGGAGTGGAGGCTGTGGTCGCTGCCGAGCCGGCTGAGCTACTGCGTGTACATCGTGCACATGCCCTGCCTGCGGATATTCCTGGCGCTGCGGACCACGCTGCTGACCTTCACGATCGCGAATCACGTAAGCGTGCTGGAGTGGAGGCTGTGGTCGCTGCCGAGCCGGCTGAGCTACTGCGTGTACATCGTGCACATGCCCTGCCTGCGGATATTCCTGGCGCTGCGGACCACGCTGCTGACCTTCACGATCGCGAATCACGTAAGCGTGCTGGAGTGGAGGCTGTGGTCGCTGCCGAGCCGGCTGAGCTACTGCGTGTACATCGTGCACATGCCCTGCCTGCGGATATTCCTGGCGCTGCGGACCACGCTGCTGACCTTCACGATCGCGAATCACGTAAGCGTGCTGGAGTGGAGGCTGTGGTCGCTGCCGAGCCGGCTGAGCTACTGCGTGTACATCGTGCACATGCCCTGCCTGCGGATATTCCTGGCGCTGCGGACCACGCTGCTGACCTTCACGATCGCGAATCACGTAAGCGTGCTGGAGTGGAGGCTGTGGTCGCTGCCGAGCCGGCTGAGCTACTGCGTGTACATCGTGCACATGCCCTGCCTGCGGATATTCCTGGCGCTGCGGACCACGCTGCTGACCTTCACGATCGC
Organism: Oeneis ivallda; assembly: GCA_029955525.1. Classification (NCBI taxonomy): domain Eukaryota; kingdom Metazoa; phylum Arthropoda; class Insecta; order Lepidoptera; family Nymphalidae; genus Oeneis; species Oeneis ivallda. The sequence goes on along the minus strand of JARPMR010000017.1, from coordinate 1,581,780 downwards.
GAATCACGTAAGCGTGCTGGAGTGGAGGCTGTGGTCGCTGCCGAGCCGGCTGAGCTACTGCGTGTACATCGTGCACATGCCCTGCCTGCGGATATTCCTGGCGCTGCGGACCACGCTGCTGACCTTCACGATCGCGAATCACGTAAGCGTGCTGGAGTGGAGGCTGTGGTCGCTGCCGAGCCGGCTGAGCTACTGCGTGTACATCGTGCACATGCCCTGCCTGCGGATATTCCTGGCGCTGCGGACCACGCTGCTGACCTTCACGATCGCGAATCACGTAAGCGTGCTGGAGTGGAGGCTGTGGTCGCTGCCGAGCCGGCTGAGCTACTGCGTGTACATCGTGCACATGCCCTGCCTGCGGATATTCCTGGCGCTGCGGACCACGCTGCTGACCTTCACGATCGCGAATCACGTAAGCGTGCTGGAGTGGAGGCTGTGGTCGCTGCCGAGCCGGCTGAGCTACTGCGTGTACATCGTGCACATGCCCTGCCTGCGGATATTCCTGGCGCTGCGGACCACGCTGCTGACCTTCACGATCGCGAATCACGTAAGCGTGCTGGAGTGGAGGCTGTGGTCGCTGCCGAGCCGGCTGAGCTACTGCGTGTACATCGTGCACATGCCCTGCCTGCGGATATTCCTGGCGCTGCGGACCACGCTGCTGACCTTCACGATCGCGAATCACGTAAGCGTGCTGGAGTGGAGGCTGTGGTCGCTGCCGAGCCGGCTGAGCTACTGCGTGTACATCGTGCACATGCCCTGCCTGCGGATATTCCTGGCGCTGCGGACCACGCTGCTGACCTTCACGATCGCGAATCACGTAAGCGTGCTGGAGTGGAGGCTGTGGTCGCTGCCGAGCCGGCTGAGCTACTGCGTGTACATCGTGCACATGCCCTGCCTGCGGATATTCCTGGCGCTGCGGACCACGCTGCTGACCTTCACGATCGCGAATCACGTAAGCGTGCTGGAGTGGAGGCTGTGGTCGCTGCCGAGCCGGCTGAGCTACTGCGTGTACATCGTGCACATGCCCTGCCTGCGGATATTCCTGGCGCTGCGGACCACGCTGCTGACCTTCACGATCGCGAATCACGTAAGCGTGCTGGAGTGGAGGCTGTGGTCGCTGCCGAGCCGGCTGAGCTACTGCGTGTACATCGTGCACATGCCCTGCCTGCGGATATTCCTGGCGCTGCGGACCACGCTGCTGACCTTCACGATCGCGAATCACGTAAGCGTGCTGGAGTGGAGGCTGTGGTCGCTGCCGAGCCGGCTGAGCTACTGCGTGTACATCGTGCACATGCCCTGCCTGCGGATATTCCTGGCGCTGCGGACCACGCTGCTGACCTTCACGATCGCGAATCACGTAAGCGTGCTGGAGTGGAGGCTGTGGTCGCTGCCGAGCCGGCTGAGCTACTGCGTGTACATCGTGCACATGCCCTGCCTGCGGATATTCCTGGCGCTGCGGACCACGCTGCTGACCTTCACGATCGCGAATCACGTAAGCGTGCTGGAGTGGAGGCTGTGGTCGCTGCCGAGCCGGCTGAGCTACTGCGTGTACATCGTGCACATGCCCTGCCTGCGGATATTCCTGGCGCTGCGGACCACGCTGCTGACCTTCACGATCGCGAATCACGTAAGCGTGCTGGAGTGGAGGCTGTGGTCGCTGCCGAGCCGGCTGAGCTACTGCGTGTACATCGTGCACATGCCCTGCCTGCGGATATTCCTGGCGCTGCGGACCACGCTGCTGACCTTCACGATCGCGAATCACGTAAGCGTGCTGGAGTGGAGGCTGTGGTCGCTGCCGAGCCGGCTGAGCTACTGCGTGTACATCGTGCACATGCCCTGCCTGCGGATATTCCTGGCGCTGCGGACCACGCTGCTGACCTTCACGATCGCGAATCACGTAAGCGTGCTGGAGTGGAGGCTGTGGTCGCTGCCGAGCCGGCTGAGCTACTGCGTGTACATCGTGCACATGCCCTGCCTGCGGATATTCCTGGCGCTGCGGACCACGCTGCTGACCTTCACGATCGCGAATCACGTAAGCGTGCTGGAGTGGAGGCTGTGGTCGCTGCCGAGCCGGCTGAGCTACTGCGTGTACATCGTGCACATGCCCTGCCTGCGGATATTCCTGGCGCTGCGGACCACGCTGCTGACCTTCACGATCGCGAATCACGTAAGCGTGCTGGAGTGGAGGCTGTGGTCGCTGCCGAGCCGGCTGAGCTACTGCGTGTACATCGTGCACATGCCCTGCCTGCGGATATTCCTGGCGCTGCGGACCACGCTGCTGACCTTCACGATCGCGAATCACGTAAGCGTGCTGGAGTGGAGGCTGTGGTCGCTGCCGAGCCGGCTGAGCTACTGCGTGTACATCGTGCACATGCCCTGCCTGCGGATATTCCTGGCGCTGCGGACCACGCTGCTGACCTTCACGATCGCGAATCACGTAAGCGTGCTGGAGTGGAGGCTGTGGTCGCTGCCGAGCCGGCTGAGCTACTGCGTGTACATCGTGCACATGCCCTGCCTGCGGATATTCCTGGCGCTGCGGACCACGCTGCTGACCTTCACGATCGCGAATCACGTAAGCGTGCTGGAGTGGAGGCTGTGGTCGCTGCCGAGCCGGCTGAGCTACTGCGTGTACATCGTGCACATGCCCTGCCTGCGGATATTCCTGGCGCTGCGGACCACGCTGCTGACCTTCACGATCGCGAATCACGTAAGCGTGCTGGAGTGGAGGCTGTGGTCGCTGCCGAGCCGGCTGAGCTACTGCGTGTACATCGTGCACATGCCCTGCCTGCGGATATTCCTGGCGCTGCGGACCACGCTGCTGACCTTCACGATCGCGAATCACGTAAGCGTGCTGGAGTGGAGGCTGTGGTCGCTGCCGAGCCGGCTGAGCTACTGCGTGTACATCGTGCACATGCCCTGCCTGCGGATATTCCTGGCGCTGCGGACCACGCTGCTGACCTTCACGATCGCGAATCACGTAAGCGTGCTGGAGTGGAGGCTGTGGTCGCTGCCGAGCCGGCTGAGCTACTGCGTGTACATCGTGCACATGCCCTGCCTGCGGATATTCCTGGCGCTGCGGACCACGCTGCTGACCTTCACGATCGCGAATCACGTAAGCGTGCTGGAGTGGAGGCTGTGGTCGCTGCCGAGCCGGCTGAGCTACTGCGTGTACATCGTGCACATGCCCTGCCTGCGGATATTCCTGGCGCTGCGGACCACGCTGCTGACCTTCACGATCGCGAATCACGTAAGCGTGCTGGAGTGGAGGCTGTGGTCGCTGCCGAGCCGGCTGAGCTACTGCGTGTACATCGTGCACATGCCCTGCCTGCGGATATTCCTGGCGCTGCGGACCACGCTGCTGACCTTCACGATCGCGAATCACGTAAGCGTGCTGGAGTGGAGGCTGTGGTCGCTGCCGAGCCGGCTGAGCTACTGCGTGTACATCGTGCACATGCCCTGCCTGCGGATATTCCTGGCGCTGCGGACCACGCTGCTGACCTTCACGATCGCGAATCACGTAAGCGTGCTGGAGTGGAGGCTGTGGTCGCTGCCGAGCCGGCTGAGCTACTGCGTGTACATCGTGCACATGCCCTGCCTGCGGATATTCCTGGCGCTGCGGACCACGCTGCTGACCTTCACGATCGCGAATCACGTAAGCGTGCTGGAGTGGAGGCTGTGGTCGCTGCCGAGCCGGCTGAGCTACTGCGTGTACATCGTGCACATGCCCTGCCTGCGGATATTCCTGGCGCTGCGGACCACGCTGCTGACCTTCACGATCGCGAATCACGTAAGCGTGCTGGAGTGGAGGCTGTGGTCGCTGCCGAGCCGGCTGAGCTACTGCGTGTACATCGTGCACATGCCCTGCCTGCGGATATTCCTGGCGCTGCGGACCACGCTGCTGACCTTCACGATCGCGAATCACGTAAGCGTGCTGGAGTGGAGGCTGTGGTCGCTGCCGAGCCGGCTGAGCTACTGCGTGTACATCGTGCACATGCCCTGCCTGCGGATATTCCTGGCGCTGCGGACCACGCTGCTGACCTTCACGATCGCGAATCACGTAAGCGTGCTGGAGTGGAGGCTGTGGTCGCTGCCGAGCCGGCTGAGCTACTGCGTGTACATCGTGCACATGCCCTGCCTGCGGATATTCCTGGCGCTGCGGACCACGCTGCTGACCTTCACGATCGCGAATCACGTAAGCGTGCTGGAGTGGAGGCTGTGGTCGCTGCCGAGCCGGCTGAGCTACTGCGTGTACATCGTGCACATGCCCTGCCTGCGGATATTCCTGGCGCTGCGGACCACGCTGCTGACCTTCACGATCGCGAATCACGTAAGCGTGCTGGAGTGGAGGCTGTGGTCGCTGCCGAGCCGGCTGAGCTACTGCGTGTACATCGTGCACATGCCCTGCCTGCGGATATTCCTGGCGCTGCGGACCACGCTGCTGACCTTCACGATCGCGAATCACGTAAGCGTGCTGGAGTGGAGGCTGTGGTCGCTGCCGAGCCGGCTGAGCTACTGCGTGTACATCGTGCACATGCCCTGCCTGCGGATATTCCTGGCGCTGCGGACCACGCTGCTGACCTTCACGATCGCGAATCACGTAAGCGTGCTGGAGTGGAGGCTGTGGTCGCTGCCGAGCCGGCTGAGCTACTGCGTGTACATCGTGCACATGCCCTGCCTGCGGATATTCCTGGCGCTGCGGACCACGCTGCTGACCTTCACGATCGCGAATCACGTAAGCGTGCTGGAGTGGAGGCTGTGGTCGCTGCCGAGCCGGCTGAGCTACTGCGTGTACATCGTGCACATGCCCTGCCTGCGGATATTCCTGGCGCTGCGGACCACGCTGCTGACCTTCACGATCGCGAATCACGTAAGCGTGCTGGAGTGGAGGCTGTGGTCGCTGCCGAGCCGGCTGAGCTACTGCGTGTACATCGTGCACATGCCCTGCCTGCGGATATTCCTGGCGCTGCGGACCACGCTGCTGACCTTCACGATCGCGAATCACGTAAGCGTGCTGGAGTGGAGGCTGTGGTCGCTGCCGAGCCGGCTGAGCTACTGCGTGTACATCGTGCACATGCCCTGCCTGCGGATATTCCTGGCGCTGCGGACCACGCTGCTGACCTTCACGATCGCGAATCACGTAAGCGTGCTGGAGTGGAGGCTGTGGTCGCTGCCGAGCCGGCTGAGCTACTGCGTGTACATCGTGCACATGCCCTGCCTGCGGATATTCCTGGCGCTGCGGACCACGCTGCTGACCTTCACGATCGCGAATCACGTAAGCGTGCTGGAGTGGAGGCTGTGGTCGCTGCCGAGCCGGCTGAGCTACTGCGTGTACATCGTGCACATGCCCTGCCTGCGGATATTCCTGGCGCTGCGGACCACGCTGCTGACCTTCACGATCGCGAATCACGTAAGCGTGCTGGAGTGGAGGCTGTGGTCGCTGCCGAGCCGGCTGAGCTACTGCGTGTACATCGTGCACATGCCCTGCCTGCGGATATTCCTGGCGCTGCGGACCACGCTGCTGACCTTCACGATCGCGAATCACGTAAGCGTGCTGGAGTGGAGGCTGTGGTCGCTGCCGAGCCGGCTGAGCTACTGCGTGTACATCGTGCACATGCCCTGCCTGCGGATATTCCTGGCGCTGCGGACCACGCTGCTGACCTTCACGATCGCGAATCACGTAAGCGTGCTGGAGTGGAGGCTGTGGTCGCTGCCGAGCCGGCTGAGCTACTGCGTGTACATCGTGCACATGCCCTGCCTGCGGATATTCCTGGCGCTGCGGACCACGCTGCTGACCTTCACGATCGCGAATCACGTAAGCGTGCTGGAGTGGAGGCTGTGGTCGCTGCCGAGCCGGCTGAGCTACTGCGTGTACATCGTGCACATGCCCTGCCTGCGGATATTCCTGGCGCTGCGGACCACGCTGCTGACCTTCACGATCGCGAATCACGTAAGCGTGCTGGAGTGGAGGCTGTGGTCGCTGCCGAGCCGGCTGAGCTACTGCGTGTACATCGTGCACATGCCCTGCCTGCGGATATTCCTGGCGCTGCGGACCACGCTGCTGACCTTCACGATCGCGAATCACGTAAGCGTGCTGGAGTGGAGGCTGTGGTCGCTGCCGAGCCGGCTGAGCTACTGCGTGTACATCGTGCACATGCCCTGCCTGCGGATATTCCTGGCGCTGCGGACCACGCTGCTGACCTTCACGATCGCGAATCACGTAAGCGTGCTGGAGTGGAGGCTGTGGTCGCTGCCGAGCCGGCTGAGCTACTGCGTGTACATCGTGCACATGCCCTGCCTGCGGATATTCCTGGCGCTGCGGACCACGCTGCTGACCTTCACGATCGCGAATCACGTAAGCGTGCTGGAGTGGAGGCTGTGGTCGCTGCCGAGCCGGCTGAGCTACTGCGTGTACATCGTGCACATGCCCTGCCTGCGGATATTCCTGGCGCTGCGGACCACGCTGCTGACCTTCACGATCGCGAATCACGTAAGCGTGCTGGAGTGGAGGCTGTGGTCGCTGCCGAGCCGGCTGAGCTACTGCGTGTACATCGTGCACATGCCCTGCCTGCGGATATTCCTGGCGCTGCGGACCACGCTGCTGACCTTCACGATCGCGAATCACGTAAGCGTGCTGGAGTGGAGGCTGTGGTCGCTGCCGAGCCGGCTGAGCTACTGCGTGTACATCGTGCACATGCCCTGCCTGCGGATATTCCTGGCGCTGCGGACCACGCTGCTGACCTTCACGATCGCGAATCACGTAAGCGTGCTGGAGTGGAGGCTGTGGTCGCTGCCGAGCCGGCTGAGCTACTGCGTGTACATCGTGCACATGCCCTGCCTGCGGATATTCCTGGCGCTGCGGACCACGCTGCTGACCTTCACGATCGCGAATCACGTAAGCGTGCTGGAGTGGAGGCTGTGGTCGCTGCCGAGCCGGCTGAGCTACTGCGTGTACATCGTGCACATGCCCTGCCTGCGGATATTCCTGGCGCTGCGGACCACGCTGCTGACCTTCACGATCGCGAATCACGTAAGCGTGCTGGAGTGGAGGCTGTGGTCGCTGCCGAGCCGGCTGAGCTACTGCGTGTACATCGTGCACATGCCCTGCCTGCGGATATTCCTGGCGCTGCGGACCACGCTGCTGACCTTCACGATCGCGAATCACGTAAGCGTGCTGGAGTGGAGGCTGTGGTCGCTGCCGAGCCGGCTGAGCTACTGCGTGTACATCGTGCACATGCCCTGCCTGCGGATATTCCTGGCGCTGCGGACCACGCTGCTGACCTTCACGATCGCGAATCACGTAAGCGTGCTGGAGTGGAGGCTGTGGTCGCTGCCGAGCCGGCTGAGCTACTGCGTGTACATCGTGCACATGCCCTGCCTGCGGATATTCCTGGCGCTGCGGACCACGCTGCTGACCTTCACGATCGCGAATCACGTAAGCGTGCTGGAGTGGAGGCTGTGGTCGCTGCCGAGCCGGCTGAGCTACTGCGTGTACATCGTGCACATGCCCTGCCTGCGGATATTCCTGGCGCTGCGGACCACGCTGCTGACCTTCACGATCGCGAATCACGTAAGCGTGCTGGAGTGGAGGCTGTGGTCGCTGCCGAGCCGGCTGAGCTACTGCGTGTACATCGTGCACATGCCCTGCCTGCGGATATTCCTGGCGCTGCGGACCACGCTGCTGACCTTCACGATCGCGAATCACGTAAGCGTGCTGGAGTGGAGGCTGTGGTCGCTGCCGAGCCGGCTGAGCTACTGCGTGTACATCGTGCACATGCCCTGCCTGCGGATATTCCTGGCGCTGCGGACCACGCTGCTGACCTTCACGATCGCGAATCACGTAAGCGTGCTGGAGTGGAGGCTGTGGTCGCTGCCGAGCCGGCTGAGCTACTGCGTGTACATCGTGCACATGCCCTGCCTGCGGATATTCCTGGCGCTGCGGACCACGCTGCTGACCTTCACGATCGCGAATCACGTAAGCGTGCTGGAGTGGAGGCTGTGGTCGCTGCCGAGCCGGCTGAGCTACTGCGTGTACATCGTGCACATGCCCTGCCTGCGGATATTCCTGGCGCTGCGGACCACGCTGCTGACCTTCACGATCGCGAATCACGTAAGCGTGCTGGAGTGGAGGCTGTGGTCGCTGCCGAGCCGGCTGAGCTACTGCGTGTACATCGTGCACATGCCCTGCCTGCGGATATTCCTGGCGCTGCGGACCACGCTGCTGACCTTCACGATCGCGAATCACGTAAGCGTGCTGGAGTGGAGGCTGTGGTCGCTGCCGAGCCGGCTGAGCTACTGCGTGTACATCGTGCACATGCCCTGCCTGCGGATATTCCTGGCGCTGCGGACCACGCTGCTGACCTTCACGATCGCGAATCACGTAAGCGTGCTGGAGTGGAGGCTGTGGTCGCTGCCGAGCCGGCTGAGCTACTGCGTGTACATCGTGCACATGCCCTGCCTGCGGATATTCCTGGCGCTGCGGACCACGCTGCTGACCTTCACGATCGCGAATCACGTAAGCGTGCTGGAGTGGAGGCTGTGGTCGCTGCCGAGCCGGCTGAGCTACTGCGTGTACATCGTGCACATGCCCTGCCTGCGGATATTCCTGGCGCTGCGGACCACGCTGCTGACCTTCACGATCGCGAATCACGTAAGCGTGCTGGAGTGGAGGCTGTGGTCGCTGCCGAGCCGGCTGAGCTACTGCGTGTACATCGTGCACATGCCCTGCCTGCGGATATTCCTGGCGCTGCGGACCACGCTGCTGACCTTCACGATCGCGAATCACGTAAGCGTGCTGGAGTGGAGGCTGTGGTCGCTGCCGAGCCGGCTGAGCTACTGCGTGTACATCGTGCACATGCCCTGCCTGCGGATATTCCTGGCGCTGCGGACCACGCTGCTGACCTTCACGATCGCGAATCACGTAAGCGTGCTGGAGTGGAGGCTGTGGTCGCTGCCGAGCCGGCTGAGCTACTGCGTGTACATCGTGCACATGCCCTGCCTGCGGATATTCCTGGCGCTGCGGACCACGCTGCTGACCTTCACGATCGCGAATCACGTAAGCGTGCTGGAGTGGAGGCTGTGGTCGCTGCCGAGCCGGCTGAGCTACTGCGTGTACATCGTGCACATGCCCTGCCTGCGGATATTCCTGGCGCTGCGGACCACGCTGCTGACCTTCACGATCGCGAATCACGTAAGCGTGCTGGAGTGGAGGCTGTGGTCGCTGCCGAGCCGGCTGAGCTACTGCGTGTACATCGTGCACATGCCCTGCCTGCGGATATTCCTGGCGCTGCGGACCACGCTGCTGACCTTCACGATCGCGAATCACGTAAGCGTGCTGGAGTGGAGGCTGTGGTCGCTGCCGAGCCGGCTGAGCTACTGCGTGTACATCGTGCACATGCCCTGCCTGCGGATATTCCTGGCGCTGCGGACCACGCTGCTGACCTTCACGATCGCGAATCACGTAAGCGTGCTGGAGTGGAGGCTGTGGTCGCTGCCGAGCCGGCTGAGCTACTGCTTGTACAGAATAGAATAGAAAAGAATAGAATAGAAAAAATAAAAAAAAAATTTGTGTGTGTCAGCACGACGCACAACTAGAGTTTACTTCATACTCAACGTTGAAATTTCTACCCTAACGTTGAGTAAATAAGGTTGGTCTTCGCTTGAGTTGTCGAATGCCCGCGCTACGCCTTTCACAACGATGCAAATCTCCACCCCTAACGTTGAGTAAACAAGGTCGGCTTTCGTTCACATGTATATCAGCGCCATCTTTCGGCTTATGTGTAAACTATTTGAATAGCCACGTTGTTGTACTCCTTACAACACCGTGGCTAATCAAAATTGCATCGTTGTGAAAAACGTGACACGGGCATTCGACAACTCAAGCGAAAACCAACCTTATTTACTCAACTTTAGGGTAGACATTTCAACATTGTGAAAAACGTAACAAGGTCATTGATAAATTGATTTTACTGTCCGGATTTTTCTCATACCGGGCTGCTAAAATCGATTCTTAAGGAGTAAACTCCAATAAATATTTTCAATTTTTAGATGATAGGATAGGACTTACCACTACAGCTGTCTGTTATTTCCAGTTTCTGTTGCTGTTCGTGACCACAGCGGCCTCGTTCGCGGCAGCGGTGCCGATGTGGCTGCTGGTGGAGGCGCCTTTCGTGGAACTCACGAAGCTGTGGAGCTCACGAAGAACGACCAAACACAAAGACAAGCACGCCGAGCTCGCGAATGGCGAGGATAAGCCGAAGAGCGAGGATACCAACACTCGCTTGTAGAATAACCATGTGGCTAGTTTCCTTTAAGCAGTCTCTGAACTAAATTAAGAAAGCATTGAGGAGATCCGTAGGAGAACCAGTGATAGCCTAGTGGTTAGGACTGTGGTCTCCTTTCGGGAGGTCGCAGGTTCGATTCTGACCTCTGACTTTTCGAAGTTATGTGCGTTTAAGAAATTAAAATCACATGCGTCAACGGTGAAGGCATAACATTTTGAGGTAACCTGCACACCTCCATAATACTTTCGAAGGTGTGTGAAATCCGCCAATTCGCATTGGGTCTGCGTGGTGGTGGAACTTATGGCCTATAGCCCTTCTCTGAGAGGAGACCTACGCTCAGTAGTGAGCCGTTGATGTATTGTTGTAGAACCAAGTTTAGCGAGTCACAAAGCTGAAGTGGCAATGCGTGGGGCACATAGTTCGAAGTAGGTACTGTCGATCGTCGTTGGGATCCCAAGGTGTTGGTGTGGCGACCCCGCACGGATAGGCGCAGCGTTGGCAGACCCCCCACTAGGTAGACCGACGACATCAGACGAGCCGCAGGGAACCACTGGATACAGGCGGCGTACGACAGTGGCCTGTAAAAGTCCAGACAAGAGAGGCTAGAAAAAGGCTATCCGTTGATAAAGAAGACGAAGAAACTAAATTGACAAGTCTAATGCTAGTGCTATCCCTTTCGTTATACTCCCTGCAGAAAAGGATAGCACTAGATTTAGACCTATCGACTTATTACTTAGTTTAGTTTAGAGATTGTATGCATCAGAATTATATAGCCAGAATGTCTGTACAATTTTTGTCTCTTCTATACAAATATACCTACTTCAAATCGAAGATTAGTTTGTCATTTCGAAATAACTTCCTCTTAGTGATAGCCTTTTTTTTTTGACGGGGGGGAAATCTTGAGATACCCGATTTTGGGGGGAAAATCGGGTTATGTAGGATTTTTACCTACTAAAACCCCCCCGGTGGCCGACCTAGCACATGTTGGGAAGGCTCCGAGATCTCTTACGAACGCATCGGTGCCCCCCTTGTGCGACGCCAATTGGGCTCATCCCGGACAACTGGGGAAGTCCCCTCTTTACTCAAACCTCTAACTAGGTATGGCAGCTTGTTGGCCACATCAAGAGTGTGATAGTGATAGCCTAGTGATTACGACTGTGGTCTCCTATTCGGGGGGTTGCAGTCCGCCAATTCGCATTGGGCCTGCGTAGTGGACTATAGCCTACAACCCTTCTCTGAGGAGACCAAGCTCAGTAGTGAGCCGATGATGGGTTGATAATGATGATGATAATGAAGCTTACGATAACCCAAAGTCGCCAATGCATTTTTATAATTTCTCTTTTAGTGTCAGATTGTTTTCCCCACCGGCTTATCTTCGAAATGGCAGAACAGCCCTGCGATTATCTAAAGTTATTCCATTGATCGTTATCGTATTCGATGACATTAGCGTCAAAGTAAAATAAACCATAACGGCATTGAATTAGAGCTCAATTTCGTGTATGCAACGTACGTTTATGTAGCACGATACGCTCCATATTAAAATCGGTTGTACTGAATTTGTGACTTTAAATCAATACAATCAAGGAATATTTTCCTTTGACGCTAACTTTTAGACAATCGGGGGGGCTGATTTTGGCGGGACTTTTGCAGGCATCATCTATTTATTTATTTATTTATTTATTTATTTATTTATTTTAGTTGCAGATTGTTTACACATACCCCGTTAGGGTGTAGCAACTTGGTCTGAAATCGACCGTAGGAGAGAGACCGATTTTATTTATTTTTATTTGTATCGTCAAAATAATCATTTCTTTTATAGTAGCACTTTTCCAATAAAAAGTTTTTTAATGTTTTAAGTATAAAATTTGTTTTCTTTTTCTATGTTTCGAATGCTGTCTGGCAAATTATTATATATTTTTATGGACATTTTCATCATCATTATCTCAACCGATAAACATCCACTGTTTGACATTTTGGTTCCTTGAGAGGATCTCCACAGAACAAGATTTTGTGCCGTCTGTATCGACCAGCGACTAGCTTTGATATCCACCTAGTCTTAGGCCTTAAGAAGCGTGAATGTCTAAATTCCATGGTTGTTTAATTCAACATATCAACATAATTGTTGATTTAAGCCGTAAATAAAAAATAAAGAATGAAAGATAAAGATTCAATAACTGTTTTGGCTATTAAAAATGTTTATTTTTGTCAACCCCCTCTTGTAAAAAAAACCCCAAAGAGTACCTATTTTTGACATAATTTGCATAACTTCTCCAAAAGCGCGCTAGCTTTTTAATTCGTTCTTGCACACAAAAAAAGGTATTAAAAATATGAATCTTTTCGCTATTTAACTTTATTTTTACGCCGCATTACAATCGTGTATAGTAATATTAACCTGAAATTCAACTAAATCCGAGCTGATAAACACTCGCGAGCCCCATCCACAGTCCCTGCCGGGACGTTGCGGAGGGAAGACCGCGCATCGGTTTTGCAGCGACTTCGTTGAAATTAATTTTAGCTTTTAAGGAGTTTATACCAATTTCTAAATATTTATATTAATAGATTTACTTAGTTTAGATAAAATCTTTAAGTCAGTAACTGTAAATATTTTTTTGTAAATACATAAACTTTTATAAACTTCTTAAATAATCAAAGAATAGTGAATTCGAAAATGCCAAACAGGTGGACAATTAAAAATGTATTGGTGAATATTTACCTACAATTTTTAGTTAGTGTAATATGTTATTTTTTCGATTATTACCTATGCTAGGCATAATAATGTAAGCAGTGATAGCCTAGCCGCTAGCGGTTAGAACTGTGGTCTCCTATTCGGGAGGTCGCAGGTTCGATCCCGGGCACCATTGATTTTTCGGAGTAATGTGCATTTAAGCAATTAAAATCATCGTGAGGAATCCTGCACTCCTGCACACCTGAGAGTTCTCCATAATGTTCTCGAAGGTATGTGTAATCCACCAATTCGCATTGGGTGGATTATGGCCTGAAGCAATGCCTGGGTCATGCGTCATGCCCGTGAACGGGTGCCACCGGCGGGAATGGGGCTACTTTCTGTCTGCCCGTCTTAACATGTGTTGAATTATAGGAATGCTTTTGTGGAACTTCCCCTCATTGTGGAAACAGTGCAAACATAGCATAATATCTATTATATTGTAAACTTGTTTTGAAAAGAGCAACTGCCGAGTTTCTTGCTGGTTCTTCTCGGCAGGAAGGGCATTTCAAACCAGCGCGAGCGGTAGAATCATCGACGATTCAAAAATACTTGTATAAAAGTTTATTTGAATAAAAAGCATTTCTATTCTATTATTTAACCCTTATCTAAAAGGAGACCTGCGCTCAGTAGTGAGTCGTTGATGGGTTGCTGATGATGATGATGATGATGGTGATGATGATGATATGCATGTTGATAAAAATTGCTTGAGGTCTTAGACCATATTTTTTGAATGGTCTAAGTTTGAGGTAGATACCTACATAACAGTGGATAACAGCAAAACATCAAGTCAAGCCTGACAGTATGACTTTCAACGTGCCTTATTCCTATAACAATAGGGTTGACATTCGCAATTCACTCGTACCATTGAACAGCTGTCGACTGTAGGTACCGTAGATCTTGTGATTTAGTGGTTGTATAGGTATTATACAAGACGTGGTCTAGTGGTTAGCAAATTCGACTACAGATGACGAGGTCCCGGATTCGATTCCCGGGATTATACTAATGTGTACATATTTTTATATTCATAGATTTAATATGTTGTGTGTTGTGTGTGTGTGTTTTGTAAATAAGTTAACTTTTTAATCGGTCAAAGAATAGTGTAAAATTTACACTATAAATATTTACACTGTAAATAGTGAATAGTGCAGGTCAAAAATGCCAAAACATAAGAAAAAATATCTTGTTAAAAGAGCAAGAGAATTAAAAATGTATATGTGAGTATTTACTTACACTTTATATTTAGTACCTATATTTTATATTTGTTATTTTTCGATTACATAGGCATGTTGATAAAAATTGCTTGAGGTAAGTATAGATGATATACGTAGGTACCTACTGTGGACAACACGTCATGTAATAACTAACTGCCTCGTTGGTCTAGTGGTCAGCTTGTTCGACTGCGGATGACGAGATCCCGGGTTCGATTCCCGGGTCGGGCTGCGGCCGTTAAAAAAAAGTATTGCGTTTTTCTGCCAAAGAAATTCTCAGTACTGGCCCGGAGTTAGGAAGTTGGTGGTTACTGGTTAGTCACCCCCGTGCCTCGGAGAGCACGTAAAACCGTCGGTCCTGCGCCTGATCTCTCTCCGGTCGTGTCGGATTTCCGTACCATCGGACTATGAGAGTGAGGGAATAGAGAGTGCACCTGTGGTTGCGCACACACTTCTGCACTATAATATCTCCCGCGCAGATGGCTGACCTCTAAGGCGACGTTTTAGCATAGGAGGTTGGCCGCCGTGATCGGATTCGGTCGGGAGGACATCATGTAATAACTAGCTTATATGTTCGCGACTTCGTCCGAGAAGTTGGACCAAATTACAGATAGTTACGAAGTTTGATCAAAATCGGCGTAGTAGTTTTCAAGTTTATCCCGTACATACTTCGTGACTCGAGATTTTTAATATAGATAGGGGTTGACATTCGCAATTCACTCTTATTAACATAAAATAACTAGTTTTTATAAATTAATCTATACATATAATAAAACTGTAACTGGAAGATTTCTGTAGGTACATTTAATATATTTTGAAAATTTTAATTGGGGGATGCTTTACTATCGATACTGAGCCCAAAACAGATTTGTATTTAATTTTTGTATGTTTGTTTGTCCTTCTTTCACGTAAAAACTACCGCACAGATTTCTACAAAATTTTATACCGTGGTAACTTATTAATTGGGTCAACATCTAGGCTACTTTTTATCCCGGAAAATCAAGGAGTTCCCGAGGGACTTTAAAAACTAAATCCACGCGGACAAAGTCGCGGGCATCAGCTAGTATTATCTATACCTACTTATAATAAAACTGTAACAGGTCCAATTGTCTATAGTTAAGCGATTGATGGTAATCGTATTCGATGTCATTAGAGTCAAAGTAAAATAAACCATAACAGCATTGAATTAGAGCTCAATTTCGTGTATGCATTCTTATACATTTACCTATGTATGATACGCTCCATAACTCTCCATAATCGGTTGTACTTACTGAATTTGTGACTTTTTATCAATACAATCAAGGATTATTTTACTTTGACACTAAATGGATTATTAGAAGTATATATATAATTATTATTTAACTAGCTGATGCCCGCGACTTCGTCCGCGTGGATTTAGTTTTTGAACTCCCTTGGGAACTCTTTGATTTTCTGGGATAGAAAGTAGCCTATGTCACCCTCCAGGTCCTCAACTATACCCATACCATAGGTCTTACCTTGCTTTTAACCAAAATTGACAATTCTTGGTCAACCGGAAGTACCTACTCTATAGGTTTTGGGTCGAAGACCTATATGGTAGTTCTCGTTGACCTAGAATCACAAAATTTGACAAAATGCAAGGTCTACCAGCACAAATAAAGGAAAAATTACAAAAAATAAAAAAGTTGAATTTTAAAGGTGTCCCCATACATAAATAATAGAAGCCAATTAAGATAGTCCTCCGAGTTGTATGGGCGCTCATACAATTTAGAGGTCTATCTTAATTGGCACTAACCTTAAATAAGGTAAATAAATAAAATTGTGCTATTTAGTCCAGTAAAAAGTTAAATGAAACCATGATCTGACCAGCTTTGGCGCAATGAGTGCAAATGTGTTCATTAATACTTAAATAATGATATTATAAAAGAAATTTTGATTTAAATTTAGGGGAAAGGGATGAAAAAAATAAAAAAAGGGTTGAAAAATGCCTTTTTTTTAAATAACTTAATAACGGTAGGAAAAAGAAAAAACAGTTTCAAGTAAAAGTAGTAGAGAAAAAAATTTTACACAAAAAAGTTCCACTTCATTTTTAGGGTTCCGTACCCAAAGGGTACGAACGGGACCCTATTACTAAGCCTACGCTGTCCGTCCGTCCATCCGTCCGTCCGTCCGTCCGTCCGTCCGTCCGTCTGTTAGCGGGCTGTATCTCGTAAACCGTAATAGATAGACAGATGAAATTTTCACATATTATGTATTTCTATTGCCGCTATAACAGCAAATAATAAAAATTAAATTAAATTAAAAAAATTAAATTAAAATATTTCCATGGGTACATGGAAATATTTTTATTTAATTTTTTTTTAACGGAACCCTAAAAGAGCGAGGCCCGACTCGCACTTGGCCGATTTTTTTTTGCTATCTGCTTTAGTTTAGCTGCAAAAAATAAAAATTAAATTTGCATTGTAATTAATTATAAAGATGTATAAAGGCGGGAAACATAGTGCCTATCCTATCAATTAATTAAGCTTTGAATAACGGTAGTACAGTCAAATTAATAAGGTATTTTTAGGGTTCCGTACCCAAAGAGTACCAACGGGACCCTATTACTAAGCCTACGCTGTCCGTCCGTCCTTCCGTCCGTCCGTCCTTCCGTCCGTCCGTCTGTCAGCGGGCTGTATCTCGGTAACCGTAATAGGTAGACAGTTGAAATTTTCACAGATTGTGTATTTCTATTGCCGCTACAACAACAAATAATAAAAATTAAATTAAATTAAAAAAATTAAATAAAATATTTCCATGGGTACATGGAAATATTTTTATGTATTTTTTTTTAACGGAACCCTAAATGAGCGAGGCCCGACTCGCACTTGGCCGATTTTTTGAAATAGAAGATACTTCCGAACATCATCCAACAGTTTTCAAAATCGGTCATCGTAGCTATTAAAACTCTAACCTGCGTGATGTCAGATTTCAGATTGAAACTTTTTCGCTTTCTATATTAAAAAGTTAGACTTTAGACTGTTTGACTTTAATTTGTTTTTAACCAATTTAAAAAAAGGAGGAGGTTCTCAATTCGTCGGAATCCTTTTTTTTGTGTATGTTCACCGATTACTCGAAGACACCTGAACCGATTTGCAAAATTCTTTTTTTTGTTTCAAAGGGTATACTTCCCAGGTGGTCCCATTTAAATTTTATCGAAATCGGTCGAGCGCTTTTTACAATAACAACAATAAATTATATACTTTGTAGTGGCGCGGGCGTCTGAAGTCGGTTTTTTAAAAAGTATTTTTTAGTATAGATTATAGCGGCAGTGATCGGCCTAATTTTAGGCCTATATTTTACACACTTCTACTTAGAAGTGTGTACAATATAGGCCTAAAATTATACGCATAATATTGTGACTGGCAACTACGGAACCCTACACTGCGCGTGGCCCGACACGCAATTGGCCATTTATTATACTTTACAAATAAAACTACAAACATACTAGTTTCCAGAGTTACAAACAGAATTCGATAACATAATCAAATAAGAATCAAACTTCATTTGTGTGGGGCTCGCTCGCTGAGTCTTCTATTGCAAACTTCAAAAATCTAGATACTCTGATACAAAAAATATGATTGAGTTGCACAGCACAAAACCTGACAATAGTTTGATGAAACGCATGACTTTTGTATACTTAGTTTTAAGCATGGACACGTCTCATATACTTAAGTATTTTGATATGGTATGAAATTCGTATTTTGTCATACCTCCGTATTTTTCAGGTATTTTTCTATCCGTAGTCAACCCAAGTCAACTGACTTGGGTTGACTACGGATCGAATTTTATATTACGCCTCATGCGTACTGCAAATTCACACTGCTGTAATTTTTAATTTCGTACAACTTGGCAAAAAAGTGTAGAAACTGAACTAATTGTTCTCTTTATTTTATATTACGCCTCCTGCGTACTGCAAATTCACACTGATGTGATTTTTAATTTCGTACAACTTGGCAAAAAAGTGTAGAAACTGAACTAATTGTTCTCTTTATTTTATATTACGCCTCATGCGTACTGCAAATTCACACTGATGTGATTTTTAATTTCGTACAACTTGGCAAAAAAGTGTAGAAACTGAACTAATTGTTCTCTTTATTGACAGCACTATTATGTTGTCAAGTTTCATCGCCGAAGTGTTTTTTTTATTCGATGACAAGCTAGTCCTTGACTGCGATCTCACCTGATGGTAAGTGACGATGCAGTCTAAGATGGTAGCGGGCTAACTTCGAAGGGGTATGGCAGTGAATATTCAACCCATACCCCTAATTGGTTTCTACACGCCATCGTGCCGGAACGCTAAATCGCTTGGCGGCACGTCTTTGACAGTAGGGTGGTAACTAGCCACGGCCAAAGCCTCCCGCCAGACCAGACCAGAGACAATTCAGAAATTATAAATTCCAAAATTGACCCCGCCGGGAATCGAACCCGAGACCTCCCAGTTATAAGACAACACAGCTCACCACTGAGCCAGGGAGGTCGTCAAATGTTATGTCAATGTTATGTTTTGAAATTCGTCAATATTTATTTGAATTCGTAAATACATACCTACGTATTAGTCTAGTCAACAAGTTCAAAAACGTGAAAAATAGAGATAAAGGTCCTAAAAATATGAGCGATGGCTCATTCGAGTCGGAATCACCTCTAGAAAAATGTTTTTGAAGGATTTTGGTGCAGGTAAAAAATTGCAATTGTTATTAGAATAGAATAGAATAGAATAGAAATGTTTTTTATTCAAATAAACTTTTACAAGTACTTTTGAATCGTCAATGAGTCTACCACTGGTTCGGAATGCCGTTCCTGCCGAGAAGAACCAGCAAGAAACTCGGCAATTAACAAAATAAGATGAAAAAAAAATGATTTAATAAAAAATTGGTTTAATATAGTATACTGTATAAAGTCAAAATGTCATAATAAAAAATATGTTATAATAAAAAAAATAAAAAAAAATGATATTTCGTTTTTTGTTAGTAACTCGAAAAATATTGACATTTAAGCAATTTTGAAAAAAGCTCGTTAAGGGCTCCGCGCGGCTGTTACAGCATGCGCGCGCCCCCGCTAAAGAGAGTTCAGCAATAAAACTAGTGGTTCGCCCCGAACTGAGACCTCGCGGTAACGGTATCCCATGATTATTCATTCAATCGATACATGATAACCAAAACTGACATTATTATTATGCCCGTTTTCACCAAACATACCTAAATCATCCCCTAAGTAGGAGTCTCTTAACGTAGGTAGCTCCTAAATACAATCCTAAGTCCTAACATCCGTCCCAATATCCTTTTAGGTGTCCCGTACAGGATCGTGATAAATAAGTTGACAGAAAACATCAATCACCTAACTTATAGGTAGCCCGTAAAGGTTAGGGAACGTTAGTGAAAACATTGAATTATTATGTAGGTACTAACGAGTGAAACCGGGTTACGGGCATCTGTACAAATCGTCATCTATCGACGCGAATGGAAAATATACAATATTTAACTAAAATTTAACTAAAAAATAATTTTAATTGAATAATATGGTACAAAAAAAATTACAATACGTACGATAGGTCGTAGTCGTAACTCGTAGTTCCATGGGAATAGTTACTGACTGCGCCATCTATTAGCATTATTGTGAAGCTATGTTGATGCTATATGAATTACTGATGCCCATTAAAAATTAAATAATCTCGTTTCTTTATAATATTCATATAATTTTAGTATTTGTTGTTCAAGTACAGGATATAAGTGACCTAAAAAAATAAAATCAGTTTGAAAATCCATAGCGGATTTTCCTAGAGAGCGTCTTCAAGCGAGCGTATAAAATCGCCACTTTGAAAGCCCCCCATTTCGTCAATTTTAAGGGAAAAATTAAAAAAAAAATATTTTTGTACTCAGTTCAAAATTATCTTTAAAATGATACGTAACAATTTTATGTAACGCGATATTTTTTTTGTTACTTCGCATTCGCTTCTATGAGAGCGAATTATAAAATTATATTTATTTCATATTTCATTATGAAATAAAGATTTTTATAACTTTTTAAGCCAATTTCGGCTGGAGGCCATCGGTTTACATATTATATCTAAATTTGAAGTAATTACGTTCAGTAATTCAAAAGTTATAAGGCTCTGACAGACGGACGGACGGACGGACGGACGGACGGACGGACGGACGGACAAGTGCAAATCGCTCTAGTTAACTCAGAGACCTCGCTTCGCTCGGTCAAATATTTTTTTTATAACATAAGATGTTATTTTAAAAATTTGAAAAACTTCTAGTATCTTCTTAACACTTGAAAGAATCGAGCCCTGGAGAAACAAAAGTTTAACCACCATTTTTCAAAAAGTTATTCAATTGTTAACTAACAAATTATTTCCCAATCTCCATTGTCATAAACAATGGGATGAAAGGTATAAATAATTGGCCTATATTTTTGTATCAGAGTATCTAGATTTTTGAAGTTTGCAATAGAAGACTCAGCGAGCGAATTGAGAACCTCCTCTTTTTTTTTAAATTGGTTAAAAACAAATTAAAGTCAAACAGTCTAAAGTCTAACTTTTTAATATAGAAAGCGAAAAAGTTTCAATCTGATATCTGACATCACGCAGGTTAGAGTTTTAATAGCTACGATGACCGATTTTGAAAACTGTTGGATAATGTTCGGAAGTATCTTCTATTTCGAAAAAATACCTTATTAATTTGACTGTACTACCGTTATTCAAAGCTTAATTAATTGAGATAGGCACTATGTTTCCCGCCTTTATAAATCTTTATAATTAATTACAAAGCAAATTTAATTTTTATTTTTTGCAGCTAAACTAAAGCAGATAACAAAAAAATGAAAAGGAACTTTTTTGTGTAGAATTTTTTTCTCTACAACTTTTACTTGAAACTTTTTTTTCTATTTCCTACCGTTATTAAGTTATTTAAAAAAAAGGCATTTTTCAACCCCTTTTTTTCATCATTTTCCCCTAAATTTAAATCAAAATTTCTTTCATAATATCTTTATTTAAGTATTAATGAACACATTTTTACTCATTGCGCCAAAACTGGTCAGATCATGGTTTCATTTAACTTTTTACTGGACTATAATATCTCGTAAACAGTAATACATAGTTGAAATTTTCACAGTGTGTATTTTTATTTCCGCTATAACAACAAATAATAAAAATAAAATTAAATTAAAAAATAAAGGGGGCTCCCATGCATGGAAAAGATTCAAAAATGAAGAAATAGGGGCCTTCAAAGTTGTGACCAAAACCAACGAGCATTCTTTCCCCATATCCTAATTTAATCATCATCATCATTTCATCATTAGCAACCCATCAACGGCTCACTACTGAGCGCAGGTCTCCTCTCAGAGAAGGGTTATAGGCCATAGTCCACCACGCCGGCCCAATGCGAATTGGTGGACTTCACACACCTTCGAGAACATTATGAAGAACTCTCAGATGTGCAGGTTTCCTCACGATGTTTTCCTTCACCGTTGAAGCAAGTGATAGTTAATTGCTTAAACGCACTTGACTCCGAAAAGTCAGAGGTGCGTACCCGGGATCGAACCTGCGACCCCCCCGAATAGGAGACCACAGTCCTAACCACTAGGCTAACACTGCTTCCTAATTTAATACTAACTCAGAACTAAGTTATCTAAATGTGTATCTAGTTTTAAAAATCGGCCAAGTGCGAGTCGGGCCTCGCTCTTTTAGGGTTCCGTTAAATAAAATTAAATGAAAATATTTCCATGTACCCATGGAAATATTTTTATTAATTTTTTTTAATTTAATTTAATTTTTATTATTTGTTGTTATAGCGGCAATAGAAATACATAATATGTGAAAATTTCATCTCTCTATCTATTACGGTTTACGAGATACAGCCCGCTGACAGACGGACGGACGGACGGACGGACGGACGGACGGACGGACGGACGGACGGACGGACGGACGGACGGACGGACAGCGTAGGCTTAGTAATAGGGTCCCGTTGGTACCCTTTGGGTATACGGAACCCTAAAAAAGTGATTTGGTCATATTATGTACGGAACCCTAAAAGAGCGAGGCCTGACTCGCACTTGGCCGATTTTTTGTTTATTACCTAAAAAAATATTTTTGATAAAACAGGGTTGGCACCTTTTGGGTACGAAACCCTAAAAACTATCAAAGAATACAATGATTTTAAAAGACTTATTAAAAATAATTAAGGTAAGAATAACAACAAAAAGAATTAATTACCTCGAACTTATAAACTACTTGCAAGCTCGTTATGGTACATGGCGCCTACTAGGTGAAGCTAAAGCAATGGAGACTCTTAATACCTGCACGTGACATCAATCTCAGTGAGGCCCAAACATACTAGGTAGGATAACATAAAACACTGTTCCCTCTGCACATTTACTTTATCGTTGGTATATTTTGAGGTACTCTCATGTACTTGCTGAGTTCTCGAGCAAGTACCGAGCGTAGCCGCTAGATGGCGGTGACGTTGAAATAAGTCTACGCTGGCTCCGTTTCTCAAGGTTATTTCACGCATCTTAAAGCCTTAAAGGAAGAAATTGTTTAATGAACTGAGAGATGAGAGATCGCACTACACGTATGGAATTACATAATATTTTTAATACTACATTATACATACACTTTATTAGATACATACTATAATATAAATATATCATAAGCATACTTCGTTTGTATGGTGTAACTCTTATTATAATTTACCACAAGACATGTTTGATGAACAGGCATAAATTCAAATTCAAATTCAAAATTATTTATTTCACGTAGGGACAAGTCATGACTCTACCACCGCCGCCGGTTCGGAAAGCGGATTCTGCTGAGAAGAGCCGGCAAGAAACTCAGCAGTTGCTCTTTTCAAAATAATCATTTTACAATATTATTATGAAGCTATTACATTGTAATAAGTTTTTTATACTATCTTGTGGGCAGCCGGATGCCAAGCAGATTTAACCTATGCAACTTTGTCAGAATAAAATATAACATTTCCACAATGAGGGGAAGTTCAAAAAAAAACTACAATTCAATTCATGTTAAGGCGGGCAGACACAAAGTAGCCCCATTCCCGCCGGCGGCACCCGTTCACGAGCATGACGCATGATCCAGCCGTTGCTTCGCATAGGTTGCATAAGTTGTTTGACTAATCTATTTGCCTACTGAATACAAAGCGATCCCGCGAGAGAATTGAATCACCCAGTATAGTTCAAGGCTTCATCGTTAGAAGCTGTGTGTCTGTTATCTACCTAAGTCTGTTTACCAATCAGTCAATAAAAATATTAAAGCATTGGGTTTTGGACGAGAACACTTAACATTGTATGTACCTATTGTTAATTTAATTATTATTTACTTTGTGAATAACAGCCGTAGATACCAGCTAAATGTAATTTTTATGTTTAAATCGTGTTACTTTGCTAAATTATTTGAATGACATTAAACTCAAGGCTACGAAGAACTCTTACAATCTAAGCTTGTATGTACATATGATTTATTAAGTAAATACTTAAAATTGGTTTTTATACCTACCTATGCAATAAAACTTTAATAAAACTATGATAAACTGCCCCTGTAGCCATGTTACACTTACGTTACGTACGTCTATTTCTCTTTCTACGATTGCAAACGCTTGAAGGTTTGGCTAGGGCTAGACTAGATGGCGCAGCAGCTGATCAAAGACAGAAGTGTATTGATAATATTTCGCGGCATTTTGTATTTTAAATGTTTTCTTAGCTGTTAAAATGCATAAATTATTCACTGTAGTGTCTATTTAAAATGCACATTAAAATAATGATAAAATTTTAGCGCCATGTAGCTAGCAATGTTGAAAGGTTTGAGTTTGGCGCTTAAATTATCTAATTATTTTATATTCTAAGTTTAGGCGGCGCTTCGTTCGGACATACTTATTTAAGAGTGGGTGTGCGCTCGTTAACAGTAAACAGATTTGATTTTTACAGTAGTAGATCAAGTTCCAATTATCCGAAAAAAAACACGCAAGAATTACATCATACTGCCAAGGGACGTGTTTGGGCAAAAACATAAAATGATGAAATTTGTTCGATAATAAAAAATCGCGAAGTTTGGTCTAATTTTTAACCAATATTCATTTATTTTCAATGTGTTGCATATTACAGAGCCAAAATTTTTACATTAAATTCCGATTGATATTATCAAGAGAGTAGCCTAGCGAATTGAAAAGAAAATGAATATTTTACGAGTTACAAAGTATTTTGGCGCTTACTACACTCCTATTCCGCGCAAAACGCTTTCTTTTGTCGCGCCTCACATGAGGTTGTGGCTATGTTTTATCTCATCGCGAAATCTGATTTTTTTTTTGGGTTACACGCGCTAAGGCAAAGTTTCCCCAAAAGATGGCGCTGTTAGTTTTGCCACGCGCAAACATAGGTAGGTATACATAGGTATTTAATACTTTCGTTGATAGGTACTACCTACTTCGTGGAAGAGTTCAATGCATTGTACTCGTTTGATTTTTGCACACCCGCTATCTCGCGTACTACGCTATACATCTCTATACCTACTATCAGTTATGACGTCACGTCCTATCAGTGATATTGCTCAATGATAATGTATGAATTTTATAACAGCTACTATAAACGTTCTACACATTAGATTACTAGTTTTGTTCCGCGACTTCGGACGCGTGGATTTTCATATATACCTACTAGGTATGTACTTACTAACTATCTATGCCGCAACTGCCTCGTCGGTCTAGTGTTAAGCATGGTGGACTGCGGTCTGTGTTCGGGGCAGTGACTAGTGGTAAACTAATCATCGATAAAAAGATCAAGGGCAAAGTTCAATTCAAAATTATTTGTTGTCTGTTTCGGAAGGTGAATCTTTAGACCAAGCGTTGCGTGCGTTCTGGACCATCGAGGAGGTGCCGTGCACACCCGCTGTTGATCCTCTCGATGAATTAGCCGAGAACATCTTTGTCGAAGAACACACGCGGGAATCAAACGGGCGATACGTAGTGCCGCTGCCTTGCGTGCCTGATCAGTGACTTCAGTAATATATATGTTCCTTGATCAGTGATCACCCGCCGCTCGGTGAGTCGCGCACCGCGGCCGAGCGGAGATTGTTGTATAGGTAGCGGCACGAAAGTCTAGCGGTGACCGTCATTGCGCAGAAGTCGAGTATCATGGCGCTGATTGGCTCTCCGGTCGCATTCCGGCCGTTGTCATTGGTTGCGCGACAGTACCCCGTGCGCAGCTATTTTGTTCAGCGCTAAACTTTCGTGCCGCGACCTATACTCGCGCGCACACCTGCCTTGCAGCTAGCGTTCGCGGAGATTATGCGTGAATACGTAGCCTTGGATCCCATGGAGCTTATATGTGGGAGTGTCTCCTCCATATATAATTCCTCCAATATATAATTCCTCATCATCTTAAGACCTAATTCTACATCGACCCCTCTTAGAGTAGTATTCGATGGGTCTTGCCGAACCAGTAATAATAATTTATCGCTAAAGGATGATTACGGGTCTGCCCGTGGAATTCAAATTTAATTTTAGTTTTTCGCAATTTGTAAACTTTTTTTTTAACATAATCTTTATTTATATATATATAAATTATTTATAGATTATATATATATATATATATATATATATATATATATATATAGAAGGGCTTAATATAGTATTTATTTTATTTTGTAAGTATATATTTTTTTCCTCACTGGTAGGAAACCATCATTATGGTTTCTGTAGGGGGGTGTGTTCAGTAAACCAAAGTACAATTTAAACTGCAATTGGCAATACTGGGTCAATGCCTGCAACATAATACGCCGCTAGCGCCACCACACGGGCAAATGACATGCAAGAAAAAAGCCGATCGTAACTGGTGTTCTGACTGTGAGCTCCACGCCGTGCGTGATATCCAAAAACTTACAAAAGGACTGCTAATTAGTACCGTGTACTACGCCAATCGATAAGCAGTAAGCAGTGATAGCCTAGTGGTTAGGACTTAGGACTGTGGTCTCCTATTCGGGGGGTCGCAGGTTCGATCCCGGGTACGCACCACTGACTTTTCTGAGTCAAGTGCGTTTAAGCAATTAAATATCACTTGCTTCAACGGTGAAGGAAAACATCGTGAGGAAACCTGCACACCTGAGAGTTCTTCATAATGTTCTTGAAGGTGTGTGAAGTCCGCCAATTCGCATTGGGCCAGCGTGGTGGACTATGGCCTATAACCCTTCTCTGAGAGGAGACCTGCGCTCAGATGTGAGCCGTTGATGGGTTGCTAATGATGATGATGATCATGACTACGCCAATTCACCGGTGGACAGTTATTTGTGCCGTGCCTCATCGCTGTGCCTTCGGAGAGCCTGGACGATCCAGAAGCGGTAAGTGGTCCCTTTAATGTAAATTGACGACTTGGGTGTACTCTGAATAGCTGGAAAACATCTAGAGCAGGAATTGTATTCCAGAAAGGTCCTTCGTAGCAACAAATATCTCCCGCGCAGATCGAACTATAAGAATGAGGTCCTAGGTCCTAAGGGTCAGGTATAGCAACCTGAGAGGTAGTATACCTACCTACTCGTATAACAAACCAAACGAAATGATTTTTCGTGTCATACATATCACGTAACATTGTATAAAAACAATCGTATCTATTGTTATCAACCGCTTGTCTGATATAATAAATGATAATTATATTCAACTTCACCTATTTTACGGAAATTATTCCACTTGCAGTAACCAACGATGGCGGAAAGCGAAGAAGTGCTCAACGAAATCTTAGCGAAAGTAGCCAAGGAACAGGGCTACGAAGATTGCCAGATATCTTCCAAACAGATATCGAGCGGTGGAGCCAACTACACCAGCTTTATATATCAAGCCAGTATCTCAGCACCAGATAAGGAAGACCTCAAGTTATTTGTCAAAGTAGCAGCAGTTGGAGAAAAGATGAGAGCCATAACGCCAATCCGTATATTCGAAATCGAAAGTTTCGCGTACAATGAACTACTGAAAGCGTATAAAGACCTCGAAGAGAAGCACAACGTTCCAAAACAGCACAGATTGGTAACCCCCACCTTCTATGGCAGCAGTGAAGAGTATCTAAGAGAAGCGATAGTGTTAGAAGACTTGGCGGCATCTGGATACACAACTTACGACAGATTTAAGTCAATAGATTGGGAGTATGCGTCAAAAAGTATCCAGAATCTGGCAAAACTCCACGCCTTGTCCATCGCTTGGTCCATCGAGGACCCGGAAGGGTTTGAGAAAAGAGATATGATATCAATGTCCGCCAATTTGGATGGTATCATGGCTTACTTGGACACGGTGATGACAAACGCTCTTGAGGTTACTCGGGAGGAGAACAAGGAGCGCTTGTCAAAATTCGTAAAGAAAATAAAGGAAGATAAAGAATATTTAATGGCGTTCTACAAGCCCATAAAGCGGCCGGTGATGGGTCACGGTGACTACAGACCGAGCAATTTGATGCACAAGGTTAACGAGGTGAGCTCTTACTGTTTTCTTAGAATCCACTTGTCTCTCCCGTACAATTGGAATGAAGTTTCATATCGGACGGAACGGACTTCTCGAATAGGGGTTTAGGCGAAAAAAGTGCAAGAAAAAAGTGTTTATACACACGTTCCGTCATAGCTTTGGTGGCGTAGCATCTAAACGAAGAAGTGAAACTATCGGTTTGGGGGTTGGAATCCTGACTTCAGATTATTATTTATTTTTATTATTAAAAGGAACTTCGTTCCCCGACACTCATGCATTTTTTTATTACTACATCGGTTTTTGAACACAATGCTCCCAGCGCTGTCATTTTTCGCTTGCCATATTTGATAAAGACATCAAAATATTTTCAGGACGGCACCGTGAACATAATTTCCATCGACTACCAAACGCTGCAGCGAAACAATCCGCTCCAAGACCTGATGTACTTCATCTACACTGGCTCGGACAAGCGCTTCCGCGACAACCATCTGCAGCAGAGCTTGGAGAGCTACTACGTGGAGCTGGGCGCCGCTCTGCGGAGACTCAACCTCGATCCGAGCGAGATATACCCAAGGGAAGACTTCGACTTTGAGCTACAAAAGGTATGTGTTTCTAGTCTCGCCATTAACGTCTCGCTACTGAGCGCAGGGCTTCTCTCATAGACGGGTTATAGGCCATAGTCTAATACGCTGGCCCAATGCGAATTGGTAGGCTTCACAAACCTTTGAGAACATTTTAGAGGTATCCAGGTTGCCTCACAATGTTTTCCTTCGCCATTGAAACATGTGATATTAATAATAACGAAAAATCAAAGGTGTGTGCCCGAAATCGAACCTATGACACTCCGAATAGGAGTCCGCAGTTCTAAACCCTAGGCTTATCACTGCTGAGTATATTAAGGGTATTATAATATTAGTAAAGCCCAATTTAGACGGTGCCTCGTTGATTTTGCGAACATTTATTGCAAAAATGCACCCCAAGGCCCTTTGCTTTGATTTTCGAAGACTCATCGATGAAGTCTCGAAAATGAAAGCAAAAATCTCGATAAATGAACCATCTAAATTCGCCCTAAGGGTTTTCAATTACATTTTCGCAGGTGCTGCCCTTCGGCCTGACGACGGCCATGTTCTGCCTGCAGCTGGTGACGGTGGACGCCCAGGACGCGCCCACTGTGAGCGCGGATATCGCCTTCACGGACTTCGCGCTCAACCCGAGCACCCTGTACAAGGAGCGCCTCAACGACATCGTCGACGACTTTGTGGGCATGGGCGTCATTTGAGAACAATGCCTTGTTAATAGTAAATAATATTATGTACTAGGTGCAGTAAATTTAAGAATACTATATTATTATGTAAATTAATTTAAATTTAAATAAAACTTTTTATCCTTCCCATAAATATAATATCCTACTGTAGCGCGTCACATCATAAAAAACTACGGTCCAGGCGCAGCTTGCACGGTAACGAACCGTTGCGTCGCCCGCTTGCAATTTACGACCATTGTTTGAAGTGGATGCAACATTGCATAATGCGATAGGTCGGGTAGTGTCTCCAAGAAACATTCCCGCAAAAACGGGGCAGACGCTTTCCAAATTCCTGCGGCCACCTTGAAGCGAGAAACAGGCGCCCGCGTTCTACGAATGATGCATGGGATAAATGCTAGCCCCTCCCAAAATAAGAACGCTGGAGCACTATAAAATCCGTAGACAACTCTTCAAATCATGCGACTGCTCGCGAACGCTCCTCGATTTGTGAGGAACTCTACTCATCAACAGGGACTTGCGGGTCGAGGACCTCGACGATTTCATCGAGAACCTGGCTGCCAAAGTATTCGCCAGAGCTGAGGCCTCTGAACACCAACATCTCAGAGGCCTCGCTCCATGGCATGCCCGCCCGCCGGACAGGAGGGCGCTCTCGTGTGATCTCCTGAAAGACACCGGAGGAGGACGAGACGACGGGACCTCATCCCCCTAATGTCAGGCAGCAAGAAGACAGAGTGAACCCAAATGAAGATATAGAGAAACTCCCAGAAGGACTAACAATCACTATGTGACACATCCAAGGACGGTGCCGTAGTAACGGCACGCGACAGAATACATCTGCAGAGGGCCCACGCCCTGATCGGATTTCCCCGGACCCGTGAGGGTTCGCGCGAGGACCAGGCACCAAATCATGCAGTACGCACCGGAGGGATTTCGGGATAGCATACCAACAACCAAGAGTCGACGGCAGAAACCCTGGTCGTCACATCCTTTCGAAGCAAGAAGTACTCATCCTGGTAACGCGCCTTCATTTCCTTACCAGTGAAGGGATTCCGAGTTAGCATACCAACGACCAAGAGTCGACGGCAGCATCCCTGACCGTCACATCCCTCCAAAGCTCATCCTGGTAACGCGTCTTCATATCCTTACCAGCGAAGAGATTCCGGGTTAGCATACCGATGACCAAGAGTCGACGGCAGCAACCCTGGTTGTCACGTCCTTTCGAAGCAATAAGTACTCATCCTACTAACGCGCCTTCATATCCTTACTAGCGAAGGGATTCCGGGTTAGCATACCGATGAACAAGAGTCGACGGCAGCAACCCTGGCCGTCACATCCCTTTAGAGATAGAAGCAACCATCAGGCTAGCATACCTTAACTAAAACGTCTACTGGACGTCGAAGGACAGCAGACTTGGAATCGAACCCCTTGAGGGAACCCCGCCGCCACGTGTGAAAGTAAAAGTGAAACCAATAAGACTTAGTCGTGACATTTACATGTAGAAAGTGAAACCAATAGGACTTTTGGTAGAAAGCGAAACCAATAAGACTTTTAGTGAATTAGTGACTTCAAGATTGTAATTGTATCTCTAAGACCTCCTGTAACTAAGCTGTGTGTGTAAATAAACTATTTCCATTTTGTGACCGATCCGTCTTTCATCTGTCTCGCCTGGCGTCACCCTCACCGGCTCTACCCGTTGATACCATATAGTTCTACACTACTTAATATTATAAATGCGAAAGTGTGTTTGGTTTGTCCTTTAATCACGCCGTAACAGAGCTACGGATCAACGTGATTTTTTTCATGGGTATTTTTTTTTCATGAGTAGGTATTAAGGATCTGGAGAGTGACAGACTACTTTTTGTGCCGCAAAATCAGAATTCCCGAAGGATTTTAAAAACTAAACGCGGACCAAGTCGCGGGTATCAGCTAGTAAATTATAAATGCCAGATTGTGTTTGTTGATTTGTCCTTTAATCACGCAGCAAAGAAGCAACAACGAATGGATGTCTACGATTTTTGCATGGAAGGACATGGATGATAAAATCATTACAATTAATTCTCATATAGGTACCTACCTACAGCATGCTTAGTCCGAGTTACTTTTAATTCGTTTGATCGTAAATAGTTAACGATGACTTTAGCATCAAAGTAAAATTAACCGTAAAATATATAGATAACAGTAGGTAAGATTGAAATAAAGCTCAATTTCGTGAATGTATTCTTAAAGGTACGTTTACGAAAACGCTCTAAATTAAGAGTATGTCTAGTGACGAAACGCGACGCGAGTAGGTATTTTCCAAAATGCTATCTGTTTCACAACGCTTCGCTGCCCGACCCGCATCGTGCGATAGAGAGAGTTGCAAGTCCAGGAGTTATTTGCCTAAATTTTATTCTTGAAATATTGTTTCGGGTCATAACGTTTTTACCCCCCTAAACGTTTACAAAATTAGTCAATTTTGGTCTCATTAGATTCAGTACACCTTAATCTAGGCTAGTACGTTTCATTTTTTTAGTATTTCAGTTTAGTTAAATTTAAAAAAATAAAATTAGTCGAGGAAGTATTTTAAGTCAAAAATATGGATATTTAGTCACTAATTACTTTTAACATAAGCAATATTTCTTTAAAATTAAAACGTACGGGCATAGTTTTTCATTGTATCTGCAACATTTCAAAAAATTATGAACATTGGACAACATTTACGGGTAGCAAAACGTTATCGCTTTTTGTATGAAAATTTTCAACTAGACAATTCTCTTAAAATCGTCTGTATTGAATTTGTGATTTTAAATCGATACTATTATGGTTCATTTTACTTTGATGCTAATGAATTTAGCAGTCTATGAAGAAAAAAGTTAAAAACTGTAACACCTCATTCACCAGAATCGGCTCAATAGTTTAGGCGCTTCGTTCGAACATACATAAATAGTCACTTACAAAATTTATGGCAAAGTTTCGCCAAAAGATGGCGCTGTTATATTTCGCCACGCGCAAACATATACATAATAATTTCGTTGATAGGTACTACTTAATATATTTTATGGTAGAGTTCAATGCATTTTACTCGTTAGATTTTGGCACGCTCGCTATCTCTCGTACGTACTACGTTGTACATCCATGTGTTATCACGACACGTCCTATCAGCGATATTGTTCAATGATACTGTATTGACTTTTATAATAGCTGCTACACACATAACGTTTTACACATTAGATTACTAACTTTCTTCCGCGACTTCGGAATCGTGGATTTTGATATATACCTACTAGGTATGTACTTACTAACTATCTATGCCCCAACTGCCTCGTTGGTCT
The DNA here is from genome assembly GCA_029955525.1 of Oeneis ivallda. NCBI lineage: Eukaryota > Metazoa > Arthropoda > Insecta > Lepidoptera > Nymphalidae > Oeneis > Oeneis ivallda. Next base: position 1,549,520 of record JARPMR010000017.1, on the reverse strand, counting down.
AGTGTTAAGCATAGTCGACTGCAGTCTGCGGATGACGAGGTCCTCAGTTCGATTTCCGGGTTGGAGCAAAAAATGTAGGTATTGGGTTTTTCAGTCAAGAAATTCTCAGTACTATCATCATCAACTTGTCGGCACAACACGTATTTTCCTTCCACTCGCTTAATCTGTCATTCTTCAACTCATCATCCACTCCTCTTACACGCATATTCTCTTTCACACAATTCATCCATCGTTTCTTGGGTCTTCCTCTACTCTTTTGTCCTTCCAAATGCATATTCAACATACTTCTAGCAATATGGTTTACTTCCCTCCACATTACATGCCCATACCACGCCAGCCTATTACTCTTCATCTTATCTACCACTGACGCTACTTTCAGACTTCCTCTGATAAATTCATTCCTTATCTTATCCATTCTTGTTACGCCACACATCCATCTCAACATGCGCAATTCAGTCGCATGCACTCTTCTGATATCCGTCCCTTTTACCTCCCAACATTCTGAACCATACAATGCGACAGGACTAACAACCGTCTTATAAATTTTCCCCTCTAGTTTAAGGGGCATTGGTGGGTCGCAAATCACTACTGAGACCTGTCGGCTGTCGCCATTTATCCATCCCGCATTCGTTCTAAGAAATTCCCAGTAGTAGCCCCTAGAAAATAGGCGGTTTGACACCCGCGTGCCTCGGAGAGCACGTAAAGCTGTTGGTCCTGCGTCTGATATGCTCCGGTCCGATTTCCATCCCATCGGACTATGAGAGTAATAAAAAACGAGTAGGTAAGTAGGTACAACTGTATTTGCGCACACACTTGGCCACTATTATCTCCCGCGCAGATCGAACTATAAGAATGAGGTCCTAGGTCCTAAGGATCAGGTATAGCAAACTGGAAGGTCGGTGCCTACTCGTATAACCAAACCAAACGAAATGATTTTTCGTATCAAACATATCACGAAACATAATAGAAAAACAATCGTATCTATTGTTATCAGCCGCTTGTTTTGTTAACAATAAATGATAATCATATTCACCTTCACCTATTTTACGGAAATCATTCCACTTGCAGTAGCCAACGATGGCGGAAAGCGAAGAAGTGCTCAACGGAATCTTAGCAAGAGTAGCCAAGGAACAGGGCTACGAAGATTGCCAGATATCGTCCAAGCAGATATCGAGCGGTGGAGCCAACTACACCAGCTTTATATACCAAGCCAATATCTCCGCAAAAGATAAGGAAGATCTCAAGTTATTTGTCAAAGTAGCCGCATCTGGAGAGAAGATGAGAGCCATTACGCAGTTCCGATTATTCGAAGTCGAAAGCTTCGCGTACAATGAACTACTGAAAAAGTATAAAGACCTCGAAGAGAAGCACAACGTTCCAAAACAGCACAGATTGGTAACCCCTACCTTCTATGGAAGCAGTGAAGAGTATTTAAGAGAAGCGATAGTGTTAGAAGACTTGGCGGCATCTGGATACACAACTTACGACAGATTTAAGTCAATAGATTGGGAGTATGCGTCAAAAAGTATCCAGAATCTGGCAAAACTCCACGCCTTGTCCATCGCTTGGTCCATCGAGGACCCGGAAGGGTTTAATAAAACAGACACGATATCGGCCGACTATTTGTATGATATCATGGCTTCCTTGGACACGGTGATCACAAACGCTCTTGAGATAACTCGGGAGGAGAACAAGGAGCGCTTGTCAAAATTCGTAAAGAAATTAAAGGAAGATAAAGAATATTTAATGGAGTTCTACAAGCCCATAAAGCGGCCGGTGTTAGGTCACGGCGACTACAGACCGAGCAATTTGATGCACAAGGTTGACGAGGTGAGGTCTTATTGTTTTCCTCGAATCCGCTTGTCTCTTCCATACAATTGGAACGAATTTTCTTATCGGACGGAACGGACTTGGTGGAAAAAGTGTAAGATTTTCCGTCACGAGTCACAACCTTTGAGTGTGTATTACACACGTTCCGTCATAGCTTTCGTGGCCTAGTGGCTAAACGAAGAAGTGAAACTATCGTTTCGGGGGTTCGAATCCTGACTTTAGATTATTATTTTTTATTTTATTTATTTTTATTATTAAAAGGAAATTCGTTTCCCGACAAACGCATTTTTTTTATTACTACAACTAAATATCATCGGTTTTTGAAAACAACATCGTTTTTTTTTTCATCGCAGCGTTTTCATTTTAAAGAGCATTGCTAGACATATTTGGTAAAGACATATATTTTCAGGACGGCACCGTGAACATAATTTCCATTGACTACCAAACGCTGCAGCGAAGCAATCCGCTCCAAGACCTGATGTACTTCATCTACACTGGCTCGGACAAGCGCTTCCGCGACAACCATCTGCAGCAGAGCTTGGAGAGCTACTACGTGGAGCTGTGCGCCGCTCTGCGGAGACTCAGCCTTGATCCGAGCGAGATATACCCAAGGGAACACTTCGACTTTGTGCTACAAAAGGTATGTGTGACATGCATGACAGCATGCATCATCATGGGCAACCCATTAGCGTCTCGCTACCGTGCGCAGGTCTGCTCTCAGAGAAGGGTTATAGGCCATATTATTATATCATAAAAACAGGTCTATATGTTACATGTAGACAATTTATTAGGGCTCGCGCGCGTTTTAGGTATATGGGCGCGTGCGCAGTCAACCGGGACTTGGGAGCGACTCTAATAAAATATTGTCTACGTGTAACTTAAACCTGTTTTTACACGCTATTATACCAAATCTATTAAGAGTAGTGTCTAGTGACGAAACGCGACGCGAGTAGGTATTTTCCAAAATGCTATCTGTTTCACAGCGCTTCGCTGCCCGACCCGCATCGTGCGATAGAGAGAGTTGCAAGTCCAGGAGTTATTTGCCTAAATTTTATTCTTGAAATATTGTTTCGGGTCATAACGTTTTTACCCCCCTAAACGTTTACAAAATTAGACAATTTTGGTCTCATTAGATTCAGTACACCTTAATCTAGGTTCGTACGTTTAATTTTTTTAGTATTTCAGTTTAGTTAAATTTAAAAAAATAAAATTAGTCGAGGAAGTTTTTTAGTCAAAAATATGGATATTTAGTCACTAATAACTTTTAACATAAGCAATATTTCTTTAAAATTAAAACGTACGGGCATAGTTTTTCATTGTATCTGCAACATTTCAAAAAATTATGAACATTGGACAACATTTACGGGTAGCAAAACGTTATCGCTTTTTGTATGAAAATTTTCAACTAGACAATCCTCTTAATATAATAAAACTGTAACAGGTCCAATTCTGTACATCGAAGATATTTTGAAAATTTTTGTTTGAGGGCACTCTATAATCGATACTGAAGCCAAAACAATTTTTTTTTAATTTTTTGTCTGTCTGTCTGTCTGTCTGTCTGTCTGTATCTTGGCCGCGCATCACGCCGAAACTACTGGACGGATTTAAATGAAACTTGGCACGATTTAAGTTAATACTACGAGGTATAATATAGGATACTTTTTATCCCGAAATTCAGCACGGTTCCTTTGGGAGAGGGGATGAAATTCAAAATGTATTTTCGCTGTAATTCATTAAGGCGTATTCCCAACTAGCAAAAATAAGTCATATAAGAGTTTTGCAAACGTTTTGGATATAACTGAATGGTATGCAATTAAGTCATACAATGGTCATACAAACGTTTATACAACGCGATTTTGGCGCAGTTACTATGGCTATAAAGTCGTACAGCTGTCATTCAAATGTCATAAGCAAAAACTTTTAGTCAATTAGGTGTTATAAAATTAATATTTTAAGTATATTTCGTCATAGTAGTGTTGTAATTTATTATTTGTATGAGTATTTAGTCGTATAGTTATCATAGCGCAGACGTTTGTCTGACCAATGAGTCGTTTTGATGCAGTATTGAAGCGCTTTCAATCATAAGTAATATTAATAAATTATATTGTCTGAGCAGCTCGGCGTCTTCAAAAAAATAAAAAACAAAAAGTAATATGTATTTAATATTTTATACTTCAGTGTAATCAATATTCACAAGTTTGAAATGGGATGTGTTTATTTTTAAGTTAGGAAAACTTAATGCGAATGTCACTTTTGCGACCAACTTTTTAGGTTTATTAATAAATTTTAAATGCCCCCTTGATTTCTTTTAAATTTAATTATATTTTTCTTTGATAAAAATAAATTATTATTTGTCATAATGCCATTATGATGTACAAAATACTTATATACGATAAATACTGCTGTGTTAAGAGTAAAAACTCCTTCATAATGCCATTATGAGTTACAAAATACTTATATACGATAAATACTGCGGTTTTAAGAGTTAAAACTTAAAGAACGCCATCATTACAAACCTATCAGAGTTCCTTAAAACATTTTAGTAATCCGTCATTTTGTCATTCCAAAACATAGTTCTTTTACATTATCAGAACATTTTAGAGCACATAACTTTTTTGGGAATATAACTATTGCATAGATAGGTATATTATAGACCTCGCCTAACGTTTTAGTCGCAATTGTATTTTAAGAAAGTAATAATAATTGCAAACAATTTCTATGGTATAGTATAGTACAGTTGGTATACTTACCTAAATGTAAATTTTTGTGCATCATGTACCTATAACTAGTACCTACCTACAATTTTTTTAGATTTCAAATATAGACGTGGCCTTTCTGGATGTGGACGATTTTCTTAAGAAAAGCGATTTTGAATTATTGAGAGAATTAAAATGGCCGTGGCAAAAAACACATGTTGTCAAAGTCGAAAAATGTCATAATTGTCAGTTTCCAACTTTATCCACAATGCTTAAACATTTTGTCATGCCAAATAACATAATAATAATGTTGCTTCACTATAATTATAGGTACTATATTTTAGTGCCAGCAGTGCAAAGATTTCGCTATTCATGATAATTATCCATACGATGAATGTATCTGTAATGAGTAGATAATCAAGAAGCAAATTAAAGTTTATTTTGTACTGCCATGGTAGGTTTGTTTTATTATACTAGTAACTAGAGGATGCCAGCGACTTCGTCCTCGTGGATTAAGGGTTTTAATTCCCGCGGGAACTCTTTAATTTTTCGGGTTAAAATGTAACCTATGTGCTTTAATCCTGGGTATGAGCTATCTCTATTCCGAATTTCAGCCAAATCGGTTTATTCTTTGTCGCGTTAAAGAGTAACAAACATCCATCCATCCATACATACCTACATCATCACAAACTTTCACATTTATAATATTAGTATGATGTGATTAACTTTAAAGAAATTTTTTCTTCTTCATAATTTTAATCAATTTCATAATTTTTTTCTTTGTCTTCTTTCATAATTTTACGATTTATGTACGGAACCATCACTCTCTTTCGCGTTTATTTAAAATGTCAGAATTCTAACGTTTTGAACCAAACAAATCATAAGCACTAGCTTTTAGTCATACAGTGGTTTCGGATATGACATTTATATGACTTTATTGACATGTAACATTCATAAGAAACCGAAATTATGACTAGTCTTACAGTTGCGGATATAAAAGCTTTTATATAACCAAATTGCTATAAGGTGTCATATATAAGTTGTAATACCAGCCAAAATGTCCTGGCTAAAACGTTTGTATGACTGTTTATTTTCTGCGATTAAATTGCTTTATAGCTATGTCATACAAACGTTTGTACGAGGACATTTTATTACCAAATTGCATTAAAACATAAACGCAATATACATGACGCCTGTACAACGTCATGTTTTAAAACTTGCTAATATACGATACTTATAGGACGAATTAGTCATAAAAGTTTAAAATGTTATGACCATTTTGTTAGTTGGGTTCCGATTTAATCCATTCTTTTTTTGTTAGAAAGCAGGTTATTTATAGATTGTCCTGTAATTATTTCAAGGTCGTCAATTTCGTAGTTCAGAAATTATAGACATCACGATCTTCAGTATAAGGTCCAAATAACTTGAACCCCGGAATCTACAAGATACTTTGAATGAACGGGTCATCTTAAGCTGGCAAGCGTACTTTATCGTATATAGCCATCGTGGATAGCCCTATTTTGTCAAAGTCAAACTACTCCAAAGGCGTCAGATTTTGCCAAACAATCATTATACCTACATACTACATAGTAGGTATGGATGTAATACATCGTATGGACTTAATGCTACAGTGTTTTCCTATGCAATTTAATATTCTAATCATACTAATATTATAAATGCGAAAGTGTGTTTGTTTGTTGGTTTGTCCTTCAATCACGCCACAACAGAGCCACGGATCGACGTGATTTTTTGCATGGGTACTATAGTTGAGGACATAGGCTACTTTTTATCCCGGAAAATCAAAGTGTTCACGAGGGATTTTAAAAACTAAATCCACGCGGACGAAGTCGCGGGCATCAGCTAGTAACTAATATTCGCGGACATTTATTCTCACACCCCTATAGTTGGCACCCAACGTGGGGCCCAATTAAACCAGGACTACACCAGAGCGGAGACGAGACGAGAGGAGAGGAGATGTGATTTAAACAACCAATAGAATTTCGTTACTCCCGCATCTCGTCTCCGCTCTGCTTCAGTGGATACCACTGAGCGGAGATGATCATATATATATTTTTTTAATCTATATATTTTTTTGGGGTTTTTTACCAACTGGCATGTCAACCCCATATGATCATATTTGTATGGCACGATCGATGCGGAGATGTGAGTTGTGCCTGAGCTGGGCGGCGGTACAAAGCGGAGATGTGAGTTGTGCCTGAGCTGGGCGGCGGTACAAAGCGGAGATGTGAGTTGTGCCTGAGCTGGGCGGCGGTACAAAGCGGAGATGTGAGTTATGCCTGAGCTGGGCGGCGGTACAAAGCGGAGATGTGAGTTGTGCCTGAGCTGGGCGGCGGTACAAAGCGGAGATGTGAGTTGTGACTGAGCTGGGCGGCGGTACAAAGCGGAGATGTGAGTTGTGCCTGAGCTGGGCGGCGGTACAAAGCGGAGATGTGAGTTGTGCCTGAGCTGGGCGGCGGTACAAAGCGGAGATGTGAGTTGTGCCTGAGCTGGGCGGCGGTACAAAGCGGAGATGTGAGTTGTGACTGAGCTGGGCGGCGGTACAAAGCGGAGATGTGAGTTGTGCCTGAGCTGGGCGGCGGTACAAAGCGGAGATGTGAGTTGTGACTGAGCTGGGCGGCGGTACAAAGCGGAGATGTGAGTTGTGACTGAGCTGGGCGGCGGTACAAAGCGGAGATGTGAGTTGTGCCTGAGCTGGGCGGCGGTACAAAGCGGAGATGTGAGTTGTGCCTGAGCTGGGCGGCGGTACAAAGCGGAGATGTGAGTTGTGACTGAGCTGGGCGGCGGTACAAAGCGGAGATGTGAGTTGTGCCTGAGCTGGGCGGCGGTACAAAGCGGAGATGTGAGTTGTGCCTGAGCTGGGCGGCGGTACAAAGCGGAGATGTGAGTTGTGACTGAGCTGGGCGGCGGTACAAAGCGGAGATGTGAGTTGTGCCTGAGCTGGGCGGCGGTACAAAGCGGAGATGTGAGTTGTGACTGAGCTGGACGGCGGTGGCGGTGAATGACTTCTCCAAAATCGATGTGTTCTTTTGTTTAGGTGGTATAGAGCTATCAAATCTGCTTCTTCAGACTCTAGTTCTTCTTCTTCAAGTAAAAGAAGATACAGTTTTTGTAATAGTTACATGACTGAGACGCCTGCCTTTCGTGTCAGATCGCGCTAAACTGTGCGTTCAACTCGACATCCAACGCTCGCCGCACGCAGCTCAGTTTCGCTCTAGCCAGCACACATCTCCGCACTAACCGACTCCGACTAATTTGTGAGTAACTCACGTCCAACTTGATATTCTGACTATATTCATAAACTGGACACTTTCAAGTAAAGATTTTTATATAAACCTGTGAAGATGATACTGCCATCGTCGCAATTAGAATGCCATAAGCCTACTATGTCGTATTAGTTTACAAATTGCGAAAAACCAAATAAAATTTGAATTTCGCGGGCAGACACGTATAATCCACATTAAGATAATATTTTGGTTCACGGTAGAGTAGAAGCATGTGACATTTGATTGCTTATATGCACATAACTACGAAAAATAAAAGGTGTGTGCCCGAAATCGAACCTATGACACTCCGAATAGAAGTCCGCAGTTCTAAACCCTAGGCATATCGCTGCTGATTATAAAGGGTATAATAAAGTAAAAAAGGGTAAAGGGTATAATATTAACTAGCGGTCGCCCGCGACTTCGTCCGCGTATAATTTCTGATTTTCTATGAGATTAAGTATAAATAGATAAATTTTCCCGCTGCAAGAAGCCTATCGAAAAAAGTTCTACCGCTAGTAAAAACCTCGACTTCGCACCCCAAGGATATCGCAATTTTACTGTATTTTTATTTTTGAAAATTTCGTTCTCTATTTTAATCACACTCAAGAGGTGATTTTCTAAAGTAACTTATAAAGTATATTTTTATTATTTAAATCTACTAACCAAGTTTCCGAAAGTTCACGAAAAACCGTTTTTAATGTCTTTGACTTCAAACACATAAGATTTTCATATCCCCCATTTCAACCCTTTTAGGATGGATTTTCTCAAACCTTTTCGTTACTGATGTCTAGACCCTAGAAACTCTAGAAAGAACCTACCTACCACATCTATACTTATAAAAAGACTTATAAAAATAAAAATCATTACAGCTTTTATATTCCAATTTCATCCCCTATTTTACCACCCATAAGGGGGGATTTTTCAAAATAACCTATACAGGTTTTTATTATTTAAAGCTAGTAACCTAAATCCCGATTTTCAGACCTCAAACTCTAAAACATATAGGACTTTCATATAACCTTCCAACCCCCATTTCAGCCCCTTAGGAGGGGATTTTCGTAAAAAAGTTCTTAGCTGACACCTACCCTCTAGAAAGAACCTATGTTCCAAATTTCAAGTTAACAATAACAATAATTAAAACTTTCCTTTAGAAACTTTCATCCCCTATTTTACCACCCATAAGGGGGGATTTTCCAAAATAACTTATACAAATCTTTATTATTTAAAGTTAGTAATCTAAATGCCGATTTTCATATGTCTAACTACAAAAACTTTCATATAACCATCGAAATTCCATTTCACCCCCTTAGGGGGGATTTTCTCAAAACCGTTTCTTAGCTGACACCTACCCCCTAGAAATAACCTACATTCCAAATTTCAAATTTGTAGCTTATTTATAGTTCCTGAGATTTCGTGATGAGTCAGTGACCTTTCGCTTTTATATATAGAAGATAGTAAAGCCCAATTCAGACGGTGCCTCGTTCATCGTTCATTTTTGCGAACATGCACCCTAAGGCCCTCTGATGACTCAGCGATGAAGCCTCGAAAATAAAAGCAAACATCTCAAAAAATGCACCGTCAAAATTCACCCTAAGGGTTTTCAACTACATTTCGGCAGGTGCTGCCCTTCGGCCTGACGGCGGCCATCTTCTGCCTGCCGCTGGTGGCGGTGGACGTGCAGGACGCGCCCGCGATGAGCGCTGACATCACCATCACGGACTTCGCGGTCAGCCCGAGCGCCCTGTACAAGGAGCGCCTCAACGACATCGTTGACGACTTTGTGGGCATGGGCGTCATTTGAGAACAATGCCTTGTTTTATAGTAAAAAATAGAAAAGAAAAAAGAAAAGAAAGAATTTTTACAAGTGCTTTTGAATCGTCGATGACTACCACTGGTTCGGAATGCCCTTCCTGCCGAGAAGAACCAGCAAGAAACTCGGCAGTTGCTCTTTTCAAAACAAGTTTACGATACAATTAGATATTATGCTATGTGCATAGTGTTTCCACAATGAGGAGAAGTTCCACAAAAGCATACCTAATTATAATTCAACACATGTTAAGAAGGGCAGACAGGAAGTAGCCCCATTCCCGCCGGTGGAACCCGTTCACGAGCATGATGCATGACCCAGCCATTGCTTCGCTCAACCATATTTGAGGGAACGTAACAACTCGTATCACGCGACACCACCACAGACGTGACATACTTAGTACTACTACATAATATTATTATGGACTAGGTAAGTACAGTAAATATAACAATATTATATTATGTAAATCAATTAAAATGTAAATAAAACTTTTTATCCTTACCATAAACATAGCGACACTGTCGTAGAACAAAGTTGCTTCTACAAAATTGCTACTTTACAGGAGAGCAGAGTTTTGAACTTGGTTTTTCGGCATTCCGTAGAACAATGTTGATTCATATAATACGACATGGTTTTTTGAGTATTTCTTAATTATAATTAAAATTAAAACATACGAAACGCGACGGCTTTCCAACTAACAACATCGCAGTGACAATCAACTGGCGGCCGCCGGCATTTGACAAGTTAGCGACAGCAGCGCTTCTTTACAAGCGACATTTTTCTTCGGAATGATTTTCAGATACTTCTTTGTTCGATTGAATATCTCCAAAACTACTGAATATAATTATTTTTTCTTTTGCTGAGGTGTTAAGCATTGTTTATAAAAGCCGTTAGTGTCAAAATCAAAGGAGACGTCCAAAATTGTATTGAGTCTGGGTCTGGTCTTGTACCAGTGATAAAATAAAAGAAAATAGAATATGAACCCATTTTTGATTAATCAAATCCACGAACTCATCTAAATTATGGAGCAAAAAATTATTTATTATCTCCACGTGACGTAACTTAACTAGCTAGGTATAATCTGGATAATGGCGGGCGGATTCATGTTTTTTGACGTAATGAGGTTAGCTGTCAAAATATCATGAGATATTATCCGACCAGAAAGCTATCTTGTGCCACAGAGTACTTTGTTAATAACAAAGTACTCTGTGATTTGTTACAAGCAATGAGCTTGGAACAGGAATAAATTAAAAAATAAGACAGCCATTTGAAAATAGATGCGCGTCTACATGATACCTATCTTCTCTATAGCTTAAACTCGGATTGAAGGACGCCATCTTGTAAGTGTTGCAAGTAGTACCGAAAAACTTGAAATTATTTTTATTTTAGCAAGTTATTTATTGCGATGTTCTAATTTATTTTATTTTTAATGAACTTTCTGTATTTTTCTGCTTTTCATGGTATAGTGTACAAGAGTACACCCAAAGTGGACCATCTCTTTTCGCTGTATATTCATAAGGGTCGATTCACACCGCGATGGCAGCGGCTGGCAGCGGCGCGGGCGGCGAGCTCATTTTACACACAGACATAACTGTCATTTCGAAATAAGTTCCTCTTATTAGGCTTACGATTAAAAGTCGCCAATGCATTTTTATAATTTCTATTTTAGTGTCTGATTGTTTGCCCCACCGCACCGGCCTAATCTTCGAAATGGCAGAACTCATTTTGGCGGTATTGTCCGGTCAACAAGTTCAAAAACTTGAAAAATAGAGATAAAGGTCCTAAAAATATGAGCTATGGCTCATTCGATTCGGAATCACCTCTAGAAAAATGTTTTTGAAGGATTTTGGTGCAAGTAAAAAATTGCAATTGTTATTAACAAAATAAGATGAAAAAAAAATGATATTTCGATTTTTGTTAATAACTCGAAAAATATTAACATTTAAGCAATTTTGAAAAAAGTTCGTTAAAGAGGAGGTAATTTCCAATAAAAAAATTCTTTTCAAAAAACCGACTTCTAACGCCACTACAAAGTATAAAAATAATTTTAGTTTGTCCACGTTTGTTGAAGTCGGGCGGGCCTAAATACAAACTATGAAACCGATGCGCGACACTACACAATATGAGACTCGTTTTTAGAAGTCGAGCGAGCATCGCGAGTCGGTTTCATAGTTTGTATTTTAGGCCCGCCCGACTTCAACAAACGTGGACAAACTAAAATTATTTTTATACTTTGTAGTGGCGTTAGAAGTCGGTTTTTTGAAAAGAATTTTTATTTTAAACTTTTAAGTGTAGTATCCTATCATTGAGGAGCTAGGACCTGGAGCTCCATGATGTAGTCCATACTTTTTACCTACATATATCAATTCGTAATCGAAATTTCCTAAATCACCATAGTTTTAGGTAGGCAGTACCCTGCAGCATCAGGATTGAGGAGCTAGGACTTGAAGCTTCGTGATGTAGTCCATACTTATTACCTACAATATCAATTCGTAATCGACATTTCGTAAATCTCTTTATTTTAGGTGAGCAATATCCCTGCAGCATCAGGCTTGAGGAGTTGAAGGTGAACATTTTTATGGGACCATTTCGCAAACATCCTCTGTCGATTAAAAAAAAATCACGCGAATCGGTCCAGTAATCCCGGAGAAATCGGTGGACAACCATAGAAAAAAAAATAAAAAAAAAGATACCGGCCGAATTGAGAACCTCCTCCTTTTTGGAAGAAGGTTAAAAAAGTCCCAACTCCCGGAATTCTATCTCCATTATTTATAATTTTAATTTGACGTTGAAAATAGGGCTTCGCGCGGCATGCGCGCGCCGCCGCTAAAGTTAGTTTTGAAATTGAATAACTTTTTGAAAAATGGTGATTAAACTTTTTTTCTTCAGGGCTCGATTCTTTCAAGTGTTAGAAGATACTAGAATTTTTTCAAATTTTTAAAATCACATTTTATGTTATAAAAAATTATTTTTATTGCTGAACTCTCTTTAGCGGCGGCGCGCGCATGCCGCGCGGAGCCCTATTTTCAACGTCAAATTAAAATTATAAATAATGGAGATAGAATTCCGAGAGCTGGGACTTTTTTATTGGAAATTACCTCCTCTTTAACGAACTTTTTTCAAAATTGCTTAAATGTTAATATTTTTCGAGTTATTAACAAAAAACGAAATATAATTTTTTTTCATCTTATTTTGTTAATAACAGTTGCAATTTTTTACCTGCACCAAAATCCTTCAAAAACATTTTTCTAGAGGTGATTCCGAACCGAATGAGCCATCGCTCATATTTGTAGGACCTTTATCTCTATTTTTCAAGTTTTTGAACTTGTTGACTAGACTAGGACTTTTGCAGGCATCATCATAATTATCTCAGCCGATAAACATCAACTGTTAGATATATTTTTTTGGAACTTCCCCTCGTTGTGGAAATATTATATTTTATTCTAACAAAGTTGCAGGGGTTAATTCGGCTTGGCATCCAGCTGCCCACAAGATAGTATAAAAACTTATTACAATGTAATAGCTTCATAATAATATTATTGTAAAATGATTATTTTGAAAAGAGCAATTGTTGAGTTTCTTGCCGGCTCTTCTCGGCAGAATCCGCTTTCCGAACTTTCCGGTGGTAGAGCCATGAGATGTCATAAGAGCCACTGGTTGGCCTACGTGAAATAAATAATTTTGATTTTTTTTTTTGTATTTTAATATACTCCATCCACCTAGTCTTCCAGGCAACTTTGTTTAATGAACTGATAGATGGGATATCGCAATAATATTATACGTATGGAATTACATAATTATTAATACTACATTACACTTACACTTTATTAAATAAGTAAATACTATTTAAAAAATTTATTAAATATTAAATAAGTATAAATATATCATAAACATACATACATCGTTTATATGGTGTTTTTCTTATTATAGTTTGATGAACAGGCATAGGTACGTTGTTTAACTAATCTATTTGCCTACTGAATACAAAGCGATCTCGCGAGAGAATTGACACCATTCACCATCCGGCATCCTCCATCCAGTATACGAGTAGTTCAAGGCTTAATCGCTGTGCGTCTGCGTGAATTGCCAATCAGTCAATAAAAATAATAAAGCATTGGGTTTTGGACGAGAACACTTAAAATTGTATGTATTTTTAATTTAATTATTATTTACCTACTTTGTGAATAGCAGCCGTAGATACCAACTGAATGTAATGTTTAAATCGTGAAACCTGACTGTTACTTTGCCAAATTATTCGGGAAAAATCTATTTGAATGACAGATTAACCTCAAGGCTACGAAGAACCTCTTACAATCTAAGCTTTTACGTACGTTTAACATAATATGACTTGTTAAGTAAATACTTAGAATAGGTTTTTTTTCTATACCTAGGTACCTACGCAATAAAATATGAATAAAAACAGTACCGTGACTAACATATTCACAGACAACGTACCTGTTCTGTGATTGAAATAATGAGGAAATATCTTGGAAATATTCTTTGAATATGTACCCAGGCTTAGGTAGTTAGTTACTCAAAGAATATTTTCTCATGAATTAGTTAAAAAGAGTGACCAGTGGTGGTAAAGTTTGTACATAATATGAAGAAGTTTTTTTAAATTTAAGCCTTACTAATATTATAAATGCGAAAGTGTGTTTGTTTGTTGGTTTGTCCTTCAAACACGCCGCAACAGGGCGGATCGACGTGATTTTTTGCATGGGTATAGTGGAGGACCTGGAGAGTGGCATAGGCTACTTTTTATCCCGGAAAAACAAAGATTCCCGAGGGATTTCAAAAACTAAATCCACGCGGACTTCGAATATAATAAAATAAATCGAATATAATAATATAATAATAATATAAATCGATATAGTCTTCGAATATATCCATGTCCTCCAAATCTGGGCATCGAATCCTAAAGTTATTTACGTAGCTGGCACATAAACTACTGCGTCGTTTTCAGAACAAGCTCATCTGTCTTTATTTATATATTCACTTACAATATATTATATAATCACTTACAATATTTAAGGCAAGTTTCGCCAAAAGATAGCGCTGTTCGATTTAGCTACGCGCAAAACGTATACATAATACTCTCGTTGATACGTACCTACTACTTAATATATTTTATGGAAGAGTTCAATGTATTTTACTCGTTTGATTTTTGCACACTCGCTATCTCTCGTACTACGCTATACATCTGTGTATCTACTATCAGTTATCACATCACGTCCTATCAGCGATATTGCTGACTTTTATAACAGCTGCTATAAACGTTCTACATATAAGATTACTAGTTTTGTTCCGCGACTTCGGACGCGTGCATTTTGATTCCCAAAATAAAAAGTAGGTATATACCATTACCTAGGTATGTACTTACTAACTATCTATGCCGCAACTGCCTCGTTGCATTTCATCCATCCCGAATTTATTCTTAGAAATTCTCAGTAGTAGTAGCCCCTAGAAAATAGGCGGTTTGACACCCGCGTGCCTCGGAGAGCACGTAGAGCTGTTGGTCCTGCGTCTGATATCCTCCGGTCCGATTTCCATCCCATCGGACTATGAGAGTAATAAAAAACGAGTAGGTAAGTAGGTACAACTGTATTTTCGCACACACTTGGCCACTATAATATCTCCCGCGCAGATCTAACTATAAGAATGAGGTCCTAGGTTCTAAGGGTCAGGTATAGCAACCTGAGAGGTAGGTATACCTACCTACTCGTATAACAAACCAAACAAAGTGATTTTTCGTATCATACATATCAGTCACGTTACATAATATAAAAATAATCGTATCTATTGTTATCAACCGTTTGTATTGTTAACAAAAAATGATAATAATATTCACCTTCACCTATTTTACGGAAATCATTCCACTTGCAGTAACCAACGATGGCGGAAAGCGAAGAAGTGCTCAACGAAATCTTAGCGAGAGTAGCCAAGGAACAGGGCTACGAAGATTGCCAGATATCGTCCAAGCAGATATCGAGCGGTGGAGCCAACTACACCAGCTTTATATACCAAGCCAGTATCTCAGCATCAGATAAGGAAGATCTCAAGTTATTTGTCAAAGTAGCCGCATCTGGAGAGAAGATGAGAGCCATTGCGCCGTTCCGAATATTCGAAATTGAAAGCTTCGCGTACAATGAACTACTGAAAACGTATAAAGACCTCGAAGAGAAGCACAACGTTCCAAAACAGCACAGATTGGTAACCCCCACCTTCTATGGCAGCAGTGAAGAGTATCTAAGAGAAGCGATAGTGTTAGAAGACTTGGCGGCATCTGGATACACAACTTACGACAGATTTAAGTCAATAGATTGGGAGTATGCGTCAAAAAGTATCCAGAATCTGGCAAAATTCCATGCCTTGTCCATCGCTTGGTCCATCGATGACCCGGAAGGGTTTAAGAAAACAGACACGATATCGGCCTACAATTTGTATGATATCATGGCTTTCTTGGACAGGATGATCACAAACGCTCTTGAGGTTACTCGGGAGGAGAACAAGGAGCGCTTGTCAAAATTCGTAAAGAAAATAAAGGAAGATGAAGAATATTTAATGGCGTTCTACAAACCCATAAAGCGGCCGGTGATAGGTCACAGCGACTACAGACCGAGCAATTTGATGCACAAGGTTAACGAGGTGAGCTCTTACTGTTTTCTTAGAATCCACTTGTCTCTCCCATACAATTGGAACGAAGTTTCATATCTGATATCGGACGGAACGGACTTGGCGGATGGGGGCTAGGCGATAAAAGTGTAAGAGTTTTTCCGTCACGAGTCACGACCTTTGTGTGTTTATTATAGCTCCATAGCTTTGGTGGCGTAGTGGCTAAACGAAGGAGTGAAACTATCTGTTCGGGGACTTCAGATTATTATTTTTTTGGAGTACGGAACTCTCGGTGCGCGAGCCCGACTCGCACTTGGCCGGTGTTCCTTCGAACCGGATAACATCGCACCTGCCAGATACACACCACCACCAGCACCACCACCACCCTACTCTGCTCTTTAACGAAATCTATAAGATTTTTGTACGATGGTATCTGTTTTTTTTTACGGTCAGGATGTTTGAGATAATTAACCGCAAAAACAGATACCATCGTACAAAAATCTTATAGATTTCGTTAAAGAGCAGAGTAGGGTGGTGTCTAGAGGGAGTCTTTTTAGGAATTCAGAGACACAGTCTCATAGTAAACCGCGCACTAAAATTATACCTACGCCTTCTACTAAGACTACTAAGTCTTTTATAAATACCGACGACTCTAGTCGTTCGAATGAAGTTAGTAAATGCATTCTGTGTGGAAAAGTACAACATGATCACTTATACAAGTGTGCTGAATTCAAATTCGACTTTATAAAGAAGAACTCCTACTGTACCAACTGCTGCAGTGTATCGCATAGAAATTTTGCGTGTACCTCGGAGCACAACTGTGCCAAGTGTGGCTTACGCCATTTTTCTTCTCTGTGCTTTTCTAAAACTAGCAATTCTAAGGCTGTCAAATCTAATTGCAGTGTCGTTGTGAATAAGCCTTCGAAACATAGCACTTCGCACCTTCGTTCGCTATCGCACCCCGCTCATTCAGATGACGTATCTCGCAATGTGTCGAGCAGTCATTCTGATAATAATATAATGCAATCTGCTAAACCCGCAAATGCACCCGCTAAAATGAGTGTTCCAGACTCAGTTAATGAACCGCACGATAATTTTCCCGCATCTGTATGTACTATCTCTCGTGAATGTCACGATCGCACCGCTATGACAACCTTATTAGGTACCGCTAAAATAAAGATTTATGATAAATATAACCGCACTCACTACTTACGCTGCCTTGTGGACCCAGGATCCCAGCAAGATTACATCAGTATAGCCTGTTGCAAACGCTTGTCGCTGCCTATTGATTCTCAAAATCGCTTTTCTGAAGTACAAAGGATAGGTGGAACTTCGCAAAAGATCTTAGGCGCTTGCGACTTTAAATTCAAGTCTCACTTTGATGAAGGTAAGGAGTATTGTAGTCGCCCGCTTGTCGTCGAACGGATAACATCGCAGCTGCCAGATACACGAGTCGACGTGGCAGCTCTTCAAAGCGTGATAAAAAATATACCTCTTGCAGATGATGATTTCTCAGTACCAGGATCCATTGATTTACTGTTAGGAGTAAAACTTTTTTGCGAGATTTTGCTCTTTAATAAAATAACAGGTAATGATAAGTTGCCTTCCGCTATAGAAACCACTCTAGATTATATTATTATGGGTGACGCGCCTGTCATCTCGTATCTCCCGCATACCGCTGCTTTTTGTACTTTTACGCGTGAACCGCTTGATAAAATGCTAGAAAAGTTTTGGACGGTAGAAGAAGTTCCTAAAAAGGAATTTTTAACCCTGCTGGCCAGGAATGTGAAAATATATATACCCCAACTACGACTCGCAATCCTGATGGTAGCTTCGCCGTCGATCTCTCCTTTAAGGAGGATCCTTCTAAGTTAGGCAATTCTTTTATCGCGGCTAAAAAGAGATATCTATTGCTCGAAAAAGATTCGTAAAATCACCTGATCTGCGCGTAAAGTACAATGAAGTTATACAGGATTATCTGGACAAAGGTATAATTTCAAAGGTCTCTCCTGAGGAATGCACCTCACCAGGTTTTTATTTACCGCATCATCCTGTCATACGTAATGATAAAATAACCACGTGACTTAGAATTGTTCTGGATGGTTCTATGAAGACTGATACCGATTTATCTTTGAATGATTTACTCCACTCAGGCTGTAATCTACAGGCTGAAATATTTAATATCCTACTCAATGTTAGGCTTTATAAAATCGCATTTTTTGCTGACGTAAGGCAAATGTATTTATGCATCGAATCCCGCGCATCGTAGATATCAAAGAATCTTATATAAATTTGATAGTGATAACCCGCTAGAGACTTATGAGTTCAATAGAGTTACGTTCGGACTACGCTCTTCCCCCTTTTTAGCACTTCGTACCTTGCGTGAAGTTGCTAAACAAGAGAAAGAAAAGTGGCCTCTCGCCGCTGCAGTACTCGAAAGAGACATCTATGTGGATGACTTAGCTTCCTCTGCTTCCTCTACTAAGGATGCAGTTGCGACAGCGGATCTGATGACGTTAATCCAGATGTTCAAGTCTGGAGGGTTCGATTTGGTCAAATGGACAAGCAACTCCCCTGAGCTAATACGTCGTATACCGGAGTCACACCGCCAGTCTGAAGGCATATCATTTGATGATGAACACACCTTCAAGATCTTAGGCTTACATTGGTTTCCCGCTCACGATACTTTGACCTTTTTTGTGTCTCAACCGCCTCTTAATTGGACTAAGCGCTCCATTTTATCCGCAATCGCTAGACTGTACGAGGTTCTCGGTCTCGTAGGTCCCGTAATTCTATACGCTAAGCTCATTATTAAAGAATTATGGATTTTAAAATTGACATGGGACGAAATACCCCCCACGCACATTGTTGAAGCTTGGAAGCTTTTCATGTCCGAGCTATCGCTTTTATCTGAATTTAAAATTCCGCGACATCTCGGAGTAGAAAAAAGGTCAAAGGTTTCTTTGCTCGCATTTGCGGACGCCAGTGAAAAGGCGTACGGCTGCGTTATTTATACACATGTAACTAATGACAATGAACCACCCATAGTAACACTGGTTTGTTCCAAGTCTCGTGTATCCTCACCCTCAAAACTTGTTACTCTAGCTAGACTAGAGCTTAACGCTCTCGTTTTACTAGCTCAATTAGTTCGTCACGTCCATGACACTTTGTCACCACGTCATCCAATCGATGACATATTATATGTGTTTTCTGACTCAACCGTCGCTCTGTGTTGGGTGTCAGCATCACCTCACAGATTTCAAACATATTTAGCTAACCGCATCTCACAGTTTCAAACGCTTTTGAAAACTGATTGCTTACACCACATCCCAGGTGTTGATAACCCCGCAGACTGCATTTCCCGCGGTCTTTTGCCATCACAGCTTTTAAATCATGAACTCTGGTTCAACGGTCCAGCTTGGGCGTCTCTGCCTATTAATGATTGGCCTATTCAAAGATTCTCACCAACTAAAGGTTCCACTCTGCCGGAAGAGAAAACTCTGAATCACCTTACTCAAACTGAAGAGGAAAATCCTTTATTAGTTTTGAGTACGAAGTTTTCGTCGTGGTCCAAATACCTCAGGGCAGTAGTGTGTGTATTGAGATTCATCAAAAAATTACCTAAGGGCCCAACCATAACAACAAGCGATTTAAACATAGCTGAGGCAAAGGTTATAGAGATCGTGCAGAAAACTTGTTTTTCTGATGACATAACCAAATTGAAAAAGGGAATTTCTTACTCATCAGCAGTTCAGAAATTACACCCATTTATTCGTGATGGTATAGTCTATGTAGGCAGCCGTCTGAGTCACTCATCGTTGAGTTTCTCACAAAAACATCCTATTTTGTTACCGAAAAAGGGACATATTATTGATATAATGATTGACCATTATCACCGCGAAAATCTACATGCTGGACCGCAACTATTGCTTTCTATAATTCGACAAAAATATTGGATACTGTCAGCATGACAAGCTGTTAAAAAACGTATACATAAATGCATTAAATGCTATAAATTAAATCCTAAACCAACATTTCCGCTCATGGCTGATTTGCCGCCTTGTCGTATAGAACAGTGCAATGCTTTTACACACACAGGTGTAGATTACGCCGGCCCTTTATATATCACTATGACAAGAGAGCGCGGTATTCGCAGCCAGAAGGCATATGTATGCATCTTTATAATACGCTTCGTAACTAAGACAGTTCATTTTGAACTTGCCCCAGATTTAACTTCCGCTTCTTTTCTTAACTTATATAAACGCTTTAAATCTCGATCTGGCGCATGTTGTAGGTTCATATATAGCGATGGAGCTACTAATCTCGTATCCTCCAAAGGATATTTAAAGGAATTATTCGATTTATTAAAAAGCGAAGATTATTATAAGGCCTTCAGCCATGAACTTGCCAAGAATCGCGTTACTTGGAAGATAAACCCGCCTACCGGTAGTCATTTCGGTGGAATATGGGAAGCCAATATAAAAAGCGCTAAAACTCTATTATTTAGAGTCATTGGCAATCAAATCTTAACGTACGATGAAATGGTAACTGTTATAACGCAAATTAAAGGCATACTCAATAGTAGACCGCTGTATGTATTGAGCTCTGATCCATCGGAACCTTCAGCTCTTACACCTGCACATTTCTTGAATAACGCACCGCTAGAGGCTCTACCTGCACCTGATTTGAGTGGAGAGAAGATACATTTATTAAGTAGATACTCTTTATTAGATAAAATTGTGCAGTCTTTTTGGAATCGATACAAGAATGAGTATCTACACACTTTACAAACCCGCGAGAAGTGGAACACTGCTTCAAAACCTATAACTGAAGGAACTGTAGTCATTATCAGTAGCGACAACTCTCCACCACTGCAGTGGCCTTTAGGAATTATCACTCGCTTATTTCCGGGTAAGGATGGAGTAACTAGAGTAGCGGAAGTGAAAACCAAGAGTAGCACTTTCATAAGACCTATCGTAAGACTTTGTCCTTTACCTATAAATTAAATACAATAGAATTAACTTACCGCATTAATTTAACTATATAAATAAGTATGTATATATATATGTTATAAATATTTGCATGTTTTTCTTTTATATTTATTATGTTCTGAACTCATAGAGTTCATAGGGCGGGGGAATGTCTGATCATTATTTAGATAATTCAAAAAATAACGTAATAAAACGCAATACTTTAACCACTTTGTCCCTCTCTAACCTTCATCCGCACCTTATCCCTATCTCTTTCCCATATTTGCAATATTTCCAACCCGCCCGCTAAACCAGTGTCAAACGAACGATCAAACACTCACGACGTATTGTCATATAACCTAACCGCACCGCGCCACGCCCTTTTATCGGAGTGTGGACAATATAATAGTGTTTTGTGCCTACGTTTTGGAGTGCAAAACCAAACTTTTACGATATATTGAACCGCAGCCCGCTTAATAAATAACAAACACTAGTGAATATGCACCGTGGAAAGAGAAAATCATAGTGCATCATCTCTTTTAATTTTTATACTATTTCCACACAGCCGGTTTTTTAGGGTTCCGTACCCAAAGGGTACCAACGGAACCCTATTACTAAGCCTACGCTGTCCGTCCGTCCGTCCGTCCGTCCGTCCGTCCGTCCGTCAGCGGGCTGTATCTCGTAATCCGTAATAGATAGACAGATGAAATTTTCACATATTATGTATTTCTATTGCCGCTATAACAACAAATAATAAAAATTAAATTAAATTAAAAAATTTAAATTAAAATATTTCCATGGGTACATGGAAATATTTTTATTTAATTTTTTTTTTTAACGGAACCCTAAAAGAGCGAGGCCCGACTCGCACTTGGCCGATTTTTTTTTTTACTACAACTAAAAATCATCGGTTTTGAAAACAATGCTCCAAGCGCTGTCATTTTTCGCTTGCCATATTTGGTAAAGACATCAAAATATTTTCAGGACGGCACCGTGAACATAATATCCATCGACTACCAAACGCTGCGGCGAAGCAATCCGCTCCAAGACCTGAGGTACTTCATCTACACTGGCTCGGACAAGCGCTTCCGCGACAACCATCTGCAGCAGAGCTTGGAGAGTTACTACGCGGAGCTGTGCGCCGCTCTGCGGAGACTCAACCTCGATCCGAGCGAGATATACCCAAGGGAAGACTTCGACTTTGTGCTACAAAAGGTATGTGTGACATGTGTTGCGTTACACCGTGCTACAGTGTAACAGCGTGTTCTTTGTAGAGAGAAACGTCGGAGGAAGGAAGTAGAGAAACACAGACTTGCAAGTGTCTAATGGTAGCGGCATGTGGCATATATTAACATATTTACACTGGTCTTATATACTAATAATATTACAGATAAAAAGTGGGAGAAGTTTGGACTCTGATCTTATGTACGTGCAAAGTTGCTGATTAATGTTATTAAAGTTTGTTGAAAATAAATTACAAGGTTTATATTGCGGAATTAAATATGTGCTATGAGCACGCTCTTACGTGCCATAGATATTCCCCCCCCCCCCCCCTTAAGGGAAAATGACGTATACATAAAAAGGGAAGAAAAACTAGTACTAATCAACATTGTTGAAAACGAACTGACTTCTTAATCTTGCTGTGGTTAGTTGAGGTAGGGAATGGTCCTGCGATATTACTTTGTTCGTGCGAAAAACGCTGTGCAGGCATAAATTTCCCGAGTGGCGAAACTGTGTGTCTATGCACTTTTGATCGTTGGCATTGTAAGCATGAATCGCACCACTGATTTATTTCTGTGTTCATGCTAGGCCAAATGTAATTTCTTCCGATTAATTTCCTTGTCGTATTTTTGCCTGGATGGCTAAAGTTGTGATAGCTGTCAAAAATAATTCTTCTAAGTTGTTTCGGAATGTATGGTCGCGTAATTCCAGTAGAAACGTCGCAGTAAATCTTGCTATTTGTATTGGGTACTGCTATGCGCGTCATGTATAATGATCTATTTTGTTTGAGTTGTTGTAACTCGATTTTGCTAAATATTTTTTTCTCGTTTGCGATATATGTAAAATCTGTCTGGAACAGTAATCTTGTTTAGGGCGCGGTAGTCACCGCAAGGTCTCCATTCACCATTCTTCTTTTTTACCATGTGCAATGGACTGGCCCATGGGCTACTGGATGGTCTGCAAATTCCCATCTCTATCATCTCTTGAAATTCTTTTTTGGCGATTTTGTACTTGTCAGGAGGAAGTGGGCGAGCTTTGGTGCATACTGGAAATCCGTCCGTGATGATGTGATGTTGCACATTGTGTTGCGTAGGTCCTTCCATTGATGTTGGCCTTGTAATACTTTCGTACTTTTCCAGTAATTGTTTGAGAGAAGCGGATAAGCTGTAGTCGATGGAGCGGACGGACGGAATATTTACTCGTATAGAATTCATTGGTTTCTTGATCTCAGTCGTTTTGTCGATTAAAGTTTTCCCGTGTATGTCTACCAAAAGTCGGTAGTGATCTAGGAAATCAGCTCCTAATATAGGCATCTTGACGTCGGCAATAACAAAGGTCCAGATGAATAGGCGGCGTAACCCCAAATTTAAGGTTAGGGTTTTTTCTCCATATGTATTGATTATGGTTCCGTTGGCGGCAAATAATTTCAACTTCGCTTGCCTTTTTTGAGCTCTGTGATGGCTTTGAAATGACTGAAATGTCGCCCCAGTGTCCACGAGGAATCGATACCACTGTTAGAGTCGGTAATCGTTAGGCGATTTGAGGGAAGAATAGCACAGAGTCTCACCGCACGCTGTGCTGAATCTAGTTTTCCGAATGTTTGTTCACCCAATAACATGGCTTTTCACACTTCCGAGCTTTTCCTTTAAAGTTTTTATGATAGTAACAAAAATTGCTTCGTTGTTCCGATCGTGAATGCAGGCGTGAACTTGACCTAGGTCTATTGTATCGAGGTTGACTAAAACTGCTGCGTCGGTGCATTTGTCGCGAGCGGTCATTGCGTAGCGCTGCGATTTCTAATTGCATCGTTGCAATTTGTGACGTCAGTTGGGTGATTAAATTCATATCAGCTGATGCCGAAGACGATATGTTCGTATTGCAGCGGCTGTTCTCGTAGATGCGATCAGCCATTTCGCTTAGCTTGTCCAGTGCCAAATTTTCGGAAATGTCTAACACGGAGGTTACGGATGGAGGAAGTTGTCTCATCCATAATAAGCGTAGTGTGTCGTCATTAATCTTGCCGCAGCCAGCTTCGTTCATTTTTCTTAATAGTTGAGATGGCTTTTGATCTCCCAGGTCCATCTCAGACAAAAGCTTATGGAATCGCCGATGTTCGCTTTCTTCATAACAGCTGATGAGTCGTTCCCGGATGCAGTGGTATTTGTTTTCTGAAGGCGGACTCGTTAAAATGTCGCTGACTTGATGGACGACGTCTTTTGGTAATTTCGATACGACCGCGTTGAACTTGTATTCGTCGCCTTGTTTCTGCGGAGCCACAATAGCGTCAAATTGAGAGAACCAAAGACGCGGTGAATCCATCCAGAACTGCGGAATCTCTCTGCTATTGAGACTGATGCCACTAAGTCTGTGCTGCCGTTGAGTTGTTCGTCTGTAGAGTTGCCAGCGCCGAAACCTTTGACAGGTGTTTGACGAGCCATGTTGAGACGAAGAAATGTGACTCACAATGATGAGGATGTCTTGATGTGTTGGCTGATCTCGTTGGTTGGTTGGACACGTTGGGTACGATCTCGTCGGATGATCGCGTCGGATGACGTCTTTCGAGGATCACTGTTTCGTACGTCGGGGTTACCACTGTTGCGTTACACCGTGCTGCAGTGTAACAGCGTGTTCTTTGTAGAGAGAAACGTCGGAGGAAGGAAGTAGAGAAACACAGACTTGCAAGTGTCTAATGGTAGCGGCATGTGGCATATATTAACATATTTACACTGGTCTTATATACTAATAATATTACAGATAAAAAGTGGGAGAAGTTTGGACTCTGATGTACGTGCAAAAGTTGCTGATTAATCCTATTAATAATGCGAAAGTTTGTGAGGATGGATGGATGGATATTTGGATGGATGGATCATGGATGGGTGGATGGATGGTTGGATGGATGTTTGTTACTCTTTAACGCGACAACGAATGAACCGATTTTGCTGAAATTTGGCACAGACATAGATTATAGTCTGGAATAGCACATAGGCTACTTTTTATCCCGGAAAAGCAAACAGTTCCTGCGGGATAGCATCGCTATTTTTTACGCATTTGTCCTTCAAAATACGCGCAATGGAGTTTTAGATTGACGTGATTTTTTCAAAAAAGGAGGAGGATCTCAATTCAACGGAATCTTTTTTTATGTATGTTCACCGATTACTCAAAGACGCCTGAACCGATTTGGAAAATTCTTTTTTTGTTTCAAAGGGTATACTTCCCAGATGGTCCCATTTAAATTTTATCGAATCAGTCGAGCGTTTTTATAAAAATCTACAATAAATTATATACTTTGTAGTGGCGCGGGCGTTTAAATATATGCTCCCGGGACAAAAAGTAGCCTGTGTTATTTTCCAGGTCCTCAACTTGTGTAAAAAACCACGTCGACTATATGCACTTGCACTTTATATGGTGAAATATTATTACTGCGAAAGTGCGTCGGTTTGTCCTTCAATCACGCCCCAACAGAGCTACGGATTGACGTGATTTTTTGCAGGGGTACCTATAGTTGAGGACCTGGAGAGTGACAGGCTACATTTTATCCCGCAAGTCAAAGAGTTCCCGAGGCATTTTAAAGGCTAAGTTCACGCAGACGAAGTCGCGGGCATCAGCTAGTGTTATTATAAGTTTGTTGAAAATAAATTACAAGGTTTATATTGCGGAATTAAATATGTGCTATGAGCACGCTCCTACGTGCCATAACATGCATGACGGTAATTTATTGATCGGGACTTGGGAGCGACTCTCATATGAATTATAAGATCGCCCGCCCCACACCTCAGCGCGGGCGGGGTTAAGGCTTCCTGGAAGCGAAGCGGCACGTGCCGACATCGAGAGACCCGGAGAAGAAACCAACTCGTGCGCTATACCACGCTGGCCAAATGCGAATTGGTAGACTTAATGCATTTTTCAGAACATTACGACGTACTCTTAGGTACGCAGGTTTCCTCACGGTGTTTTCCTTCGCCGTTGAAGCATGTGATATTTAATTGCTTAAACGCACACGTGTCCGGGCTCCAACCTGCGACCCCTGAATAACAGAAAATAAATAAGAAACCGCAGTCCTAACCACTAGACTATCACTGCTCAATAACATACATCCATTGATTGGAAATAAACTGGCTTGCCAGGAGGCTCAGGGTCACTCAGCAGGCGATGGAGAGAGCTATACTCGGGGTATCTGCGAGAACAAATCAGAAATCAAGGCATTCGTAAGGGAACCAAAGTTACCGACATACCTATCTCATCAAGCCTTGAAGCTGAAGTGGAAATGGGCTAGCACTTAACTAGTTCAAAGAAATGTCTTTGGGGTTCCAAGGACCAAGGTGCTGGTGGTTCCACTACTGTGTGAACTTCCTCCAACTAGGTGGATCCACGATATCATACAAGTTGTAGAAAAACGCTAGATACAGGCGGTGCAAGACTAAGGCCTGTGGAAATCCATGCAAGAGACCTTTGCCCAGAACAGTAGATGTCTATTGGTTAATAAAGAATAAAAATAAATAAATTGTTTGATCTCGTGCGATCCAGTGCAAGGTTTCAGCCGTGGCTTGTAACCAAAAAATCGGCCAAGTGCGAGTCGGGCCTCGCTCTTTTAGGGTTCCGTTAAAAAAAATTAAATAAAAATATTTCCATGTACCCATGGAAATATTTTAATTTAATTTTTTTAATTTAATTTTTATTATTTGTTGTTATAGCGGCAATAGAAATACATAATATGTGAAAATTTCATCTGTCTATCTATTACGGTTTACGAGATACAGCCCGCTGACAGACGGACGGACGGACAGCGTAGGCTTAGTAATAGGGTTCCGTTGGTACCCTTTGGGTACGGAACCCTAAAAACGAAAAATAAAGTATTATTTCAGGACAAATTCTGGACCACAGTCCAAAGTTGAAACGCAGATTCAATTTGACCCAACAAAATACACTAAAAAGGTACAAACTTATTAGACTGTCCGCGTAGAGTTCATTTTTAGGACCTTTTGTTTTTTCGGGATAAAAAGTAGCCTCCTGGTCCTCATAACATGCAAAAAAATAGTTAACCATGCTATCCTTTGAGTATTAAACTAGATGCTATCCCTTTGAAAATTGGCAGACCACCTACCTGTATGGAGAATCCTCAGGCGTACAGGTTTCCTCATGATATTTTCGTTCACCGCAGAATAGAAGCATGTGACATCTGATTGCTTAAATGCACATAACTAAGAAAAATCAAAGGTGTGTGCCCGAAATCGAACCTATGACACTCCGAATAGGAGTCCGCAGTTCTAAACCCTAGGCATATCGCTGCTGATTATTATTATCAGACTGCTAATTATTAAGGGTATTATAATATTAATAGTAAAGCCCAATTTAGACGGTGCCTCGTTCATCGTTCATTTTTGCGAACATTTTTTGCGAAAATGCACATTAAGGCCCTTTGATGACTCATCGATGAAGCCTCGAAAATGAAAGCAAAAATTTCGAAAAATGAACCGTCTAAATTCGCCCTAAGGGTTTTCAACAACATTTTCGCAGGTGTTGCCCTTTGGCCTGGCGGCGGCCATCTTCTGCCTGCCGCTGGCGACGGTGGACGCGCAAGACGCGCCCGCGGTGAGCGCGGACATCGCTTTCACGGACTTCGCGCTCAACCCGAGCACCCTGTACAAGGAGCGCCTCAACGACATCGTAGACGAATTTGTGGGCATGGGCGTCATTTGAAAACAATGCCTTGTTTAATAGTAAAATATCAGGGTGTTTTTTTTGGTAAATCGTGTTTTTTGGAAATTATCTATATATAAAAAATCGGCCAAGTGCGAGTCGGGCCTCGCTCTTTTAGGGTTCCGTTAAAAAAAATTTACATAAAAATATTTCCATGTACATGGAAAATTTACATGGAAATATTTTATTTAATTTTTTTAATCGACCGAGCGAAGCGAAGGTCTTTGAGTTAACTAGGGCGATTTGCACTTGTCCGTCCGTCCGTCCGTCCGTCCGTCCGTCTGTCAGAGCCTTATAACTTTTGAATTACTGAACGTAATTACTTCAAATTTAGATATAATATGTAAACCGATGGCCTCCAGCCGAAAATGGCTTAAAAAGTTATAAAAATCTTTATTTCAGGGGGGCTCTCATAGAAGCGAATGCGAAGTAAAAAAAAAAAATCGCGTTACATAAAATTGTTACGTATCATTTTAAAGATAATTTTGAACTGAGTACAAAAATATATTTTTTTTAATTTTTCCCTTAAAATTGACGAAATGGGGGGCTTTCAAAGTGGCGATTTTATACGCTCGCTTGAAGACGCTCTCTAGAAAAATCCGCTATGGATTTTCAAACTGATTTTATGTTTTTAGGTCACTTATATCCTGTACTTGAACAACAAATACTAAAATTATATGAATATTATAAAGAAACGAGATTATTTAATTTTTAATGGGCGTCAGTAATTCATATAGCATCAACATAGCTTCACAATAATGCTAATAGATGGCGCAGTCAGTAACTATTCCCATGGAACTACGAGTTAAATTCAATGTTTGATAAATAATTCAATGTTTTCACTAACGTTCCCTAACCTTTACGGGCTACCTGTAAGTTAGGTGATTGATGTTTTCTGTCAACTTATTTATCACGATCCTGTACGGGACACCTAAAAGGATATTGGGACGGATGTTAGGACTTAGGATTGTATTTAGGAGCTACCTACGTTAAGAGACTCCTACTTAGGGGATGATTTAGGTATGTTTGGTGAAAACGGGCATAATAATAATGTCAGTTTTGGTTATCATGTATCGATTGAATGAATAATCATGGGATACCGTTACCGCGAGGTCTCAGTTCGGGGCGAACCACTAGTTTAATTTAATTTTTATTATTTGTTGTTGTAGCGGCAATAGAAATACACAATCTGTGAAAATTTCAACTGTCTACCTATTACGGTTACCGAGATACAGCCCCCTGACAGACGAACGGACGGACGGACGGACGGACGGACGGACGGACAGCGTAGGCTTAGTAATAGGGTCCCGTTGGTACCCTTTGGGTACGGAACCCTAAAAAAATAATAAAAATAAAATTCATAGGGGAAAATATAATCGTCTGGACTCGAACCGGGGTCTTCTGGTTACGGGACCACCCGATTTCCCGAGCTATTGGATAATAATAATAATAATAAAACATTTATTCAGCAAGCATACAACACAAATTAAAAAAAAAAAAAACTTATAGTTAAACAAACAAGAAAGGCCCCTTAAGCTTTCGAAAGAACCGAAAAAGAGAAACCCAATAATCGGCTCTCTGGAAAACTAGGCGCCAAACAATATCCTTATATATTATCCTTATATATTTAAGTACCTATAAAATGTGCTTATTGCTGCTGAACAGGGCGCTGCCTCAGCATGTGCTACAGTCGAGAAAGACCATAGCGCTGGTTTTCAGGCATGACCCTCACAGTGACGTCACGGACTGATCTAACAGTTTCTATGCATTCCAATTATAGATATATATGTATAAATATTATTCCAATTACATATATCAATATGTATTATATACAACCTAATAATTAACAGATATATTGAGTACATTGAGTATAACCTTACCTAATATACTTTCGAGCCTGTGCCATATGAAGTCTGAAAAGCTACCTTAATAATATTACTACAAGTTTGATTTCAATATTATTGTTTCCCAAAAAAGTATTTCCTAATCGCATTCTTAAATGAATATAATGACTTTATCAAACGAATCGGAGGAGGCAAATCATTCCATATTTTACAGGCTGCATATTTAAACGTCCCCCTGAAAGCGGCTGATCTATGGCTAGGCATTGAGATCCGGGGAGCTGACTTCGGTCTAAGATTGATATTATCATGAATCCACTTTATTTTAGAGTATAAATAGGCAGGCTTTCCCGTGGAAATAACTCCAAATAATAAAGTAGCTAGATGTACTTTCCGGCGAGATTCCATGTTTAGCATGTTCGCATTATTTATATACGGACTAACGTGTGTGCGAGGAGCAATAGGGAAGCAAAAACGAGCGCAAGCGTTTTGCACCCTTTGAAGATGTTTCGCTGACCTACCCAATAAACAAGGCCCATACGCGGCATCAGCATAATTTAATTTGGACAATATTAGAGACTCGCATAGGCGAATCCTGATGTCAATGTTCAGGTATGACCTCATTTTGTAAAGAACCTTTAACCGATAAAAACATCCCTTCACTAAACTCTTTACATAAGCTTCAAAACGTAATTTTGCATCAAAAATGACACCCAGATTTCGTGCCTCAAACACCCTTTCAACTACGTCATTCCTGACATGGATGGTTGGCTTACGATTTTCTACTTTACTAACAGTATTTTTGGTTCCTAATATCATCAGCTTAGTTTTTTTGGGATTTAAATTGAGAGAGTTAAGCTCTGACCAAGCTGCTATATTCTCTAGATCATGACAAATTTTTATTTCAGCTTCCGCTGTATCATTTGGGTGGAAAGAGTAATATAGCTGGACGTCATCTGCATAGCAATGGTATTTACAGTGCGCGATGCGGCGGGTCATGTCTGCCGTGTACAGTGCAAACAGTATAGGACTAAGGATTGAACCTTGTGGCACTCCCCTGAGAACTGGTGACATCGCAGAGACCAGCCGACTACCGCTGATTTGATTTACTTCGACGTATTGATTCCTATTACGGAAGTAACTGTTAAACCAATTAACTGTACTATTTGCAAACCCGTAGTAAGATAATTTTGACAAAAGTAGTGACGTATTTATGGAGTCAAATGCCCTGGAAAAATCAAGTAATACCAAAATTGTGGCCATGCCTTGATCTTGAGCAGTAAGAATGTTGTCAATTACATCCATAATAGCTGTGGTAGTACTGTGTTTCTTACGAAACCCAGATTGTAATGAAGGTAGAATGTTATTATCTTCTAAATATTTGGTTAGCTGCCTACAAACCACTTTTTCCAAGACTTTGGACAGGCATGGGAGAATACTTATCGGTCTAAGGTCCCTTAAATTAGTAGGGTTCTCAACTTTTGGCAACGGCTTAACTATGGCTGTTTTCCATGAACTGGGGTAGGTTGATGTCAATATTGATTTATTTATAATATTTGTTATGGTAGTAAGGCTCTGCGGAAGTGACAACTGTATCATGTTTAAAGAAATCTCATCAGTTCCGATTGCGTTAGATTTAAGCTCCCTAATAATTTTTATAACTTCATCTTCAGTAATTGTTTTCAAATTGAAACTGTGAGGCCCGAAACGGTGGAATTCAAAATAAGTAAAAGTTGACATTTTTGCAGTGCTGATATAAGGAATATCTAGAAAGTGCGCATTAATAAGGTCAGGATTACATAGGGGAGTAGGTATCTCTTGATCTTTTTTATTATTAAAAACTAAATGCTTCTTAAGGTTTTTCCACATTAACTTAGGATTTTTAATGTACCTATTTATATAATATTTATAGTAAGCCCGTTTCTCGGCCTCTAATGCTTCACACACCACTTTCTTTAAATCTTTATAATATTTTTTATGTGTATCTTTTTTAGTTGTTTTATATCTTTTATAACTCTCATTCCTCAAGTTCATCATAGCCCTTATTGTATATGTTAACCAAGGGTACATGTTCTCTTTTATAAGGATTTTTTTCGAGGGGGCGTGATAATCAAATATTTTCAAAATATGAGAGTTGAAAGCACTAACCATATTATCTACCTCTCTCATATGGTTTATGTCTGACCAGGGTATGCTATTTAAATCTTGATTAAATTTTTTAATGTTTATATCACTTATGCCCAATTTCACCAACATCCCCTAAACAATCACATAGTTAGACAACCGCTAAGCTAAAAGGTCCCATAAACCAACCCATAACTAAAATTTGTTTTCATGAACACAACAGACCCATAGCTAGCGGACCCATCCTTATGCGACAGATGTTTTACGATGATAGTGTACCCAGTACCAGTATACCCAGTTGTAGTTCCCGGTTTTATAGGAAATGATTGATATAATACGTATTATTTTAAGTATTATTTTAATGAAAAACTCTTTGATTATATAAACTCGAAAAACTTAATTTTAACTTTCATATTTTGACTGATAGATATTTTCATTTTGTGAATATTTTAATCTATACTAGGTATACTAATATTATACAGAGGAAAGATTTTTTTGTTTGTTTGTTTTTTTGTTTGTACCGAATAAGCTCTGTAACTACTGGACCGATTTGAACCATTTTTTCACCAATAGAAAGCTAAGTTATCAGGAAATAACATAGGCTATAATTTATTGTCAAAAAAATTAGAGATCCTTAAGAAAATTGCAATAGCCTAAAATATTTTGCCAATAAAATGCATTATTTGGCGTGTGCTGACTGCTGAGAAAACTATTGATGGTACATAAAAATGATGTACTGCATGATTAAATTACTCATTATTCTCTACAAAAAAGTCCCCGAGGGAATATATCTAACTATCATATTTAAGTCACAGTAGTAGCTTTAGTATTCTAAAATTTAATTTGATCGCCTTTATTATCGCAGTATTAATTCTTCCTTACTAATACACATTATAAATGCGAAAGTGTGTTTGTTTGTTGGTTTGTCCGTCAATCACGCTGCAACATAGTTACGGATTGACGAGATTTTTTGAATAGGTATAGTTGAGAACCTGGAGGGTGACGTAGGCATCCCGAAAAATCAAAGAGTTCCCGCGGGATTAATCCACGCGGACAAAGTCGCGGGCATCAGCTAGTAAAAATATATTTTTAGTCTATGTTTGACAAGTTTGGTATTGGTATGGGGAATGGTTCCTAAAAATATAAACAAGTACCTAGGTAAAGTGAATCACAAACTCTAGAAATTAAAATAGTTGGTACCTACCTACTTAAGTAGATATACCTGGGGTATCTACTTACCCAGGTAGGTAAGTTAGCACCAAACAGGTATCTAAGGCCTACCTACCTATACAGGCTCATTTTCCATTCAAGTTATTGTTAAGGAGAGCAATAAAGTAAGTAACCTTTTATGCTTTTACCTTTATTTCGTAGCTAGGTATAACATCTAGGTAGGTACCCAATAAGTAAAAAGGTATGGTAACCACAAAAAAATTGATAATTTCCTATGTAAATAGGTAGGTACTCACCTATTATCAGGAAATTCCAAAAAAATTTTTCCAACAAATATATTACTATTGATTTAGATAACCTTAATATCTTCGGCAAAAATCTATTTCATCGAAATCGTTGAAATAATTTGGTCGTTTTCTATATACATATTTTAAGTCTTCGACTACGATTTATATCAAATATAGTATCAGTCGTGACTAAATCATCAAAAAAATCAAATAGATCACGGTCCATCTTCTCCTGTAGAAGTCGCTTTTACTTATGTGAAGGTTTATGGGACCAATGATCCATCTCATAAATTTATGGGATCGTTTAGGCGGTAACGGACCCTTTAAAAATGGTGAAACGGAAACTATCCCCTAACTGGCCGCTAAATATGCTAAGGGGTCCCATAAATCTTATGGGTCGTTGGTGAAAGTGGGCATTAGAGGCCTAGATACTAACCAACGGGGAGGGCTTTTTTCTTTTTTTAGATTTAGTGTGACAGCAACAAAAGCATGACTGCCTAGGTCTTGAATATAATTTATTGACGTTTCCCGAACCTTAGCATCTGTACAAATTAAGTCGATCAGAGTTTCGCTATGGTCTGTAAAATGGGTGGGATTAGTTACGTATTGAGTTAAGTTTACACAATTTATAAAATCATTGAATAGTTTTGACTTGCTCTCCATTAGATTCATTAAATTGATATTAAAATCACCTAATAGCACCATGTTATCACAATAAGAGAAGCATGTAATAGATTGAGTCAGCGCATCTAAAAACAAATTTACATCTTGCCAGGGGGGCCTATAGGCAGTACCGATAACAATAATTTTACCATTAAATTTTGTTTCCAACCACATTTGTTCTACTGAGTGAAGATTGGGGTTATCACATATTTTAACTCTTAGATTTTTTTTTATATAGAAACCCACCCCTCCCCCTCGACCACCTCGAACATTGGCAGGACGCGGTTTGTGACGAAATCGATACCCAGGCACTACCGGAGCAAGCCCCTCCTCATTTTCGGGTATCCACGTTTCATTTATGGCTACGATTTCAACAGCTGCTCCTGACATTGCCCCAAGAAATTCCTCATGCTTAGTCCTCAGAGAACCGGCATTAAAAAGTCCAATTTTAATATATGCAGACTTACCTTTTTTTAACATTTAATGGACGATATAAGAAGATTTTAAATATTTTTTGCCAAATTAAGAACATTTTAAATACATAACGAGTACACATATTAATCAACATATAAATATGCCACAATAATATATACGAAAGGCTTAAATAAAAGTATACCAATATCTGGCAAGCACATACTACTATTATAATGTCATCATACCATGGGACCATGCCTGAGGCAGCCAAGCGCAGTACTATTTTTCTTATCGTAAAGTTTTTCAAAAGCAATAAACACAAAATACAAAAGTGGTTGAGTTCACCATAATATCGTATTTTAAAATGACATATTAAAAAATATCTATTTACAATATTAGGGTACACAATGTTAAAAACTAACCAAAATTTAGACACAAGTACACAAAATATCGCTTGTACAATGTCAGCAACTGCTATAAAAAAATTAAATAGAATGCATATCAGCAATGACGCTGTTAAAAAATAAAATAAATAAAATGGAACGCTATACAGCAAAATCATTTGAATTAAACTGAAGCAATGTATGTTCTGAATCAAATAACAGGATATCAAAAAGAAACTTCTGAGAACAATCTTTCAATATCAGCCTCAGAACGCACGCGGTGCATGGGGGCTGTACCCGTCCGTCGCACATAAATCCGACCTCCCTTGGTCCAGACAAACTTCCAATTTTTATTTCTACCTTCTTCACGCGCTTTATAAAATAACTGTCTATTTGCACGCGTAAGATGTTCGTTCAAATAAAATCGGCGAGGTTCCCCGTCAACAATGCCCGATGAGTCAGCGCCGCGGCGGACGCGGGCAGCGCGCAACAACTCGTCGCGCACCGCGCGCCGAGCGAGGCGCACGACGATCGGGCGCGGCCGCGGCCGCCGGCCCTGCGCTCCCTCTCCGACGCTCTCCGTAGCTGAACGCCGCGGGCCTGTACGCTCCACGGATACGACGTCACGAACATCTAAATCCACTCCTAACTTCTTTGCCAATAGACAAGTTACACTCAGAAGATTTTCGCTGGAAGCTTCCTGCAGACCCGATATTTCTATGTCATTAACGAGGAGGTCCTGGTCCCTATCATTTAATTGTGATTGCAATCGGCAAATAGTAGCTTGAGCACTGCCAATCTCACGCGAATCCTGGGACAGA
Source organism: Oeneis ivallda (assembly GCA_029955525.1). Lineage (NCBI taxonomy): Eukaryota > Metazoa > Arthropoda > Insecta > Lepidoptera > Nymphalidae > Oeneis > Oeneis ivallda. The sequence continues at coordinate 1,513,700 of JARPMR010000017.1, read as the reverse complement.
GACTGCTCCTCAAGGCGGGACAATCTAGTCTCTATATCATCCACTCGACTATTGAAATTGGACAACATCATGCTTAACTGTGCCACCTCTCCCCTGCAAGAGGCCATCTCGTTCCGCAAAAGTCTGATCTCAGCTAATATACAATTATTCGTAGACTCCTCCGACAAGCTGGCACTCGACGCAAGTGGCGCCACTGTAGTCGGTACTCCTGATGGAATAGGGGTAATTACCGTATTTACTAAGTTGGAGGAGTTGTCTATTTTAGCGGGCGTATCAGCCTCCTTCCTGGCTTTATTTTTACCCTTACGGCACGTATCACAAATCCACTTGCTAGGAATGGGCTCGTTTGGACTCATTTCTACACAGTGCCGATGAAATACAGAGGAACATTTTTTACATCTAGCGCCCTCTGTGGTGCTAACAAAGCGACCACATTTACATTTGTTTGTCATGATGATGTTCACAAACTATGATGCAAAGCAGAGGTAAGCCGATAGATGGGGCTACTATAGATTCATGCAATAAAATATTGATTTAATATTTAAATCTTTCTGTACAACAATGCCCAGATAATCACTTATTACTCAGCAAATAAAAAATTACCACTGTTAGATGACAAAACGGCGATAAAATCAGTTATGTTACGATGATGGTACCGCACGAGTTGAGGGTAAGCAAACAGCTGATTTTTGTTGTTACGATCAGCTGATTTTATTTTCGCCACAAACGCTAAAAACCCTTCACAAATCCCGACACAAACACTTGTGCACTTAAATACAACACTATTTCGCACTTTGTTATAGTTTTAGCGGTTATTTGAAACTTATTTTATTTTTGGAACTCGAATTAATGAGATAGTCGAACAGCTGTCAGCCCCGTCCGTGACGTACCTGACCTAATTGATATGACCATGATATTGTAGGGGTTTTTCATTGCCTGAAAACACGGATAAAACGACCTTTTCTAAAAATGAAACCTAGCTAGATCGATTTATCGCCCCGGAAACCCCCTGCATACTAAATTTCATGAAAATCGTTGGAGCCGTTTCCGAGATTCAGATTGTATATATACCTACTTAATAGGCATATTACAAGAATTGCTCGTTTAAAGGTATTAGATAGATAATAGTAGATTATTAACCAAGGGGATAAAGCAGTGTCTTCTGTCGCGGGTGACGATTTAAATCGCGAGCGTAACGAAGGACTCGAGGTTTACTCCCGAGCGTAGCGAGGGTGTTAAAAACTTAAATCACGAGCGAAGCGAGGGATTTAAGACGAGTCCTGAGTGTAGTGAGGGATTTAAGTTCACCCAAGACTAAGACAGCTTTATCGCCGAGGAAAATACTCTACTTTTCGTACCATTTGCGAAAAAATTAACACAATAATAATATGAGATAAGCATTTATTAAAAATAATAACAATTAAAAGTAAAAGTTAACATTCGAAACATTGGTCCAATTATTGATAGAGAGAGTTACATTTTTGTTTGGTACATTTATTGTTGATGAGTTGATTTGAGTATTTCTCTGTTCTTGCGTCTGACCATTTGCACTGATGGAATCCGACAATTCACTGTCACTGTCGCTTTGATTAAACATCGTAACGTATTTTTAGAACATTAAGTTATTTATAAAAATAAATTAAAATAAACTTAACGTTTAGGCCTAGCGCAAACATACGACTTTTAGTTGAACAACTATTTAGTTGTGTTTCATAAGTTTATGGAAATGTACTGCGATCATAGAATGTGCGCAAACTATCAACACGATAGTTGCTCGACAAAAAAATCAAAAAGCCTTACGATTTGCTTTTGATTGTATGGAATTCACGAAAAGTACACAACTCGACTAAACAGTTTAGTCGATGTAAAAGTTGTATGTATGCGCCTTACCTTATGTATTTGAAGAAAACAAAAACGCGGCAAATTCCTAGACTAATATTTTTTTGTCGGAAAAGCAAAGGCATCAAGCTCATACGGCCTCGTCGGTTTTCGTAATTTTATTATCATATCATAATCATAACTGCATAATAAATGCGTAAGTATTCCTTTTTCAAAAAGATGTATAATGCTTTATATACAAACTCAATGGTGTAAACACAGATGTAGTTCAGTATAAATTTCGGTAAGTATTCCAAATTTAAATCACATTCTCCCCCTAGAGGATGAATGAAATTCAGAACAATTTTCTTTCCCTGTTTTTAACAGATTAAAAATGACTATTGTTATGTTCGCTTTTTGTGGCACAGAATGTCACTTTTTTGAGCAAGTGGTACGAAAATAATATTATGTACCTACTAGGTACAGTTAATACGGTAAACGGTTTTTTATATGATATATTTCGGTGAGTGTGATCAGGAGCTCTTCGACCTTGTCCCCCCTTTACCTTTTTACCACCGCACTGCAAGACATCGGAGGGGCTTCCATCCCTATAGCGTTGATATACCTTCCACGCGCACGAAGCGGTTCAAGACTTCATTTCTGATTCGCACGGCTAGGGTCTGGGACGCTCTTCCGAGATCTGTGTTTCCTAACACGTACAATTTGGGTATCTTTAAAGCATGACTGAGTAGGCATCTTCTAGGCAAACGCATTCCACTTTAGGCCACATCATCACTTTCAATCAGGTGTGATAGTTGTCAAGCGTGTGCCTATAAGTAATGTATAAAAAATGTAAAAATATTATATTATGTAAATTACTTAATTTAAATGTAAATAAAACTTTTTTATCCTTGCCATAAACATAGCGACACTGTCATAAAACAAAGTTGCTTCTACAAAATTGCTACTTTACAGGAGAGCAGAGTTTTGAACTTTGTTTTTCGGCATTCCGTAGAACAATGTTGGTTCAAATAATAGGTAGGTACATGATTTTTGAGTATTTCTTAATTATAATTAAAATTAAAACATAAGTACGAAACGCGACGGCTTTCCAACAACATCGCAGTGACAATCAACTGGCGGCCGCCGGCATTTGACAAGTTAGCGACAGCAGCGCTTCTTTACAAGCGACGTTTTTCTTCGGAATATTTTTTCAGATACTTCCATTGATATAAATGACAAGATATGGTCGTGCGAACAAAATTTTTTCACAGTATAGCCACCAAATAAATTAGCGCCATCTCTTAAATACTCATGAACTACCACGGAACCAGTGTTTCCACTTACGATTTTGGATTTACCCTAGAATACGCCTTAAATTACCGTAATAAAAATTCAAAATAGCCTTATTTATGGCACCTCTTCTTCTTCTTCTTTATCAACCTATAGACGTCCACTGCTGGACAAAGGTCTCCTGCATGGACTTCCACAGGCTTCGGTCTTGCGCCGCTTGAATCCAGCGGCTCCCTGCGACTCGTTTGATGTCGTCGGTCCACCTGGTGGGGGGGTCTGCCAACACTGCGTTTCCCGGTGCGGGGTCGCCACTCCAACACCTTGGGACCCCAACGACCATCAGTTCTTCGAACTATGTGCCCCGCCCATTTCCACTTCAGTTTCGCGACACGCTGAGCTATGTCGGTGACTTTGGTTCTCCTACGAATCTCCTCATTTCTGATTTGATCTCGCAGAGATATACCGAGCATTGCTCTCTCCATCGCTCGCTGGGTGACCCTGAGCCTTCTTATGAGGCCCATAGTTAGCGACCATGTCTCGGATCCGTAAGTCATCACTGGCAACACGCACTGTTCAAAGACTTGAGTCTTCAGGCACTGAGGGATTTTGGCACCTAATTTTCAATATTTAAAGAAGTTCAAGTTTTGAATATTGTTTCACGATTAAAAATCAAATTTCTTTCAAGATTTCTTTGAACTCAAGAGTTCAAAGAAATCTTGAAAGAAATTTGATTAGTTTAGTGATGAAGAAGATGTTCCAATTTTCAAATTATAATAACAATGAGGCTACGAATAATGAATAACTAAGTAGTCAGCAGAAAAATAATCTATTATTCCGATATACAGAATGACAAACTTTTTCATTCTGCTCTTTTCTATAGATCTAAAAAAATTTGATTGGGTGGGGTATAAAAACAGGGTTATCACCTGAAATTCGATTTTAACCCAAATTATCCTAAATCCCAGTCATCTTCAAGAAACGCATAAAGCCCTACCTTATTAGTTTCACCCGAAAATAGTGAAAAGTTTCTAAAGTTGGAAACACTGTATGGACGTTAGTATGTTAGTCGACAATTGATGTAACCTTGTAAGAACGACCATTATTGGAGGTGGCCAACTTTGTGACCTGTTATTTTTGTTTAGATTTGTGTACAACCAAATTAGTACCATTATACACAAAAGCGTTTAGAAAGTTAATATTTTAGACTAGCTGATGCCCGCGACTTCGTCCGCGTGGATTTAGTTTTTAAAATCCCTCAGGAACTCTGATTTTCCGGGATAAAAGTAGCCAATGGTCTCCAGGTCTCCAGGTCTCCAGGTCAGCTCTCCAGGTCCTAAACTATACCCATGCAAAAAATCACGTGGATCCGTAGCCCTGTTGCGGCGTGATTGAAGGACATACCAACAAACAAACACACTTTTACACGTTTATAATATTAGTAAGGATTTATTTTTCTCGTTTTAAATTAATACAAATTTATTAGTTACTCCGATTTTCCTGTTTATCCCTGAAGTAAGTAGGTATAATTGTCGAAGTGTTGGAGAATGCTAATGGACATTCTATTACAGAGTACCAATGAATAATAAAATAAAAATCAAGGAATTTATGTGAAAAAAGATATATTGAATTAATAAATAATAATTAGTTTAACAAAAGTGCAACTGAACAATTTCTAATGTCGGGTAGGAGCATTAGCAACACTTAATATATAACTAGCGTATTACTTTTCGGAAATACATTTTATACAAGGAACTACAAACTTAATTTGCTATAATCCGCCAAAACAAAGTATGGTACAACTCGCAGTATGCGATATGCGAACTCGTAAGGGTAGTCAGGGAGTTTTGTATGTGGTGATGCAGTGGCGTGCACAAGGTTTGGGCTTAGGGTAGGCATTAGGCACCTAGTGCTAACTTTACATGATAGAAAAAGGAAATAAAGTTTTGTCTAAGTACATTCTGTAATAGCAAAATTTCACACAAAATATTAGGTAAGTATCTTCCATTTTCCAAGTAATAATTAGGCGGGTATATTCTATGAATTAGCCCTCACACAAACTTTGTAGAAAATTACAAATCCGATCGGTTTTTATTTACTTCAATTACTTATTACCGCAAAAACTATAAAATTCACAAATTAAACCAAAATACTAACACTCACAACTCATACTAAGAAGCAGTAGGTAGGTACCTACATGCAAACATGGCGTTTGCACAGAAAAGATAATATTATAATCAATTAAGGCTGCCCTAGTCAGCCATTCTTCCATACAAACGTAGTCTAGCGATTACTCCACTGTTTGATGGTGTAAGTTCAAAATAAAAAATGATATTAATTCATTTCATCATTATCTAGCCCTCTATGGAAACAAAAATGTAAAAAAAACATACATTTGAAAGTTATGAGCGTCGAAAATTCCATATTTTTACACTAATTTTAACGCATCTTTGGGTGGAAATAAATACCATAAGAAGAAGGAAACTTGCAAAATAGTTACCATACAGGGATAGATTAGCTGTTCAAAAATGCAAATAATTTTATTTTGAACAGATACATTCAATACACACTAATAAACACTATCCCATTTCTAATGTATAACTTGGGGCTATAAAATGTTTTATTTTCTAATCGGACCAAACTTGGTTTATTTATTTCAATTACTACAAAATTACGTGTTTTTTTCGATCTCAATATTTTTTAACATCTAAAACCGTATTTAGATTTACGGAATAAATCTGAATTTAAAATAAATTAAATTAAATTAAAATAAGTTTAATTAAATCAAGCTACTTATTTGAATGATGTAAAATAAAAACATTCGTTTGTTTTAACTTTCGAACACGCGTGGTTTTGAAAATACAATCTAGATGGCCGACGCTAATTTCAAGCTAATTTTGCCCATGTTGCGATAGATCAATCAGCCAATCACAAGCCGAGAGGCACTGCTTTTTTTGGGCGTAATCATTGACAATTTCGACTATAAACTATGAATGAAACACAAACACATCTAAACATTTAGTTGTGTTGAGTTGTGTAATGATGCTATGCGTGAGTTGTGGATGTGTGTGTGAGAGAGGCATTTTAAATTATGCTTTTTGCGTGTCGCGCGACTAGTAGCGATAGATGGCGTTCATCGATTACAGACTGTCGCGAGTTACGCCGTGCGGGAACTACCTATGTATGTAGTTATTTGAAGGGAGACGTTTGCCTACCTAAACTAGCGGCACGCTATGATGGCCGGTTTGACGTTTGTCCGCTCATGAAGTTCCGTATTAATTGATAACGACTTTGAAGGAAATAATTGTATTACTTTATTGACGATAGTGATGTGCAGAGATTCATAAATTTTATCGAATGTAGTTTTAGGTTTAGGACTCAAAATTTATTTATAAAATTGATTTCTAAAATGTATACAAGTGTAGAAAAATCAGTTTGCACCATTTAAGGGGTGAATGTACTTGTGAATATGAACAATTTTCACTATGTGGACAAACCTCTGAAATCGCAAAAAAATATCAGCTGTTTCATACAAAAGGTAAAATTTTTATTTTTATATGATATATACCACAACTCGGCATTTGGTTTTCTAAATTGAAAATTTTTAAAAATGGAATCTAATACGATCGTCACATAGGATCGCTGGCTAGCACAACTACTACCTCCGGCAAACTCGCGTCAATGCTCAATGCAAAACAAAGCAGTTTCGAATTGACGTTGCTTCGAAAAGTATAAACTGTCAGTGCAATGCGATTGTGATATAGTTTTGACCTGGCTTTGGATTTCAAATATTGATACTGCATTACTGTTGACCCTTGCTCGTTAATTTGGACTCTGTTCAAGCCCTTTGTTGTGGATTTCGTCGATATGACCGAACGTACGCAGAGAACTGTTCTAAATAGTCAGACACGTGAGTTCGTAATACGCCTTCGTAACTATTTCGATCGTGAAGCTCAAAATGGAGGGCCAATTTTACCTATAACGTCAGTGGTTGAACGCGTAGCTGATGCGCTTAATATTGGACAACGAACTGTTAGACGGATAACTAAAAAAAAATATGGCGAGACTGGCACAGAAGAAAATAAACTTCACACACCAAAAAAGAGAAAACGAGCAAAACCAGTCGTAGGCATCGATAGCTTTGATGCCGATGCTATCCGAAGACATGTTTACGGCTACTATTTACAGAAGGAGTATCCAACAAGAAAAAAGTTGGTGCATTCACTGAAGGAAGCTGGATTATTCTTCGGTGGGGAAAGTTCTTTAACGAAGATTTTGAAGACCATTGGATTTCGATACAAAAAATGTAACAAACGCAAAATATTGATGGAAAGATTTGATATAGCGATGGCAAGGTATACTTTTTTACGGCAAGTGAAAGAAATCAAAAATTGGCAAAATGTTGTGTTCTTGGATGAAACATGGCTTAATGCTAACCATACTGTAGGCCGTTCTTGGAACGATGACACAGCAGCATCTACTTCCAAAGTTCCTGTAGGAAAAGGATCGCGACTTATAATTTGTCACGCCGGAACCATCAACGGGTTTGTCGAAGGTTCTCTCATGGCTTTTGCGTCAAAAACCACTGGAGACTAACATGAAGACATGAATGGAGAAAAGTTTACTGAATGGTTTACCTCAATGTTGTGTAGCCTCCCTGAACCATCTATTATAATTATGGACAACGCCCCATACCACTCGATGCAAATTGACAAGCCACCTGCCCAATCCCAAAAGAAAGCTGATATCGTCGCATGGCTTCGTAAAAATGGCGTAGATGCAAACATGAATATGTTAAAAGCGGAATTAGTACGTCTTTTAAAAGAAAACAAACCAACCAAGATCCGATACGTCATTGACGAAATAGCATTAGAACATGGGCACAGAGTTATACGGTTACCGCCTTACCATTGTGAGTATAATGCGATTGAGTTGGTGTGGGCTCAAATTAAGGGATATGCTGCAAGACACAATACAGAACCCCCATTTACCACAAAAAAAATGCTAAAATTATTAGAAGAAGCTTGTGAACATGTGACTAAAGGAGACTGGGAAAAGGTTGTGAATAGAACTGTTAAATTAATAAGGGAAGATTATGAAAGAGATGTGAAAATAGATAATATTATAGAAAACGAACATATAATTATTAATGTAGGTGATGATAGCAGTGACGACAGTGAAAATAGTAGTATGGACGAATCTGATTAATTATGGCCTTTTGTGGCACCTTTTTTGGTATCTTTTGTATTCATATGTTTCTTGTGTGCATATAAAGTATGTATATTCATTTTCATTCAAATATTCAGTTCGTTCAAATAAATTAAATAAACATATACATTTTTGTTTTATTAAACCTATTTAATCAGGTACAAAAACAAAACTTAATTGTTTTTTGTTCGAGAATAAATTGACATTCCACATCACTATTGTAATGTGTCAAACCGGCCATCATAGCGTACCGCTAGTTTAGTATGAATTATAATAATTATATTCAATTAGCCCTCAGTCATCAGGATTAAAGGCAGTGCTTTTTTGCCTGTATGGGCTGCACGCCACTGGTGATGCGTTCGTGAGGCAGCCTTGCAGCTTGCTGGCTGTCGATTACGCATACGAACTCTTTTGTCAGAATATTTCTTTTTATATTGATATTTTAAACAAGGAACATATTTTGTATTTGGAACACCTACCAGCCAAAATCTCTTAATTTTTTGCTGAGTGGCTAAATTTGTGTGTGGATAGCGTCTAGCGTTTTAGAAGAGTATCATGAAGTAAGAGTTACAGTTGCAAACATCACGTTTCATGGATGTGCTGCTAATTTTAAAGCCGCAGAATTAAATAATTTAAAGACATACTTTCCTCATCCAAGTACATCAGAAAAGATTTGTATTTTCATTAACCCTTGCCATGTAATAAAATTGATCAGAAATACTTAAAAAAAAAAGGTTGATATATGATGAAAATAATAGACTAATAAAGTGATAACTTCTTATCAACTTAAACAAACTTCAACAAAATGAAGGACTAAGGTTTGCTTATATATTAACACCGCGTCATATTCATTTCCGCAACCAGATCATGAAGGTGAAACTTGCTACACAGTTGTTAAGCATGAGCGTGGCGAAAACATTGACACTTTGCGATGGGGTTGTTTCATTTTGGGCCGGGTTCTTGTACGCTATACCAAAAATAGTATTAAATCATAGAAATTGAAATAAAATATGCTTTTTGTAGTATTAAAGTGAATAAGAGGTACAAATATAAAATTGATAATTGGGTACATCTGTAGAATGGCAACTCCTGGAGTGCATCCATCTGATTTGGTTTTTTATGTTTGTAATGACGTTATGTCATCTTAATGTCATTCAATTGTCAAACGTCAATTGCTGGTATGTCAAATGTCAATTGCTGTCAATTGTGGTTATTTTTATGTCAAATATCATGACTCGTGTAAGTACGTGTCATTGTCAAAAAGAACGCCATGTTGTTGTGCTTTTATTTTCCAAAGTAATTTCGCATTGTACCTCGTAAAAAGGACCTTTTAATGAGAAAGAAATAAAGAAAAAATAATCACTATTTCATGACCCCAAACTGATAGAAATGGTGGCTAAAACAATAATCCCAATGTTCTACAGTTTAGGGCTGCATATAAAAAAACTTTAAACGACTTTGAACTACGATCATCCCTCAGTGGCAATTGTATCCCATTAAATAATTTTAACATCTTAAACTCAGCATCTGTAAATGTCATCAATAGCACGTCCAGTTTAAGCAGGCATGATGAAGTAGCATTCGAAGTTTTGAAATCAGTCCGAGCTCTTGAATCTGATTTGGAAGCTGACAGAAATTTTCACCATATTTCTCTTCTTTTGGGCTCTACAGGGGGTTGGGTATAGATATACTGGTACTCGCGTACGAGGTTGGGGGTGGGGGAGGGGGGTGGGGGGGAGGGGGGAAGCCCCCCCCCCCCCCCCCACCTTTCCCCTTTAGCGGAAATGTATAGTTTTTGAGTAATGATTTTTTTTATAAATCATAACCTCACTTCTTTTACACAGGAATATTGACCTATATATTAATTATTCTGTGTTAAATATACTGTTAAAACATAATATCCCTTAGCACGAGGGGGGATGGAGGTGGAGGGAGGGGAGGGGGTGATAGAACTCAATGCTCAAGTTTTTCTAGGCGGTAGAAAATAATAAACACGAAGGCTATGGCGTGAGTCGCGTTTTGTTCAACCTACAAATCAAATGGGCTGGCTACGCCAGAAGACTCGCTCCGTCGCCCCTTCATTCAGCTTCGTTAGGTTGGGTTAGTTAGAACATAAGGAGGGGAAAATGAGTAGAGTAGATGGGAGCCCATGTTTATAAAATATAAAGAATGACAGACATGGACTGATATAGGTCGAACAGTGTGACAGAACCGAATTGGCCAACCCCGACTCCACGTAGTCTTGTCTGTCCTACCCCTAGAGTGTTTTTATGAAGCGCGAAGCCAGAAGCTCGCGAAGGAGGTCCTGAATGAAGCGAGCCTATGAGGCCGAGTGGAGCGAAGGGGGGAGGTGGCGAGCGAAGCGAGCCGGCGACCTCCGTAGCGAAACGAAGGTCGAGTAGGTGAAGCTGAATGAAGGGGCGACGGAGCGAGTCTTCTGGCGTAGCCCATTTGATTTGTAGCTTGAACAAAACGCAACTCACGTCACAGCCTTCGTGTTTGTTATAATATATAAAGAATGACAGACATGGACTGATATAGGTCGAACAGTGTGACAGAACCAAATTGGCCAACCCCGACTCCACTTAGTCTTGTCTGTCCTATCCCTAGAGTGTTTTTATGAAGCGCGAAGCCAGAAGCTCGCGAAGGAGGTCCTGAATGAAGCGAGCCTACGAGGCCGAGTGGAGCGAATGGGGGAGGTGGCGAGCGAAGCGAGCCGGCGACCTCTGTAGCGAAACGAAGGTCGAGTAGGTGAAGCTGAATGAAGGGGCGACGAAGCGAATCTTCTAGTTCTATCACCCCCTCCCCTCCCTCCACCTCCATCCCCCCTCGTGCTAAGGGATATTATGTTTTAACAGTATATTTAACACAGAATAATTAATATATAGGTCAATATTCCTGTGTAAAAGAAGTGAGGTTATGATTTATAAAAAAAATCATTACTCAAAAACTATACATTTCCGCTAAAGGGGAAAGGTGGGGGGGGGGCTTCCCCCCTCCCCCCCACCCACCCTCCCCCACCCCCAACCTCATACGCGAGTACCATTATATCTATACTTTACCCTCTACAGGCAATCTGTGAATTAAAAAAAATAAATATCATCAATACCTATAAAATTTATTCTCATGAAACCAAATCAAAATCCCGATTACCGACAGTACAAGGTTACCTCGTGCGCCCGCATGTAACACGGCCAAATTACGCGACTTGAGTGCGTTTACAATGCAATACATATTCACTGGACATGGCCGGTTAGTCAATTGTAAACGGTAATTAAAATATTCACTAAAAATATTAAAAATATACGTAATACATAATTTTTGTAATCCTTACCGAAAAAAAGATATTCCATCCTTTTTTTAGTCACTTTTTTATCGGAATTAGTGCACTTCTTTACAACACAACTCGGCATTTTAGCAATGATAAGCAACGTCCACTCGCGTCTGAAATCCAGACGTCACTGAGTTCGCGTCGGTGCTCCTTTTCCATTTTAGCACCAATGAGTCGGTGCCATTTCGTTTGTTCAATGGCCCGGTCCATACGCTAGTAATATAATAAGTCTATGGATACTTCTTTGTCCGATTGAATATCTCCAAAACTACCGAATATAAATATTTTTTTTCTTTTGCTGAGGTGTTAAGCATTGTTTATAAAAGCCGTTAGTGTCAAAATCAAATTTCGCTGTAGGTATATTCATATGCAACAGCTGTGTTCTACGACAGTGTCGATAGATTATTTTAATTAATATCCTACTTTAATATTATTATAAATGCGAAAGTGTGTTTGTTTGTCCTATAATCACACCGTAACAAAGCTACGGATCGACGTGATTTTTTCATGGGTAGGTATACCTAGTTGAGGGCCTGAAGAGAGACATAGGCTTTGATTATATAAACTCTAGATAGAGTCACGGCGGCGCAAAAGCGTCGATAAAAATATCAGTGAACTGTTCTCCTCTAAAGCGTTCACCGCACCTCAGTGTCAATTGTAACGTCCAGTGATACGCACGTACGGCTTATTTTTTGCGATCGATTATTTTGCTGAAAATGGCAAGTTGCGCGATCAAAATTTGCAGAAATTACAAAGGACGGTTAAAATCAACTAACAAAATCTCCTACCATCGGTAAGTAACTCAAAACTAATAGTAATATACGAAAACAAAACTAATAATTTGATACCTTTATTCACAAAACCATCGCGTCATTTTGTGGTGTTGCCAGTCTTGGATTGGGAATTTCCTGGTATAGTTGTCTTTAAACCTGTTGTACATGTTCATTTTTCCCGACTGACCAACAGAGTGTTGAGTTTTTTAGCATCGGCGTTCCGCGATTTTAAGCATAGGGGTTTTGCGATTTGTGAAGCTCGGTACAGGGATTGAATGCTACACTCTAATCACATTCAAATGCCGCAAAGTTAATGATAATAATGTCCTCCCAACCAATTTCGGCAACGGCAACCAATCTATTATAGTGTTCAAGTATATTGTGTGTGTATTGTGTTACAAAAGTGCAATATTCCGCCATATTGAAATTCTTTGTTATTGGACCGATTTCGTTCAAAATCGATATTTAGGCTTCTTTGCCGTCAAGAAAGAGTAAATGGTTGCCAAAATTATAAAAAGTCACCGCCATATTGGAATTCTTTGTTATTGGACCGATTTCGTTCAAAATCGATATTTAGGCTTCTCTGGGGCCAAGAAAGAGGAAATGGTTGGCAAAATTATAAAAAGTCACCGCCATATTGGATTTCTTTGTTATTGGACCGATTTCGTTCAAAATCGATATTTAGGCTTCTCTGGCGTCAAGAAAGAGGAAATGGTTGGCAAAATTATAAAAAGTCACCGCCATTTTGGAATTCTTTGTTATTGGACCGATTTCGTTCAAAATCGATATTTAGGCTTCTCTGGGGTCAAGAAAGAGGAAATAGTTGCCAAAACTATAAAAAGTCACCGCCATATTGGAATTCTTTGTTATTGGACCGATTTCGTTCAAAATCGATATTTAGGCTTCTCTGGGGTCAAGAAAGAGGAAATAGTTGCCAAAATTATAAAAAGTCACCGCCATATTGGAATTCTTTGTTATTGGACCGATTTCGTTCAAAATCGATATTTAGGCTTCTCTGGGGTCAAGAAAGAGAAAATAGTTGCTCAAATTATTAAAAGTCACCGCCATATTGGAATTCTTTGTTATTGGACCGATTTCGTTCAAAATCGATATTTAGGCTTCTCTGGGGTCAAGAAAGAGGACATGGTTGCCAAAATTATAAAAAGTCACCGCCATATTGAAATTAACGCACAATTCGAAATACATCGGTCAAATTAAAAAAAAAACTTTAAAATTTTGCGGTTTCAGGTATATATTATATTTAGAAGTCGATGAGTGGAAATAATAAGAAAAAGCCGTGGAGAAGAGTATTGGAAACCATCCAAATCCACGGTGATATGTTCCGAACATTTCCGTGAAAAAGACTTGTATTTTGCAAGTAATCAAGGACGTCAAAGATTGAAAAAGGATGCGATACCGAAAAAAGTATGTTTTATTACGTGCAGGCTCATATATTTAAATTTTATAATATAGTTACCTTCGTTAGTGTATAAGGTACACTAGCGATTGTAATTCAGTGGTAAGAGCGGCGAACTTTCAACTTGAAGTACCGCGGTTCATTTCTGTTGGCATTACCGATAAAATTCATATTTCTCACTTTATATGAGGACTTTATGATTATTTACATGTTCAACATTCTTTTTTAACTGTAGGCTTTGTTTTTATCATCAGTGAAATCTGACGAAAGTGATATCACTGATGAAGACGTTGGAGTAAAGTTGGAATATAATATTGAAAAACAGAAGTCTCAGAAGTTCGTAAGTTTTTGTTATGATACCTATAGCAAATAATAAGTCAGTGTACATATACTTGTCGGATTCATGTATGTTAGGAGTAACGTTAATTTAAAATTAGTCCTTAACAGAACCTATTCCTAGAAAATATTATCCCATTAACAATTATGTTGTCTGTACTTATTTATACGCTTTAAGATCTGGAGAATTACTGCTTGATTATTCAGAGTAGAATTTTATGAGGTTTCACTTTTACTATCATCTGTTATTATCGCTTCTTTAAGATCAGAATCTAACCCATATTATATTATATGATGAAAAATATTTGACCATACGGTGTTACCATATAGCCAAATTAGATAATTTAAAAAGTGATGCAACCTCTAAACGCAAATTATTTAAAAAACAAATTCAAAGAGATGGCCATTAAATTAGTATTTACAAACATGAAATTTCGGTTATGGGGTTTTTTATAAATAATGTACCTACTACGGAAGGGTTTTTATATGACAGTTAAATTTTGGCAACCACTCTTTCTTGAGCCCAGAGAAGCCTAAATATCGATTTTGAACGAAATCGGTCCAATAACAAAGAATTCCAATATGGCGGTGACTTTTTATAGTTTTGGCAACTATTTCCTCTTTCTTGACCCCAGAGAAGCCTAAATATCGATTTTGAACGAAATCGGTCCAATAACAAAGAATTCCAAAATGGCGGTGACTTTTTATAATTTTGCCAACCATTTCCTCTTTCTTGACGCCAGAGAAGCCTAAATATCGATTTTGAACGAAATCGGTCCAATAACAAAGAATTCCAATATGGCGGTGACTTTTTATAATTTTGGCAACTATTTCCTCTTTCTTGACCCCAGAGAAGCCTAAATATCGATTTTGAACGAAATCGGTCCAATAACAAAGAATTCCAATATGGCGGTGACTTTTTATAATTTTGCCAACCATTTCCTCTTTCTTGGCCCCAGAGAAGCCTTAATATCGATTTTGAACAAAATCGGTCCATTAACAAAAAAATCCAATATGGCGGTGACTTTAAAATTTTGGCAACCATGTCCTCTTTCTTGACCCCAGAGAAGCTTAAATATCGATTTTGAACGAAATCGGTCCAATAACAAAGAATTCCAATATGGCGGTGACTTTTTATAATTTTGCCAACTATTTCCTCTTTCTTGACGCCAGAGAAGCCTAAATATCGATTTTGAACGAAATCGGTCCAATAACAAAGAATTCCAATATGGCGGTGACTTTTTATAGTTTTGGCAACTATTTCCTCTTTCTTGACCCCAGAGAAGCCTAAATATCGATTTTGAACGAAATCGGTCCAATAACAAAGAATTCCAAAATGGCGGTGACTTTTTATAATTTTGCCAACCATTTCCTCTTTCTTGACGCCAGAGAAGCCTAAATATCGATTTTGAACGAAATCGGTCCAATAACAAAGAATTCCAATATGGCGGTGACTTTTTATAATTTTGGCAACTATTTCCTCTTTCTTGACCCCAGAGAAGCCTAAATATCGATTTTGAACGAAATCGGTCCAATAACAAAGAATTCCAATATGGCGGTGACTTTTTATAATTTTGCCAACCATTTCCTCTTTCTTGGCCCCAGAGAAGCCTTAATATCGATTTTGAACAAAATCGGTCCATTAACAAAAAAATCCAATATGGCGGTGACTTTAAAATTTTGGCAACCATGTCCTCTTTCTTGACCCCAGAGAAGCTTAAATATCGATTTTGAACGAAATCGGTCCAATAACAAAGAATTCCAATATGGCGGTGACTTTTTATAATTTTGCCAACTATTTCCTCTTTCTTGACGCCAGAGAAGCCTAAATATCGATTTTGAACGAAATCGGTCCAATAACAAAGAATTCCAATATGGCGGTGACTTTTTATAATTTTGGCAACTATTTCCTCTTTCTTGACCCCAGAGAAGCCTAAATATCGATTTTGAACGAAATCGGTCCAATAACAAAGAATTCCAATATGGCGGTGACTTTTTATAATTTTGCCAACCATTTCCTCTTTCTTGACGCCAGAGAAGCCTAAATATCGATTTTGAACGAAATCGGTCCAATAACAAAGAATTCCAATATGGCGGTGACTTTTTATAATTTTGGCAACTATTTCCTCTTTCTTGACCCCAGAGAAGCCTAAATATCGATTTTGAACGAAATCGGTCCAATAACAAAGAATTCCAATATGGCGGTGACTTTTTATAATTTTTGCAACCATTTCCTCTTTCTTGACCCCAGAGAAGCCTAAATATCGATTTTGAACGAAATCGGTCCAATAACAAAGAATTCCAATATGGCGGTGACTTTTTATAATTTTGCCAACTATTTCCTCTTTCTTGACCCCAGAGAAGCCTAAATATCGATTTTGAACGAAATCGGTCCAATAACAAAGAATTCCAATATGGCGGTGACTTTTTTAAATTTCGGCAACCATTTCCTCTTTCACACTATAAGTTAAATAATAAAACATATTTTGTAAATACGTTATTGACTTTTATTTGATAGTATTTTTCTATACATAATACATAAAGTGAAACTGAAGTGGAAATGGGCGGGGCACATAGTTCGAAGAACTGATGGTCGTTGGGGTCCCAAGGTGTTGGAGTGGCGACCCCGCACCGGGAAACGCAGTGTTGGCAGACCCCCCACCAGGTGGACCGACGACATCAAACGAGTCGCAGAGAGCCGCTGGATTCAAGCGGCGCAAGACCGAAGCCTGTGGAAGTCCATGCAGGAGACCTTTGTCCAGCAGTGGACGTCTATAGGTTGATAAAGAAGAAGAAGAAGAAGAATACATAAAGTAAAAAAAAATCATTTAAATAGTAAAATATTACAATTTATGTTATTATATTATTAACATAATTTTACAGTTTTCCCCCATTTTATCGGGATAGATTCATTAGCTGGTAACTCCAAGATCCAAATGACGCTGGTGTAAGACATAGCCACTGCTATGCGTGTGTGCGTGCCTCACGCACACACGCTCGTAAAAGCTGGCCTGTTTGTGTCGCATCGCTCATTGCGTGATGCGGTATCTAGAGTTTATATAATCAAAGGACATAGGCTACTTTTTATCCCGGAAAATCAAAGTTCCCGAGGGATTTAAAAAAAATCCGCGCGGACGAAGTCACGAGCTACAGCTAGGAAATTTTAAATGCGAAATTGTGTTCGTTGATTTGTCCTTTAACCACGCAGCAATAAATGGATGTCTGAGATTTTTGCATGGAAGGACATGGATGATAAAATCATAACAATTAATTCTCATATACCTACATGCTTAGTCAGTTACTTTTAATTCGTTTGATCGTAAATAGTTAACGATGACATTAGCATCAAAGTAAAATGAATCATAACAGTATTGATTTAGAGCTCAATTTCGTGTATGTATTCTTATACGTTTACGAAAACGCTCCAAATTAAAATCGTCTGTATTCAATTTGTGACTTTAAAACGATACAATTATGGTTCATTTTATATGGATCAAACGAATTAAAACTCGGACTAAGCATGCAGATGATCAAAAAATGTAGGGCATGAGCTAGCCAGGAGCTAGCAGAAGTAAAAATAAAACACCACGTGTATACAGTATGCTGTTCATTTTATTATCTCAGGAATTATTTTCATATTAATATAATAATATCATAGTTTCATTACAATTTGGGGGGTTAATGACGAGCGCCGGCACGCCGCGCCGTGCCTGAACGGCCCCTATTGCGAAACGCCGTGGCAATGATCAATGCAACAGTCGCAATCCTGCTACACCCCATAGACTAGTCGCAATATTTCAATTAGAAAATCAACTCATCATTTACTTTGACTTCGGTATAAATAAAAACAAAAACAAACCGCACTCCGGCTCGTCCAAATGCGATTCGTCGTTTGGTTTCATTTGGTACACCGTATGACAAAGTAAATAAAGACGCTGTCTCTGCGTCACTCGTAAAACCTGGGCCTAGAAAAACTGACTCTTACACTATTGGACTATTCACCAAGATTCATAATCAGAAAGCCTGACCTGATTACTAAGTTCATAAAATAAAATTCAATAAAAAAAAGTACAATCATGTTTTTGGCAACATAACTAATATCCTCCTCCCAAAGCGTGAGGACTCATTCACGTTTAGAGAATCAATCAATCAATCATTTTATTTTGCAAGAATATGGTAGGTACATGAAATATAGACATATTTACATAGGTGTTATGTTTACAATTATACTGCGTCAACATATCCTGCCAAGCTTGGCGTGCAAAAAACAATCCTCAATAATTGAAAACAAGAAGTTATTTCAATGTGATTATGTGAAGCAGCCCTTTAGCTTATACGAGGAGGTGGTCCGACAATAGTCCAACAGGCATGGCTCGAAACAGATACTTCCGATTTCAGTCCAGTCCGTACACTGATGAGCTATTGAAGCTTGGTTAAAAAAATCGGTATTGTAAGAATCAGTCCCTAACAATTGCGACGATCGCAATTTAATTGCGATCGTCGCAATTGTTAACAGGTTTCGTAATACGAGATCGGTCTATTTCACTTTCCAAAAAATGAAACATCCCATTCTTAAAACACAGACTTTCAATCTTATGCCAAAATCAAAACCTTCCTTTGAATCTTACAACTTCAAAACTAAATTAAATAAAAGAAATTATTTTTAATTGTGACGCATGATTCAACATTCATAAAAACAATGTGAATATAATTTACTGAATATAAATTTCATTATTCAAATGTAAATTATATTCAAATATGGTAATACTCGGACGCTTTATTCACGAATATGAATAAAATTACTCATACACATAATATATACAAATATAAGTAAAAAAAAATTAGTCTGTAATTCTTAAATAAAGGCCTCTTACCATTTGAAAGATAGCATAATATATTATACGTTTTCAAAATCCTTGGAACGGCTGAACCGATTATGAGGAGATTATCACAGACAGGCAGATATAAGAGTTCCCAGGCATAATAAAATATAGGGTTCCTACATAAATAATGTTATCGTCTAAATGCTGAAGCAATGTTGGCGAATATAATGAGTTTAATTATGAATAAAACCAATAAAAATTATTCATTATTAATTTATTCATAAACGTGAATAACGCTTTGAATATACCGATTCAGTATCATTAGTATGGTGGGTATTCAATGTCATCTATTAAACAACGTTCTATGATAGTTTCAATGCATGATCTTTGTACAATTTACTTAATTTAACCCTTTATTTTCATTGCTTGGAGTAGGTGTCGTACCTACTATTATACTAATATTGCAACGGGTGGGGTTTGAACCTTCAGCTTCGACCTTTGGGATTTCAATTTTCATTTCACACCTTACCCGTTTGAGCTATTTAGGTTTCAAGCCATTGTTGGTACAAACGCTAAAAATTGAGCCGCAATTAAAAAACAACCGCGTTACCACTTGTAGTTATTTAATTAAATTAGTATTTACTAACTCAATAATAAAGTCTCATAACATAACATCGCAACAAAACA
The DNA here is from genome assembly GCA_029955525.1 of Oeneis ivallda. Classification (NCBI taxonomy): domain Eukaryota; kingdom Metazoa; phylum Arthropoda; class Insecta; order Lepidoptera; family Nymphalidae; genus Oeneis; species Oeneis ivallda. Next base: position 1,494,017 of record JARPMR010000017.1, on the reverse strand, counting down.
CAGCCAATCGAAAATAACACGTAATTACATGCGGTTTAGGTCGATAGTGCTTCTACTCTCTACAACAAATACATTATACAACAATTATTATACCTCCATTTTATTTAGTAGCTAATTTTGGTCGAATAGCAACCCCAACAACCATCTGTCAAAATCGTTGTCAAAAATGCAATTAAACTGTAACGGCCAAATACTGAATGGACTCGTACTGCTTAAACAGCTTTAGTATAGGTATTAGAGTCTATAAGTTGCTTACATGAGTAACTTTTTTCCACACCTTTCCACATTAATGTGTGCATAGTTTATTTTCATTTACAATCAGAATTTTTGTATATAAATTATCAAACTTGTTGATTCATCGATGACTCTTTCACAATGTTGCCACAACCTAAATTTACCCATGTCAACTGACTTGAAGAGACTCTATTGTGTTTGATTTTTGACAGTTCTTTAGCATTTGGAGCACCTTAAGTACTATAATAAGTTTCATTATTCAGCCGTTAAGGGTCGGTTTAAATTGCATCTTGAATACATATTACTGACAACTACCAAGTAGGTACCATCAACATAATTATATCCCAAGTATTGCCAAATAATAATTGAATGTTGCCTGTTTCTACACTCTTAGCTTAAACGAGTTTACGCTCAATTGTTATCTTATGCCAAACCTGTACTTAAATTCGTGTTTCCATGACTGTTCTACTTATTTTTCAAAATCCATACATTTCTGTTGGATTTAAAAAAAACACAATTTCGCTAAAAGTACAAATAGGTACCAGTTTTATAGCTATACCTACATTAACAAAGGTGTTATTATAAGATATAGATATCCGATGGTCTTATAGTTTGAAACGCTAACTGCTGCACTCAGAGTCGCTAATCGTTACTTAACGACTTAATCTTGGATTTTAAAAAGCTTCATTCTCAGAAGTTAACGCTGCGTTTGTACATTAATGACAATTCAGTAATAGATTTAATGATAATTAGTTAATTAATCATTAAATAATATAATTTAATACATGCGGCTGAGTGCGGCAGTTAATCACTAGTCAATGATTAATTAATCACAATTTAATGAATGACACTGAGTGCGGCAGATAGTAAGAACAATGTAAGTCAGTCACAGGCGCAGCAATAAAAATCAATAACTTTTTGAATAACTTTTATTCAAAATGCATTATTCAAAACTAGCTTTCAATAGCGTTTATTCATAAGAGATATATTGACAGACGACAGTATAGTCAGTTCCTTGCTATAATTACAATTACAATAACCATAATGTTGCTCGCTTTGATAATATATAAACATTTAATTTTTAATAAATTACCTAATACAAGACTTTTCTCTAAATTTGCATTTATCTAGTGCGTAAATAATTGTGATATATTCGTATCAAAGGTACAAAGCTACGATACGAAATTATTTTTAGGATTTTTAATGACATTTTACAGGATTAGCTTTATGAATAAAATGTGTAGGCCACTATTATCACCCTATTCAAATATTAACAGGCACGCATGACGTAATGACACTTCCTGCTGTCTTCACTCCCAACTTTGTTTTATTACCAACGGTTTTACATTTGTGAGTGAAGTTATCAGCTGTTAGTATCAAACCGAGCCTGTTAGCATTTGTACAGCTTTGCACGTTCTTATAAAATGTCTATAAACAGTAACAGAATGTCATAAAAACTTTCAAAAGGAGGGACGAAGCGAACGTTGCGTAATAATAAAGTCTTTGACACCTAAACCCAATCTGGCAACATTGTAACTTCCAACATAATATATAATAAAAACTTTTGGAGTTTACTCCTTAAGGATCGATTTTCATAAATAAGGCGCCCGGTATGAGAAAAATTCGAGGAGTAAAATCTACTTATGAATGACCTCGTTACGTTTTTCACAACGATGCAAATTTCTACCCTAACGTTGAGTAAATAAGGTTGGTTTTCGTGCGAAAGAGCTTTCCTCGTTACGTTTTTCACAACGATGCAAATTTCTACCCTAACATTGAGTAAATAAGGTTGGTTTTCGTGTGAAAGAGCTTTCCGAGGGAAGCCGAGCGCGTACCGATCGGGTCCGAGCGGCGCCGAGACGCAGCGAGCGCCGCGAATGCATTACGACGTTGTAAGGAGTAAACTCCAGTCGTGCGTCGGAGCTGACACACACACTTTTTTTGAATATTTTCATTAATTATTATTATATATTGACTAATATTAATATAGCCTCCCAGCCTCCCGAACAAGCCGGATTCCGAAAAGGCTTTGGTACCATAGATCACATTCATACGCTGCGGCAGGTTATACAAAAGACTGAAGAGTATAACCAGCCACTTTGCTTAGCGTTTGTGGACTATGAGAAAGTCTTTGATTCGGTGGAAACTTGGGCTGTATTGAGGTCGCTGCAGAGATGCCGGATCGACTACCGGTATATCCAAGTGTTGAAGTGCTTGTACGAAAACGCCACTATGTCAGTACGTATACATGACCAGACTACGAGACCAATCCACTTGCAGCGTGGAGTGCGACAGGGAGATGTAATCTCCCCGAAGCTATTTACCGCTGCGTTGGAGGACGTCTTTAAGCTTCTGGATTGGAACGGACTTGGCATCAACATAAACGGCGAGTACATCACTCACCTGCGATTTGCCGATGACATAGTAGTCATGGCAGAGACTCTGAGAGATCTCAATACAATGCTCAATGATCTCAGCAGGGTTTCTCAACAGGTGGGCCTGAAAATGAACATGAGCAAGACGAAAATCATGTCCAATGCTCATGCTCCGCTCCACCCAGTAATCGTTGAGAACTCTGCGCTCGAAATTGTAGACGAGTATATATACCTGGGACATACAGTCCAGCTAGGTAGGTCCAATTTCGAGAAAGAGATTAACCGCCGAATCCAACTCGGCTGGGCAGCGTTCGGGAAGCTCCGAGATGTCTTCTCGTCCCAAATCCCTCAGTGCCTGAAGACTCAAGTCTTCGAACAGTGCGTGTTGCCAGTGATGACTTACGGATCCGAGACATGGTCGCTAACTATGGGCCTCATAAGAAGGCTCAGGGTCACCCAGCGAGCGATGGAGAGAGCTATGCTCGGTATATCCCTGCGAGATCAAATCAGAAATGAGGAGATTCGTAGGAGAACCAAAGTCACCGACATAGCTCAGCGTGTCGCGAAACTGAAGTGGAAATGGGCGGGGCACATAGTTCGAAGAGCTGATGGTCGTTGGGGTCCCAAGGTGTTGGAGTGGCGACCCCGCACCGGGAAGCGCAGTGTTGGCAGGCCCCCCACCAGGTGGACCGACGACATCAAACGAGTCGCAGGGAGCCGCTGGATCCAAGCGGCGCAAGACCGAAGCCTGTGGAAGTCCATGCAGGAGACCTTTGTCCAGCAGTGGACGTCTATAGGTTGATAAAGAAGAAGAAGAAGAAGAATATTAATATGAAGCGTTGTATGGCTTTTAGCTTCCTTTTAACAAACATTGGAAAGATCCAATTTCAGATAAGAACCATAAAATACAGATACATTTTAATGAATGACTCTAAATCTAATGATTGAATATGAAGTATTAATGCATAGCTTTTTTCATACAGGGTTCATTATTTCCTTAAATATCATTCTGTCCTTTTAGTAATTATTCAATAATATACGTTTTTTTTTGTTGGAAATAATGTCAGGAATGTCTTGAAATATGTAATACCTATTGTCCATTCAACGAAAATATCGAAAATAGTCATCTAGCGTTTAAGCGCTCTTAAGTGCTAAAATAAGTTTCAATATTCAATTATTCAGCTGTAAAAGGACAGAATATTATTCCAGACCAGATTCACACTAGGCGGTAAAAATTAAGGTTACTGTTAAAGTGAAACTTGCAGAGCAAGCCATAGGACCGTTGGCTGCACGAATATATTTTTATCTCTATGGTTTTTACAGATTCGGTAAAAAATAAAAACCTTGACTTCTGCAACTCATAGCAATTTTTATTTAGATTCCCCTAATGCTTATATTATTATCAGTTTCAAAAAAAAAAAAAAGAGTTGAGGTTTTAGACCATAGTCCATTGGCAGATTTTATATTGGACTGCGGATTAGAAGGGTGCACCTTCGAGAACATTATGGGGAACTCTCAGGGGTGCAAGGTTTACTCCTTCACCAATAAAGCAAGTGATTAAATTGCTTAAAACGTACATAACTCGTAAGTTATAGGTTAGGGTTAGAAACCTGGATTCTGAACACGGGCAAAGGAGCTCGAAGATCTTAAACACAGGTTAACAGATTTTTTGTTAATTGTATTTTAACGATAACCTTATTTTAAACGCTTCATGTGAAACTGTCCCTTAAACAAGTCTAACCAACAACAATAATAATAATTAGCTACTCTGCTAAATGATAATATAGATATCATAATATTTAAATACAACGCTAAATCTTAAAAAATGGATAATTTTTATTCGTTACGAACAATATATATTAACGCGCGTAGCATTTGATATGAAATATTGTACTTGGATCAACTATTTCACATGATATACCATAAAATAATTATTATGTACAAAAGAAAATGTAAGCAATATAATGTTAGTTGGTCAACAAATCGGGGCACTTAAAAATGGACGTAAATTTTAATTTTACAAAATTACTTCCATTACCAGGTACAGGTATTCCTTCTATAGTCAAAATATTGTATTAATAGTGACAAATATTGAGGGTAGTTAGTAAATATATTCAATGGAATGATATTCAAGAACCGATATTCGTTGCATATCACAAGCGACGAACAAAATCAATCAATACAATACAGAACAATAAACTATTCAAAATATAAAACTTCAATAAATGCGTTAACTATAATCATACATTAATACAACTAAATTGTAATCAATTTCGTGATTACTGCTAAAGCTGTTCGCAGATCTATCAGCGTCGGCTCCGCATTTCTAAGGCTCCCACAGACGTATTCAGTCGAATTTTGAGTATATTATTTAAAAACTAGCTGACCCAGCGAACTTCGTACCGCCAACATAAATATTTAGTGGTTGGTCACCCTTATCATTTAGGGGTATGAAAAATAGATAGTAGCCGATTCTCAGACCTACTGAATATGCATATAAAATTTGGTAAAAATCAGTACAGCCGTTTCGGAGGAGTAAGGTAACTAACATTGTGACACGAGAATTTTATATATTAGATTAAGAATCATTCTATGAAAATGATCTTAAAATTAGATCCGGAAAAATTCAGAAAGTGTATACAAAATTGTAGGCATATATGAGCGTTCTGTTTAAGAATCTGAAGTCCGGTTCGGAATAATGAATGTGATACCTACAATTGAAAGTGTACTAAAATTGCGCGAGCATACGTCCCGTACATTGCGTGCTAACGAATGTGCGAACAGCAGATTAATGTAGTATGTTTCACTTCCGATTCAATCATTTTTTATATTCATACGGATATAATGGATTGCTACCAAAACTACCACAACGGTTTGTTCCTGGCAACACAGACCAGTTGTGTCAAAGACACTAGATAGAGCACTAGACTGAGCAAAGCTTAACCATTCCGAATCAACACGGTGCATATTATATTAATCGAAATTTTACAGAGTGTAGTTTTTTTAGTTCACACACACATACTTTAAAAAATAATCTAGACAAGACAAGATCGCGCATGCATACACATAATGGTGCCTATTTGGCTTGTGAGCAATTATCTAAGCTGACACGTCTAAAGCAGTGATATGGCTTCCCAATGTTCGCTGCAGAAAAGGATGGCACTACTCTTAGGCACATCCATTTGATTTTAAATCAGATAGTACACATTAGAATAGGCACAAATGTGTTTAAAAGTTAAGCGCGTGATGTGTCACGCGTACCAATAGTTATAATGCGCAATTGGCTTCTCCGATCCTTTTCCTGTCTCATCTTTTCCCTGAAGTCTGTGGTTTCAAACCCACCTTTATAAATGATTATACAAGGCGCGCGTTCCCGAATAATACTGATTCATAATAGCGTTACAAAAACATTGCTGTCTTACTCGAGTATAGTGTGTACGAAAAAAACATGCGCGTATCATATTCTAGCAAAACCTCGTATGCAACTAGGAGGGGGTCACCAGATGTGCCTCTCAGCCCAATGTCTTGGCAATTTCATACCATAATATTTATGTCGAAGTTGCCAAAATACAATATGTTGAATGGAAGAAAAATGGCTTATTGAAAAGTCTGGCAACACAACTGTACTTTTACCACTACCCGGCGCTTCTACCTCTTGAGCATAAACTAAAATATTGCTCAAACAGAAGCGCAGAGATAATCACTGTCATACTGTGTGACGCATCAACCCAAAAATTTGTCTTTTGTTTTCAGCTTGGATTTCGGGTCCAAGCTAAAAAATCCCCGCGAAATTCGAGCGTCCAATTGCTAAGGTATAAGTCCATACTGAGGTATAAGTACCATTCGACTATAATGTACACACGAAACAAGTCATATACGAGGCACAGCTGGATACGAGTCCCGCGCACCGTCACTACTGGCCCTCGGGATCCCTTCATCACGCTAGAACGTTATATGACAGTTATAAAGCTCTTACAAACGTTTAAAAATTATTATCTTGCAAACAAACCTAGAAAGCCCAATTATGTAGCATTTTATTTACATTAATACTACGAATTTCGTAAGCCTTCGCACACGTGGAACTTTTTGTTATCAACCGCGATGCAATTGAGTACAAAAATGACAGCGTGCGTAGAGGCTCCAAGTAACTATAGTTCTATGAGGCATCGCTCCGACAACTCTCAATGGCGGTCTTTCAAATATGGACCTTAACTCGTGTACTATAAAATGCATTAAAGAATGACACGACATATCCCGTAAGCGTACTTGCTGGCTTGAATACTGCACAGGGAATTTGTATATTTTCGAAGAGTCTATGAATAAGCAGGTATACAAATGACTAACATATTATTGCGCCATTCGAAAAATGTATCAACGGAACACGATTTAGAGCCCATAATATTTGAATGGCGGGCTGTGGGCAATACAGAAGTGGTGTGTTAAGTATTGAACCTTTTTACTGACAATATGAACGTGGCAACATTATGTAATTATGTTAGTCCGCCTTAGCGTAATGAATCGATCCTTCAAAGTCAATTACACATAGTTTTATCAAATTTATTTTATTTATAGCTTTAAATACACATATACATGTCAACGTCGAGAACTCACGTATTTTATTATTATATTAATCCACTATCATTGAAGGTACGTTATAATATATATTTTTATAACAGACACGGATCGCTCGGGCCTCGTGGACTATCGAACTGTTAGATACCTACTAATAAAATCTTATAAATATTTTATAATAACTAACATAAATATGATACTATCTATTCAGGAAAAACAAATATACAAATAGACTGAAGACATCTTTTTTTTTTCAAAATAGATACACGATCTACAAAATTTACAAACACATTTATTTTTGCAAATAAAATAATTAGTTTACACAATTACTAAAATAACACAATCATAATATGTATAAAGATGCAATAATAATTATTATTATCTTTGACAGTGTAAATATGTAAATATAATAATAAATAATTTAACTGGCAACACCGTACGAAATTACAAACATGGCGTCCACGCGGTCCGACGAGCCATAAACAACAGCGCCTAAGAAAGAGATAACAACTTTAGGATATTACCCATAAACACGTTGGTATTAATAGTATTAAATTACATCATTAAGTTTACATTTACAATAATCACTTACTTAAACAACTAGTGCTTGCGGAGACATTTTTTTTATTAATAGTAGAAATTTCAAATGTTACCCTCGCAATAATCAGAATTAAAAAATGGTCGACTTCGCATATTTTCATTTTAATAATAGTTGAAAAGTCTATTTTTTTAATAAACTATGACACTGATCGCGAGTAATTTAATGTCATCCATTAACTTATATATTGTTTTTCTTCTATTTTATTTACTTTTAGAGAAATGTTACAATCTATTACTGTTTGATGTCAATACAACATGAGCCATGTCAGCTATAAAAGAGCTCAGGTCGGAGGGTCCGAGGACAAATAGAAAAAAAACATGATTTAGATGCTTTTTAGTAGACTTCGAAAGGGAGGAATTTCTCCATTCTACGTAATTTTTTGCATATTTTTGCATTTAGCATCAATTAAACCAGGAAGAAAAAAAGACAGCGTTTAGTTGTCTACTGGCCGACTATGTAGGTACCCTTTATTCACGCACCGCTTTTTTATTCCATTAATCATTAATCTCTATTATCAGGTTGGTCCCATATAAAGTCCCTCCCCCACTGATAAAAATGAATTACTCGTGATCAGTATTGGTTCGATAAAAAATAGATGTTTCAACCATACATAATAGCACAACCTAAATTGGAGTAGTTTTTTGGATCAGTGGCTATCCTTGTTGCTAACTAGAACTGTCAATCCCGAATTTTGTATGACGAAATGCGGTTTTGACAGTTCTTGGTTGGCAACTTTTTTCGTAGCCATTGGAAATGTCAAAATAGAGAATACGGCAGCGGATTATTTTGAAGTCGTTTCAAAAAATTGTAGTCGTCTCTGCAAGCGTGCATACTATAGTAGTTATTGTACCGGCGGCCCGCGGCTCGAGCGCGCAAGCGAGTGTTGCCCGACGCGAGTCTACGCAGCTAAAGCTACCAATTTGGTATGAAAACGAGTTTGATACATTAAAGTGATATCCACGTATCCATCGCCAACGAAGCTCCGCCAGTACTAAATTGTTTTAACTGCACGCATTTTTTCGGGTCATTTTCTTACAGCAAGACTTTAGGGAGACGACTAAAATGCTTTAAAAGCCTTCTTTCCAGTTAAGGATTTGTTCTAACCGATTATAGCAAAGTAAATCTGTTGTCCCTAGTGTAGCTCGGACTTACGTAAAGTTTGTTTGTTTTCTTTTAATTCTTTATTGCACAATACAATAACAATGTTCAAGTATGGGGAAGTGCTGTTCCTATCGACGCTTGTACCTATGGAGTATGGACACAATCGATTCCGTTGAAACTAGCAACCCTAAAATTCTACTTTGAACGCGACAGTCAAGCTTTGTCTATGGTTGACAGTTCGCGTTCAAATTAGAATTTTAGGGTTGCTAGTTTCGTTGGAATCGATTGTGTCCACAGGTACAAGCGTCCATAGGAACAGTACTTGCCCCTACTTAATAGGTACCTAATGGTATACAAATTATTCTCTTTAAGTTAACCTTTTTTCATGTGGATAGAGACAGAGTGAAAGTAGTGAAAGATATAGAAATAACTTACCAAAAACATAAATATAGTAACATCTCATACAATTTATACTTCTAACGTCTAGATTTGCAAGAGATTTAACTCGTAACTCCTTATAAATGAAGTAGTTTTTTTTTTCATAAGCGAAAAGTGCTAAACGTAAGGTAGCCTTAAATAAATACCTATACAATTAAATGCAGTGTAAAAATATTTAAGGACTAACTCTTTGAAGTCTTAATAAATTCGGAAAACATACTGAAATCAAAAGGCTGCTTGAAATGACCCAATTGCAATCCAGGCTAAACAATGATAGTGTTAGCTTAGCTTGGTTCGCGATGGGCGACGCGTATTTAAACATATCGAACATATTATAGAAATAGTATAATTTATATTTTAGACGCTATGCTTACACAACTCTGAATATAATTGAAGTTACTTAGCATATTCGACCTGATATATCATTATCGTCTTTACTTAACGCATAATAAGGTTTACATTCGTGTAAAACGTTTCGATGCTAAAACACAGATACGAGAACTCTGGAAGTTAGGTTATAAGCGCTGAAGAAGTCTTGAAGGCACCAGACAAAAGGACACATTCCAAGAAAACATATACGACATTCAATTACACAATTACTTACAGTTTAAATTACGTTACCTAGATTAGAGATTTATACACAAGTGTGAAGTGTTGATTAAATACGATGTTTTTTTTAAATTCGGTGGTAAAAGGGGAGCAAGTATATACAAAATATATTGGTAATTATACTGAGCGTGGTATCACTACGCGCAAGGTTAACTTGCAATTTATAATAACGGCTGTCCGTTGGCAAACTTTTTTAAAGGTAGGTCAGTAGTTAGGTAGGTAGGTAGGTTTCTAGGTAGTTTCTAAATTAAAATTATACTACGTTTGTATGGGAAGATTTTACTCCCACTTATGGGAGATTTCAGACATTCCGCGAAGTGTTAAATGTTAGACTTGAAGTAGCCAGGATTCGGATTTACATGGTTTTTTTGTACCATATTGTTACATACATAGGGTTCAAATTACGAAAACAGATTTTCTGAAAAATGATAGTCTCAATAGATTTTACTGGTGTGAATTTGAACCTTATGCTCGTAATAATAAAGTACGTTACATTCTATTGACCTGTCACTCGCAGCATTCTACATCGAAAAATCTGTATACTTAATTGAAAACCTATACGCTTAGTGAAACCATACCCTGTACCCAAAAAGCAGCATTTATACGTGTAACTATATCTATTGATTGATTTACACAAAAATATCATTTAAACTTTTAATTCCTTGAGAAACGCTCTTATTTAAACGATTATTATTATGTATTATTAAAGTGACACATTAACGTAAACATCCACAAATTAAACAAAAAATAATGTTTGTACTACCATAATTTAATAACATTAAAATATTTTTATATATTTTTTTCTAGCAACTGTTTTAGAACTATAATAAAACTGGGAGTAAACAAAATTACAAATACATAACATTAATATTACGAAATGAAATGCCTCGTCTGATTCCATCCACTCTTTCATTCATATTTTTGTATTGTGTTCATTTTCTTCATACTAACTTTACAAAAACTTAAGTATTTTAAAATTAATAAATCTGTCTTGCCATAGTATGCTGATGCGTATATCTACATCATTCCAAATTTAAAAAATCGATCAATACTCATAACTATAGGAAACATAAAATAAAAAAAAAATTACAAAAAAAATCGAAATATTGTCTAGTTTTTAAATTCGTATTCCTTGATACCTCGATGAAATTTTAAATACTGCAAACTGGAGAAATAAAGGCAGACATATTGATTAAATGAAGATATTTAATTAAAAAAAAACTAACTGTACAATAATCATTATATGACAAAAGATTAGGCCATTCTTGCAAATAATACTTAATTTATTGTATTTCTGTGAAACTGAACTTAGACAAGTATTAATTTGTTCTTCAAAACCCATTTACTCTTGCAACACATCGAAATGACTAGCAGATTATTTTCCAATTACCTACAAAAAATATTTCGACAAGTATTTCACGGATTCAAATGAATTTGTCAATTACGGATCCCCAAGCATGGCCGCCAAGAAATGTCGATTTCCTGCTTTCGAGTCAAATAGGACTCACAGGAAACCTATTTTAGACAACATCCGTGATATTTCCGTGAGTGTTCTAGATCATGCTGGGTTCACCGATTGAAATGATAATGTCATTCTCAACAATCAGCAATTTTCGAGCACTCTTAAGGCAAGATACGTCGTGCACGCCATTACGGGCTTATTACCTATATTCACACGTGCTATCATTATCAGCTACCATTCTCTTAATCCTTTAAATACGCCCTAAGAGCGTTTCTGTCTTTTGACCGAGAACAGAGAAGTCTTGTGTCACTTCTCTTGGCGCGATATGGCTAAGGCGAGCTGCAGCTCTGCGTCCTCCTGCCTTCGCCTGGCCTCGGCTTCTTCGTTCAGGCGCTTGGACTCGGCCGCTGCCCACGTCCACTGCTGCTCTTCCGAAGGGATCGCTTCAGAGCTTTTCGCCTCAACTTGCTTGGCCTTCTTATCCTTATTGTGTCTCGTCCTTCCTATGCCGCCTATAGTGTGGACTAGGGACCTCGCGTATTTGACCGGCTTCGGAGACTTCTCCTTTTTGCTCGGCAACGTGTTCGTCGGCCATGTTTCGTTGAGATTTTTGTTATTATCCGTCGTGTTGGCATTCGTGTCCCAGTCCGTCGCCCAGTTGTCCGTTTTGTTGGACCAATTGTTGTCAGTTTTGTTGGACCAATTGTTGTCCGTTTTGTTGGACCAACTGTTGTCCGTTTTGTTGGCCCAGTTGTCGGTCTTCCAGTCGGTGGTGAAGGCTTTGGACGAGTGTGAAGCGGTGGACGTTTTGGACGTGCTGGTGGTCCACGCGTCTTCCGCGGGCTTGCCCCACGCGTCGTCCACGGCCCAGCTGTCTGCGGGCCAGGCGGCCCAGGACTCGTTGTTGTTCGCCCTGGGAGCAGTGAAGGGGTCGTAGGCGACGGGCGGCGCGGACACGCGGCCGCTCGCCCGCCCCGTGCCGGCGAGGCCGTTGACCCTCGAGGCGGGGGTGAACACATCTTCGGTCGCGAAGCCGGCCACCGAAGTGGGTCTCGCGAAGGGGTCGACTTTCTTCGAGTCGGTGACGTCAGAGAAGGGGTCTTCGATGTTAAACGGGTCCTCGTATCTGTAGTCTTTGAAGGGGTCCTCGGTGAAGTCGAGGGCGGGTTTGCGGAGGTTCTGGTCGAACACAAAGTGTGAATGAGGGGGGGTTTGTGGGGGAGGGTGGGGGTACGCACAAGAGCCGCCGCCGCGTCCGCTTAGCGCTGCAATGTGGGGACAAGCACGAGCGTGTTAGCATATGTTAGTGGAACAGTGGTGATATGAGACGATGAACAATCATTTATTTACGAATATTATATATCACAAGACACCAGTAAAATTATTATTCTATTTATCGAGATTTTGCAGTTAAATTGCCACCTCTACACAAGAGATAGCCAATTCAAATAGAAGTCTGAACAAAACTGAATTATTGAAGTGCTGGATTTGACTCAGCCTTGAATTTTACTAGCGTCATGGAAGTAGAATGATATTAGAAGTATTATTTACACAAAAGTATTATATAGTTATATGGTGAAAATGAAAAGTTTATATGAATAATTAAATATTCAATAATAACTCAAGTGATAACAAATCAAATAAATAAGACATAAAAGAACAACATGCAAGTTTCGTATTTTAAGCACCTTTAACAGCTACAAGCTCTCTAACCGTACAACCTAGGCAAAACTTTGGAACTACGTTACCCTCGTCAAAAAGTACTCAATCTTTAAACCAATACCAACATACATTAACATAAGCATCTCAAATTCAAATAAAAAATAATTTATTTCATGTAGACTAACTCTTGGCAAGTCAAAACACTACAATATCAATTTAGCAAATAAAACAATTAAATACTACGCTAAATAATCAAAATAATTATAATTAGTCCCAACTATTTTCTAATAAAATAATATATTCATCTGCATATTACCAAGCCAAATGAATCACATAGAACTTTATTCCTACATACTATAGTAGCTAAAGACTTAATTTTCCAAATTGAATACCAAAACTAATTTAATGTCTAATCAAATTTAAACTACAAGTAGACGAAATAAGTAATTTCTCTAAATACCAAATATAGCATGCAAGCATAAATATCGGGTCCATTAGACGATACCAGGTATTGCTATCAGTATTGCGACAACCACTGATGGATGAGTGTGTTATGTACAAATATCTGGATGATTAGAATGTTGCCTATATTTTTAATGCTAATATCATCAAGCTATAAGCTATATGGATTCATCATCAGCAACCCATCAACGGCTCACTACTGAGCGCAGGTCTCCTCTCAGAGAAGGGTTATAGGCCATAGTCCTCCACGCTGGCCCAATGCGAATTGGCGGACTTCACACCTTCGAGAACATTATGAAGAACTCTCAGGTGTGCAGGTTTCCTCACGATGTTTGAATGATGTGATGTTGCCTATATATTAAAAATAAATTTTTTCTTAACGATTATTAAATGGAGGGACAAAAAGAACATCAAATGTTTTTTTTTTTTTTTAATGAAATGAACCCCCGATATTGCGGTCGGAGACTGTGTTTACTGTTTATGTCTTATGTATCTTATCTATGTTATTGCTTATATTCTAATAATATAACTAACTATAGATCCTTAGTACATATTTATTTGTTTTCATTTATTATAATTTTTAGAATTTTTGTTGCATAGTCTAAAAAAATTTGGTCTCAAAAGATTGCTTCCAATTATTTCAAATATTGTTTCCTTACTTATTTTTGTGTTTATTAGCATTTCTAGGTTATATCTACTTCGGCCGAATCTCGGACACTCCGTCAGCAAATGGATGGGCTCCTCGTCATTATCTTGGTCGCATTTACATGCTGAGGTTTCTTTGATTTAAAATCTGTGGAGATATCCCAAAAATCCCCCGTGTCCGCTAAAAATCTGGGTCAGGGTAGGATTTATTTCGATTTGAGATATTATTTTGTGGGCAAGGCGAACGTTTGGGAAGAAAACTTTGGTTGTGCTTGCAGTCGATTCTGTATCATACCTTTCTTGCCATAATCGCTGCGTGTCAGCTCTAATCATCCTTTTAATGCTTGCAATTGGACAAGCACAGTAGTCTGCGGCTCTTCTACTGTGCAGCGCTGCTTTCTTAGCAAGGCTATCGGCGCGCTCATTGCCAACATGACCTACGTGTGCTTTAATCCAGTATAGCTGAATGGAGCGCCCCTGGTCTCGAACTGCTCTTACGTTTTTGCGGATGTTGTACGCCAATGGATGAGAGACTCTTCCACTTTTTATGAGATCCAAAGTGGATCTGGAGTCACTTAGGATCCAGCATTCACTTTCATCGCTTTTGAGTGCCCATTGTATAGCTCTGTCCATGGCGTACAACTCCGCCTGGAACACAGTGCAGTACGAGTCCAGCTTCAACTTTACAGCTTTAATCTCCACGCCATTTTTCCACACGGATACGGCCGCACCCACCCTACCCTCTATCTTACTCCCATCTGTGTATATGTGCGCGGGTCCCGCTACATTGGTGGTTTCAGTAAGGGTGTTGTCGAGGAGGGTGTATCCGATCCTAGTACTAAGCGCGGGATGCTCAATCTGCTGCGAGGTGTAGTCCAGTCTGGTCTCTATCTCTCTGTCTTCCGGTAGCTCACGGAATACTCCCCTTTTTGCCTCGTAAAGAGCGGCTGCCTCTTGGATCCTAAGATCAAGGGGTAGTATTCCGGCCAGTATCGCTGCTGAATTTAATGAGACAGTTCGATAGGCCCTAGTTATTTTTTGGGCAAAGCCGCGCTGGATAGCGTTCAGCTGCTTTCTAACACCCAGTTTCTTTGTTGCTGGTGCCCATGCGCTAGCTGCAAAAAGGACAATCGGTTCCACAACCGCCGTATAGATGGTCTTAACGACTTGGGGATGGAGACCCCAGCTCACTTTTGCGGCCCTGCACAGCTGTTTGTAGATGGCCTGTACCTTCTTACAGGTATTAATTGCGTGCGTGTTGAAAGTTAGGCCTTTATCAATTGTGAGCCCAGGATTTTGATCTCTCCCGTGAGCTCAATGGGGGTCCCGCCCATAGTCAGGAGTGGGGAGTCGTACTTCAATTTTTTTGTTATCACCGTAGCTTTTGTCTTATGGGCTGCAAATCTAAGCTTGTTCTTGACTCCCCACTCCTGCACATAGGCGAGAGCCGCATTGGCCATTCTGGAGACTTCTAGTCCCGTGTCTCCATCACAAACAAGGACGACATCATCGGCAAAAGCCTGACAATAGTCGCCTCGCTTCTCAAGACCTTTCAACAGTGGATCCAGAAGAAGGTTCCATAGAATCGGTCCTCCGATCGAACCTTGTACACACCCTTTTGTTGTGTTTTTGGTGTGTTCTACACCTGCGTACCTCACCCTGACTTTCCGGTCCTGGAGGTAGCTATCGATCATTCTTCTTGTGTTCGCTGGACACCTTTCCTCAGCCAGTAGAAGCTTAATAATAGGGTATTTGACTATAATAAAAATATCGTTTCAACTGGTGTCATCCTAAAAGATTATTATCTAAAAACATTATTCCATACGACAAAACTAAAAAATAAAGCTTTATTTAATTAGAAAACATTAAATAAAATTGCTATAATTCTGGCCATGGTCACGTGATCGAAAACGTTCCGTGATCTCGAATGACGTCACAGTCCACACCACCTATGGAATTCTCATTTTGTCAATACATTTCGACGTGTTTGTGCGGCGTAATAGGCTAATTTCGTATGTTTTTCATCGTTACTATTTTATTAAATACCAAATAGTATGCGACACGCGGCCTAAACACATATTATAAAATTGTCATTGTTTGAAATGTGAACTGTTACGTCATGAGAGCAAATGGAACGTTTCGGCGGCAATTTATTTTTTTGAATTTATTTCTCGATTTTTATGAAAAATAATGAAAATTATGCCGAAATATATGTTTCGTTAGCTTCAGCATAGCATTATTAACAATTTAAGATGATTTTCTAAAAGTAGTCAAATAGCCTATTGGCCACCATGCACTATCAAAAGCTCCCTCTATGTCCAGATATATCATTGTGACAATTTTCTTATTTTTCAGTTTTCCTTAAATATGATGCATCAGGACATAGAGGGCGTCTTCGGTGCTTCTTTGAGGCATAAAGCCGTACTGGCGAGTACTGAGTCCAGGTAAGATGTGGAATTCGATTTACTAGCATTTTCTCCAGGATCTTTCCCAGAACCGGCAGCAGTCCAATCGGTCGGTAGGCTTTGGGGTTTGTGTAGTCTTCCCTTGCCGGTTTGCGTAGGACTACAACAGTTGCCTCCTTCCAAATTGTTGGGAAGTGGCTCAGTTCTAGGCATTTATTTGCTAAGGCGAGGTACGCGTCGGGCTCTCGGTTAATTACTTGCTGGCAGATATCTGGTGCAAGTCCGTCTGATCCCGGGGCTTTCTTAGGGTTAAAACTGAGGACTGCGCTGTGTAATTCTGCAGTGGTAAATGGTGGGTCCAAATTTTCATTTTTTGTCCATTCATTTACTTGCTCAGCTGCTTCCCTCATTCGCCGATGTTTTGCGTTATCATCTTTCCCGTGATCTTCCGGGTAGAACGTGTCCGCCAGCATTTTCGCCGACTCCTTGGGGTCATATGTTGTACCATTTTGTGTGAGAGGCAGGTCTTCCTGTCTTCTGGCTGTTCTTTTCAAAACCCTATAGATTCCGTCCCAGATGTCCCAGTCCAAACATCAAATGTTTGTGACGTCACAGTTCAATGTTTCACACTATATGTGCATTTTGACGTATGATAAAGAGTTTCTGGCTTGTTTGGCAACAATTCATACTCTCTGCTCTATCGTTCATGATTAACGGTATCAACGAATACTTAACCTATCGTCTAAGAGACCACTAAAACGATGTACGAAATGAAGAGTGATAAATAAATACGTATAATGCAAATAAAATGTTTGTCCCAAAAAAGCAGCGCTAAGTGAAGCTCGGCTAAAACTCAACTCAAATAAAAAGTTCCTTGACTTGGAGACTAACCTCCTGATTCTTTATAAAAAAAAATCTTAAATCAGACCAATTGATTTGAGTTTTAGTTTTAATTTGAAAGTATCTAAGTTTGAAAAGAAATAATATGCAAATTATTTATTTGAAAAAAAAATTCAATATCCCAGTTTTTGTAAAAAAAAAAACTGATTACAAAATTTACTAATTTTTGCAAACCATAATACTTTCAAAACCTTGTGCGTTTAAAAAAAAACATGAGAATGGCATTATGCGCAACAGAGAAAGTAAAAAAAACCAAAAGAAAAACATATTTTTCACTACCAAAAAAGCACGTCAGCAAATGGCAGATAATTTCGAAGAAAAACCTTTTTTAAACAAAATGCCATTCTCGAATTTGAAAAAAAAAGACGTGCATTCTAAATCTAATTAGTAATTACATACGTGACAACGATTACATACTTTTAGTTTTACTTTCTCTGCAGCGTTAGAAGAAAAAATAAAAAAATAATCATTTAGCTTTAAAACGTCGCAACCGCCGGCTACTTGCGTCATGCCGCTATGTACTAAATTGGATATAGAGGGTAAATAGAAAATAATCTGAAAACAATTTTGGTTAACAAAAAAAGGTAAAAATCATTTTGTTTTCATTAAAAACAGACAACTTAAAAATATCTAGAACCCGAACGGTCTTGGCACAAAAAAGTTAAAGAATTGTAACTGATGCCTAAACTTAACTTTTGAGTTTTTGTATTGGAAAGAAAAATAGATCAACCGCTAAAGGTGCACTGAAAAGTCAATCAAGGTTCAATAACCACTCATTGCAATATTGTCGTACCCACTCTTCACACAAGCTTTGTGTTTATTTTGAGGGGAGAGGCGAATATTAGTCAAATTCAGTATGGCTAATATTTTTCTGAATAAAATTAAACACTTGTTTTTTTTTTTTCTATTAATCTTCTTTTTTTTAGTAATTGTTTCTTTTAAAAGTAATAAGCATAATATCAAAGAAGTGGAAAAGGTGACTCGTTTAGGCTTGTTTAATTTTTTGTGGCAAGACCGAAAAGTTTTAAAATATGCCAAGAAAACATCTTGACAACGAAATTCTGGAGTTATAATTACTCAGCCTACTATTAAAGTTCATAATGATACAATATTTTGCATGTTATGAAGATCTGTTGCAGACCTCACTATTACATTCTCGATTGAGATTAAGAACATCTCACAAACACGTTCATGAAGAGTCATATCACAGTGTTAACACCATGGAAATAATAAAGCATGGAAGTAAATGACTATGTAGGTTGTCACTAAAATTCTTAAAAATAAAGTGAATAAATATGCGACAAAATTAAGTTTATGGAACGACACATTGTAGTTTGCCAAAAAATGTGGTATTTCAAAGGAGATTGGCGAATTTCATAGAGTTTCTGACCCAGAAGAACTGAACGAACACTGAACGCCCACGTTCACGAATCAAACTACTCATAGTTGTTCTAGTAAACCAGACTAACAAAAAAATTAATCAAAGTCTATCAAATAAAGTTGGGAGAAAAAAGATATTCACTTGTATTGCCGTGTAATGGTTATTTATAATGTATACTTGTGAATAATATTTTTGATCCCCATCTTCTAAAAATATGGGGTTTACACAGAAAAATACTCTGAAAAATATTAATTAAAATTAAATGTTTTCTGAATCTGAACGGTTTTTAAAAATGCTGGGTCATAATTCGCCAACCTCCTTTGACAGTATATATGACGAATGGTGTAATTTGGTGTCATTTGACAATTTGAACTTGACTAGTCGATAAATAATCGAATAAATTAGAAACGGCGATGTTTTTTTTATCTCATACTAACGTTAACAAAAATTGCATAAAACATAGGTGTACTAAGTTTTTGCCGTGATAACGTCTTAAAATCGATGAACACCGGTTGCACGCACGAAAAAGTATTACGTTACGCCTGAGCTTGAGCATGCAAGCGAGAGCGCGGAAGAAGCGATACAGAGGCACGATCGGCCCAAGCGTTGGCTTGTGACTGCCGCCGCCCGGCATCCGCCAGTCATCGCGTCCGCGCTGTGGTTAGCGGATGTGTCGCGAGCTAGTTCTAGCAGCACACTGTTCATCTTTATGACGTTATCACGTAAAACTATCGTCCGTCAACAATTTCTATTCTAGTCAGGGTGCCATGCTTTATACTTCCACGGATAACACCTAAGCTACGTCTAGATGCATCGTATTGAGACACGTACCTTATGCGGCGGGTTGGGGCGCGGCGGGGCGGGGCGCGGCGGCGGCGTCTTGTGCCGCTTGCCCGCGCCCGCGCCGCCCACGCTGCCCACGCTGCCCACGCTGCCCATGCTGCCCGCACTCGCCGCGCCCACGGAGTTTCGCGTGGGCGCGTGCAGCACTGCGAAGGGATCCGATTCCCACGCACCCTGTAAGTAATAAAAGTTTTAGTAACAAAATTAAGATTCAATACAGATAATTTTAATGAAGACATCATTTTACGGCTTATTTCACCACCGTCGACAGTGTATAACCGACGAAAAAATTTGGTGTTTTGACAATTATTTGTTTAGCAATCCATCAAAATCTAATTTGACCTCCAGAGTGTGACTCGTAAATGACATAACTCGTCAGTTAAGTGTACTTGACGATAGGGTTAATTTCACTACCTCTAAGTAAATAACCGATTATAGCTTTTATTATAGTAGTTTATGCAACTGTCATATAATGAAGGGTATTAAAACACGAGTGTGAGTTTCATAATAGTAACGAGTGTTTTAATACCCGTGTTATATGCAGTTGCATACACTACTTTATCTTCACTAATGCAATTTATCAAACAACAAGAGTAAAAGCTGACAATAGTTTATTTATAATAATTGTTCAAATTTTGGATGGTACAATTTTGAAAGTTAATGTTAATTATTGATCCAGCAGCTGTAGCGGCCGCGGGGCAAGCAGTAGAGCTCGTAGACGGAGTCGGAATATTTATAATTACTTCATTCGTCTTGTTTTCTATACTGTTCAAGATCGTATTTGAGACTTGAATTTTATTCATTAAAGACTCATCAATGTAGCTTTCAGCCACAGTAGAAGACTTCCACCCCCCGTGTCGTTTCAGTGCGGTCAAATCACCACCGCACCGCTACTATGAGAAGGGTCGCCGAGGTGCGCCGGAAGCAATGCCCCGTGTACGACGCTGGGTTAGGCAGATTCAAAAAACTTGCGATAGATTTTCCCAGAGCACCAAATTTATTAATACCAGTTCTTTGATCGACGCACTTCCCCGATCTATAGCTCAAGAAAAAGGCAGGGTTTCGACAGGGGGTGGGTCGAAGTTCCATGTATTTTTTACATACGGCATAGCAGTTGCCCGTCACAACGAAAGAACGATCTATTTTCGTTTTTGTTTTCGAAACTTTCACCATGATTGTACTGTCGTCTATGTTAGAGACTTCATCGAACTGGATGTTGTATAGCTCTTGCCTTCGGCATGCCCCCATTATGCCGAAGATTAGTGCAACCTGTAACAATAAACGATATAATAAGCTTGAGGTACATAGCCAAGGCAAAAACTATGATTTATGAAGTAGTAAAGTGTAGGTACCTACTACCAAATTTATACACAAAGCGCTTAAACGGAGTGTCTAGATATTAACTTGCGTGTGTAGTACGCAAGTACTAGGTAGATTAAATAACAGAACTAAAATACACTTACCTTTTCAAAAAGATACAAAATATCTGGTGAATCTTCCAGGAACATCTTTATTTGACCTGATGTAAACGTCAAGGACTTTTTTTCCTTGTGTCCTTCTGAACTGCGTTTCAGGAACGCTATGACTTTTGAATACTTCGTGATATCAATATTGTTGTAGATACTCAGTGTGGACTTGAGCATAGAATATTTAGCCCACATAGAAGATGGCTTGAATTTGTCGGAGAGGTCTTTGAGATACGCAAGAATGACATTTTCAGAAAATGATGTAGTTTTCTTTTCGATCTTCCATGCCAAAAAGTTATTATATTCTTTTTCATATAATTTTCTAGATTTTTCTGGCAAAAGATTGTGAGTTACTTTTGTTGCCAATTCTAGAATATCCGGAGGCGTACAAATATCATCGTCGCTATCCATTTTTAACTTTTAATTTGTATTTTAAAAACAAAACACATTGCGAAACATTAAATTCACGCGTACGTGTATTGTCACAGTGAACTTGCCGCCATTAAAATCTAACCAATGAGAGCGCAGCTGCGCGCGCAGGGCCAATCAGGAGCGAGCGCGCGCTGTTCGTTTTTTATTTAATTGGCACAAGATCTTACCAAAGAGTTTTGTGTATGTAAGTTTAGTAGTTTCGACGAAGTTTTCACGTATAACCCAACTGTTTTCAAAAGCCAGCCTAATATCAAAATTTTGTACAACTTGTATGAGGATTTTGACATAAGGCTCGCCAGGTTAATTGGTCGCGTTTTATTGATGTTATAATGAGATTTTACGATATCGATGTGGATATTATACCATCATGTGAAATTGCTTAAATTGAGTGTTTTGTTATCTGCGCTATAACAGTAGTAATTATAAGTCAAGTATTGGAAACATAAGTACAATGTTATAACATTAGTGTAGATAAAAGAATTTAAAAGATAGGATAGAAGATAGATTACCTTCAAAGGTAAAGTACGCAAGAAAAAGTAATAAAATAGGGGTGCCACTATCGCAAAATTATCTTGATCTAGCAACCCAAAGAGTAACAAACGAAATGTAGCAACCCGAAAATCATCTATCCGGTAGATACAGAAAGCGGTTTTTAATATGTATTTGTTTTTCAAGTATTTTACAAAGAAAGTTGGCGAATTTTGACCCAGCATTTTTAAAAACCGTTCAGATTCAGAAAGCATTTAATTTTAATTAATATTTTTCAGAGTACTTTTTTGTGTAAACCGCATATTTTTAGAAGTTTTCACAATTATACATTATAAATAACCGTTACATGGCAATACAAGTGAATATCTTTTTTCTCCCAACTTTATTTGATAGAGTTTGATTAATTTTTTGTTAGTCTGGTTAACTGGAATAAGTGTGAGAAGTTTGATTCGTGAACGTGGGCGTTCAGTATTCAGTTCAGTTCGTCTGGGTCAGAAGCTCTATGGAATTCGCCAATCTCCTTTAATACGGTACTCACATCGGCGGGTTTGGTGGCTTCGGTGGGCGCGAACGAGTCTTCGGCAAATGGATCAGCATTCGATGCGAACGCGTCGTTGCCGAACGCATCCTGGAAAACACAATGTTCTCTATCCGAGCCTCGTTCATATACGAGTATGTCATCAAATATGGTTGAGCGAAGCAATGGCTGGGTCATGCGTCATGCTCGTGAACGGTTGCCACCGGCGGGAATGGGGCTACTTTATGTCTGCCCATCTTAAGATACAAGTTGGTCGGTATGCATTTTAGAACTTCCCTCATTGTGGAAACACTGCATATATAGCGTAGTATTCACTGTATTGTAAATTTGTTTTGAAAAGAGCAACCGCCGAGTTTCTTGCTGGTTCTTCTCGGCAGGAAGGGCATTCCGAACCAGTGGTAGACTCATCGACGATTCAAAAGCACTTGTAAAAAAGTTTATTTGAATAAAAAACATTTCTATTCTATTCTATTCACTCGTCCACAGCCAAAAGGATCCACATTTTATTTATTTATTGTTCAAACAAAAAATATATACACGACTTACTCACAAAATAGTCGATATTCTGACTATAATTTCTTAAACTGGACACGTTCAAGTAAAGATCTGTGAAGATGATACTGCCATATGCCATAAGCCTACTTTGTCGTATTTGTTTACAAATTGTGAAAAACCAAATTAAATTTGAATATCGCGGGCATACCCGTACAACACACCTTAAAAAGTTAAATATCACAAGCTTCACCAGTGAAGGAAAAACATCGTGAGGAAACCTGCACACCTGAGAGTTCTTCATAATGTTTTTTTTTTATTCGATGACAAGCTTGTCCTTGACTGCGATCTCACCTGATGGTAAGTGACGATGCAGTCTAAGATGGTAGCGGGCTAACTTGGAAGGGGTATGGCAGTGAACATTCAACCCATACCCCTAATTGGTTTCTACACTCCATCGTGCCGGAACGCTAAATCGCTTGGCGGCACGTCTTTGACGGTAGGGTGGTAACTAGCCACGGCCAAAGCCTCCCACCAGAGGAAAAGGTGTGCCAGCGTGGTGGACTATGGCCTGTAAGCCTTCTCTGAGAGACCTGCGCCCTGACATACCTTTGCAGAGTGTGTGTTTCCAGCGGGCGCGAAAGGGTCGTTGCTGGGGAGGCTCGAGAAAGCCGAGTCCTTGAACGGGTCGGAAGCGAACCCGCTGCCGCCGTTCATCGCTCCAAACTCGTTCTTAGAGAACGAGTCGTCATCCTGCGGACAGAATAATCGCTTATTACAAACTTTTAATTAACTTACAATGTATGTACAATTGTATGTTTAGGTCAAATCTTGCAAGATGCATTAGAATCACTTCCCGGTTTCCGAATGACTTGAAATTTTGCATGTATGGAAATTGCAAATTGGATGACAATGCGATATTATTGTGAAAGAAACTTTTAAAGAAAATTAGCAGTGCTAGTCTGTTAATCCCACTTCTGATGCGAGTTACGTGGGTAGGTAAGCTACGAGAACCGATGTGCGACCGGTACTTACGACGGCGTCGTTGGGCGTGCTGCCCCTGACCAGCTGCTGCAGGTGCTGCTCCGTGTGCAGCGGCTGCAGCGTCAGCACGCCCGCAGCAGCAGCGCCGCCCGCCGCCAGCTGCTCCACTGCCGACGTCAGCGATTGGTATTGCTCTTCTAGGTGACTTATTTTTATTTTCGCCTGCAAACGAACCTTATGGTAGCAAATAACAAGACACGATACGACTATTCCTCTCTCTCTTTTTCTCTCTCCTTTGAAAGAAGTTTTTTATTGAGAATATTTTGAAGAGGAAATACTATGCTAATCTTTTGATGCAAACAGTACTTGGAATCATTGACAGTTTTTCCATTTTGATACAATTGCACGTACTGTATACAATGCAAAATGTATATTTTCATTGGCCGTGAAGCTAACGGGGGGGGGGGGGGGGGGGGAGAGGGGGTCGAGACATGGTCTCTTTATCCGGGTGGGGCGCGGGGAGTCACTTCCCTGGTCCGCACTGCGGGCGAGTGCTTCGCCTAGTGTCTGGTGGGTCTGGCATTGTCATCGTCGTCGCTGTGTTCGCCTGCGTGCTTCGCTGGTCATCGCGATCGCTCGCTCTACGCTCTCGAGGTGATAGACGCCCGGTCGGAGGTCGGCTGGCCAGCGGGGCGGGTACGGTCACCACCGTACACCTACACGCCACCTCCGCCTCGGTCTCCGCCGCGGCCGCCTCTCGCGACACGAGCGCGGTACCCTCACCTGGCTGACGGCGAGGACGGTTCTGCTGAGCTGCGAGGTGAGCGCCTCCGCCTCGGCCTCGGCGTCCGCGGCCTCGGCCTGCAGCGCGCGCTCCTTCTCCTTCAGCGTGTTGGCGGCCGCGCGCCGCGCCGCCACCTCCGCCTCGGTCTCCGCCGCGGCCGCCTCTTGCGCAGACACTTGCGACCGCAGTTTGTCCACCTTCAATAAACAAACAGATTTTATCGCTTGTGCCGAGCGAAGTGAGCTCTCGGAGTCAATTTGGGTTAATTTGCACTCATGGAAAAACAGAATTCTTTTGCTATAATCCGCCGAGATGCACGGTACAACATGTCGCTCGCGCTGTAACTGCTCTGCCCCTCGTTTACACTTCGTTGTTTACACTTTAGTTACACTTCGTTGTATCTTTTCTCTTTCTACGATTGTTGTCACTTGAAGTTTTGGCTAGGGCTAGACTAGATGGTGCTGCAGCTGATCAAAGACAAAAGTGTATTGATAATATTTCGCGGCATTTTGTATTGTGTTTTTTACAGGAAACGTACGTCGATCTTCTTTAAAAATTAATGTACGAAACGTTCCACTAATTTGCACTTATCCGATCTTTTCTCACTTAAGACTACTTAAGTTTAGTTGATTGTACTCACTTGTGTTTTTAGATCGTTTAACCTTTTCTGCGCCTCGCCTTTTTGGTTTTCTAACTGTTTTAATGTGGCCGTTAAAGTATCCAATTCACTCTGAAACAAGGGGATATAAAACATTTAAGGGCAAAATTTTAGTTCAGGTACTACTCATATATATTGTGCCTACATTTCCACTTCAGCTTCGCGATTCACTGAGCTATGTCGGTAACTATGGTTCCCCTACGGATTTCCTCATTTCTGGTTTGATTTCGCAGGGGTACCGAGCATAGCTCTCTCCATCGCCCGCTGAGTGACCCTGAGCCTTCTTGTGAGGCCCATAGTTAGTGACTACGGACCATGTTTCACTGCCAGTCGGCCGGTGGTGGCCCAGGCTCACCTGCAGGCTGTCCGCCTCGCCCGTCTTGACGGTGACCTCCCGCTGCTTGGCCGCCAGCTCCGCCTCCAGCGCCAGCCGCTCCCGCGCCAGCGCGTCCACCTCGCGCGCTATCGCCTCCATCTCCGGCGTGGGCTGCGGGCCCAGGCTCACCTGCAGGCTGTCCGCCTCGCCCGTCTTGACGGTGACCTCCCGCTGCTTGGCCGCCAGCTCCGCCTCCAGCGCCAGCCACTCCCGCGCCAGCGCGTCCACCTCGCGCGCTATCGCCTCCATCTCCGGCGTGGGCTGCGGGCCCAGGCTCACCTGCAGGCTGTCCGCCTCGCCCGTCTTGACGGTGACCTCCCGCTGCTTGGCCGCCAGCTCCGCCTCCAGCGCCAGCCGCTCCCGCGCCAGCGCGTCCACCTCGCGCGCTATCGCCTCCATCTCCGGCGTGGGCTGCGGGCCCAGGCTCACCTGCAGGCTGTCCGCCTCGCCCGTCTTGACGGTGACCTCCCGCTGCTTGGCCGCCAGCTCCGCCTCCAGCGCCAGCCGCTCCCGCGCCAGCGCGTCCACCTCGCGCGCTATCGCCTCCATCTCCGGCGTGGGCTGCGGGCCCAGGCTCACCTGCAGGCTGTCCGCTTCGCCCGTCTTGACGGTGACCTCCCGCTGCTTGGCCGCCAGCTCCGCCTCCAGCGCCAGCCGCTCCCGCGCCAGCGCGTCCACCTCGCGCGCTATCGCCTCCATCTCCGGCGTGGGCTGCGGGCCCAGGCTCACCTGCAGGCTGTCCGCCTCGCCCGTCTTGACGGTGACCTCCCGCTGCTTGGCCGCCAGCTCCGCCTCCAGCGCCAGCCGCTCCCGCGCCAGCGCGTCCACCTCGCGCGCTATCGCCTCCATCTCCGGCGTGGGCTGCGGGCCCAGGCTCACCTGCAGGCTGTCCGCCTCGCCCGTCTTGACGGTGACCTCCCGCTGCTTGGCCGCCAGCTCCGCCTCCAGCGCCAGCCGCTCCCACGCCAGCGCGTCCACCTCGCGCGCTATCGCCTCCATCTCCGGCGTGGGCTGCGGGCCCAGGCTCACCTGCAGGCTGTCCGCCTCGCCCGTCTTGACGGTGACCTCCCGCTGCTTGGCCGCCAGCTCCGCCTCCAGCGCCAGCCGCTCCCGCGCCAGCGCGTCCACCTCGCGCGCTATCGCCTCCATCTCCGGCGTGGGCTGCGGGCCCAGGCTCACCTGCAGGCTGTCCGCCTCGCCCGTCTTGACGGTGACCTCCCGCTGCTTGGCCGCCAGCTCCGCCTCCAGCGCCAGCCGCTCCCGCGCCAGCGCGTCCACCTCGCGCGCTATCGCCTCCATCTCCGGCGTGGGCTGCGGGCCCAGGCTCACCTGCAGGCTGTCCGCCTCGCCCGTCTTGACGGTGACCTCCCGCTGCTTGGCCGCCAGCTCCGCCTCCAGCGCCAGCCGCTCCCGCGCCAGCGCGTCCACCTCGCGCGCTATCGCCTCCATCTCCGGCGTGGGCTGCGGGCCCAGGCTCACCTGCAGGCTGTCCGCTTCGCCCGTCTTGACGGTGACCTCCCGCTGCTTGGCCGCCAGCTCCGCCTCCAGCGCCAGCCGCTCCCGCGCCAGCGCGTCCACCTCGCGCGCTATCGCCTCCATCTCCGGCGTGGGCTGCGGGCCCAGGCTCACCTGCAGGCTGTCCGCCTCGCCCGTCTTGACGGTGACCTCCCGCTGCTTGGCCGCCAGCTCCGCCTCCAGCGCCAGCCACTCCCGCGCCAGCGCGTCCACCTCGCGCGCTATCGCCTCCATCTCCGGCGTGGGCTGCGGGCCCAGGCTCACCTGCAGGCTGTCCGCCTCGCCCGTCTTGACGGTGACCTCCCGCTGCTTGGCCGCCAGCTCCGCCTCCAGCGCCAGCCACTCCCGCGCCAGCGCGTCCACCTCGCGCGCTATCGCCTCCATCTCCGGCGTGGGCTGCGGGCCCAGGCTCACCTGCAGGCTGTCCGCCTCGCCCGTCTTGACGGTGACCTCCCGCTGCTTGGCCGCCAGCTCCGCCTCCAGCGCCAGCCGCTCCCGCGCCAGCGCGTCCACCTCGCGCGCTATCGCCTCCATCTCCGGCGTGGGCTGCGGGCCCAGGCTCACCTGCAGGCTGTCCGCCTCGCCCGTCTTGACGGTGACCTCCCGCTGCTTGGCCGCCAGCTCCGCCTCCAGCGCCAGCCGCTCCCGCGCCAGCGCGTCCACCTCGCGCGCTATCGCCTCCATCTCCGGCGTGGGCTGCGGGCCCAGGCTCACCTGCAGGCTGTCCGCCTCGCCCGTCTTGACGGTGACCTCCCGCTGCTTGGCTGCCAGCTCCGCCTCCAGCGCCAGCCGCTCCCGCGCCAGCGCGTCCACCTCGCGCGCTATCGCCTCCATCTCCGGCGTGGGCTGCGGGCCCAGGCTCACCGGCTCCGGCTTCTGGTGAATAGAATAGAAATGTTTTTTATTCAAATAAACTTTTTTACAGGTGCTTTTGAATCGTCGATAAGTCTACCAATGGTTCGGAATGCCCTTTCTGCCGAGAAGAACCAGCAAGAAACTCGGCGGATGGTCTTTTCAAAACAAGTTTACAATATAATAGATATTATGCTATGTATGCAGTGTTTCCACGGGAGGGAACGTCGTGACCATGGTCATGCAACTGGGTCGAAATATTGACAGTTCCAACTAAAACATTTGTCGTGGTATGTACTCGTATTTTGCTAGATAGTCATCATAGAATTCTGAGCTGAAATTAATAGATTCTTTCTTCTTTTACTTCTTAACAGATTCATGAAAACTGGGGCCTTGAGGAACCCCATTCCTTCCTCCACAGATCAGCCTTTATCGGTCCAAAGCTGACCGTCGGTTTAACAGACGGAGACCGAACCACCACACGGTCCTTCGTCTACCTAAACCTCTCACTTATCGGCATCTTCTTAAGATCGTCGATACAGCAGGCGAGATGACGTCTCAGACTTCAGACGCGTTACCCCAGCTGTCATCGTTTCTCAGACATGACCTATCTACTACCACATCAGCATGTTCATCGTTTGTGCTAGGAGACAATTGGAGCTGATATTTCTGCACTTAGAAAATGATACTTACCATTGGAGCATCAAGGATTTTATCCTGGTTTCGGATGCAGGAAAAGAAAACAATAATATTAATACTTTTTCATGCTAAGTTTCGAAATTCGAATAATAATGAGAAATTGACGCAAACATGACAGTTATAGAGACGGAAATATTTTTATTCAATATTATTAATTTATTACCAAGAAAAGATGAATTGGTTAGCTTCGACAATTTTCTTGTTGTTCGCTTTGGATTTGAAAATTCATTCCGTAAACTGTGAAAATGATCACATAATATCTGAAAAGCTGAAGGATCTTAAAATAAATATTGATCTCTGCACCGCAAACAAAACTGATCACAAAGATCAGCTCAGCTCTACTTGTTACAACTGCTCGTCTCGAAATACCAAAGCGGTAAAGTCTGAACAGTTACCAAACATCATCGTAAGGGCGTATGTAGGAGCAGCTGCGAGACTGCCTTGCCAATTGCGCGTTTGGCCGATCGACAAAACTCAAGTGGTTTGGATGTACACTGAGGTAATATCAATTTTTTTATCATATCACATCCTACGAGTATATTGTTACATCTAAACGACTTGCAAACCCAGCTTTGCGAGTTTAACTCTAGTCCCGCTTGCAGAAACGCCAGGTTATCCTTTTAACCCAGAGTTAGCGTAGATTTGATTTCGTATAAAGCTTCTGTCAAAATTACAAATTTATTCCTGGGTTAAGCCTAACCCGGCGTCTCTGCAAGCGGGCCTATGGCTGAGATCAATACATCGTACTCTGGCTCTGCTCAAAACTCAAGATAGAGTTAAAATGACACAAATATGTCCTGACAATTATCTGTCTCCTTCTGCCAATAGAACGATACACGAACACAAAAAGGCCGAATAGAGTAATTTATTTTTATAAAGTGTAAAATTTTAATTCTGTTGTCTAAATTGACAGGCCTAAACCTCATGTTATCCCATTCACAATGTTCCCTGCGGAAAAGGATAGCACGAGGTTTAGACAACGTAACCATCACCAACGTAAGCCATGGTAATGTCAACATACGGTTGCCATCCATTCCTTCAAATCCGGAGCTTCAAATAACAAAGAGTCTGTCAATTTTCAGTCAACAGAAAACATGTCATTCAATTTAATGGAAGAAAAGGACACTGCAGTTATCGACGAAGATTTAACGTTATACAACACTAGACCAGAAGACACAGGTGTTTACCGGTGTCAAGTGGGACAAAGATATGGAGGTTTGGTGGTGTTGGAAGTGACGAATGAAGAGAAATACACTGTTGTTGGTATTCTGTCGTAAACATGCTGCAACAATGCATTTTAGCCAATAGTAAGAGAGTATCCGATGCGGGTTGTTACGTTCCCTCAAATAAGGTTCAGCGAAGCAACAGCTGGATCATGCGTCATGCTCGTGAACGGGTACCGCCGGCGGAAATGAGGCTACTTTCTATCTGCCCATCTTAATATGTATTGAATAATTGTAAGTAGTATGCATTTTTGGAACTTCCCCTCATTGTGGAAACACTGGCTACATAGCATAGTGTCTATTGTATTGTAAACTTGTTTTAAAAAGAACAACCGCCGAGTTTCTTGCTGGTTCTTCTCGGCAGGAAGGGCATTCCGAACCAGTGGTAGACTCATCGGCGATTCAAAAGCACTTGTAAAAAAGTTTCTTACAAATGCTTTTGAATTTTTGATTGCATTCGTGATTTTGTAGCAATCATTTCTAGAAGTTCCTGCGACTGGTTCTAACACCGCAATATCTATTTGTTAACTAAGCGATTACTCAAGAGTCGATCTTTTCAGGTTAAACCACAATCTTCCCGTGGGCCATATCCGTCACCCCCAGAAGCAGTAAACCAAAGCTTGGTTCTTTTCACAAACTGGAGTCCGTGGAGTGAATGCAGTCGATGCGACAAGGTGGGGAGACGACGACGTTATGGCATATGCTATGTAGCCCTTAACGAAGGCATGGTAGGTCTTTTACTTGTAGGTATACCTAGTCATAGCCTAGTGGTTAGAACTGCAGCCTCCTATTCAGGGGGTCGTGGGTTCGATCCCGGTAACGTCCTCGGTCAACGATGAAGGAAAATATCGTGAGGAAACCTGCACTGAGAATTCTTTAAGGTTTGTGAAGTCTGAAAAGCATTGGGCCAACGTGGTGGACTATGGCCTATAACCTTTATCTGAGAAGAAACCTGCGCTCACTAGTGAGCCGTTTATGGGTTACTGTTGATGATGATGTGATGATATCTAGTCTTACGCTACGTTTGTTGTGGTATAAGTATAAGCAAGATTGAAATAAATAAAAAAATCATCATTTCAACGTGTAGTTCTTATGATAAAAGAACTCTACCACTTCTGGCAATTGTAGAAAAATGTGTAGTATATTAGAAAAACCATGACAAATAAATATTAGGTGTTGCGCATTAGGGCTCTTGTGCACTTCCTCGTATTCGATTCATTTTCTTGATTCGGAAAAATACGATTCGAAGTGGCCGTCATACAAAACTAATACGGATCCGTCAAAATACGAATCAAATGAGTGCTCAAGCGCGCGTACATTTTGTATGTAGACCACTTAAACAGACACATGAAAACGAATCGAATACGAGGAAGTGCACAAGAGCCCTCAGGTGTTGGGCGTCTTACATTTTTAGCATTTTATTTATTCATCATCATCATCATCAGCAACCCATCAACGGCTCACTACTGAGTGCAGGTCTCCTCTCAGAGAAGGGTTATAGGCCATAGTCCACCACGCTGGCCCACACACCTTCAAGAACATTATGATGAACACTCAGGTGTGCAGGTTTCCTCACGATATTTTCCTTCACCTTTGAAGCAAGTGATATTTAATTGCTTAAACGCACTTGACTCCAAAAAGTCAAGAGATCCCCGGGATCGAACCTGCGACCCCCCAAATAGGAGACCACAGTCGTTACCATACCAGGCTGTTACTGCTTGTAATTTTTTTGCTTTTTAAATATTATGAATTAATTATTCCTTACCGTTCTATTGATTTCAGATAACAAACAAAACTGCCAACTATAGTAATTATACCTCAAACGAAATAGTCAACGACAAAATTTTGAAACTCTTCCACGGTATCTGATATTCCTAATACTATACATAAAACACATGACGTACAAAAACAATTTCACACATCATATTTATCACACAAACCAATAAACCAATCTAGATTCTAATTCTTCGCGTATTGAATATTGAAATCAATTTAGGACCGATTTCACCAATGTAAAAAGTCTTATCCAATCGTAAAGATATTTTAACAGATTTTCAATACAAAAACTGTCAGAACGCCCAATTTATTCCTCGGTCAAGCGTCAAACGCTGGTGAAATCTGGCACTTAATGCCAATTTTGCTGCACACCTTATGCAGTTATTTGTGACTGTAGTTTGCTACATGATAACCTCTGCCAAATAAACAATAACAATTTTTAAAGTTGATTAAAAGTAGCCATAATCTTCATATCATAAAGTACACAGAAATTGTGTTTCATCCATAGACGTAACATTTACAGACCACCTGACAGCCGCTTTATCAAACTTCAAGAAATATACTGCCGTGCTAAGCGCAAAAGCGGTATCTCAGTGAAAGCAAGTTTCGAGAAAATTGAAGGAATTACCTCTAATTCCTCTAGTAATTTCGAGCAAAATTGAGATAGGGAAAACTTTTAAAAGGATTTTTTGATATGTTTTAAATTAGATACCGCTATTTGGCTTCGTTCATTAGATGCGTATTTTTCTAAGCTATCCGATGCCATAAAAATAAAAAATTTGTTTTTTTTTGAGATACCGCTTTTGCGCTTAGCACGGCAGTATAGTACTTATAATAAAGCCCATAGCATTTATTTGGACGTGACCAACATGACCAATTACTTCTATGTATAAAGAAACTAAACGATGCCCGCGACATCATCCGCGTGGATTAAGGTTTTTTAAATCCCGCGGGAACTCTGTAATTTTCCGGGATAAAAAGTATAAGCCTATCTATTAATCCTGGGTATGAGCTATCTCCATTCCAAATTTCAGCCAAATCGGGTCATTCGTTGTAGTTATAGAGTAACAAACATCCATCCAAACATCCATACATCCTCACAAACTTTCGCATTTATAATATTAGTAGGATATAATAGGTACTTATAATAAAGCCTATAACATTTATTTTGGCATGACCAATGTCAATTTTTCTTTGAAATCGGTCACAGTGATATCAGATTCGCTTTCCTTTTCTATCTTTAGGTATTTCCGTAAGACTTTTTCACTCCCCACTCCCTTGTATGTCTTCTTACTGTAGTAAATATACCTACGTCTATGGTTTCAGATTATCCTAAAGGTATCCCCTGCCGCTCGCAAATATTACCACCGCTTTTAAGGAG
Organism: Oeneis ivallda; assembly: GCA_029955525.1. Taxonomy (NCBI): domain Eukaryota; kingdom Metazoa; phylum Arthropoda; class Insecta; order Lepidoptera; family Nymphalidae; genus Oeneis; species Oeneis ivallda. Next base: position 1,460,662 of record JARPMR010000017.1, on the reverse strand, counting down.
CCTACCAGAAATTCAGATTAGATTCAACGAAATTATGATCGCATTGTGTAAAGTATGCTGTATTTGTGTAGACTATGGCCTATAACCCTTCTCTGAGAGGAGACCCGTGCTCAGTAGAGTGAGCCGTTGATGGGTTGCTAATGATAATGATGAATGATGAAGTATCTGATAAGTCAATCTGGCAGTTAAACTCAACAAGATATCACACAGATTTATCCTGCAGATATTTTATCTGTTAGATCTATATCAGGCACTTGAGCAGCAAGTGGTGAAATGTTTATTTTGTTACTAATTATTATTTATGTTTAGCACAAGTATGTCACGCACTCTTTAAACATTTCTGTGGTGGTGTCGTGTGATGCGGGTTGTTACGTTCCCTCAAATATGGTTGAGCGAAACAACGGCTGGGTCATGCGTCATGCTCGTGAACGGGTTCCACCGGCGGGAATGGGGCTACTTTATGTCTGCCCATCTTAAGATATATTGCATTGTTCGTAGGTATGCATTTTTGGAATTTCCCCTCATTGTGGAAACGCTGCATACATAGCATAGTATCTATTGTATTGTAAACTTGTTTTGAAAAGAGCAACCGCCGAGTTTCTTGCTGGTTCTTCTCGGCAGGAAGGGCATTCCGAACCAGTGGTAGAGTCAGACGATTCAAAAGCACTTTTAAAAAGTTTATTTGAATAAAAAATATTTCTATTCTATTCTATTTTATAGGTGCCTTGTAAAGATGGACTTTTCGAAATGCGATCCGATTCGGCGGAAGTTCTAGAGCGAGCTAACAACACGGCAGGAATTTACTCATTGTGTCAGAAAAAACCTTTGCAGCTTCCTCTGGTTGCACGAGAGACCATGTTCTTTCTGCCGGGGGCTAAGGTCTTTATTCGATGTCCAGGGTAATGTGAATCACAATTTATTTTTCCATTCAAATCTATACTTCCCCTCATTGTGGATATGATATGAATATTATGTTCTATTCTAACAAAGTTGCATGGGTTAAATCGGCTTGGCATCCAGCTGCCCACAAGATAGTATAAAAAAATCGGCCAAGACTTGCTCTTTAAGGGTTCCGTACATATGACCAAATCATTTTTTTAAACAAGATACATATTTAGATATCTTAGTTCTTAGAAAGTACTAAATTAGCATATGGGGAAAAAATGCTCGTTTGTTTTGGTCACAACTTACAAACCGCATTATAAATCGGTGTTTTCAGTATTTGTGTTCAAATACACTATATAATACATAATATACCAAAATTTCAAATTCCTAACTAGTTTAGTTTTTGAGATAGACCCCCTAACAAAATTGGTCTTAAACCGAAAACTTTGACGGCCCCCCATTTCTTCATTTTTGTAGATAAAAAATAGTAAAATACATATTTGAACTCCACTTAATGAGCTCTAGACAATGACACCCCACATGCTAGGATAAAAAAATAAAATTTTATTTCGACTCCTTTTCCATGTATGGGAGGCCCCCTTTATTTTTAATTTAATTTTATTTTTATTATTTGTTGTTATAGCGGCAATAGAAATACACAATATGTGAAAATTTCAACTGTCTATCTATTACGGTTTACGAGATACAGCCCGCTGACAGACGGACGGACGGACAGCGGAGGCTTAGTAATAGGGTCCCGTTGGCACCCTTTGGGTACGGAACCCTAAAAACGAGCCACAGGTTGGCCTACGTGAAATAAATAATTTTGAATTTGAATTTGAACCATTATACCAACGAGGCGCTTAACAAATGAACAAACGATCAAATGTTTTTCAGGTCGATTCCTCGCGACGTGCCCGTAACGTGGCGGATCGGGCAGCAACCCGCGGCGCCGCGACACCTGGATGCTGCCTCGGGCGGGCGGGTTCATCTCAACGCGAGGGACCATATCGTGTTCAACTACGTGGATTATGCTGATGCTGATGTTTACAGGTGTCGTCATCATCATCGGCAACCCATCAACGGCTCACTACTGAGCGCAGGTCTCTCAGAGAAGGGTTATAGGCCATAGAATAGAATAGGAGATATTTTTTTATTCAAATAAACTTTTTAAGCTATTGCATAGCTTTTATCGCGGGCTTTGAACTAGGACAAACAGTTTGAGCGCGGCAACCGAATCAAGAAATTCCGTAAAGAAAATAAACCTAGCACTGTCGTTCAGTAAGCGTTCAACTTTTTAGAGATTCACAAGTAGCTCCGTTTGGCGCAGTGGGCGAGCGGCCGCTTTCTTTGCCGTATGGTGTATGATGTCGCAGGTTCGAATCTCACTCGCGAAGTAGTGACAGTGCGCTTTTCTTGTTTGTTTGTTTTTTATTATTTTTTTGCATAACTTTTATTATGCAAAAAAAATATTGCATTATTATTATAATTGCATAAGTTGATAAAAAATGCTATGCAATAGCTTGACCGCGGCAGTCCCCGAGTGCCACTTAATTTTTATTACAAGTGCTTTTGAATACTCGATGAGTCCACCACTGGTTTGGAATGCCCTTCCTGCCGAGAAGAACCAGCAAGGAACTCGGCGGTTGATCTTTTCAAAACAAATTTAAAATACAATAGATACTACAGTTCTGTTGTGATTGAAGGACAAACTCACTCTTTCACAATCATAATAGTACTGGCTGTACCCAACATGTGTTGCAGTGCCACGTAAATTTTAAAGAAACTATATAATTAATAGATTTTTTGGGCCAGGAACCCTCGCGGGCGTCCTCAGAACACCCTACCAAAGTTTCATCACAATCTGATCAATGGTTTCGGAACGCATAAAAGACAAACATACAAATATTTATTTTTATTTATATAGATTAGTAAGGATGTAGTGATTCCCGCGACTTTGTCACCTGAATTTGGCATTTTTTTAATCCCTTAGAAAAGTCAAAAGTAGATCCATAGTCCACCACGCTGGCCCAATGCCAATTGGCGAACTTCACACACCTTCGATAAAATTGTAGAGAACTCTCAGGTGTGCAGGTTTCCTCACAATGTTTTCCTTCACCGTTAAAGCATGTGGAATTAATTTCTTAAACGCACTTTACTTTGAAAAGTCAGAGGTACCTGGCTACCTGGGATCGAACTTGCGACTTCTCGAATAGGAGAACACAATCGTAACCACCAGGCTATCACTGCTTAGTCAAGTAGTACTTCGTGACAACAATTCTTTAGTCTTGCCAAAGATGCAAGCTGTCTCCTTGCCAAATTGACTGACATGGGCTAACTTTTATCCTGCAAAAACACTAATAAATAATTCTTTTTCAAGTTGCTGGCAAGACAATATACTGGCTGGAGTGGTGAAGGTAGAGATATCGCAGAGCGCAGACGAGACGTACAGAAAACGATTCATGTTGGTCGCAGCTATCGCTCTCTTAATTTTGCTCCTAAAGCTAACAAAGCGTATTTCGCGGTATCGCATACGCAAATCCTACACAAATTAATAAAATATTATTTTGAATTGTATTTTTTTTTAGCCTCAATAGCCCAACGATTAAATGTGCGGACTGAAAACTGAAAGGTCGCAGGTTCAAATCCCACCCGTTGCACTATTGTCGTACCCACTCCTAGCACAAGCTTTCCGCTTATTTGGAGGTGAGAGGAGGATATTAGTCAACTTCAACTTGACTGATATTCTTTAAAAAAAAAATTAATAGCGTTTAAAATTTACTGTTATTGATGACAACTAGCTTTTTGCCGCGGTATAATCTATATCTATACTAATATTATAAACATTTTTTTTTGTACCAAATATGCTCTGAAACTACTGGACCGATTTCACAATTTTTTCCCCCAATAGAAAGCTCAATTAACAGGACGTAACATAGGCTAAAATTTATCTAAAAAAAAATTAGAGATCCTTACGAAAATTGCAATAATTTAAACTAAAGTAGCAAAACTTTCGCTATAAAATTCATTATTTGGCGTGCGCTGAGAAAACTATTGATGATACATAAAAATAATGTACTACACGATAAAGCACTACTTTAAAACTAATGAACTGATTGCGATGTAAAACTATTGAACCAATTGTGATGAAACTTGATAGGTACATAGGTGTTACTTTATATGCCAATATTATATGCAGTAGAATAGAAATAGAATAGAAATGTTTTTTATCCAAATAAACTTTTTTACAAGTGCTTTTGAGTCGCCGATGAGTCTACCACTGGTTCGGAATGCTCTTCGTGCCGAGAAGAACCAGCAAGAAACTCGGCGGTTGCTCTTTTCAAAACAAGTTTACAATACAATATATACTATGCTATGTATGCAGTGTTTCCACAATTTTTGAGGGGAAGTTCCACAAAAGCATACTTAACTATAATTCAACACATGTTAAGATGGGCAGACATAAAGTAGCCCCATTCCCGCCGGTGGCACCCATGCACGAGCATGACGCATGACCCAGCCATTGCTTCGCTCAACCATATCTGAGGGAACGGTCAGCAGTTTTCCTCTGAGCTAAACGGAGTCCGTACGCAGTCCTTACGGAGTCCACTTCGTTCACGCTCGCTTTATACTGGTCCGTGAGCGTTTTTTTTTTATTCGATGACAAGCTAGTTCTTGACTGCGATCTTACCTGATGGTAAGTGACGATGCAGTCTAAGATGGTGGCGGACTAACCTGGAATGGGTATGGCAGTGAAAATTCAACCCATACCCCTAATCGGTTTCTACACGCCATCGTGCCGGAACGCTAAATCGCTTGGCGGCACGTCTTTGTAACTAGTCACGGCCAACGAAAGCCTCCCACCAGGGGACCACCAGACCAGACCAGAGACAATTCAGAAATTATAAATTCCCAAATTGACCCCGCCGGGAATGGAACCCGAGACCTCCCAGTTATAAGGCAACAGCACTCACCGCTGAGCCAGGGAGGTCGTCAAACGTGCGTCAAACGAGCGTGTCGTGGTCACTCACCGGCGGCGGCGTCGGCTGCGCGCCGGGCTTGGCCAGCAGCTCGGGCGGCAGCGCGGCCGGCGGCGGCGTGCCGCGCAACGCCCGCTGCACCAAGCACATGGCGGCCGCGAACTGGTCCCGGGACAGCTTGCCCGCGCTCTCCGTGTCGCACAGGGCCCTGGGAACACACAGAGACTTATTTTGATGTGAAACATCTATAACGGCGGATCAGACCTCAGTATGTAGTAGTATGTATGTAGTACGAAACAGTGTTGTTTACTACGGAACTTATAAGAAATAATTTTAACAATAAAAAAAAATTGTGAGCCGTCGTGGGACGCCTGGCAGATGTGAAACATCGACATTATTTTGTAAAGGTAATATGCAGAAAATATGTCACTAAGTATACATATAATAATACTACTACTACTACCACTACCCCTACCCCTACCCCTACCCCGACCCCTACAATGACCCCTACCCCTACCCCTACCCCGACCCCTACCCCTACCCCTACCCCTACCCCGACCCCTACCCCGACCCCTACAATGACCCCTACCCCTACCCCTACCCGTACCCCGACCCCTACCCCTACCCCTACCCCTACCCCGACCCCTACCCCGACCCCGACCCCTACCCCTACCCCTACCCCGACCCCTACCACTACCACTACTACTACTACTACTACTAAACAGATTGTGACAGGAACTAAATATGTCACTAAGTATACATAATTATAACGTGGCGGGGCGTCGCCACGCGAGAAATCTGTTATACGTGCCGCTATAGATGTTTCACATCAATATGTCTGATAGTGATATAGTGAAAGTGCGAGAAATCTCGGCGCCGGACACGTAGCCGTCCATGTCGGTGTCGGCCGCCGTGAACTGCGCGTCCTACTTGGCGCGGTCGGTGAGATGGTTGGATTGGGAACACCCACAGTAGGGATACAAACCCGCCACCTCCCATGGCCCCTCCAACCTCGCGGTTATATGGGCCGAAACACTGGGAGGGCGCCCGGTACTTGCTCTTGGCGTGTTTTCCGGTGCGCCTTCTTGACTCCCTACAAGTTCTTTTTTCTCTCATCCTTTGTCCCTTATGTCACTCTCCCCCTTCTGGGGCTAGACGTCACTGCACAGGCTTGACTCGCGTCGTCGCTCTGTGGCTCCTTGCCTGGTCCCTGTTCGCTCCGATCCGCTTCGCCTCTTGTGCTATTGGTGCGCGAACTCCCGCAGCCGGTTGTAGTTTTCCGCCGAAGAAACGAGGTCCATGTAGTAAACTGGTCCCACCTCCCCGCGAACGATTCCATCCAGCATCTTGTCCCGTAAGTCCCTATAGAGGGGGCATTCCCACAGAGCGTGGTGTCTGTCCTCCTCCTCGGCGCCACATTCGCACACTGGGCTCTCGCAAAGCGCCATCCCATGCAGGCCGGAAACAGCCATGTCCGATGAGGATCTGCGAGGTCTCGTAGTCCGGCGCGACCCAAGTTGCCTTGAGTCTGCCGGACACGTCTGGGAAGAAGCGCCGCAAATCCTCGCCCCAAATCTCCACGGACCACCACTCCCGCCACATCGCAGTCACCTCAGTCCCGATTTCCCGCTTGCGTCTGCTCAACTCCTTCTAGGGCACGGACTGACGTGCCTCATCGATCCTTCCAGCACGGATCACCTCCAGGTCAGCTGGCAGTACACCGGCGAGCACCGTCAGAGCGGCGGAGCTGGCCGAGCGATACGCCTTGGTCAATAAAATAAGGGAAGACCAGTGGCGTAGCGTGGTGGGTGCAGGGGGGGCCATGGCCCCGGGCGGCATACGAAAGGGGGCGGCGGATAAGGAACATAACGAAAACATTTCATTGTATGTTTGAGAAAAAAATACTTATTTCAAATCGCGCGCGCAATGTTACATACCTACCAGTATTACCTAAGCTACGTGCCAAGCGAAACAAAACCGCAAGGGTGCGAAAGAGAGGACGACGCGGCGCGGTGCCGGCCGATCGGCGGCGGCGCGGCGCGAGTGTAATTCCGAACCCGAACGAACCAATCAGCGACTGAGAGTACTCAATAGTTCAATTAAACAAAAGTCAAAACAATAACACTGCAATTCATTACGCGAAGACTGAAAGTTTCAAATGTACTGTAAAGAACGAAAAGTAAATGATTTTGTTACTGTACTTACAAATTACTTACAATTAGATAGTTTGGTGTTTTGTTTGAAACAAATAAAAATACATAGGTATTTTTATATCTTCGGGAACATCGTCGAGCAAGTACATAGGAGTAAAGGTTAGTAAATAAATTTTTTTTTCAATATTGTTGATTTTCAATGTTTTCGTTGTTCGTGATAGATAATCTTCCTACTATGTATTTTAAACCTAACATTTGAATAGACAAAAACACGTTTCGTGTTATTAGAGCATTTTCATTAAATTTCTATAGAATTGGAATAAAGAGAAGTAGTTAAAAACTAAAACACATTTTTAAACCTAAGAATATATTATTTTAGGGCCAGTAAATAATAATAAAAAATGATTTCGTTTTCTATTCTTTTAAAGCTCATCTTTAGCTAAAAATGAAAAGAGCAAAAGAAAGTGGAGCATATTATCGGAATAAGAAGAAAGCAAAGGCTGAGAATATCAGGTAGAATGAAGGAGCTTTATTGAAGTTTGTGAAAGTTTCGGCGACGATAGAGTGTACGCCAGCTTCGCCAGAGTCTACGCCAGGGCCTTCGGGTGTGAGTACTTTAAAGACTGGTGATGTTCGAAACCAAGAATTAGATCAAATAGGACAAGATATATCAACGACTCGGAACCTTTTATTGATAGTAAGAATTTGTCAGATTCTATTACTTTTGCTGCAACTGCTGAAATTCTGCCACTGCAACAAAATATTTTTTGTTGTTTGATTTTGATAGCAATGACATTGGAAAATGGCCTGAAAGTATAAATTCAAACATGAGGTTGCTATTGATACAGAGAGGCCCTGAAGTCATTCAAAATATGAAAACAAATTTATCTGAACAGTCAACAGTATCACGCACGACTCAGTCAGACATGGACTCTACAAAATCAAAAGTAATATCGAGGCGGCTGACTAACGATTGGTTTTATCGCACATTGCCAAACGGCGAAAAAGTTTTACGCTCTTGGATGGCATATTCTCCTTCGAAAGCTTCATTGTTTTGCTTCTGTTGTCGTTTATTTGAAAACCCCAATTCATCAAATGCATCGAAATTTTGCTCTTCTGACGGATTTAATACTTGGTGGAAATTGAATCCCAAGGTCCAATCATGAAATCAAGTGCACAACATAACGTAAATTTTTGCAAATGGAAGGAGTTAGAAAATAGGCTTCGAAAAGGACAAACTATCGATAAAAAAGAACAAGACATATTGGCAAAGGAAACGAAAAAATGGCATGAAATTCTGACATGAATGTTTGATATTATACAATTTCTGGCAAAACAAAATTTGGCGTTACGTGGCCACAGGGAAGATGACACTAGTACTAACAGAGGTAACTTTTTGGAATTGGTGCATCTGCTGGCAAAGTACGATCCTGTTCTCAGAGAGCATTTAGTAAGGATAAAAATGGGCCAAAACAAGTATTTTACTTACATGTCACCTGAATTTCAAATCGAGTTGATAGAAGTTTTAGGAAAAAAAGTTCGGCAAGTAATTTTAGCTCGTGTCCAAGGGGCCAAATATTATTCCATGATTTTTGACAGCACCCCGGACATTTCCCATAAAGATCAAACAAGCCAAGTATTACGATACGTGGTGATTGAAAACCAGGAGGTTAGAGTTGAGGAATCTTATATAGATTTCATTGAAACTAAAAGCAAAACTGCGGAAGGTATTAGCGACATGATAGTAAACAAGCTTAAAGCTGACGGGCTCGATATCATGAATTGTAGAGGGCAAGCTTACGATAACGCTGCCTGGATGCCACACAGGTGTACAACAGCGAATAAAAGATATCAATTCTAATGCCGAATTTATTCCTTGCTCAAACCATTCACTAAACCTAGTTTGCCTACATGCAGCTGCAGTTGAGGTAAATTCGGTGACTTTGTTTGGCACGTTAGAACGCTGCTACGCTTTTTTTTCTACGTCAACGCATCGGTGGGAAGTTCTTCTTGCAGCCACAGGAAAAAGTTTGAAAAGAGTTCAGGATGCACGTTGGAGCGCTAGAGGTGATGCTGTAAATTCCATTAGACATCATTACAAAGAAACATTGACTGCACTAGAAAAACTGACGGAAACGAATGAAAGCTTGAACACACGTACGGATGCAGGAAGTTTATTAGTCGCTATGCAATCATTTTCATTTTTGTGTTACTTAGGCTTCTGGAAACCGGTACTGCATGAAGTTAATGATACTCAAAAGTATTTGCAAACAGAGGGACTGAACATACATCAGTGTGCTCAGAAAATGACTGCTTTAAAGACCCTATTAGAAGAAAATCGAGAGGAATTTGTAGACGGAGCTCTACATTATGCTAAAAGTTTATGTGAAGAGCTTGGAATTTCTTTTGAACCCCCAAGACAATTCAGGAGGAGACATATTTTTGGCGACGGAAGTGTAGATGTTGGGTTATCGTACGAGAACGAAATGAGGCGAACAATGTTCACTTCAGTAGACAGAGTAATTGCTGAAATTCGTGATCGATTCCAACAGCTTCAAAATCTAGCGCAAAAATATGCCTTTTTAATGCCTGCAGTAATGCTGGGTTCGGAAGAACTTAACCTAGATCAAGCTCCTCGGGACATAAATACAGAAGAGTTCCAACATGAGCGCGCACGTCTACGAGCGTTCGTAGATGCAACAAACCCAGACTGTAAAAAAGAGCTTATTAAGTCCGGCTCTCTGGGACTGTTAAAATATATTATTGAGTCCAAACTTGAAGATGGCTTACCAAATATTGTAATAATGTTGAGGATTTTTTTAACATCTGCCGTCAGTAATGCCAGTTGCGAGAGAAGCTTCTCTAAATTAAAACTAATAAAAAATTATCTCAGATCGACTATGTCCACGTTGAGGCTAACAAATCTAGCTATTCTGGCAATTGAAAATGAGATACATTTTGATATTGACGATTGTATAAAAGATTTTGCTCTGAAAAAAACACAAAGAGTACATTTTTAATTAAATTTTGTTAAAACAGAAATAATCTATACATTAAAACAAAATTGCCCTTCACATCATTCGATTTCAATGAATATTTTAGGAGATATCGCAGTTTTAAAATAACATCGCAGCAAAATAATGATCATTCTTGCAGCGGGAAAATTTATCTTTTTATAAACTCACAACTCTCAACACTCAGAAAATTAGAAATTCTACGCGGACGAAGTCGCGGGCGACCGCTAGTTAATAATATTAGGCACCTTGTAACATTTTATTCCATCCAAGTTCAATGAGCACTATGTATAATTTAAGATACTATTGTACACTCAATTGGCAAATAAATAAGTACTTTAAAACTTGTTATTATTATTTATTGTTGTTAAGGCCTAGCGTTAACTCAATAAAGTTTAGATATTTTAAAAGATAAACTTCCTGTGGGTTTCTTGCACCACTGCTTCTCATAGATGTATTTTCCTTCTGAAGCAGTGGTAATTTATCTTGACTTGCAATAAGTTGAACGATGTACATTAAGTCTGTTAAATAAAATATTTAAACTTTGAATAACTAATAATTAAAATAGGGGGCGGCGAATTTCCGGTCGGCCCCGGGTGGCGAAAACCTACGCTACGCCACTGGGGAAGACCACTGCTTCCTGACTAGCGTCGACCGCACGACGTGCAGCACCGCCCTCCCTGCCCAACAAGCAGCAGCATACGTTATCGTCGCTACGAATGTTCCACGGTACAGGATACGCAGCGCAGGGTATCGAATGCCCCAGGATGACGTCGACACACGCGACATCTTCCCGAAGCATTTCGCCGCGCACTCCCCGATCGACACCGCATGCTGCGCAAAAGACAGATTTGCATCGATCGTCACGCCAAGTACGACAGCCTCCGTCACGTATTTGATGGAGCTACCGCCGAGCTTGATTACTGGGGGCCGCTTACCGAGCTTGCCCTTCAGCGTCATGGTTTGCGACTTGCTGGGGGCGAAGGCGAGCCGGTTGCGGCACCCCCAGTCCTCAATGAGCCGGATGGTGTCGGCCGCGGCAGTCTCAATCGCTCTACGAGTGTCGATCTCTATCAAAATCGTGACGTCGTCCGCATACGCAACAACCTTAACACCCCCCGGTAGCGGCAACCGAAGCAAATCATCGAGGAGGACGTTCCACAAGGTAGGCCCCAGAACTGATCCCTGAGGGCATCCCATAGTGGATGTCTTCCACCGCACCTGGTCTCAGATGAACAGGCCAACGCGCTTTTTACGAAATAGCTCGCCAACATGCGGTATACATTCGGAGGACAGCCTCCTCTCTTGGACTTCAAGAGAATCATGGGCCACCAGGCGTTGTCGAAGGCACCCCGATATGTCTAGAAAGACTGCTTGGACGCATTTCGCTTCAGTAGTTTTGGCAGTGCCGAGAACCGCTTGCAACGCTGTCACGGTCGATTTACCCGGAGAGAATCCATGCTGGATCCGAGATCCCACTGGTGATCTGGGGCGCGCATAACAACATTACGCGTTCTAAAACCTTCCCAAGGACAGGGAGGAGCATCATCGGACGGTAAGCCTTCGGGACTGTGAGCGGCTTATCATTCCCCTTCGGGAGAACGATGAGCCTGCCATCCTTCCACACATCGGGGAAAATCCCCTCCTCTACACACGAGGTGAACACCCGATGGAACTCCACGGATGCCGCCCCCCAGACTTGCCGAAGCATGCGAGCCGTGATCCCGTCGATACCGGGAGCGGTATTTGGCAACGACTTGACGATCGCCCACAGAGCGTCAACGGACAGTCCCACAGTAGGGATACGTTAGGTCAGCTCACAACTCACCAGATCTGCGCCAGCGTCCCCTGCGGCAGGCCGCTGTTGAGGAACACGTCGCGTATCTCGGCGCCGGACACGTAGCCATCCATGTCGGTGTCGGCCGCCGTGAACTGTGCGTCGTACTTGGCGCGGTCGGCCGCCGTCATCCACGACTGCGGCAGCGGGGCGGGGGGCTGCGGACAAGCGGGCCGACTGCATCACATTGAATAGTGACTGCATCATATTATTGAATCTATTGGAACGAAGTTCCTTATCGGACGGTATGGACTTGACGGATGGGGGTAGGTGAAAAAAGTGTAAGAATTTCTCCGTCACCTTTGTGTGTTGCTGTCTTTTATTACACACGTTCCGTCATAGCTTTGGTGGCGTAGCGGCTAAACGAAGGAGTGAAACTATCGGTTCGGAGGTTCGAATGACATAAAGTACTCACGCTAGACAAGTCCAGCAAGCCCTCCAGCAGCGAGGCGTTCGACTGCGGCTGCTGCGGCGGGGGCCCGGGGCGGGGCGGCGGCGCGCGCGGCTGCGGCGACGGCGGCCGCGAGGGGGGCCTCGACGGGGGCCTCGAAGGGGGCCGCGAGGGGGGCCTTGCGGGGCGCGCGCGCAGCTCCGGCGGCAGCGTGGTGGGGACCGCGTGCTTCTCCAACGCTTTGTATACTAGATGCATTGCCTGAGAAAAAAAGACAGTGCATCTATGTAACTGTAGTATAATGTGACTTATTCAACGGAGCGCCAGGTATGCACCTCTGATTTTTAGAAGTAATGTGCGTTTATGCAATTAAATATCATGTACGCTTTAACGGTGAAGGAAAAGATCGTGAGGAAACCTGCACGCCTGAGACATCACCATAATATCCTCAAAGATGTGTGAAATTCGCCAATTCGCATTGGGCCAGCGTGGTGGCCTATAACCCTTCTCTGAGAAGAGACCTGCGCTCAGTAGTGGGACGTTAATGGGTTGCTGATGATGACGATTATTAAGATTATCTTTAAAATGATGAATCAGCTATTCACAAAAACATATCACCACTCACCACTATAAACTCGTGCCTGTCAAGCATGCCGTCTTTATCCTGGTCAGCCAGGTCCCAGATCTTGCCCAGAGTCTCTAGGGGGAGCTTTGATTCCATCAAAACACCTTTAACCTGCAACATTTACACTCCATTTAAGGCGACCTAGTTCGAAGAGCTGATGGTCCCCACTCCCAAGGTGCTGGAGTGGCGACCCCGCACCGGGAAGCGCAGTGTTGACAGACCCCCGCTAGGTGGACCGACGACATCAAACGAGTCGCAGGGAGCCGCTAGATTCAGGTGACCTAATGCATAGCCAGCTTAGATCTTCGCGATCCTCCTTAAAAGGAAACGCTTTCTTGCTCAAACAAGTACGAACATGTAGAAATTAACTACGATAACAGAAAAATAAATCCAAGGATTTTATTATCATAATATACTTAGTTTTTGACAGAGACTAAGAGCGATAAAAGTTATAGTTCTTGCAATTCACGAGAGCGACTGACTTATGGTTGTGTGTGTGTCGTATCTGTATAAGTGTGAGCGAGCGCAATGCTCGCGCCTGCCCGCTCCCACCTAGGCTTTGACACGCACGCACACTTATGCAATGTGCATGTACACGAAGTAACCACGAGTAAAGCTCACTCGCCTTCGTGAATTGTAAAAACTGTAAGTTGTTTTCGTCCTTTTTTTTTATCAAAATCTGGGTAGTAAAACTATATCTAAAATATCCGCAATTTAATTGTCGAAAATAATAATTGACCACATTTTGTCAAAAGTATCTGAGATTTCTACAATTATTGAAAATATTACAATGTGCGAGAGAGAGGGATGCAAAATGTGATAGTCCTCTTAAGCTTTTTCTACAAGCGCACGCCACCAACCTTGTTGCCTGGAATAAGTCCATTGCTGGGCTGCAGCGAGTCGAAGAGCTGGCTGTACTTATCGCGCTCCGCTGGCTTGACGCTCCAGTCGCTCAGCGGCGCAAGAGCGGGAGCTGTGGCCGGTGTCGCGGAAGGGGGCGGCACCTTGGGCAGTTCTCCCTTGAACACGAGACCATCGTTTCATCCTCGATATCATAGATAAAGGCAAAAGGAAACAATATGGGATTGGTTGACATTTTTCCGTTTTCGTAATTAACTACCACTGGAACCCAATTTTTCCATAGTTAAGGACCCTTGGAACCCAATCTTTTCATAGCTAAGTACCACTGGAGCCCAATTTATTTGTAACTAACTGATGCCCGCGACTTCGTCCGCGTGGATTTAGTTTGTAAAATCCCTCGGGAACTCTTTCATTTTCCGGGATAAAAAGTAGCCTATGTCACTCTCCAGGTCCTCAACTATGCCCATGCAAAAAATCTCGTCGATCCGTAGCCCTGTTGCGGCGTGATTGAAGGACAAACCAACAAACCAACAAAAATACACACTTTCGCATTTATAATATTAGTAAGGATTAAGAATCACTGATTCCCAATTTTTCGTAGTTAAGGACCATTGGAACCCAATTTCTCCGTAGTTAAAAACCGCTGGAACCCAATTTTTTCTTAGTAAAGGATAAATGGAGCCTAATTTATTCGTAATCATGGATCATAATACCCAAAATATTCGTCGTTTGAACTCTCATGGTTATTGGTTAAGCCCAAAAGTCTAGCAGTTTAGTAAATAGTCCTGGCGATCTGACAAATAAATTATGCCAGAACAATTCAGAACTGCAAATAAAACTATAACATACTGGCACGAAGCCAAAACTGGATCGATTTCCATGTAATTAAGTCCCCGTCTGCAGCCCGGTCGGCGAGTCAAGGGTGCACTAAATCAAGGAGTCATTACACTCTAAGGATAAAAAGTCAAGTCACAGTCAAGGGCCCGTACTTAGGTTTAAGAACGTTGACTTTTAGTGTAGACTAGCTGACCCAGCGAACTTCGTACTGCCACTACTTATAAATGAAAAATGATTTAAATAAACATTTTCCAGTGGACCAAATTGTGAATCTAAACCATCCTCGAATCTCCTTGAACTCACACAAAAAAATTCATCAAAATCTGTCCAGCCGTCTAGGAGGAGTTCAGTGACATACACACGCACACAAGAAAGATATATATTAAGATTTATCTAGCGATGACACCGCTAAGACACACGTGAAATAAGGCTAGATATGAAGAATCACAAGCAATTTGGTTAGTATTACCAATTGAATATCAATTTAAACTATTATTATTGTCAGAGCAAATATTGATTTTTGACAAACTTGAAAAAGGGGGACAAAATAGGCTGGGAGCAAGAAGGATGTTGGACAGAAAATTTGTAGTACCTCCAAAAGGGAACTACTTTGGAGGTTGGACAACAAAGTTTCTTGTTCCTAGCCTGTTAAATGAGCTACCTGCTGGATTCAGGGATGCAAATGTTTCACAATTTGCGTCCTTGAATCCAGTAAATCTCAACAAAACCTCGGAAAGGTTGTTCAAGTGTAGGTTAAGAAATACTTTGCTAAAAATGTAAATGTCCAGCTATATAATTGTAGTAGTAGTATAATTTAGTACAGCTATATAACTTAGTACTTATATATAAAATAATTAATTTTAAGTAGATAGGTAATATATTATAATATGTATTAAAAGGAGAGCTTTTAATCCGTCAACAAACTGTTATACAGTTTGACGGTATTATTAAGATGTACAAATATTTTTATTATAATATATTAATAAAAAAAAAAAAAAAAAAAAAAAAAGTACTACAATAGTGGTTAGTACTGCGGTCTCCTATTCGGAGGTCGCAGGTTCGATCCCGGGCATGCAAGTGGTTAGTAGGTACTGTGGTCTCCTATTCGGAGGTCGCAAGTTCGATCCCGGGCATGCACCTCTGGCTTTTCTTAGTGCGTTTAAGTAATTAAATATCACAAGCTTCAATGTGAAGGAAAACATCGTGAGGAAACCTAGACACCTGAGAGTTCTTGGTACTGTTCTCAAAGGTGTGTGAAGTTTGCCAATTTGCATTGGGCCTGCATGATGGACTATGGCCTATAACCCTTCTCTGAGAGGAGACATGCGCTCAGTAGTGAGCCGTTGATGGGTTGCTGCTGCTGCTGATGATGATGATGATGATGATATAGATTCACGCAATGAGGAGTTTCTAGGAGCTTGATGCCCATTTTAACCCAACCATACATAATTAATTCATCCTCCACCATCCATACTTCAGCGTGCGTACATTCATTTGTATTTAAAAAAAACAGTTATTTTCGGATTGAAAATGGTTATTACTCTTTTATGGGACATCACAATAATATTAAAAAGAGAGCCACACATCTGCTGGGGGGTGGGGACAGTGCCCTTACAATTTTTTGCATAGTCCTTGCCTACAAATTGACAGGTCTATAGAATAGAATGGAATAGAAATATTTTTTATCCAAATAAACTTTTACAAGTGCTTTTGAATCGTCTGGCTCTACCACTGGTTCGGAATGCCCTTCCTGCCGAGAAGAACCAGCAAGAAACTCTGCGGTTGCTCTTTTCAAAACAAATTTACAATACAGTAAATATACTATGCTATATATGCAGTGTTTCCACAATGAGGGAAGTTCCAAAAATGCAGACATAAAGTAGCCCCATTCTCGCCGGTGGAACCCGTTCACGAGCATGACGCACGACCCAGCCATTGCTTCGCTCAACCATATTTGAGGGAACGTAACGTAACGGGTCTTTGGGCGAAACTGTATCGCGGTCGGTTCGGGTGTATCCCTTTACATTGGTATTGGGCTGATCGACTCACGACTTTGGGCGGCGGCGTCTCGCAGTGTATGTTGCTCATGTTGATGTCCTTGCCGGCCTGCGCCAGCGCCACCAGCTTAAGCGCCACGAACAGCCCCGCCTGCGAACACACGTGACGTCACCACACAGACGAACAAACAAACACACACACACACACGAAAAAAAACGAGTGTGCTTTACACCACACGACTGAAGTAAAACTTACGAAACGCAACTGGCCATAAGAGAAAGAGAAAGAAAATGTGTGCTTGCACCTATCTCTCTTGCCCCTACAGTAATATACAAAACGTAACTCTCTCTCTCGCGGATTCTGCTGAGAAGAGCCGGCAAGAAACTCAGCAGTTGCTCTTTTCAAAATAATCATTTTACAATATTATTATGTTAATATAATAATATTTTCATGCTATTACATTGTAATAAGTTTTTTATACTATCTTGTGGGCAGCTGGATGTCAAGCCGATTTAACCTGTTAACATACAACTTTGTTAGAATATTAGAATATAATATTTCCACAATTAGGGGAAGTTTAAAAAAAAGGCGTACTGTACAATTCAATTCATGTTAAGACGGGCAAATAGAAAGCAGCCCCATTCCCACCGGTGGCACCCGTACACGAGCATGACGTTGCTTCGCTCGACCATATTTGAGGGAACGTAACAACCCGCACCACACTTCTTATTCGAGAGAAGACCTGTGTTTTTGTAGCTACAGGGCCGGGCAGTAATGGGTTGAAATGAATGAGCTTGAAAACATAGGATTTTTACACTTTTTATCGCAGAATCCGATTTTCGGGATTTTTAAAACTTAACGCGAACGAACGGGAATTCGCTGGCTAGTAAGTGAAGAGAGATTGATTGATTTACGCAGTTTGTATAACATCAGGGATATCGTTCCTCTGGAATTTACTTCTAAGTGTACACATACTCGTAACAAGTTGAATATAAATATATTAAAGAAATAATTACTTGGGCCGATTTCACCAACGTAAAATAAGTCTTATCCGAGAGTCAATTTGATATTTTGACAGTATTTTCAATACAAAAACTGTCAAAACGGTCAATTTATTCCTCGGTAAAACGTCACTCAATGTTGGTGAAATCGGCAGTAAGTGCCGATTATACCAATGTCGCGTGAGGTTTATCCGAGGGATAAATTGAGCGTTTTGACAGTTATTGTATTGAAAATACTGTCAAAATATCAAATTGACCCTCGGATAAGACTTAATTGACGTTGGTGATATGTTAAATACCTAATAGTTCAAAAATGACGCAAAAATGCCAGCAAGTACTGTTATTAATTCGCAATATAGCGCAATATAGCAACGCCTTTCTCTATAGTAAGTTTTTTTTTATTTTATGACAAAATTGCGCTTGACTTGGATCTCACCTGATGTTGTCTGTGGGCTAACTTGGAAGAGGTATGTTAGTGTTCATTCAACCAATACCACTAATCGGTATCTACACACCATCGTACCGGAACGCTAAATAGCTTGGCGGCATCTCTTTAACAAAGTCAACCAGACCCAACAAAGTAACCAGATAGAATTAATAGTATTTAGACCGTTTTCGGAATAACTCACACTTTTCCATAAGCTAATTTTTCATTGAACCAGCTATTTTGATAACACTCGCTATCACGGCGTAACCAAACACGGCACACATCCTTCACCGACCGCTGCGCTCTGAGTCAATAGTCAACGATGTATTATCACCAACATACTTCCATTATCACTCGCAATAATTAATTATTCATTAATTCTATACGCTTACAGCCTGACGACTTCTCGAAGGCTCCGTAAAAATGTTAAAGTACATTTTTGCTTTAGTCTTTAGTCTTAGCTACACTGACAATGAGATTTTTTATTCTGTATGTAAAAATCTTGCGCTCGCTTCGCTTGTAACAGGCTATTACGACGTAACAATTGGGCTAAAATTATCCACATTAAATATAAGAATTAGTTTAAAAATCTTATTTCATAGCAATTTTTCCGCCGTAAAGTAGTATTTTTTATTGTTTATTTTTTAAAACCTAAATCGAAGCGGACGAAGTCGCGGTAATCAGCTAGTATTCCAATAAAATTTGACATGCTTGCGATAGCTTTTTAATAGTAAATGAAAAACATTTTCCCCGTTCCAATACATTTTCGGGTTCGTATTGTAAATCTGACAAAAGGAGGGAAAGGTCCTTAACAAACTAGGTTGCTATTCGTAATTTTGCACACAAGAAAACTATTCATAAAACGGAGTCGAGAGCCCTTTCAATGGGGCTCGCTCGTCCGATTCGATTGGATATTGAAATATAACCCCAGACGCGCTACAGTCGTTTCAAGACCTCTCTGGTGTAGAAAAAAAATCCTTTTTAGGGTTACGTAGGTAGGTTACCTACCAAAATGATAAAAATGGAACCCTTATGGTGAGACTTTCTCCGTCCATCCGTCCGTCTGTCACAGTCGATTATTTTAGTAACTATTAAAGCTATCGACATGGAATTATAGTTGTGTATAATAGTGGGCCATTATCATTGGAATAAAAAAAAATAAAAAAATACTTTTAGTTTTATAAAAATCGGGGGTTTGCAATTTCAAAGTAAGATAACTATACCGAGTGGGGTATCATATGAAAGGTCTTTACCTGTACATTCTAAAACAGATTTTTATTCATTTTTATACGTAATAATTTTTGATTAATCGTGCAAAATGTCGAAAAAAATACCGTTTAACGCCTTGACCGATTTGTTTTTTTTTTTGTTTTGTTTTGTTAAATGGCGCAAGCGAAGCCACGGGTAAAAGCTTGCTTTTCATAAGAAAATTGTTTTCAGAAAGAATGCCATGCGATGCTATGCCCCCAAATAAAAGTATGTCACAGTAAATTAGCTGTTCAGGCTAGTGCACAGCATCTCGAAAAATAAATAGCTTCGAAAAAGAAGTTAATATCACAACGACCGCATTAAACATAAATTTTGGGCGACAGCCCAATTTCACATTCGGCCTAACTTAGCATGCCAATAAACCCAAAAATTTATACAAAATGAAAATCGACGACTAAGGTCAAGGCACACTGCTGCAGAACGTTCGTGAACTATATGTAATAATTATATTAGACATCTTAACCAAGACTAATATTCCCCTTTCCCATACAACAGAAAGTAAAGCCTTTACAATACGAGAAGAAACGTTACATAATTCCGAAATGTCTGAGGATGCGTGCTCGAACCCACTACAAAGTCATCAACAACCCATAAACGGCTCACTACTGAGTGCAGGTCTCCTCTCAGAGAAGGGTTACAGGCCATAGTCCACCACGCTGGCCTTATACGAATTGGCAGACTTCACACACCTTTGAGAACATTATGAAAAACTCTCAGGTGTGCATGTTTCCTCACGATGTTTTCCTTCACCGTTGAGTGATATTAATTGCTTAAACACACATAACTCCGAAAAATCAGGGGTGCCTGAGCGTGCCCGGGATCGAACTTGCGACCACCCGAATAGGAGACCGCAGTCTTAACTATCACAGCTCTTTAAACTCCACGCTTGGTATATATCCTTAACAAGTGTAAATTAAAAAAATTATTTTTAAATGCAAGCTTTTAGTAGCTACATCATTAGACTCTGGATATCATCTAGGATCAGAGTACTTGTT
Source organism: Oeneis ivallda (assembly GCA_029955525.1). Lineage (NCBI taxonomy): Eukaryota > Metazoa > Arthropoda > Insecta > Lepidoptera > Nymphalidae > Oeneis > Oeneis ivallda. The sequence goes on along the minus strand of JARPMR010000017.1, from coordinate 1,440,389 downwards.
ATGACGAATCAAACGAGCCCAAACTCGGTGGGGTTACGTCGTTTTATTACAGAGTTCCGATAGCCATCTTCCGTCTCCATCATCAGATCAGCTCCATGTCACGATAATAGAATAGAATAGAAATGTTTTTTTATTCAAATAAACTTTTTTACAAGTGCTTTTGAATCGTCGATGAGTCTACCACTGGTTCCACCAATATTGCATTGTCATCCGATTTACACATACATGCAAAATTTCAGCTCGATCAGAAACTGGGAAGTGGGTCTAATTCATCTTGCAAGATTTGACCCAAACAAACATTACAAGTTAAATAAAAGCTTGTAATTAAAATCCTAGGTTGGGAGCGTAGACGTGAGGCGCATTAAGTCATGAGTGTGACCCTAACCTCTATTATGCAGTGGGCTGAGCTGAGCAGCGTGCGAGCAGTCTCGAGTGCCCTTTACGCTAGGATTAGAGGGTCTTGTTCATAGTACCAACGTTTTTCGCAGTTTTAAATCTTATACCTTTAAACGAGCAATTCTTGTATTTATATAATCTGAATCTCGGAAACGGCTCCAACGATTTTCATGAAATTTGGTATGCAGGGGGTTTCGGGGGCGATCTCGAACTTTATAGATGATGGCGAAAACCTTCGTATTCTAATGATATTGTAGGGGTTTTTCACTGCCTGAAAACATGGATAAAACGACGTTTTCTAAAAATGAAACCTAGCTAGATCGATTTATCGCCCCCGAAAACCCCTGCATAATAAATTTCATGAAAATCGTTGGAGCCGTTTCTGAGATTCAGATTATATATATACAAGAATTGCTCGTTTAGATAGATTATATAGTTGACAAGCTTTTGAAGTAATGTTCCTTGTAGCTAAAGGCTAATGTTACGTAATAGCCTCGTAATTTGATGGATGCGAGCCGTAAAGAGTTTATTGCGCCCCCCGGTAGCTTTGGCTTAAGGAGGCTACTACTTGAACATTATGGATTTTATGGTTTAGCAATGCCTTCGTTTATAGGATGAGCTGATAGGTCTAGACGTTTCGTACAGAAATGACTACAAATACCTATACAGTACAGTATATTAGGCATTATATTTTAAGTATTTTAGTGTACTAATAAAAATAATTACAGATATTAAAATGGTTTATAATCTACGCAATGATATTTTATTTGATACCAAACTCGATATAGACTGACCTCCCTGGCGCAGTGGTGAGCGCTGTTGCCTTATAACTGGGAGGTCTCGGGTTCGATTCCCGGCGGGGTCAATTTGGGAATTTAAAATTTCTGAATTGTCTATGGTCTGGTCTGGTGGGAGGCTTTCGTTGGCCGTGGCTAGTTACCACCCTACCGTCAAGGACGTGCCGCCAAGCGATTTAGCGTTCCGGCACGATGGCGTGTAGAAACCGATTAGGGGTGTGGGTTGAATTTTCACTGCCATACCCCTTCCAAGTCCGCTACCATCTTAGACTGCATCGTCACTTACCATCAGGTGAGATCGCAGTCAAGGACTATCTTGTCATCGAATAAAAAAAATAGATTTATCTTTATTTTAACTATTTTTTCGTCCGCCGCAAGCGTAGCTAGTTATGTAACTAAATAACAGATACAGTTTTTGCAATTCACGAAGGCGAGTGAGCTTTACTTGTGGTTACTTCGTGTACATGCACATTGCATAAGTGTGCGTGCCGGTCAAAGCCTAGGTGGGAGCGGGCAGGCGCGAGCATTGCGCTCGCTCACACTTATACAGATACGACACACACACAACCATGTCAGTCGCTCTCGTGAATTGCAAGAACTTTAGTTGTTATTCTTCTTCTCTTACGTTGTTGTTCCACCTAGCGGGGGATCTGTCAACACTGCGCTTCCCGGTGCGGGATCGCGAATCTAGCACCTTGGGATTCCAACGACCATCAGTTTTTCAAACTATTTCCACCTACTTATAATCTGCCTATTCACCTCATCATCATCATCATCAACCCATCAACGGCTCACTACTGAGCACAGGTCTTCTCTCAGAGAAGGGTTTATAGACCATATTAGTCCACCACGCTGGCCCAATGCGAATTGGCGGACTTCACACACCATCGAGAACATTATAGAGGACTCTCAGGTGTGCAGGTTTCCTCACGATATTTTCCTCCACAGTTGACCCCGAAAAGGAGACCACAGTCCTAACCACTAAGCTATCACTGCTTACCTACTGCCTATTCCCCTCTATTAACTGCCTCGTTGGTCTAGTGGTTAGCTTGTTCAACTGCGGATGACGAGGTCCCGGGTTCGATTCCCGGGTCGGGCCGTTAAAAAAAAAATACATTGGGTTTTTCTACCAAAGAAATTCTCAGTACTAGCCCGGAGTTAGGAAGTTGGCGGTGTGTCACCCCCGTGCCTCGGAGAGCACGTAAAGCCGTCGGTCCTGCGCCTGATCTCTCTCCGGTCGTGTCGGATTTCCGTTCCATCGGACTATGAGAGTGAGGGAATAGAGAGTGCACCTGTGTTTGCGCACACACTCGTGCACTATAATATCTCCCGCGCAGATGGCTGATCTCTAAGGAGGTTAGCCGCCGTGATCGGATTCGGTCGGGAGGACATTATTATTATTTATTCCCCTGCTAATGAGTACACTCACTTTGTCCAGGTATCCCTTGCCGGTGGGGTCGGAGAGGTCCCATATCTTGCTCAGCACCACGTCGCTGAGGCGGGACTTCTTGAGGAAGCGCGCAGCATCCAGCGCCTGGACCGCACCCGTGCCATTGGGGTCCACCTGGAACACGCGCCCGTTTCATATTATCTATACTATTTAATATTTAAAGATGAAGAGATTGTTTGTTTGTTTGCTTGAACGCGCTAATCTCAGGAACGACTGGTCCGATTTGAAAAATTCTTTCAGTGTTAGATAGCCCATTTATCGAGGAAGGCTATAGGCTATATCATCACGCTAAGACCAATAGGAGCGGAGCACCAATGAAGAATGTTTCAAAATCGGGGTTTTTTTTTCCTTTTGAGAGCTTCCGCTGCGTGCGCTGCGTAAACGGTTAAAGTTTCGCAAAAATCATATATGACAGAATTGTTCCCCTTTAAAAGTTCTAAAAAAAATCCGCGACAGCATAATATATCTATCTTTTAAGGTTGGCTATAACCTTTTTATGCTAACCAAGTTTGTTCTAAAATAATGCATTATTTGCGAAGGTGTTTTTAGGGTTCCGTTACAAAATGGTAAAAATGGAACCCTTATATAATAGTTTTTGAAGTTTACCAATCGAAAAATCTGAAATAATTATGATCAATAGAAGTTTATGTATATTTTACAGGAAAAATAAAAGCAACGCGTAAATTATTTTAGTTTGATTAAAAAAGGGGGAAAATCGGGGGTTTGAAATTTCAAAGTAAGATGCCTATACCGAGTGGGGTATCATATGAAAGGCCTTTACTTGTGCATTCTAAACCAGTTTTTTATTTATTTCTATATATAATAGTTTTTGAGTAATTGGCCAAAATGTCGAAAAAAATACCGTTCCCCCGTCCTTATCTCCGAAGTTTACCAATCGAAAAATCTGAAATAATTATGGTCAATAGAAGTTTATGTATATTTTACAGGAAAAATAAAAGCAACGCGTAAATTATTTTAGTTTGATTAAAAAAGGGGGAAAATCGGGGGTTTGAAATTTCAAAGTAAGATGCCTATACCGAGTGGGGTATCATATGAAAGGCCTTTGCTTGTGCATTCTAAACCAGTTTTTTATTTATTTCTATATATAATAGTTTTTGAGTAATCGGCCAAAATGTCGAAAAAAATGCAGTTCCCCCGTCCTTATCTCCGAAGTTTACCAATCGAAAAATCTGAAATAATTATGGTCAATAGAAGTTAATGTATATTTTACAGGAAAAATAAAACCAACGCTCCAACTAGCATAGCTTTTTTTTATATTAACAATAAACCTCTACAAAGAAAGTTAACGATAAATAAGCAAATTAATATAATATTATCGTTTTACTTTTACTTTTGGAGTACGGAACCCTCGGTGCGCGAGTCCGACTCGCACTTGGCCGGCTTTTTTTAAACATGATATTAATCCTTATCCAAATAAATACGTTATTCATCATTCATTCATAAAGTGGTGAAGTAAAATTATGAATAATAATTTTTTTTAAGGTACCTCCCCCACATGTAAAGTGGGGATGAATTTTTTTTTTCTCGTCTATTCCATAGTGTGGGGTGTCGTTGAATAGGTCTTTCAATAATATTGTGGGTGTGGGAACACCATTTTTCGATTCAGAGATCCGTTTGTGAAATATGATATTTTAAAGTGCTAAATTTTACTAGAGTCAAGTGTCCCCCCCGCCCCCCCTCTGCCAGCTAAATGGCTGTTTAAAGGATACATGAAAAAATTCACAGCAGTAGTATATATAATGAATTTTAAAGGAAAACTATCACGGCTAAGTAGGGTTCATTAGTTAAGGAGTTATATCTGTTTTTTCTAAGTTAGGTATTACAGGTAGTGTAAGTTGCATATTTTGTAATATATTATAGTATTTAAACCATGGAACTCAAAATGTATTCAATATTCATAAATAAAATAAAAGCACTATCCTAGGTCAGCAATAATATTTGAGACTTTCAACTATGGAACCCTACACTGCGCGTGGCCCGACACGCACTTCGCCGATTTTTATTTTAGGTGTCACTGGCAGCCCTCTATGCATAGCGTGCACGGAGGGCGACGAGACACCGGAACACGTACTGCATAAATTCAGAAGTGTATCCGACCAATGACAGAAATACGTTGGCTCTCCAGCAACACTACCGGAAGTCCTCGCCGACCTGGGTGGCCTGCTCGGATTCTGGAGTGAGCTCGGCTGGATAGAATGATCGGACGGGGACCCGCACCAGTGGAACCACGCAAAATGGGTCTATTAGCAGAGAAAATTCCCAGGAAGAAGAGAAGAGAGTGATCACTCTCAAAAAAGTAAAACTTTTTTTAGGGTCCCGAAAAAAAAGGAACCCATAAAGGATCTCTTTGTTGTCCATCTGTTTATTCAAAGAAAAAGTAATATTTCTTTGTTATATCCACCAAACAATTTTTCAAAGGAGTGTTTGGCCGATTATAGCAAAAGAATATTACTTTTCTTTGATTATCATGGAATTCCGCAGAGCAACGCCGGCTTCTATCCAATGTCCATCTGTCTGTGTGTCTATGCCCTCTTTATCAGAAACGGCTTGAACCTTTGTATTCAGTATACATTTGAACTTTTAACAATGTGAAAAGTTCAAGTTTCTAGTTTAACCCAATGAAAAGTTACAGCTTTACAAAGTGTATTTCCTTACAAAATTTATGATTTAATTTATTTTCTATTTTATTATTAATTTATCTAGGCATTTTATCTTAAATGATTAATATTAAAATTTACGAATTCAATTTGGTTAAAATAGAGTTTGACATACGTGTCTTAATGGTTTCTAAAAAATTCTAGGAACTTATTTGTCTGATTTATAAATTATGTTAAAGAGTTCTCAATCATAATATGAAAAAGTAAAATTGTAATCTATTTTTATCTACTCCAACATCGAAAAGTTCCAATTTCGAGTTTGACAGCTGAATCGAAATGAACCCTCTTTCGGTTTTGCTTCTCATTTCGATGCAGCTCGTTGTATGGGAGCTGAATCGAAATGGTTATCTTCTTAAAATAGGATACCTAAAGCTAAGGCTCTGAGCTCTGGCACTTTGGTACCGTTCATACGACAGAGGCGCCATAAGCGGCTGGTGGCGGCTTACAGAGTTACTTTTTGCTGACAGAGGCGCCACAGGCGGCTGGTGGCGGCTTACGGAGTTACTTTTTGTTACTTTATTGAGCCTACGGCGTATTTTACTAATGATTTTATTTTCCTTGTCGTAGATAAAATCTTGTATGCAACTGAACGTAATTAGTCATTTTAATTCTCGTACTATACTATTTTGATACTCGGCAAGCCTCGTATCAAAAAACAGCACTCGAATTAAAATGACCCTCGTTACGATGCAGTTGCATAAATAGCTATTATGTTACTAGTGAACTTTAAGAGTTTTCTGACAAAAGTTATGAACAGTATGAGGTGTAGGCACCTATCATTGCTTAGGAGCAATAATCGCATAGTACAAGAGTTGAAATGGAAAATAGCAATCAGGACAGATAAGTAGTAAGATAAAATTGTAAGATGTATCTCACTAATGCCTTTGTATTGATAAAAATATATTATGTAACCATATATATATGTATGCCTGTCAGTTTGTTTGTGGAGATTCATCATCATCATCATCATTTTCAACCTTTAGATGTCCACTGCTGGACATAGGTCTCCTGCATGGACCTTCACAGGCTTCGGTCTTGCGCCGCCTGAATCCAGCGGCTCCCTGCGACTCGTTTGATGTCGTCGGTCCACCTAGTGGGGGGTCTGCCAACACCTTGGGACCCCAACGACCATCAGCTCTTCGAACTATGTGCCCCGCCCATTTCCACTTCAGTTTCGCGACTCGCTGAGCTATGTCGGGGACTTTGGTTCTCCTGTGGATCTCTTCATTTCTGATTTGATCTCGCAGGGATACTCCAAGCATAGCTCTCTCCATCGCTCGCTGAGTGACCCTGAGCCTTCTTATGAGGCCCACAGTTAGCGACCATGTGGAGATTCAGATTGGAAAAAATCCTATGAGACTTTTTTCTGGGATAATAATAAAATCATACTAAGTATATCTATTTTCAGGAGCAAATATCTCTCTGAGCATTGTTAAGTATAAACTTAGACGTTGAGTTGTTGTTGAAAGGTCTATTACCTTTTATAGACAAACACTTTTGCATTTGTAATATTGACATGAATAAATATTTTCTAAAAAACCATCTTAAGAGCACAATAATTTTGCATTAACTAGCTGATGCCCGCGACTTCGTACGCGTGATTAAGTTTTTAAAATCCCTCAGGAATTCTTTGATTTTTCGGGATAAAAATTAGCCTATGTCACTCTCCAGGTCCTCAACTGTACTCATGCAAAAAATCACGTCGATCTGTAGCCCTGTTGTGGCGTGATTGAAGGACAAACCAACAAACAAACACACTTTTGCATTTATAAATTTTAAACATAAAGCTTATAAAATCCAGTAAAATATAGTTAAACAAAATAAATGTTTATGAAATATTAATGGAAGTATCTGAACAAAAGTATTTTATCTCGTAATCTTTAAGTGAAGCCTAAGACAAGGTTTAGTCACCACACAAATATGCACTCATAATATTTCTTCTATTTGATGTTTAAGAATATCTTTTGTGCCAATTTTACCAAAGCAGAGTAATATTTTTTCTTTTTCTTTTAAGTGGCTCCGCGCGTCGAGCGTTCAAGCCATTGTCAAGTTTTTTTTTTTTTGAAATGGAGAAACTTATTTTATAATAGTAAAATCAAAATTTAAAAAAACGGAATTTTGGAAAGGATCAGAGCAGAGTAATATTTAACCAAAAAATTTTGACATTCTGGCAATATTTGTTTAGGAAATCTGTCAAAAAAATAAATTGATTTGTTGAATTTAAATGTTACTGGGTGATGGTGAAATTGGTATTAAGTGCAGATTTCACCGATGTCGAGTGATGTTTAACCGAGGAATAAATTGGGCATTGTGACAGTTTTTGTATTGAATATCTGCCAAAATATCAATTTTACATGCAGATAAGACTTATTTTACTTTGGTGAAATCGGCCCCAATTGTGAAACAGAGAATATAGAATGTCTTTATTTGCTTCAATAACTACACATTAGCACTTATATGATGTTTCTTATATTAATTAAGTCGCAGTATTTTGGCATAACATGGTGTGCAACTTACTAATATTATAAAATATAAATACAAAAGTATGTTTTGTTGATTTGTTCTTCAATCACACAGCAACAGAGCAGTGGATCAACATCAATGGATTTTTTGAATGGGTCTAGTTGAGGATTTGGAGTGACATGACCTTTTATCCCAGAAAAAAGAGGGTTTTTGAAAAAGTTAGTTCTAAATAAATTAGTTAAGCATAATAATATAATATGTGTTTTTTATTGTTAGTATGTAGTTACACTTGATGATTTGAAAGCACTTTGTAAATGTTTAATTAAATAAAAACATTTCTATATATCCTATTCTATTAAAATAAAGATAAAAACATTAATAATTATGAGCAGTCCCACAAACTTATCTGGAGCAGTGGCCAAAAGTGGGACTCATGAATTTGTGAATTTGAAAAAATACAAAGTAAGTAAATAGTTTCCAAAGTTATAAAAAAATCATAATATAGAATGTAATAAAATATTTGAATTATTTTATTAATATTTAAACCCACTCTAATCATAATATACTTAGTTAAAAAATCTTTTAGTCTTAACATGCTTGTTCCAAGACTTGGACTACATTCAGAGAAGATTAGGTAATTTAGCTCCCTTTTATACACTAATATTTTGGCACTGGTTATGACATCATTAAAATATAGATAAATGGTAAAAATATAGTTAAAATTGCAAAACATTAAACCATGCTCAATGATATAAATCTTGTACTTACTTAACTATTGATTTTATGATAACCTTTAGAACTAAATGTATAGCTAGAAGTATTCTGCAGCATTTGGTCTTTTTAATGAAGTCAATAAAAATAAGAATACAACAGTAATTAAACCCTAAAGGTTTACTTCCTCAGGAAGAATAGTAGGTAGAACATACTCACTTGGTGATAATATGCTTCGTATATAGAACTGTGGGTCCCTGCCACCTGCAATGGTTCAATCCACATTTTGAGAAGACGTTCACGATATATTACTATTCAATAAAACTATTTTCATTCGTTATATGGGTGTGACATATTATAGTGTTCTTGACATTCAATGTTCGCGCAAAACTAAAGCGATTTACGGAATATCTGAGAAACTAGAGGGCTGCAACTCAAATTAACACCACTATTAATCACTACACTATTGTCTTATGAGGTATACTATAATAGTAATAGGATAAAACTATAGAAATTAATAGTTTTAGTAACAGCGTAATCAGTGTACAGTTCGCAACACTTCGATGTCGAATAAAGTACTGTTCCAATTTCTTTTCTGTTAACTGAACCTCACTATACTGTAGATAATTTAGCTAACATTATTTGAAAACCCAAAATAGTTTAATAATCACTACACTAGTAATTTAATTTGCGTTAATTCTACCTGAGTAGGAGAAGGCAAGGCAGCCATTTTTTACATCTCCTCGTCGACCAATCAATAGGGTCCATAGAGAATCGAGATTTGACATGCCAGCCGACGTAGTGATGCGACGCACTCCGATTTTCGATTTTTATCTCCTTCAAATATCGATTGAATATCGATTACTGATTTAGTCCATAATATTATATTATAATAAATGGATTTTAAAACTATGAATTTTAATAATTATACTAGGTAGAATTATATAATAAAAATATCTGACCCAGCGAACTTCGTACCGCCACCATAATTATTTAGGGGTGGGTCACCCTTGTCATTTAGGGGTATGAAATAGATGTTGGCCGATTCTCAGACCTACCCGATATGCACACAAAATTTCATAAAAATCGGTCCAGCCGTTTCGGAGGAGTTTGGTATCAAACACCGCGACATGAGAATTTTATATATCTGTACTTATAAAAAGACTTGTTAGAATATAAAACAGCCTTTATAATAGGTACTTATTCAATTTATTTAGAATGATGCACAGCTAACGATTATAAGCATTCTTCATCATATCAACGTAATTTTGTAAAGCAGCCAAGCCATTCTGATTTATTTCATAAAACGGATATTCTTCAAACATTTTTATCCACTTTCCTACTTTAGAATGTCTTTCAGTTAGTGGTACTAGTTGTGTCATTGATGTGACTATAGACACTGCGCAGATATCGCAGAGCTGCATCTGAAAAATACATTTAAGCTGTTATTGTTTTCTATAAAATACATTAAAAAACAGATAAGACCTACGAGTATGTTACGATAACTTACTACTGACAAATGATAGACATTTTTACCTTGGCACCAGCTAACCAATTAGTCATGTTTAATTTATATTCTAAATAATCAAGCGCCTTTAACCATTCTTCTAATTTATTGTCATTTACAGGCCACTTTTGAGAAAAATAAGCTGTCTGAAAACAAAATTGCAACACTGGTGTTTATGTATTGTTTTTTAGTTCATTTTAATCATTGTTATTTTTTTTTAATACGGGTATAATTATTACTAACCATTATTTCACTATCAATTCGAAACAAAGTACTAGAATTAAAAAACAACATTTCATTAATTTTAGCTCTTAGGAATGGTTCATCTGGGTAGAGAGTATTGTTACTGATCTGACATAGATAAATAGCTATAGCATGGCTATCGCAAATTGTGACATTTCCAACCACCATTGCTGGTACTTTCTGTAAAGGATTTATCTGAAAATTCAAAAAAATCTATTATACCTAATCAGGTTGACAAAAAATTATATTCAAAAAATTCATTTTACACACCTCATTTTTTTAACCATAAAATATCATTTTTTAACCAACTTCAAAAAAAAAACAAAAAGAGGAAGTTCTCAATTCGACGCAAGGAACATAATATTTACTGAAGATTCGACGCGTATTTTTTGACGTGATAACGTCTTATAAATCGACGAACACCGGCTGCACGCACGAAAAAGTGTCATGTTCCACCTAAGCCCCAGCGTGCAAGCGAGAACGCAGAACAAGCGATAGAGAGGCACGATCGGCCCAAGCGTTGTTTCGTGACAGCGCCGCCACCCGCCAGTCATCGTCAATGTTTCTTTATGACGTTATCACGTAAAACTATCGTCCGTACACCGACTTTACAGACAACCAGGCCTCCGTTTTTCCAACTGACTATAACTTGGGTACCTTTAAATCAAGAGTGAATAGGCATCTTCCAGGCAAGCGCGCTCCATCTTAGGCTGCATCTCCACTTACCATAAGGTGAGATTGCAGTCAAGCGCTAGTCTATATAATATTTAAAAAAAAACTAATTCTTTTTTTCAAAAAAAATTCAAAATTCAAAATTATTTATTTCATGTAGGCCAACCTGTGGCTCTTATGACACGTCAAGATTCTACCACCGGTTCGGAAAGCGGATTCTGCTGAGAAGAGCCGGCAAGAAACTCAGCAGTTGCTCTTTTCAAAATAATCATTTTACATTATTAATAAGTAGCTATTACATTGTAATAAGTTTTTATACTATCTTGTGGGCAGCTGGATGGCAAGCTGATTTAACCCGTGCATCTTTGTTAGAATAGAATATGACATTTCCACAAAACGTACTACAATTCAATTCATGTCAAAGACGGACAGACAGAAAGTAGCCCCATTCCCGCCGGCGGCACCCGTTCACGAGCATGACGCATGATCCAGCCATTGCTTCGCTCGACCATATTTGAGGGAACGTAACAACCCGCACCACACGACACCACCACAGAAATGTTTAAAGAGAGCGTGACATACTTAGTCTACCCGTATCAAAGCATCGAATTGAATAATATTATTCAAACACTAATTTTAAGATCCCATGCAACTTTGTCATTAAGAAAGTCATTAACTTTGTAATAAGCGCGACTCAGTAAGTGAGTTTTTACGCATTGTTTAAATTTGTGCAGTGGCAAATCTAGCAATTCCTTCGGAATCATATTATATAAGCGTACGCTCAACCCCACAAAGGATTTTTGTCGATGTTACTCCATAACTCCGTCAAATGTGAACCGATTCAACATTTTTTTATTGAAAGGACATACCCTCAGCCTGGTCCCGTTTAAATTTGGTGAAGATCTAATGAATATCTTCGGTGATAAGAGGACGGAACTCCTCAATGAATAGAAACAAATCGCTCGCGATCAGAGAATGTGCAGATTTATCCTATGAAGCTACATTAAAAAGCTTAAAATAAAATTGGTTGTCTGTAAAGTCGGTTTATGGACGATAGTTTTACGTGATAACGTCATAAAGGTGACACATCCGCTAACACTGTAGTCTTTGTCCGCTAACCACAGCACGCACGCGATGACTGGCGCCTGGCGGGCGGCGGCGTGCGGCGGGCGCTCTCTAGTCACAAGCCAATGCTTGGGCCGATCGTGCCTCTCTATCGCTTTTTCCGCGCTCTTGCTTGCACGCCCAGGCTCAGGCGGAACGTGACACTTTTTCGTGCGTGCAGCCGGTGTTCATCGATTTATAAGACGTTATCACGTCAATAATAATAATAATATACAAAAAATCGGCCAAGTGCGAGGCCTCGCTCTTTTAGGGTTCCGTTAAAAAAAATATATATTTCCATGTACCCATGAAAATATTTTAATTTAATTTTTTTAAATTTAATTTAATTTTTATTATTTGTTCTTATAGCGGCAATAGAAATACATAATATGTGAAAATTTCATCTGTCTATCTATTACGGTTTACGAGATACAGCCCGCTGACAGACGGACGGACGGACGGACAGCGTAGGCTTAGTAATAGGGTCCCGTTGGCACCCTTTGGGTACGGAACCCTAAAAATACTTTTAACAAAAACCGACTTCAAACGCCACAGAAAAGTATAAAATAATTTCAGTTTGTGCACGTATGTTGACGTCGAGCGGGCCTCAATAGAACTATGAAACTGCAACGCTAGCCCGACTTCAACATACCTGTACCAAGTACTATTATATTCTGTGCCTGGATCTACAAACTAAAATTTTGGCTAACGTGGCGCACCGTTTCTTCGTTCCTATTTAGGCCCGCCCGACTTCAACATACGTGTACAAACGGAAATTATTTTATACTTTTCTGTGGCGTTTGAAGTCGGTTTTTAGGGCTCCGTACCTCAAAAACTAAACTGGTTAGGAATTTGAAATTTTTGTAATTATTATATAGTGTATTTAAACAACAAATACTGAAAACACCGATTTATAATGCGGTTTGTAAGTTGTGACCAAAATAAACGAGCATTTTTCCCCCAAATGCTAATTTAGTTCTTTCTTAGAATAATTTTGGTCATATGTACGGAACCCTAAAAGAGCGAGGCCCGACTCGCACTTGGCCGATTTCTTGAATTTTTATATTATGTTATATTATTATGATTAAAAATGAAGTACACCAACCTTCCTAAAAGACTCGTGCCTATTTTCGTTCTTAAATAAATCGATTTTACGGAAATCTAAATCGATTCTTAAAATGGATGCTGTCATCGTAACAAATCTCACTGGCGGAGATATTTCATCACCATAGACAATTGGTATTTTCATCACAGGACGCCTTTTTGACCAAAAAGTGTGGGATTTTAGGTATAAAATTTAAATTTTAATGTGCCCTATGGCTTTGAGTATTTAACGAGCTTAAATACTTAAAGGTTAAAATATTCTAAAGTAATAGTTATTTATGTTAAATGTTCGGCATATAACAGTTATGGCTCCAATACCCGAGCCTCAGGCGAGGGTTTCAAAGCACCGAGAGTTTGAAAGAAAGAAAGAAGTTTCAATAAGTTCCTTGAATTCATAAGCGTTTTCTAATACATACGGCCCCGACTGTAATAAGAAACTTCATTACTTTTTGCCCTAACTGCAAAAAAAACAATTAAACCAAAAAAATATTACATATTTAGTATAGAAAACTGCGTTAATATTGTTGAGTAATTTAAAACCAAAATAGCTTACTCTAACGCACTAAAGTTGCAATACCGCGTAAGTTTCCTGTTACATGCACTTTTATTACTTAAACGTAACATTTTAAACATTATTTTACGGATATTATTGTTTAAAGCCACGATCGGAATAAACGAATGCCGGCAACTTACTACTCCTAACCTGCATGTATTCGTATAAATAAGTTATTTAGATACATTAATAAAATCAATTTTATTCCGTCTGCCGAGTTGCTCAAAGCGGGTGCCTTATTTCGAGACAGAAGGACTATACTGTATGAAAATACAGTATAGGTACCTAAATCGATTTACCACCTTAACAAATCAATGACAATAGGACGTATGTGCATGTTTATAAAATTCTTTTTAAAAAACCGACTTCAAACGCCATTACAAAGTATAAAATAATTTTAGTTTGTACCCGTACCTACAATATTATGTAGAAGTCGGACAAGCGTAGGTAAATGGAAACGATGAAACCGATGCGCAACGCTATCCCGATTTCAACATACCTACGTGTGTATAAACTAAAATTATTTTATACTTTGTAGTGGCGTTTTATGTCAGTTTTTATAAAAAGAATTTCTATTTCAAGCTTTTTAGTGTAGCTTCATAGGATCAATTGGGATCAATCTACATAATATTCTTTGATCTCGAGCGATTTGCTCATATTCATTGAGGAGTCCCGTCCTCCATCATCGAAGATATTCATCAGATCTTCACCAAATTTAAATAGGACCAACCTGACCGTATGTCCTTTTAAATAAAAAATAATATTTAAATTTTTCAGATTTGATGGAGTTGTGGAATAGTTACCTACCTAACATCGCCAAAAAAGTAAAAAAAAAACCGCGTTGAATTGAGAACCTCCTTTTTTGGAGTCGGTTAAAAAGTTTACAAGGCAAGTAGGTATTTTATCGCCTGTTTTTTGGTCTTATATCGGATATTAGGTATTTACAGAGTGCGCTCAGTAACTTCTTGTTTGCATCCTTATGTGGTTCAAATCCATCTTCTAGATACGCGTAGATAGAAAAAATTGTAATTTTCAATTAACTCCTTCTTTGCATTATACAAAATAATGATAATTCAGTGATAATAATTCAATTCATTTCATAAAAAGTACTTATGCAATTTTTCATCAATGTTTCTTTATGACGTTATCACGTAAAACTATCGTCCGTAAACCGGCTTTTTTGAGAAATAGATAAATTGCTGGTCTTTTAGAAAATGAACTAGCAATAAAGTATATCATAATGTAAAGAGTTTGAAGTAAATGGCATAGCATACTTTTGACAAGTTTCCGATAGGTTCATATTATGTAAAAAAAATTGCAAAAAATAATCAAAATTAAATAGTAACTCTTAATATAGTTAAAAATATTACAATTAATATGCGTTGATAATGGGATCAGTGGCTAGCAAAAACGTGCCCACGTGTCTATTGTAAGTTTATTTTATTTAATAAGTTTGCGTCTTTGATTCTAACGAACTCTCGCTTCTAAACTGGTACACATCACATAAATTTCTGCCAAAACAGAAATTCCAATCACGTTGGTAATTGGTTTCATTAGAATTTCTTCGATACATTGGTCAACTTGAAAGGAACTTTGGAGTAAGAGTAAAAGTGTATGTGAATAAAAAAATATTTTATTCTATTCTAATCACAAAAGTGGTAAACAGCACAATGGGTTTGTACTAAGCTGAATTCAAATTCAAAATTATTGAAGTAATTTCATTTAGGTATGCTTTGTGACTGGTTTCAAAGTCATAAGTCGAGACCTTTTCCCGTTTACCGTTTCGTCTATTCAATTTAGTTCTACGTAGTAGCACAACGGTAAAGGCGTGGACTGAAAACCGAAATTTTGACGGTCTGTCCGTCTGTCTGTCCGTGTGTCACCACCGGGTGGACCTAGCAAGTTGAAAATTATACCAGATACTCAGGTCTATAGTCCCTATTAGGGGTATAAAAATCAAGTTCCTGAGTCAACACGATAAAAAATATGGGCAAATTTTAGATTTTCGCGAAAACTTGCAAGTACCAAAATTTACCTTAATTTTCAACTTTTTTATTTTTCGGAATTCTCCCTTTACTTGTGCTGTAAGACCTTGCTTTTAACCAAAATTGACAATTCTAGGTCAACCGGAAGTACCCTATAGGTTTTGGGTCGAAAACCCATATGGTAGTTCCCGTTGACCAAGAATCACGAAATTTGGCAAAAAGCAAGGTCTTACAGCACAAATAAAGGAAAAAATCCAAAAAATAAAAAAAAGTTGAAAATTATACATAGGTAATAATAATAATAATAATATAATGGAGGTATAATGGGTAGGTACGGAACCCTCGGCGCACGAGTTCGACTAGCACTTGACCGGTTTTTTTATGTAGCCACTGCACCTTATGGAAGTCGGACCCGAGTCCGGCGTGCCGGGCCGTCATGATGGGCATCGACGCGATGAACGTCAGCCTCACGGAAGTCGACGTCGACCTGGACAAAGCCGAGCATCGGACCCCAGAAATTACTGCGGTTAGAGACTCCATCCTAGACTTTTGTTATTTTATATAGCCACTGCACCTTATGGAAGTCGGACCCGAGTCCGGCGTGCCGGGCCGTCATGATGGGCATCGACGCGATGAACGTCAGCCTCACGGAGGTAGACGTCGACCTGGACAAAGCCGAGCATCGGACCCCAGAAATTACTGCGGTTAGAGACTCCATTCTAGACTTTTGTTATAATAAAGCCACTGCTTCCTACGATCCGTAGATCCCAGCTTGGCCAGTGAAATGCGAAGTGAAGGTTTTATTCGGTAAGTACAAGCTTATAGTATTATTTAAATAAGTACATTGGGCGATATATGGCCGGCTGACCGACCGGAGTTGACAATCGGGAACACAAATATACAGGGTGGGCAATAAAACAATGTTTTATTTTCCTGAATTTCGGCCACGGCAGCGGCCTATCTCCAGAGAGATTAGCCATCTGTGCAGGAGGTATTAAAGTGCACGAGCGTGTGCGCGAACACAGGTGCACTCTCTGTTTCTTTACTCTCATAGCCCGATGGGACGGAAAATTCGACATTAGAGATTAGACGCAGAACCAACGGCTTTACGTGCTCTCCAAGGCATGGGGGTGAAACAACGCCAACTTCCTAACTCCGAGCTAGTACTGAGAATTTCTTATCGGATAACCCCAATACTTGGTATGGTCCAACCCGGAACTCGAACCCGGGACCTCGTCGGCCGCAGTCGAACACGCTTACAACTAGACCAACAAGGCAGTTAAAATTAAAGGACATACTGCAGTCTCCACAAATCAAGTGCCTAATCATATTGGTAAATCAGTCAGTAACCATTTTTACGAGGTCATCAGTATTGCCGTTGGCTACTTACCAATCCGCTCAGTATTCGCTGTGTACATAATGTGTAGGCGTTTCGCGACGCGGCCATGTTGGATCCGGACGCCATGAGTGTCAGCGACACAAAAATTGATGTCGACATGGACGAAGCTGAGTATCGAACTGCTGAAATGATTGCGGTGAGTGTCTCAACTCCAGTCTGTTTAAATATAATTGTTACTGCACCATGTGGATGTCACCGTGTCGATCCAACATGAACATTCGGTTCAAGAATGCATTTTTCATTTCATAGTTAGTCGCTTATCGATCAGATATACGCACTTACTCGTACTTTGAAGTGTGGAGGAGATAGGAACTTTAAAACCTTGTTCTCCACAGAGCTGCTATGTCGAACATTCGAATGGCTAATGATGATCTTGATAAAAAAAATTGGCAGTCATAGGACGCCGATAGAAGTGAAAACTAGAAAACAAATAAGAAAAGCGCACTGTCACGATTTCGTGAGTGAGATTCGAACCTGTGATAAAGGCGGCTGCTTGCCCTGCTTGTACAAGGTTGCTTCTTCTCTTCTTCTTTATCAACCGATAGACGTCCCCTGCTGGACAAAGGTCTCTTGCATGGACTTCCACAGGTCTCGGTCTTGCGCCGCCTGGATCCAGCGGCTCCCTGCGACTCGTTTGATGTCGTCGGTCCACCTGGTGGGGGAGTCTGCCAACACTGCGCTTCCCGGTGCGGGGTTGCCACATCAGCACCTTGGGACCCCAACGACCATCAGCTCTTCGAACTATGTGTCGAACCGCCCATTTCCACTTCAGTTTCGCGACTCGCTGAGCTATGTCGGTGATTTTGGTTCTCCTACGGATCTCCTCACACTTCAGAATGATTTGATGTACCTACAATAGGTTGCTTGAGAACTACTAAACGCGAAATTCATGTTTTTTGCTTACCCAAAAAAATGCTCAACGTGCCTAAAGAAGTTTTCACTTCAAAAATGTATATATTGTTTCAGATGAATCCACATCAAACTTTACCGATATTGAAGGACAATGACTTTGTATTATGCGATAGGTGGGTACTTTATTCACATTTACTTTTCAAGAAGTAAAACAATCATAAGTATCTTTACGTAGGGAGCCCCGACCCTTTCCCATATGTCAATTCCACTTTTAGGTGCTCCCTAAAGGTTCGTGAAAATAAAAGGCAAAAAGTGTCACCTAACTTAGGTAGGTAGGGAACGGGCACTACTACTATCTATACATATAATAAAACTGTAACTGGAAGATTTCTGTACATTTAATATATTTTGAAAATTTTAATTGGGGGATGCTTTACTATCGATACTGAGCCCAAAACAGATTTTTATTTAATTTTTGTCTGTTTGTCTGTTTGTTTGTCCTTCTTTCACGTAAAAACTACCGCACAGATTTCTACAAAATTTTATACCGTGGTAGCTTATTACTCGGGTCAACATCTAGGCTACTTTTTATCCCGGAAAATCAAGGAGTTCCCGAGGGACTTTAAAAACTAAATTCACGTGGACAAAGTCGCGGGCATCAGCTAGTATTATATAAATGCGAAGGTGTGTTTGTTTGTTGGTTTGTACTTCAATCACGCCGCAACAGAGCTACGGATCGACGTTATTTTTTGCATGGGTATATAGTTGATGACCTGGAGAATTGACATCTAGGCTACTTTTTATCTCTGATCTCCCGAGGGATTTTAAAAACTAAATCCACGCGGACGAAGTCGCGGGCATCATACTTAACTAGTGCCTATAGTGAACACACTAACTGGCTATGCAATGGAGTAATGTATTAAAATAATGGTGCATTTATTTTCATACTATGTTGCAGTCACGCTATAAACACATACTTGGCTTCTCGCTATTGCGATAGTGAAAAGTTGCTGCCCACCAATCCGGCCGGTCGCGCGATAGTCGACCAATTGTTGCACTATGACAGCGGGATACTGTATCCGCAATATCGCGCTTGTGCTGTAAGTAATGCAAAGTACCTATGTTAAAACCTATGATAGCCTAGTAGTTAGGACTGCGCTATTCGGGGGGTCGCAGGTTCGATCCCGGGCACGCACCTCGTTTCAACGGTGAAGGAAAACATCGTGGGGAAACCTGCACACCTCGGTTCGCTATTTCGATTGGTTTATGTAACCTTAGTGCAGCTATCAGCTTTCCAATCTTTACATCGATAAATCTGTAGGTACGCAAATAAAACCTATACTATCCTACTAATATTATTAAGTAATGCGAAAGTTTGTGAGGATAGATGTATGGATGGATGGATGTTTGTTACTCTTTAACGCGACTACGAACTGAAATTTGGAACGAAGATAGCTCATACCCAGTATTAACACATAGGCTACTTTTAATCCCGGAAAATTACAGAGTTCCCGCGGAAATTAAAAAACCTTAATGCACGCGGACGAAGTCGCGGGCATCATCGAGTCTAGTAATAAATAATTTGAATAATAGCATTCAAAAAATATTTTTAAAATTTTTATCTTTTCGGAAAGGCTGACCCGATTTTGACAAGACATTCTAGACAGGTTAGTTAGAACAATGAAGGAATTAAAAAAAACTTAATTGTAAAATATGATGGCTATTATAAGCAAGCCTTTTTGAAAAAGAAATGAAATGAAATGAAAATACACTTTATTGTACACCAATCAACACAAAACAAAAGAACATAAAAAATACATATTAAGTATAAGGGTAGAAGCTGTACAATAGGCGGCCTTATCGCTAAAAGCCTTTTTTGGAGTTTACTCCTTAAGAATCGATTTTAGGCGCCCGGTATGAGAAAAATTCGAGGAGTAAAATCTACTTATGAATGACCTCGTTACGTTTTTCACAACGATGCAAATTTCTACCCTAACCTTGAGTAAATAAGGTTGGTTTTCGCTTGAGTTGTCGAATGCGAAAGCGCTTTCGCTTCGGGAAGCCGAGCGCGTACCGATCGGGTCCGAGCGTGGCGGCGGCGCCGAGACGCAGCGAGCGCCGCGAATGCATTACGACGTTTTAAGGAGTAAACTCCAGTCGTGCGTCGGAGCTGACACACACACTTTATTTTTCAGTACCCAATTTTGTACGAGAACTGCCGTTTCGTGATGCCGCAGCAGATAAGAGAGGTGGAATACGCGTACCAAGAGCTGGAGACGATGTTAAAAGGCCGCACGTGGTTCAGCGGGGCCAACATGACGCTTGGTGACATATCCATTGCGGCAACCGTCAGCACGCTAAACGTTTTGGTGCCCGTGGACAAAGACAAGTAAAGTTCATTTAAGGTTGATCATACGGGTCTGCCCGCGAAATTCAAATTTAATTTGGTTTTTCGCAATTTATTTTTTTTTTATTAAAAAAGAATATTATCTAGTCAAATTGAAGTTGACTAATATCCTTCCTTATGAGGAAGGATATTAGTAGTAGTAGAAGGATATTATCAGCACATAGTTCGAAGAACTGATGGTCGTTGGGGTCCCAAGGTGTTGGAGTGGCGACCCCGCACCGGGAAACGCAGTGTGGGGTCTCACCAGGTGGACCGACGACATCAAACGAGTCGCAGGGAGCCGCTGGATTCAAGCGGCGCAAGACCGAAGCCTGTGGAAGTCCATGCAGGAGACCTTTGTCCAGCAGTGGACGTCTATAGGTTGATAAAGAAGAAGAAGAAGATACGGGTCTGCCCGCGAAATTCAAATTTAATTTGGTTTTTCGCAATTTTTTTTTTAAATTAAAAAAGAATATTAGTCAAATTGAAGTTGACTAATATCCTTCCTATCCCCTCCAACTAAGCGGAAACCTTGTGCTAGGAGTGGGTACGACAATAGTGCAACGGGTGGGATTCGAACCTGAGACCTTTCAGTTTTCAGTCCGCACCTTTAACCGTTGGGCTATTGAGGCTCATGGCTATTTGTAAAGTAATACGACAAAGTATGCTTATGGCATTCTAATTGCACCCATGGCAGTATCATCTTCACAGGTTTATATAAAAATCTTTACTTGAAAGTGTCCAGTTTAAGAAATCAGTCAAAATGTCGAGTTGGACGTGAGTTACCTACTCACAAATTAGACTATATTCTGACTAATTTCTTATTCGTGTCTTTCGTATTACTTTACAAATTGCGAAAAACCAAATTAAATTTGAATTTCGTGGGCAGACCCGTACACTCAACCTTAATTTGATTAGACCATCTTTACAAATTAAAAATTGAGATAAACTAGGTACACTAGCGGCACGCTATGATGGCCGGTTTGACGTTTGTCCGCTCATGAAGTTCCGTATTAATTGATAACGACTTTGAAGGAAATAATTGTATTACTTTATTGACGATAGTGATGTGCAGAGATTCATAAATTTTATCGAATGTAGTTTTAGGTTTAGGACTCAAAATTTATTTATTAAATTGATTTCTAAAATGTATACAAGTGTAGAAAAATCAGTTTGCACCATTTAAGGGGTGAATGTACTTGTGAATATGAACAATTTTCACTATGTGGACAAACCTCTGAAATCGCAAAAAAATATCAGCTGTTTCATACAAAAGGTAAAATTTTTATTTTTATATGATATATACCACAACTCGGCATTTGGTTTTCTAAATTGAAAATTTTTAAAAATGGAATCTAATACGATCGTCACATAGGATCGCTGGCTAGCACAACTACTACCTCCGGCAAACTCGCGTCAATGCTCAATGCAAAACAAAGCAGTTTCGAATTGACGTTGCTTCGAAAAGTATAAACTGTCAGTGCAATGCGATTGTGATATAGTTTTGACCTGGCTTTGGATTTCAAATATTGATACTGCATTACTGTTGACCCTTGCTCGTGATAGCAGTGACGACAGTGAAAATAGTAGTATGGACGAATCTGATTAATTATGGCCTTTTGTGGCACCTTTTTTGGTATCTTTTGTATTCATATGTTTCTTGTGTGCATATAAAGTATGTATATTCATTTTCATTCAAATATTCAGTTCGTTCAAATAAATTAAATAAACATATACATTTTTGTTTTATTAAACCTATTTAATCAGGTACAAAAACAAAACTTAATTGTTTTTTGTTCGAGAATAAATTGACATTCCACATCACTATTGTAATGTGTCAAACCGGCCATCATAGCGTGCCGCTAGTGTAGGGGCAAGTGATGCCTATGGACGCTTGTACCTGTGGAGTGTGGAAACAATCGATTCCGGCGTTAACTAGCAACCCTAAAATTCTAAAATTCAACTTTCACTCCTTCGTTTAACCGGATTCGCCAAAAAAGTTATGATGCAATGTGTGTAATAAACGAAGGCAACAAGTGTCGTGACCGAAAATTGCTACAGTTTTTCGACTACCGTCCATCCGCAAACTGTCCGAAAAGGAACTTCTTTCAATAGGTATTTTGCTGAATTTGAGCAAGATTTTTACAGGCAAGAACTAGAGAATTTTGCAAATGGTGATCTGGACTACATTTTATAAATCTACTAGCTGACCCAGCGAACTTCGTACCGCCAACAAAAATATTTAGGGGTGGGTCACCCTTATCATTTAAGGGTATGAAAAATAGATGTTGGCCGATTCTCATATCTACCCGATCTGCACACAAAATTTCATGAGAATCGGTCAAGCCGTTTCGGAGGAGTACGGTAACGAACATTGTGACACGAGAATTTTATATTAGATCATAAATTTTAAATTTTAGGTTTCTAATGTTAACAATGATTCTCTCATTAGGTATCCCGTGTTATTGAGCTGGATGTTCCGGATGTCTAAAGAACCATTTTGTATGACAGGAAATCTCAAAGGACTAAATGAATTCACTAAAAGAATTGGTAAGCAAAAGTTAACGCAAAATATATTTCAATGTACTTAAGGATTGATAGGTACGCTAGTGGGTACGCCTGAGAGTCCTCTATAATGTTTTCAAATGGTTGTTACGTTCCCTCAAATATGGTCGAGCGAAGCAATGGCTGGATCATGCGTCATGCTCGTGAACGGGTTCCGCCGGCGGGAATGGGGCTGCTTTCTGTCTGCCCGTCTTTGACATGAATTGAATTGTAGTACGTTTTGTGGAAATGTCATATTCTATTCTAACAAAGATGCACGGGTTAAATCAGCTTGGCATCCAGCTGCCCACAAGATAGTATAAAAACTTATTACAATGTAATAGCTACTTATTAATATTGTAAAATGATTATTTTGAAAAGAGCAACTGCTGAGTTTCTTGCCGGCTCTTCTCAGCAGAATCCGCTTTCCGAACCGGTGGTAGAATCTTGACGTATCATAAGAGCCACAGGTTGGCCTACATGAAATAAATAATTTTGAATTTTTTTTTCAAAGGTGTGTGAAGTACATTAGGTCAGCTTGGTAGTCTATGGCCTAGCCTAGTTTATCTAGTATGTATAACCTTTCTCTGAGATTATATTTGCGGTTACTGATGATGATGATGAAATACTTAGTTAGTTATTGAATGTTGGTCCCAAAACGATGACCTCACACTGGAAAGAACGCAGTATTGGCAGATCTCCACAAGACATTCGACGAGTCACAAGGAGCCACTGGATATAGGTGGCGCAAGACTGCCCTGTGAACCGAACGTTTGCATTGGAAGTCCCTACAAGAAACCTTGGTCCAGCCTTAGATACAGGCCACCCAGACGGCGCGCTGCAGTTGGTTCATTCATCATTCATTCATTATCAACCTTTAGATGTCCACTGCTGCATGGACCTCTACAGGCTTCGGTCTTGCGCCGAATCGTTTGATGTCGTCGGTCCACCTAGTGCGGGGGGTCTGCCAACACTGCGCTTACCGGTGCGGGGTCGCCACTCAGCACCTTGGGACCCCAACAACCATCAGCTCTTCGAACTATTTGCCCCGCCCATTTCCACTTCAGTTTCGCGACTCGCTGAGCTATGTCGGTGACTTTGGTTCTCCTGCGGATCTCTTCATTTCTGATTTGATCTCGCAGGGATACCCCAAGCATAGCTCACTCCATCGCTCGCTGAGTGACCCTGAGCCTTCTTATGAGGCCCTGCACAGTTAGTTAAAGGGTTGTTTTTTATATCCCCAGATACCGGTAACGTACTAGACACAAAAGTTTGGAATAAGTGTCCGCGATCCTCGTCGATGAGGCGATCAACAGGAGGCAAATTGACTGAAACATAATTTATGCTAAATATATTTATCGCTGTCCCAATTATAATAAAATTGTCAATGCAACTATGTGTAAAAAATAAAATTGTTTGTTAATGAAAATGAATGTGTATTACTTTTTAAAACATAAATCCTAAATCCACTCTAAATTAGCCCGAGCTGCCCCACGACTGGGCAAAGGCCTTCTTCCAATCCTTCCACCTCTCCCTATTCTGTGCCTCGGTGGGCCAATCAACTGAAAATTTATCCAATTCATCACGCCATCGCAACCGTTTCGGCCTACCACGCTGGCGTTGGTGAATTGCTCATCTGTTCATCAGGATCCCCTTAAAAATAAGTATAGAATAGACAATATCACACTGGGTATTTTTATAAAAAAAAAAAATTGGTTGTCTGTAAAGTCGGTTTACGTGATAACGTCATAGAGAAACATTGATGAAAAATTGCATACTTTTATGAATTGAATTGAATTATTATCTTATCACTGAATTATCATTATTTTGTATATGACAAAGAAGGAGTTAATTGAAAATTACCATTTTCTCTAGTCGCAAGCCAACGCTTGGACCGATCGTGCCTCTCTATCGCTTGTTCCGCGCTCTCGCTTGCACCCGCAGGCTCAGGCGGAACGTGACACTTTTTCGTGCGTGCAGCCGGTGTTCATCGATTTTTAAGACGTCATCACGTCAAAATATTTATACTACACCTGCTCGGAAAGTACCATCTGATTTGTGTTATATCGAGAAAGAGCGAGAAAGAAAATACGTCTTTACGTGGAGACAAATCTGAGAACTGAAAAAATGTATGAAATTTCATTACTTACTTGCTTTAGCGGGCTGAAAAGTTGTATGAAAATCCATTACATACGTGGTTGTTTTTTTTTAATTTTTGACAAAATTAGTACAGTAGGTAATACAAATACTTAAAAAAATAGTGGTAAGCAGGCTTAGCAGGCTACTTTTAAGGTACGCCAACTACTTTAGAGGTACGCCGGCTACTTTAGAGGTTCTCCGTCTACTTTAGAGGTACGCAGGCTACTTTGGTGGTACGCAGGCTACTTGGAAGGTACGCGGGCTACTTTGGAGGTACGCAGGCTACTTTTAAGGTACGACAGCTACTTTAGAGGTACGCCGGCTACTTTATAGGTACGCCGGCTACTTTGGAGGTACGCAGGCTACCTGCGTACCTCTAAAGTAGTCGGCGTACCTCTAAAGTAGCCGGCGTACCTCCAAAGTAGCTGTCGTACCTTAAAAGTAGCCTGCGTATCACCAAAGTAGCCTGCGTTCCTACCTCCAAAGTAGCCTGCGTATCACCAAAGTAGCCTGCGTATCACCAAAGTAGCCTGCGTATCACCAAAGTAGCCTGCGTATCACCAAAGTAGCCTGCGTATCACCAAAGTAGCCTGCGTATCACCAAAGTAGCCTGCGTACCTCCAAAGTAGGCTGTGTACCTTCTAAGTAGCCTGCGTACCATCAAAGTAGCCTGCGTACCTCTAAAGTAGACGCGGCGTACCTCGAAAGTAAACTTCAATAATTAAAAAATGTGCCAGTTATTTTCTTCGTAGGTGTAGTAAAAGCACTACGTCGTCTACGTCTACTCTACGTCGGGAGAAAGTGCGATTCCTTACTCGGGCGTATTGATACACTCGGCTTCGCCTCGTGTCTCAACTGACGCCCTCGTAAGTAATGGGTCACTTTCACCCCTCGTAAAACAATGTACTATTAACAACTTCTAAGAAATGACCTAATGTTATGTTATGCCATTATTTAATATTTCTAGCTGTGTTTCCTGTAGGTATAAAGCAATTTGATCTGTCTTCCGAGCTTATTTCGGCTGCCTTCGCTTTTGTTCCACTTCTTACCCACTGCTAAACTAGATTGCTCAAATTACTGCCCTCAACTATAGAGCAAGATCCCAGTGCCGCCAGACCTAAGTTATTTTCTCAGCAATTTTTTGTGTACGATAGAGTACTGTTCGAATGTCCTTTCAGTATATGCGTACCAGCTAGATTGTGCCGACGGCCAATTTCCAGATACCAGGTGCTAAAGGTAGGTAAAAACTAGAATAACTTATCTTAAATTCTCAGGGCTGATTTTCATATATGTTTTAAAGAATATTGTAAAAATTAATAAATTAATACTGCCAGACGCTTACCGCCGGCGGTTACTTTAGCCAGACGCTTTGAAGCTCCCAAAAATATATATAATTTAAGTTAACTTATATTCTCAGTTCTGATTTTTATACATGATACTCAGGGAACTATTGCGATATTATCTGTAAGCTGCCAGACCTATTGGAAGGGTCAAACATCCCCCCAGACACACATTATGCGTCCCCATATGTATGAGCGCTAGAAAAATAATAGAGTTTAAGTGTGTGAGAGATAATATCATCATACTATAATATTATAAATGCGAAAGTGTGTTTGTTGGTTTGTCCTTCAATCACTCTGCAACAGAGCTACGGATCGACGTGATTTTTTTGCCTGGGTATAGCTTGCAGAAGATATTGCAATAGTTCTCTCTCTCTAGATCCTAAGCTATACCCAGGCAAAAAATCACGTCGATCCATAGCTCTGTTGCAGAGTAATTGAAGGACAAACCAACAAACACACTTTCGCATTTATAATATTATAGTATGATGATATTATCTCTCACAAACTTAAACAAGTGAATCATGTTCTAGCGCTCATACATATGGGGACGCATAATGTGTGTCTGGGGGGATGTTTGACCCTTCCAATAGGTCTGGCAGCTTACAGATAATATCGCAATAGTTCCCTGAGTATCATGTATAAAAATCAGAACTGAGAATATAAGTTAACTTAAATTATATATTTTTTTGGGAGCTTCAAAGCGTCTGGCTAAAGTTACCGCCGGCGGTAAGCGTCTGGCAGTATTAATTTATTAATTTTTACAATATTCTTTAAAACATATATGAAAATCAGCCCTGCATGAGAATTTAAGATAAGTTATTCTAGTTTTTACCTACCTTTAGCACCTGGTATCTGGAAATTGGCCGTCGGCACAATCTAGCTGGTACGCATATACTGAAAGGACATTCGAACAGTACTCTATCGTACACAAATAATTGCTGAGAAAATAACTTAGGTCTGGCGGCACTGGGATCTTGGACCACTAGAATCGTGGGAGGCATAGACATAGTTTGTATTGCCGAACATTTGCTTGCATTTGCTTATTATGCTCTATAGCTCAACTATTTTTTGCTCAACTTAGTTGATCAGTAGGTCATCCTGTACTTTATCGTAGTCATCTATTTTTTAACCGATTTCAAAAAAGTAGGAGGTTATCAATTCCTCGAAATCTTTTTTTTATGTATGAACCGATTTGGAAAATTCTTTTTTGTTTGAAAGGGTATATTTCGCAGGTGGTCCCATTGAAATGTTATCGAAATCTGTCAAACGGTTTTTAAAATTTCAACAATAAATTATATACTTTGTAGTGGCACGGGCGTTTGAAGTCGGTTTTTTAAAAATATTTTTTTATATTAAATTATTTTATTTTAAGTTAGGTACATTACACCCAATAGAACCTAAGTGTCCTACTGCTCAACTAGTGGAGCAATCTAGTTGACCAGCGAGTAGATCAGAGGGTATTACCCACTGCTCAATTATTCATAGTTCATAGATAGCATCTTTTTAGACTTAATTTTATTTAAAGGGGATTCTGATGAACAGATGAGTTCACGGGAATCCCCTGGGGTATCGGGCTAGGGGATCCTGGTGGACGACTCCCAGATTTAGCCCACAAGTCATACGGCATTACGGCTCACATGACCCAGTCCCACTTAAGTGAAGCAGCTGCAGTACCAACAGCTAGTTTTAAGTAAAGCTGCGTTCCATAAATTCTATTATATATTATAATCTATTTTTAACCGACTTCCAAAAAGGAGGAGGTTCTCAATTCGGCCGGTACTTATCTTTTTTTTTTTCTTTTTTGTTTTTTTTTTTTTTTTCTATGTATGTCCACCGATTTCTCCGGGATTACTGGACCGATTCGCGTGATTTTTTTTTTAATCGACAGAGGATGTTTGCGAAATGGTCCCATAAAAATTTTTACCTTCAACTCCTCAAGCCTGATGCTGCAGGCTAAAACTATGGCGATTTAGGAAATTTCGATTACGAATTGATATTGTAGGTAACAAGTATGGACTACATCATGGAGCTCCAGGTCCTAGCTCCTCAATCATAGGATACTACACTTAAAAGCTTAAAATAAAAATTCTTTTCAAAAAACCGACTTCTAACGCCACTACAAAGTATAAAAATAATTTTAGTTTGTCCACGTTTGTTGAAGTCGGGCGGGCCTAAAATACAAACTATGAGACCGACTCGCGATGCTCGCTCGACTTCTACAAACGAGTCTATCATATTCTGTAGCGTCGCGCATCGGTTTCATAGTTTGTATATAGGCCCGCCCGACTTCAACAAACGTGGACAAACTAAAATTATTTTTATACTTTGTAGTGGCGTTAGAAGTCGGTTTTTTGAAAAGAATTTTTATTCTAACAACAGATTAATTATATCTACGAATATGGACTTTAAGACCACCACATCTCGCAAAAGTTTATAATAATCGTAAACTTCATCAAAATTGGGCCATTCTTGACTGTCTGTTAGGTACTTAATTAGGTAGGTACTAGGTACCCTATCTACCTATCCCCTACCTAGTACTTATTGAACCTTAACGCTTTCATAAACCGCCATAGGTAGACAATTTGTCATTGAAACTATATAATAAAACTTTAATCGATTTCCCAATCGATTTTGAAATGTAACATTGATACATCACTATTAGGAATTCACCTGTCAATGACCATTGACACAAGCTTGTTTTGTAAAATTGTGTTTGTGACCATTGGGCATTGATGTCATTAAATTGAATTGAAATTCTTGAATTTGTTTTGAAGAGAAGGGGTAATAAGGTAATTGGTACCTAAGTATTTAAAGTACCTATGAATTTGTGGCGTAGCAAGGTGCAAGTTCAGTACATAATTAAATAAGTAGAATTGTAGATTATCAAAGCTATTGTTCACTCAAGAGATAGATCGTTGTGAATCGTAAAAAGTGCATGCTTATTCTCACGTGCCGCGAAGAAAGTTTTCTACTTATTGTGAAAGGTATTCGTTGATATAACACTAAGTGTTTAAGTTTCAACATGAATTTTCGTTCGTGCTGATTGTCCAGTTTCTACGTAGCAGCGTGCGTAGTGTTGACTTAGCAAAAAAACTATGGTTTAAAACATAAAATATAAATGTCGGGTGTGAAAACAAGTGATACAATGCCCAAAATCGGGCATGTGACCGACTTGAGGGAGCAGTGGCTCGTGCGCACGGACGGCGCTCTCGCTCATCACCTGCAGGACCGGGAGATCTCGTCGCATCTCTGCGAAAACAGGTACCGCAATCAGCAGATACGCGAGGACTTCCCTCTGGCGTTGAACGAGCAACGCGATATTGAGCACGAGGTTAAGTTGCGCGAACTCGCGCGCCGTCGGCAAGCGGACATCGACGCGGAGATCGCGAGGGAAATGGCAGAAATCAACCTTCGCAGGCAGCGCTTCAGACACAACCCAGAACCGCCTCCCGTCGCCCAGCCGTGCTCATCTAGAGCGTTTCCACCAGACATTAACCCCGAAGAGCTAGGCTTATCTGCCGCTGAGATAGAAGAGATGAGACTGCGTTTAGAACAAGAAGAGAGAGACGCTAGGCTAGCCAGAGCACTGAGTCACGAAGTCCAAGGTGAAGATGGTTTACTCGCCGACATGAAGTGTGCAGTGGAAGCTCAGGACGGGGAGCTGGCTAGACTGCTCCAGCAACGAGAGTACAAAAAACTGCAACGGGCCAAGGAAAAGGCAAAGCAAAAGGCACTACTCAAGAAACAGCAAAGACTCCAGCAAATGCCGTTGCCCGAACCGCCTCAAGCTACTCTATGCGATGCCTACAGCAACCCGCGTGACATGATTCGTGAAGGAATGGGGGCCAGAGGAAGTGGAATGCGTCTCTGTAAATCTGTTGACTCAGACTTAAATTACGTCGAGCCATTTGAGCGAGAGCACATTCAGTCTAAAGACAGTGCATTGTTATCCAAAGAAATATCCAAACAATACTACTCCCATGAACCTAGTACTTCAAGCTCGAATTTGAATATATCTCATAAGCATTCTAAATCTTTTGATTCTGACAAACCAAACAGCTCCATTCACCATAGACACCCCCCACCTCCACCGTCGACTGGTAAAAAGCCAAGATTTCCAGACCCAGTGAGCATTAGGCCTGCCTCGCATTATCCCACTGATAATATACTGACTGACAGTCCAAACGGTCCCAACACCTCAATGCAACACAGTGTCAGCGAAAATAGCAACCTTTACAGCTCAACATACCCTCCTGATCATTCTGCACCGCAGCAGCAAGGCTTTGAAAGACAAGATCCATCAAAGAGGTTGTCAGTAATATCTGACATAACGGCTGAGGGTCTTGCAAAGAAAAAGAGTAAGCAAGCTGATATGCAGAAGAAAAGAAGGGGATGCAAGATACAATAAAGATCCATGGAATACTGCAGTGTTAGAGATGTGCCACATTTATATTGTACTCTGTATGTCCTGTCAAAGTGTGTGAAAAGTTCTTGGTCAGCCATATCCCTGGCATTTTTCTGTAGAATAGAGCTTAATGATGCCACACTGTTAGGGTAAGAACTATAGACAGGTCAGACTCAAAACTGAGTTTAAATGAGACAGATTTATGTCTGAACATATTTGTGTCTCATTTTAACTCTATCTCGAGTCTTGAGCAGAGCCCGAGTATGTCTTAGCCTTAGTGCAACAACACAAGTGTCAATTTAATTATGCCATGTGGCACCATGTGTAAGCACAATATGGTGCCACATGCCTTAAGGTACACATTGTGTACAACAGATTTTTGTATGTAGGATGTAGCAAAGCAGCAAAAGAGACATATCTGCACAACATTGTGCCACTGTACCTCAGCATACCAAGTATAGGTTTTACAATTCACGAAGGCGAGTGAGCTTTACTTGTGGTTACTTCGTGCACATGCACATTGCATAAGTGTGCGTGCCTGTCAAAGCCTAGGTGGGAGCGGGCAGGCGCGAGCATTGCGCTTGCTCACAATACAGATACGACACACACACAACCATAAGTCAGTCGCCCTCGTGAATTGCAAGAACTATAGCATACTTTGGATTTTTGTATGTAAACCACTCTGTGACTTGCACGGTTTGGCATCGCAAGAGCCGATCGCTATTGCAGCACATTTTTCGAATAAGGTGTAAATTCGCGATGCCCATTAGTGACTCAATTTTTGCTGATGTTTTTCACATTTGTACTACCGATTGTTTTTGTAGGACATAGCTATGATGTCATTCTAATTTTGTGTTAAAAATGCCTAGTGTCTACATGTTAGGACCAGTCTGCATACATAACAGTTCTCTTGTCCAGTGGAACAGTAAACAGTTGACTAGTAATTAAATACTCACTTGGCAATGCCACAGTTATTCTCAGAATTTACCATCTGAATAAACACTGCAAGCTTCCTTTCTAAGCAAAAATAAACCTTATTCTGTTCAATGTTAAGTTCAATGTCATTGTATGCTGGTGTGTAAAAGATCTTTATTGTTTTTCTCCAATAATAAACTTTTAATGTACATTTGATGAAAGTTCAATTTTTGATATTTATGGTTAAAGAAAGGCTTTGGTTGAACTTTTATATCTCTTAGTTTATACTCATGAGCTATATTTACAGAACAAAGAAGTTACTTAAGGTGGAAGACATGGGTCTGCCCATGAAATTCAAATTTAATTTGGTTTTTCGCAATTTGCGCCTTGTGTGTTTCGCGCCTTCTAATTGCGCCAGTGGAATTATCATCTTCACAGGTTTACATAAAAATCTTTACTTGAAAGTGACCAGTTGAAATTAATCAAAATATCGACTAATTTGTGAGTAACTCACGTCCAACTCAGTATTTTGATTAATTTCTTAAAAATAAATAAATTATTTTGATTAATTTCTTAAAAATAAATAAATAAATTTAATTTCGCGGGCAGACCCGTGTCTTCCACCTTAAATAAAATCAACTTTTACCGGGTTTAATATCATAATTAAAATTTTATCCCAGAGAATCTCTGATTTTTATTCTCCCATATTATAGGTACTGTTAATGTAACTTGAATATTTTTCAAAATTACTCTTTAAGGATTAATAATAATATACTTTTATTTAATCTATAGTACCTGCAGGATTTAAACCATTGAGCCATTTTGTATAGCTAAACTTGTAAGGTACATTTTTTTTAGTTTTAATTTTAAGTTATATCCATGTCTTACATTCCAAAGTTTGTGATTTCTTTAGAATTTTCTTTCTTTTCGATCTCAAGACAAGGTTTCATTTTTTGTGTTTAATATTTTATGGAAATAGAAATGAGTAACTAATGTATACTTAATTACTTTATTCAGTTTGAACTTTCTTTTTATGGCAATTGTGTGGATCTTTGTTTTTTTATTTTAATGAGTGTGTTAAATTAAAATATAGTTTCACTTGAATCAAGAATAATTTATGTTTGTAATAACCTACTTATTTAAATAGTTCTTTAATTTGGTTTTGTTTTTTTTGAAATAATTTTGTTTACATGTTTATCATGCACAATTGTTGTGAGAAAGTTTCTTTGTGGATATGAAAAAATAATTTACTTTGCCAAAATGATCCATTTTCAAACATACCTGTAGGATATTTGTAGGTATATTTTTGATTTATTGTACTTAATTATAAAACTTAAGACTGATTATAATGTTAACCTGTCTAAAAAGTATTCCAAACAGTAGATTTTTTGTTTCTTTTCTCAAGAATTGATTTATGTTAAAAAAAAATTGAAGGTATTAATTAAAGGTAGGTAAAAATATTTAGTTTTTGGTGCTCTTTTTCTACTTTGATATATTATATTTTTGTATACTTACTTAATTTAGATTTATCTTATACTCGAACATTAATATAGCTCTCTCGAATTTTTTAATTTAGTAATCTCAAATATTTAAGTCTCCTGCCTCTACCAAACAAGCGTAATTTGTAGGGAATTTTGCAATGTGTTGCGATATTCTGTTGTTAATCATTCTTAAGGTGCAAATACATTACTGTTTTTGGAGCGTTGCAAATGTAATCTGGCGCCATGTTGGTCAATCAGAGAGCTCCAGTGCCGTGTCACCAACATCATAACGTCTTCAATCTGCGAATAGACGCTGCACGCGCTTCGTATCACGAGTCACGTCTCACACCCTGAGGTGCGATGGTTTAAGAATTGCCGATCAAATCGTCAAAGTTCGACGTCAAAGTAAAATAAACCATAACGGCATTGAATTAGAGCTCAAGTTCGTATTCGTATCAATTCTCAACCGTTTAGGGTATCGTACATACCTAAAGGTATGAAAAGGGATACACGAAATTGAGCTCTAATTCAATGTTTATTTTACTTTGACGATTTGATCGGCAACATTTAGACAATCGGGGGGCAGGATCCAAGTCACAACCCAGCAATGTGTTTGCGTCTTTACATACAACTGCGATATTACCAAATTATGTATCGTTATCGATCGTAAATATCGCGCTTGTTTTGGAAGAGGTTTTTTTTTTAGGTATTTTGTAAAACCCTGATTTGTTCAATTTTTTCAATAGTTGTAAGGAATACTTACCTTTAATAGTTGAAACATATTCATTTTACAAAATAATATTATAATGATTACGATTACTGTGAGTAATGATTAGCTTTAATCGAAATGTACGGCCTTCAGCGTGCCTTAATGAAACCGAACCAAACTCCAAGAATGATGTTTAATTTAATTTTTGATTAATAATAAATAATTATTATGTCATTATACAGGTCGTTTTTTTCCAACTACCCACATATTTTATACTTTCTAAACGTAGGCTACAACCCAACATAAAATATTGAAGCAAGACTACCTACCAGCCAGCTGATTTATTGACCGAGCGAAGCGAGGTCTCTGAGTTTACTAGAGCGATTTGCACTTGTCCGTCCGTCCGTCTGTCAGAGCCTTATAACTTTTGAATAACTGAACGTAATTACTTCAAATTTAGATATAATATGTAAACCGATGGCCTCCAGCCGAAAATGGCATAAAAAATTATAAAAATCTTTATTTCAGGGGGGCTCTCATAGAAGCGAATGCGAAGTAAAATATTTTGTTTTTGCGATTCATAGAGTTTCTGTGTATCATTTTAAAGACAATTTGGAACAGAGTACAAACGTGTTTTTTTTTTAATTTTTTTCCTAAAATTGACGAAATGGGGGGCTTTCAAAGTGGCGATTTAATACGCTCGCTTGAAGACGCTCTCTGGGGAAATCGGCTATATATTTTCAAGCTGTACTTTTTTTTTTATTTCACTTGTATCCTGTACTTGAACAACAAATACTAAAATTACATGAATATTACAAAGAAACGAGATTATTTAATTTTTAATGAGCATCAGTAATTTTCACATAGCTTCACAATAATGCTAATAGATGGCGCAGTTATTAACTATTCCATGGAACTAGGAGTTACGACTACGATCTATCCCAAAAACAGTTTTGCGTCGACCATAATTATTATTTAGGTACATAATATAACAACATATTATTCAATTAAAATTATTCTTTAGTTACATATCAAACTTCAATAAACTATTAACTGCTGCATTTTGTATATTTTCTATTCGCGTCGATAGATGACGATTTGTACAGATGCCCCTAACCCGTTTTCACTCGTTAGTACCTACATAATAATTCAATGTTTTCACTGACGTTCCCTAACCTTTACGGGCTACCTATGATAAGTTAGGTGATGATTACTGTCAACTTCTTTATCACGATCCTGTACGGGACACCTAAAAGGACATTGGGACGGATGTTAGGACTAAGGATTGTGTTTTGGAGCTACCTACGTAAAGAGGCTCCTACATAGGGGATGATTTAGGTATGTTTGGTGAAAACGGGCATAATAATAATGTTAGGTTTGGTCGTCATGTATCGATTGAATGAATTAATCATGGGATACCGTTACCGCGAGGTCTCAGTTCGGGGCGAACCACTAGTTTTTACTAACCAGATGATGCCCGCGCCTGTCCTAGTGGATTAAGGTTTTTAATTCCCACTGGAACCGGTAGAATATTGACGTGTCATAAGAGCCACAGGTTGGCCTACATGAAATAAGTAAATAATTTTGAATTGAACTCTTTAATTTTCCGAGATCAAATGTAGCCTAATCCTGGGTATGAGCTATCTCCATTTCAAATTTCAGCCAAATCGGTTCATTCGTTATCGCGTTAAAGAGTAACGGAACATCCATCCTCACAAACTTTCGCATTTCTAATATTAGCAGAATTTGAGATATATGAGTATTAGACTGGGTTTCTACGGCGCGGTTCGCACCCGCGCCCGCAGCGGTCGCGGTGCCGCTAGTACTGCGCCCGTCGCGGGCGCAAACCGCTCCGTGGAAATTGAAGCTTCATTTTCCATACAAATCTGCATTTTACGGAAGCCGCGGGCGCGGGCCGCGGACCGCACCGTGGAAACCCAGTGTTAGAGAGAGATATTGAGTACCTACCTACTGACCCTCTGTAGGTACGTATTAGAAAGCTAGATCGCCATTCCCAGAGTTCTATCGCAAAGTAAATTCTTGCCTCAAGATCGATAATCAGGATAAAACTAGAGGAAAGCTGTTTTAATTTTTCGCGAGAACAATAAAGAGAATCTGATTGTCCTGACTTCGTAGAGCGTCATGTCTGTCACGTGAGTGAAAGAGAATGGATAGAACTTATGAGATGTTTTGTCGCGTCGTGCGATAGAGCATGGCCAATTGGCCACAGAGTATGGACTGTGGCATGGCCACCCCTTTTCAAGGCTCGATGTGTAATATAGCCGGAGTACCTACTATACATAGGTATATCGTGAGGAACTCTGTATGCCTGAGTTCTTCACAATGTTCTCAAAGGTGTGTGAATTCTGCCAATTCCTCCTAAATCCTAAATCCTAGCCTAAATCCTCATGAGAGGTTACCTGTACCCAGTAGTATAAGTAGTCATCATCATCAGCAACCTATCAACGGCTCACTACTGAGCGCAGGTCTCCTCTCAGAGAAGGGTCAAGGGCCATAGTCTACCACGCTGGCCGAATGCAAATTAGCAGACTTCACACAGCATAGAGAACATTATGAAGAACTCAGGTGTGCCGGATTCCTCACGAGGTTTTCCTTCACCGTTGAAGCTTGTAATATTTAATTTCTTAAACGCACTTAGAAAAGCCAGAGGTGAGTGCCTGGGATCGAACCTGCGACTCCCCGAATAGTGACCGCAATACTATAACCACTAGGCTATCACTGCTTATATGTGTGTGTAAGTAGTAGGAAGATGAATAGGAACGAACTGTCATCGCATTTTTTTTTAGGTTTTTCTGAATCGATTTTGTATAACCTTATCGGTCTATATAGGTAAGTAACTACATAAAGTCAGGTTCGATGTTTGCTTTTCAGTTAATATTTATATTGACCATCCCTTCCCGCACTCCCCAGCTATCTACCTAGGGAACCTTATAATGTGGTCGAAGTTCCACTGCCCTATCAGTCATCAACACAATGGCAATTGGCAACCATTTGCATTGTATGCATCAGCATAAAATACTTAACTATTCGTAATAGCTAGTACCATTTGCGTAGAATCCGATTGTCCTACTTTAATGATGAAGCTGACGCCCGGTGACTTCGTCCGTGGATTAAAAAGTAAGAGGACTGTACTATTTACATTCCCTCAAAATATGGTTGAGCGAAGCAACTATAACAAGCCTCAATAGCCCAACGGTTAAGGGTACGGACTGAAAACTGAAAGATCGCAGGTTCGAATCCCACCCGTTGCACTATTGTCGTACCCACTCCTGGCACAAGCTTTCCGCTTATTTGGAGGGGAGAGGAGAATATTAGTCAAGTTCAACTTGGTTGATAATCTTTAAAAAAAAAAAAAAACAAAAAAAACTGCTGGATCATGCGTCATGCTCGTGAACGGGTGCCACCAGCGGGAATGGGGCTACTTTCTGTCTGAACATCTTAACATGTATTGAATTATAACTATGCATTTTTAGAACTTCCCCTCATTGTGGAAACTGGATATATATAGTATGTAGGTACCTATTGTAAAACAGTATTTAAAAAGAGCAACCGCCTAGTTTCTTGCTGGTTCTTCTCGGGACGAAGGGCATTCCGAACCAGTGGTAGATTCATTTGAAGATTCGAAAGCACCTGTAGAAGTTTATTTGAATAAAAAATCCTCCGTTATTTGGTCTCCATGAAGTATGATATAATTATGTCACTGTATAATTATTGTAAGAACTATTTCTTTATACTTAGTTAATTAAATAAAAAAATAGGAAAATTATAAACGACGAAAAAAAAATGTTAACAATTTTTAAATATTTATCTACTAATTATTTATTTATTGTCATCGATAAAAAAAAGTACCTACCTACCATAAAAATTTAATATTTTATTTATACTTTTGTTAATGGTAAGTCTTCACCTGATAGTGAATAAATAACAAACAAATTGAAATCTCCAATTGACTATATTCATTCTTTACATAAAATAAAAATAAATACAATACAAAAATATGAGTTGATGTCTACCGCGACATTAACATGTTACGCATTGATTGTTGCTAAGGTACCGGACACACGAACACAATGCTAAGCTAAATACATAAAGCGCCCAATACACATTGGCCCAACGCACTCGGCTTAAGTCTGAAATATTTTTCGTCAATTTATTTGTAATTTATTTACTTTACAAGTTGATATTTGTCAATAATGCCCATGCAATTTTTGTCAAATAAACACGTTGCTAGGTGACTAATTGAAATAATACAGATTAGATTGAATTTAGTAAACAAACGTATAGTAGATCCATCTTTTATCTTTCGATATTATAGGGCCGCAAAATAAGCAGGCCACCAGTAAAATACGAATTAAGAGACAAAGTAGGTAATTTTGTGCTAAATTGTATGGAGTGTGATAAAGACTAAAGAGTGATGTAACACGCGCGGTGAGGTGCTGCCGCATGGTAAATATTGCGGTCTACTATACGCCTAAATCGCACAACTAAACGCGTTTCTCAGAGTTTTAAAAAGCAACTAAAAAATAATATTTGCCTCGGCGTAAATGTGCAGCTCTGGCCGGCTTACAGACACTTGAGGGTTTTCAAATGATCTTGGCGTTGGTGATTTACAGATCGACCGGCACTCGACAAACACATTGGGCCAATGTGTACTGGCGCCTTTACATAAAAGCAGGATGGTACAACAGAATATTTGGGATCATTAAATTATGCTAAGATTAAACATGATACAATTCAAAAACTAAACCCGACTACTACTCTATTCGAATGGAAGTAAGTCTATTTTTCTGCTTATAATAATATAAAATATAACAACAGTAAACATTTTCGGAATCACATTTTACACCAATTCAACTCAAAATAAATTATTGAAATAAATCATTTTTATAATTGGCACTTTCCAAAATGGTTACCATTTGGGTTTTTTCTCGACTTCGCGACACCGACATTATAATTATCACGAAAAATCCGACTTTTGAGTTAAATTAGTTGTTTTATAGTAATCTATGTTTCCTTAGTTGTTTAACAATTAAAAGCTAAAAAATCGGGAAAACGTATCTTGTTGTTGACATTGCTGGATTCGTCATGACGTCACAAGGATATACACCACGTAATAAGAATAAGTAGTTTGAGAGATTGTAGTAGTAGATACAAAGAATCAAATTAACGTACATTATTATACAAGCTAACTTGGTGCTGGTCTAATGCTGATCAATTTCATAGTCGGGCGATATGTTATCGACAAAACTTACCATGGGTTGTTTTTTATGTCTAGTTTACATAGTTATCAATATTACAATGGACTACTTAAATGTACCTACTAGTCATTACATTATATTTATTTTTCATTTAGGTAAGGCAGGTGCAATTGCGTCCAAATTTTTTATTAACAAAAAAATATATTTTTTTCACTTTCCAATCAAATTTTGGTAAACAATTTTTTTTCACTTTCCAATGGTAAATCTCTATGTACATAAACGGAAAATTTCACTAAAAAAATTATTTAATTCAAAAAATGTAGATTACAAAACATTTTTCAAGATCATAGTACCTAGTAGACATTTTTTGAAAATTTATTGGTGAGACTGCGTGTGCATATTGTAAGTTATAAAGACTAGTTTTAAAGACAGAATATTGAACATAGTACTACATAATATTTATATTATTACTAGCTGATGCCCGCGACTTCGTCTGCGTGGATTTAGTTTTTAAAATCCCTCTGTTGATTTTTCGGGATAAAAAGTAGCCTATGTCACTCTCCAGGTCCTCAACTATACCCATGCAAAAAAAATCACGTCGATCCGTAGCCCTGTTGCGGCGTGATTGAAGGACAAACCAACAAACAAACACACTTTCGCATTTATAATATTAGTAAGGATTGTTTTGGTCGAAATATATGATGAGTAAATTAATTATTACAGGACAATTTCGAAAATTTTTCAAATATTAACGGTTGAATGTAATAATGACAAACAAGATAAAAGTTTTAAAACTGTAACCCGACTTCGGGAAATTGTATGTAAAATCCGTCCTAATGATTTCGTTCGTATAAATGTAGTCTATGTCCCCCGGACCATGATACCGAATCGATTGACACCACATTCATCAAAACCGGCTCAGTAGTTTATTAGCTACGGTAGAACGTTCGTAAATAGTCACATACATTTATATAGACTGCTAAAATCATAACCCTTCTTTATTGCTTCGCCGTAGTCGGGTAAAAAAATAAAAAGGCAGTTAACTATCTTTATTTTGTGTGGTGATTTTAGAGTTGAGGTGCATGTATGAAGTCAAATGCATTTCACGCCTAGTTACGACTTCTATGTCAAAGAGAATTAGCGCTTTTGTTATTAGTACTGGAAAGTAGATTAACGCCCTGTTTCACCACCTTCAAGTAAATTTTAACCGACGAATAAAGTTGACGTTTTGACAGTTTTTGCATGGTCAAAATGGCAAATTTATTTGTCAGTTATAGCTTACTTGAAGGTGGTAAAACAGGTCCTATGGGTAATCGATTTTCCTATTTTATTTTATAAATGGCGCGCGCGTGCAATTTAGTCTTCGCAACGGGTTTTTCGATCGTGCGCACGCGCCCTTATGTAATGCAGTATGCATTGCCCCTCTAGCCAAGTTACACTTCGTTGTATCTATTCTCTTTCTACGATCGTTGTCACTTGAAGTTTTGGCTAGGGCTAAACTAGATGGCGCTGCAGCTGATCAAAGACAGAAATGTATTGATAATATTTCGCAGCAATTTGTATTGTATTTTTAGCATCTAAAACATTTATAATACAAAATGCCGCGAAATATTATCAATGCACTTCTGTCTTTGATCAGCTGCAGCGCCATCTAGTCTGGCCCTAGCCAAAACTTCAAGCGACAACGATCGTAGAAAGGGAATAGATACAACGAAGTGTAACTTGGCTAGAGGGGCTGTACTGTCTCGTTAGTCTCGTATAATGGTAAGCATGTCCGTCTGCAGATGACCAGGTCCCGGATTCGATTCCCTGGTTGGGCTAAAAATGTACAGAGTTTTTCAAGAAATTACCAGTGCCAGCCAGAGTTAGGAAGAAAGGTGGTGGGTCACCCCCGTGCCTCGGAGAGCACGTAAAACCGTCCATCCTTCGCCTGATCTCGCTCCGGTCGTGTCGGATTGCCGTCCTATCTGACGAGAGGAAACAGAGGTGCGATTGTCCAAAGTCATTCCATTGATCGTAATCGTATTCGATGACATTAGCGTCAACGTAAAATGAACCATAACAGCATTGAATTAGAGCTCAAATTCGTGTATGCATTCTTATACGTTTACGTATGTACAATACCGACCAAATTACAAGTGTACCAGGCTATCGGCCAGCAGGGAGAAGTGGCGAATGCTCGTGAGGCGAATCATATCTGCCGCTAAAGACGTCACTTCGCGATGACCACGACCGCTCTGCCAAGAGTGTCACGAAGAAGAAGAATAATGTGTACATTCTTCTTCATACGCTCCATAATGCTCCATGTTAAAATCGGTTGTACTGAATTAGTGACTTTAAATAAATACAATCAAGGATTATTTTACTTTCACGCTAATGTTATCGAATACGAATACGATCAATGGACAAACTTTTAGACAATTGATACCCAGATAAGGCTTGTGGATAGAATGTACACTACCATATCCCTACTAAGTGAGCCCGCTACCATCTTAAACTGCATTGTCACTTACCATCAGGTGAGATCACAGTCAACGACTGTCATGTCATCGAAAAAGAAAAATAGGCTAACAGCCAGCGTTTGCGCTCTGGCTATGCCAGCGGTTTGCCTCTTGGGGAATTGTTAAAAAACCTAGTTAGCATTTCCACGCGGACGAAATTGCGGGCAATTTGAATAATGGACTAAGAGCCGGCGGCCTAAGGGCGATTACAGACTAGCGTAATTTTTCGCGCGTATAAGCTCTTATCGGCTTACGCTTGCGCCATATTTTGCGCTTCAAAAAATCGAACGTGCGTACACGCCCTTATTCGGGTGTGTTCACTCGAACCGGTATTTCGGTCAACTCGGCTCGCTCTTATACGAGCTTATATTTTATACATTTCTGTGGTGGTGTCGTGTGATGCGGGTTGTTACGTTCCCTCAAATATGGTCGAACGAAGCAACGGCTGGATCATGCGTCATGCTTGTGAACGGGTGTCGCCGGCGGGAATGGGGCTACTTTCTATCTGCCCGTCTTAACATGAATTGAATTGTAGTACGCTTTTTTGGAAATTCCCCTCTATATATAATTCTAATTCAACCCATGTTAAGACGGGCAAACAGAAAGTGGCCCCATTCCCGCCGGTGACACCCGTTCACGAGCATGACGCATGACCCAACCATTACTTCACTCAACCATATTTGATTTGCGATGCGCGTGTGGCAAAGTGCGAGTCTATATGCGCCTATCCTCCTCCTTGAGTCGTATTACCCATTACTGAGGGTCGTGAGTCGTGACCCCTTCCACCAATAATCTTTTGACGTGATAACTTCTCTTATAAATCGATGAACACCGGCTTCACGCACGAAAAAGTTTCACATTCCACCTGAGCCTGCGCGTGCAAGCGAGAGCGCGGAACAAGCGATAGAGAGGTACGATCGGCCCAAACGTTGGCTTGTGACCGCCAGTCATAATTGTAATTTTCAATTAAATCCTTCTTCGTATAATACAAAATAATGATAATACAGCGATAATTCAATTCAATTCATAAAAGTATGCAATTTTTCATTCACGTTAGTCACGTCACGTTATCATGACAACCAA
The DNA here is from genome assembly GCA_029955525.1 of Oeneis ivallda. Lineage (NCBI taxonomy): Eukaryota > Metazoa > Arthropoda > Insecta > Lepidoptera > Nymphalidae > Oeneis > Oeneis ivallda. Next base: position 1,397,750 of record JARPMR010000017.1, on the reverse strand, counting down.
TTTTTTATTTATGGACGATGTCGCACCATGCGTCGATATGCGCCTATACGCGCTATAGTTCTTGCATTTCACGTGGGCGACTGACTTATGGTTGTGTGTGTGTCGTATCTGTATAAGTGTGAGCGAGCGCAATGCTCGCGCCTGCCCGCTCCCACCTAGGCTTTGACAGGCACGCACACTTATGCAATGTGCATGTACACGAAGTAACCACAAGTAAAGCTCGCCTTCGTGAATTGCAAAAACTGTACCAAAAACGAGCTTATACGCGGCGAAACCACTCTAATCCGAACCCGGCGTAGAGGCCTACTTGGCGATGGTGGGGGCCTACTTGACGATGGTGGGGGCCTGCTTGACGATGGTGGGGGCCTACTTGGCGATGGTGGGGGCCAACTTGGCGATGGTGGGGGCCTACTTGGCGATGGTGGGGGCCTACTTGGCAATGGTGGGGGCCTACTTGGCGATGGTGGGGGCCTACTTGGCGATGGTGGGGGCCTACTTGGCGATGGTGGGGGCCTACTTGGCGATGGTGGCTGCCTTCTTGGCCTTGACGAGCTCCACCAGCTCCTTGTACCGCTTCATGCAGGCCCTGCGGTCGCGCTGCGGCAGGCAGGCGGCGATCTTGTCCCAGCGCTCCGGCGTGCTGGCCGGGAACGTCTTGATGGCCTGCTCTAGCAGCTCCTGCTCAGTCTTCGTCCACGGCCGCTCCTCTTTGCACTCCTTTTCCTTCACAAAAAGAAACAGTCTTAATTAATAATCTATGATCTTAGGTATATGTTATTATATTTTATATATTTTATGTATGTATTTATTTACTACTTTTTGTATTATTGTGTTAAATATTGTTACTTTCAGTTTCTAATGGCATTTGTTTTCTTGTATTTTTTCTATTTTGTAAGCTATTTGAAATTTTGTGTACACCCTTCCCTGTGTTTTTGTTTAAAACTCCTTCTTTTACCATGGGTTGCCTGGAAGAGATCGCTTTTCAGCGATAAGGTCGCCTTTGTACTCTGTGTTTTTTTTATGTAAGTATGTATTAGTCATGTAAGCTGTTATCCTGTGGTGTACAATAAAGAATATTTCATTCATTCATTCATTATGATCAAAAAAGTTGAGTGTCGGTTCGAACGAAGTTCTTTCTAATAATAAATCCAACTAACCTATACTAAGTTTAATCCTTACTAATATTATAAATGCGAAAGTGTGCTTGTTTGTTGGTTTGTCCTTCAATCACGCCGCAAAAGGGCTACGGATCGACGTGATTTTTTGCAAGGGTATAGTTGAGGACCTGGAGAGTGACATAGGCTACTTTTATCCCAGAAAACCAAAGAGTTCCCAAGGGAGTTCAAAAACTAAATCCACGCGGACGAAGTCGCGGGCATCAGCTAGTACTTAATAAAAATTCCGCGGTATTCCTTTAACTCTTCTCACAGTGTCACAAACTGCCCTTTTAAGTATCTCAGTTCATTCAGAGCCCCAGAAGATATACCCAGAATGTATTTTGTTTTCTTTTTCGCCTTCTAATAGCAAAAATCGCTAATTCCGTTAATTTAGCAGAAACCACTTCCACGTCTTACTGAAGCCGCTTCAGTGAAGCGAGAGACGAGACGAGACGACGATTTTAAAGCGTTACTTATTGTATTATGAACAATCACAGCACAGAAAGCGCGTTTTAAAAGTACAAAATGCCTAGTACTATTTTTTTTTTCGGATGGAGTATGCTGTTGGCCCTAATGGCCGCTACAGCGTCACCGGACGTTGGGGCGAGCGCGAAGCGTCGCCGAGGGAGTGAGCCCTAGGGCTCGAAGACATCGGGGGGCAACGTCTTCATAAGGGCGCCTCCTGTGAGGCTCGGACCTCGGCTTAGGATGACGTTGGGACGAATGGGAGGAGTGGCTGGGCAAAGTTAGTCCGTACGTCCCCGTGATCGTGGTAAGGATCCACGCCCAGGTGAAGTTAGAAATCGGGGGCCTCGTCTTCGCCGGCGAAGACGCTGTGTTGAGGTTGACTGTGTGTGTGGCCCTACCTGATAGGGTGTGTTGTCTGTCGTAATCTGGTCGTCAGGGTCGTTAAGGACGTGCTTAGGGCGCCTTTTATCTGGAGGGAGCCTAGTACTAGTACAAACCAACGCTTTTAAACTGAGTCTCAGTGAGAGTGCAAATTACGCCTTACGAATAGAATTGCTACGTACGTAGTACGTGCATTCCATTTCAAAAAATAATAGGTAAATTTAATTTATAATTAATATTATAAATAGGTTACAGCTTGTTTCATTGCTTCTAGCTCTAGCTACTGACTCTATACCATTTCCTAAGCAGATAACAAACGCGCAATCTAAAACACTACTAGCGCCATCTAGCGCCATCATGCCAGCGCAACTTTGGGCAGGAACACGATACATATTTGGAAACAATAAATTATATATATTATATGTGTTTCCAAAACACACAGCATTGGTTGAAGAAGCATCCATAGATTCTACCTTTATAGTACATGCTAAGCTTTCTTTACCTGTACTCTTCAACTATCTGTCACCTTCACGCACCAGCAGAGCGCGTCAAATCTCCTGTCAACGCGCACCTGTCAATGTCAACTCATAGCGTTTGTAGATTTTGCCGCAAAAGCATGCAAAATTTTAGAATAAAAAGAAAGTCGAATTGAATTGAACTTTTTATAGTGAGTGAGTGTTGCGCAGTTATTTCTGGGCTGTGCTTAGTGTATACGAGGATGAGCGTTGATCGGTCTGTGCGGAATGAGCAGGGTAAGTCCGACGTCAGTGACCGGTCGGATGCCGCTATTTCGGATGAAGAGCGCCCATCTCGACGTCGCTCTGGTAATTCCAGTAGTGCAAGCGACTGTATCATCTTCGGAAGATGAACAAGGGTATGCTACACCGCCGCCCAATAAGCGCCGTAGATATTTTGATAAGCACTCGTTACTCGTGAATCTCATGACCACCAAATTAATTCTTAAGTTAACCAGGTTAACTTTATTTCGGGTTATTTGTCGCAGCTACCCCATTACATCGTAGCTGCTAATCAAGACACGCAAAGCCAGAGTAAACCAGGCCCCAGTAGCAGGGAAAAACTTAGTTCAGTCTCAATTTTTGATTAATCCTTGTACAAGCTCTGATAAGATGGTTCAGTTAGGTGATTTAAAAACTGACTGATGAAAGGAAGGTAATTCTTCATTCTAAGAAGGCTTAATAAGTTAGATCATCTTCAGCATTTTGAAACGCAGGCCTGGAAGGGCATGTGATACAGGTCAACATTAGCAGGTTATTCTGCAAATTTAGGTTTTGTTACTTAGAGTTAATGAAGAATATGTCATTTTAACAAAACGAAAGACTATCTAGCTTCTACTGAAAATATGTTAGCAGGTTTGACTAATGCCGAATTAGAGTGGCAGGAACTATTGAAACAGGGTTTGCAGGATCTACTTGTGGGTTGCGGGGAACCTTGTTGATTTAAATATGTCAAGTCTTTTTGAGGAGGGGAAAGAATTTTAAAGAATTTAACAGTCCTATGCTCATTCCCCTTAGTGCTGAATAAATACCTCTTTAGTAGACAAGCTTAGCAGCTAGTTATTCAGTCGCTGGGAGGTTTACAAACATGACTGAATAGACCAGAATACATAAAAAAGAAGGGACTGTATCGCTCAAAACTCATTTCAAACTCTAGATCAGGGAAGAGACCTACTCGCAATGCCTTTACTATCAAGAACATTGCTGGAGCAGACCAGACAGGTAAGAATAATTGCCCCCAAACACCTCTCAAACACCATTGCTTTTGTCGAGGCTACACCAGGAGGAATAGTGTAGAGCAGATTAGAGAGCAGAAATAACTATGTTCAGGGAGAGAAAATTCAGGGAGGGGGATATGGAAGGAGCTTGGTGCAAACCAATTCATTTTGGACATAATAAGCAGAGGGAAGAATACTGTTCAGATTAAGGCCCCCCACTACTTCATTTATCACCGCATTTACTGAGGAAAGTCAACACGAGGATTTCTCTTGATATTACAACAATAATTCAGGTTTTTTAAGAGAGGAATTTTGGAAGTGCCTCCAATTTTCATTCATTCATTCATATATTAAAAAAAAAAAAATCAAGGTGGGACATACGTCCTGAGAGGACTGCATAAACATGTAGCACACAAGCATTTTCAATTGGTTTCTCAGATGTTGCAGAGTTCCTACGAAAAATCGATTGGATGTCGAAAGTAGATAGGTAGGCCTATTTTCATGTGTCTATTGCAATGTCACCGTTGCTTTCTAAGGATTCACTATGACAACCAGGTACTTCAGTTGACAGCTCCCCTTCGGCCTTTCATCCACCCCCGAGCTATTGCTGCTTTGTCCAATTGACAGCATAGATCTGGCTTGCAGGGGGGGGGGGGGGGGCGTTCAGGGGGTCTTGGTTTATTTGAACAATGACATCATAGTGAACCAGGACAGAAAAATATTGCAGCATCAGGTCTCTGGGACCACCAAAAGTCTGTGACAGCACCCCTCAGGAACTGGGATATTAAGGTCTTTTGTGGAATACAAGGAACAGTACCATGGCCTGACCTCCAAAGAGGGCAGTAATGATAAAAGATTTTTTATCAAGGATCATAAGAAGGGGTTGTAGTACACTACGAGAGATTCAGAGGGTGATAGGACTCCTGATTTTCGCAAACTTTACCGCTACAAAGTTTGGTTTCACTGCACAAGTGAGAGGTGACCCACTTCTTGAACACAGACGCAGCGGATGCGGGCTGGGGCGCTCACCTCAACAGGAAATATCTAAGCAGGTCGTTTGTGCACCAGAGGTCCTGGCACTCAAAGACGTAAATGAGTTTGTAGTGTATGGTGCAATAAGTCACCACCAAAACTTCTTAAGAAATGCACACATATAGTTTCAGTCGAACAACGAATTGTGACGTATACAGCCCTACTCGATTTAGCTAACTACACGGTTGAACGTCACACTCGGGCTGCCGCTGCCGCTGTACCTCCCGGGGAGGTACAGCGGCATAGCCGACCGCCTGTCATGGAATCGACTAGTGCCGGAATGGCACTTGTTGAGCAACAAGGCTCCGGGAGCTGACTACATGGTTGAACATCACACTCTCGGCGGCGTGCCTCCCGGGGAGGTACAACGGCATAGCCGACCGCCTGCCAAGGAATCGACCAGTGCCGGAATGGCACTTGTTGCCCCCGGCCTCGGAGGCCGTATTCAGGCTTTGGGGCGTAACAGAAGTCGCCTTGTTCGCTTCAAAAGAACGCCGTAACGTACGCCGTAGTAGATCGCTACGTAACATGGGACTCCAGAGATGGGTCAGAATTATTATTATTATTTGCGACTCAGCACCCAATCTGTATTTCCACCACCCAATCTGATTCCGCAGGTGTTACGCCGACTCAATGCAGCGACAGGTATTTATATAGTGATAGTGCCCCATTGGACACAGTGCTTTGGCTAGCAGACCTGAGGGCGGAGCCCTAGCAGAACCAGTATCAATAGAGTGCCTGCAGAAGAACCTGATAGACCTCATGAGAGGCAGGTTCCGCCCCCGGGTGGAAAGACTGGAGCGTCTAGCAATTAGCATGGTTGGTTTGGGGTGGAAAGATAGGATAGCACATTGGTCTTCACAGGAGAAGGATCTCTTGAAAAAGAACCTGGCGATATTTAACATTGGCTACATATAAAGCTCCAATTAGATGTTGGGTAACTTGGTGTGAGTTTAACAAGATTCCTAAGTCTCCACTGGGTAGTGATGTAGGTGGCTAGATATTTGGCTAGGTTGTGTCGGGAGGACAAACTTGCTTGGCATACTATCCTTCTATATGAGTCTGTAATCACCACCTAGTATATATACATATATATATATAGATACAGCAACTAGTGTAGAACCACCTATACAGCAACTGGTGCAGAGGAAATATCAAAAAATTGCTTTGTTCATCAAATAGACAAGTTGACATCAAAGTGACATACTTTGTTCATCAAAAAAAGAAAAGAAAAAAAAAAAACATGGCAATATCAATTGTTAAGCTCCAAAGATGAGGACACCCATTTGGCATACAGAGTTACTTTTAATTGGCTTAGGGAGACTCAGATTGTAGAATAATTAATGATTAAACGAACTTACCTGTACGTGAAGTTCTATCATAATTATACGAAGCGCTACGTCCAAGCTAGAAAAACAGCTGTTATATTGTTATTAGCTTCTGGTCATCATATTCATGACCTGACTTTGTTGGAGGTGGCTAGGGATAACTTTGTTGTGAATAACAGCAGTAATGAATAACATCAGTTATGAAGTGGACTTGTGGCCAAGATGTGTGGCAAGGACGGACAGGGTAGATAAAAGAAGCTGCTAAGTAAGCAGCATCCTGATGCACGCTAATGTCTAGAGACAAGAGACATCTAAAGAAATTAGACACAAAGTAGACATTCAGAGGAAATCAATATAACTAGTCTGTTTAAATATGAACAACTAGCATAATTAAACCAGCTCATCAACCCATGATAGCAAATTGGGTGAGAACAATTTAAAAAAAAGAAAAAAAAAAAAAGATTGGAATAGATGCATTTCCAGGCAGTGTGCGCTGAGCAGCTGCTTCAAGAAGCTTTTTGAAAATAGACCTGTAGAGGAGATTCTAGAAAGAAGTAACTGGAGGAGTTCCCAGACCTTCAGAAAATTCTATTGTCTGCAGAGAATCTGTCTGATTCTATTCTAGACAAAGAGTCTAGTCTAACTAGAACAAATAGCCATTAGATAGTTTTGCAATCATTTATTTTTCTTTCTTTCAAGAATCGATGTTGATTCAGAGGAAGAAGAGGTGAAAGTTAATTCAGAGAATAATTTTGATTTATCCGTGTTTATTATAATTTAAATTTTTGATCTAATAATGTGATTTCTACAAGAGAGTCTTTATTTTTAGTTTGTAATATTCTTTAGTGGGTCTGTAAGTACCTAGAGGTACATACAGAATTTTTGACCTCAAAGTATTTGTAGACAATTAATAGTAAAAATTAGTGTCTTTTAGATTAATTCTTGATCTCATAATGTGCCTTATTAGAGGAATAGTGATTTCCTTTTATAATAATTTTTGGTCACACAATATGTCATATGAGTTGTGACTATTTCCCTGTGTTTTCAGTTGATTGATTCTTATGATTAATAGTAGATTTGAAGAGATAGGTGTAACAGGATATAAAAATTTTGTTTTTCAGTGATAATATAATATACAGGAGTGATATTTTTATATTTTGATTTTATCATCACATAGCGTTTGTAGTACTCTTTCACCAGCAGATATCAAACAGGTCTTCAACCAATGCTGTGTGTTTTGGAAACACATATAATATGACTGTTTTGCATTCCAACAAAACAGTTATTATGTGTGTGAAAAAACACACAGCATTAGAGCAAGATGCTTGCTGGTGGCTAATTGAAGACTATGAGTTGACATTGACAGGTGCGCGTTGACAGGAGATTTGACGCGCTCTGCTGGTGCGTGAAGGTGACAGATAGTTGAAGAGTACAGGTAAAGAAAGCTTAGCATGTACTATAAAGGTAGAATCTATGGATGCTTCTTCAACCAATGCTGTGTGTTTTAGAGCAAGATCCCAGTGCCGCCAGACCTAAGTTATTTTCTCAGCAATTATTTGTGTACGATAGAGTACTGTTCGAATGTCCTTTCAGTATATGCGTACCAGGTAGATTGTGCCGACGGCCAATTTCCAGATACCAGGTGCTAAAGGTAGGTAAAAACTAGAATAACTTATCTTAAATTCTCAGGGCTGATTTTCATATATGTTTTAAAGAATATTGTAAAAATTAATAAATTAATACTGCCAGACGCTTACCGCCGCGCCGGCGGTTACTTTAGCCAGACGCTTTGAAGCTCCCAAAAAAATATATAATTTAAGTTAACTTATATTCTCAGTTCTGATTTTTATACATGATACTCAGGGAACTATTGCGATATTATCTGTAAGCTGCCAGACCTATTGGAAGGGTCAAACATCCCCCCAGACACACATTATGCGTCCCCATATGTATGAGCGCTAGAACATGATTCACTTGTTTAAGTGTGTGAGAGATAATATCATCATACTATAATATTATAAATGCGAAAGTGTGTTTGTTGGTTTGTCCTTCAATCACTCTGCAACAGAGCTACGGATCGACGTGATTTTTGCCTGGGTATAGCTTGCAGAAGATATTGCAATAGTTCTCTCTCTCTAGATCCTAAGCTATACCCAGGCAAAAAATCACGTCGATCCATAGCTCTGTTGCAGAGTGATTGAAGGACAAACTAACAAACACACTTTCGCATTTATAATATTATAGTATGATGATATTATCTCTCACACACTTAAACAAGTGAATCATGTTCTAGCGCTCATACATATGGGGACGCATAATGTGTGTCTGGGGGGATGTTTGACCCTTCCAATAGGTCTGGCAGCTTACAGATAATATCGCAATAGTTCCCTGAGTATCATGTATAAAAATCAGAACTGAGAATATAAGTTAACTTAAATTATATATTTTTTGGGAGCTTCAAAGCGTCTGGCTAAAGTAACCGCCGGCGGTAAGCGTCTGGCAGTATTAATTTATTAATTTTTACAATATTCTTTAAAACATATATGAAAATCAGCCCTGAGAATTTAAGATAAGTTATTCTAGTTTTTACCTACCTTTAGCACCTGGTATCTGGAAATTGGCCGTCGGCACAATCTACCTGGTACGCATATACTGAAAGGACATTCGAACAGTACTCTATCGTACACAAATAATTGCTGAGAAAATAACTTAGGTCTGGCGGCACTGGGATCTTGGACCATTTTTTCACACACATAATAACTGTTTTGTTGGAATGCAAAACAGTCATATTTTGTAGTGGCGCGGTGTTTGAAGTTGGTTTTTAAAAAGAATTTTTTTTATATTAAATTATCATTTTTCAATCCTACTAATATTATAAATGCGAAAGTTTGTGAGGATGTATGGATGGATGTTTGTTTCTCTTTAACTAATGAACCGATTTGGCTGAAATTTGAAATGGAGATAGCTCATACCCAGGATTAACACACAGGCTACTTTTTATCCCGGAAAATTAAGAGTTCCCGCGGGAATTAAAAACCTTAGTCTACGTGGACGAAGTTGCGGGCATCATCTAGTAATATTATAAAGGCGAAAGTTTGTATGTGTGTGTGTGTATGTAAGAGTAAAGTAAAGAGTAACATCTTTCACGCAAAAGCTACTGGATGGATTTGGCTGAAATTTGGAATGGAGATAAATTGTACCTTGAATTAATACAAAGACTACATTTTATCCTGGAAAATTAAAGGGTTCCCGCGGGCATCCAACAACCTTAATCCACGCGGACGAAGTCGCGGGCATCATCTAGTAATATTATAAATGCGAAAATTTGTGAGGATGGATGGATGTTTGTTACAGAAGCCAAATTGGTATTTGGCTGTAATCTGTAATGGAGATAGCTCATACCCAGTATTGACATATATGCTACATTTCATCCCAGAAAATTCGAGTTCACGCAGAAATAAAAAGCCCTTGATCTATGATGACAAAGTTGCAGGCATCTAAAAAAGTGGATACCAACTTTGTCAGTATGGATTTATGAATGTATATAAATTCTGTGACAAAAAACCCCAAGAAAAAAGAATCTATATACTTTTAAGCAGCATGCAAGCAATCTCGCTGTCAAATGTCAAAATCCATTCAGCAGTTAAATGACAGCAAGACTGAAAGTTACTTTCACATTTATAATGTAAACGTATGGATTGGAGCTAATTTGTCATTACTCAATCACTAAACGGACAGTCCTAATGATCGCATTGATAAGGATAGCAATTCTTTCAGACTTGTCAGTTTAGTTAAGAGTTTGCAAACAACTGAATGAGCACCACCGATTTATTACCTTGATATCTCCGTTGACTTTTGGCTTTGCTACACCATTAACTAGTTTGGGCCCCACATCATTCTTTGATATACTGCTATCGTCAACCACATTAACAACTTTCTTTTTGTCTTTCTCAAATTGATCAAATGCCTCTTCGTTCGCAGCTTTCTTGAGACTGCTTTTAGAGAAATCTGAGCTTTGCAAATCTTTGGCTTTGTTTAAAACCTCCTTAGCATTGAAACGTCTATCATCCGCAAATGTACCGTGTTGATTCAAAAAGTTAGCGACCACGTCCCAACGCTGGTTCGTCCCCGCAGGGAATAAATTAACTGCCTTTATTAATAACTGAGTCATGTCCACTGACCATTCTATGGGGGCTTTCAAAGCGGCGCTCTTCTTAGCTTTTTGTTCTTCAGCTTTCTTAGTTTCGAATAAGGCCCTGCGTTCAGCTTCCAATTTCTCCTCAGATTCGTTCACAGCTTTGAGGAAAGCGTCGCGTCCGTTGCTTTCCAAATCCTTAATTAAATCCTGCAGCTCGTTCACTTTAAGCATTTCGCATATTTTCTCAACGGCAGCCATGTTCGTGACCGTCTCGTCTTCATTGCTAGCATAGTAATTGTTGGCTTTGCATATGTCTCGGAGGGATTTCCGCTCTTTGCGCAGGTATTTCTTCTGCTGCTCCCTCTCGGCGCGGGCGACCTCCAGCCGCGCCCGCTCAGCTTCGTCGGCCTTCTGCTTGGCGAGCTGGGCTTCCTTCATCAGCCTATCCTCTTCCGCTTTCTTAGCTTGCACTGCGTCCTGGAATTGAGATATTAAACATTGAGTAATTTGTAAATCAAACAAAATTGGGGAGGAAGCTACTAAACTACTCGATACCAGGAAAAATTTACTTAAAAATAAAAAATTATTCAGACAAGAAATAGCTGACATAAGTAAGAAAATAAACGAAAGTATTAGGAAACACAGAAAAGAAAACCGATCCAAAACTATTCTAGAACACATAAAGAAAACAGGAGGTGTAAGAAAGGCAGAAAAAGAGTTAAAAGAAAAGAATAATTGGATATCAAATATGAGGGATAAGTCAGGAGTATTAACAACCAAAAGAGAATCCATTCTTAAAATCGCTACAGATTTCTACCAAGACTTGTATAATGACCCTGACTATATTTGGGATTCAGAAACAAGAAATGACCATATTGATGAACCTGTACCCTCTATTATGAAGAGCGAAATAATCAGGGCAGTGACAACTCAAAATGACAATAAAGCCTCTGGAGATGATAACATAAGCAATGAACTCCTAAAGGAAACTCTCAAAATTACAATTGATGCTCTTACTATCATATTCAATGAAATCCTAGAAAAAGAACATATACCAAATCAATGGACGAGGTCTACAATTATTTTATTGCATAAAAAAGGAGACAAAAACCAAATTGGCAACTATCGACCTATAAGTCTTACTTCAAGTATATATAAAATCTTCTCAAAAGTGATACTCGGTAGAATAACAAAAGTACTTGATCAATGCCAACCAAAAGAACAAGCAGGATTCAGAAGCAATTACTCCACAATTACTCCACAATTGATCATATACATACTATTAAACAAATAATTGAAAAATGCAATGAATATAACAAAGAATATTACCTAGCCTTTGTCGACAATAATAAAGCTTTTGACTCAATAAAACACAGCCACCTATGGCAAGCACTTGAAGAACAGGGAGTACCAGCTAAGTTCATTAGATTAATAAAAGCGATATACAGAAAAAGTTCAGCACGAGTCAGACTAGAAAAAGAAGGGGAAGAGTTCCAAATAAAAAAGGGAGTCAGACAGGGAGACCCTCTTTCGCCTTAATTGTTCTCAGCAATTTTAGAGAAGGTTTTCCACAATTTAGATTGGGATAACTATGGACTTAATATAAATGGGCAAAAATTAAACCACCTCAGGTTTGCCGATGACCTTATCCTAATATCAAGCAATTCTAATACACTAGAAATAATGTTAAAACAACTGGAAAAAGAAAGTGGTGTAGTAGGTCTAACTATGAATACAGAGAAAACTAAATTGATGACAAATGGAGACCAAATTACTATACAAATTAATAATAAACCAATAGAATATGTTGAGGATTATGTATACCTGGGACAAGTGGTCTCTCCACACAACCAGATGACGAAAGAAGTGAATCAAAGAGTAAGTAAGACATGGAAACAATACTGGGCTTTAAAAAAAGTTATGAAAAGCAAAGGATTCCCAGTAAGTGCAAAGAAAAAGGTATTTGATTCATGCATAATACCCTGTATTACTTATGGATGCCAAACTTGGTCACTTACAAAAACCAACATAAAGAAACTGGAAACTTGTCAACACAGTATGGAGAGAAGTATGATAAACATAAAAAAAAAAAGACAGAATAAACCTAAAATCTATAAGAAAACGCAGTAAAGTGAAGGATGTGACAGAGCATATAAGAAGGTTAAAATGGCGTTGGACTGGGCACATGATGAGGGACAAGGTTGCAAAATGGACAAAAGAAGTGACTGAGTGGTATCCTAGGGATGGGATAAGGTGTAAAGGAAGGCAAAGAAAAAGATGGGAGGATGACTTAAGAGTGGTGGCTGGTGCTTCATGGCGCAGAACAGCACAAGAGAGGAGCAGCTGGAATTCTCTGGAGGAGGCCTATGTCGCAAGACAAGCTGATGTTTAATTTAAACTTTGTAAAAAAAAACACTATTTACGTAATTTTTGTAATCAGCAATAAAGGCTATGAAATGAAATGAAATGAAATGAAAATTTGTAAAGTTAAATACAGAACATCAGATAAACATTTATAATTTCTTTCATTTCATCATTAGCAACGCATCAATGGATCACTACTGAATAGAATAGAATAGAATAAAAATGTTTTTTATTCAAATAAACCTTTTTACAAGTGCTTTTGAATTGTCGATGAGTCTACCACTGGTTCGGAATGCCCTTCCTGCAGAGAAGAACCAGCAAGCTCTAGATTATAAAGATTTCATAAATTACAATATTTATGTGATGTAGTCTCTGCTATTTGCAGCAGCATAATTAGGGAATTAAGTACAAAAATATGCAAGGGCTCTCTTACCAGGCAGTTTATATCTAACTATCTAAGATATTTTATTGATCATAATATTAGTACAATAAAAGATCAAACCTATTGAAAGTTTCATAAATAATTAATACATTATAATATTTTTTAACCAATTTAACAGTTCTGGGTTGCCCTTTTGAGCCTGATATATAACTCTGACATACAAATCTGTGTAAAATATTGTGTGTACTGAAATGGATACACTGACAAAGACAGAGAAGACAGTAAAGCTTTGAAATTAATACAAACAAAAACATCATCTGCCTTGATGATGTGGATGTAAAGTATTTGTTACTGGTGTTCAGGGAGCCAGCTGGAAGCAGGGAAGGTACTGCAGTGGCGACCCTGTAACAGGAAGTGCAGTGTTGGCAGACCCCCCTAGGTGGTCCAACAACATCAAACGAGTCACAGGGAGCTGCTGGATTCAGGCGGCACAAGACCGAGGCCTGTGGAAGTCCATACAAGAGACCTTTGTCCAGCAATGGACATCTATCAGTTGAAAAAGCAGAAGTAGTTTAGGTAGCCAGCCCTTCTAGGTCTCAATGTTTTAAAGATCTCATGTAATGCACCTTGCTTAACGAAAAGCTCTGAACTATACACTACAGTCAAGCAGAAAATGGAGGTCACAACATTTGCTGACTTAGGGCTCGTTTCTAGACACGCGGCGCGTGGTACGTCGCGTCGCGCGGTTAACTCAAACATATGCCCAAGTATGAGAGCGTTCTTGCAGAAGCGTTTACGTTTAACGCAGCGTTAACTGCGGAACACGCCTCATGTCCAGAAACGAACCCTTAGCATAACTTATTGCTGCGGGTAGTGAAATAGAAACTTTTTAAATTCAATTCTAAATATAAACAAGATCACCTGTCTGGCACGCTTAGCAGCCAACTTCTTGTCCTTGTCCTCCTGCTTGAACCTCTGTATCCGCGGGTCATTGGCATACGCAAGGTCAACTAAGCTTCTCACTCGAGCCATCTCTTCTTTCTTTAGTTTAGCGCGAGCTACTTTATTTTGTTTCTCTATCCATCTTCTCTCCTCCCTATCAGACCCTTTTTCTTTCTCCTCTTCATCCAAGTAAGAGAACTCACGCCAAGACTCAAACTCATACCAAAATGAATAGAACTTCTCTACAAATTCGCGGGGGCTGTCCTCGTCCCCAAGCAAAGGCACATTCTTCCTCTCTGACCAACGTGCGTTAATCTCAAAACATTTACCAAATGTTTTGAAGAAACCATCTTTTTTTATCTCACTTGCAGATGGGATAGAATCATCGACTTCTGGGTCAACGGAATCGTATGATCTCCTACTTTTGGGTGTACCGAGGATTTCATACGCTTTAGTTATGCATGTGAAGTAATCGTCGTCACTTCTTACCTCTTCTCCTAGCGCTTTACGCTTATCGGGATGGTGTTTTAGTACTTTTTGTCGATACGCACGTTTGATATCATCGTCTGAGGCTTCGTACCGCAAATTTTTTATACCTAAAACAGCATAGTGGTCCTGCTTCTTCCACTCTTTGGGGTCCAAGCTACGAAGGTAATCGACGTCATCCTCGAAAATTACTCCTTCGGCTTTATCTTTCGACTTGGATGTGAGCAGAGAAGTATCTTCCCCATGACACTTCACATTGTAATATTTCAGGAACGAACCTCCCGCGCATTCGACTCTCCGCTTCGCGAACGAGCATGGTATAGCTACAACCCGACAGTTGTTCCCAGGTTCTCCCTCGGTCATCGTTTATACGATTTGTTTTGTAAAAAACCTCTTACTAACATAACCTAAAAGCGACGTAAACAGGCAATATGTCAAGTTCACGTTGCTGATAGTGTAAACTTTACGAATTGTATTAGCTAAAAAGAAACAAAATTGCACTAATATTAACAAACTGAGAAATAAATATGAAAATTCATTATAATTAATTGTAAATGGTAGAACGCGCCTTTGAAAATTATTTCTCACGGACATCAATTTTCCAAAAAATTGAAACTGAAGAACATGACATGAAATGTCTATACTCTTGTGTAGAATTCATAAACTATAAATGAATGAGTGAATGGAACTACGAAGGACTATCATTTTCTGCAACCACATCTTGATCAATGATTACCAACGTTATAAGAAAACTGAATAGTCTCGTAATCATAGACTTGGTACCAACATTGGAACCACATTTGTGAGGATCGTTTCGGATTTCGCCTATACAAAACTGTCAAAATCCATAGAAACTTGTACGGCTCAAATCGGCTTTTCGATGCGTACACGAATGTATGGAAAATGACAGTTTTGTATAGGCAAAATCCGAATCGATCCTCACAAATGTGGTTCCACCCTAAGAGAGAGCTACTTATCTATGATCTATGCTCATAATAATGTGTGTTACTCCCTAATTCCATGTCATTACCCCAGACAATAAATATTTAATATTTAATGTTGTGTGTCAAGAAGTCAAAAATCAAAATGCAAATGCAAAATAGTACCAACATTAAAAATAAAATCAGCTGACTACTGTCAAAAACTGCAAGGTACCTTGTACAAAATCCAAAACAAATCTCACTTGACCTTGAGTTGTGCTTGAGTTCTTGAGATATAGCTAAGTTCGCTATACTAATATACTATTTAACTTAAAATAATAGAATTTACTATAAAGTATACCAAACAATGAACGACCTAGATTTTCTTTACAAGCCAATAGTATTAGTGACTGGTTTTGGGCCGTTTTTGAAGCACCCAGTGAACGCAAGTTGGGAAGCTGTGAAATCTATGAATAAGGAGGAGATAGAAAATAAGCACAATATAGAACTGGTGCAACTGGAGATCCCCGTCACGTATGAGAACGTGGACGAGTTCGTCCCAGCACTCTGGGAGACACATTCTCCTAAGGTGATTACATTTCATTGTTTCATTTAGAGTTTAGACATTGGAAACCTGGACTTATGTCTATAGAATAGAATAGAATAGAAAGATTTTTTATTCAAATAAACTTTTACAAGTGCTTTTGAATAGTCAATGAATCTACCACTGGTTCGGAATGCCTTTCCTGCCGAGAAGAACCAGCAAGAAACTCGGCGGTTGCTCTTTTCAAAACAAAACAAATTTACAATACAGTAAATACTATGCTATATATGCAGTGTTTCCACATTGAGGAAAGTTCCAAAAATGCATACCGACTAACTTCTATCTTAAGATGGGCAGACATAAAGTAAAGTGGCCCCATTCCCGCCGGTGGCACCCGTTCACGAGCATGACGCATGACCCAGCCATTGCTTTGCTCAACCATATTTGAGGGAACGTAACAACCCGCATCACACGACACCACTTGTCTCTTGTACTTCCATATGTTGTCAATTGCTAACTATTATTTCTCAGTTACCTGGTCCCATGCAACTTATGATTTTGAAAATCCATTGGGGAACTCTTTTCTTTTCAGGATAAAAAGTATCCTAGTAGTCCTCATTTTTGTAAGCTATCTCTGTGCCACTTGCCTATTTCTTGGGTTTCCACAACTGAATAATATATGATCGCTTCATTTTTTTCTTTCCACAAAATAATAAAATATTAGGCTACAACCAATTCATATTTGAAGCCTCAATAGCCAAACGGTTTAAGGTGCGGACTGAAAACTGAAAGGTCGCAGGTTCGAATCCCACCCGTTGCACTATTGTCGTACCCACTCCTAACACAAGCTTACCGCTTATTTGGAGGGGAGAGGAGAATATTAGTCAAGTCCAACTTGGTTGATATTCTTTAAAAAAAAAAAAATGTAAAACCTAGTCATTTAATAAGTATACATTATTTTTTGCTTTTTAGCTGATGATCCATGTGGGTGTATCCAATATAGCAAAAAATATAACCCTAGAGACTCAGGCCCACAGGAAAGGGTACCAAAGACTCGATTACTTTGACAAGTGCCCTGCCAACCACACGTGCACTGCTGATGGAGCTATCAGAATACACACCAAATTAGACGTAGAGAGAATATGCAAAGACTTCAATGACAACCCGCAGATGGACACAAGTGCTATCACTTCCAGAGATGCTGGAAGGTAATTCCATTTAAATTATCAAGTACTAGGTGATGCCCACAACTACAGAACCAACAAAGAAATAAGTACACATATTTTATACTAACTATTAGTAAGGATAAGGATAGAATACAAAGGAATATTTTTTTATTCAAATGAATCTACCATATTATAATAAATACCTACCAATAAATAGATTTATTTAAAGTACTCTACCATATTTCTGCTAAGATTTTACTGAGAAGAGCCGGAAGGAATTTCAGCAGTTGCTTTTTTTTCAAAATGCAATGGTTCAATTTTTCACCCATTGTGCTATTGTCGTACCTTACACTTATTTGGAGGGCAGAAGGCAAAAAAAGTGATTTTATAATAATCCATGTACAACAAAATATGTAGCATTTCTTAAGCATAATTAACCAACTTCAAAAAAGGAGGAGGTTCTCAAATGTATGTTCACGGATTACTCAAAGACACCTAAATCGATTTGGAAAACTCTTTGTTTCAAAGGATATACTTCCCAGGGTGGTCCCATTTAAATTTAATCGAAATCGGTCAAGCTGTTTTTAAAATATCAACAATAAATTATATATTTTGTAGTAGCATGGGCCGTTGGTCAGTTTAAAAAAAATTTATACTTATATTAAATTATATGTAGGTACTTATTTATATTTTTATCATTTCAATTAATTAATAATAATATGTTTTTTATTTGTACTTCAGGTATCTTTGCGAATACATTTACTACACATCCCTCAGTGTAGACAACACGAGAACACTTTTTGTTCATGTACCAGATACAAATATATATTCTGCCAACCAAACTGCCAAGGCCCTTGAAAGAATATTGGAGTTATGTTTAGAACAAATCACTTCTATGGAATCTTCGAAGGAAATTACAGAAAAGATGCAAAGTAAATGTTCCTTAGAATAGGCAGTGTAATTTATAGTTTGCACCATAATCAGATGCAAACATTCTATAGAAAGAGCTGAACACATCCAGGATTGTATTTGTATATACCTATTGTATTGAATCGGTTAAAGTACTTAAGTATATTTTTTAGTCATGAATTGATGTTATTTTGTAAGTTGTTATATTATTTTTACTATTATTAAATGTTTAAATTTAATCTATACATTCCAAAGAATTTTAACCAGTGTACAATTTATTATTACCACTAGCTAGCATAGTTTTTACAAGCTTTTATTTAACTTGCAATGTTTGTTTGGGTCAAATCTTGCAAGATGAATTAGACCTTCCCGGTTTCTGATCAAGCTGTTTGCATGTATGTGTAAATCGGATGACAATACAATATTATTGTGTCATGGAGCTGATCTGATGGAGACGGAAGATGGCTATCGGAACTCTGTAATAAAACGACGTAACCCCATCGAGTTTAGGCTCGTTTGATTCGTCATAACAAGTACTCTGATCCTAGATGATATCCAGAGTAATGATGTAGGTAACTACTAAAAGCCTGCATTTAAAAATAAAATTTTTAATTTACACTTGTTTATCTTAGTTTAGACTACTTTCTGTTAAATCTTATAAATTGGGTACCTACCTACGTCCTACAAGTTTTATTAACTCTCGTTGAACCTATATTGGTAGGTAATAGGTACCTAGATTACCCCGCACGCCAAATAGTTTTGATTTTTGAATGCTCTTCAAAAGCACGCGGCAAAATCCAGAGATTTCTCTCTTATTATAAAACTTAAATAGGTCGAACTTGCGCATGATATAAAAAGCGCACTTCGAAATACGTTCGGCGCAAGACCGAGCCCTGTGGAAATCTATGCAAGACATCGCACACCTAGATGAAAAGTGAGAAAACTTAAAAAAGGTTTCGAAACTCAATTTTATTTTAGGTCACACTTCACATTATTATTATTAACTAGACGATGCCCGCGACTTCGTCCGCATGGATAAAGGTTTTTTGATTCCCGCGGGAACTCTACTTTTCCGGGATAAATTGTAGCCTATGTGTTAATCCTGGGTATGAGCTATCTCCATCCCAAATCCGTTCAGTAGTTTTTGCGAGAAAGAGTAAGAAACATACACACAGACACAAACTTTCGCCTTTATAATATTAATATGCGTGATTAGTTTCTTAACTTTAGTTTTTCCGTGGTTTTTCCCGTCTAGGGAAGACCTTTTTCGAGTTGTCACACTTGATTTAGGTGTGAATCATGTTCAGCCAGTAAAACTTTATAGATTGATTTATGTAAGCACCTAAATAATTATTATGATATTTTAGGGTCCTGCGCAAAGGGTTATTTCAAGAATTCAGGAAGTTCTGTATAGATAATAGCATTGAGTGAGCTTCTAAGCTAGTTTTCAGCAAAATGAGTTTGATATCTTCAGAACAGAACCTAGTCATTAGCAGCCTCAATGCACCACTGCACCAGGGGTTGGCGATGTCCTCAATAAGAGCTCCTACGGACAGATTCAATATGCTCAACTGCACAGTCAGTCAGATGAATTTGACTGGATCGTGTTGACCAAATGCTGCCCATGTGTACACTTGAGTAGGTTGTAGGTAATTGCATGCTGTTTAATATCTTAGGGAGTAATAAAACAAGCTCATAAGGTTTAGTAAAGTGTATTAACGTCTAATCCTCCTCTTCGTCGTTGGCGGCGCCGGTGCCCTGCCCCTTGCGCAGGTTCTTCCTCTTGACGCGGCCCGGCCGGCCGCCGCCGAAGGGCGACTTGAGAGAGAAGTCGATGTGCTTGCCAGAGTCCAGACGCACGATGAACGAGGGGATGTTCACTACTTGCTTACGGACACTGGAATACAAAATAAATAATTGTTCATTACTATGAAGTCATGTTCTTTTTAAGTAAAGGAAGTTCTTTATGCTAGTGATAGTGTTTATAGAGGTAACCAGAATCTGATGGCAAAAGAAACTTAAATTGAATTTCTTCTATAGTGCCAGTAACATAATCTGTGAAAAACACAGATGATTAGGCAGTTTGTCTCCCACCCAAGCAAGTCTGATTTTCATGTTGATGCATATTATTTCAAAACTCGTCTAATTTAGTTCCTCACAATTCTTCCTGCAACAAGATAGTTTAGCACTATATTATGTCTAGAAGTTAAGTCGCAAGTTCCATCCTAACACTGCATCATCTTCATCAGTTAAAAAATCATGTTAATAAATTCAGATTTAAATCACAATACATTACCTTAACTTCGCTCAGAAACAGCTTGCATGCTCAAAGAGCTTATTTCAAGACATTGATCTCAAAACAGGTTTGAAGATCAAGTGGTCTTTAGGAATATGGAAAGAACGGTTAAAACCCGCAGCCTGACGACAGCAGAACTCCTTTACCTGAATTTGATCATTGTTATCAAATATATTCACAAATACATCACTAAATCTTAAACATCTGAATTATAAGTTGTGAAAATCTGATCAAACACTTCCTAACAGAGTGGAGTACAATATCACAATCAATTTAAAGTCACATCAGCAAAAGCTGGGTAGCCTATTATAAATACCTAATAATAATAATAAACATTTACTAAAGATGATTGCATTATTTTATTGCATTACATTCAAAGTTGCAAGCATGTTCTGCATAGCCTATTATAAATAATAATAAATGTTACTTAAGACGATTGCATTATCATTTTATTGCAATAAGATTCAAAGTTGCATGTTCTGATATGCAATCACTAACTTATCTTAACAAGCATTCAACATCCCCTTAGTGAAGAAAGTGTCTAGATAAATATGTTGTAGACTAACCGCAAAATTGCAGTTTCAATACATTACTGCATAGCAACTGCCATTGTTAATCCATTTTATTACAACAGATTGCCATCCACAATAGTAGCTACCACCAATAGAAGTGCATCTGCACTGCAATGGACAATGCCAAAAATGTTTGGAACTTTGACCCACACACAATACGAAAAGTCGTTTACAACAATGAATTATGTATCATTTTATTGCTCATTAATTAATAAACATAAGTTTTAAAACTTCTAGAACTTGCAGTTTTTGATTAATTCAAAGTCAAAGTTGGACTTATGAAACTGTTTTAAAATATTGTGAGTGGTTTTTAGTAAAATAAATATTTTATTAAATATTGACGGATTTTTATCCTCTAGTTTCACGATACAAGTGATTTATTTAAAACTATCTTAAATTAATAGGATATTTTTAATTAATTTACTTTTTCTGTAAATTGCTGGGTCACGATCTGGCCTTCTCCTTTGCAGATTACTTACTCTTTTTTCTATTCTCAAAAAAATTAAAGTAGATTAGATAATAAGGGATATTTACCGAATGTGCCTTTGCCTGATCAGGATACGGGCGTGATGGATGGACTTGGCGAGACCAGCCTTGAAGACCTGTGTCTGCAGGCGGCGCTCCAAGAAGTCCTCGATCTTAAGACCCAAGACGTAATCCAGCTTCATTTGCTTCTCATCTAGCACGCCAATCCTCACCAAACGACGCAAAAGTGCGTTACCTGGTTATGAGTACAGAACTATAGTAATATGACAATAAAGTAGCATGAAAAATTACAGTATCAGTCATCAGAAAAATTAATCTTTCAACAGGGTTACTCTGACAAGAGGTTTGCCAGATTTTTATTTCATCATTGGCTATTTAATAGTTATTTATCAAGAAATTTAATTCCTAGAGAACATGTTTTGTTGCTCATATCAGTGAACAAGAGCTTTGCGCAAGAGTTTCGTTTCTCCACTTATTTTTAGGGTTCAGTACCAAAATGGTAAAAATGGAACCCTTATGGTGCGACTTTCTCTATCCGTCAATCACAGTTGATTATTTTGGTAACTATTTTTTTTATTGTAAAAGTATAAATATTTAAATTTTGTTTTGGAAAGAGCAACTGCTGAGATTCTTGCCAGCTCGTAGCAGAATCTTTCTAAACTGGTGGTAGTGTAGACTTGTCATAACAGCCACAAAATAAATCAGTCAAAGTCTGCATAAAATAAATCAATTTTGATTTTGAATGTAAAGAAAATGTCTGCCTCATTTCAAAGTTAGTGTTACCTTCAAAAAGCCTTTTAGGGTCCTTCTCCTCCAAGGTCAGCAGCTCACGGGCAGCCTTACGGATCCTGGCCAGCGTGTACTTGACCCTCCACACTTCGCGCTTGTTCCGGAGCCCATATTCACCGATGATCTTCAACTCCTGGTCCAGACGAGCCTTCTCGAAGGGACGGCGGGGAGTGACATAGGTCTTTGAGAAGACCGACGGTACACGGTTGTTCACCATGGTGGCGAGCTGAGGAAATGGATTTACTTAGTTATAAATATCTTTCTTGTCATGTTTGTTTTACATAAAATTATTTCCGTCACACATCCACAGCCTCTAATTATTATTAATATTATAAGATTAATGTAAATGTTTTGAAAAATCAAGCCAAAACCAAGAAGATTCTGTTTTGACAAAAATTGCCTGGTATGGCAACTTACACTAGCGGCACGCTATGATGGCCGGTTTGACGTTTGTCCGCTCATGAAGTTCCGTATTAATTGATAACGACTTTGAAGGAAATAATTGTATTACTTTATTGACGATAGTGATGTGCAGAGATTCATAAATTTTATCGAATGTAGTTTTAGGTTTAGGACTCAAAATTTATTTATTAAATTGATTTCTAAAATGTATACAAGTGTAGAAAAATCAGTTAACCCCCCCATTTACCACAAAAAAAATGCTAAAATTATTAGAAGAAGCTTGTGAACATGTGACTAAAGGAGACTGGGAAAAGGTTGTGAATAGAACTGTTAAATTAATAAGGGAAGATTATGAAAGAGATGTGAAAATAGATAATATTATAGAAAACGAACATATAATTATTAATGTAGGTGATGATAGCAGTGACGACAGTGAAAATAGTAGTATGGACGAATCTGATTAATTATGGCCTTTTGTGGCACCTTTTTTGGTATCTTTTGTATTCATATGTTTCTTGTGTGCATATAAAGTATGTATATTCATTTTCATTCAAATATTCAGTTCGTTCAAATAAATTAAATAAACATATACATTTTTGTTTTATTAAACCTATTTAATCAGGTACAAAAACAAAACTTAATTGTTTTTTGTTTGAGAATAAATTGACATTCCACATCACTATTGTAATGTGTCAAACCGGCCATCATAGCGTGCCGCTAGTGTAGTAAAACTAAAAAACTAAACAATAATAATTAACGCTACCAATATTACATTAAGTAGGTACACTAGCGGCACGCTATGATGGCCGGTTTGACGTTTGTCCGCTCATGAAGTTCCGTATTAATTGATAACGACTTTGAAGGAAATAATTGTATTACTTTATTGACGATAGTGATGTGCAGAGATTCATAAATTTTATCGAATGTAGTTTTAGGTTTAGGACTCAAAATTTATTTATTAAATTGATTTCTAAAATGTATACAAGTGTAGAAAAATCAGTTTGCACCATTTAAGGGGTGAATGTACTTGTGAATATGAACAATTTTCACTATGTGGACAAACCTCTGAAATCGCAAAAAAATATCAGCTGTTTCATACAAAAGGTAAAATTTTTATTTTTATATGATATATACCACAACTCGGCATTTGGTTTTCTAAATTGAAAATTTTTAAAAATGGAATCTAATACGATCGTCACATAGGATCGCTGGCTAGCACAACTACTACCTCCGGCAAACTCGCGTCAATGCTCAATGCAAAACAAAGCAGTTTCGAATTGACGTTGCTTCGAAAAGTATAAACTGTCAGTGCAATGCGATTGTGATATAGTTTTGACCTGGCTTTGGATTTCAAATATTGATACTGCATTACTGTTGACCCTTGCTCGTTAATTTGGACTCTGTTCAAGCCCTTTGTTGTGGATTTCGTCGATATGACCGAACGTACGCAGAGAACTGTTCTAAATAGTCAGACACGTGAGTTCGTAATACGCCTTCGTAACTATTTCGATCGTGAAGCTCAAAATGGAGGGCC
Organism: Oeneis ivallda; assembly: GCA_029955525.1. NCBI lineage: Eukaryota > Metazoa > Arthropoda > Insecta > Lepidoptera > Nymphalidae > Oeneis > Oeneis ivallda. The sequence goes on along the minus strand of JARPMR010000017.1, from coordinate 1,373,722 downwards.
AATTTTACCTATAACGTCAGTGGTTGAACGCGTAGCTGATGCGCTTAATATTGGACAACGAACTGTTAGACGGATAACTAAAAAAAAATATGGCGAGACTGGCACAGAAGAAAATAAACTTCACACACCAAAAAAGAGAAAACGAGCAAAACCAGTCGTAGGCATCGATAGCTTTGATGCCGATGTTATCCGAAGACATGTTTACGGCTACTATTTACAGAAGGAGTATCCAACAAGAAAAAAGTTGGTGCATTCACTGAAGGAAGCTGGATTATTCTTCGGTGGGGAAAGTTCTTTAACGAAGATTTTGAAGACCATTGGATTTCGATACAAAAAATGTAACAAACGCAAAATATTGATGGAAAGATTTGATATAGCGATGGCAAGGTATACTTTTTTACGGCAAGTGAAAGAAATCAAAAATTGGCAAAATGTTGTGTTCTTGGATGAAACATGGCTTAATGCTAACCATACTGTAGGCCGTTCTTGGAACGATGACACAGCAGCATCTACTTCCAAAGTTCCTGTAGGAAAAGGATCGCGACTTATAATTTGTCACGCCGGAACCATCAACGGGTTTGTCGAAGGTTCTCTCATGGCTTTTGCGTCAAAAACCACTGGAGACTATCATGAAGACATGAATGGAGAAAAGTTTACTGAATGGTTTACCTCAATGTTGTGTAGCCTCCCTGAACCATCTATTATAATTATGGACAACGCCCCATACCACTCGATGCAAATTGACAAGCCACCTGCCCAATCCCAAAAGAAAGCTGATATCGTCGCATGGCTTCGTAAAAATGGCGTAGATGCAAACATGAATATGTTAAAAGCGGAATTAGTACGTCTTTTAAAAGAAAACAAACCAACCAAGATCCGATACGCCATTGACGAAATAGCATTAGAACATGGGCACAGAGTTATACGGTTACCGCCTTACCATTGTGAGTATAATGCGATTGAGTTGGTGTGGGCTCAAATTAAGGGATATGCTGCAAGACACAATACAGAACCCCCATTTACCACAAAAAAAATGCTAAAATTATTAGAAGAAGCTTGTGAACATGTGACTAAAGGAGACTGGGAAAAGGTTGTGAATAGAACTGTTAAATTAATAAGGGAAGATTATGAAAGAGATGTGAAAATAGATAATATTATAGAAAACGAACATATAATTATTAATGTAGGAGATGATAGCAGTGACGACAGTGAAAATAGTAGTATGGACGAATCTGATTAATTATGGCCTTTTGTGGCACCTTTTTTGGTATCTTTTGTATTCATATGTTTCTTGTGTGCATATAAAGTATGTATATTCATTTTCATTCAAATATTCAGTTCGTTCAAATAAATTAAATAAACATATACATTTTTGTTTTATTAAACCTATTTAATCAGGTACAAAAACAAAACTTAATTGTTTTTTGTTCGAGAATAAATTGACATTCCACATCACTATTGTAATGTGTCAAACCGGCCATCATAGCGTGCCGCTAGTGTAGTAAGAGATTGTAGCATTTAAGTTACAGACATAACCATATTTAATTACCAAGAAAGACTTCAGGGATAATTTGCCCTTAACCAAATGCATAGAATATAATTAATATAAAAAAAAGAATAGAAGTGGGCATGGCACAAGTTCTAATTATTTGAAACACAGTGCAACAGTTTTCAAATAAAATAAAAACCTGTAAGTAGGTATTATTATAATTAGTTATCTTGTGCAGAACAAAACTGCTATTATAGCAACAGTTCTAGACTTATTGCCAGAAAGAACAGTAGGTAACCAGACCAGCACAGCGCGAGCAAATACCATAACCGTTTCCAAGTCCCCATGAATCACATGTGAGCATGGTTTGTTCTGCTCATCATTACATTATGTTGATAGTTTTGGGGAGGTTTGTCGCCACTAACCGTTGCAAACGCCAAATACCAGGTGAACCCACCTGTAAAAGTCACCTGGATTTAAAACGCTTGGGAATCGTAGCACGTGGCATTACTCTCGCCTTTTTGTCCCGCACATCAATCTACGAAGATTGAAGTGTTCTACTTAAGGCACAAATAGTTAAGAGCACACATTGTCTAGAGGTTCGTTTTTAATCAGTTTTCATCGACTGCTACTATAAGTTATTTGGGAAAATTTTCTGCTTCAATAATTATTATGCCAAACGAAAAACTCTTAACACAGTATATTTTAATTTAATGTTGTAATACTAAGAAATGAAAATGAAAAATGTAAATTAAGCACTCACCTGCAACAACCAAAGCCGCTCGCCGAAAAACTTAAAAGAAAGAAAAGAACAAAGACTAAATTTTTCTTTCAAAATGGAATAGGAACCAATACGTCGAATTGACATAAATTGTCAACTGTTGTCAACTATCTTTTTTCAGTCAATCCATGAAGGTAGCAAATACATGGAGGTGCCTTACCTACAAAAATCGGGTGCATACCTACAGAAAAAACTCATAAAATGGCCGCCCATTAGGGAGTGTGCTTCGAAACTATCGACATCGATAAGAGTGAAGCGATAATCAAGCATTTATGTATACGTAGTATTTATAGGTTATAATAATTACGTAACGTACGTTTGTACTCTGTTGTTGTACGTCTGTACTGTTTGTACTGTGTTGATTTAGGTTTTTAAAGATCTTGGAATATCCAAACAGTTTCGCTGCCGTTTTGTGAAATTGAAAGAGATCACTATATATAAAAAAGTACTCATTTATAAATTATAATATGTATCAATCGTTTGTTAATTATAAACCACTATTTCTTTTTCATTAAAAGAGCAACTTGCTGGCTCATAGTAGTAGAATTTCTTTCTATAAGCGGTGGTAGAGTCGAAACATGACGTGCTTAGCATGAGACAGCTATCTGCATGCCCTACATATAAATAAACAAATATAGAATACTAGTTGACCCGGCGAACTTCGTACCGCCAACTTATATTTTATATAAATAAAACAAATAAACTATCCTAATCAAAAAAAACTATCCTATCTTTCAAATTGGACTAAATTACAGATAGTAACGAAGTTTGATCAAAATCACTTTAATTTAAATTTAATTTTATATCACACAATATATTATTATCACACAAGTTAAATAGTTTAGGAGTCCATCGTGGACAAATAACGTGATACGTAATTTATATATATTACTAGCTGACCCAGCGAACTTCGTACCGCTTCTTATCTATATAAATAAAACAAATAAACTATCCCAATTCAAAAACTATCCTATCTTTTAAGTTGGACCAAATTACAGATAGTTACGAAGTTTTATAAAAATCGGTTAAAATCGGTAATTGAATTGCACAGGGATTATTATTAAATCCACCTCTTGCTCTTACCGCAGAAAAGAAATGTATCACACGATCTTTTCATATTTTATGTAGAGGGATGTGTGTTATATTTATATTTTCCACGCCTATAGCACCCATACATTTTTTCTTTAAGTTTTCACTAGCCGGAAACGACAGCAGAAAACACGGACATTATCATCTATTATATAGAGGTATTAGATTCTAGCATTTATTATTTATGTGAAGTATTAAAATAACCGGACAAATGATATAAATTTCAACTATAAACACCAAACTTCTTGTATTATCTGATAATATGGTGATGAGCAGTACCTAATGCATTAGAATTTATTCAAGTCGTTTAACGTCACCTATAATAATATCGACAAGTCGATACTCCATTGACACAAATCCAATAACACGCAACTACTTGACAGGCTGACAGCTGAAGTTCAACCAATAAGAGTGAATACATAATGTGTTGTACATAAGGCTCATAAAATGGCGGATGGCACCCGGCTTGACTAGTAGTTACTTTATATACTTCATCTCCATCTATTTCCTACCTACCATGAGTCAATCTCACTGTCTTTTACATTGTCTATGGTCATTTAGAACCGTAGACGTAGGCTGAAATCACATCTGTGCGCATCGATTCGCATGTTGTCCATTACAAAATTGTCAATAGGGTATTTGACTATATTAAAAATATCGTTTCATTTGGTGTCATCCTAAAAGATTATTATCTAAAAACATTATTCCATACGACAAAACTAAAAAATAAAGCTTTATTTATATAGAAAACATTAAATAAAATTGCTATAATTTCGGCCATGGTCACGTGATCGAAAACGTTCCGTGATCTCGAATGACGTCACAGTTCACGCCACCTCTGGAATTGTCATCTTGTCAATACATTTCGACGTGTTTGTGTGGCGTTTATTATGCTAATTTCCTCTGTTTTTCGCCGTTAATAGTTAATAGAAAAATAGAAACCAATTTTGTAAAAGCTAATACTGGAAATCTTCTACAAGTTGATGAAATTACGATTGAAATGTGAACGGTGACGTCATTAAAGCAAATGGAACGTTTCCGCGGTAATTTATTTTTTTGAATTTATTTCTCGATTTTTATGAAAAATACTAAAAATTATGCCGAAATATACGTTTTGTTAGCTTCAGCATAGCATTATTAACAATTTAAGATGATTTCCCAAAAGTAGTCAAATACCCTTAGTAGTCATTTTTCATAGTGATGTTCGTGAAAATCGACACTTTACTCTTTATAACCGAGCCACTCAAAAGTCTATCACTCACAAACTAGAGAAAAATCTCAGGCATGATTTAATAGCGTTATAACTTTTAAGAGATTATTCTCGGCATAATTAAGTGCCTTATTCATTGTCCATCTTGCTGTACGTCATGTACGTCCCGCCAAGGCCATGCACGAATGCACGATAAAAAGCGACATTGAATAGGCTTGACGTACGTCAGTAATTATGACGTACGTCAAGCCTATTCACTGTGATTCCAGCCTAAGGTTATTTCCATGGAACTAGGAATTATGATGTTATTTTCTGTTCCATATGTTGTGTGTTCCATAGAGCTCAATAACTATTGTGGTGGATTATACGGGTCTGCCCGCGAAATTCAAATTTAATTTGATTTTTCGCAATTTGTAAACTAATACGACAAAGTAGGCTTATGGCATTCTAATTGCGCCAGTGGCAGTATCATCTTCACAGGTTTATGGACACTTTCAAGTAAAGATTTTTATATAAACCTGTGAAGATGATACTGCCATTGTCGCAATTAGAATGCCATAAGCCTCATCATCATCATCATCATCATTAGCCTGTATTCGTCCACTGCTGGACATAGGCCTTTCCGAGAGCGCGCCACCAAACACGGTCCTCCGCCTTCCTCATCCAACCGCTTCCCGCCACCTTCTTAAGGTCGTCGGTCCAACGAGTTGGAGGTCGTCCTACACTGCGCTTGCCGGTACGCGGTCTCCACTCCAGAACACGTCTGCCCCATCGGCCATCGGTTCTGCGACAGATATGACCTGCCCACTGCCACTTCAGCTTGCTAATCCTCAGAGCTATGTCGGTCACTTTTGTTCTTCTACGAATTTCCTCGTTCCGGATTTTATCCCTGAGAGAGATTCCCAACATAGCTCGCTCCATAGCGCGCTGAGCGACTTTTAATTTGTGAACGAGGCCCATCGTCAGTGTCCACGTTTCCGCTCCATACGTCATTACCGTAGGCCATAAGCCTACTTTGTCGTATTAGTTTACAAATTGCGAAAAACCAAATTAAATTTGAATTTCGCGGGCAGAACCATGTCTTCAACCTTAACTGATGCGGCCGCCCCCATTTGTTTATAGGAGTTTGTTTCAACGAAATCGCCTTACCAGTGCGGCCTCGGACTTAGTATTACAATACATATTGTAATAGTTCGAATTCGTCGTTTCAGCTGACAGAAGTCCCTGGTCCTGGAAGGTCTCTTGTATCCAGTGTAGGTGTATCCACAGAATAAGGTCTTATGTCGCTGCTTTCCCGCTTAGGGCAACGATGTATACCTAAGTACTAGTACTAGATTTGCGGTTACAAATCTTAGTTACTAATATGTTCAACTGATTAAGTCGTAGTGAATTCACTACACTGGTTAGTGTAGTGTGGCATGGCATTCGCGACGTGGACGGGGGCGCTAAGCGATAAAACTTTATACTAAGTGCCTAATTGTGAATTGAAAAGCCAACAATACCTATATTCAAGTAAGTAACAAAAAAGCATAGATATTTTAGTGAATAATAAAGCGACATCGTAATTCGTAACACTAAATACGAATTAAAAATTATTTCTTGATTTATTCAAATACTTTTCTCGAAATATTTAGGTACCATATTCCATCATCTGTCTCCTTCGCACCGGCAGACATTAAAACAAGTCCAAGCCGCCCACAATAGATGGCGTTAGTAAATTTTGCCGCTTATATTTTGTTCAGAATTTCTCTTCTAGAGTTCGTTGGGTTAGGGTCTCCCAATGCTGCGCTTTTTTCGAAATCAAAAATAACCTTACAACTTTAAAAACAAAAAAGCAAAAGTTTTATTTTTATTTTAGTTAATAAGAAAAACATGACTTCAACAATAATTAGGTATATTTTTACAGTTAAAATATGTAATCATATTATTTAATAAAACAATTCAAAATTTCTTGTATTTCAAGAAGCTTCGATACTTTTTCGGATTCAAACCATACGCTTTGAGTCTCTCATCAGATAAATTACCCAAAGGATTATTCGACTTTTCCTTCACAATGGTCTTATTCATTTTCCTCTTAAACTTATTCTTATTATCTTTTTGATTCATGTTAACTTGCGAACTATTTTCTTGCTTATTTTTCTTTTTCTTTTGTTTCTTTGTAGGAATGTTGGTACATGAAACTATTTCTAATTTACGTTTCATATTATTCTTTTTATCAACACCTTTCGGCTCATCATTTTTAACTAGTTGAGTATTACTACTTTGACTATTCTGTTTGTTCAAAGTTTCAACAACAAAAGCATTTTCGTATTTATTTTTCTTTTTACCTTCTTTTTGTCCGTTAACTTTTACATCTGCAATTCTAGTCGGTTCTTCATTGATTATAGTTTCCACAGTAAAATTGTTTATGGACTTTTTCTTTTTCTTTTGTACTCTATTACTTAAATCTGAAGTGTTGCTTATTTCACTATTCACCGATTCTTTTCGAACTTTACTCTCATATAATGTAGTGTTGTTGATTTCATTTTTGGACAATTCTATATGTGGATTGTCTTTAGAACCTTTATTATTGATAACTTGTTTACAATTTTCGTTATTTAAGCTATGGTTAACTTCATTATTTGCAGATTCTCTTTCTGTCCTTTGCTTATTTCCACTTTCCATATGATTTTCGCTTGCAGATACTTTTATGTTATCATTATCTAACACTAAACAGATGCTATCATCTTTTCGTTTCTTCTTTTTCTTGGGTTTCTCATTATTAACATCTGTTGTATTTATATCGCTTTTATAAATTTCCAAAGTTTCATCATTGTCATATCCTTTGTTATTCTCACGTTTTCTTTTCTTCTTTTTCTTTGATACTTGTTCATTTTCATCAAATGTGTCGTTCAATTCAACACTTTTGTCTACAGTGTTGTTATGAATGTTGTTGATGATTTTTGTTTCTGGTTCTTCTGGGTTGTCTTCTTCTTTATTTTTCTTTTTCTTCTTCTTTCTCTTTTTGTTAATTTCTTCAGGTGGAACTAATATCTCGGGTTCCCTGAAAATTAATAGTATAGTATCTTATAGTTATTTTTATAGTTATATAGTTAGTTTTATAGTATTGGTGCAAGTAAGACCCATTTGTTGATGAAGTTAAGTTTTAAGCTTACTATTATAATTATATTAATAATATACCAAAAGCTAAATTTTATCAAAAACGGTTCAGCGATCGAGCTGCGAAAAGGAAACTTACTCAGGCAAATCCTTAAACAGGCTGGGTAGAATCTTCTTTTTCAGCCTTTCATCTGCCGCCTTCTGTAAGTATGTCTTAACCTCTCCTTTCTCCACATTCTCTGGCCGATACTTGACGATCTTCTTCAGGGGCACCCATTGCGTTAGCTCTCTGTCGTCTGCTAGAAGGATCTAGAAATAAAGTGTTTTTATATTAAAGTTTGTATGCTGTAGTGACCTAAGTTATGAGAGGTCATAAAAGTGGTTTTCTTATTGCTTGGCGGCACGTCTTTAACGGTAGGTATTGCGCTGGTTAAGTAACGCTAACCCAAGTCTGTGCCTGGAAGATTGTATATGACAATACACATCCACATAGACATACACATTAGTATATAATATTACATGGGTCAGGATATTATTTAAAATAATTTAATAAAAAAATTCTTTTCAAAAAACCGACTTCAAAAGCCCGCACCAGTAGAAAGTATATAATTTATTGTTGATATTTCTAAAAACCGTTCGACCGATTTCGATAAAATTTCAATGGAATTTCAACTTTGAAACGAAAAGAGAATTTTCCAAATGGGTTCATGCATCATGGTTCGAGTAATCGGTGAAAATACAAAAAAATAAAGATTCCGACGAGTTGAGAACCTACCCCTTTTTTGAAGTCGGTGAAAAATTATATCATTAGTTCCGACTACCTTCTCTCTCACTTTTATTAGCAATCAGTGCTGGTTCAGTGGATTTGCTTCATGGTCACATGCACATCCCCTGAAGCCTATTCAGCGTAATTGCATTAATAGGAGTTAGGCTATATTAGACTATAGCCTAACTCCTGTTAATGTATTAATGCCTATTCAGGGTAATTGCATTAAGGTTGAAGACAAGGGTCTGCCCGCGAAATTCAAATTTAATTTGGTTTTTCGCAATTTGTAAACTAATACGAAAAGTAGGCTTATAGCCTTCTAATTCCGCCAGTGGAATTATCATCTTCACAGGTTTACATAAAAATCTTTACTTGAAAGTGACCAGTTTAAGAAATTAATCAAAATACTGAGTTGGACGTGAGTTACTCACAAATTAGTCGATATTTTGATTAATTTCTTAAACTGGACAATTTCAAGTAAATTTTTTTATATAAACCTGTGAAGATGATACTGCCATTGCATTGTCGCAATTAGAATGCCATAAGCCTACTTTGTCGTATTAGTTTACAAATTGCGAATCGCGGGCAGACCCTTGTCTTCAACCTTAATAGGAGTTAGGCTATAGTCTACAAATAGCAGGAGTCTATAGTTACCTCTTCAATGGTCAGCCCGAAATCATTAGGGACAACCTCCCTATACTTAAATCTAGTGGGTAGGTCTCCCCCAATGACATCTTCGCAATCCATCTTGTAGTACTCCTCCATAAACTCTGAGTACTTCTTGTCCATGTCAGGGACAAACTTTGGTTTCTCGTCCGACAGAAGTTGGGCCAACTTGGATTTGCGTTTGCGATTCCTGCGTTTCTTTCCCATGTTGAGTTTTAATTCTTCTAGAAGATTCAATTTAGCCTGCTTAGGGTCGTACTCTGCGTCCATCTGTAAAAAAATTACTAATAATTATTAATATTAACATTTTTATTCAGTGTGTATTAATATTTACATTTTTATTCAAAGCAGTGATAGCCTAGTGGTTCGGACTGTGGTCTCCTATTCGGGGGTCGCAGGTTCGATCCCGGGTACGCAACCCTTTCAGTTAGAGTTCTTCATAATGTTCTCGAAGATGTGTGAAGTCCGCCAATTCGCATTGGGCCAGCGTGGTGGACTAAGGCCTATAACCCTTCTCTGAGAGGAGACCTGCGCTCAGTAGTGAGCCGTTGATGGGTTGTTAATGATGAAAAATGATGACATTTTTATTATTCCGCATTTCCTCTTTTTATTTGAGAACATTATCAACAGGCATCAACTCGAGCAAATCGCTATAAATTATTAACGTAACTTATAGTGATTTGTTGACTTAAGTAAGACTAAGGCTGAGTTGAGAACTCTGCACTCGAAATTGTGGACGAGTATATATACCTGCCTGTGAAGCTGTCTACTTTAGCTACTGATTTTACTAGGAATCACGTCATTTCCACGTGGTTTTGGCGATATACTTATATCCTAAAGCCGCGGTCGCACTGGTAAGGCGATTGGCGACGCGACGCGATAAACCGTGTGCCCTCGCGTCGCAATCGCCTTACCAGTGCGGCCACGGCCTAAGACCACCTCAGCTGCGCTATAAATACATATATGTAAATACAGGACATCAACGAAATTTCTTGGAAAAGAATATCTGCTGCACCACGCTGGCCCAATGCGAATTGGTGGACTTCACACACCTTCGAGAACATTATGAAGAACTCTCAGATGCGCAGGTTTCCTCACGATGTTTTCCTTCACCGTTGAAGCAAGTGATAGTTAATTGCTTAAACGCACTTGACTCCGAAAAGTCAGAGATCTCCGCACCCGGGATCAAACCTGCGACCCCCCGAATAGGAGACCACAGTCCTAACCACTAGGCTATCACTGCTTCGATTGATAACTTAATCGCTACTAATACCGCCGTTCCTACAAACAATAGCTCCATAAATGCGGCAACTTAATAACACAGTTTGTTTGAAAACGTCAAACATTGGTTGCTACGAGACTATGTGGGTACGCCAGTTCAGGCGTAACTTACTACTAGTACGCCGACCGCCCATGGTATCTAATAGGTGCGAAGCGACTACCAATTCTAAATCTATGGCTGAAGTATAAAAATAAATGTTATTCTGATTCTTACGTTAAAATTTTCATCTTCACAATGAGGTCCTTCTTCATCGACTTCCTGGCTTTCAGGACTGTATTCTTCTTCATATTTTTCCCAGTTTTCTGAAATATATATTAAAAATGGTAGTCTAATTTGTCTGCGAGATCAAATCAGAAATGAGGAGATTCGTAGGAGAACTAAAGTCACCGACATAGCTCAGCGAGTCGCGAAACTGAAGTGGGAATGGGCGGGGAACATAGAGCGAAGAGCTGATGGTCGTTGGGGTCCCAAGGTGTTGGAGTGGCGACCCCGCACCGGGAAACGCAGTGTTGGCAGACCCCCCACCAGGTGGACCGACGACATCAAACGAGTCGCGGGGAGCCGCTGGATGCCGCTGGATCGCTGGGAGGCGCAAGACCGAAGCCTGTGGAAGTTCATGCAGGAGACCTTTGTCCAGCAGTGAACGTCTATATATGATAATGATAAAGAAGAAGTAGAAGAAGTATTTGTTAACATCCTAATTATAGCCTAAATAGCCCAACGCTTAAAGGTCTGAAAACTGAAAGGTTGATGGTTCAATCCTCACCCATTGCACTATTGTCGTACTCACACTGTCGACACGTCAAGCTTTACATTTATTTGCAGTTGAGACAGGAATATTAGACAAGTTCAGTATTCAGTAATGCTCTTTAAAAAATAAATGGTTCATTTAGATCTAAGATCTCGCGTCCTAGGAGTTTGTAGGTGCCTAAATATAATTTATTTAGCAGATTTTTGATAGTAGATAGATAATTTTGTTCTGTAGCTCTCTTATTTCCTGCTTCACGGTAGGGATAGTGGGTATATTCATGCACTTCGGAGTTGGTTAAATAATCTAAATATTTTCTTCTCAGTGATATAGTTCTTGCAATTCACGAGGGCGACTGACTTATGGTTGTGTGTGTGTCGTATCTGTATAAGTGTGAGCGAGCGCAATGCTCGCGCCTGCCCGCTCCCACCTAGGCCTCGACAGGCACGCACACTTATGCAATGTGCATGTACACGAAGTAACCACGAGTAAAGCTCACTCGCCTTCGTGAATTGCAAAAACTGTACTAAGACTGCAGTGATAGCCTAGTGGTTAGGACTGCGGTCTCCTATTCAGGGGGATCTCAGGTTCAATACCCGGGCACACACCTCTGACCTTTCAAAGGGTGCATAAAGAAGCGAGTATCCGGTAGAGACAAGGTCGGTACCGTCAACTTACATAAAGATCCCGCCAAGTTTCAACCTGTCTCTTTACGTGAGAGTGCATATTATGATAACACGGGGCTATTGTACGCACCGATCGGTACCGACCAGCACCTGTCGGTACCGGGAACCTGCTTCTTTATGCAAGCACCCAAAGTTATGTGCGTGTGATATTTTAAGCAATTAAAATATCACAGGCTTCAAACGGTGAAGGGAAACATCGTGAGGAAACCCGCACACCTGAGATGTCTCCATAATGCTCTCGAAGGTGTGTGAAGTCCGGCAATTCGCATTGGGCCAGCGCGGTGCACTATGGCCTATAACCCTTCTCAGAGACCTAGTTTTTTTTCTGTTTGAGGAGGAAAAAATCCCTACGGACTTCTGCCTTAAGGCAGGGTGTGTCCGACTCGCACGGACTAAAACAACCTCCTCAGGATTTCCAGGTCGGCACGGAACCGCTTTGCATTACTTCATGCAGCCATGCTCTGAGAGACCTGCGCTCAGTAGAGAGCCGTTGATGGGTCGGTGATGATGATGATGATTGTCTCCTCACCAATTTCCAGCTCGTCGTCCAGGTCGGGGAACACCGGCTTGCTGCGGTCCGCGTCGCCGTAGTACTGCTCGTCGAACAGCGCGCGCATGCGCCGGTCGTGCTCCTCCGGGTCGAAGTCACCCTCGATGTCCGCCTCCTGGGTTCACATTGTCTCCTCACCAATTTCCAGCTCGTCGTCCAGGTCGGGGAACACCGGCTTGCTGCGGTCCGCGTCGCCGTAGTACTGCTCGTCGAACAGCGCGCGCATGCGCCGGTCGTGCTCCTCCGGGTCGAAGTCACCCTCGATGTCCGCCTCCTGGGTTCACATTGTCTCCTCACCAATTTCCAGCTCGTCGTCCAGGTCGGGGAACACCGGCTTGCTGCGGTCCGCGTCGCCGTAGTACTGCTCGTCGAACAGCGCGCGCATGCGCCGGTCGTGCTCCTCCGGGTCGAAGTCACCCTCGATGTCCGCCTCCTGGGTTCACATTGTCTCCTCACCAATTTCCAGCTCGTCGTCCAGGTCGGGGAACACCGGCTTGCTGCGGTCCGCGTCGCCGTAGTACTGCTCGTCGAACAGCGCGCGCATGCGCCGGTCGTGCTCCTCCGGGTCGAAGTCACCCTCGATGTCCGCCTCCTGGGTTCACATTGTCTCCTCACCAATTTCCAGCTCGTCGTCCAGGTCGGGGAACACCGGCTTGCTGCGGTCCGCGTCGCCGTAGTACTGCTCGTCGAACAGCGCGCGCATGCGCCGGTCGTGCTCCTCCGGGTCGAAGTCACCCTCGATGTCCGCCTCCTGGGTTCACATTGTCTCCTCACCAATTTCCAGCTCGTCGTCCAGGTCGGGGAACACCGGCTTGCTGCGGTCCGCGTCGCCGTAGTACTGCTCGTCGAACAGCGCGCGCATGCGCCGGTCGTGCTCCTCCGGGTCGAAGTCACCCTCGATGTCCGCCTCCTGGGTTCACATTGTCTCCTCACCAATTTCCAGCTCGTCGTCCAGGTCGGGGAACACCGGCTTGCTGCGGTCCGCGTCGCCGTAGTACTGCTCGTCGAACAGCGCGCGCATGCGCCGGTCGTGCTCCTCCGGGTCGAAGTCACCCTCGATGTCCGCCTCCTGGGTTCACATTGTCTCCTCACCAATTTCCAGCTCGTCGTCCAGGTCGGGGAACACCGGCTTGCTGCGGTCCGCGTCGCCGTAGTACTGCTCGTCGAACAGCGCGCGCATGCGCCGGTCGTGCTCCTCCGGGTCGAAGTCACCCTCGATGTCCGCCTCCTGGGTTCACATTGTCTCCTCACCAATTTCCAGCTCGTCGTCCAGGTCGGGGAACACCGGCTTGCTGCGGTCCGCGTCGCCGTAGTACTGCTCGTCGAACAGCGCGCGCATGCGCCGGTCGTGCTCCTCCGGGTCGAAGTCACCCTCGATGTCCGCCTCCTGGGTTCACATTGTCTCCTCACCAATTTCCAGCTCGTCGTCCAGGTCGGGGAACACCGGCTTGCTGCGGTCCGCGTCGCCGTAGTACTGCTCGTCGAACAGCGCGCGCATGCGCCGGTCGTGCTCCTCCGGGTCGAAGTCACCCTCGATGTCCGCCTCCTGGGTTCACATTGTCTCCTCACCAATTTCCAGCTCGTCGTCCAGGTCGGGGAACACCGGCTTGCTGCGGTCCGCGTCGCCGTAGTACTGCTCGTCGAACAGCGCGCGCATGCGCCGGTCGTGCTCCTCCGGGTCGAAGTCACCCTCGATGTCCGCCTCCTGGGTTCACATTGTCTCCTCACCAATTTCCAGCTCGTCGTCCAGGTCGGGGAACACCGGCTTGCTGCGGTCCGCGTCGCCGTAGTACTGCTCGTCGAACAGCGCGCGCATGCGCCGGTCGTGCTCCTCCGGGTCGAAGTCACCCTCGATGTCCGCCTCCTGGGTTCACATTGTCTCCTCACCAATTTCCAGCTCGTCGTCCAGGTCGGGGAACACCGGCTTGCTGCGGTCCGCGTCGCCGTAGTACTGCTCGTCGAACAGCGCGCGCATGCGCCGGTCGTGCTCCTCCGGGTCGAAGTCACCCTCGATGTCCGCCTCCTGGGTTCACATTGTCTCCTCACCAATTTCCAGCTCGTCGTCCAGGTCGGGGAACACCGGCTTGCTGCGGTCCGCGTCGCCGTAGTACTGCTCGTCGAACAGCGCGCGCATGCGCCGGTCGTGCTCCTCCGGGTCGAAGTCACCCTCGATGTCCGCCTCCTGGGTTCACATTGTCTCCTCACCAATTTCCAGCTCGTCGTCCAGGTCGGGGAACACCGGCTTGCTGCGGTCCGCGTCGCCGTAGTACTGCTCGTCGAACAGCGCGCGCATGCGCCGGTCGTGCTCCTCCGGGTCGAAGTCACCCTCGATGTCCGCCTCCTGGGTTCACATTGTCTCCTCACCAATTTCCAGCTCGTCGTCCAGGTCGGGGAACACCGGCTTGCTGCGGTCCGCGTCGCCGTAGTACTGCTCGTCGAACAGCGCGCGCATGCGCCGGTCGTGCTCCTCCGGGTCGAAGTCACCCTCGATGTCCGCCTCCTGGGTTCACATTGTCTCCTCACCAATTTCCAGCTCGTCGTCCAGGTCGGGGAACACCGGCTTGCTGCGGTCCGCGTCGCCGTAGTACTGCTCGTCGAACAGCGCGCGCATGCGCCGGTCGTGCTCCTCCGGGTCGAAGTCACCCTCGATGTCCGCCTCCTGGGTTCACATTGTCTCCTCACCAATTTCCAGCTCGTCGTCCAGGTCGGGGAACACCGGCTTGCTGCGGTCCGCGTCGCCGTAGTACTGCTCGTCGAACAGCGCGCGCATGCGCCGGTCGTGCTCCTCCGGGTCGAAGTCACCCTCGATGTCCGCCTCCTGGGTTCACATTGTCTCCTCACCAATTTCCAGCTCGTCGTCCAGGTCGGGGAACACCGGCTTGCTGCGGTCCGCGTCGCCGTAGTACTGCTCGTCGAACAGCGCGCGCATGCGCCGGTCGTGCTCCTCCGGGTCGAAGTCACCCTCGATGTCCGCCTCCTGGGTTCACATTGTCTCCTCACCAATTTCCAGCTCGTCGTCCAGGTCGGGGAACACCGGCTTGCTGCGGTCCGCGTCGCCGTAGTACTGCTCGTCGAACAGCGCGCGCATGCGCCGGTCGTGCTCCTCCGGGTCGAAGTCACCCTCGATGTCCGCCTCCTGGGTTCACATTGTCTCCTCACCAATTTCCAGCTCGTCGTCCAGGTCGGGGAACACCGGCTTGCTGCGGTCCGCGTCGCCGTAGTACTGCTCGTCGAACAGCGCGCGCATGCGCCGGTCGTGCTCCTCCGGGTCGAAGTCACCCTCGATGTCCGCCTCCTGGGTTCACATTGTCTCCTCACCAATTTCCAGCTCGTCGTCCAGGTCGGGGAACACCGGCTTGCTGCGGTCCGCGTCGCCGTAGTACTGCTCGTCGAACAGCGCGCGCATGCGCCGGTCGTGCTCCTCCGGGTCGAAGTCACCCTCGATGTCCGCCTCCTGGGTTCACATTGTCTCCTCACCAATTTCCAGCTCGTCGTCCAGGTCGGGGAACACCGGCTTGCTGCGGTCCGCGTCGCCGTAGTACTGCTCGTCGAACAGCGCGCGCATGCGCCGGTCGTGCTCCTCCGGGTCGAAGTCACCCTCGATGTCCGCCTCCTGGGTTCACATTGTCTCCTCACCAATTTCCAGCTCGTCGTCCAGGTCGGGGAACACCGGCTTGCTGCGGTCCGCGTCGCCGTAGTACTGCTCGTCGAACAGCGCGCGCATGCGCCGGTCGTGCTCCTCCGGGTCGAAGTCACCCTCGATGTCCGCCTCCTGGGTTCACATTGTCTCCTCACCAATTTCCAGCTCGTCGTCCAGGTCGGGGAACACCGGCTTGCTGCGGTCCGCGTCGCCGTAGTACTGCTCGTCGAACAGCGCGCGCATGCGCCGGTCGTGCTCCTCCGGGTCGAAGTCACCCTCGATGTCCGCCTCCTGGGTTCACATTGTCTCCTCACCAATTTCCAGCTCGTCGTCCAGGTCGGGGAACACCGGCTTGCTGCGGTCCGCGTCGCCGTAGTACTGCTCGTCGAACAGCGCGCGCATGCGCCGGTCGTGCTCCTCCGGGTCGAAGTCACCCTCGATGTCCGCCTCCTGGGTTCACATTGTCTCCTCACCAATTTCCAGCTCGTCGTCCAGGTCGGGGAACACCGGCTTGCTGCGGTCCGCGTCGCCGTAGTACTGCTCGTCGAACAGCGCGCGCATGCGCCGGTCGTGCTCCTCCGGGTCGAAGTCACCCTCGATGTCCGCCTCCTGGGTTCACATTGTCTCCTCACCAATTTCCAGCTCGTCGTCCAGGTCGGGGAACACCGGCTTGCTGCGGTCCGCGTCGCCGTAGTACTGCTCGTCGAACAGCGCGCGCATGCGCCGGTCGTGCTCCTCCGGGTCGAAGTCACCCTCGATGTCCGCCTCCTGGGTTCACATTGTCTCCTCACCAATTTCCAGCTCGTCGTCCAGGTCGGGGAACACCGGCTTGCTGCGGTCCGCGTCGCCGTAGTACTGCTCGTCGAACAGCGCGCGCATGCGCCGGTCGTGCTCCTCCGGGTCGAAGTCACCCTCGATGTCCGCCTCCTGGGTTCACATTGTCTCCTCACCAATTTCCAGCTCGTCGTCCAGGTCGGGGAACACCGGCTTGCTGCGGTCCGCGTCGCCGTAGTACTGCTCGTCGAACAGCGCGCGCATGCGCCGGTCGTGCTCCTCCGGGTCGAAGTCACCCTCGATGTCCGCCTCCTGGGTTCACATCACTTGCTAGTTAATTAGTTAATCGCTGCTGTTACCCGACTTGAACTACTGACAATAGGGAATATGCATGTTTTTTTTTTAATTTCTTAAATTAATCATTTACATCTCTGTAACATATAAAAAATATAAATAGGTTTGAAAATAGTCAAATAATTTTTCAAAGTGAAATTTAAAACACTGAATAAATTTGAGCCGTTCAAACGCCACCATTTAGCGCGCGCTTTTGATGACGTCATTCGACATGTCCCGTGTTTGTTTACTATAGCGTTTCAGTTACTTCATACTTATTTTCAGTTTTAATTGCTACACAAACCATGGAAGAAGTTAAAAAAACCTTCTTACAAGTATTGTATGGTACCTAAATACAAAAAACACTATTATTAGTACACCCGATAAAGTGTTTTTAGGGTTCCGTACCCAAAGGGTACCAACGGGACCCTATTACTAAGCCTACGCTGTCCGTCCGTCCGTCCGTCTGTCAGCGGGCTGTATCTCGTAAACCGTAATAGATAGACAGATGAAATTTTCACATAATATTATGTATTTCTATTGCCGCTATAACAACAAATAATAAAAATTAAATTAAATTAAAAAATTAAATTAAAATATTTTCATGGGTACATGGAAATATTTTTATTTAATTTTTTTTTAACGGAACCCTAAAAGAGCGAGGTCCGACTCGCACTTGGCCGATTTTTTCGTATTCCACGAGATGCGAAAGTACGAAAAAAAGTGTAAGAAAATTGTTCATATAAATCGGAATATCGTATTTATCTAATACTTATTTACAAAAAGTATATAAACATATCAAACTTGAGTGAGCTTCAATAACATAATATTACGTATAAATTATCATGATATAGACGTAAATTAGGAGTTTAGGAACACAGATGGTTATTTAAAGGTTATGTTTTGTTTTAAGTATTATTTAAACATATAAGAATAAAAATCTATGTTAAGGACTAAAATATACCGTGTAACATAATAATTATCTTGCAGCTTTCACTCCTTTGATCTCTGCGCTCGTAAAATCGAGATTTGATACAAAATATACTGACATCATAAATGCATCTATTTTCGGTAAATTATCCGATTGTGCTTTGACAAAACCAGTTTCTGTCATCGACCTAGATTGACTACAAATATAAATTCACAAGTAATCACACAGGAATACAGTTTTAAACAATTTTTCTCACAAACACTGTATGAATATCGACGCCGTAAATCAACCGTAACACAAATGACGTCACATTTCGTTTCGACCAATGGCGACGCGTTTTGTAAGTTTGAATTTCCCTCCTTTATTTTTCACTTTCTATATAATATTTTCTGGGTTTAAATAATAACTAAATAAAAAAAATACCTTTTAAGTATAATGTTAAGGCAATAAAGAATCTAGAAAAAAATATTTGAGACAAATTTAAATTTTATGCATATTCCCTATTGGGTATTTGACTGTTTATAATCGAAAATGTAACATGTAAGAATAACTAGTAAAGAACACATACTAGCGGCACGCTATGATGGCCGGTTTGACGTTTGTCCGCTCATGAAGTTCCGTATTAATTGATAACGACTTTGAAGGAAATAATTGTATTACTTTATTGACGATAGTGATGTGCAGAGATTCATAAATTTTATCGAATGTAGTTTTAGGTTTAGGACTCAAAATTTATTTATTAAATTGATTTCTAAAATGTATACAAGTGTAGAAAAATCAGTTTGCACCATTTAAGGGGTGAATGTACTTGTGAATATGAACAATTTTCACTATGTGGACAAACCTCTGAAATCGCAAAAAAATATCAGCTGTTTCATACAAAAGGTAAAATTTTTATTTTTATATGATATATACCACAACTCGGCATTTGGTTTTCTAAATTGAAAATTTTTAAAAATGGAATCTAATACGATCGTCACATAGGATCGCTGGCTAGCACAACTACTACCTCCGGCAAACTCGCGTCAATGCTCAATGCAAAACAAAGCAGTTTCGAATTGACGTTGCTTCGAAAAGTATAAACTGTCAGTGCAATGCGATTGTGATATAGTTTTGACCTGGCTTTGGATTTCAAATATTGATACTGCATTACTGTTGACCCTTGCTCGTTAATTTGGACTCTGTTCAAGCCCTTTGTTGTGGATTTCGTCGATATGACCGAACGTACGCAGAGAACTGTTCTAAATAGTCAGACACGTGAGTTCGTAATACGCCTTCGTAACTATTTCGATCGTGAAGCTCAAAATGGAGGGCCAATTTTATCTATAACGTCAGTGGTTGAACGCGTAGCTGATGCGCTTAATATTGGACAACGAACTGTTAGACGGATAACTAAAAAAAAATATGGCGAGACTGGCACAGAAGAAAATAAACTTCACACACCAAAAAAGAGAAAACGAGCAAAACCAGTCGTAGGCATCGATAGCTTTGATGCCGATGCTATCCGAAGACATGTTTACGGCTACTATTTACAGAAGGAGTATCCAACAAGAAAAAAGTTGGTGCATTCACTGAAGGAAGCTGGATTATTCTTCGGTGGGGAAAGTTCTTTAACGAAGATTTTGAAGACCATTGGATTTCGATACAAAAAATGTAACAAACGCAAAATATTGATGGAAAGATTTGATATAGCGATGGCAAGGTATACTTTTTTACGGCAAGTGAAAGAAATCAAAAATTGGCAAAATGTTGTGTTCTTGGATGAAACATGGCTTAATGCTAACCATACTGTAGGCCGTTCTTGGAACGATGACACAGCAGCATCTACTTCCAAAGTTCCTGTAGGAAAAGGATCGCGACTTATAATTTGTCACGCCGGAACCATCAACGGGTTTGTCGAAGGTTCTCTCATGGCTTTTGCGTCAAAAACCACTGGAGACTATCATGAAGACATGAATGGAGAAAAGTTTACTGAATGGTTTACCTCAATGTTGTGTAGCCTCCCTGAACCATCTATTATAATTATGGACAACGCCCCATACCACTCGATGCAAATTGACAAGCCACCTGCCCAATCCCAAAAGAAAGCTGATATCGTCGCATGGCTTCGTAAAAATGGCGTAGATGCAAACATGAATATGTTAAAAGCGGAATTAGTACGTCTTTTAAAAGAAAACAAACCAACCAAGATCCGATACGTCATTGACGAAATAGCATTAGAACATGGGCACAGAGTTATACGGTTACCGCCTTACCATTGTGAGTATAATGCGATTGAGTTGGTGTGGGCTCAAATTAAGGGATATGCTGCAAGACACAATACAGAACCCCCATTTACCACAAAAAAAATGCTAAAATTATTAGAAGAAGCTTGTGAACATGTGACTAAAGGAGACTGGGAAAAGGTTGTGAATAGAACTGTTAAATTAATAAGGGAAGATTATGAAAGAGATGTGAAAATAGATAATATTATAGAAAACGAACATATAATTATTAATGTAGGTGATGATAGCAGTGACGACAGTGAAAATAGTAGTATGGACGAATCTGATTAATTATGGCCTTTTGTGGCACCTTTTTTGGTATCTTTTGTATTCATATGTTTCTTGTGTGCATATAAAGTATGTATATTCATTTTCATTCAAATATTCAGTTCGTTCAAATAAATTAAATAAACATATACATTTTTGTTTTATTAAACCTATTTAATCAGGTACAAAAACAAAACTTAATTGTTTTTTGTTCGAGAATAAATTGACATTCCACATCACTATTGTAATGTGTCAAACCGGCCATCATAGCGTGCCGCTAGTGTAGTACTAGTATATTTATATCGATGCCTCTAAAGCAATAACATACTGCTCTCTTGTTCTAAAGCCAACGATGGAAGGCTCACCTGGAATGCCAGGTCCTGGTTCCCCGTGACCTCCTTGATCTTGGCGATCTTCTCCTGGATCTCCTTTAGCTTGAGCGCCTTCATCCGCGCTATCTCCTCCATCTTCTGCTTCTTTTCTTCTTCCTTCCTCGCGCGCAGCTCGGCGCGCTTGCGCGACCGCCGGTCGTCTTTGGGGCGGATGTAGTTCATCGTGCGCGGGAAACGTTTTAGCTGGAAGGAGTGAAGTGGCAAGTAATATCCCAAACTGGGTGTCCATAGCCTGCCTTACCTTCTATTGACTTATATATTTTAAGTGTAACTATGGACATGCAATTAATAAAGAAATAAAGGAAGCAATTCTAAAGTAGAGTCCGACGAAGTAAAAAGGGAATGGGTCATTAAATAAACCATTTCATCTGATTAGCTCGTAAAGCGCGTCTTCGTTACCTAAAACCAGTGTGCAAAAATCTACGTTGCGTACGTAAGTCTGCGAAGAAAAGAGTTTTTTAGAATGCTGGAGATGATGAAACTTTCATAAATTCTGTAAACTGACATTTGATCTGATGTTTCTTAAATCCTCTTTGAGTAATAAACCAACACAGGAGAGGACTTGACCCCTAATTTATTTGCAAAAAAGTCTGTCAATTACGGTGGGGGGCGAGGTAGCACACATGAAAACTTGCTTACTACAGGTGCATTTTTCCATCACGTCGCTATGCACGCACACAATATAATTAGCAAACACTACCTTAAAGTATATGCACACAATCACATTCACACACAGGGACGCTCTATCATTACATGAAACAATCGCATCATATGTGTAGCATTTTAGGGATTTGACACTATCGATTATCGACTTTCGATAAGTTCTTCTAATAATTATTTACAACAGAGTTACTTTATTCGAGAGTAATTTTTTTGTTCGAGATCTTTAACATGGTAGGTACCTATATAGAAGCGCTAGGAAACGAGGCATTTGCCGTTATTTTAGTCATAATATGCCTTTGCTATTAGATTGACTCTTAGTAGGCTTTTAGTACTTGCGTAAAGATACAGCTAGAAACTTTGGACTATATTGACGCTGGAAAGCGATCTAGCTTATTTCGAAAAATAACAAAATGACTTTTTTATATATTTGGAAGAAAAAGATACTGCGTCGGATTGTCGGATTTTCGTTTTCCTATGACATTATTTTTCTAAGATACTATGTTGACCTTCTCTGCATGTTTATATTTTATATTTTTTGTTATTCATATTTTTAAACGTACTCAAAAATGCTGTAAATACTAAGACACAATCTATTTTTCAATATTATACAGATACTTCAAAAAAGTTATCAATACTTTTTAGCAGTGCAGTGCACTTAGGTTTACTGTAAGGACTTAGGATTATCTGATTATTAACAGATTTTGTAGATACCAAGCTATTTACTCCGTCACTATACTCTCAATCTCATGCTGAGAGCATGCTGTAGGTAGTAGGTACCATAGTATATCACCTTAGAGCAGCTGTTTAGTTATGATTTAAGGTTATAAGCCACCAGGGAGTGCTGTACTTTGTCATAGGTTTTTATAATTTTTAATAATATTGTTTATTAAGTTGAGAGACATTTCATTTTTATTTGAATACGTAGTGGGTATTAATATTGAACACATTGATTTTTTAAGTAATCTTTTTTAAATAAACATACATAATTTTTAATGAAACATCATTTGTTTTATTTATGTTTAAAGCGAAATTTACGATGTATCTATTTCTAAAAAGTATATTAAGTACACACTGTTAGGACTAGATCATGTTTCCTTAAAAATAGATGCAGCATAATCAGCATTTCAGAGTTTAGAGTTATTTCGTGGTTTCATATGTTTCAAATACCAAGTTACAGCAACATTGCTTATTGAAATTGAAAAACTACTACTTTAGAATTATATAATTAGTATCATCTGATGTGTTACATTAAAAAATATGCTTTTTAAAAAAAAAACTGCTCCTGATAGCTTATTATGAGCTGTTATGATTTTTTAAAACGTTATTGGCTCTGGTATAAAGTTCACTTTTTCGATTTACAAGATCGTTTTCCCAGCGTTGAATAATATTCTCTCAGTCCAGCATGGAGGAAACATAAAAAGTAAAAACTGAACCCTAAAAAAAAAAAATTATTTAAAGTTATGATTGGTAAGTTAAAACTTGTACCTACACACTTTACTTGGAAGGCTTATTTTTTTCATCTACTTCATCTGAACGAAGTGTATATTTGTTTGTAATGCTAGGCTGCCGCCATGGCTATAGTGGCCACCCCATCTGTTATAAAACACCGCCAAGCTATTTAGCTTTCCGGTAAACCTAGCGGGATGAATAAGAAGTATGGGTACTTTAATTCAATTGCCAAGTTTTAATGAACCAAATAATATGTATAGAATTTAAATTTTTTTTTCGTCAATGAACCATTAGTAAGACGATAAAAATATCTCGGTATAAATAATTTTTTCGTACCACTTGCTCAAAAAAGTGACATTCTGTGCCACAAAAAGCGAACATAACAATAGTCATTTTTAATCTGTTAAAAACAGGGAAAGAAAATTGTACTGAATTTCATTCATCCTCTAGGGGGAGAATGTGATTTAAATTTGGAATACTTACCGATACTGAACTCTTTGAGTAATAAACCAATACTCAAAGACTGAACTACATCTGTGTTTACACCATTGAGTTTGTATATAAAGCATTATACATCTTTTTGAAAAAGGAATACGCATTTATTATGCAGTTATGATTATTAAATAAAATTACGAAAACCGACGAGGCCGTATGAGCTTGATGCCTTTGCTTTTCCGACAAAAAAATATTAGTCTAGGAATTTGCCGCGTTTTTGTTTTCTTCAAATACATAAACGTTAAGTTTATTTTAATTTATTTTTATAAATAAGTAAATGTTCTAAAAATACGTTACGATGTTAAATCAAAGCGACAGTAACAGTGAATTGTCGGATTCCATCAGTGCAAATGCTCAGACGCAAGAACAGAGAAATACTCAAATCAACTCATCAACAATAAATGTACCAAACAAAAATGTAACTCTCTCTATCAATAATAATTGGACCAATGTTTCGAATGTTAACTTTTACTTTTAATTGTCATTATTTTTAATAAATGCTTATCTCATATTATTATTGTGTTAATTTTTTCGCAAATGGTACGAAAAGTAGAGTATTTTCCTCGGTGATAAAGCTGTCTTAGTCTTGGGTGAACTTAAATCCCTCGCTACACTCAGGACTCGTCTTAAATCCCTCGCTTCGCTCGTGATTTAAGTTTTTAGCACCCTCGCTACGCTCGGGAGTAAACCTCGGGTCCTTCGTTACGCTCGCGATTTAAATCGTCACCCGCGACAGAAGACACTGCTTTATCCCCTTGGTTAATAATCTACTAATACAATCCCTCCACCAATATCGACATATGAAATCTTGCTGTCCAGCCCTAATTTTATTGCGGTGTGGCCGACTTCATAAAATTAAAGTCCTAATTTTCGAGTAAGAAAGACTTACGTATAACTTATCATTATTATTAAACAATTTTTTAGTCTCGTTTTCATTATTTTTTTGTATTATATTTGTAAAAATCCTTTCTTAGCGGATGCCTACGTCATAGTAGGTGTGCGTTGATAGATCAGTCAGTCAGTCACCTTTTCATTTTATATATTTAGAAAATTATACCACACTGGCTATATGGAAATATATACCTATAACTTTTGAAATAATTGAGTAAAAAAACTAATTTTATGAATTCGCTGAGTTTATGGAGCTCTAGCTGCATCAATGCATTTTAAGCAATAGTGGGAGAGTACCAGCCAATCAGACACCATTGCGATCGTTATAATAATGCAATCATTTTAACCGACTTCTAAAAAGGAGGAGGTTCTCAATTCGAATTTTTTTGTATATTTGTTACGCAATTATTCCGCCAAATAATGAATGGAATTTGATAATTTTTTTTGTTTAGTAGGGCATACTTTACTCCATAACTACGTCAAATCTGAACCGATTTCAATTTTTTTTGAAAGAACGCATAATAAGTTTGGGCCTATTTAAAAGGTGAAGAGAAGGTGATTCATATCTTTGATAATGGAGGAAGGAACTCAATGATTAAGAGCAAATTGCTCGCGATCAGAGATATACACTAAAAAGCTTAAAATAATAATGTAAAAAAAATATCTTTAAAAAACCGACCGCCGATCGGGCAAAGTTGGGCCAGCGTCGCGCATTGGTTTCATCATTTATATTTAGGCCCGCCCGACTTCAACATACATGTACAAATTAAAATTGTTTTATACTTTGTAGTGGCGTTTAAAGTTGGTTTTATAGAAAGAATTTTTATCATTATTTGATAATCCCACAGACGATCAAAGTTCGTATTTATATATCTAGTCATATTTTACTTAAAGCTTATAAATTAGTCGTTCACCCCTTCCTATTCTATCGTGATTTTAATTCTATGGGATCAATTTATAATGCAGTTCATGAAAAAGGTCTCTAAACGAATAGTAAGTAGGAAGATTAATTTTCAATATTTTCCCCAAATTATTTCATGTACGATTAAGTAGCAACATTTTCAGATCGACAGTTTTCTTAAGTTTTCTGCATAAGTATTGCATTATTTGGATAAAATAATACATAAGAAGTAAATAAATGTTATCCTTTAGTAAACTGGATTTTTTAAATATTTTTTCAGAAGAAAATACTCTCATATTCGGCATTTATAGCGGAGCTCATTCCCCGCTAACCATACGTAGTCACAGGGTCACCAACGCTAAGTGCAGAAAAAGTAGTAGTAGAGTCTGTCAATAGAGGGCGCTAGAGGTAGCGATTTGAGATTTATTTCATGAAATTCAGCTTACTAGCGACAAGCGGCAATTATTTGAACTACATTGCAAGATGAAATTATGAATAGTTAGGTTAACAGATGGCGCTTTAAAAATTATAGATCAGAAGATTAACAGATGGCGCTTATTAAAAAATTGATATTTTATTTTATTTATTCATTTAATTTATATGTTTATTTTGGTTC
Organism: Oeneis ivallda; assembly: GCA_029955525.1. NCBI lineage: Eukaryota > Metazoa > Arthropoda > Insecta > Lepidoptera > Nymphalidae > Oeneis > Oeneis ivallda. Next base: position 1,347,740 of record JARPMR010000017.1, on the reverse strand, counting down.
TTTCACATGTATTATAATACTATTGGTACGTTTCAGAGTTATTTTTAAATTTCGTATTACCTAATCCCCTAAACACAGATATTATAACATCTATGTTTTGCCTGTGGTTTTACGATCCCCGTCGATGACAAAGCAATATTGCCAGTGTGACCACTTTTAGTAGATTTCATCTTTTATAGTAGATTTGAAGCAAATAAGACGATAATCTAGTAGGATATTTTAATGTCTGAGTAGAATTTAGTAGAATTAATGAGAAACACATCAGTAGGTTTTGCTATTAATTCGCTATCAAAGAATATTAGGCATCCATGTCCAAAAAGTTTTACTTAATTTTACAGTTGGCAACACTTGAAAGTGATTTGGGGGATTCCCTTATTATTGAATGAACGTTACTGTGGGCACAGACCTTATAATACTGACGTACTGTGGGCATAGCAAATTGAATTTAATTGTCCAATAGATAAATACAATTTTTATAAAATACCTAGGTCTTTCAATCATTTTTAAGTTGCTCCTATAATGACAACATAATAACAACAACATTTTTATTTAGTCGTTTGCATTCGCAGAATCATACATTTATGTATTTAAAATGCGACCTAGTATATTTCAGTAGATTTAGCAGTGTCTTTGGTAGATTCCCTCATTAAAAAGTGGTCACACTGAATATTCCCCAATGTCCATTCTCTTTGGTCTTTGAACTCGACCGCGCTTTTAACTACATAAAAGTTATAGTCGTTTTATTTTCAAAACAACAATATTGATAAGTAATTATTTGTGTTTAACCCTGTGACACAGTTTAACAAAATGCAAGAAACACACAAGCGTAATAAAGCGTATAAATACAAATGTTCATATTACAACTGCTCATCGGTAAATGGTGAAAAAACCATGTTTAAATTTCCATCGATGGACGCAAATCGTTTAAAAAAATGGCTGGAAAATAGCGGTAAGTAATTATTTTTCCACGACGTATATGCATTTATCATAACACTAACAGCACACATTAACTATTATAATATCTATGACCAATGACTATACAGTAATAGTCGGAGCGCGAGCGACGACCTATATAAATCTATGATTTAATGGTTTAAGTATATTAATAGATATCTCCCATAATTAAAATGCTTTCAGTGTACATTGCATTCCATATTACCTATATATCACAATATGCTATATTCTTATTACCCGACTGCAAGAAGGGTTATGTTTTTCGCGCAATTTCTTTATTACCTCGTAGGTATCTTCCAAACAGCTGGATGGATTTTGACGATTGAGGCATTGTTACGAGTAGATTCGTTTCAGCTACCCAAGTGTTCTTAGATAGGTTTTAAAAAAAAATATATCAATATGCTGGGTTTTTGGCGCCAAAATGTAAGTCATTCAAAAAAATATATTACATATCCAAACCTATCGAGTGGTGTATCAAAATGAAGGGAATTAAAAGGAGATTACAAGAATATATATCATATATTTAAATGTACCTAATTAGGAACTTGGAGTCGGGTTTTTAAAATTTACAGACTTAAATGATTGCCATAGAATCTAGATCTTATATAATCTAGATCTTATAGTAGTAGAAACACATAAAGTAAGTATAACGTATCTATTGTTGCTAGCTGTAGAATGGTGTTTTTTTTCTACACTTGCTATATACCTAACTTTCCTCGCGTTTCATCATCAAACTTGAATTGCTTAAGGCCCGTGTATTTCTCAACGGCCTTGAGGGTCTGGGCGGAGCGAGATGTTCTCCCCGCGCCAATCACGCATCCCCTCGAATGATAAATTTAAAGTATAACCACAGACTTTATAATAACAAAACAGAATTTTTTCACTATGGCACAGTATAAGAATATAATATACTAGCTGATGCCCGCGACTTCGTCCGCGTGGAATAAGTTGTTTTATATATATAATATACAATAGGCGGAAATAGCTGTACAATAGGCGGCCTTATCGCTAAGAAACGATCTCTACCAGGCAACTTAAAGAGGAAATAATAATAGAAATATTCGACGATAATATTGGACGTAAATATCTATGATAAAATATTGGTGTTTTTAAGCAAAACTAAAAAATAAAAAATACGTGTTAATTCAATTTCAATAATATATAATATATTGAAATTTGAGCACTAAAAACCAATTTCCTTTTAAATTTCCGTTATATTTCTTGTATAATAAATAGTTCGTCCTTCTGTCTATCTGCCAAGTAAAATGTTTTACAATATAACTGAATTTAAAACAGTCTGAATATTGCTACTGTTATTTTTGCCTGTACATCTGAACATGAATAAGTTTGTTTCAGGCAACATGACTATTGACCATCTACCTCCTAAGTGTTTGGAAAATAAACGCATATGTATTGATCACTTTGATGCAAAACACATAATTCAGAATGGCTTTAGAAAACTCCTGACACCATCAGCTGTACCCGAACCATATCTGAATTCTCAACAACCTCATGGTTTACATTCACGAACTCCTTCACCAGGTACCTATTCATTTTTTAAATTTATAGTTTCAAAAAATCTGAACAAAATTTTTTAAAATTTTAAAGATGTAACCTTTTGAATGCAAAATGAAGAGGTTATTTTCTTTAACAATGTTGAATTTTTTTTACAGTGAATTATGATGACACCAACCTACAAAGGCAACCTCATGAACATTCACGAACTCCTTCTCCAGGTACCTAGGCATTTAAATTTATAGTTTCAAAAAACCTGAACTAAAATTTTTTGAATTTTTAATTATTGTAACAAATATTCTTTCAATGCCCTTTACACACCCAAACCACAGATATTATAGCCCAAACACACACTCACTCACACCCACACACATGTACACAAAAACCACACCACCACCACATCAACCCATTGACGGCTCACTGCTGAAGACGGGTCTCCTCTCAGAACGAGAAGGATTATGCCATAGTCCACCTCGCTGGCCCAATGCGGATTGGTAGACTTTACACACCTCTGAGAACAGTAAGAACTCTCAGGTATGTAGGTTTCCTCACGATGTTACCCGTTCACCGTTCACCGTTAAATCAAGTGATATTTAATTTCTTAAAACGCACATAACTCCGAAAAGTCATCGGTCGTGCCAGGCTCGAACCCGCGACGCCCGATTAGGAGGCCGCGGTGTGTAACCACTCGGCTACCACGGCTTTTTTTACACCCGAAATTACGTTTTCACATTATATTCAGTTCATGGCCTTATTTAATGACTTTAATGTTATTATAAAACCTAGAGTTTTTCTAGTCCTCATTTTTGACTCGACTCTTAAAATTTATTAGTGTTTTTAAAGGTTGGTTGGATCACTTTTTTGTTTCGTTATTATTATTTGTAGGATCACCAGATCTAAAGGTTCTAACACCTAAAAAGGTATATAGTAATAAGCGACGATTTCACGAAGTCGCAGTCGACACAGCTGACGAATCACATGAGGAACTGATTTGGAGCACACCTAAGAAAAGACGGACACGGGAAAAAGATGAGTATACAGATACACCTAGATGTAAGAAACTAAAAACTTTATTAAAAGACACCAATAACAAATTAAGACGTTCTATTGTGAAAAATAAATATTTGAGACATAGGGCTATAAATAAGAATATTGTAGATTTGTCAAAACACAAATTTAGAAGTGAATCGAGCAAGTTATTAGCTTTGATGCAATTTAAAAAACCTAGGACAAGTTGGACTGAAGAAGAGAAAAAATTTTGCATGTCCTTGTATTATAAATCACCTGCTGCGTATAAATACATGTTAAAATCGGGGACTGTCTTAGCTTCTATAACGTCAATACAGCGTTGGTTACAAGAAACCAATTGTCTACCTGGTATTAACGAAGAAGTTTTTGAGAATATTAAAAATAAATTTTTACATAAATCTATTAAAGAGCGTGCTTGTGTAGTATGTTTTGATGAAATGAGCATCATGACTAATTTAGAGTACACATCAAAATATGATTTAATTGAAGGGTTTGAAGATTTTGGTAATGGTGAGAGAAATGGAAAAGAAGCTAAATACGCGTTAGTATTTATTGCCAGGGGCCTTTATATTAATTGGAAGATCCCAGTAGCATACTTTTTGGGGTCAAGAACTATTGAGTCCAGTAAATTAAAAACAATAATTGAGAATGTAATTAGTAAATTGTTTGAATCAGGTTTATTACCTAAAGCAACTGTTTGCGATCAAGCAACGACAAACGTAAAAGTAATTAAAGATTTAGGTGCCACTATTAATTACCCTTTTTATTTCTTAAATGGACGTAAAATTTTTGCAATATTTGATGTCCCACATTTGATAAAAAATGTGAGGACTAATTTAATTAATAATAATTTTTATTTAAATGGAAATCAAATTTCCTTTTCCGACATAGTTTATGTGTATAATACAGATCAAAATAATAAAAGCAAATCTGTACATAAGCTCTCAGCTGCGCACATAAGCCCTAATAATTTTCAAAAAATGAAAGTCAAGCTCGCCACACAAGTTTTAAGTAAATCTGTGTCAGCGGCAATTCAAACTGCCATCCAAAGTGGAGAGTTGAATAACGACACTGCACAACACACAGCTCATTTTGTTAATCTCTGTAATGATTTATTTGATTGCCTTAATTCTAAAAATAAATTTAATAGAAATCCGTACAGATGCGCGATCACAAAAAACCGAAACTCGGAAGTAAATCTAACTTTGATTAAAGGCAAAAAAACTTTTTGTGAATTACAAAAAATAACAATTAATAACAAAAATGAACGGCAGCTAACTCGCCCCCCTTGTTTTGATGGTATGGTTCAGACAATTAATGCCGTTCTTCAACTCTCTGCTGAAGAATTTACACCGGGCACTGGCAATAAATTTTTATTAACATATCGATTAAATCAAGACGTAATTGAAAATTTGTTTGGAATTTACAGATTAAAAGGAGGTTGCAATAGAAACCCCACATCAAGATCACTACGATCAACGTTTCGTTCCAATTTGTTAAATAACTTGATGACATTTGAAAAAACAAATTGTGAATCAGATCAGGATTTGTTCCTACCTACAGCCACTACAAACCAAGAAAATACACGACAGTGTGATTCCATACCGTCAACATCAATGCAACAAGGTTTTATAGGTGAAAATATTGAAGGCCCTTTAACAGAACTTCCAATCCTAACTCAAAGTAGCAATATTATAGAAATTACGCAGTCTCAACAAAATTTATCATTAGAAACGTGTTCTGTTGTGTATTTTGCTGGGTGGATAGGTAAATCTTGCATAGATAAATTTGATTGTTCAGATTGTAAAAAAATATTATTGAACAATCAAGTTGATTTAAATGATAAAAAACAATAACTGTTAATCAACAAAACATACTCCAATATTTCAGTGCCAACACTTAAATCTCCCACTGAATATTTAGTTAATTTAGTTGATAAAATGTTAGACTGTTTTCAGGAAAATATTGACCAATTACATAAAAGTAATGTAATATCTAACTTGATGAATAATTTTAAAAATAAAATAAACTTCCATACTCACTACCATAACCTTGATCATTTTGATTACCTAATTAGGAAATTAATGGAAGTTAAGATTCACGACTTTTGTAAAAGTCGGAAAAAATCTTTACAGTCTGCATCTAAATTAAGAATTCTTCAAAACAAATAATAAATTGGATCGATATGTTGATGGTTACATTTCTTATTTTATTTTAAATTCCGTTACAAAATCTTTAAACTTATCATCTGCAGTATGTCGTTATCGATGGTACGTGTTTCTTATATCATTTTATAGTTTAAAGGTACAGATCCCCCATTTTGCGTGTAGGACTCGCATAGACAAGTTTCCCAAATTTTTTTTCTATTAATTATGAAAATTAAAGTAAAATTATTTTGTGAAAATATGAACGATTGGATATCCTAATCCTAATATCCTAATATCCTTACTAATATTATAAATGGGAAAGTGAGTTTGTTTGTATGTTTGTTCCGCTTTCTCGCCGTAACTACTGAACCGATTTGGCTGAAATTTGGAATGGAGATAGATTATACCCTGGAATAGGACATAGGCTACTTTTTATCCCGGAAAAATCCTCGGTTCCCGCGGGAACCAAGTAACCTCAATCCACACAGGCGGCGCCGCGGGCATCATCTAGTTTAAAATATAAGAAGCTATTATAAGTTATTAGTACACATTAAAACACAATATTATGAGTTTCAGAAATTTGCGACGTAGTTCACACCGTTTAGATGGTTTAGATTTAGACAGACGATCGAGATTGGAAGCCGAGGACATGCCGAGGAAGACTAGAATAGGATGGAAGTCCTAATGTGTTGTTTAACGCAATGATTTAATATGTTACTGTCGTAAAAGCTCACTGGTTTAACGTCTGATTAAAGTCATTTGAGAATTTACAAATCAAATTAGAGACATAGTTGTGCCCTTTGATGATAAACCACTGTAATATGGGCCTTATGGGTAGTTTAAACTAAAGGGTAGATGCCACCCAGTTTTCTTGCTGGTTCTTTCTGGCTAGGTTAAGTGGCAATTCCGAACCAGTGTAGATTTAGTTAAATCAAATTAATCAGTAAACCTTGTTTTTTTTGAAGTCGGTTAAAAAAAACCTTCTGTTTTCACTTTTCACTGAGGTAGGCCTTACCGGATTAAAAGTTCAAAATTGTACGTGATTGTATAAAGAAAACTACTGTTTATTATCAAATAATATTTATTAATTATTTTAATTCAGTCAGTCCTCATTGGTACCTGTATTCTTAATAAATAGTTCGTAAGCTTAAATTATATTTTCAGGACAGTTTATTTGCCCACTATACCACAAATTTTGATTGATTATTATAATTATGCCTAAACAACATCAAGCATTGATTATTTATGATTTATGACATTTCTACTTAAAAAATCTACTTAAAATAATTTCTAAACATTAACACAGTTGAAGAAAACACTTGAATTATTTTGTTAATTAAACTTTTAATTTAACAGTTTATCTACGCATTGTTTTATTTCTGAAAGACCTCAATTATATCTTTTATTTTTTCATAGCGCTTACCGCCTTCATATTTTTCTAGCTCTTTTGCAACAAACTGACCAATAAGCGTGTTACCCATCTTTATGTTTTCAAAATTTTCATTGTTGAATGATACCATTATACCGACGTCATTGGATGTTTTCTGCAATGCTAATTTAACTGTACAGCCCGTAACCTTACTAGAATCATTTCCATCTTCCGAATCTGACCACTTTTGGGCGTTATGTCGAAATTCTTCACAATCATTGTTATCGGCCTTTTCGGGGCTCGGTGAAGAAAGACAGTGTGATGAATTTATTAATTACGATTATTATCGAATCGAACGATGGTTTACGACGGCTCTACTTGTAAGTTGTAATGATGAATCATGAAAATGAACGCGCGAGGCGGCGCGGTGAGAGGTGGCGGGCGGGTGGCGGGCGGCGCGGTGTAGAAAACATTTAAGGCTCCTATATTTCCCAACGGCCTTGAGGTTCTGGGCGGAGCGAGATGTTCTCCCCGCGCCAACCACGCAACCCCCTAAATTTTTGGGCGCGCAGTCGGCAGGTATAGAGGTAATGTTTATAATATGTGGAAATACGTAGGTATAGTTATATAATATAAGAGTAGGTAATTAAATAATATAATAAGTAAGGTGAGTGGGGGTAAGTCGAAATGGTTTTTTGATGAGATAAATGTAAACGAATTGCGTTTTGCATATTTTTACGACGTAAATGGCATGTTTTCTTCTTATTTGTTTCATAATAAAACCAACGATATCTTAGCTCAGGAACATAGCTTATATTGTTAAGTTACAAAATAACAACACGAAGTGAAAAACACAACAAATTTTCATTCATCATTTTTGGTATTTACGGAAAAAGACCAAATGTTTAACAAATTCGGACGCTAAATATTGCTGTCGCACCAAGCATGGAGCCGCCTTTCTCAGCCAAATAGAGATAGCAATATACCGGCCGATTTTTGCACGCGCCTTGAATAATTGGAGTTGCGAACTATGTTCGCCGGACCCTTAATTGAAAATTATAGTTATAATACATGTCTGCTAAAATTAGGTACTTACATAGAAGTTTTATTATTATTGTGATTGCAGGTTAAGTTCAATAATGTTTTTTTTTCACATCATGAAAAAAAAATGGCTGATTTTATGTATAATTCGTAAATGTATGATTGGTAGGTATATGATGAATAATATTATGGCACTAAAAACTATATTAAATATGAACGTTTTGTTATTTTCAATAATTAAATTATTTTAAGTATTATTAGTTTTTCGTATTAAATCAAGTGGTCGCCGACTAGACAAGGGGTCGGTCGTAACTCGTAAACTACCAAATGTCGTCGCTAACTTGCATTTCACGTAGTTTTTATAATTTAACTAGCTGACGCCCGCGATGTTTAAATAGGTAAATGGGATAAAATGTAGGCTAAGTATGTGTTAAGTCAGGATATAATTTAGCAGGCTATCTCCATTCCAAATTTCAGTCAAATCCTATATAAACATGCTACATGCTCTAAAGGGCCATATTGATCTATATTAAATGCACAATTTATTTAAGGTACATAATGGAATAAGGATTAATACTGTATTGCTTAAAATCGCTTCGTAAATAAGCCATTATTTCTCGTAAAAAGTACCTAAAGGCTAAAAAATGGTTATTGTGAGTTATCCCTAAGAGATAGACATAGTTATATAACTTCGCGGACTTTTTTGTAGACCTTTTTAAGGTGTACAATACTGTAGTCACAGACCTTATAATACTGCTGTAGTACATTATTTTGATCTATCTAGGGTAGGGTAGGGTTCAGCCAGCGTTTGCAATGTAAGCGCAAAAAAATGTGTTTATTTACGACATCACATTAAAAACCTCTAAAATTATCAGTGTTTCTCTACTATATTATGCATGTTATAAACATAAAAACCTTCCTCTTGAAACACTCTATCTATTAAAAAAACCCGCATCAAAATCCGTTGCGTAGTTTTGAAGATCTAAGCATACATAGGGACAGACAGACAGACCGACAGACAGACAGCGGGAAGCGACTTTGTTTTATACTATGTAGTGATAAGTAGGTACATTGACCTAAAAAGTTGAATACTGCGCCATATATTATCTGCGCCACATCTGCGCTAATCCTATTTTGCCTATTTTCTTACTATCTTGCGAAATTGCGAAAAACGAAATAATTGTGATATTGTCCGAGCTGGCAACCTCGCAATACGTTCTAGGTATATCGTATACGAAAATAGACACTATTTCCATTCATGTTAGAACGATATCGCTGTGAAAAAAATACAAACACTTCCGAATATTCTATTGTAGGTACTTGCATACGCCATCTATTAGCGTTTTTATAACTGCAACGACAACAAAAGAACGTCATCTATCGGGGCTCGATCAAACTGTTCCCTAGAGCGCCATCTAATTGTAATCATATTAACTGTTATGAAGCTGCTCGCTACAACAGCGCCATTAATTCCCGTTTTAGCCATCGGGTGGTCCACCCGAGCAATTTAACAGTGTTTCGTTTCTTTGTTCCTGATGGAGTATCTGTACGTCAGTATTATAAGGTCTGTGACGTAGTTGACAGGCGCGTGACTCAAGTCAAACAGTTTTATATAACGGGTATGACCACTGGTCATACCCAACTTACAGAGGGGTACGCGCGTCAATTCTTCTCCTGTGTTGGTTTATTACTCAAAGTAAATCCTATTATTGTTGATTAATTTGCGATCCCAAAAATATGCTTTAAAAGTAAATAAAAGAAAAAACAAACACTTCTATAGTAACAATGATAAATTAAGTTCTTTGTTTTTTACAGACAACGAAAAACAACAACGTCTATACAACACGTCTATCGCAATGTCTATTTGGATTCCCAGTATGACGATGACGATGAAGCGCATCTAACAGACGACTCACATACTCGTCGTCGGGCTCCTCGAAGCGGAAGTTGTACGCACGCTCGAACTTGCCCTGCTCCTCCACCTGCTGCTCGTCCTCCTCCAGGTCGGCGTCGTCGCGGATCTTGTCGCCCGCCTCCCCCGCGTCGCCGTCCTCCAAGTACCTGCCAATATAATGTTCATCCTCAACAAAGTCCGAATGCCTTATGGGAATGGGCGTGACGTTCTATAATACGAGTGTAAATTAAAATTATTATTTTTAAATTCAAGCTTTTAGTAGCTACATCATTAGACTCTGGATATCATCTAGGATCAGAGTACTTGTTATGACGAATCAAACGAGCCCAGACTCGGTGGGGTTACGTCGTTTTATTACAGAGTTCCGATAGCCATCTTCCGTCTCCATCATCAGATCAGCTCCATGACGCAATAATATTGCATTGTCATCCGATTTACACATAAATGCAAAATTTCAGCTCGGTCAGAAACTGGGAAGCGGGTCTAATTCATCTTGCAAGATTTGACCCAAACAAACAAATAAATAAATAAATTGGTCAAGCTAAATAAAAGCTTGTAAAAATGCGCGTGCAAAAAGTGCGTGCGTATGTGTTTTTATTTTTTTAATTTTTTATTAGTGTTAACCTACACTTAAGGAAATATCAGAATAAATTTATAAACACATATCAAAAATTCCGAAGCCAGCGGGATTCGAACCCACATCTCTTGAGTATAAAAATAATAAAAAGCAATTTGGCATCTCTAGTTCCTTGAGCTCTATTGTAATATGGGGGCTTGGAAAAAATAGATCAACAACTGTAACATGTTAACTAACTGTAACGTAACGTAACTGCTACTAGATGTGGCTAACAGTTGCTTAAACTGATTGAAAAAGTAGACACATATCACTAATTTCGATGCTGACCTGTAGTTAAACCGCGGCTATGGTGTAAAACTAACACACTCGGGCGCGATTCCCAAGAGATGTGGGTTCCGAATCCCGCTGGCCTCGGAATTTTTGATATAATATGTGTTTATAAATTTATTCTCGTATGTAAGTGGTACTGAGTTGACCACCATAGAAGGTATTTTTTGAGTTCTTAAGTCATGATGATGATTTTTAAGTTAATCTTGGAACATAACTATGTGTAAATCTATATATATAGAAGAAAGTGGTGTTAGTTACACTATTTATAACTCAAGAACGGATGAACCGATTTGGTTCAAAATTGGTGGAGAGGTAGCTTAGAACCAGGAGACGGACATAGGATACTTTTTATCCCGTTCGACCGCGTTTCCGTCATGCCACTATAAAACGTGGTATAAGAAAAACGCATCTGACATGGAATAACAAAACGCAAATGACAGTTGAATAACAAAACGTAAATGACAGCTAAACGTAATTTTGTCTTTGGTTAAGTATGGTAAAAAATTTGACAACTATAAAAAGTGTTATAATAAAGCATTACTGAAATTATAAATGCGAAAGTGTGTTTGTTTGTTGGTTTGTCCTTCAATCACGTCGCAACAGAACAGCGGATTGATGCGATTTTTGCATGGGTATAGTAATGGATGTAGTAGTAGTTCCTCAAACCAGGAGAGCTACTTTTTATCTCGGATAATGAAAGAGTTCCCGCGGGATTTTTAAAAACTAAATACATGTGGACGAAGTCGCGGGCATTAGCTAGTTTTATATAAAAAAATTAAATTATTTAAATAACTTGTGAAACTGTAAACATTAAAATATAAAACAGTGACTTTAAGTTGTGAAGTTGTAAGAAGTGTTTCAGTTGTTGAAGAGATTTTACACTAGCGGCACGCTATGATGGCCGGTTTGACACATTACAATAGTGATGTGGAATGTCAATTTATTCTCGAACAAAAAACAATTAAGTTTTGTTTTTGTACCTGATTAAATAGGTTTAATAAAACAAAAATGTATATGTTTATTTAATTTATTTGAACGAACTGAATATTTGAATGAAAATGAATATACATACTTTATATGCACACAAGAAACATATGAATACAAAAGATACCAAAAAAGGTGCCACAAAAGGCCATAATTAATCAGATTCGTCCATACTACTATTTTCACTGTCGTCACTGCTATCATCACCTACATTAATAATTATATGTTCGTTTTCTATAATATTATCTATTTTCACATCTCTTTCATAATCTTCCCTTATTAATTTAACAGTTCTATTCACAACCTTTTCCCAGTCTCCTTTAGTCACATGTTCACAAGCTTCTTCTAATAATTTTAGCATTTTTTTTGTGGTAAATGGGGGTTCTGTATTGTGTCTTGCAGCATATCCCTTAATTTGAGCCCACACCAACTCAATCGCATTATACTCACAATGGTAAGGCGGTAACCGTATAACTCTGTGCCCATGTTCTAATGCTATTTCGTCAATGACGTATCGGATCTTGGTTGGTTTGTTTTCTTTTAAAAGACGTACTAATTCCGCTTTTAACATATTCATGTTTGCATCTACGCCATTTTTACGAAGCCATGCGACGATATCAGCTTTCTTTTGGGATTGGGCAGGTGGCTTGTCAATTTGCATCGAGTGGTATGGGGCGTTGTCCATAATTATAATAGATGGTTCAGGGAGGCTACACAACATTGAGGTAAACCATTCAGTAAACTTTTCTCCATTCATGTCTTCATGATAGTCTCCAGTGGTTTTTGACGCAAAAGCCATGAGAGAACCTTCGACAAACCCGTTGATGGTTCCGGCGTGACAAATTATAAGTCGCGATCCTTTTCCTACAGGAACTTTGGAAGTAGATGCTGCTGTGTCATCGTTCCAAGAACGGCCTACAGTATGGTTAGCATTAAGCCATGTTTCATCCAAGAACACAACATTTTGCCAATTTTTGATTTCTTTCACTTGCCGTAAAAAAGTATACCTTGCCATCGCTATATCAAATCTTTCCATCAATATTTTGCGTTTGTTACATTTTTTGTATCAAAATCCAATGGTCTTCAAAATCTTCGTTAAAGAACTTTCCCCACCGAAGAATAATCCAGCTTCCTTCAGTGAATGCACCAACTTTTTTCTTGTTGGATACTCCTTCTGTAAATAGTAGCCGTAAACATGTCTTCGGATAGCATCGGCATCAAAGCTATCGATGCCTACGACTGGTTTTGCTCGTTTTCTCTTTTTTGGTGTGTGAAGTTTATTTTCTTCTGTGCCAGTCTCGCCATATTTTTTTTTAGTTATCCGTCTAACAGTTCGTTGTCCAATATTAAGCGCATCAGCTACGCGTTCAACCACTGACGTTATAGGTAAAATTGGCCCTCCATTTTGAGCTTCACGATCGAAATAGTTACGAAGGCGTATTACGAACTCACGTGTCTGACTATTTAGAACAGTTCTCTGCGTACGTTCGGTCATATCGACGAAATCCACAACAAAGGGCTTGAACAGAGTCCAAATTAACGAGCAAGGGTCAACAGTAATGCAGTATCAATATTTGAAATCCAAAGCCAGGTCAAAACTATATCACAATCGCATTGCACTGACAGTTTATACTTTTCGAAGCAACGTCAATTCGAAACTGCTTTGTTTTGCATTGAGCATTGACGCGAGTTTGCCGGAGGTAGTAGTTGTGCTAGCCAGCGATCCTATGTGACGATCGTATTAGATTCCATTTTTAAAAATTTTCAATTTAGAAAACCAAATGCCGAGTTGTGGTATATATCATATAAAAATAAAAATTTTACCTTTTGTATGAAACAGCTGATATTTTTTTGCGATTTCAGAGGTTTGTCCACATAGTGAAAATTGTTCATATTCACAAGTACATTCACCCCTTAAATGGTGCAAACTGATTTTTCTACACTTGTATACATTTTAGAAATCAATTTAATAAATAAATTTTGAGTCCTAAACCTAAAACTACATTCGATAAAATTTATGAATCTCTGCACATCACTATCGTCAATAAAGTAATACAATTATTTCCTTCAAAGTCGTTGTCAATTAATACGGAACTTCATGAGCGGACAAACGTCAAACCGGCCATCATAGCGTGCCGCTGGTGTAGTAATTAGAATAAAATCTCAGCCTTACCTTTTATTTAAGATATAGTCTCTAAGGAAAGCCTCGCCGTCATTTATCTTGGGGTCGGACCACAGCGCGCGTAGAGGCGCCAAGTCACTCTCCAGCTCTTGGTCTACGTGCTCTACTTTCCCAGTGAGGTAGTCTTTTAATTTGTCTTCCTAAAACAAATTGGTTGTCTGTAAAGTCGGTTTACGGACGATAGTTTTACGTGATAACGTCATAAAGGCGACACATCCGCTAACCACAGCGCGCACACGATGACTTGCGGGCGGCGGCGGGCGCTCTCTGTCTCTAGTCACAAGCCAACGCTTGGGCCGATCGTGCCTCAATCGCTTGTTCCGCGCTCTCGCTTCCACGCTCAGGCTCAGGCGGAACGTGACACTTTTTCGTGCATGCAGCCGGTGTTCATCGATTTATAAGACGTTATCATGTCAACAAATCACCGCAACCCACAAGAGTTCGATTTATAAGACGTTATCACGTCAACAAATCACCGCAACCCACAAGAGTTTATCAAAATTGGTTCAACCCTTAGAATAAATACTAGAAACGCATTAGTCGACGCGGTGATAAGCCATTTTTAGTCAGCCGAAAGCATATTTCTACACAGTATCGTCGCGTTTGTACAACGAGCTCACAGAAAATTATTAAAACATAACGTACTGTGCTCACAGCACAGTACGTTGTTTTTTTATAATTTATTAAACATATTATAAGGGGTGTCATAATGCATCACAATAATCATCAAAAAAACGTAATTTACAGTACCAGTACAGAAAATATTCACATGGCACTCAAACATTTATTGCATGTTTTGAGCCTACGTTTGGAGTGGAACTGTGTTAGAAATTTCCAATCTACAAGTAATTTGAAGCCTCAATAGCCCAACTCAATAGTCAAAGGTGCGGACTTAAAACTGAAAGGTCACAGGTTCGAATCCCACCCATTGCACTATTGTCGTACCCACTCCTAACACAAGCTTTCCGCTTATTAAGAAGGGAGAGGAGAATATTAGTCAAGTTCAACTTGGTTGATATTCTTTTAAAAAAAAAATTAATCTAAGGTTCAACTATTATAAAAATTAGCTTAGCATAGCATTAGCCATAAGAATTACATTGGAACTAATTGATGAATGAATGAATTTAATCCTACTTTGTACTAATATTATAAATCTTACTAATATTATAAATGCGAAAGTTTGTGAGGATGTATGGATGGATGTTTGGATGGATGTTTGTTAGTCTATAACTCCACAACGAATGAACCGATTTAGCTGAAATTTGGAATGGAGGTAGCTCATACCCAGGATTAACACATGGGCTCTTTATCTTAAAATAAAAGGAAAATTAGAGTTCCCGCGGGAATTAAAAAACCTTAATCCACGCGGATGAAGTCGCGGGCATAATATAGTGTTCATATAAATAGCTATTTCATTCATTTATCTCAACCGATTGCTGTCCCACTACTGGTCAATTAAACACTATACATGACTATAGGACTCTTCTTGCATGGGAAGGGGTTAGGCTCCACCATAAGCCTGTTGCAGATCAGCAGACAATATAAACAATCAGAGAGTAAAGGATATTATTTTAGTTTGATAAAATACCTTAGATGATTTAGTGTTTGGGTCTTTCTCATTTTCTGATTGGTCAATTTCAGCTTTCTTCTCAATGCTGAATATATTTGGGTCATCATCACCATCGTCATCATCACTATCACCAAATGTCAATTTCTTAGTCTCAGGTTCCTTTTCTGTAATTAAATAAATAAGTTTGTTATTAATAGTAAATTCGACAGAATTGTTTCAATAATTAATTTTAAATTGATAAAAGGGCAAATCTTAAATCTTAACTTTTCTAATAAAATAATAAAAATTGAATAAAAAATACTTTAAAAAAATTATTGTTCTACACAGGTGCCCATTTTCAAAATTTCAAATTACACATGATGAATATAACCTTACCTTTTTCCTTTTCAAGTGTTTCATCAAAGAACTTATAGTTAGGGTCGTATATCCGGGGATCCTTGGTCTTCAGGAGTGCGAGGGTCTTGAGGAACTGCTTCTCCACCTCCTCAGACACCTCCACCGGCTCATCGCTGTCATCCTCGCTGTCAGATGAAGAGGCATCTGAGTTCAAAGCTTTTGAGCCATATTTTTGTTCTACTGTAAGATAACAAAATAATAAAATTTTATTTAAATTAAATATTTTTTTTGAATAAAATTTTACTGTATTCTGAAATTGAAATTATTCTTCGATTTTATTGAAATAACTAGCTGATGCCCGCGACTTCGTCCGCGTGGATTTAGTTTCTAAAATCCCTCGTGAACACTTTGATTTTCCGGGATAAAAAGTAGCCTATGTCCTCAACTTTAGTACCCATGCAAAAAATCACGTCGATCCGTGGCTCTGTTGTGGCGTGATTGAAGGACAAACCAACAAACAAACACACTTTCGCATTTATATAATATTAGTATGATTAGAATATTAAATTGAATAGGAAAACACTGTAGCATTAAATCCATACGATGTATTACATCCATACCTACTATGTAGTATGTAGGTATAATGATCGTTTGGCAAAATCTGACGCCTTTGGAGTAGTTTGACTTTGACAAAATAGGGCTATCCACGATGGCTATATACTTTGAGTTTTAAACCAAGTTTATTACTCAAAGGCTATATACGATAAAGTACGCTTGCCAGCTTAAGATGACCCGTTCATTCAAAGTATCTTGTAGATTCCGGGGTTCAAGTTATTTGGACCTTATGCTGAAGATCGTGATGTCTATAATTTCTGAACTACGAAATTGACGACCTTGAAATAATTACAGGACAATCTCTAAAGAACCTGCTTTCTAACAAAAAAAGAATGGATTAAATCGGAATACGCCTTAATGAATTACAGCGAAATACACATTTTGACTTTCATCCCCTCTCCCAAGGGAACCGTGCTGAATTTCGGGATAAAAAGTATCCTATGTTATACCTCGTAGTATTAACTTAAATTGTGCCAAGTTTCATTTAAATGCGTCCAGTAGTTTCAGCGTGATGCGCGGCCAAGATACAGACAGACAGACAGACAGACAGACAGACAGACAGACAGACAAAAAATTAAAAAAAAATTGTTTTGGCTTCAGTATCGATTATAGAGTGCCCTCAAACTAAAATTTTCAAAATATCTTCAATGTACAGAATTGGACCTGTTACAGTTTTATTATATTATAGATAAAGCATTATTTCAATTTTAGAACTTTGAAACTGTGCTCAATTGATTTAGGTTTTTAAAGATCCTCTGGATAATTCCAGGGCACAAAAAGTGGGAAAAGTTGCCGGAAGAAGAGGCGTCGGTCGCAGAAAAAAGTCCTGGCTGCGCAACATCCGAGAGTGGACCGGAATCGCGAGTGCGGCAGAACTATTTCGCCTCGCGAAAAATAAGGCTGAATTTACAAAGCTGACTGCCAACCTTCGCTAGTCGGAGAGGCACGCCAAGAAGAAGAAGAAGCTATTTATGTCTCAAATTTTATAAGTCTATATTTTAGAAGTTGAGCTTCAAAAGGTAACAAAAAGACAATCAGACAGCTTTCACATTAAAATATTATAATGTCGCCAGTCTTAGACTATATACTTCATAATTGAAATCCAGATACCGCTGCCAAATCTTCAACTGTGAAGCTGAAAAACTTTACTCAACTAGCTTTTGCCCCCGACTTCGTCTGCATGACGTAAGATTTTTAAAAATTCAGTGGGAACCCTGTCAACTTGCCCCCACCAAGGCCCTCGGCTGGGGACGCTCTTGAGACACATCATTGATATATTTTTATCTGGTAAAACTAAAATGTGTACCGAATAATGCTTATTATTGTACACTTGCTTTCAAGAGCAACATTATTTACTGTTCTGGCTTTAGTAGAATCTGCTTCCCAAACCAGTGGTAGAGTCTTTACTTTTCCTAATAGAATAGATTCAAATAAACTTTTACAAAGTGCTTTAGAATTTAAGCAAAGATACACAAGTTGACCTGTATGCATCAAAAGCATTTGATTGCGTTGATCACGAGACCCTTTTGCTTAAACTGAGCCACTATGGTATTAAAGGTTTTGCACTTAGTCTCATTGCGTCTTATCTCAGTGATCGTGTTCAGAGAGTATGTGTCAATGACGTAAAATCATCCGGATCAGCCTCAGTAATGGGTGTACCCCAGGGTTCTATTCTAGGTCCATTCATGTTTTTGATTTACATAAATGATTTACCACATTTTGTCCAAAATACTTGCGATATTGTACTATTTGCTGATGATACGTCTTTGATTTTCAAAGTCGATAGGAAAAAAGACAATTTTGACGATGTAAATAATGCATTATCTCAAGTTTCTGAATGGTTTACGGCAAATAATTTACTTTTAAATGCTAAAAAAACCAAGTGTGTTGAGTTTTTATTGCCTAACACCAGAGATGTCAGTAATAATCTAAAGATAAATAATGAACCTTTGAAAACTGAGGACTCCACAGTGTTCTTGGGATTACCCCTGGATTCTAAGCTACAGTGGGGCACCCATATAACAACACTTGCTGGCAGGCTTAGCTCTGCTGCTTACGCTGTTAGGAAGATTCGACAGATAACTGACATAGAAACTGCAAAAATTGTTTATTTTGCATATTTCCATAGTATTATGTCATACGGAATCTTACTATGGGGTAAATCAGCCGACATTGGAAAATTTTTTGTATTGCAGAAGAGGGCAATTCGCGCAATCTACAATTTAAAACCGCGGGATTCCCTTCGAGAAAAATTTAAGGAAATAGGCATTCTGACAGTAGCTTCACAATATATTTATAACAACATAATATTTGTCAGACAAAATATTTTAAGTTACAAAAAAAAGGGTGATTTACACGATAGGCAGGTTAGAGATCCAAATAGGCTCGTGATTCCTCTACTGCGCCTCCAGAGGGTCCGAAAGACATTTGTGGGAATGGGCGTGACGTTCTATAATAAAATTCCACAGTCGATCTTAGACTTGCCTTTACACAAGTTTAAGAAAGCAATTAAAACTTCTCTCATGGAAAAAGCATATTATACAATTGAAGACTATATTAATGACAAAAAAGCGTGGATATAACTCGCTCCAGTGATTCATGAGACAGTAATAATCAACCTGTGTAACAAAATTATCCTGTGCTATTCAGTGTTTCTACTTTATTTGTGTCTAAGTGATGTCTTAAAATTAGCATTTGAATATTAGTTTTCAGTTTGATGCCTTGACATGGGTAGCATAAGTATGTCACGCACTCTTTAAACATTTCTGTGGTGGTGTCGTGTGATGCGGGTTGTTACGTTCCCTCAAATATGGTTGAGCGAAGCAATGGCTGGGTCATGCGTCATGCTCGTGAACGGGTGCCACCGGCGGGAATGGGGCTACTTTATGTCTGCCCATCTTAAGATAGAAGTTAGTCTGTATGCATTTTTGGAACTTTCCTCATTGTGGAAACACTGCATAATTATATAGCATAGTATTTACTGTATTGTAAATCTGTTTTGAAAAGAGCAACCGCCGAGTTTCTTGCTGGTTCTTCTCGGCAGGAAAGGCATTCCGAACCAGTGGTAGATTCATTGACTATTCAAAAGCACTTGTAAAAGTTTATTTGAATAAAAAATATTTCTATTCTATTCTATTCTATTCTATGACATTAAAAAATTAGATTTTAGGAGGAGGTTCTCAATTCGTCATCATCTTTTTTTGTACTCGAAGATGCGTGAACCAATTCGGAAAATTCTTTTTTTATTTCAAAGGGCAGTCCCTTTGAAATTTAATCGAAATCGGTCTAGCGGTTTTTAAAATATGAACAATATAAATTACTTTATATACTTTATAGTGGCGCTGGCGTTTGAAGGTTTTTTAAAAATAATTTTTTATATTAAATTATAAACATTTGTTAGTAATCATATCTTCCATCTGATACAATGAAGGTCAAATAAGCAAGCAGAATAATGTTACAATCTATAATTACCTCTGAAACTGAGGAAAATTTAAAGTTAGGCACATGTAAGGTTTGTAATTCATGATACCGTAACTTTACCGGAAAGCATAGCCTGAAAGGTTGATTATTAACTAATGATATTGGATTAAAAACCACATTACATACATTTGTGCAGTTCTTCTTTTTCACGCCAAGCATCGTACTTTTTAGCATATTCGTTCTCAGTTTTGATTGCCACCTCTTCCTCCGAATCTTCATCAAAGAGTTTCTTTTTAGACATATCTATTCTTCAGATGGTCCTAGCAATCACATAGCAATTTATTACCATTAGATACATTTATTGTATTATCGCAAAGGCGAGATTTTATAAAAAAAAAACCTAATAGTTTCATCTAAGGTTATTTTTAACCTCCGCTAGGAGTAATAGCAAAGAGTATAATAATATATATGGAGTAATAGTGTTCTGTGTTTTTAACTAAAAAAATCATATCAATTATCATGTCAACGATGTAAACATTACCACAGAAACTGAACCACAGAACTGAACAGTGAACACATTTGACAAATGACACGGGACCATCGCAGAACGGAGTAGTGATTCTTGTTGTTCCTGGTCTGTGGTAGTGATATCAGCAAAATGATCGCGTAATTTTTTCTCAGTCCGTACTCCGTAAAGGACTGCATCAATGTCAAAATATGATTTTGGGTAGTGATGTTAACCGATTACTGATAACCGGTTTTTACTGATTACTTTGTAAAAAAAACCGGTTTTTATAGGTATTCTTAGGTTTTTTCTTATTTTTCTTAAAGAAAGAACAAAACATCGAAAATTTTTAAGTAATTTTTTTTTAATCTATGACAAGATAGTCCTTGATTGCAATCTCACCTGATGGTAAGTAACGATGCAGTCTAAGATGGTAGCGGACTAACTTATAAGTATCTTTATTATAATCAAAATAGTAGGTTGAGGAAAAAGTTCAAATTGGACTTACCTTTGCTGAATGCTGCGGCTTCCTCCCACGGAAATGAAACCAGGTGGACACGTTTAATTTATTTTTATTTAGAAACTTATCACTAATTACTTATCTTATCGCTAATTTTTTTTTTGGATCCTATATTTCGGAGTGACCGAGATTAGATGTGGGATTTGTGAAGGGCGAGGGATAATTCTTAGGTTCAGCATCAGTTCTCGACTGGTCTTTGGGCTACTTGAATGAAACTTCAGGATAATTTGGAACAGCAATTTATTACATAGAACTGAAAACTGATTTGATCAATAAATAGCCACAATAGCCATGGTCCAGAAACGGGAATTATTACTGAAAAACTAATCAGGCTTTAACGCTGAAACCCTACCTAAAGCCGTCTCCAACCACCCCTATAACGGCCCCTGACCTCACATCTAATCATTTTAACCACAACACGACAGACAAACCACCATCTAAACGTGAGGGTAGTCATCAAAATGCACAAATTAATTGACAATTATTATGACTTAGGCGTGTCAAAATATTTGTAGCAATAGTCAATTATCGCTACTCACTATTTACTTATCTTATCGCAAGTCAATAATTATTATCTTATCGTTTTTCACTAATTTCTTATCTTATCGCTAATCAATAATTACTTATCTTATCGCTTATCACTAATCACATCTTATCGCTAATCACATCTTATCGCTTATTACTAATTACTTATCTTATCGCTTATCACAAGTTACTCATTTTATAGCTTATCACTAATTACTTATCTTATCGCTTATCACTAGTTACTTATCTTATAGCTTATCGCTAATTACTAATGACTAACTACATATCTTATCACTTATTACTTATCTTATCGTTTATCACTAATTTCTTATCTTATCACTAATAACTTATATTATCGCTTATCACTAATTACTTATGTTATCGCTAATTACTAATAACATATCTTATCACTAATTACTTGTCTTATCGACTATTGTTATTACTAATTACTTAAATAATCGCTATTTACTAATGACAAATCTTATCACTAATTTTTTATCTTATCGCTTATCACTAATTACTTATCCTATCGTTTATCACTAATTTCTTATCTTATCGCTAATCAATAATTTCTTATCTTATCGCTTATCACTAATTTCTTATCTTATCGCTTATCACTAATTACTTATCGCTTATTACTAATAACTTACTTATACTAATTACTATCATATCGCTTATCAGTCAATAATTATTTTACTAATCGCTAATTACTAATAACATATCTTATCACTAATTACTTATCTTATCGTTTATCACTAATTACTTATATAATCGTTTATCACTAATTACTTATCGCTTATCACTAATAACTTATCTTATCGCTAATTACTAATTACATATCTTATCACAAATTACTTATAGTTTATCACTAATTTCTTATCTTATCGCTAATCAGTAATTAGTTAATTACTATCACTAATTTCTTATCTTATCGCTTATCACTAATTACTTATCCTATCGTTTATCACTAATTTCTTATCTTATCGCTAATCAATAATTTCTTATCTTATCGCTTATCACTAATTTCTTATCTTATCGCTTATCACTAATTACTTATCGCTTATTACTAATAACTTACTTATACTAATTACTATCATATCGCTTATCAGTCACTAATTATTTTACTAATCGCTAATTACTAATAACATATCTTATCACTAATTACTTATCTTATCGTTTATCACTAATTACTTATCTAATCGTTTATCACTAATTACTTATCGCTTATCACTAATAACTTATCTTATCGCTAATTACTAATTACATATCTTATCACAAATTACTTATAGTTTATCACTAATTTCTTATCTTATCGCTAATCAGTAATTAGTTAATTACTATCACTAATTTCTTATCTTATCGTTTATCACTAATTTCACATCTTATCGCTTATCACTAATTACTTATCTTATCGCTTATAACTAATTTCTTATCTTATCGCTTATCACTAATTACTTATCTTTTCGCTTATCACTAGTTACTTATCTTATAGCTTATCACTAATTACTTATCTTATCGCTAATTACTAATGACTAACTACATATCTTATCACTTATTACTTATCTTATCGTTTATTACTAATTTCTTATCTTATCGCTTATAACTAATTACTTATCTTATCGCTTATCACTAATTACTTATGTTATCACTAATTAACATATTATCTTATCACTAATTACTTATCTTATCGCTTATCACTAATTACTTATCCGATCGTTTATCACTAATTTCTTATCTTATCGCTAATCAATAATTTCTTATCTTATCGCTTATCACTAATTACTTATCTTATCGCATATCACTAATTATTTTACTAATCGCTAATTACTAATAACATATCTTATCACTAATTACTTATATTATCGCTTATCACTAATTACTTATCTTATCGCTAATCAATAATTTCTTATCGCTAATTACTTATCTTATCGCTAATTACTAATGACTAACTACATATCTTATCACTTATTACTTATCTTATCGTTTATCACTAATTCCCTATGTTATCGCTAATTACTAATAACATATCTTATCACTAATTATTACTTATCTTATCGTTTATCACTAATTACTTATCTAATCGTTTATCACTAATTACTTATCGCTTATCACTAATAACTTATCTTATCGCTAATTACTAATTACTAATTACATATCTTATCACAAATTACTTATAGTTTATCACTAATTTCTTATCTTATCGCTAATCAGTAATAACTTATCTTATCGCTTATCACTAATTAGTTAATTACTATCACTAATTTCTTATCTTATCGTTCATCACTAATTTCACATCTTATCACTTATCACTAATTACTTATCTTATCGCTTATAACTAAATTTCTTATCTTATCGCTTATCACTAATTACTTATCTTATCGCTTATCACTAGTTACTTATCTTATAGCTTATCGCTAATTACTTATCTTATCGCTAATTACTAATGACTAACTACAAATCTTATCACTTATTACTTATCTTATCGTTTATCACTAATTTCTTATCTTATCGCTTATAACTAATTACTTATCTTATCGCTTATCACTAATTACTTATGTTATCACTAATTAACATATTATCTTATCACTAATTACTTATCTTATCGCTTATTACTAATTACTTAACTAATCGCTATTTAAAAACATATCTTATAACAAATTTTTTATCTTATCGCTTATCACTAATTACTTATCTTATCGCTTATCACTAATTACTTATCCTACCGTTTATCACTAATTTCTTATCTTATCGCTAATCAATAATTTCTTATCTTATCGCTTATCACTAATTACTTATCGCTTATTACTTATTACTTATCGCTTATTACTTATCTTATCGCTTATCACTAATTATTTTACTAATCGCTAATTACTAATAACATATTTTATCACTAATTACTTAAATTATCGTTTATCACTAATTACTTATCTTATCGCTTACCACTAGTTACTTATCTTATAGCTTATCACTAATTACTAATGACTAACTACATATCTTATCACTAATTACTTATAGTTTATCACTTTACTTATCTAATCGTTTATGACTAATTACTTATAGCTTATCACTAATAACATCTCATCGCAAATTACTAATTACATATCTTATCACAAATTACTTATAGTTTATCATTAATTTCTTATCCTATCGCTAATCAGTAATAACTTACCTTATCGCTTATCACTAATTACAATCACTAATTTCTTATCTTATCGTTTATCTTTAATCTCACGTCTTATCGCTTATCACTAAGTACTTATCTTATCGCTTATCACTAGTTACCTATCTTATAGCTTATCACTAATTACTTATCTTATCGCTAATTACTAATGACCAACTACATATCTTATCACTTATTACTTATCTTATCGTTTATCACTTATTACTTATCTTATCGTTTATCACTAATTCCCTATGTTATCGCTAATTACTAATAACATATCTTATCACTAATTATTACTTATCTTATCGCTTATTACTAATTACTTAACTAATCGCTATTCTAATGACATATCTTATCACAAATTTTTTATCTTATCGCTTTTCACCAATTACTTATTTTATCGCTTATCACTAATTACTTATCTTATCGCTAATCAATAATTTCTTATCTTATCGCTTATCACTAATTACTTATCTTATCGCTTATTACTAATTACTTATCGCTAATTACTTATCTTATCGCTTATCACTAATTACTTATCTTATCGCTTATCACTAATTACTTATCCGATCGTTTATCACTAATTTCTTATCTTATCGCTAATCAATAATTTCTTATCTTATCGCTTATCACTAATTACTTACCTTATCGCTTATCACTTATTATTTTCCTAATCGCTAATTACTAATAACATATCTTATCACTAATTACTTATATTATCGCTTATCACTAATTACTTATCTTATCGCTAATCAATAATTTCTTATCGCTAATTACTTATCTTATCGCTAATCAATAATTTCTTATCGCTAATTACTTATCTTATCGCTTATCACTAATTACTTATCTTATCGCTTATCACTAATTTCTTATCCGATCGTTTATCACTAATTTCTTATCCGATCGTTTATCACTAATTTCTTATCTTATCGCTAATCACTAATTACTTATCTTATCGCTTATCACTAATTTCTTATCCGATCTTTTATCACTAATTTCTTATCCGATCGTTTATCACTAATTTCTTATCTTATCGCTAATCACTAATGTCTTATCTTATCTCTAATCAATAATTTCTTATCTTATCGCTAATCACTAATTACTTATCTTATCGCTTATCACTAATTACTTATCTTATCGCTTATCACTAATTACTTATCTTATCGCTTATCACTAATTACTTATCTTATCGCTTATTACTAATTACTTATCTTATCGCTTATCACTAATTACTTATCTTATCGCTTATCACTAATTACTTATCTTATCGCTTATCACTAATTTCTTATCCGATCGTTTATCACTAATTTCTTATCCGATCGTTTATCACTAATTTCTTATCTTATCGCTAATCACTAATTACTTATCTTATCGCTTATCACTAATTTCTTATCCGATCGTTTATCACTAATTTCTTATCCGATCGTTGATCACTAATTTCTTATCTTATCACTAATCACTAATTTCTTATCTTATCGCTAATCAATAATTTCTTATCTTATCGCTAATCACTAATTACTTATCTTATCGCTTATCACTAATTACTTATCTTATCGCTTATCACTAATTACTTATCTTATCGCTTATCACTAATTACTTATCTTTTTTTATTATAGGTTCTTGTTTTTGTTATGCGTTGTTTACATACCGCCTAGCAGTAGTGATACGGAGTATATGATACTCTTTAGGATTATTGAGCAATACTGTAATAACTTTAGTAGTAACTAATAAACTTTACTGAAGCGGTAGTTATAGGAGACTTTAATTTATAGTCGTGTTCTACATCTATCAATAATTATTTTCAATATTTCCAAACGTATTGTGAGTTCATTCAGAGTAACACAGTAGGTAATTGTAATGACAGATATTTGGATTTAGTTTTAAGTTCGCTATCGGCGGGAGGAACGGTAAGTGTTTGCGCGTCGGCGGCGCCACTTGTGCCGGTCGATGCCCACCATCCGCCTCTCGAGATTGCGGTGACTGTGCGCTCGGACGGATACGTATACACCTGACCCGAGACTGCCCACATCTCCAACCCCTACAGGTTGGAATTTCTATAAGGCTGATTTCCCGTCATTGTATTCGGCTATTGCGGCTGTAGACTTTACTACATTGTATGAGTTAGATTGGGAGGAAAGCTTGAACTTTTTTTATGACATTCTTACATCTATCATCGATGACTGCGTACCGAAAAAAAAGCGAAGACCGTTTACCCCGAGGTACATATACCCCGAGTGGTACACGGCTGAAATAATTCGCAACATAAAATTGAAAGCGAAGCTTCACCGGCGGTATAAAGCGAGTAAATCTAGGGGTGATTACGAAGCGTTTGCTCAGTGTCGGACGAATGTTAAAGTTATGATAGAATTAGCTCACGGTCAGTATAGACATCGAGTTCAGAACCAACTACTTAAGGATCCAACGTCATTCTGGAACTACACTAAGTCAAAAAGAGGTAGTAGGGATACACAAAAAATTTTAAAGAACGGGGTATTGTTGACTGATGAACAATGTGCTGAAGAGTTTGGTAAGTACTTCCATTCAGTGTATAGTTCAGAGCGAGCACAACTGAACGTTAATGCAGCGGTAACAGCAGCTGGCGGAGAGAACGGAGCGGCGCGGGTGCACAGAGACCGGCTTACCTTAGATGAGGTAAGACAGGCGCTTAAAAAACTTAAGCCAAAGAAGTCTGCGGGGCCGGATGGCATACCACCTTATGTTTTTAAAGACTGCCGATTTGTCCTAGCAAAGCCGTTACTCCATATTTATAATCAGTGTCTCAAGGCAGCTCTGTTTCCCAAGAAATGGAAAGTGACTCGGGTCGTTCCCGTACCGAAAGGTGGATGTGGTACACAGGTGGAGGGGTACAGGCCAGTGGCAGTGTTGTCGACTCCGGCGAAGATATTGGAATCGGCTATTCACAGTAGTATTTACAGTCAGGTTAGCGCGCAACTATCTAATTGTCAGCATGGATTCCGTCCTTCGAGAAGCACTACCAGTAACCTTCTCGGATATATGTCTCATATTGTTCCAGCGGTGGATGGTGGGGGCCAGGCTGATGTAGCATACTTCGATTTTCGAAAAGCCTTCGATTTAGTTGATAACGATATGTTGCTACAAAAGCTAGCATTAGTTATATGAGAGATAGGCAGCAACATGTTGAATATAGGGGTCATAGGTCAGAACTGTATTTTACAAGGTCTGGTGTGAGTCAGGGCAGCAACCTGGGACCCTTGCAGTTTATTTTAATGATAAACGATCTGCCAAAGGTGGTCCAGAACGCTAAATGCTTGTTGTTTGCGGACGATCTCAAGCTCGCTCTGGCTGTAAATGGCGAAGAGGACTGTGTGAAGCTGCAGCAGGACATAGACAGAGTGGTGACATGGAGCAAGGGCAACCTATTGCAGTTTAATAATTCCAAATGTGCAGTCATCACTTTCTCTAAGTCACGGGACCCCATCTTATCGACCGAGCGAAGCGAAGGTCTTTGAGTTAACTAGAGCGATTTGCACTTGTCCGTCCGTCCGTCCGTCCGTCTGTCAGAGCCTTATAACTTTTGAATTACTGAACGTAATTACTTCAAATTTAGATATAATATGTAAACCGATGGCCTCCAGCCGAAAATGGCTTAAAAAGTTATAAAAATCTTTATTTCAGGGGGGCTCTCATAGAAGCGAATGCGAAGTAAAAAAAAAATATCGCGTTACATAAAATTGTTACGTATCATTTTAAAGATAATTTTGAACTGAGTACAAAAATATTTTTTTTTTAATTTTTCCCTTAAAATTGACGAAATGGGGGGCTTTCAAAGTGGCGATTTTATACGCTCGCTTGAAGACGCTCTCTAGGAAAATCCGCTATGGATTTTCAAACTGATTTTATGTTTTTAGGTCACTTATATCCTGTACTTGAACAACAAATACTAAAATTATATGAATATTATAAAGAAACGAGATTATTTAATTTTTAATGTACATCAGTAATTCATATAGCATCAACATAGCTTCACAATAATGCTAATAGATGGCGCAGTCAGTAACTATTCCCATGGAACTACGAGTTACGACTAACGACCTATCCCAAAAACAGTTTTGCGTCGACCATTATTATTTAGTTACTTATTATAATACAATAATTGTATTGTAATTTTTTTTGTACCATATTATTCAATTAAAATTATTTTTTAGTTAAATTTTAGTTAAATATTGTATATTTTCTATTCGCGTCGATAGATGACGATTTGTACAGATGCCCGTAACCCGGTTTCACTCGTTAGTACCTACATAATAATTCAATGTTTTCACTAACGTTCCCTAACCTTTACGGGCTACCTATAAGTTAGGTGATTGATGTTTTCTGTCAACTTATTTATCACGATCCTGTACGGGACACCTAAAAGGATATTGGGACGGATGTTAGGACTTAGGATTGTATTTAGGAGCTACCTACGTTAAGAGACTCCTACTTAGGGGATGATTTAGGTATGTTTGGTGAAAACGGGCATAATAATAATGTCAGTTTTGGTTATCATGTATCGATTGAATGAATAATCATGGGATACCGTTACCGCGAGGTCTCAGTTCGGGGCGAACCACTAGTATAATTACAATACCGATGGAATACCAATGGCGAGAGTCTCAGAGGTTAAAGACTTAGGGGTTAGCATAAACACTGAGCTTTCGTTTCGTAATCATATTGTAGATTGCTGTAAGAAAGCTTACAGAAATTTGGGTTTCTTGCTTCGTACAGTTAGTGGTTTCACTAATATAAGCGCTATCATCGCATTATATAATGCGTTGGTAAGGAGCCAACTTGAAAGTAATGCAGTCATTTGGGCTCCACATGAAGCAAAATATTGTAAGTATCATGTTGGAGCGGGTTCAGAATAAATTTATTAGGTTCTTGTACATGAGGCTTTATGGGGTTTACCCGTTCTACCCATTGAAGTACCCTACACTCTTTGTTCTGGGTATGGTCGGATACAATGAGCTCAGATCTAGAAGGGAACTAGCGCTTGTTACGTATGTTTTTAAAATAATGAGAGGCAAGTCATTCAATGCGGACGTGTTAGGGCAGGTCAGTCTTAGAGTGCCGGACCGGTACGTGTGGCGTAGGCGCAGGCCGCCGCTGCTGGCGCTGCCGCGAGGGCGCACCAACTTACTAAAGAAGGCGCCGCTGACGCGCGCGCTTCGCGCCCTGAACTTGGTGGCCGAGCAGATCAACCTGTTTTGTTGCACTCTGAATGAGCTCACCAGGACCGCAATGTGGTCAATATGTTACCAAAATAATTAATAAGTTATTTTTAGATTGTTACATTTAGATTTAGGTTTTTAATACAGTTACAAATGATATTGTGTTGCACTAACGAATTGGGATCAATTATCCTGTAATGTCAGTGTAAGTGTGGAAAATAAATAAATAAATAAATAAAATAAAATCTTATCGCGTATCACTAATTACTTATCTTATCGCTTATCACTAATTACCTATCTTATAGCTTATCACTAATTACTTATCTTATCGCTAATTACTAATGACTAACTACATATCTTATCACTAATTATTACTTATCTTATCGCTTATTACTAATTACTTAACTAATCGCTATTCTAATGACATATCTTATCACAAATTTTTTATCTTATCGCTTATCACTAATTACTTATCTTATCGCTTATCACTAATTACTTATCTTATCGCTAATCAATAATTTCTTATCTTATCGCTTATCACTAATTACTTATCTTATCGCTTATTACTAATTACTTAACTAATCGCTATTTACTAATAACATATCTTATCACTTATTACTTATCTTATCGCTTATCACTAATTACTTATCTTATCGCTTATCAATAATTACTTATCTTATCGCTTATCACTAATTAATTATCCGATCGTTTATCACTAATTTCTTATCTTATCGCTAATCAATAATTTCTTATCTTATCGCTTATCACTAATTACTTATCTTATCGCTTATCACTAATTATTTTACTAATCGCTAATTACTAATAACATATCATATCACTAATTACTTATATTATCGCTTATCACTAATTACTTATCTAGTCGCTAATTACTAATGACTAACTACATATCTTATCACTTATTACTTATCTTATCGTTTATCACTTATTACTTATCTTATCGTTTATCACTAATTCCCTATGTTATCGCTAATTACTAATAACATATCTTATCACTAATTATTACTTATCTTATTGCTAATTACTTATCTTATCGCTTATCACTAATTACTTATCTTATCGCTTACCACTAATTACTTATCTTATCGCTTATCACTAATTACTTATCTTATCGCTTACCACTAATTACTTATCTTATCGCTTACCACTAATTACTTATCTTATCGCTTACCACTAATTACTTATCTTATCGCTTACCACTAATTACTTATCTTATCGCTTACCACTAATTACTTATCTTATCGCTTACCACTAATTACTTATCTTATCGCTTACCACTAATTACTTATCTTATCGCTTACCACTAATTACTTATCTTATCGCTTACCACTAATTACTTATCTTATCGCTTACCACTAATTACTTATCTTATCGCTTATCACTAATTACTTATCTTATCGCTTATCACTAATTACTTATCTTATCGCTTATCACTAATTACTTATCTTATCGCTTATCACTAATTACTTATCTTATCGCTTATCACTAATTACTTATCTTATCGCTTATCACTAATTACTTATCTTATCGCTTATCACTAATTACTTATCTTATCGCTTATCACTAATTACTTATCTTATCGCTTATCACTAATTACTTATCTTATCGCTTATCACTAATTACTTATCTTATCGCTTATCACTATTACTTATCTTATCGCTTATCACTAATTACTTATCTTATCGCTTATCACTAATTACTTATCTTATCGCTTATCACTAATTACTTATCTTATCGCTTATCACTAATTACTTATCTTATCGCTTATCACTAATTACTTATCTTATCGCTTATCACTAATTACTTATCTTATCGCTTATCACTAATTACTTATCTTATCGCTTATCACTAATTACTTATCTTATCGCTTATCACTAATTACTTATCTTATCGCTTATCACTAATTACTTATCTTATCGCTTATCACTAATTACTTATCTTATCGCTTATCACTAATTACTTATCTTATCGCTTATCACTAATTACTTATCTTATCGCTTATCACTAATTACTTATCTTATCGCTTATCACTATTACTTATCTTATCGCTTATCACTAATTACTTATCTTATCGCTTATCACTAATTACTTATCTTATCGCTTATCACTAATTACTTATCTTATCGCTTATCACTAATTACTTATCTTATCGCTTATCACTAATTACTTATCTTATCGCTTATCACTATTACTTATCTTATCGCTTATCACTATTACTTATCTTATCGCTTATCACTAATTACTTATCTTATCGCTTATCACTAATTACTTATCTTATCGCTTATCACTAATTACTTATCTTATCGCTTATCACTAATTACTTATCTTATCGCTTATCACTAATTACTTATCTTATCGCTTATCACTAATTACTTATCTTATCGCTTATCACTAATTACTTATCTTATCGCTTATCACTAATTACTTATCTTATCGCTTATCACTAATTACTTATCTTATCGCTAATCAATAATATCTTATCTTATCGCTTATCACTAATTACTTATCGCTTATCACTTATCTTATCGTTTATCACTAATTACTTATCTAATCGTTTATGACTAATTACTTATCGCTTATCACTAATAACATCTCATCGCTAATTACTAATTATTAATTACATATCTTATCACAAATCACTAACGAGACCAGACGAGACCAGATGAGACCAGATAGACCAGACGAGACCAGACGATAAGAGACCAGATGAGACCAGAGGACTAAACGAGACCAGACGGGACCAGACGAGGACAGACGATAAGACCAGACGAGAACAGACAAGACCAGACGAGACAAGACCAGATGAGACCATACGAGTCAATACGAGACCATACGAGTCCATACGAGACCATACGAGACCATACGAGACCATACGAGATCAGACAAGACCAGACAAGACCAGACCAAACAAGACAAGACCAGACAAGACAAGACCAGACAAGACAAGACCAAACAAGACAAGACCAGACAAGACAAGACCAGACAAGACCAGACAAGACCAGACAAGACCAGACAAGACCAGACAAGACCAGACAAGACCAGACAAGACCAGACAAGACGAGACAAGACGAGACAAGACCAGACAAGACAAGACCAGACAAGACCATACAAGACCAGACAAGACCAGACAAGACCAGACAAGACCAGACAAGACCAGACAAGACCAGACAAGACAAGACCAGACAAGACAAGACCAGACAAGACCAGACAAGACCAGACAAGACCAGAGAAGACCAGAGAAGACCAGAGAAAGACAAGACCAGACGAGACCAGACGAGACCTGGCGAGGCCAGACCAGACGAGACGAAACTAGACCAGAGAGACGAAACTAGACCAGAGAGACGAAACTAGACCAGAGAGACGAAACTAGACCAGACGAAACCAGAAGAACCAGACGAGACCAGACGATACCAGACGAGACCAGACCACACGGGACCAGACGAGATCAGACGCGACCAGACGTGACGAGGCCCGAAACGACGCAGCAGACAGGTGACACCGCAGACAGGTGACACGCAGTGGCACCGTGCCTGGCGCTGAGTCAGGAAGTGACGCGCTCGCCAGCGCACCGACAGGTGGCGCGCAGTGGCACCGTGGCTGGCACTGCGACAGGTCCCTGCGAGCTCGACAGCGCAATGGCAGGTGAGGCGCAGATTTGCCGTGGCCGGCACTGCGTCACGCCTCTGCGTGTTTGGCAGGTGAGGCGCAGACGCTCCGTAGCCGTAGCTCAAACGCGCTCGGCAATGCACCGGCAGGTGAGGCGGAGACGTGCCGTGACTGACGATGCGCTGTGCTCCAACGCGCACCGACAGGTGAGGGGCAGACGCGCTGTGGCCGGTGCTGCGAGACGCCTCTGCGTTCTCGGCAGCGCATAGGCAGGTGAGGTGCAGACGCACCATGGCCAGCGCTGCGCCATGCTCCAACGGGCACGGCAGCGCACCAGCAGGTGAGGCGCAGACGCGCCGTGGCCGGCGCTGCGACACGCTCAATTGCGCACTGCAGTGCACCAGCATGTGAGGCGCAGATGCATCGTGGTCGGTGCTGTGCAACGACGTGCTCAGCAGCGCACCAGCAGGAGAGGCGCAGACGCACCCTGGCCGACGCTGCGACATGCTCCTGCGTGCTCGGTAGCGCATCGGCTGGTGAGGCGCAGACGTGCCGTGGCCAGCGCTGCGACACGCTCGATTGCGCACTGCAGCGCACCGGCATGTGAGGCGCAGATGCATCGTGGCCGGCGCTGTGCAACGACGCGCTCGGCAGCGCATTAGCAGGTGAGGCGCAGACGCGCCGTGGCCAGCGCTACGACGCGCTCCAACGCGCACGGCAGCTCACTGGCAGGTGAAGCGCAGACGTGCCGTGGCCGGCGCTGCGATGTGCTTCAACGCGCTCGGCAGCACACCGGCAGGTGAGGCTCACACGAGCCGTTGTCGGCGCTGCGCTCCCATACGCTCGGCAACGCACCAGCAGGTGGGGCGCAGACGTGCCGTGGCCAGCGCTGCGACACGCTCCATTGCGCACTGCAGCGCCCGGCATGCGAGGCGCAGACGCGCCGTGGCTGGCACTGCGACAAGCTCCGACCTGCTCGGCAGCGCACCGGCAGATGAGCCGTGCTGAGCCGAGCTGCGAACGGTCCACCATCTAGGGCAAGAATGACACGCAGACGCAAGGCATCAGCCACCCGTATTTATACCAAAGCATGCTTGTAATCAATGCAACAATACAAAGACAAGACAAAGCTGAGCCGAGCCGTGCCCAGTAGAGCACCAGCAGGTGAGGCGCAGACGCACCGTGGCCCGTGCTACTACGCGCCCCCACGTGTTCGACAGCGCACCAGCAGGTGAGGCGCAGACGCGCCGTGGCCGGTGTTGCGACGGTCCTCAGTAACGCACCAGCAGGTGGGGCGCAGACGTGCCGTGGCAAGCGCTGCGACACGCTCAATTGCGCACTGCAGTGCACCAGCATGTGAGGCGCAGATGCATCGTGGTTGGTGCTGTGCAACGACGTGCTCAGCAGCGCACCAGCAGGAGAGGCGCAGACGCACCCTGGCCGACGCTGCGACATGCTCCTGCGTGCTCGGTAGCGCATCGGCTGGTGAGGCGCAGACGTGCCGTGGCCAGCGCTGCGACACGCTCGATTGCGCACTGCAGCGCACCGGCATGTGAGGCGCAGATGCATCGTGGCCGGCGCTGTGCAACGACGCGCTCGGCAGCGCATTAGCAGGTGAGGCGCAGACGCGCCGTGGCCAGCGCTACGACGCGCTCCAACGCGCACGGCAGCTCACTGGCAGGTGAAGCGCAGACGTGCCGTGGCCGGCGCTGCGATGTGCTTCAACGCGCTCGGCAGCACACCGGCAGGTGAGGCTCACACGAGCCGTTGTCGGCGCTGCGCTCCCATACGCTCGGCAACGCACCAGCAGGTGGGGCGCAGACGTGCCGTGGCCAGCGCTGCGACACGCTCCATTGCGCACTGCAGCGCCCGGCATGTGAGGCGCAGACGCGCCGTGGCTGGCACTGCGACAAGCTCCGACCTGCTCGGCAGCGCACCGGCAGATGAGCCGTGCTGAGCCGAGCTGCGAACGGTCCACCATCTAGGGCAAGAATGACACGCAGACGCAAGGCATCAGCCACCCGTATTTATACCAAAGCATGCTTGTAATTAATGCAACAATACAAAGACAAGACAAAGCTGAGCCGAGCCGTGCCCAGTAGAGCACCAGCAGGTGAGGCGCAGACGCGCCGTGGCCGGTGTTGCGACGGTCCTCAGTAACGCACCAGCAGGTGGGGCGCAGACGTGCCGTGGCAAGCGCTGCGACACGCTCCATTGCGCACTGCAGCGCACCGGCATGTGAGGCGCAGATGCATCGTGGCCGGCGCTGTGCAACGACGCGCTCAGCAGCGCACCAGCAGGTGAGGCGCAGACGCGCCGTGGTCGACGCTGTGCAACGACGCGCTCGGCAGCGCATCAGCAGGTTAGGCGCAGACGCGGCGTGGCCAGCACTGCGACGCGCTCCAACGCGCAGGCAGCTCACTGCCAGGTGAGGCGTAGACGTGCCGTGGCCGGCACTGCGACACGCCTCTGCGTGTTCGACAGCGCACCAGCAGGTGAGGCGCAGACGCGCCGTGGCTGGCACTGCGACAAGCTCCGACCTGCTTGGCAGCGCACCGGCAGATGAGCCGTGCTGAGCCGAGCTGCGAACGGTCCACCATCTAGGGCAAGAATGACACGCAGACGCAAGGCATCAGCCACCCGTATTTATACCAAAGCATGCTTGTAATCGATGCAACAATACAACTACAAGATATAGCACTACAATACAACAACAAGACAAGACAAAGCCGAGCCGAGCCGTGCCCAGTAGAGCACCAGCAGGTGAGGCGCAGACGCACCGTGGCCGGCGCTACTACGCGCCCCCACGTGTTCGACAGCGCACCAGCAGGTGAGGCGCAGACGCTCCGTGGCCAGCGTTGCGACGGACCTCAGTAACGCACCGGTAGGTGAGGCGTAGACGCACAGTGGGCGGCGCTGCGCTTCGACGCGCTCAGCAGCGCACGAGCAGGTGAGGCGCAGACGTGCCGTGGCCGGCGCTGCGAAGTGCTCCAACGCGCTCGGCAGCACACCGGCAAGTGAGGCGCACACGAGCCGTTGTCGGCGCTGCGCTCCCATACGCTCGGCAACGCACCAGCAGGTGAGGCGCAGACGCGCCGTGGCCAGCGCTGCGACACGCTCAATTGCGCACTGCAGTGCACCAGCATGTGAGGCGCAGATGCATCGTGGTCGGCGCTGTGCAACGACGTGCTCAGCAGCGCACCAGCAGGTGAGGCGCAGACGCACCCTGGCCGACGCTGCGACATGCTCCATTGCACACTGCAGCGCACCAGCATGAAACGCGCAGATGCATCGTGACCGGCGCTGTGCAACGACGCGCTCGGCAGCGCATCAGCAGGTGAGGCGCAGACGCGCCGTGGCCAGCGCTGCGACGCGCTCCAACGCGCACGGCAGCTCACTGGCAGGTAAGGCGCAGACGTGCCGTGGCCGGCGCTGCGAAGTGCTCCAACGCGCTCGGCAGCACACCGGCAGGTGAGGCTCACACGAGCCGTTGTTGGCGCTGTGCTCCCATACGCTCGGCAACGCACCAGCAGGTGGGGCGCAGACGTGCCGTGGCCAGCGCTGCGACACGCTCCATTGCGCACTGCAGCTCACTGCCAGGTGAGGCGTAGACGTGCCGTGGCCGGCACTGCGACACGCCTCTGCGTGTTCGACAGCGCACCAGCAGGTGAGGCGCAGACGCGCCGTGGCTGGCACTGCGACAAGCTCCGACCTGCTCGGCAGCGCACCGGCAGATGAGCCGTGCTGAGCCGAGCTGCGAACGGTCCACCATCTAGGGCAAGAATGACACGCAGACGCAAGGCATCAGCCACCCGTATTTATACCAAAGCATGCTTGTAATCAATGCAACAATACAAAGACAAGACAAAGCTGAGCCGAGCCGTGCCCAGTAGAGCACCAGCAGGTGAGGCGCAGACGCACCGTGGCCGGTGCTACTACGCGCCCCCACGTGTTTGACAGCGCACCAGCAGGTGAGGCGCAGACGCGCCGTGGCCAGCGTTGCGACGGTCCTCAGTAACGCACCGGTAGGTGAGACGTAGACGCACAGTGGGCGGCGCTGCGCTTCGACGCGCTCAGCAGCGCACGAGCAGGTGAGGCGCAGACATGCCGTGGCCGGCGCTGCGAAGTGCTACAACGCGCTCGGCAGCACACCGGCAAGTGAGGCGCACACGAGCCGTTGTCGGCGCTGCGCTCCCATACGCTCGGCAACGCACCAGCAGGTGAGGCGCAGACGTGCCGTGGCCAGCGCTGTGACACGCTCAATTGCGCACTGCAGTGCACCAGCATGTGAGGCGCAGACGCGCCGTGGCCAGCGCTGCGACGCGCTCCAACGCGCACGGCAGCTCACTGGCAGGTAAGGCGCAGACGTGCCGTGGCCAGCGCTGCGACGCGTTCCAATACACACGGCAGCTCACTGGCAGGTAAGGCGCCTCCAACGCGCTCGGCAGCACACCGGCAGGTGAGGCTCACACGAGCCGTTGTCGGCGCTGCGCTCCCATACGCTCGGCAACGCACCAGCAGGTGGGGCGCAGACGTGCCGGGGCCAGCGCTGCGACACGCTCCATTGCGCACTACAGCGCACTGGCATGTGAGGCGCAGATGCATCGTGGTCGGCGCTGTGCAACGACGCGCTCAGCAGCGCATCGGCTGGTAAGACGCAGACGCGCCGTGGCCGACGCTGCGACATGCCCCTGCGTGCTCGACAGCGCATCGGCTGGTGAGGCGCAGACGTGCCGTGGCCAGCGCTGCGACGCGCTCCAACGCGCACGGCCGCTCACTGGCAGGTGAGGCGCAGACGTGCCGTGGCCGGCGCTGCGAAGTGCTCCAACGCGCTCGGTAGCACACCGGCAGGCGAGGCGCACACGAGCCGTTGTCGGCGCTGCGCTCCCATACGCTCGGCAACGCACCAGTAGGTGGGGCGCAGACGTGCCGTGGCCGGCGCTGCGAAGTGCTCCAACGCGCTCGGCAGCACACCGGCAGGTGAGGCTCACACGAACCGTTGTCGGCGCTGCGCTCCCATACGCTCGGCAACGCACCAGCAGGTGGGGCGCAGACGTGCCGTGGCCAGCGCTGCGACACGCTTCATTGCGCACTGCAGCGCACTGGCATGTGAGGCGCAGATGCATCGTGGCCGGCGCTGTGCAACGACGCGCTCAGCAGCGCACCAGCAGGTGAGGCGCAGACGCGCCGTGGCCGACGCTGTGCAACGACGCGCTCGGCAGCGCATCAGCAGGTGAGGCGCAGACGCGCCGTGGCCAGCGCTGCGACGCGCTCTAACGCGCAGGCAGCTCACTGCCAGGTGAGGCGTAGACGTGCCGTGGCCGGCGCTGCGACACGCCTCTGCGTGTTCGACAGCGCACCAGCAGGTGAGGCGCAGACGCGCTGTGGCTGGCACTGCGACAAGCTCCGACCTGCTCGGCAGCTCACTGGCAGGTGAGGCGCAGACGTTCCGTGGCCGGCGCTGCGAAGTTCTCCAACGCGCTCGGCAGCACACCGGCAGGTGAGGCTCACACGAGCCGTTGTCGGCGCTGCGCTCCCATACGCTCGGCAACGCACCAGCAGGTGGGGCGCAGACGTGCCGTGGCCAGCGCTGCGACACGCTTCATTGCGCACTGCAGCGCACTGGCATGTGAGGCGCAGATGCATAGTGGCCGGCGCTGTGCAACGACGCGCTCAGCAGCGCACCAGCAGGTGAGGCGCAGACGCGCCGTGGCCGACGCTGTGCAACGACGCGCTCGGCAGCGCATCAGCAGGTGAGGCGCAGACGCGCCGTGGCTAGCGCTGCGACGCGCTCTAACGCACAGGCAGCTCACTGCCAGGTGAGGCGTAGACGTGCCGTGGCCGGCGCTGCGACACGCCCCTGCGTGTTTGACAAAGCACCGGCAGGTAAGGCCATATATTAAGGCTTATTACTAATAAATTATCTTATCGCTAAACAATAATTACTTATTTTATTGCTTATCACTATTAACATATCTTATCGCTTATCACTGATACATATCTTATCACAAATCATTAACGAGACCAGACAAGACCAGATGAGACCAGACGAGACCAGACGTGGCTAAACAAGACCAGACCAGACGAGACAAGACCAGACCAGACCAGACGAGAATAGATGAGACCATACGAGACCAGACAAGACCAGACGAGACAAGACCAGACCAGACTAGATGAGACCACACAAGACCGGAAAAGACCAGAGCAGACGAGACCAGACTAGACCAGACGAGACCAGACGAGTACAGACGAGAGACCAGACGAGAAGAAACGATGAAGGCAGACGAGACAAGACCAGACCAGACGAGACAAGACCAGACCAGACGAGACAAGACCAGACCAGACGAGACAAGACCAGACCAGACCTGACCAGACCAGACTAGATGAGACCACACAAGACCAGACAAGACCAGATGGGACCAAACCTGGCGAGGTCAGACCAGACGAGACGAAACTAGACCAGAGAGACCAGACCAGACCAGACCAGACCAGACGAGACCAGGCGAGACGAGATATAGCGAGGCCAGACCAGACAAGAGGAAACTAAACCAGAGAGACGAGACCAGAGATCCAGACGAGACCAGACCCGACGCAGACACGCCATGGCCGATGCTGCGACACGCCCCGACGTGCTCGCCAGCGCAGACAGGTGGTGTGCAGTCACACCACGGCTGGCGCTGCATCAGGACGTGACGTGCTCGCCAGCGCACCGACAAGTGGCGCGCAGTGGCTGGCACTGCGACAAGCCCCTGCGAGCTTGACAGCTGAGGTGCAGACGCGACGTGGCCAACGATGCGCCGTGTTCTAACGCGCTTGGTAGCGCACCGGCAGGTGAGGCGCAGATACACCGTGGCCTGTGCTGTTCCGACGCGCTTGGCAGCGCACCGGCTGGTGAGGCGCAGACGCGCCGTGTCCAGCGCTGCGACACGCCCCTGCGAGCTCAGTAGCGCACCAGCAGGTGAGGCGCAGACGCGTCGTGGTCAGCGCTGCGACGCGCTCCAACGCGCTCGGCAGCGCACAGGCAGGTGAAGGCGCAGACGCGTTGTGGCTGGCACACACGCCTCTGCGTGCTTTGCAGTGCACCGGCAGATGAGGCGCAGACGCGCGGTGGCCGGCTCTGCGACACGCCTCTGCGTGTTCAGTAGCGCACCAGCAGGTAAGGCGCAGACACGCCGTGGCCAGCGCTGCGACAAGCCCCTGCGTGCTCGGCAGTGCACCGGCAGATGAGACGCATACGTGCCGTGGCTGACGCTGCGAAATGCATGGCAGCGCACCAGCAGGTGTGGCGCAGACGCGCCGTGGCCTGCGCTGCAACAGGCTCCGACGTGCACGGCAGAGCAGTGGCAGCCGAGCCGTGCTGAGCCGACCTCCGAACGGTCCAACGTCTCGAGCGAGAATGACACGCAAGGCATCAGCCACCCGTATTTATACCAAAGCATGCTTGTAATCAATGCAACATATTATAACAACAAGACGAGCCGAGCCGAGCCGAGCCGATCCGAGCCGAGCCGAGCCGTGCCGAGCCGAGCTCCGAACGGTCCAACGTCTCGAGCGAGAATGAAACGCAAGGCATGCTTCCCGTATTTATACCAAAGCCTGCTTGTAATCAATGCAACACAATACAACAACAAGACAAGTTAAGACGAGACGAGACGAGTCGTGCCGAGCCTAGCCGAACCGAGCCGAGCCGAGCCAAGCCGAGCTGAGCCGAGCCGAGCCGAGCCGAGCCGAGTCGTGCCGAGCCAAACCGAGCTAAACCGTGCCGAGCCGAGCCTAGCCGAGCCGAGCCGAGCCGAGCCGAGCCGAGCCAAGCCGAAATTCAAAATACTATTCTTCTTCTTCTTTCTTCTTTATCAACCGATAGACGCCCACTGCTGGACAAAGGTCTCTTGCATGGACTTCCACAGGCCTCGGTCTTGCGCCGCCTGAATCCAGCGGCTCCCTGCGACTCGTTTGATGTCGTCGGTCCACCTGGTGGGGGGTCTGCCAACACTGCGCTTCCCGGTGCGGGGTCGCCACTCCAGCACCTTGGGACCCCAACGACCATCAGCTCTTCGAACTATGTGCCCCGCCCATTTCCACTTCAGTATCGCGACTCGCTTAGCTATGTCGGTGACTCTGGTTCTCCTCCGGATCTCCTCATTTCTGATTCGATCCCGCAGGGACACTCCGAGCATAGCTCTCTCCATCGCCCGCTGAGCGGTCCTGAGCCTACTTATGAGGCCCTTAGTTAGCGACCATGTCTCGGATCCGTAAGTCATCACTGGCAACACGCACTGTTCGAAGACTTTAGTCTTCAGGCACTGAGGAATTTTGGACGAGAAGACATCTCGGAGCTTCCCGAACGCTGCCCAGCCGAGTTGGATTCGGCGGTTGATCTCTTTCTCGAAATTGGACCTACCTAGCTGGACTGTGTGTCCCAGGTAAATATACTCGTCGACAATTTCGAGTGCAGAGTTCTCAACAATTACTGGGTGGAGCGGTGCATGAGCATTGGACATGATTTTCGTCTTGCTCATGTTCATTTTCAGGCCCACCTTTTGAGAAACCCTGCTGAGATCGTTGAGCATTGTATTGAGGTCTCTCAGAGTCTCTGCCATGACTACTATGTCATCGGCAAATCGCAGGTGAGTGATGTACTCGCCGTTTATGTTGATGCCAAGCCCGTTCCAATCCAGAAGCTTAAAGACGTCCTCCAACGCAGCGGTAAAGAGCTTCGGGGAGATAACGTCTCCCTATCGCACTCCACGCTGCAAGTGGATTGGCCTCGTAGTCTGGTCCTGTATACGTACTGACATTGTGGCGTTTTCATACAAGCACTTCAGCACTTGGATATACCGGTAGTCAATCCGGCATCTCTGCAGCGACCTCAACACAGCCCAAGTTTCCACCGAATCGAAGGCTTTCTCATAGTCCACAAACGCTAAGCAAAGTGGCCGGTTATACTCTTCCGTCTTTTGTATAACCTGCCGCAGCGTATGAATGTGATCTATGGTACCAAAGCCTTTTCGGAATCCGGCTTGTTCGGGAGGCTGGAAGTCGTCGAACCTACGAGCGAGACGATTCGTAATGACTCTCGAGAACAACTTATAAACATGACTCAACAACGAGATGGGTCTATAATTCTTCAACAAGGTATTATCACCCTTTTTGAAGAACAGAACCACCTCGCTCCTGTGCCATGCTTCCGGCGTTGTGCCCTCGTGGATGACGGAATTGAACAATCGCTGAAAGATCTTAAGTACCGGTTTTCCACCCGCTTTCAGGAGTTCCGCAGTGATTCCGTCATCACCTGGCGCCTTGTTGTCCTTGAGCTGTTTGAGAGCCATTCTAATCTCGTATAGGCTGACGTCCGGGATATCTTCGGTATAGTGTCGGGTCAGTTTGGCTCTGGGATCTTTCGCCAAATCTTCAACAGGTTTTTGTGTCGTGGTATATAACTGTCCATAGAACTTCTCAACCTCTCCCAAGACCTCAGGTCGAGAAGAGACGAGACGGCCGTCATCAGTTTTCAGCCGCGTCAGCTGGCTCTGTCCGATAGACAGATCTCTCGCGAACACTTTTGAGCCTTTGTTCCGATCAATGGTATCTTTAATACACTTGGTATTAAAGACACGGAGGTCGCGAGTTTGTGCCTTAGAGATCTGCCTATTAATCCGCCGGTAGGCAGCCGCGTCTGCCGATGACTGCAGCCTCATCTCTTGTCTCTCCTTCATTAGCTTGAGAGTATGGTCAGAGAACTTTTCGGTTCTTTTCCTGCGATGGGTCTTAAAGAATTTAGACCCCACAGTATGGACAGTTTCCACGAACCTGTTGTTTAGATCGTCCACAGAAACGCAGTCTGCTAGGCACTCGAATCGGTTCTGCAGTTCGAGTTGGAAGTTTTCGGGATTTTGGATATGAGCACGAGAAGGTCGGAGAGTGGACTTCACCAGTCTGGCCCTTTCCAGCTTTACATTAATATTCAACGTGCCTCTTACCATCCGGTGATCGCTACCGGTTTTCACCCTATTGATCACAGAGACATCATTGAATATATGCCGCTTGGTCGACATAATGAAGTCGATCTCATTTCTCGTGGAACCATCGGGACTCAACCATGTCCATTTTCTGTGTGGCCGCTTCCTGAAGAAGGAGTTCATCATAAAGAGGCCCTCCTTCTCCATGAAGTCGGCCAACATTTGGCCCCTTTGGTTCCTTCGCCCATACCCAAAATGCCCCACTCTCGTCTCTGCACCGCTTCGTTCGCCCAGCCTTGCATTGAAATCCCCCATCACAACACTGTAATGAGTGGCAGAGGCGTGTATGGCTTTTGATATATCCTCATACAGCGCCTCTACCTCCTCGTCAGAATGTGTCGATGTCGGTGCGTAGACCTGTATAACCTTCAGCGAATACCGTTTGGTGATTCTGAGTATGAGGTACGCTACCCTACTCGACACACTCTCGACTTGTACAATGTTGTTGACGAGGGACTTGTGGACGATGAACCCGACACCACCCTGGGACTGTTGATCACCCTCCCGGTAGAAAAAAAAAAAGCCGGAATTGAGGATTATCGAGTCCTCCCCCTCTCTTCGGACTTCAGACAATCCTATAATATTCCAGCGCAACTTGCTCACTGCTTCTTCCAGCTCGATGATCTTCTCGTCGGTCCTCAAAGTGCGTGCGTTATACGTCACCAGGTCCAGTCGTCG
Source organism: Oeneis ivallda (assembly GCA_029955525.1). Lineage (NCBI taxonomy): Eukaryota > Metazoa > Arthropoda > Insecta > Lepidoptera > Nymphalidae > Oeneis > Oeneis ivallda. Next base: position 1,303,530 of record JARPMR010000017.1, on the reverse strand, counting down.
GGGTTGGCAGCGGAATCTCGTCCGGAGATTCTTAGCACCCCCTGCCCCGCCATTACCGTGACCGCTGCCAGGGTCAGGAATAGCGAGGCCGCCGGAAACTAGGGGCCATGGTTTTCTGTGATTATCCATTAAGGTTTTGCCCATAATGACCACGCTGGGCAGGCGTGTTGGTCATCGCAGGGCTAGACGGATCGCACCAGTGTCGCTGCTGCCCGACACCGGCCTGTGCCATTTGCTCAGTCTAGCCAGTATGAAATGGTTATACCGCCATTTGTCGGTCGTCATAGCCTCGTCAGTAGACTAGCAGGGGGCACCACGGGCAGGTGAGGTTGACGTTTGGAGCGCTAGATGGAGTTGCGCTCCCTTACCCCCCTATTAAAACACTATTAGGTATTTTGCATTTGAAATAGGTCGATCAAAAAAGTATTTGCATTTTGTATTTTAGTACATGTCTTAAACTATTTTGTACAACTCTGTAAGCTAGGTAGGTTCAATTTCTAGAAAGAGATCAACCTTCGAATCCAACTCGGCTGGGCAGCGTTCGGGAAGCTCCGAGATGTCTTCTCGTCCAAAATCCGTCTTCGAATGCGCGTGATCAAAGTAGAGAGAGATAAATATTCGGTTTCAGTAAACGAAAACCGGTGTTTATCGGTTTTTACGAAAACCGGTATTTTTTAGGTTTTTTTAAAACCGGTTCACATCACTTTTGGGCTTCTCCTATTGGCTAAAACCATGTTTTGACATTGAAAAAGTCCGACAGTGATATGTTAAAAGTTACGCGATTGCCAGGCTGTGTCATGAAGGTAGCAATGTGTTCGTGGTCTACGAACAAGATTGACATTGACAATTTGACATCAATTGACATTGATGAACGTTGACATATCGCTCGCCGGGAAAGACGCGTGTTATTTTCAAAACTTAATTTTTTGTTGCTAATAAAATTGTAATAGATGTATTGATTTTTCTAAAGAAAGTGAATTTAAAGAACTAATAATAATGACTACTAATCCACGGAAGGGGACTGACCCTGCACCTTTGGAGGAGAGTGACCAACTCACTATCAGACCTTTGTAAGTAACTTTTAATAAATTTTCCTTAATTATATTTTATTCTAGTTGAATGATAACGAAGATTGTTTATGAGTAGGTTGAGTATCGGTTTGTTTCAAAAATTTTGTTATTTTTAGAGATACATTACTGTATTAACTTTGCTAGTGAAAAAAAGTATCCATGATATCCACTTGGAAAAATTATATTGTTAAAACATGAACAGTCCTACTCTTTTATATCATCATAAACTATAATTGCTTTTTATTCAATGGCTTGATTTCGTATTTTTTTAATCTGTAAAATCGAATACCCATTTTCATTAACTTTTCCTAAACTTTAGGAATTAGATAAGCTTAATTAGCCAACCTATGTTTTTATCAACCTTTAGCGAGGGAACACCTACAATACAAGTGTAAATGGGCCTATGTTAAGGGATGATTTAAGTTGGTGAAAAAGGCATTACACTTCTATTATGATTAATCTTAAAATTGTCTAAAAATGATTAGCTGGTACTCTTTCACTATTGGTTAAAATGCATTGATGCAGTAAGAATGCCATGTATTCAATCAGATTCAATCTGGTTTAAAATATCCGTATACTCTCCCCATTAAACTCTTAAGTATTTTAACTAGGTACTGATTGAACCATGTTATTGTAGAGGGGCTGGTCAAGAAGTGGGCAGGTCATGCATCATGTTAGAGTTCAAAGGAAAGAAAATAATGGTGAGTTTGATGACGGTAAAGCTTTCAGAAAATACTTTTTTGACAAGAATATAAGCTATGTTATATTCCCTTTACCCTCCAAGTAAGCATATAATTATGTACCTTGTGTAAGAGAGTATGATGATAGTGCAATTGATTTATTGAACCTTTCATTATTCAGTCTGTGCATTAACCATTGCACTATTGAGGCTTCTTTTTTCATTTTATCTAAGTAGATAAGTCCAAAAGTAATGTTATTGTATAAGAAAACTCTTATTCAACCATAATGATTGGTTTTAGTATTTATTATATTGTTAGTAATATTATACTAAGGTGGATTATACGGGTCAGAGTTGGACGTGAGTTACTCACAAATTAGTCAGTATTTTGATTAATTTCTTAAACTGGTCACTTTGAAGTAAAGATTTATATGCAAACCTGTGAAGATGATTATTCTACTGGCGCAATTAGAATGCCATTAGCCTAGTTTGTCGTATTAGTTTACAAATTGTGAAAAACCAAATTAAATTTGAATTTCACGGGCAGACCCGTATAATCATCCTTAAGCAGTCTTTTAAGCGAAGGCCAAACCGGTGCGTTCAATTTGCGTCCGCGATGGCGTGCACGAAGGCGTCCTGTGTGCGTGCAAAAGCCGTTCACATCAAACAAGCTATCAACCCAGCGTACATGTCGTTAATCGCGCGGTGTAGCTGGAAGCGGGATTTGAAATTATAAGATATTTGGAGACGAGTTGAGCAAATCTTAAGAAATGTTACTTCAAATAGCTATTGCAGAAGACGAAAAAACTTTTTTCTACTATTTTCATATTCTCCAGAATACTTCATGCTTTATGTTTGACTTTATGATATTTTACATCCATGTAAAGTATCATAAAGAAGTAAACGATACTTGTTTTTGTTGATTAATGTACCCGACTTCTTAAAAAATCAATTTAAATATACGAAATAAACGTTGCGTCCAGCGTGCAGACTCTGCAAGCACGATCTGATCGCGGACGCGGCGTGCAGACGCAGCGGCGGGACGCCTCGACCAATCATGGGACGCGGCGGTTTATACGAGTCAGTACAAGTTCATTCGTCGCAACTGATCGCCACCGCAGACGCGATCGCGGATGCAAGCTGGTCGCGCCGGTTTGGCCTTCGCTTTAATAAGTCTCAACTCAAGTGGATTTGCTCAGCTTGAATCAAACCCATCCAGGACCTTTATTCATTTGAATGTTCCTACAAAGAGTTTTGGCCCCCCGAACAGCAGCTGATGCTTGCAGGCATCTGTGCTGCATCACATAACATCCACATGAGCAATCATATCATACTAATATTTAGTTAATAAATGCAAAAGTGTGTTTGTTTGTTGGTTTGTCCTTCAAACACGTCGCAACAGAGCTACAGATTGATGTGATTTTTTGCATGGGTATAGTTGAGGACCTGGTGAGTGACATAGGCTACTTTTTTCCTGGAAAATGAGTTGCAGCGGGTTAAAAACCTTAATCCACGCGGACACAGTCACGGGCATCAGCTAGTCTAGTATAATTTATGTATCTCTTTCCAGCTAGATTGTGGAATCCACCCTGGGTTGTCTGGAATGGACGCTCTACCCTTTGTAGACTTGATAGAGGCAGATGAAGTGGACTTATTATTGATATCACAGTAAGGAGCTGTAAATTACTTAACTTAATGAAATATTTAATTAAAAAGGCACCAAATTAAAATAGAAAAATTACCATTTATTTCAGTATCTAACTGATATATCTATCTATAATTATAGTATGGTACCTTTGGGGATGATTTACATAGTTTTAAGTGATATTGTGAGATGATGACAGTCTCTAGACTACTACTAAACAGACTCTAGAAGAAGAAAAAAGTGGGTTCTTTTTAAACTATTGCATGGGGATTATATATGGGGATATAGCATATAGCTTTGTCATTTTAAGATCTCATGTTTAATATAATTAATACTCCTTTGTACCCTTACAAAATAGCCTTATTGCCTACATTGGTGTACCTTTTATAGACCTTTGAATATTTGCACTGCATAAGTGGAATGTAGTTTTGACCATTTGATACTTTTTGTGTGCAACAAAGTTCTCATTTATACTAATATTATAAAGAGGAAAGATGTATTTTTTTTTGTTTGTTTGTTTGTACCAAATAGGCTCTGTAACAACTGGACCGATTTTATCAATTTTTTCACTAATAGAAAGCTAAGTTATCATGAAGTAACATAGGCTATAATTTATTTCCATAAAATTAGAGATCCTTAAGAAAATTGCAATAATGTAACCCAAAGTAGCAAAATTTTGCCTATAAAATGCATTATTTGTCGTGTGCTGAGAAAACTATTGATGATACTTAAAAATGATGTACTACATGATTAAAGTACTCATTATTCCCTACAAAAAAGTCCCGAGGGAATATATCTAACTATCATATTTAAGTCACAATAGTAGCTTTTGTGTTCTAAAATTTAATTAGATCGCCTTTATTATCGTATAGTATTAATTCTTCCTTACATAATTATAAATACGAAAATGTGTTTGTTTGTTGGTCTATTGGTTTCTCCGTCAATCACGCTGCAACAAAGCTACGGATTGACATGATTTTTTGGATAGGGATAGTTCAGAACCTGGAGGGTGACAAAGGCATCCCGGAAAACCAAAGAGTTCCCGCGGGATTTTAAAAACTAAATCCACGCGGACGAAGTCAACTAGTGTTTAATAATTATTTAATACTCTTTTGTAGCCTTACAAAATAGCCTTATTACCTACCTTTGTGTACCTTTTGTAGACCTTAGAATATTTGCACCGCATTATAGATTATAGACCTTAGAATGTATTTGTGACCATTTGGTACTTTTGTGTGTAACAAAATATAAGTATGATATTCTTTCAGTTTCCACCTGGACCACAGCGGAGCCCTGCCGTGGTTCCTCACCAAGACCTCTTTCAAGGGGCGTGTGTTCATGACACATGCCACCAAAGCTATTTACCGGTGGCTTGTGTCAGATTATATTAAAGTTAGGTGAGTAAACTTTTTTTTTAATGCATAATATTTACTGAACTGGAACTGAAAACTATACATACAATTGCCTGATAAACAAAATTACCCTTCATCATCATCAGCAACCCATCAATGGCTCACTACTGAGCGCAGGTCTCCTTTAAGATAAGGGCTATAGACTATAGTACACTGCGCTGGCCCTCTGTTTTTGATGATGACAGAGATTATGATGGCAATTAATTTTTTACGCATTGAAACAATGACCTTTATTTATTTATTGACGTCACACTATGTTCCTATGTTATATAAATTGGTAACATAATTGCAATATAAGAATTTACAATTTAATCTTCCATCTATACACATGTTAATGGCAATGTAATATAATTAGCTGATGCACGTGACTTCGTCCACTTGGTATCAGTTTTCAAAATCCCATAGGAACTCTTTGATTTTCCAGGATAAAAGGTAGCCTATGTCACTCTTCAAGTTCTCAACTATATCCATGCTAAAAATTACGTCATTCCTCCATTGCTGCATGATCAAAGGACAAATTCAAAATTATTTTCAAATTCAAAATTATTTATTTCACGTAGGCCAACCTTTGGCTCTTATGACGCGTCATGACTCTACCACCGGTTCGGAAAGCGGATTCTGCTGAGAATACTAAAAAATAAAAACACTCACATAAAATTAAGGATGGTAAATATGTAACTGGTTTTTGTTGCAGCAACATATCAACAGAGCAAATGCTCTACACAGAGTCTGATCTGGAGGGCTCCATGGACCGCATAGAGACAATCAACTTCCACGAAGAGAAGGACGTGCGCGGGGTTCGCTTCTGGGCGTACAATGCGGGACATGTACTGGGAGCGGCCATGTTTATGATCGAAATTGCTGGTGTTAAGGTAAACATGAAAAGTATGGAAAAGTAGATGTAACATATAACTAACAAAAATAGAATAGAATAGAAATATTTTTATTCAAATAAACTTTTTTACAAGTGCTTTTGAATCATTTTTTTAGAATAGAATTGAAATGTTTTTTATTCAAATAAACTTTTTTACAAGTGCTTTCGTCGATGAGTCTACCACTGGTTCGGAATGCCCTTCCTGCCGAGAACAACCAGCAAGAAACTCGGCGGTTGCCTTTTAAAAACAAGTTTACAATTCAATAGATACTATGCTACTATACTACCCTATACTATTTATTGGTAAATAAATGTTTTTATTCAATAAATGACATGTTGACACATTAATTCAATTTTGACATTATATTACTACTATAAGGTGATACTCGTATATTTCCTACACGAACAATCCTTACACTAAAGTATTCACAAATTATTACACGATACAAGCACGGTATAAAACGACAGTGTCCGGCTCTATCCTGGCGCGATGTGCACTCTTTCGCACCGATCTTAGGAATGCGTGAATATCGAGTCGGTCGCCCGCGCACGGGCAGTGTGTGGTAATCTACGCAAATCTTTCGTCGACGTGCTCTCTGATGTGGGGTAGTCTAGGCGCATATTTGAGTAAATTTAATATAACAAACGGCATACTTGGGCATCTCCTTACACTACTTTCATCTTAAATTATTAATTTTTCAATTTTGACATTAATATGCATAATAGGTGCATATATTGTAAATGTTAATTTTTGTTGATGCTATTGTATTAAATTAAAAAATTTAATATTAGGCAAATGTATTTTAGAAATATTTGCATGCCAGAAATGGCTGACTACATTGAGACTCAATATAATATATAGGTAGGTACCACTAATTGTAACATGTACTCAAGCAAATAAAGGAATTTGAATTTGAATATGCTATGTATGCAGTGTTTCCACAATGAGGGGAAGTTCCACAAAAACATACCTAATTATAATTCAATACGTGTTAAGGCGGGCAGACAGAAAGTAGCTCCGTTCCCGGCGGTGGCACCCGTTCACGAGCATGACGCATGACCGAGCCGTTGTTTCGCTCAACCATATTTGAAAATAAAAAAAGTGCGTGCGTACAAAGTACACATGTCAGAAGTGAAACTTCTTTGGCGAATCTCTTTTTCGACACTTCCGTTTCCGTTGCATACTTGCGTGACGTTACATTTGTAAAAATTTTACCCTCATGCGCCTAAAGTTCAAGTTGAAGTTTCACTTCAATAAATGAAATGTAGCCTATGTGACACAGACTATAATAACGAATCGATGGACATCTCATTCATCAAAATCGACCTAGTAGCTTATGCGCTAGGTGGAACATAGTCCGTACCCTTATTGCAAAAACCGATTATCTGCACCAAAATTTGAGCGAAATGTTTTTGAGTTATAAGTATTTGAAATTTTAACGACAAAAAAATTAATTATAATGATGTCAATTTTTAAAAGCTAATCGTTTTTATAAACAAGAAACTATTCAAGAAATGTTAAGTAGGTCAATAATTGAAAAAAACTTACTAGATTTTCTTTAAAAAGAAGAAAATAATCGATAAGGAGCTCATTTAGTTGGTTTTTCCTGAATGTAGAAAAACTACCATATTTTCAAAATTACCCTTCTGGTAGTTCTATTGGCATTTTTAATTAAATCCTTTGTTTTGAATAATAATAATCATCAAGACAAAAATCGTTTTAGTTCAACTATAGCCAGTATAGGTGTAAAATAAATATCTTTAGTTGCTTTTGGCTGAAGGTAAAGTAGATTATTTAACTTTGTATGTAGGTACTAACTGCAGCGCCCCGCGTTTTTACCTGCTTAGTTCCCAATCCCGCGACAAATGGGCAAATTTAAATAGCCTACGTCATTCGTAATAACCTCAATTATCTTCAAAAGAAAGTCCCGTTGAAATCGGTCCAGCCGTTCCAGAGCTTAGCGCGTTTAAACAAACAATTTAATTTTATCATATTAGATAAATAGCTGTGCCCCGCGGCTTCACCCGCATATGTCCCGTTCCCGTGGAAACTTCGGAAAATACGATAGGTATAAGCCTTCCTTTTGAATCACTCTATCTATTGATGAAAACCGCTTTAAAATCCGTTGCGTACTTTAAAAGATCTAAGCGTTCATACATACATACGAGTACAATTAATACATACAGAAGGACAGACGGCGGGAAGCGACTTTGTTTTATACTATCGACTATCGATTTAATTAAAAAAAAAACATAATACTTTGACAAAATCTTTATTAAAAAAAACTGTTTAGTCTTTTAGGCTAGACGTAATGTGTCATCAGTGTCCGAGAGAGTTGCAGCAATTGATCAACACTGCTGTCTTTAGTAGCCAGAGACTGGAATCACCCATGATACTCTTCCGGTATTACACTTTTATTGAAAAGATTAATCAGATCCTTCTTCTTAACCCATCAACATCGTCAGTATATTCGTCTGAAGGACCTAAAATTTAAACAATCATTGGAAATATATTTAAAAGAGAAACTTAAGATTGGCTAACTTGGCAGGTGCTATTGGCTTTCCATTAGGCCATAAAAGCTACAAGTCTGTTTGGTCTATCGATTGTACTTCTCCTTTTTTAGGGTTCCGTAGTAAACAAGGAACCCTTATAGTTTCGCCATGTCCGTCCGTCTGTCTGTCTGTCTGTCTGTCTGTCTGTCTGTCCGCGGTTTAGCTCAGAGACTATTGGTACTAGAAATCTGTAATTTGACAAGGGTATAAATATCAATCACGCCGACAAAGTCGTGAAATAAAATTGTGAAAAATAATTTTTTTTAGGGTACCTCCCCTACATGTAAAGTGGGGATGAATTTTTTTTTTTCTGATCTATCCCATAGTGTGGGGTGTCGTTGAATAGGTCTTTCAAAAACTTTGTGGGTGTGGGAACACCATTTTTCAATTCAGGCATCCGTTTGTGAAATATGATATTTTAAAGTGCTAAATTTTATTAGAGTCAAGTGTCCCCCCCCTCTGCCAGCTAAATGGTTGTATATAGGATACAAGAAAAAATTCACAGCAGTAGTATATATAATGAATTTTAAAGGAAAACTATCACGGATAAGTAGGGTTCACTAGTCAAAGAGTTATATCGGTTTTTCTAAGTTAGATATTACACGTAGTGTAAGTTGCATATTTTGCAGTATATTATAGTATTTAAACCATGGAACTCAAAATGTATGTTGAGACTTTCAACTACGGAACCCTACACTGCGCGTGGCCCGACACGCACTTGGCCGGTTTTTATTATATGAATAGGGAGGAAACGAGCAGGCGGGTCACCTGATGTGAAGTGATTACCGCCACCCATGAACATTTATTGTAGCATCAGAGGCACCACCAATGCGTTGCCGGCTTTTTAGGAATTTATTGGTCTGCCCCTTGTATAACCCCATGTTGTAATTAAGTGGGAACACCATCGAAGGGAGTTGGTTCCACAGTTTGGTAGTGTATGGAAAAAAATTCTGACACAGTGGACTGTAGAAGTGCTCCAGGCACCCAGGTGGTGAGGGTGAAATTGCATTCGGTGGCGTGCGGTGCGGTTGTAGAAGAGAGAGAGTGGGATAAGGTCAATAGCTCTTCAGAACACTCCCCGTTATGTTATAGCAGATAGAATATGCAGAGAGAGCTAACGTCTCTGCGGTGCTCCAGACTTTCCAGTGAGCAAGTTAATTTGGGATTCGGTCCACAAGCCGAACTGCCCTCTTTTGTATCCAGTCAAATGGAAGGAGTTGATACTGAGGTGCTCCAGCCCAAAGGTGAGAGCAATTCTCCATGACTGGTGTGAGCGGACTTGCGCTTTATAGAGTAGGAGCCTGTAATCGGGCGCAAAGTACCGCTTTACTGTGTTGAGCACCTCAAGTTTTTTAGAGGCTAATTTAACTTTTCCTTCCCAGTGATCCCTTTGTTCGAAATGCGAACACCAAGAATCCCAATGCTATTGAAAGGGGTGAGAGAAATGTTCTGAAAGAGAAGAGGTGTGGTGAAGGGAGTGTTTTTGGCGGTGTTTTACAAACTTGTGTTTTAGACGGGTTAAATTATACAAGTTTTTGTGAATCCCATACTTTCACTTTCTCGAAAGAAGCCTCAATGTCGGACACATGTTTGGCTCAGGTCCAGCATTAAGCCAGATAACTGTGCTTGGCCTTTATAAAGAGCATCGCCAGTAGTGTCATCTGTATAGCAATGGATGTTGCTGTTATGCAACATATCATTGATATGCAGAATGAACAGTGTAGGCGATATCACTGAGCCCTGTGGAACGCCAGCATTCATAGGCTTTATAGGTTCGGAACAAAAACCGTTGACAGCGACTTTGATGCTGCGCCCATGAAGAAAGCTAGGGAACCAATTGCACAGCTTCACGGGAAGTCCGTAGGATGGCAGCTTCGATAGTAAAGCCCTATGCCACACCTTATCAAAGGCTATAGCGATGTCCAGGCTGACCGCTAGAGCTTCCCCCTTTCTGTCAATAGCATCCGCCCAACTATGCGTGATGTATACCAGAAGATCACCAGCAGATCGGCTGTGGCGAAAGCCGTATTGACGATCGCTGATGAACTGGTGCTCCTCGACTCGGCAGTTTGGTGTTAATAATTTGCTCCATAACTTTGGACAGTAGAGAGGTAATCGCAATAGGCCTGTAATTTGAAGGATGGCTTTACTCGGAATTGGGTGATCCAGGGCAGTCTTCCACGAAGACGGAACAGGGCTGGAAGAGTAAGATTGCTGAAACAGACTCATTAAGACCGGTTTTAGCTCAGGAGCACACGTGTTCAACAGCATATATTTTTGTTTCGTTAAAATGTTCCAAAACATGACACTTTTTCAATTTACATTCCATGAAAACATTTTTTCAAAAGCGTTCCCAGGTTATGTGAATCATTACAGCGAAATGATTTATATTAATAAAATACGTCATTATTAAAATAAAAACGTTTCAGAGAGATTGAAGCGTTTTTAAATATTTTTAGCAACGAATGGGTTGTGGTTTGGAATATTGGTTTTTACTATGCAATGAAGAGTGTTTTAGTAGAAAAAATAGCCTAGTGTGTTGTAGTGTAGTTGTAGCCCAGATAAACACTAAAAGTGAACTTTAGTTATTTGTGTTTATTATTTATGTACTTTAACCTGCAATAATTTTAACCAAATATGGTGTTCATTATTCTGCAAAAAGCAACTAATGTTGTTTAGTTTGTTTTACTGGTAGATACATCAGCCATTTCTAGTATCAAAATTAAAGCTAAAACCAGTTACCGTAGGTTAACATGTTTTAACAGAATAATATCGACATAATATTAAATCAAATAACTACATCTGAAAAGTGTTATGATACGAAACATGGTTTTTCTGGTATAGATTTATAAATCTAAAGTATTTAAATGAGTTTAGTTCTTTTTTCAAGAAGATAATTAAATTATCCTTGAAGCTAGTTGCTTTTAACTCTAGCTATCTCCGTAAATAAGCGTCGTAGCAGATAATGGGTTTTACCTGTAGCTTCGTCGTGACTAGACGAGTCGATTGATATATTTAACCTAATTTTGGTAAAAAAATGCAGATAATCGGTTTTTGCAATAAGGGTACGTACGTAGTCACATGCATACCTACATAGATTAACTAAAATATTTTCCTCTCTAGTGTTTGTGATTGTGACCATTTAAGTCAGAAATTCATCAATTTTACAGTGCAATTAAGTAAAAATGAAACATAAATGCCTACTAATATTATAAATGCGAAAGTGTGTTTGTTGGTTTTCCCTTTAAACGCGCAGCTAGAAATCGATGTGATTTTTTGCATGGGTCTATAGTTGAGGACCCAGAAAGAGTTACATAGGCTACCTTTTATCCTGGGAAACCTGTGGGATTTTTTAAATTGACTTTATCTGCTTGGAGTTATCCAAGTGGACAATCGCAGTTAGTGGAATGAAAAAAATGAAAAAATATTTATTTGCTTAAAGAAAAACTTTACAAAGATTGGTACATCCGTTGAGACCCACACTAGGTAATCCTGTATCGTGGGGCCCAATTCACCACTATTAACAATATTGTTTACAGTTGACACTGGGGTGAAATGACAAATATATTATGATAAACTAAGCTTAAATATACTTACATATAAATTACAATTTTTTTATTGCATTTCAGCTAAAGCTTATACAGATTCCGCTTCTGGTATAATAATAATAAATTAATATAAATAAATGGTAATTTATGTACATTTCGGTCACAGATACTGTACACGGGGGATTTCTCGAGGCAAGAGGATCGTCATTTGATGGCGGCGGAGATACCCACCGTCCACCCTGACGTGCTGATCACTGTAAGTAATTGTTGATTTTACTAATACATGGACTTTCAAAATATATTCAAATATACCTAGCCAGGTGGTAATTACGTGTCTGTATTGAAAATCCGTCAAAATATGAATCGAATGAGTGCACAAGCGCACGTACATTTTGTATGTAGACCACCTCGAATCGTGTTTTCACGAATCACGAAAACGAATCAAACACGAAGTGCACAAGAGCCCAAAGACGAACATCGATATGTTCAAAAGCACTTCGTAAAGTTTGAATAAAAAATGCTTGAGTGTCGTGGAACACTCGGTTGGACCCCTTTTAATAAATTATAATTTTGTTACCTATTTATACAACATCATGAAAATGTTATCTTTTAATAATGAAAACATTAACTTTTAGAATCAATGCCATCTCTCGCCACATGTTAGAACCATCTCGTAATAAATAAGCGCGAACGTCACAGCTATGACATATTATGAAAATATTATCTTCTAATAATGAAAACATTACCTTTTAGAATCAAGGCCTTCTCTCGCCACATGTTAGAAACGGGTCGTGACAGGAAATTCTTGCACTTTTTTCGCCTTTCGATAACGAGCGCGTAATAAGTGCAATCTCGTCCAGTATTATGGGACATGGCGAATGAACTCATAAAAATAGCGATGCGTGTCAAAATGCTTGGCTTAAAATCTGTGAGGTGACAGGATGGTGAACATCAAAATAAAAAGATGTGTGCTCAGGTTAAGATTGAGCCGTTTAATGCATGAACAAAACAATAAATGCAATGTTGTCTCAAGCAAGATGGCGCCACACTAAGAGCTCGGCAGTTCCAAACCTTAGATATACTGAGCTATACTCACTGACCTCTATAATTAATCTATGATTAACACTGGACTAGCTGTCCCTATACAAATGACAGCTTAAATTATGGATCAATTTAAAGCGCCACATGTGTCATACAAGTGTATCTGGAACTAAATATTACAGAGATGCAAGAACTAGCAGCTGTCAACTAGTGCCTTCACTAATTAGTTCCTTGGATACTCGTAACGTCAGCGGGCGATGGAGAGCTATGCTCGGAGTGTCCCTGCGGGATCGAATCAGGAATGAGGATATCCGTAGGAGAACCAGTGTCAGTCAATGCCAATGCTCAGCGTGTCGCGAAACTGAAGTGGAAATGGGCGGGGCACATAGTTCGAAGAGCTGACGGTCGTTGGGTCCCAAAGTGCTGGAGTGGCGACCGCGCACCGGGAAGCGCAGTGTTGGCAGACCCCCAGGTGGACCGACGACATCAAACGAGTCGCAGGGAGCCGCTGGATCTAGGCGGTGCAAGACCGAGGCCTGTGGAAGTCCATGCAAGAGACCTTTGTCCAGCAGTGGACGTCTATCGGTTGATGAAGAAGAAGAAGATACTCGTAACTGATTACAGCGACAAAATGGCGTCAATCAAGTAGGTCCAAAAATAAAAGGATGACTGCAGTCTGTCCAGTGCTAATCATACATTTATTAAATAGGTCAGTCGCTATACTACATGATTTGTTTGCATTTGAATAAAATCCGTTAGGGCAGTATATGCTTAACGCGCACAACTTTAGCCTCAATAGCCCAACGGTTAAAGGTGCGGACTGAAAACTGAAAGGTCGCAGGTTCGAATCCCACCCGTTGCACTATTGTCGTACCCACTCCTAACACAAGCTTTCCGCTTATTTTGAGGGGATAGGAGGATATTAGTCAACTTCAACTTGGTTGATAATCTTTTTTCTTTTTTTTTCTTTTTTTTTTTTTAAAAAAACTAACTAACTACACGCTCGAGTCTATACGAGTCCTGAGTCGGACGTTCGGAGCGGGTGCTCGCGCGTTTTTTTTTGTACGCCCTAATTAGGTACTGTTTGTTCAGGAATCAACGTACGGCACTCACATCCACGAGAAGCGCGAGGAGCGCGAGAGCCGGTTCACGGGGCTCGTGAGCGACATCGTGCAGCGCGGCGGCCGCTGCCTCATCCCCGTGTTCGCGCTGGGCAGGGCGCAGGAGCTGCTGCTCATACTGGGTAACATTGCTCTTCTGTGTCAACGTACGGCACTCACATCCACGAGAAGCGCGAGGAGCGCGAGAGCCGGTTCACGGGGCTCGTGAGCGACATCGTGCAGCGCGGCGGCCGCTGCCTCATCCCCGTGTTCGCGCTGGGCAGGGCGCAGGAGCTGCTGCTCATACTGGGTAACATTGCTCTTCTGTGTCAACGTACGGCACTCACATCCACGAGAAGCGCGAGGAGCGCGAGAGCCGGTTCACGGGGCTCGTGAGCGACATCGTGCAGCGCGGCGGCCGCTGCCTCATCCCCGTGTTCGCGCTGGGCAGGGCGCAAGAGCTGCTGCTCATACTGGGTAACATTGCTCTTCTGTGTCAACGTACGGCACTCACATCCACGAGAAGCGCGAGGAGCGCGAGAGCCGGTTCACGGGGCTCGTGAGCGACATCGTGCAGCGCGGCGGCCGCTGCCTCATCCCCGTGTTCGCGCTGGGCAGGGCGCAGGAGCTGCTGCTCATACTGGGTAACATTGCTCTTCTGTGTCAACGTACGGCACTCACATCCACGAGAAGTGCAAGGAGCGCGAGAGCCGGTTCACGGGGCTCGTGAGCGACATCGTGCAGCGCGGCGGCCGCTGCCTCATCCCCGTGTTCGCGCTGGGCAGGGCGCAGGAGCTGCTGCTCATACTGGATAACATTGCTCTTCTGTGTCAACGTACGGCGCTCACATCCACGAGAAGCGCGAGGAGCGCGAGAGCCGGTTCACGGGGCTCGTGAGCGACATCGTGCAGCGCGGCGGCCGCTGCCTCATCCCCGTGTTCGCGCTGGGCAGGGCGCAGGAGCTGCTGCTCATACTGGGTAACATTGCTCTTCTGTGTCAACGTACGGCACTCACATCCACGAGAAGCGCGAGGAGCGCGAGAGCCGGTTCACGGGGCTCGTGAGCGACATCGTGCAGCGCGGCGGCCGCTGCCTCATCCCCGTGTTCGCGCTGGGCAGGGCGCAGGAGCTGCTGCTCATACTGGGTAACATTGCTCTTCTGTGTCAACGTACGGCGCTCACATCCACGAGAAGCGCGAGGAGCGCGAGAGCCGGTTCACGGGGCTCGTGAGCGACATCGTGCAGCACGGCGGCCGCTGCCTCATCCCCGTGTTCGCGCTGGGCAGGGCGCAGGAGCTGCTGCTCATACTGGGTAACATTGCTCTTCTGTGTCAACGTACGGCACTCACATCCACGAGAAGCGCGAGGAGCGCGAGAGCCGGTTCACGGGGCTCGTGAGCGACATCGTGCAGCGTGGTGGCCGCTGCCTCATCCCCGTGTTCGCGCTGGGCAGGGCGCAGGAGCTACTGCTCATACTGGATAACATTGCTCTTCTGTGTCAACGTACGGCGCTCACATCCACGAGAAGCGCGAGGAGCGCGAGAGCCGGTTCACGGCGCTCGTGAGCGACATCGTGCAGCGCGGCGGCCGCTGCCTCATCCCCGTGTTCGCGCTGGGCAGGGCGCAGGAGCTGCTGCTCATACTGGGTAACATTGCTCTTCTGTGTCAACGTACGGCACTCACATCCACGAGAAGCGCGAGGAGCGCGAGAGCCGGTTCACGGGCTCGTGAGCGACATCGTGCAGCGCGGCGGCCGCTGCCTCATCCCCGTGTTCGCGCTGGGCAGGGCGCAGGAGCTGCTGCTCATACTGGGTAACATTGCTCTTCTGTGTCAACGTACGGCACTCACATCCACGAGAAGCGCGAGGAGCGCGAGAGCCGGTTCACGGGGCTCGTGAGCGACATCGTGCAGCGCGGCGGCCGCTGCCTCATCCCCGTGTTCGCGCTGGGCAGGGCGCAGGAGCTGCTGCTCATACTGGGTAACATTGCTCTTCTGTGTCAACGTACGGCGCTCACATCCACGAGAAGCGCGAGGAGCGCGAGAGCCGGTTCACGGGGCTCGTGAGCGACATCGTGCAGCGCGGCGGCCGCTGCCTCATCCCCGTGTTCGCGCTGGGCAGGGCGCAGGAGCTGCTGCTCATACTGGGTAACATTGCTCTTCTGTGTCAACGTACGGCGCTCACATCCACGAGAAGCGCGAGGAGCGCGAGAGCCGGTTCACTGGGCTCGTGAGCGACATCGTGCAGCGCGGCGGCCGCTGCCTCATCCCCGTGTTCGCGCTGGGCAGGGCGCAGGAGCTGCTGCTCATACTGGGTAACATTGCTCTTCTGTGTCAACGTACGGCACTCACATCCACGAGAAGCGCGAGAGCCGGTTCACGGGGCTCGTGAGCGACATCGTGCAGCGCGGCGGCCGCTGCCTCATCCCCGTGTTCGCGCTGGGCAGGGCGCAGGAGCTGCTGCTCATACTGGGTAACATTGCTCTTCTGTGTCAACGTACGGCACTCACATCCACGAGAAGCGCGAGGAGCGCGAGAGCCGGTTCACGGGCTCGTGAGCGACATCGTGCAGCGCGGCGGCCGCTGCCTCATCCCCGTGTTCGCGCTGGGCAGGGCGCAGGAGCTGCTGCTCATACTGGGTAACATTGCTCTTCTGTGTCAACGTACGGCGCTCACATCCACGAGAAGCGCGAGGAGCGCGAGAGCCGGTTCACGGGGCTCGTGAGCGACATCGTGCAGCGCGGCGGCCGCTGCCTCATCCCCGTGTTCGCGCTGGGCAGGGCGCAGGAGCTGCTGCTCATTCTGGGTAACATTGCTCTTCTGTGTCAACGTACGGCGCTCACATCCACGAGAAGCGCGAGGAGCGCGAGAGCCGGTTCACGGGGCTCGTGAGCGACATCGTGCAGCGCGGCGGCCGCTGCCTCATCCCCGTGT
Source organism: Oeneis ivallda (assembly GCA_029955525.1). Taxonomy (NCBI): domain Eukaryota; kingdom Metazoa; phylum Arthropoda; class Insecta; order Lepidoptera; family Nymphalidae; genus Oeneis; species Oeneis ivallda. The sequence goes on along the minus strand of JARPMR010000017.1, from coordinate 1,286,676 downwards.
TCGCGCTGGGCAGGGCGCAGGAGCTGCTGCTCATACTGGGTAACATTGCTCTTCTGTGTCAACGTACGGCGCTCACATCCACGAGAAGCGCGAGGAGCGCGAGAGCCGGTTCACGGGGCTCGTGAGCGACATCGTGCAGCGCGGCGGCCGCTGCCTCATCCCCGTGTTCGCGCTGGGCAGGGCGCAGGAGCTGCTGCTCATACTGGGTAACATTGCTCTTCTGTGTCAACATACGGCACTCACATCCACGAGAAGCGCGAGGAGCGCGAGAGCCGGTTCACGGGGCTCGTGAGTGACATCGTGCAGCGCGGCGGCCGCTGCCTCATCCCCGTGTTCGCGCTGGGCAGGGCGCAGGAGCTGCTGCTCATACTGGGTAACATTGCTCTTCTGTGTCAACGTACGGCACTCACATCCACGAGAAGCGCGAGGAGCGCGAGAGCCGGTTCACGGGGCTCGTGAGCGACATCGTGCAGCGCGGCGGCCGCTGCCTCATCCCCGTGTTCGCGCTGGGCAGGGCGCAGGAGCTGCTGCTCATACTGGGTAACATTGCTCTTCTGTGTCAACGTACGGCGCTCACATCCACGAGAAGCGCGAGGAGCGCGAGAGCCGGTTCACGGGGCTCGTGAGCGACATCGTGCAGCGCGGCGGCCGCTGCCTCATCCCCGTGTTCGCGCTGGGCAGGGCGCAGGAGCTGCTGCTCATACTGGGTAACATTGCTCTTTGTCAACGTACGGCACTCACATCCGGCACTTAAAAGAAATAATTTCAAATATAAAATAAGTCTGATAGTGATAGTTTAGAAAGACACAAATGCGCACATTTATAATAATAATTAATAATAATTTATTTGTTTCAGACATAACATCCATATTAAATTAAATTAAACTATAAAATTAAATTAAATCAAATCAAATCAAATTAAATTAAATTAAATTAGATCAAAATTAATACAAAAACAAAATTTAATTTAGATTAAAATTAATACAAAAACACAAACACAATTGATAATATTCGAAATCTAATTCAAGTATCGTCTGGGGTACTCGGTGTTCATGTGTAGAGACACCCAGCGCTTCATGAAACGGTTTTCCCATTTTCCAGATAATGTTTTCAGAATACCGTTGCAGCTCCCACGTACTCTGCTCATCACAGATGCTGCTCGCTTTTTCTCATAATACCGTAAAAATCATCGGTACGAGCCTTTGCAAACATCTGTGACGCACTGCAGAAACGCGGCAGCCCCATCAGCATTCTGAAACCATTATTGAACTGAACTCGTAGGTCGTTGTAGGCCCTCTGCGTATACTTCACCCACAGGCTGCACGTATAAAAAGTTGTGCAATATGCCTTAAAAAGTGTGATCTTTACCTCTGTATTGCAACGAGCAAACCTGCGGGCTATCATATTGCATCGGACCGTCAACGCCCTACGCTCCCTTTCTATGTCTTTAACATCAGACATATCTTCCGTCACAATGTGCCCCAAGTATTTGAACTCTGTCACTCTCCTAAGTGGAATCCCGTTTAGGGTTATGGACGGAATGTCACCTACGGTGTTCCTTTTCGCCTTGAATATCAGCAGCTCGCTCTTCTTCACATTATATACAAGTCCATGTGACGCAGCATAGGACTCGCATATCCTGAGGAGCCTTCTGAGTGCGCTGATTGATGGGCTCAGCAAGACCATATCATCTGCATAGCTTAAATTATTAATAATTGTACCATCAATCGAGCAGCCGATCCCGGTCCCACTCAACTCATCAATCAATTGGTTTATGTAAATGTTAAAGAGAGCAGGAGATGTTAAGCCCCCCTGTCTTACGCCACACTCAAGACGATATGGCTCTGAGTGAGCATCGGCCCACTTGACACTATTCGTTTGTGAGCTGTACCAAAATTTCAAAATGCTAATTATTTCCGACGGCACATTTAAGCTCTGTAGCTTCTGCCATAGCTTGTTGTAACAAACCAAATCAAACGCCTTGGAAAGGTCCAGAAAAGCAGCATATACAGGTGTCTTCCTGTCAGTATAGTATTTGACGGTCTGCTTCAGCGCCAGTATTGCACTTTCCGTGGACAGATTTCGTCTGAAACCAAACTGTGCATCATTTAGTTTCAGATATCCACTGAGTTGACGATCAAGCAGGCCATCAAACACCTTTCCTAATATTGCGGCAAGGGAAATTGGTCTATAGTTGCATTTGTCAGAGATATCCCCCGTTTTATTCTTCACTACGGGAACTACTATGCTTTTCATTAGATCAGCAGGTAGATAGGAGTGACGGACACAGAACGTATACAGCATCGCAAGGACTCGATAAAGATGAGGCCCCGCGTACACTAGGTGCTCCACACTCAGCCCGTCGTGCCCAGAAGATTTTCCCCTCTGTAGACTCCCTACGATACTTTTCACCTCCTTGGCACTAAACGAGATACAAGAGTTCTGATGCTGCATACTTCTCTTATCGAACGAGTTCTTTGTTGGATCTAATGTCGAGCGTACTTTAAAGTGCTCCCTAAATATACTAGCTATACGCCCCGCATCCGTCTCTCCACATACACTCATCGGGAGGCCCGCTCTGGGATTTTGTTTTTTTGTTTCTTTCCAGAACTTATCAAATTTTTTCTGTTTGTGTTGCTGGGCTAATGCATCCATTTGTAGTTGTTCTTTATGATTTTGACAAAACTTTAACTTATTTTTAAATTTTCTTCTACTTTCCCTCATATCGTTATACATTGCCCCATTGGAAGGCATTCCATGTTGTTTCCAAAACAAAAATTTTTCGCGGGCCTCCCTGTGAGATTCTTTTACATACATATTCCATCCCGCTACTCGTCTACCCTTTCTGACCCTTTCCGGCTGGTTACTTGCGATCGCTGCCTCCTGAAGCGCCTGAACAATACTTTGATACAGCTCATCAATCACCAGCCTGTGGCTTTCGTCAGTGCACATTTTGTCACAACATATACTTAGCTCAGTAGGAAAGTCTATGTTTCTGAGCAACTTAGAACATATAGTATTGTATGTGTCTATCCGAGTTTTATCTCTCCATTTGACATTCACGATTTTGTTCTGATCGGATTCAACTGAAGACCCCATAGACTCATTGTAGGCAGATTTAATTATTGTCACACCAAAATTACAGTTTATCTCCAGTGGGAAGTGATCCGACCAGAATACATCATAACGCACCTTGACATCCCTGATCGATAGCCAAGCTGCCTCCGTCACCAAGCAATGATCGAGCCAGCGCCGACACCCATGCGCATCACTTACAAAGGTGTAGGTATTGCTGTCCCGTCCAAGCTTGGAAACATCAGCGCACAACCAGTCTTGATCTGAGCAAAAGCTTAATAGCTCCCTACCGAACAGTTCGCCAAGATGCGCATTAAAATCGCCTAACGTATATACAGATTCTACTTCGCACATTTCGACTATCGCTACGATCTCGCTTAGACATTCATTAAATTCCGCAAAGTTCTCGTTCGAATCAGTAGGCATGTACACACACAAAAATAATAATTCTCGGTTCTCAATTATCCCCTTTATAGCAGTTATATGGTTGCTATTACACGGCACGACAGATACTGATGTAAATACACTTTTTCTCCATAGCAGCGCAACACCACCATACGGCCGACCTCTGACCAATCCCATCGAGAGATTCATAGATGATTTTCCAGTATACATGAAATCACTATTTATTTCACCGAGAATAGGTATCTCATCCGGAAGCAACCATAGCTCCTGCAAAGCAACTACGACTGCCGAATGACACAGAGAATTTACACATTCGCGTGACCTCTTAATACCCTTACAGTTAAAGCTTACAAGTTTCATACATAGAGACTTATCTTCCATTAAGAGTAGGCGAGTTAACCTCCTTCGTACTTGTCTGAGCTGTATTATTATTAGTATACTTGAAATATATGTACCGTCTAAACGCTACTCCCTCAGGCCACATATTCTCATCCATAAACAAGGATAGCTTGCGCAGAGGGATATCGAATTTATAAGCTTCATACTGTTTAGGCTGTTTCATTTTCATTTTCGATAGTTCTACCGATACACTAGTCTTTCCATAGATATGCCTCTTGATGTCCTCTATCGACGCGCCCTTATCTACATTATAAATATAAAAAGGTATTGTACTTTCAGCGGCCTTAAAACTGCCTTGCGAGCAAGTGGCTCCCTTGCCCTGATTCCCTCTAAACCTGTATTTGGTTTTACTTTTGCCATACTTAACCGTCGTCCATTGTTCTTCCTTTTGACTCGAGTTATCATCTCTTACAATATTCGCAAATGTGCGTGTATCCGCTCGCGGCGGCAGCGCACCGTCGTATGAGTCACCAGCAACAACCGTAGTTCCCTCCATACGTCGACTGAGAGCGAGATCACTGCAGGTATGCGCGCTAGATGTAAGCGGGACACCCTGCTGTATCGGCAGTGTCGCCTTCGCGCCGCTGCCTCGTGTTTCAGCAGGGCGATCAGGTGATCGGGCTGTAGGTATGTTCGAAACCGCGGTGGGCCTCCGCACGATTTGATCCAGAGCGAGACCGCTGCTAGCCGCTCGCGCAGCGTATTGGAGCGGGACATCGTTTGCGTTGCACAGCGCCTCTGCGTGCAAATCCGGTTTTTTCGAAACCGCAGTAGGCCTCTCCACGTGTTCATGTAGAGTGAGATCGCTGCCAGCCGCTGGCGCGCTGCATTGGAGCGGGACGTCGTGCGCGTTGCACTGCGCCTCCACTTGCAAATCCAGTTTTTTCGAAACCGCGGTGGGCCCTTCGTTGCACGCCCGCGGCGTGCAAGTGAGACCCATATATATATTCTCGTTATCTTTCGGCGAGTCAGTTACATGCACTCGACCTTGCGTTACCTTGGAGTCAATGACTTTGGAATTCACGGTCATTGACTCTTCCGCCAGCTGACCCACCTGTTCGATATAATCTTCGGGAGTATTACACATACTTTGTGTTAAACCCATAGGCCCACTATCGCACATCACGAAACTATTTACCAGACATGCTCTTCTTTTTTCAGTATTTACATAATTTTGCTCAGAATCAAAATACTGTAGCTCCTCTTTTGTCACATAATTGACTTTTATGTAATCCAGCTCCTTTTTCACAATAAGTAAGTCTTTTAATAGTCTCGTCGCATCAATATGATCAAATGTGATTGGTGGGAGCTTTTGTAGATCCCGGGCCACAAAAATTGGTAACATTTCTGGGTCTGTCGATTTAAACAAGTTTATAATATCCTCCACATCCCGGCCTGCCTTTCCTTTATTTTGCGCTGTGTCATACGCTTTTCCGAAGGCACAGCCTGCTGTAGCAAAGTCTTAGCGCGGCATATCTCTTCTTCCCCAAAGCCTTCAACACACAGCTGCACCAGACTAACATTATCCATTATATCCAGCTTATTCTGGATGTAACAAAGCACCTCATTTATCCATATACGGCATGAAGTACACTGCAAAAATTTCGCACTGTCTGCCATCATAACTAGGAGGTTATTGACCTCCGTATTCGCGCACCCGACACGTCCGACCACTACGGGCTCGGAATCGAAACTGATTTATGTGTGTACTAAGCTCGATATTATCTGTACAAAATAATTTCGATGTTTCACATCTACCAAGCGTCCCGTGACGGTTGTTTTATCTTTTCTTTCTTTCTTCTGGCTTTGCTGGTTTCCACACCTAAAGCGTGATGGTCTGTTGTATGAGATGCACGATTCCTTCCGGTGTTGTTACTCTAGCCATCCCAGATCACTCCAGAAGCCTAGCAGGCCGCCAAGGGCTTCTCGAAGTGAGGCTGGAGATCCGAGATATAGATGATGATATACATCATATGATAATGATGATGATGATATACATCATCATCATCATTAACAACCCATCATCGGCTCACTACTGAGCGAGGTCACCTCTCAGAGAAGGGTCATAGGCCATAGTCCACCACGCTGGCCCAATGCGAATTGGCGGACTTCACACATCTTCGAGAACAGTATGAAGAACTCTCAGATGTGCAGGTTTCCTCACGATGTTTTCCGTCACCGTTGAAGCAAGTGATATTTAATTGCTTAAACGCACTGACCGAAAAGTCAGAGGTGCGTCCCGGGATCGAACCTGCGACCCCCCGAATAGGAGACCACAGTCCTAACCACTAGGCTATCACTGCTCCTAGATCTAGAGACGGTTGTTTTATATGTGTTGTTCCGTCGCAGACGAGTACTGGTCGTTCCACCCGGAGCTGCAGGACATCCCCATCTACTACGCGTCGTCGCTGGCCAAGAAGTGCATGGCGGTGTACCAGACGTACGTCAACGCCATGAACGACCGCATCCGCCGCCAGATCGCCGTCAACAACCCCTTCGTGTTCCGGCACATATCCAACCTGAAGGTTGGTACCTGATTTAGCCAATAGCCCAACGGTTAAAGTTGAGGACTGAAAACGGAAAGGTGGCAGGTTCGAATCCCACCCGTTGCGCTATTGTCGTACCCACTCCTAACACAAGCTTTCCGCTTATTTGGAGGGGAGAGGAGGATATTAGTGAACTTCAATTTGACTAATATTCTTTTAAATAAAAAAAAAGTTGGTTCTCAAATATGGTTGAGCGAAGCAATGGTTGGGTCATGCGTCATGCTCATGAACGGGTGCCACCGGCGGGAATGGGGCTACTTTCTGTCTGCCCGTCTTAACATGTGTTTATTTATAATTAGGTATGTTTTTGTGGAACTTCCCCTCATTGTGGAAACACTGCATACATAGCATAGTATCTATTGTATTGTAAACTTGTTTTGAAAAGAGGAAATGCCGAGTTTCTTGCTGGTTCTTCTCGGCAGGAAGGGCATTCCGAACCAGTGGTAGACTCATTGACGATTCAAAAGCACTTGTAAAAAAATATTTGAATAAAAACATTTCTATTCTATTCTATTTATAAAGATAATGTAGGTACAGCTTCAGCCTCCAACTGGTCCTTCAATGGTCGATACTGTGGGCTTCATAAGAATGCTCTCTCTCAGACGGAAAAGATATAAAATGTGTCGAATCACATTGACTTATCGCACGGTAAAGAAATGTAAAATTAAAATTCAATTCATGACACCTTGGATTGTTGAAATTGGCATTAGATTTTGATACTTACTCTGTAGTAAACAATTTGTTGAATTAATTAGTGTTCGCAGTAGAAAAATTGAAATATTATTAAAATGACGAAGATCACTAAGGCCTCTGCCTCGAATCTTGCGGGCAGCGGGGCGGCGGCGGCGCGGTCACCGCTTGTATGGAGTGCACCGCTCGTTGCCCGCCCCCGCGCCGCTGTTTTCGAGGGCCGTTCCATTTGATTTTACGCATTAGATCCTGCCGCTCCCGCGCCGCCGCCGCCACCGCCCCGCTGCCCGCAAGATTCGAGGCAGAGGCCTTATTGATTAGCGCTAAATGAATCGTAAAATGGCCGCCATATAATTTAGATTTTTGACCAACTATTCTTAGAGCCACATTGATTACTATTTACCTAATGATCACCATACCCCCTGACTCTGAGTTTTTAATCACGTTAGTTCGCGAGCTCATTACCCTGGCTGTCGATGTATCTTGCTAAAGATGCTGATCCAATGGAGATGTCCACTGCGATTTTATCACTACAGAGGGCGCATCGTCGCAATGGCCAATGCAAAGCTCTCATCTTTGGTTTCTTTTGTTTACATGGGATTATTTTTTATAAATAAACTACCATGCCACTTTGTTCTGTGCCAGGATGTAATATTAGTGGTGTGCATTTGTTTCCTAAAAATGCTGCATTAAAAAAAAAACCAATGGGAGAACGCTATACGACGAAATAATTTTGTGGCCACTGTAAATTCTAGGTTATGTCGTAATTACTTCAAAGATACTGATTATGTTGCGGAATCCGCTTACACAGGTTGAGGTGAGTTGTTTCGTATATCACATCCGCACATTCACAATTTATATGTACAAAGTAAAGTATGGTTAGCAAAGTAAAATTTAACTATTACCTTTCGATGAGGTTAGCTTTCTTTCCCGTTAAAACTGCACCTCTTTTTCTTAGTTCTGCTTTAAGCTGTGGCACACTCAAGGAAGAATACATATTGTAATTGACAGACATTACAAGAAATACCACCCAAAACGCAAAAAACAGAAAAAACGACAGACTTTAAATAGGACGTTAAGAAACTTTTAGTTATGTTTTGGTCATTGCGCCAGTGCTGCCACCTACATTAGTTTCGCGTGGAGATTCCCATTTAGAAAAATTGCTAAGGTCTACACCAGTCAGCTAAGAAAAAAACTGAATTTTTTATTATATTATATTTATTGTACACGTACAGCATGTTCTTCCCCAATAGCAAACACATCTATTTCAGGTTTCACTTTCTCATACAAATGCGGGAACGCACCTTCCGCCCTGTATTTCTTCCTCACCACTTCATACAGCGTCAAGTCGAACATCTCCTCGAATTCTTCCCTTGTCATGAAAATATCTGCATACAAAAATGAATAACCACCAACTTCGCGTGTAAACTTCTCCATTTTTCTCATTGCGTCAACCAGATTGTACGGTTTGTTCTCTTTTACCTTCCCAGGAACGCCGTAAACACCTAAATCGTTGTACATCGCGTTATTTGTTTGAGGCACTATGTACTTCCCTTGAGGTCGACGCAACTGACCCGACGATGGACCGTGATCAATTATTTTGCACGGGTAAACTAGTAGGGGAAATTTCTCGAACAATTCGCTCGCAACCGCAATCTGTTTCTCTAATTCGTGTAAAGGGAGTACTATATCTTGGAACACTTGTTTAGTAAAAGTGTAAGCTCGGAAGCCAGGGGTGGTTGTGAATTTGAGAAATGCAGGTTTAGGGGGCAAAAGCCAGCCGAATAAAGTTCTGAAAATTGGATCATTGCCAAAACTTATCATGTCTTCTACGACCCAGAAGAGTGATCTGTTATGACGTAGCAAATAATCTCTCATGGGAATTAATTCAATTTCTTCACCCTTTTCAAGGAAGGATTCAACATGTCTGTAAAACCAGGGCTTGTACCATCTTAAGCAACGGTTGACAGTGATTTTTCTGTCGTAGTCTGAATAATCACCAGTCATAATAACAGCTTTATCTTTGCTGAATATAGTCGCTTCTATATAATCTGGATGGTAGGTTGGTTTAGCTTGGTTAGCCCCTGAAACTTCTCTGAGCATATCGCAGTAGTTCTTCTGGCCTTCGACTGGGGTATACCTGATTTTTATGTATGGTTTAATTTTGACTATTCTCAAGGTCAAGGCGACCAGAAAACCCAAACTGCCGTGGCACCAGGGCAGGGCTTTGTAGAGGTCTGAGTGTTCATTGTTTTCGGTTGCAATTACCAGAGAGCCATCACCCAAAACAACTTCGTAGCTTGTAATGGTTTCGTGGTAAAGTCCCGCCTTGTGCGAGTGTGTCGACATACCAGTTCCGAAGGCAAGACCTGTAACAGAAAAATGTTGATTGCACTTTGCTTGCGTGGGACATATTGTAAAGTAGAAGTGTGTGCGCAAACACTGGTGCACTCTCTCGCTCACTCACATAGTCTGATGGAACGGAAATACGACGATATCGGGCGTAAAGCCGATGGCCTTACGTACTCTCCGAATCATATGGATGATACACCGCCAACTTTCTGATTCACAGCTAACAGGTACTTACTGAGAATTTCTTGACAGGAAACCAGAATGACTATTTTTGGTCAATCGAACCCAGGGCTTTGTCGTCTACCGTCGAATATGCCCTAAACACTAACCTAATCTAACCACAGACAAAAGACATTTTATCCAATAAGGTGGTCTAAACAATTTATAGACTTTCAAGTATTTACCAACAACTCGAAATCAATTATTAATTAATTCTATGGCCATTTCACCAACGTATAATAAGTCTTATCCGAGCGTAACTTTCATATTGAGACAGTATTTTCAATACAAAACTGTCAGAACGCCCAATTTATCCTCGGTTAAACAACGTCACTCGACGTTGTTGAAATCGGCTCACTCAGCTCAGACTCAAAACTGAGTTAAGACGAGACAGATTTATGTCGAGACATATTTGTGTCTCATTTTAACTCTATCTTGAGTATTGGGCAGAGCTAGAGTACGTTCTATAGATCTCAGCCTAAGTCTAACAATTCAACAAATACGCACCTCCCAACGTAGCATCGACCAGTTCAATCGTCACTGCCAATGAATATCCCTTGGGTATTAAATACTCGGTTATATCCCCTATGGTCACCATGGGCTCCACCCTCACAGTCATAGCGCTTTCATCCAGCTCCAGTATATCGTATAAGGGTATTGCAACTTGGTGGTGTAAGTGCTTCTCGAAGAATGTGGTACTCAGGGACAGCCAGTTGGGTCGTGAAGTGCACAGGAGGCGACGGTCTTTTGGAGGCAGTTTGTTCCATTTTTGAACCTAAAACAATGTGCGAAAAATGCCGCTTGAAAAAATGGTCACAACATGTGGCAAAGGCAAAACGACGGTGATTCGAATTCGTGTCATTTATGGCTGTCTAACATTGATGTAGAGCAATGATAGCCTAGTGGTTAGGACTGTGGTCGCATTTGGGGGGTCGCAGGTTCGGTTCCAGGCACGCACCTCTGACTTTTCGGAGGTATGTGCGTTGAAGCCGTTAAATATCATATGCTTAACAACGGTGAAACCGTGAAGGAAGACGTCGTGAGGAAGCCTGCACACACCTGAGAGTTCTCCATAATGTTCACAAAGGTGTGTGAAGTCTGCCAGCATTAGGCCAGCCCAGCGTGGTGGACTATGGCCTGTAACTCTTCTCTGAGAGCTGCGGCCTGCGCTCAGTACCTAGTGAGCCGTTGATGGGTTTCTGATGATGATAGGGTTTAGTGTTCCTTCGGATTAAAAAAAGGAAATGGTTTCCAAAATTATAAACCCTATTCCTTTTCCCAAAAACAAAACCAATTCTCTAACTAGCATAGTTTTTTTGATATTAACAATAAACCTCTACAATCAAAGTTAACGATGAATAAGCAAATTAATATAATATTATCGTTTTACTGTTATTTTTGGAGTACGGAACCCTCGGTGCGCGAGTCCGACTCGCGTTTGGCCGATCTTTTTTAAATTATGTACCTTGGCTTAGCAGCTTTAAGCAGTGATAGTGGCTGTGGTCTCCTATTCGGGGGGTCGCAGGTTCGATCCCGGGTACGCACCTCTAACTTTTCGGAGTCAAGTGTGTTTAAGCAATTAAATATCACTTGCTTCAACGGTGAAGGAAAACATCGTGAGGAAACCTGCACACTTGAGAGTTCTTCATAATGTTCTGGAAGGTGTGTGAAGTCCGCCAATTCGCATTGTGCCAGCGTGGTGGACTATGCCCTATAACCCTTCTCTGAAAGGAGACCTGCGCTCAGTAGTGAGCCGTTGATGGGTTGCTAATCTACCTTGGCTTGTATTTCGCGCACCGCGCTGTCGTGGCGCCTCGGATCGCTGCTCAGTGCGCGCATGAGCGCCCTCAGCCGCAGCACCAGCGTGAACAAGAAGCTGGCGGGAAGGCAGAAGGCGCACACCACGAACTCGCGGTGGTCTTCCAGCCATCGGATTAACCGGTTCTTGATCCAGCCGGGGAGCATGGCTCTCAATTATCTGAAAACATCATTCATCTTCATCAGCAACCCATCAACTCAAATATGACTGAGCGAAGCAACGGGTGGGTCATGCGTCATGCTCGTGAACGGGTTCCACCGGCGGGAATGGGGCTACTTTCTATCTGCCCATCATAAAATATATTGCATTGTTAGTACTTGGTAGGTATGCATTTTTAGAACTTTCCTCATTGTGGAAACACTGCATACAGAACATAGTATTTATTGTATTGTTAACTTGTTTTGAAATGAGCAACTGCCGAGTTTCTTGTTGGCTCTTATCGGCAGGAAGGGCGTTGGGAACCAGTGGTAGAATCGGACGATACAAAAGCACTTGTAAAAAGTTTATTTGAATAAAAAATATTTCTATTCTATTCTAACAGCTCATTATTGAGTGCAGGTCTCTTAAAGAAGGGTTTCATGGAGTATTAGATGATGCCCGCGACATCGTCCGCGTGGATTAAGGTTTTTTTTCATTTCCGCGTTTACTCTGTAATTTTCCGAGATAAAAGTAGCCTATGTGCTAATCCTGGGTATGAGCTATCTTCATTCCAAATTTCAGCCAAATCGGTTCCTTCGTTGGGCGTGAAAGAGTAAGAAACATCCATCCATCCATACATCCATCCTCACAAACTTTCACATTTAAATTATTAATAGGAATAGGATAATAGGAAGTAGGATAAGGGTATTTTAGTCCAACACGCAGGCCCAATACAAATTGGCAGACTTCACACGCCTTAAGGAACATAATCCAGAACAGGAGTAGTTAGTATCACTGCAAGTGCTAACGCCTTTCATAACTAAGGGCCATTTTCATCAACATAAAATAAGTCTTATGCGAGCGTAAATTTGATATTTTGACAGTATTTTCAATATTTGCAATATAAAATCGGTCAGAACGCCAAAATTAATCTTCGGATGAACGTCACCCGACGTCGTTGAAATCAGCACTAAATTGAATAAATGCTATAATTCGTAGCTAAAATCATATTTATTTCAATATAGCTATCAAATCGTGCCAAATCATCGATGTTGTAAAATTACATCGGATTCAAACTAAAGAAAGTACGAGGGTAGGAATTTTACCTTACCTTTTGTTATAAACAAACTAACCTCCCACTTATAACCTCGAAAAATGTTTACAATCACGAAACCTTGGCATTGAAACTACGAATTCAAAATTCACAACTAAGACATAATTAAGTAGATAAGAGCGGAGATAATTTTAATATCGAACTGCCGCTTTTAATGCTGATAGCTTTAAATATAAAAATCCGATAACATTACGTGTGGGATGATATTTAATATCAACTGCTAAAATCTGCGTTGACCTCTTAGATTGACTTTGATTGCCGTTCAAGGCACATTCGAGGATCGTTTAGTTTCGTGTGTTTCTATGGACGCAATGTCAAGGATTAAAAATAATATGCATGGTGATTCAATGTAACCTAATATATATTTTAACGAGCTTTTGCCCACTTCAGTTCGACATAGCTCAGCGAGTCGCGAAACTGAAGTGGTTCGAAGAGCTGATGGTCGTTGGGGTCCCAAGGTGCTGGAGTGGCGACCCCGCACCGGGAAGCGCAGTGTTGGCAGACCCCTACACCTAGGTGGACCGACGACATCAAATGAGTCGCAGGGAGCCGCTAGATTCTCTCGCACATTCTAATATTTTCAATGATTTTAAAAATCTCAGATATTTATGACAATGTGTGGAAATATCTAGGTATATCCTATTAAAACTGTCTAAAATTTTCGTAATTATATTGTCAAGGATAAAAATAAACCACATTTTGGTAAAAGTATCTAAGATTTTTTACAATCGTTGAAAATGTTGGAATGTGCGTGAGAGAGGGATGCGAAATGTAATAGTCCTTTTAAAAAGTAAATTTAAACAATACGGTTGCAGGGTATCGACCACTTCGAGGACATCGGGCCCTGCGTCATCATGGCGTCCCCCGGCATGATGCAGTCGGGGCTCTCCCGGGAGCTGTTCGAGTCGTGGTGCACGGACCCCAAGAACGGCGTCATCATTGCAGGTGTGTCCGCGCTGCAGGGAGCTTCATAGTGTTTATATATACATCGGGCCCTGCGTGGTCATGGCGTCCCCCGGCATGATGCAGTCGGGGCTCTCCCGGGAGCTGTTCGAGTCGTGGTGCACGGACCCCAAGAACGGCGTCATCATTGCAGGTGTGTCCGCGCTGCAGGGAGCTTCATAGTGTTTATATATACATCGGGCCCTGCGTGGTCATGGCGTCCCCCGGCATGATGCAGTCGGGGCTCTCCCGGGAGCTGTTCGAGTCGTGGTGCACGGACCCCAAGAACGGCGTCATCATTGCAGGTGTGTCTGCGCTGCAGGGAGCGTCATAGTGTTTATATATACATCGGGCCCTGCGTGATCATGGCGTCCCCCGGCATGATGCAGGCGGGGCTCTCCCGGGAGCTGTTCGAGTCGTGGTGCACGGACCCCAAGAACGGCGTCATCATTGCAGGTGTGTCTGCGCTGCAGGGAGCTTCGTAGTGTTTATATATACATCGGGCCCTGCGTGATCATGGCGTCCCGCGGCATGATGCAGTTGGGGCTCTCCCGGGAGCTGTTCGAGTCGTGGTGCACGGACCCTAAGAACGGCGTCATCATTGCAGGTGTGTCTGCGCTGCATGGAGCTTCATAGTGTTTATATATACATCGGGCCCTGCGTGGTCATGGCGTTCCCCGGCATTGCCTTGTCAAAAGAGACACAAGTTGGCCTACATGAAATAAATTGGAGAGTGACATAGGCTAACTTGCGTCCCAAGTGATCATGTTCCACTTTTCCACACAATAGGGTATTTTACTCTCAGTGAGGAATAATCTAAAAATATAAAATAAGATAGTTTAGGCAAAAAGGAATCGGGAAGTGGAAGTTTCACTTCACCAAATTATAAAATAAATTTTATATTTAATTTCAAAGTTTCACTTTTTTGTCTATGCTACGAATATGCGATACACATCGAAACGTCAAACAGTACCCGCCATTACACTACGTCATAATGTCAGTAGTCTATATAGTTCATCCGCTCAAATAGTTTGCAGTACAAATACACGGTATTTTAGAAACGATGTGAAAATAAATAAATACATTATTCAATCATTGAGTACCATCATTTATTTAAAATTTTTTAGGTTAATGAAATACACAAAATCAAAATACTGTAATACAGCACACAAACATTTAGCGTGACGCACTAAAGTACTCAGTGGGTCACATAAGTCGTCCCTCCTTCGCCATGTAGCCGACACATAGCGACCGCCGGGTCACTATGTGTCGGCTTTACAAAAGGCGCTAACAATTTGAGCGAACGAATTTACTGTCCATACGACGTCATCACATGGCGTCTAGCGTTTACGCGCAGAAATTTGGCACTTATCGATTGAATAAAATTTTTGTAAACTTTCTAGAAGTATATAATCACCTTTGAATCATAAAGACACTTTTCAAAAAAGAGTAAAATACCCTATTCGGTTCGCTGTCCGATTCCTGTTCATACGTTCTTCTTCTTCTTCTATTGCGCGGCTATGCAGGTTCGATGCCCTGTAGCACGTCGACCGTCGCCGGTCCATTGTGCTCGCCACTATTTATAGCTCCTCTTCAATACTTGTTGCCGCCAGAAACAGCAGCATCTTCTTGGCTGGGATTAGTGTAGCCTCCTCAGGGTGTACGATGTGTTTCCCTAGAAGAATGCTTCGTTTATGCATTAAAACGGGGCAGTAACAGATAATGTGCAGCGGCGTTTCCGCCGACTCCAGGCTTCATACGTTCACCCAGCTCCAACGTTCGCCCGCAGGCTACTGCGTGGAGGGCACGCTCGCCAAGACGATCCTGTCGGAGCCGGAGGAGATCTCCACCATGTCGGGGCAGAAGCTGCCGCTCAAGATGTCCGTGGACTACATCTCCTTCTCCGCGCACACCGACTACCAGCAGACCTCCGAGTTCATCAACATACTGAAGCCGCCGCATGTGGTGAGGCTCTGTTCTTAAGGTGGAAGACAAGGGTCTGCCCGTGAAATTCAAATTTAATTTGGTTTTTCGCAATTTGTAAACTAATACGACAAAGTAGGCTTATGGCATTCTAATTGCGCCAGTGGAATTATCATCTTCACAGGTTTACATAAAAATCTTTACTTGAAAGTGACCAGTTTAAGAAATTAATCAAAATACTGAGTTGGACGTGAGGTACTCACAAATTAGTCGATATTTTGATTAATTTCTTAAACTGGAAAGAATGTGATGTAAAGATGATACTGCCATTGTCGCAATTAGAATGCCATAAGCCTACTTTGTCGTATTAGTTTACAAATTGCGAAAAACCAAATTAAATTTGAATTTCGCGGGCAGACCCTTGTCTTCAACCTGAAAGAGGACTATTACATTTCGCATCCCTCCCTCTCGCACATTCTAATATTTTCAATGATTGTAAAAATCTCAGATACTTTTGACTAAATGTGGTCAATTATAATCTTCGACAGTTAAATTACGGATATTTTAGACATATTTTTATGATTATAATACCTAGTTTTTGATAAGAGCGATTAAAGTTAATACCAGTTTTTGCTCTTTTTCTCTATTAAAATCTAGGTATATCATAATAAAACTGCGGCCAGAAAAAGTATGCCGGCAGTGTGGTTATACCCCAATCTCTTCTCATAGAGAGGAGATGCGATGGGTTGAGATCACTGACCTCTTTAATTAAGTGATGTGATTAACACTGGACTGGCTGTCTCTAAATGACAGCTTAAATTATGGATCAATTTGAAGCGCCACATTTGACATACGAGTGTCTCTGGAACTAATAATATAGGGTTGCAGGAAGTGTTAAAAATATCGACTATCAGTTGTCAACTAGTGCCCTCAGTTTTAGTTCCTTGGACGCTCGTTACTGTTTAGAGTGCCAAAATGGCGTTAATCAAGTAGGTCCAAAAAAGGATGACAGCAGCCTGTCCGTTGTTTATCATAGATTAATTATAAAGGTCACTGGTTGAGATTAATGGATAAAAAATTGTCAGGTGCTAGTGCACGGCGAACAGAATGAGATGTCCCGCCTGAAGGCGGCGCTGCAGCGCGAGCACCGCGGCAAGCTCGCCATCCACACGCCGCGGAACACGCAGCAGCTGTGCCTCACCTTCCGCGGGGACAAGACTGCCAAGGTGAGATGGGTGACGGGAGACGTGGGTGTTGTCAGGTGCTAGTGCACGGCGAGCAGAGCGAGATGTGTCGCCTGAAGGCGGCGCTGCAGCGCGAGCACCGCGGCAAGCTCGCCATCCACACGCCGCGGAACACGCAGCAGCTGTGCCTCACCTTCCGCGGGGACAAGACTGCCAAGGTGAGATGGGTGACGGGAGACGTGGGTGTTGTCAGGTGCTAGTGCACGGCGAGCAGAGCGAGATGTGTCGCCTGAAGGCGGCGCTGCAGCGCGAGCACCGCGGCAAGCTCGCCATCCACACGCCGCGGAACACGCAGCAGCTGTGCCTCACCTTCCGCGGGGACAAGACTGCCAAGGTGAGATGGGTGACGGGAGACGTGGGTGTTGTCAGGTGCTAGTGCACGGCGAGCAGAGCGAGATGTGTCGCCTGAAGGCGGCGCTGCAGCGCGAGCACCGCGGCAAGCTCGCCATCCACACGCCGCGGAACACGCAGCAGCTGTGCCTCACCTTCCGCGGGGACAAGACTGCCAAGGTGAGATGGGTGACGGGAGACGTGGGTGTTGTCAGGTGCTAGTGCACGGCGAGCAGAGCGAGATGTGTCGCCTGAAGGCGGCGCTGCAGCGCGAGCACCGCGGCAAGCTCGCCATCCACACGCCGCGGAACACGCAGCAGCTGTGCCTCACCTTCCGCGGGGACAAGACTGCCAAGGTGAGATGGGTGACGGGAGACGTGGGTGTTGTCAGGTGCTAGTGCACGGCGAGCAGAGCGAGATGTGTCGCCTGAAGGCGGCGCTGCAGCGCGAGCACCGCGGCAAGCTCGCCATCCACACGCCGCGGAACACGCAGCAGCTGTGCCTCACCTTCCGCGGGGACAAGACTGCCAAGGTGAGATGGGTGACGGGAGACGTGGGTGTTGTCAGGTGCTAGTGCACGGCGAGCAGAGCGAGATGTGTCGCCTGAAGGCGGCGCTGCAGCGCGAGCACCGCGGCAAGCTCGCCATCCACACGCCGCGGAACACGCAGCAGCTGTGCCTCACCTTCCGCGGGGACAAGACTGCCAAGGTGAGATGGGTGACGGGAGACGTGGGTGTTGTCAGGTGCTAGTGCACGGCGAGCAGAGCGAGATGTGTCGCCTGAAGGCGGCGCTGCAGCGCGAGCACCGCGGCAAGCTCGCCATCCACACGCCGCGGAACACGCAGCAGCTGTGCCTCACCTTCCGCGGGGACAAGACTGCCAAGGTGAGATGGGTGACGGGAGACGTGGGTGTTGTCAGGTGCTAGTGCACGGCGAGCAGAGCGAGATGTGTCGCCTGAAGGCGGCGCTGCAGCGCGAGCACCGCGGCAAGCTCGCCATCCACACGCCGCGGAACACGCAGCAGCTGTGCCTCACCTTCCGCGGGGACAAGACTGCCAAGGTGAGATGGGTGACGGGAGACGTGGGTGTTGTCAGGTGCTAGTGCACGGCGAGCAGAGCGAGATGTGTCGCCTGAAGGCGGCGCTGCAGCGCGAGCACCGCGGCAAGCTCGCCATCCACACGCCGCGGAACACGCAGCAGCTGTGCCTCACCTTCCGCGGGGACAAGACTGCCAAGGTGAGATGGGTGACGGGAGACGTGGGTGTTGTCAGGTGCTAGTGCACGGCGAGCAGAGCGAGATGTGTCGCCTGAAGGCGGCGCTGCAGCGCGAGCACCGCGGCAAGCTCGCCATCCACACGCCGCGGAACACGCAGCAGCTGTGCCTCACCTTCCGCGGGGACAAGACTGCCAAGGTGAGATGGGTGACGGGAGACGTGGGTGTTGTCAGGTGCTAGTGCACGGCGAGCAGAGCGAGATGTGTCGCCTGAAGGCGGCGCTGCAGCGCGAGCACCGCGGCAAGCTCGCCATCCACACGCCGCGGAACACGCAGCAGCTGTGCCTCACCTTCCGCGGGGACAAGACTGCCAAGGTGAGATGGGTGACGGGAGACGTGGGTGTTGTCAGGTGCTAGTGCACGGCGAGCAGAGCGAGATGTGTCGCCTGAAGGCGGCGCTGCAGCGCGAGCACCGCGGCAAGCTCGCCATCCACACGCCGCGGAACACGCAGCAGCTGTGCCTCACCTTCCGCGGGGACAAGACTGCCAAGGTGAGATGGGTGACGGGAGACGTGGGTGTTGTCAGGTGCTAGTGCACGGCGAGCAGAGCGAGATGTGTCGCCTGAAGGCGGCGCTGCAGCGCGAGCACCGCGGCAAGCTCGCCATCCACACGCCGCGGAACACGCAGCAGCTGTGCCTCACCTTCCGCGGGGACAAGACTGCCAAGGTGAGATGGGTGACGGGAGACGTGGGTGTTGTCAGGTGCTAGTGCACGGCGAGCAGAGCGAGATGTGTCGCCTGAAGGCGGCGCTGCAGCGCGAGCACCGCGGCAAGCTCGCCATCCACACGCCGCGGAACACGCAGCAGCTGTGCCTCACCTTCCGCGGGGACAAGACTGCCAAGGTGAGATGGGTGACGGGAGACGTGGGTGTTGTCAGGTGCTAGTGCACGGCGAGCAGAGCGAGATGTGTCGCCTGAAGGCGGCGCTGCAGCGCGAGCACCGCGGCAAGCTCGCCATCCACACGCCGCGGAACACGCAGCAGCTGTGCCTCACCTTCCGCGGGGACAAGACTGCCAAGGTGAGATGGGTGACGGGAGACGTGGGTGTTGTCAGGTGCTAGTGCACGGCGAGCAGAGCGAGATGTGTCGCCTGAAGGCGGCGCTGCAGCGCGAGCACCGCGGCAAGCTCGCCATCCACACGCCGCGGAACACGCAGCAGCTGTGCCTCACCTTCCGCGGGGACAAGACTGCCAAGGTGAGATGGGTGACGGGAGACGTGGGTGTTGTCAGGTGCTAGTGCACGGCGAGCAGAGCGAGATGTGTCGCCTGAAGGCGGCGCTGCAGCGCGAGCACCGCGGCAAGCTCGCCATCCACACGCCGCGGAACACGCAGCAGCTGTGCCTCACCTTCCGCGGGGACAAGACTGCCAAGGTGAGATGGGTGACGGGAGACGTGGGTGTTGTCAGGTGCTAGTGCACGGCGAGCAGAGCGAGATGTGTCGCCTGAAGGCGGCGCTGCAGCGCGAGCACCGCGGCAAGCTCGCCATCCACACGCCGCGGAACACGCAGCAGCTGTGCCTCACCTTCCGCGGGGACAAGACTGCCAAGGTGAGATGGGTGACGGGAGACGTGGGTGTTGTCAGGTGCTAGTGCACGGCGAGCAGAGCGAGATGTGTCGCCTGAAGGCGGCGCTGCAGCGCGAGCACCGCGGCAAGCTCGCCATCCACACGCCGCGGAACACGCAGCAGCTGTGCCTCACCTTCCGCGGGGACAAGACTGCCAAGGTGAGATGGGTGACGGGAGACGTGGGTGTTGTCAGGTGCTAGTGCACGGCGAGCAGAGCGAGATGTGTCGCCTGAAGGCGGCGCTGCAGCGCGAGCACCGCGGCAAGCTCGCCATCCACACGCCGCGGAACACGCAGCAGCTGTGCCTCACCTTCCGCGGGGACAAGACTGCCAAGGTGAGATGGGTGACGGGAGACGTGGGTGTTGTCAGGTGCTAGTGCACGGCGAGCAGAGCGAGATGTGTCGCCTGAAGGCGGCGCTGCAGCGCGAGCACCGCGGCAAGCTCGCCATCCACACGCCGCGGAACACGCAGCAGCTGTGCCTCACCTTCCGCGGGGACAAGACTGCCAAGGTGAGATGGGTGACGGGAGACGTGGGTGTTGTCAGGTGCTAGTGCACGGCGAGCAGAGCGAGATGTGTCGCCTGAAGGCGGCGCTGCAGCGCGAGCACCGCGGCAAGCTCGCCATCCACACGCCGCGGAACACGCAGCAGCTGTGCCTCACCTTCCGCGGGGACAAGACTGCCAAGGTGAGATGGGTGACGGGAGACGTGGGTGTTGTCAGGTGCTAGTGCACGGCGAGCAGAGCGAGATGTGTCGCCTGAAGGCGGCGCTGCAGCGCGAGCACCGCGGCAAGCTCGCCATCCACACGCCGCGGAACACGCAGCAGCTGTGCCTCACCTTCCGCGGGGACAAGACTGCCAAGGTGAGATGGGTGACGGGAGACGTGGGTGTTGTCAGGTGCTAGTGCACGGCGAGCAGAGCGAGATGTGTCGCCTGAAGGCGGCGCTGCAGCGCGAGCACCGCGGCAAGCTCGCCATCCACACGCCGCGGAACACGCAGCAGCTGTGCCTCACCTTCCGCGGGGACAAGACTGCCAAGGTGAGATGGGTGACGGGAGACGTGGGTGTTGTCAGGTGCTAGTGCACGGCGAGCAGAGCGAGATGTGTCGCCTGAAGGCGGCGCTGCAGCGCGAGCACCGCGGCAAGCTCGCCATCCACACGCCGCGGAACACGCAGCAGCTGTGCCTCACCTTCCGCGGGGACAAGACTGCCAAGGTGAGATGGGTGACGGGAGACGTGGGTGTTGTCAGGTGCTAGTGCACGGCGAGCAGAGCGAGATGTGTCGCCTGAAGGCGGCGCTGCAGCGCGAGCACCGCGGCAAGCTCGCCATCCACACGCCGCGGAACACGCAGCAGCTGTGCCTCACCTTCCGCGGGGACAAGACTGCCAAGGTGAGATGGGTGACGGGAGACGTGGGTGTTGTCAGGTGCTAGTGCACGGCGAGCAGAGCGAGATGTGTCGCCTGAAGGCGGCGCTGCAGCGCGAGCACCGCGGCAAGCTCGCCATCCACACGCCGCGGAACACGCAGCAGCTGTGCCTCACCTTCCGCGGGGACAAGACTGCCAAGGTGAGATGGGTGACGGGAGACGTGGGTGTTGTCAGGTGCTAGTGCACGGCGAGCAGAGCGAGATGTGTCGCCTGAAGGCGGCGCTGCAGCGCGAGCACCGCGGCAAGCTCGCCATCCACACGCCGCGGAACACGCAGCAGCTGTGCCTCACCTTCCGCGGGGACAAGACTGCCAAGGTGAGATGGGTGACGGGAGACGTGGGTGTTGTCAGGTGCTAGTGCACGGCGAGCAGAGCGAGATGTGTCGCCTGAAGGCGGCGCTGCAGCGCGAGCACCGCGGCAAGCTCGCCATCCACACGCCGCGGAACACGCAGCAGCTGTGCCTCACCTTCCGCGGGGACAAGACTGCCAAGGTGAGATGGGTGACGGGAGACGTGGGTGTTGTCAGGTGCTAGTGCACGGCGAGCAGAGCGAGATGTGTCGCCTGAAGGCGGCGCTGCAGCGCGAGCACCGCGGCAAGCTCGCCATCCACACGCCGCGGAACACGCAGCAGCTGTGCCTCACCTTCCGCGGGGACAAGACTGCCAAGGTGAGATGGGTGACGGGAGACGTGGGTGTTGTCAGGTGCTAGTGCACGGCGAGCAGAGCGAGATGTGTCGCCTGAAGGCGGCGCTGCAGCGCGAGCACCGCGGCAAGCTCGCCATCCACACGCCGCGGAACACGCAGCAGCTGTGCCTCACCTTCCGCGGGGACAAGACTGCCAAGGTGAGATGGGTGACGGGAGACGTGGGTGTTGTCAGGTGCTAGTGCACGGCGAGCAGAGCGAGATGTGTCGCCTGAAGGCGGCGCTGCAGCGCGAGCACCGCGGCAAGCTCGCCATCCACACGCCGCGGAACACGCAGCAGCTGTGCCTCACCTTCCGCGGGGACAAGACTGCCAAGGTGAGATGGGTGACGGGAGACGTGGGTGTTGTCAGGTGCTAGTGCACGGCGAGCAGAGCGAGATGTGTCGCCTGAAGGCGGCGCTGCAGCGCGAGCACCGCGGCAAGCTCGCCATCCACACGCCGCGGAACACGCAGCAGCTGTGCCTCACCTTCCGCGGGGACAAGACTGCCAAGGTGAGATGGGTGACGGGAGACGTGGGTGTTGTCAGGTGCTAGTGCACGGCGAGCAGAGCGAGATGTGTCGCCTGAAGGCGGCGCTGCAGCGCGAGCACCGCGGCAAGCTCGCCATCCACACGCCGCGGAACACGCAGCAGCTGTGCCTCACCTTCCGCGGGGACAAGACTGCCAAGGTGAGATGGGTGACGGGAGACGTGGGTGTTGTCAGGTGCTAGTGCACGGCGAGCAGAGCGAGATGTGTCGCCTGAAGGCGGCGCTGCAGCGCGAGCACCGCGGCAAGCTCGCCATCCACACGCCGCGGAACACGCAGCAGCTGTGCCTCACCTTCCGCGGGGACAAGACTGCCAAGGTGAGATGGGTGACGGGAGACGTGGGTGTTGTCAGGTGCTAGTGCACGGCGAGCAGAGCGAGATGTGTCGCCTGAAGGCGGCGCTGCAGCGCGAGCACCGCGGCAAGCTCGCCATCCACACGCCGCGGAACACGCAGCAGCTGTGCCTCACCTTCCGCGGGGACAAGACTGCCAAGGTGAGATGGGTGACGGGAGACGTGGGTGTTGTCAGGTGCTAGTGCACGGCGAGCAGAGCGAGATGTGTCGCCTGAAGGCGGCGCTGCAGCGCGAGCACCGCGGCAAGCTCGCCATCCACACGCCGCGGAACACGCAGCAGCTGTGCCTCACCTTCCGCGGGGACAAGACTGCCAAGGTGAGATGGGTGACGGGAGACGTGGGTGTTGTCAGGTGCTAGTGCACGGCGAGCAGAGCGAGATGTGTCGCCTGAAGGCGGCGCTGCAGCGCGAGCACCGCGGCAAGCTCGCCATCCACACGCCGCGGAACACGCAGCAGCTGTGCCTCACCTTCCGCGGGGACAAGACTGCCAAGGTGAGATGGGTGACGGGAGACGTGGGTGTTGTCAGGTGCTAGTGCACGGCGAGCAGAGCGAGATGTGTCGCCTGAAGGCGGCGCTGCAGCGCGAGCACCGCGGCAAGCTCGCCATCCACACGCCGCGGAACACGCAGCAGCTGTGCCTCACCTTCCGCGGGGACAAGACTGCCAAGGTGAGATGGGTGACGGGAGACGTGGGTGTTGTCAGGTGCTAGTGCACGGCGAGCAGAGCGAGATGTGTCGCCTGAAGGCGGCGCTGCAGCGCGAGCACCGCGGCAAGCTCGCCATCCACACGCCGCGGAACACGCAGCAGCTGTGCCTCACCTTCCGCGGGGACAAGACTGCCAAGGTGAGATGGGTGACGGGAGACGTGGGTGTTGTCAGGTGCTAGTGCACGGCGAGCAGAGCGAGATGTGTCGCCTGAAGGCGGCGCTGCAGCGCGAGCACCGCGGCAAGCTCGCCATCCACACGCCGCGGAACACGCAGCAGCTGTGCCTCACCTTCCGCGGGGACAAGACTGCCAAGGTGAGATGGGTGACGGGAGACGTGGGTGTTGTCAGGTGCTAGTGCACGGCGAGCAGAGCGAGATGT
Source organism: Oeneis ivallda (assembly GCA_029955525.1). Lineage (NCBI taxonomy): Eukaryota > Metazoa > Arthropoda > Insecta > Lepidoptera > Nymphalidae > Oeneis > Oeneis ivallda. The sequence continues at coordinate 1,262,546 of JARPMR010000017.1, read as the reverse complement.
GTCGCCTGAAGGCGGCGCTGCAGCGCGAGCACCGCGGCAAGCTCGCCATCCACACGCCGCGGAACACGCAGCAGCTGTGCCTCACCTTCCGCGGGGACAAGACTGCCAAGGTGAGATGGGTGACGGGAGACGTGGGTGTTGTCAGGTGCTAGTGCACGGCGAGCAGAGCGAGATGTGTCGCCTGAAGGCGGCGCTGCAGCGCGAGCACCGCGGCAAGCTCGCCATCCACACGCCGCGGAACACGCAGCAGCTGTGCCTCACCTTCCGCGGGGACAAGACTGCCAAGGTGAGATGGGTGACGGGAGACGTGGGTGTTGTCAGGTGCTAGTGCACGGCGAGCAGAGCGAGATGTGTCGCCTGAAGGCGGCGCTGCAGCGCGAGCACCGCGGCAAGCTCGCCATCCACACGCCGCGGAACACGCAGCAGCTGTGCCTCACCTTCCGCGGGGACAAGACTGCCAAGGTGAGATGGGTGACGGGAGACGTGGGTGTTGTCAGGTGCTAGTGCACGGCGAGCAGAGCGAGATGTGTCGCCTGAAGGCGGCGCTGCAGCGCGAGCACCGCGGCAAGCTCGCCATCCACACGCCGCGGAATACGCAGCAGCTGTGCCTCACCTTCCGCGGGGACAAGACTGCCAAGGTGAGATGGGTGACGGGAGACGTGGGTGTTGTCAGGTGCTAGTGCACGGCGAGCAGAGCGAGATGTGTCGCCTGAAGGCGGCGCTGCAGCGCGAGCACCGCGGCAAGCTCGCCATCCACACGCCGCGGAACACGCAGCAGCTGTGCCTCACCTTCCGCGGGGACAAGACTGCCAAGGTGAGATGGGTGACGGGAGACGTGGGTGTTGTCAGGTGCTAGTGCACGGCGAGCAGAGCGAGATGTGTCGCCTGAAGGCGGCGCTGCAGCGCGAGCACCGCGGCAAGCTCGCCATCCACACGCCGCGGAACACGCAGCAGCTGTGCCTCACCTTCCGCGGGGACAAGACTGCCAAGGTGAGATGGGTGACGGGAGACGTGGGTGTTGTCAGGTGCTAGTGCACGGCGAGCAGAGCGAGATGTGTCGCCTGAAGGCGGCGCTGCAGCGCGAGCACCGCGGCAAGCTCGCCATCCACACGCCGCGGAACACGCAGCAGCTGTGCCTCACCTTCCGCGGGGACAAGACTGCCAAGGTGAGATGGGTGACGGGAGACGTGGGTGTTGTCAGGTGCTAGTGCACGGCGAGCAGAGCGAGATGTGTCGCCTGAAGGCGGCGCTGCAGCGCGAGCACCGCGGCAAGCTCGCCATCCACACGCCGCGGAACACGCAGCAGCTGTGCCTCACCTTCCGCGGGGACAAGACTGCCAAGGTGAGATGGGTGACGGGAGACGTGGGTGTTGTCAGGTGCTAGTGCACGGCGAGCAGAGCGAGATGTGTCGCCTGAAGGCGGCGCTGCAGCGCGAGCACCGCGGCAAGCTCGCCATCCACACGCCGCGGAACACGCAGCAGCTGTGCCTCACCTTCCGCGGGGACAAGACTGCCAAGGTGAGATGGGTGACGGGAGACGTGGGTGTTGTCAGGTGCTAGTGCACGGCGAGCAGAGCGAGATGTGTCGCCTGAAGGCGGCGCTGCAGCGCGAGCACCGCGGCAAGCTCGCCATCCACACGCCGCGGAACACGCAGCAGCTGTGCCTCACCTTCCGCGGGGACAAGACTGCCAAGGTGAGATGGGTGACGGGAGACGTGGGTGTTGTCAGGTGCTAGTGCACGGCGAGCAGAGCGAGATGTGTCGCCTGAAGGCGGCGCTGCAGCGCGAGCACCGCGGCAAGCTCGCCATCCACACGCCGCGGAACACGCAGCAGCTGTGCCTCACCTTCCGCGGGGACAAGACTGCCAAGGTGAGATGGGTGACGGGAGACGTGGGTGTTGTCAGGTGCTAGTGCACGGCGAGCAGAGCGAGATGTGTCGCCTGAAGGCGGCGCTGCAGCGCGAGCACCGCGGCAAGCTCGCCATCCACACGCCGCGGAACACGCAGCAGCTGTGCCTCACCTTCCGCGGGGACAAGACTGCCAAGGTGAGATGGGTGACGGGAGACGTGGGTGTTGTCAGGTGCTAGTGCACGGCGAGCAGAGCGAGATGTGTCGCCTGAAGGCGGCGCTGCAGCGCGAGCACCGCGGCAAGCTCGCCATCCACACGCCGCGGAACACGCAGCAGCTGTGCCTCACCTTCCGCGGGGACAAGACTGCCAAGGTGAGATGGGTGACGGGAGACGTGGGTGTTGTCAGGTGCTAGTGCACGGCGAGCAGAGCGAGATGTGTCGCCTGAAGGCGGCGCTGCAGCGCGAGCACCGCGGCAAGCTCGCCATCCACACGCCGCGGAACACGCAGCAGCTGTGCCTCACCTTCCGCGGGGACAAGACTGCCAAGGTGAGATGGGTGACGGGAGACGTGGGTGTTGTCAGGTGCTAGTGCACGGCGAGCAGAGCGAGATGTGTCGCCTGAAGGCGGCGCTGCAGCGCGAGCACCGCGGCAAGCTCGCCATCCACACGCCGCGGAACACGCAGCAGCTGTGCCTCACCTTCCGCGGGGACAAGACTGCCAAGGTGAGATGGGTGACGGGAGACGTGGGTGTTGTCAGGTGCTAGTGCACGGCGAGCAGAGCGAGATGTGTCGCCTGAAGGCGGCGCTGCAGCGCGAGCACCGCGGCAAGCTCGCCATCCACACGCCGCGGAACACGCAGCAGCTGTGCCTCACCTTCCGCGGGGACAAGACTGCCAAGGTGAGATGGGTGACGGGAGACGTGGGTGTTGTCAGGTGCTAGTGCACGGCGAGCAGAGCGAGATGTGTCGCCTGAAGGCGGCGCTGCAGCGCGAGCACCGCGGCAAGCTCGCCATCCACACGCCGCGGAACACGCAGCAGCTGTGCCTCACCTTCCGCGGGGACAAGACTGCCAAGGTGAGATGGGTGACGGGAGACGTGGGTGTTGTCAGGTGCTAGTGCACGGCGAGCAGAGCGAGATGTGTCGCCTGAAGGCGGCGCTGCAGCGCGAGCACCGCGGCAAGCTCGCCATCCACACGCCGCGGAACACGCAGCAGCTGTGCCTCACCTTCCGCGGGGACAAGACTGCCAAGGTGAGATGGGTGCAGGGAGACGTGGGTGTTGTCAGGTGCTGAGAGCGGAGTCGCTTCAACCGTAGGCTATCCGTGCAAGGACGCACGCAAGAACTCTTCCCCCGGTAACTTTATCTTGAGAAGTTCAGTTAAGGCCTGCAATCATGGCTTAGAATTAGAACCTCGTAGTTGGGCGTAAAGTCCAGAACTCTTCGCGCTGTGGGCGATTTTAATTTTTCAACGACGATTGTCACAATTTCACAAAGTGATACTGATAATCAGTGAGCTCTATAATTTATGTATGAATAGCACTGGAGAGGCTGCTGTCATATTTTTTTGGAATTGATTGTCGCCATTTTGGATTTGATTGACGCCATTTTGGTGCTGTAAGCCCATGCTTACAGAACCAAAATGGCGTCATACGAGATACGAGTGTCTCTGGAACTAATAATATTGCAAATAGTACACCAACCTCTAATTTATGATTTTATATGAAAACGTAGATTAATTATAGAGGTCGGTGCGCCATTTGGTATAGAATTAGTTCCAGAGACACTCGTATGTCAAATGTGGCGCTTCAAAGGGTTTCATAATTGCTGTCATTTGTAAGGACAGGCAATCCAGTGTTAATCATAGATTAATTAAGAGATCAGTGGATACATATATTACATTAGCTTTACACTTATTTGGAGGGAATATGGGAATATTAGTCAGTTTGAGCAAAAAAAAATTGTGAAGAAACTTGACATCCACATAATTTTTGGAACGAAAAGTGTAAGAATTTTTCTGTCACGATCTTTGAGCTTTGGTGGCGTGGCGGCTAAACGAAGGAGTGAAACTATCGGTTCGGGGTTTCGAATCCTGAGTTCAGATTATTATTTTTTATGTTATTAATTTTTATTATTAAGGTGGAAGACACGGGTCTGCCCGCGAAATTCAAATTTAATTTGTTTTTTCGCAATTTTTAAACTAATACGACAAAGTAGGCTAAGGCGACGTTTTAGCATAGGCGTGGCGTTGCGCGTCGCGCGGCGCGTCGCTCGCTCGCTCTCGCTCGCCCTCATACCTTGGCCATATCGCGCGACCGCTCACGCGACTCGACGCCGCACGCGCCGCGCAACGCCACGCCTATGCTAAAACGTCGCCTTATGGCCTAATTGCGCCAGTGGAATTATTATCTTCACAGGCTTACATAAAAATCTTTACTTGAAAGTGACCAGTTTAAGAAATTTATCAAAATACTGAGTTGGACGTGAGTTACTCACAAATTAGTCAGTGTTTTGATAAATTTCTTAAACTGGTCACTTTAAAGTAAAGATTTTTATGTAAACCTGTGAAGATGATAATTCTACTGGCGCAATTAGAATGCCCTTAGCCTAGTTTGTCGTATTAGTTTACAAATTGAATTTCGCGGGCAGACCCGTATAATCATCCTTAAAAGGAACTTCGTTCCAACCGAGAGCTTCACGACACTCACGGATTTTTTTTTCATTCAAATCTTGTCAGGTGATGGGTTCATTAGCCATGGAGCCGCCTGAGCCGGGCAAACAACTGCAGGGCATCCTGGTGAAGAGAAACTTCAACTATCACATCCTAGCGCCCTCTGACCTCAACAGTGAGTATTGCTCTTAAGTAGACTATTACATTTCGCATCCCTCTCTCGCACATTCTAATATTTTCAATGATTGTAAAAATCTCGGATACTTTTGACAAAATGTGGTCAATTTTTGAAGTAAAACTTCTTTACGCACGCTTGACTTGGGGAGTAAGCTGGTGAATGCGTTACGAAAAGTGTGATCGGGTGAGGCGAACGGAAGTTGAGAGGGAGATATAGGTTAGTGAAGATAGAAAGAGAGAGAGAGTTACGTTTCGTATATTACTGTAAGGGCAAGAGAGAGAGGTGCGAGCACACATTTTCTTTCTCTCTTACTCTCATAGCCAGTTGCGTTTCGTAAGTTTTACTTCAGTCGTGTGGTCTAAAGCACACTCGTTTTTTATCTTCAGAATACACCGAGCTGTCGCAGTCGGAAGTGTCGCAGCGCGTGTCGGTGTCGTACGGCGGGTCGGCGGCGCTGCTGCGTCACGCCGTGCTGCGCCTGGCCGGCCCCGTGGAGTTCCTCACCGACTCGCGCTGGCGGCTGTACGGGTGCTTGGACCTCATACTGGACCTGCCCATCGTCACACTCGAGGTGAGCGGTGAGGTGTCGCCATGGTGGCAGCTGTCGCAGTCGGAAGTGTCGCAGCGCGTGTCGGTGTCGTACGGCGGGTCGGCGGCGCTGCTGCGTCACGCCGTGCTGCGCCTGGCCGGCCCCGTGGAGTTCCTCACCGACTCGCGCTGGCGGCTGTACGGGTGCTTGGACCTCATACTGGACCTGCCCATCGTCACACTCGAGGTGAGCGGTGAGGTGTCGCCATGGTGGCAGCTGTCGCAGTCGGAAGTGTCGCAGCGCGTGTCGGTGTCGTACGGCGGGTCGGCGGCGCTGCTGCGTCACGCCGTGCTGCGCCTGGCCGGACCCGTGGAGTTCCTCACCGACTCGCGCTGGCGGCTGTACGGGTGCTTGGACCTCATACTGGACCTGCCCATCGTCACACTCGAGGTGAGCGGTGAGGTGTCGCCATGGTGGCAGATCTGAGCTGAACCTTTCGGCATAAAGAAAAAAAAGTGTGTGTCAGCTCCGACGCACGACTGGAGTTTACTCCTTAAGTACGATTGTCTAAACATCGGTCGTAATGCATTCGCGGCGCTCGGCGACGCCGACTGCCGCCGAGCGCCGCTCGGACCCGATCGGTACGCGCTCGGCTTCCCGAAGCGAAAGCTCTTTCGCATTCGACAACTCAAGCGAAAACCAACCTTATTTACTCAACGTTAGGGTAGAAAGGACATGGCCAATTTCTCTATGGACTTTCGAACTTAGTGTACACCAATGACTTTTGGTGTTATAAATTCGTGATTATAGGCACATTAAATTGCCATAAATAAAAACCTCACAGAACTTGTCATTACAACAGACTAGACGTTAACATGTAAGAGTATAGATTGTGATTAAAAAACTTAAGGCGCTTTAAAATAGCGAACAGTTGCGAATTATTACGGTAAACTGATATGGTTTTAGTAACAATAAGCATTTAAACAAGATTAAGGCCACCTTCTCACCAGAAAATATGATGCATGATGATGAATGGCAATGCAATGAACCATGGAACTAGGAAAACAACTACAATCAACTATCATTCGCATAACATTGACGTTTGACATAGACTATGACACATTTTCAGACACGTAAACGCGTTCCGTTTTATGTATTAAGTTGCAGAATGTGGGAATGGAATTAAGTAAAACTCATTTTCACATAGAACATTGTTAGTTTTAATACAATTTTTTTTCATTTATTGAATGCAAATAATGCATAAAATGTTCCTACTAAAAGCATTTGTCATTTGTCAAGCGTATATCCAAATAACGTGTCTACATAAGTAATACGCATGGTGAGGAACGTCCATTATTTTCTACAGATATCTCTATGTTACACTATGGCGGAAGTTGACGAATTCATCTTGTATTCCTTATTATTTTGAAATAAAAACTGACAAGTTCAGAGAGGTTAAAAACTACTTAATAATTCATCTTTCTATTTTTAATATTTAATAAATATTTACTCCTATGTGTACGCCGAATGTACTTTTTTGGCCATCTCCTTTGCATCGTTGTGAAAAACGTAACGAGGTCATTCATAAGTAGATTTTACTCCTCGAATTTTTCTCATACCGGGCGCCTTATATATGAAAATCGATTCTTAAGGAGTAAACTCCAAAAAATAGTTACCGGGGAACTGTTCTTCCCTGCGCCCGTATCCGGACAGCCTCTGGCCAGTGGCGTGCCGTAAGGTTCAAAGATAGGCAAGCCAGGTGCTTTCGTCTTCTTTACTTATGTTGTCTCGACGAACTCAATAAAGCAACATAGAACAGAAGAAATATTACTACTACTAGACATAATTACATTTACAACTCATTTAGTTTTTTACGTTAATCTTAATTGTCTTTTATTTTTAACTTTTATTAGTTTTTCAAATACGATTGGCGCGAAAATTTAAACACGTTATTTAAACTTGATCGATTTATTAGTGAGATAATATGCATAATATCGAGCTAATATTAGGCATGCCGGGCTTTTTGGCTTGTATAGAGAGTTCTCCTCTGCCTCTGGTTGTGTCGCGAGTTTCGTACCCCCGACTGGCCTAAGAACAATCGAAGACCTAGCTCTGTAAATCCGTCAGGCGGGACATCTCTTCTGCTCCCCCGTGCACTGCACCCATTGAGCCCTATAATTATTTATCTGTGAGTAACACTGGAGAGGCTGCCTTCATAATATTTATGGACCTACCTGATTGACGCCATTTTGGATTTGATTGACGCCATTTTGGCGCTGTAATCATAGATACGATTGTCTCTGGAACTAATAATATTGCAAATGGCGCTTTTTATAAGTAATTTATGATTTCGTAGATTAATTATTATTATAGAATATAATTAATGTATGATTTCATAGATTAATTATAGAGGTCGGTGTGCCATTTGCAATATTAACGGAAAAACTAAAGCTAGTGACACCTACACATCGGACGAAGTATTTTAGTAACTCCTTCACGGTCAAGGCTATTTGTCTATGGAACGAGCTTCCCTCGCAAATTCATCGTGCTGAATCCCTTAATAAATTTAAAACTGACATCAAAGATTATTACCTATCTCTGTGCTATCATCAATAACGACATAGTTTTCGGTTGAAATCAGTAATGTATATATATGTATGTATATTATATGTATAGTCTTATGTGTGTGTATTATATTTATTTTGTATATATTAGTGTGTTAATATGTTATTATTATTATATTATATGGTTTAGTTTATTTACCTATTAGTATTTAGGTATATTATATACACCACCTCCCACTGTCTATTTGTTCATTTTCTCCCTAGCGTTAAGGTTGTCTGGAAGAGATCGCTATTTAGCGATAAGACCGCCTTTTTGTACTTACATTTTAAGTATTCTTTTTTGTAACCTGTAATTCATTTATGTTTTGTGGTGCAATAAAGTATATACATACATACACATACATATTATAAGTTCCAGAGACACTCGCGTACGTCAATTGTGCCGCTTCAAATAGATCCAAAATTAAGCTGTAATTTGTATAGGGATAGCCAATTCAGTGTTAATCATAGATTAATTATAGAGCTAGTGGTTGTAGAGCATCGCATAATATGAATGGATTGTTGTAACTAATCGCATGGTACCGTCGGCAGTGGCAGGCCGCGCCCGTGTCGGACATGTACGCGGACGCCGTGGTGGCGGCCGTGCTGGCGGCGTCGTCGCTGCCCGCGCCCACGCACCTGCCCCTCGCGCCCAAGCTCGACCGCATGCACTTCAAGGTGAGTTGATACCGGGCTCTCTCAGTCCATTAACATTTTTTTTAACCCCCGACAAAAATGAGGGCGTCATGATGATCGAGGGTCGAGGAGGATCTGATGATGGACCAGAAAACTGGGTAACAGGATGACGGATATATCGTACATAGTCCGACCATTCACATGTCGGGAGTGTATTAAATTTTCAATTTACACTTGATAAAAATTGATATATTATTCGATGATAAACGTTTCTGTTGGTCGTGGGTTTTTATGATTTTAATTTGATGTGTTGTGATGTGCAGGAGTGCGTGATCGAGATGCTGCAGGAGATGTTCGGCGAGGACTCCGTGCCCAAGATGTTCAAGGGCGACAAGCTGCACGTGGAGGTGGACGGGAAGCGCGCCTACATCGACCTGCTCGCCATGGTGAGATAACTGACGCCGTGTGCCATTAGTGCGTGATCGAGATGCTGCAGGAGATGTTCGGCGAGGACTCCGTGCCCAAGATGTTCAAGGGCGACAAGCTGCACGTGGAGGTGGACGGGAAGCGCGCCTACATCGACCTGCTCGCCATGGTGAGATAACTGACGCCGTGTGCCATTAGTGCGTGATCGAGATGCTGCAGGAGATGTTCGGCGAGGACTCCGTGCCCAAGATGTTCAAGGGCGACAAGCTGCACGTGGAGGTGGACGGGAAGCGCGCCTACATCGACCTGCTCGCCATGGTGAGATAACTGACGCCGTGTGCCATTAGTGCGTGATCGAGATGCTGCAGGAGATGTTCGGCGAGGACTCCGTGCCCAAGATGTTCAAGGGCGACAAGCTGCACGTGGAGGTGGACGGGAAGCGCGCCTACATCGACCTGCTCGCCATGGTGAGATAACTGACGCCGTGTGCCATTAGTGCGTGATCGAGATGCTGCAGGAGATGTTCGGCGAGGACTCCGTGCCCAAGATGTTCAAGGGCGACAAGCTGCACGTGGAGGTGGACGGGAAGCGCGCCTACATCGACCTGCTCGCCATGGTGAGATAACTGACGCCGTGTGCCATTAGTGCGTGATCGAGATGCTGCAGGAGATGTTCGGCGAGGACTCCGTGCCCAAGATGTTCAAGGGCGACAAGCTGCACGTGGAGGTGGACGGGAAGCGCGCCTACATCGACCTGCTCGCCATGGTGAGATAACTGACGCCGTGTGCCATTAGTGCGTGATCGAGATGCTGCAGGAGATGTTCGGCGAGGACTCCGTGCCCAAGATGTTCAAGGGCGACAAGCTGCACGTGGAGGTGGACGGGAAGCGCGCCTACATCGACCTGCTCGCCATGGTGAGATAACTGACGCCGTGTGCCATTAGTGCGTGATCGAGATGCTGCAGGAGATGTTCGGCGAGGACTCCGTGCCCAAGATGTTCAAGGGCGACAAGCTGCACGTGGAGGTGGACGGGAAGCGCGCCTACATCGACCTGCTCGCCATGGTGAGATAACTGACGCCGTGTGCCATTAGTGCGTGATCGAGATGCTGCAGGAGATGTTCGGCGAGGACTCCGTGCCCAAGATGTTCAAGGGCGACAAGCTGCACGTGGAGGTGGACGGGAAGCGCGCCTACATCGACCTGCTCGCCATGGTGAGATAACTGACGCCGTGTGCCATTAGTGCGTGATCGAGATGCTGCAGGAGATGTTCGGCGAGGACTCCGTGCCTGTTCGCGCCATAATTCCTAGTTCCATGGTCATAGCGCGGGCAATCTCTCTGTGGCTCGGAATTGAAGTTGACAGATGACGTTTTTAACTTCCCGCCATTTTGAGGTGTGAATTTGCACTTTGCTTTTTGACAGCTCATACGTGTTCACCAAAAAACCCGGGTCGCCTCGCGTACGGTTTTGCTGTTTTAAGTTCCTAGATTTTAGCTTATTTTACGTTTTTGTTGCGCTGTTAAGCGGCCTAGGTGTCGACCTCGCTATACGCATAATTGTTGACTGTTATTTGTGATAAGAGAAACTTTGCAACCCGCCGATTTTGCTCGCCAACACGCCCGGCGAAAGTGTGTGTGAAAAGGTGACCTTTAGACCAGCTCATTGGACCTTAACTAGTGACAATCCAGGTGTGCAGTGCTCCGACAGCCTAGCGTCTTCAGCAGGCCATAGCTGGCGCCTGCCGGCTGCGCCTAGCGGTCTGAGAAGTTCACCCTTTACACCTTCCACACTAACCTACAGAACACACCCGCATTACACTCAACTTCACAATATACTACAACACACTCTATCATACCCTCTCAAGCCCTATACAAGGATTGACTGCTGCGAAGAAGGTAAGTGCAACCCTACCATTTAAGTCCACACTGCGTTGAGACCAAATCTGACCGCGGTCAAAGGCCCTTTGGGCAACGACCCTGGACTCGGGTTACAGCTGATGGGCCCCTGAATCTAGCAGTCCAGGTTTGACTCGTTGGCCAAAGCCGTTGGCCTCAACATTTGGTAGACAGAGCGCGGTTGAATTGATTCCGCGGACAGATTTGGCATTACTGTGACTTAACTTGGCCGTCTAGGGTTAACTCATTTATTGTAAATTAATGGACCTTATAACTTATTAATACACAGGCTTATTGAGTTACTAGTACCATAGCCTACCTTGTCACATGTAGGCCTGTATAAGAATTGCAATTATTGAGATTTTGTTTTGTATCAGTATCAGTATGTAACAGTATCTAATTGTTGTTTGTGGTCCGTAACTGGCCAACAGTTAGATGTAGATTGTAATAAATAAACTTAATATTAATATAATTTGATAATTGTAGGTTACCAAGCCAATTTGTAATTTGCAGTGCTTAGTATGAGTCTAGTGGCTTAGTACGGGTAATTAAAAACTTAATTTTTCTTTTATTTTAATTTATGTTATTGATTGACTTAACATAAATTATTGATAGCTTAATTTGTATCTCTTGGTACTTTTAACCAACAAATACTTTGTTTGTTTGCTAGAACCCCTCGTGGTTAGGTAACAAAGTAGTTTGTTTGATGTATTTAAAATAAATAATTCTTGTTTTAAAGTAAATAATTCTAATTAATAAATAGTATTTAAGTAGTAATTTGTTTGTGTTTAAAGTGGGTAATTCTTGTTTGATTATTAATTTGTTGTAACAAATAACTTTGTTTTTAACTGTTATTAAAAACTGTTATTAAAATAACTGTTATTTTATGTTTTTTAACTGTTATTAAAATAACTGTTATTTAAGTTGTTAACTACTGTTATTTAAGTTGTTTTGTACCTACCTAAGATGGCAGCCCACAAAAAATTGAGTGTGCAAATTCAATCAGAGCTGCGTTGGGCTGCTACAGCCAACGCCTTGGTAGGCCGGGAGGACCGGGCATCCGCACTGCTCCAGCGGTGCGAGCAGGTGCGGAACAGGCAGGCAGTCGTCGAAGGGGCCTTCCGAGACCTCATGGCATTGGAGCTACCTCCGGAATCACTGGAGTCCTCAGTGCGGGACTACGAACAGTTCTTTGAGCTGACAGACGGTCTGGTGGAGGAAGCCGCGAGGCTCAAGAAGGAGGCGAGAATGAGCTCTATTCTTGAGTCTCCCACCAGACCCACCACGCAGCCTGCTTTACAGGGCAAGTTGCCAACAATAAACTTGCCCCACTTTTCTGGCAACCTGAGCGAGTGGCTAGGCTTTCTCAGCCTCTTTGATAGCCTGGTGGACGCGAGAAGGGACCTGTCTCCCTGCCAGAAACTGGCCTATCTACTCTCTTCCCTGCAGGGAGAGGCTCTGGGTTTAGTTAGCCACCTAGACCTCTCCGAGGAGAGTTATACCACCGCGCGGGAACTACTGACTCGGCGGTATGCCAACGTGCGCCGGTTAGCAGACACACACGTGGCACAAATCCTAGCGCTGCCACGTGTCCATGGGGTGTCTCATTTAAGAGAATCGCTCTTAAACCCACTGATTATAGCCTGCAACGCTCTTAAGCGTTTAGAGCTTCCCGTGGACCAGTGGTCCTTCCTTTTATTACACATTGTGTTGTCCCGCCTACCTCCCGAATTGAAACTGCGTTTTGAGCAAAGGTATGGTGGGGACGGGGCCAGCTACCTGCCCCCCTTTGCGGACCTTTTAAAGTTCCTTGAGGAAGAGTGCCGGCAGGCTGATAACTCCGGTATTGCTGGTCCTTCAAGGACCCCAGAGCGGCCTGCCCAGCTGAGGAAGGAAAAGGGTCACACTGGCGTCCCTGGTAAAGGGGCCGCCGACCGGAGACCAAGGCCCGTTTACACTGGACTTGCTGCCACTGAACCCACCCCCTGTAACTATTGCAGGCGTCCAGGCCACCAGGTGCTTTCTTGCCCCCAGTTTCTCTCTAAGCGGATCAAGGATCGGAGGGGCATTGCAAGAGACCGCCACTGGTGCTATAGCTGTCTGGGAGCTCACATGCAACGGGACTGCCAACAGCAACGGCCATGCCCAATCTGTAGGGGTAACCACCTGGAGATTTTGTGCGCCAACAAGAATGGTGTTGGCCGCCAGGTGGAGAGTGAGGGCGCGCCCCGCACGGGCGGGGGAGCTCTTACCGATCGCTCCCCGGATTATTTGCGTCGGTCCCCTGATCAGGGCCATGAATCCCGACGCGTTCGGATTTCGACCCCGCCTATGGGGGCTTCACCCCCCCGTGAGGGGGGCGCCAACCCCCCTCGACGTTCTGATGGGAGATTTGTGGCGGCCCCGTCTACGGTTCGACCTACCCGCTACTCACCTCCGCTTCATGAGTGGCCACGCCTCGAACGCCGCCCACCTCGAGCGGGTCGACAGTCTTACTACGTCCTACCGACCTCAGCCCGTATGACTAGGCCCGTGCTGCCGCCACGAGATGACGCATGGGTTTACCCAAATGGAGGTCTGTCCCCCTTACCGTTGGAGGTCCCCCCTGAGTCTCAATATGAGATTCCCCGGTTAGAGGACGGGTTTGATGAGGACGACCACCAATAGGTAGTTGCCGCCCTAGCCCCCACCACAGCAACTTCTCCTGAGACCTTGAACCTCCGGCAGTCTGTCTGTCAGACCATTCTTTTGCCGACTGTCTCAGTGAAGGTATTCAACCCGAAGGGTGAATTTTTAATCGTTCGCGCCCTTTTGGATTCGGGTTCACAGCGCTGTATTGCTTCTTCTCGTTTGGTGGGTGAGCTAGGGCTCCCTTGGAGTCCGCGAACAGGACGGGTGATAGGCATCGGGGGTATAGAGCCCTCGACTCCTACCGGGGAAGCGGAATTAATGTTTGGCCCCGTTACGGGCAATTTTAGGGTCTTGGTCAAGGTGTCAGTCCTTGACAATATCTTAGGTCCCCTACCGCAGGTCCGAATAACTGACGCTGCGGTGTCCTGTGCATCAGGCCTAAACCCAGCTGACCCCCACTGGACTGAACCCGGTCCTACGGACCTTTTGTTGGGTTCCGACGTGTTGGGCCTGGTCTTGTCAGGGGAAATTAGGGTTTTGCAGAAGGATGGCCTATGTGCCATGTCCACTATATTCGGTTCTAGCTTTTTTGGACCCGTGCTATGGTCTTCGGACCTACCGGTGCTGGACCAATTCCAAGCAGCCGGCTTGACGCTGTCGGACGTGGTCCAGCGCTTTTGGGAAGTTGAGGAGCCGCCGCATGCCGCACGAGTTGACCCTCTTGACCTTGAATGTGAGTTGTTTTATCAAAACAACACAGGCCGCCGTGTTGATGGGCGATTTGTAACTCGCTTGCCCTTTCTCGCTTCTCGCCCCCCACTTGGTCAATCGCGGGCCTTGGCGGAAAAGAGGCTCTTGTCCATGGAACGGCGCATGCGGCGCGACCCCACCTTCCGCTCCAAGTACGTTGAATTTATGCGCGAGTACGAAGGCCTGGGGCATATGTCACCATCCAATTTTGATTGGCGCGCACACGAGCACTACTTCTTACCCCACCATGCCGTCTTGAAGACCCCTGGGGGGAAGATTCGAGTGGTTTTTGACGGCTCCGCGGCCACATCCAACGGGGTGACATTGAACCAATGCTTGCACTCCGGTCCTAAGCTGATCAAGGATATCTCCGATATCCTCACGCATTTCCGCCGGCATCAAATTGTTTTCGTAGCTGACATCAAGATGATGTTTAGACAGTCGATGGTACATCGCGATGATCGGAGATACCAAATGATTCTGTGGCGCGAAAATCCTAATGAGCCAATGCGTGTCTTTGAACTGAACACCACGACCTATGGACTCAAGTCAAGCCCCTATATTGCTATCAGGACCTTGTTAGAACTAGCTAACCGGGAGCGACTGAATTACCCTCGCGCATCAGCCATCTTGGAATCGTCAGTCTATATGGACGATATTTGCACGGGAGCCTCGAGCGTTGAGGAAGCTCTGATTCTTCGCGATGAATTAATTGCAATACTGAAGTCCGGAGGTTATGAGTTGGGCAAGTGGTTGTCCAACTCCCCCCACGTCTTGAAGGATCTTCCGGGAAAGGATCAGCAGGATCCTCATATTTTTGAAAATCCCGAAAATCCCAATTTGCTGACGGTCCTTGGAATACAGTACCAGCCCGTCCAAGACGTTTTCACCTACCGGGTCAAATTAGACCCACCTCCTAAGGTCTGGACTAAGCGTTCCGTATTGTCTACGGTTGCTCGCACTTTCGATCCCAATGGATGGATCACTCCCGTAATATTTTTAGCTAAATGTTTCCTCCAGAAACTTTGGATTGCTGAACTCGGTTGGGACGAACCACTCTCTGGGAAGTTATTGAAGGAGTGGAACTCCCTTGTGTCTTCACTTCCTGAAGTTAACCGAATTTCCATGCCTCGACGCTTCCTACCAACAGGAAGGTGTCATGCCAGTCTCCACGGGTTTTGCGACGCCTCCGAACGAGGATACGCCGCCGTGGTATATTTGAGGACTGTCGATGTCGCCGGTGCGGTCGCGACGCATCTCGTCTTGGCAAAAAGCAAGGTGGCCCCTATTCGGTCACGGTTAACTATCCCGAAATTAGAATTGTCTGGCGCCGCCCTTCTGGTACGCCTCTTGAACCACGTCCGCTCCTCTTTGGCATCTGCGGTCGACCTGACCGACGTTTATGCCTGGACGGACAGTGAGATTGTCCTTTGCTGGCTACGAGCCGCGCCTCACAACTTAGAGGTCTTTGTGGCGAATCGGGTCTCCCAAATTCAGAGCTCTGCAGTACCGGTGATTTGGAGACACGTACCCGGAGAACTGAACCCGGCCGATTGCGCCTCCCGCGGCTGTGAGGCCTCTTCACTGGTCCACCATCACCTTTGGTGGGATCCAAGTTGGCTATCCCAATCCGAGACGACTTGGCCTCAAAATAGGTTTTCCGCTCCCGAAGTATTGCCGGGCTTAAGAGTCGGAGTGGTTGAGGATAAACAGATCCCCGACTTGAACTTTCTTTTGAACCGTTACAGTTCCCTTGATAAACTAATTGGTGTTACCGGCTGGATTCGACGTTTTATCCATAATGGGCGGAATTCAGAAAATAAAAATTTGAGTCCTGTGCTTTCTCCTCTTGAACGCCAAGACGCCCGGAACTACTGGGTGCGTGTGGTTCAGGTGGAGCATTTTTCATCCGTGATTGATACTCTAAAGAGAGGTTTAGTTTTGAAGGGCCCCCTTGCTCGCCTAAGCCCCTTTTTGGACAATAACGGAATGCTACGCGTTGGAGGACGCCTCAAGAATTCCAATCTGCCCTATGGTGCTCGCCACCCCCTTTTGCTACCTAAGGACGGCACCTTTGTCAAATTGCTAGTGACACACTACCATCTTAAAAATGCCCACGCTGGTTGTAATGCACTCTCGGCTATTCTACAGCGCGAGTTTTGGATTCTGGCAGGGAGACGCACCATCCGGAACGTCATTTTCAAATGTATTCCGTGTTACCGCTTGAAGGCTAATACTTCACAGCCGATGATGGGTGATCTGCCCTCCGACCGCGTTCTAGCCACTCGACCCTTTGCTGGGGTTGGCACTGATTTTGCTGGCCCGTTTGCCATCAAGAGCTCTAACCTCCGCAACGCCAGATCGCTCAAGGCCTACCTCTGCGTTTTTGTATGTCTCGCTACCAAGGCGGTACATTTAGAACTTGTGAGTGCCTTAAGCACTGAAGCCTTTGTAGCCACGCTAGGTAGATTTGTCTCTCGTCGAGGATTGCCTGACCTGATTCGCACGGATTGCGGCACCAATTATAAGGGCACTGATAGATATTTAAAAGAAATTGTCGAATTCCTGTCTAGCAATAAGACTAGATTAAGTACAGCATTGTCCAAGATGGGGGTAACCTGGAAGTTTGACCCCCCAGCTTGCCCTCATTGGGGTGGAATATTCGAAGCCGTGGTTAAGGTGGCCAAGACTCATCTCCGGCGCGTTATAGGCGAAACTGTTTTAACCTTTGAAGAACTCGCCACCGTGTTTTGCAAAATTGAGGCTGTACTCAATTCTCGGCCACTCTGTCCCCTCTCATCTGACCCAAATGACCTGGAGGTCTTAACTCCCGGTCATTTTCTGATTGGTCAGCCCCTTAACGCTCTACCCGAATACCCCTTCAGGGACGTGAAGGTCTCACGTTTGTCCCGTTTTGAGCTGCTGCAACAGATGACTCAGAGTTTTTGGCACCGTTGGTCACTAGAGTATTTGCATCTTTTGCAGCAGCGGGTTAAGTGGGCTGACAAATCTGATCCACCCAAAGTTGGTGACCTAGTGTTGATTAAGGAACCTAATTTGTTGCCTTTATACTGGCGCCGTGGGCGCATTCTTAAGCTGATCTACGGGTCGGATGGGGTTCCCAGGGTTGCCGAGGTCGGAGACTCTGTCTTGCAGCGAGCCGTTTGCTCCTTATCACGCTTACCCATTTACTAGTAAGTGGACGTAAATCCTTACGACCACGGGCGGGGGGATTGTTCGCGCCATAATTCCTAGTTCCATGGTCATAGCGCGGGCAATCTCTCTGTGGCTCGGAATTGAAGTTGACAGATGACGTTTTTAACTTCCCGCCATTTTGAGGTGTGAATTTGCACTTTGCTTTTTGACAGCTCATACGTGTTCACCAAAAAACCCGGGTCGCCTCGCGTACGGTTTTGCTGTTTTAAGTTCCTAGATTTTAGCTTATTTTACGTTTTTGTTGCGCTGTTAAGCGGCCTAGGTGTCGACCTCGCTATACGCATAATTGTTGACTGTTATTTGTGATAAGAGAAACTTTGCAACCCGCCGATTTTGCTCGCCAACACGCCCGGCGAAAGTGTGTGTGAAAAGGTGACCTTTAGACCAGCTCATTGGACCTTAACTAGTGACAATCCAGGTGTGCAGTGCTCCGACAGCCTAGCGTCTTCAGCAGGCCATAGCTGGCGCCTGCCGGCTGCGCCTAGCGGTCTGAGAAGTTCACCCTTTACACCTTCCACACTAACCTACAGAACACACCCGCATTACACTCAACTTCACAATATACTACAACACACTCTATCATACCCTCTCAAGCCCTATACAAGGATTGACTGCTGCGAAGAAGGTAAGTGCAACCCTACCATTTAAGTCCACACTGCGTTGAGACCAAATCTGACCGCGGTCAAAGGCCCTTTGGGCAACGACCCTGGACTCGGGTTACAGCTGATGGGCCCCTGAATCTAGCAGTCCAGGTTTGACTCGTTGGCCAAAGCCGTTGGCCTCAACAGTGCCCAAGATGTTCAAGGGCGACAAGCTGCACGTGGAGGTGGACGGGAAGCGCGCCTACATCGACCTGCTCGCCATGGTGAGATAACTGACGCCGTGTGCCATTAGTGCGTGATCGAGATGCTGCAGGAGATGTTCGGCGAGGACTCCGTGCCCAAGATGTTCAAGGGCGACAAGCTGCACGTGGAGGTGGACGGGAAGCGCGCCTACATCGACCTGCTCGCCATGGTGAGATAACTGACGCCGTGTGCCATTAGTGCGTGATCGAGATGCTGCAGGAGATGTTCGGCGAGGACTCCGTGCCCAAGATGTTCAAGGGCGACAAGCTGCACGTGGAGGTGGACGGGAAGCGCGCCTACATCGACCTGCTCGCCATGGTGAGATAACTGACGCCGTGTGCCATTAGTGCGTGATCGAGATGCTGCAGGAGATGTTCGGCGAGGACTCCGTGCCCAAGATGTTCAAGGGCGACAAGCTGCACGTGGAGGTGGACGGGAAGCGCGCCTACATCGACCTGCTCGCCATGGTGAGATAACTGACGCCGTGTGCCATTAGTGCGTGATCGAGATGCTGCAGGAGATGTTCGGCGAGGACTCCGTGCCCAAGATGTTCAAGGGCGACAAGCTGCACGTGGAGGTGGACGGGAAGCGCGCCTACATCGACCTGCTCGCCATGGTGAGATAACTGACGCCGTGTGCCATTAGTGCGTGATCGAGATGCTGCAGGAGATGTTCGGCGAGGACTCCGTGCCCAAGATGTTCAAGGGCGACAAGCTGCACGTGGAGGTGGACGGGAAGCGCGCCTACATCGACCTGCTCGCCATGGTGAGATAACTGACGCCGTGTGCCATTAGTGCGTGATCGAGATGCTGCAGGAGATGTTCGGCGAGGACTCCGTGCCCAAGATGTTCAAGGGCGACAAGCTGCACGTGGAGGTGGACGGGAAGCGCGCCTACATCGACCTGCTCGCCATGGTGAGATAACTGACGCCGTGTGCCATTAGTGCGTGATCGAGATGCTGCAGGAGATGTTCGGCGAGGACTCCGTGCCCAAGATGTTCAAGGGCGACAAGCTGCACGTGGAGGTGGACGGGAAGCGCGCCTACATCGACCTGCTCGCCATGGTGAGATAACTGACGCCGTGTGCCATTAGTGCGTGATCGAGATGCTGCAGGAGATGTTCGGCGAGGACTCCGTGCCCAAGATGTTCAAGGGCGACAAGCTGCACGTGGAGGTGGACGGGAAGCGCGCCTACATCGACCTGCTCGCCATGGTGAGATAACTGACGCCGTGTGCCATTAGTGCGTGATCGAGATGCTGCAGGAGATGTTCGGCGAGGACTCCGTGCCCAAGATGTTCAAGGGCGACAAGCTGCACGTGGAGGTGGACGGGAAGCGCGCCTACATCGACCTGCTCGCCATGGTGAGATAACTGACGCCGTGTGCCATTAGTGCGTGATCGAGATGCTGCAGGAGATGTTCGGCGAGGACTCCGTGCCCAAGATGTTCAAGGGCGACAAGCTGCACGTGGAGGTGGACGGGAAGCGCGCCTACATCGACCTGCTCGCCATGGTGAGATAACTGACGCCGTGTGCCATTAGTGCGTGATCGAGATGCTGCAGGAGATGTTCGGCGAGGACTCCGTGCCCAAGATGTTCAAGGGCGACAAGCTGCACGTGGAGGTGGACGGGAAGCGCGCCTACATCGACCTGCTCGCCATGGTGAGATAACTGACGCCGTGTGCCATTAGTGCGTGATCGAGATGCTGCAGGAGATGTTCGGCGAGGACTCCGTGCCCAAGATGTTCAAGGGCGACAAGCTGCACGTGGAGGTGGACGGGAAGCGCGCCTACATCGACCTGCTCGCCATGGTGAGATAACTGACGCCGTGTGCCATTAGTGCGTGATCGAGATGCTGCAGGAGATGTTCGGCGAGGACTCCGTGCCCAAGATGTTCAAGGGCGACAAGCTGCACGTGGAGGTGGACGGGAAGCGCGCCTACATCGACCTGCTCGCCATGGTGAGATAACTGACGCCGTGTGCCATTAGTGCGTGATCGAGATGCTGCAGGAGATGTTCGGCGAGGACTCCGTGCCCAAGATGTTCAAGGGCGACAAGCTGCACGTGGAGGTGGACGGGAAGCGCGCCTACATCGACCTGCTCGCCATGGTGAGATAACTGACGCCGTGTGCCATTAGTGCGTGATCGAGATGCTGCAGGAGATGTTCGGCGAGGACTCCGTGCCCAAGATGTTCAAGGGCGACAAGCTGCACGTGGAGGTGGACGGGAAGCGCGCCTACATCGACCTGCTCGCCATGGTGAGATAACTGACGCCGTGTGCCATTAGTGCGTGATCGAGATGCTGCAGGAGATGTTCGGCGAGGACTCCGTGCCCAAGATGTTCAAGGGCGACAAGCTGCACGTGGAGGTGGACGGGAAGCGCGCCTACATCGACCTGCTCGCCATGGTGAGATAACTGACGCCGTGTGCCATTAGTGCGTGATCGAGATGCTGCAGGAGATGTTCGGCGAGGACTCCGTGCCCAAGATGTTCAAGGGCGACAAGCTGCACGTGGAGGTGGACGGGAAGCGCGCCTACATCGACCTGCTCGCCATGGTGAGATAACTGACGCCGTGTGCCATTAGTGCGTGATCGAGATGCTGCAGGAGATGTTCGGCGAGGACTCCGTGCCCAAGATGTTCAAGGGCGACAAGCTGCACGTGGAGGTGGACGGGAAGCGCGCCTACATCGACCTGCTCGCCATGGTGAGATAACTGACGCCGTGTGCCATTAGTGCGTGATCGAGATGCTGCAGGAGATGTTCGGCGAGGACTCCGTGCCCAAGATGTTCAAGGGCGACAAGCTGCACGTGGAGGTGGACGGGAAGCGCGCCTACATCGACCTGCTCGCCATGGTGAGATAACTGACGCCGTGTGCCATTAGTGCGTGATCGAGATGCTGCAGGAGATGTTCGGCGAGGACTCCGTGCCCAAGATGTTCAAGGGCGACAAGCTGCACGTGGAGGTGGACGGGAAGCGCGCCTACATCGACCTGCTCGCCATGGTGAGATAACTGACGCCGTGTGCCATTAGTGCGTGATCGAGATGCTGCAGGAGATGTTCGGCGAGGACTCCGTGCCCAAGATGTTCAAGGGCGACAAGCTGCACGTGGAGGTGGACGGGAAGCGCGCCTACATCGACCTGCTCGCCATGGTGAGATAACTGACGCCGTGTGCCATTAGTGCGTGATCGAGATGCTGCAGGAGATGTTCGGCGAGGACTCCGTGCCCAAGATGTTCAAGGGCGACAAGCTGCACGTGGAGGTGGACGGGAAGCGCGCCTACATCGACCTGCTCGCCATGGTGAGATAACTGACGCCGTGTGCCATTAGTGCGTGATCGAGATGCTGCAGGAGATGTTCGGCGAGGACTCCGTGCCCAAGATGTTCAAGGGCGACAAGCTGCACGTGGAGGTGGACGGGAAGCGCGCCTACATCGACCTGCTCGCCATGGTGAGATAACTGACGCCGTGTGCCATTAGTGCGTGATCGAGATGCTGCAGGAGATGTTCGGCGAGGACTCCGTGCCCAAGATGTTCAAGGGCGACAAGCTGCACGTGGAGGTGGACGGGAAGCGCGCCTACATCGACCTGCTCGCCATGGTGAGATAACTGACGCCGTGTGCCATTAGTGCGTGATCGAGATGCTGCAGGAGATGTTCGGCGAGGACTCCGTGCCCAAGATGTTCAAGGGCGACAAGCTGCACGTGGAGGTGGACGGGAAGCGCGCCTACATCGACCTGCTCGCCATGGTGAGATAACTGACGCCGTGTGCCATTAGTGCGTGATCGAGATGCTGCAGGAGATGTTCGGCGAGGACTCCGTGCCCAAGATGTTCAAGGGCGACAAGCTGCACGTGGAGGTGGACGGGAAGCGCGCCTACATCGACCTGCTCGCCATGGTGAGATAACTGACGCCGTGTGCCATTAGTGCGTGATCGAGATGCTGCAGGAGATGTTCGGCGAGGACTCCGTGCCCAAGATGTTCAAGGGCGACAAGCTGCACGTGGAGGTGGACGGGAAGCGCGCCTACATCGACCTGCTCGCCATGGTGAGATAACTGACGCCGTGTGCCATTAGTGCGTGATCGAGATGCTGCAGGAGATGTTCGGCGAGGACTCCGTGCCCAAGATGTTCAAGGGCGACAAGCTGCACGTGGAGGTGGACGGGAAGCGCGCCTACATCGACCTGCTCGCCATGGTGAGATAACTGACGCCGTGTGCCATTAGTGCGTGATCGAGATGCTGCAGGAGATGTTCGGCGAGGACTCCGTGCCCAAGATGTTCAAGGGCGACAAGCTGCACGTGGAGGTGGACGGGAAGCGCGCCTACATCGACCTGCTCGCCATGGTGAGATAACTGACGCCGTGTGCCATTAGTGCGTGATCGAGATGCTGCAGGAGATGTTCGGCGAGGACTCCGTGCCCAAGATGTTCAAGGGCGACAAGCTGCACGTGGAGGTGGACGGGAAGCGCGCCTACATCGACCTGCTCGCCATGGTGAGATAACTGACGCCGTGTGCCATTAGTGCGTGATCGAGATGCTGCAGGAGATGTTCGGCGAGGACTCCGTGCCCAAGATGTTCAAGGGCGACAAGCTGCACGTGGAGGTGGACGGGAAGCGCGCCTACATCGACCTGCTCGCCATGGTGAGATAACTGACGCCGTGTGCCATTAGTGCGTGATCGAGATGCTGCAGGAGATGTTCGGCGAGGACTCCGTGCCCAAGATGTTCAAGGGCGACAAGCTGCACGTGGAGGTGGACGGGAAGCGCGCCTACATCGACCTGCTCGCCATGGTGAGATAACTGACGCCGTGTGCCATTAGTGCGTGATCGAGATGCTGCAGGAGATGTTCGGCGAGGACTCCGTGCCCAAGATGTTCAAGGGCGACAAGCTGCACGTGGAGGTGGACGGGAAGCGCGCCTACATCGACCTGCTCGCCATGGTGAGATAACTGACGCCGTGTGCCATTAGTGCGTGATCGAGATGCTGCAGGAGATGTTCGGCGAGGACTCCGTGCCCAAGATGTTCAAGGGCGACAAGCTGCACGTGGAGGTGGACGGGAAGCGCGCCTACATCGACCTGCTCGCCATGGTGAGATAACTGACGCCGTGTGCCATTAGTGCGTGATCGAGATGCTGCAGGAGATGTTCGGCGAGGACTCCGTGCCCAAGATGTTCAAGGGCGACAAGCTGCACGTGGAGGTGGACGGGAAGCGCGCCTACATCGACCTGCTCGCCATGGTGAGATAACTGACGCCGTGTGCCATTAGTGCGTGATCGAGATGCTGCAGGAGATGTTCGGCGAGGACTCCGTGCCCAAGATGTTCAAGGGCGACAAGCTGCACGTGGAGGTGGACGGGAAGCGCGCCTACATCGACCTGCTCGCCATGGTGAGATAACTGACGCCGTGTGCCATTAGTGCGTGATCGAGATGCTGCAGGAGATGTTCGGCGAGGACTCCGTGCCCAAGATGTTCAAGGGCGACAAGCTGCACGTGGAGGTGGACGGGAAGCGCGCCTACATCGACCTGCTCGCCATGGTGAGATAACTGACGCCGTGTGCCATTAGTGCGTGATCGAGATGCTGCAGGAGATGTTCGGCGAGGACTCCGTGCCCAAGATGTTCAAGGGCGACAAGCTGCACGTGGAGGTGGACGGGAAGCGCGCCTACATCGACCTGCTCGCCATGGTGAGATAACTGACGCCGTGTGCCATTAGTGCGTGATCGAGATGCTGCAGGAGATGTTCGGCGAGGACTCCGTGCCCAAGATGTTCAAGGGCGACAAGCTGCACGTGGAGGTGGACGGGAAGCGCGCCTACATCGACCTGCTCGCCATGGTGAGATAACTGACGCCGTGTGCCATTAGTGCGTGATCGAGATGCTGCAGGAGATGTTCGGCGAGGACTCCGTGCCCAAGATGTTCAAGGGCGACAAGCTGCACGTGGAGGTGGACGGGAAGCGCGCCTACATCGACCTGCTCGCCATGGTGAGATAACTGACGCCGTGTGCCATTAGTGCGTGATCGAGATGCTGCAGGAGATGTTCGGCGAGGACTCCGTGCCCAAGATGTTCAAGGGCGACAAGCTGCACGTGGAGGTGGACGGGAAGCGCGCCTACATCGACCTGCTCGCCATGGTGAGATAACTGACGCCGTGTGCCATTAGTGCGTGATCGAGATGCTGCAGGAGATGTTCGGCGAGGACTCCGTGCCCAAGATGTTCAAGGGCGACAAGCTGCACGTGGAGGTGGACGGGAAGCGCGCCTACATCGACCTGCTCGCCATGGTGAGATAACTGACGCCGTGTGCCATTAGTGCGTGATCGAGATGCTGCAGGAGATGTTCGGCGAGGACTCCGTGCCCAAGATGTTCAAGGGCGACAAGCTGCACGTGGAGGTGGACGGGAAGCGCGCCTACATCGACCTGCTCGCCATGGTGAGATAACTGACGCCGTGTGCCATTAGTGCGTGATCGAGATGCTGCAGGAGATGTTCGGCGAGGACTCCGTGCCCAAGATGTTCAAGGGCGACAAGCTGCACGTGGAGGTGGACGGGAAGCGCGCCTACATCGACCTGCTCGCCATGGTGAGATAACTGACGCCGTGTGCCATTAGTGCGTGATCGAGATGCTGCAGGAGATGTTCGGCGAGGACTCCGTGCCCAAGATGTTCAAGGGCGACAAGCTGCACGTGGAGGTGGACGGGAAGCGCGCCTACATCGACCTGCTCGCCATGGTGAGATAACTGACGCCGTGTGCCATTAGTGCGTGATCGAGATGCTGCAGGAGATGTTCGGCGAGGACTCCGTGCCCAAGATGTTCAAGGGCGACAAGCTGCACGTGGAGGTGGACGGGAAGCGCGCCTACATCGACCTGCTCGCCATGGTGAGATAACTGACGCCGTGTGCCATTAGTGCGTGATCGAGATGCTGCAGGAGATGTTCGGCGAGGACTCCGTGCCCAAGATGTTCAAGGGCGACAAGCTGCACGTGGAGGTGGACGGGAAGCGCGCCTACATCGACCTGCTCGCCATGGTGAGATAACTGACGCCGTGTGCCATTAGTGCGTGATCGAGATGCTGCAGGAGATGTTCGGCGAGGACTCCGTGCCCAAGATGTTCAAGGGCGACAAGCTGCACGTGGAGGTGGACGGGAAGCGCGCCTACATCGACCTGCTCGCCATGGTGAGATAACTGACGCCGTGTGCCATTAGTGCGTGATCGAGATGCTGCAGGAGATGTTCGGCGAGGACTCCGTGCCCAAGATGTTCAAGGGCGACAAGCTGCACGTGGAGGTGGACGGGAAGCGCGCCTACATCGACCTGCTCGCCATGGTGAGATAACTGACGCCGTGTGCCATTAGTGCGTGATCGAGATGCTGCAGGAGATGTTCGGCGAGGACTCCGTGCCCAAGATGTTCAAGGGCGACAAGCTGCACGTGGAGGTGGACGGGAAGCGCGCCTACATCGACCTGCTCGCCATGGTGAGATAACTGACGCCGTGTGCCATTAGTGCGTGATCGAGATGCTGCAGGAGATGTTCGGCGAGGACTCCGTGCCCAAGATGTTCAAGGGCGACAAGCTGCACGTGGAGGTGGACGGGAAGCGCGCCTACATCGACCTGCTCGCCATGGTGAGATAACTGACGCCGTGTGCCATTAGTGCGTGATCGAGATGCTGCAGGAGATGTTCGGCGAGGACTCCGTGCCCAAGATGTTCAAGGGCGACAAGCTGCACGTGGAGGTGGACGGGAAGCGCGCCTACATCGACCTGCTCGCCATGGTGAGATAACTGACGCCGTGTGCCATTAGTGCGTGATCGAGATGCTGCAGGAGATGTTCGGCGAGGACTCCGTGCCCAAGATGTTCAAGGGCGACAAGCTGCACGTGGAGGTGGACGGGAAGCGCGCCTACATCGACCTGCTCGCCATGGTGAGATAACTGACGCCGTGTGCCATTAGTGCGTGATCGAGATGCTGCAGGAGATGTTCGGCGAGGACTCCGTGCCCAAGATGTTCAAGGGCGACAAGCTGCACGTGGAGGTGGACGGGAAGCGCGCCTACATCGACCTGCTCGCCATGGTGAGATAACTGACGCCGTGTGCCATTAGTGCGTGATCGAGATGCTGCAGGAGATGTTCGGCGAGGACTCCGTGCCCAAGATGTTCAAGGGCGACAAGCTGCACGTGGAGGTGGACGGGAAGCGCGCCTACATCGACCTGCTCGCCATGGTGAGATAACTGACGCCGTGTGCCATTAGTGCGTGATCGAGATGCTGCAGGAGATGTTCGGCGAGGACTCCGTGCCCAAGATGTTCAAGGGCGACAAGCTGCACGTGGAGGTGGACGGGAAGCGCGCCTACATCGACCTGCTCGCCATGGTGAGATAACTGACGCCGTGTGCCATTAGTGCGTGATCGAGATGCTGCAGGAGATGTTCGGCGAGGACTCCGTGCCCAAGATGTTCAAGGGCGACAAGCTGCACGTGGAGGTGGACGGGAAGCGCGCCTACATCGACCTGCTCGCCATGGTGAGATAACTGACGCCGTGTGCCATTAGTGCGTGATCGAGATGCTGCAGGAGATGTTCGGCGAGGACTCCGTGCCCAAGATGTTCAAGGGCGACAAGCTGCACGTGGAGGTGGACGGGAAGCGCGCCTACATCGACCTGCTCGCCATGGTGAGATAACTGACGCCGTGTGCCATTAGTGCGTGATCGAGATGCTGCAGGAGATGTTCGGCGAGGACTCCGTGCCCAAGATGTTCAAGGGCGACAAGCTGCACGTGGAGGTGGACGGGAAGCGCGCCTACATCGACCTGCTCGCCATGGTGAGATAACTGACGCCGTGTGCCATTAGTGCGTGATCGAGATGCTGCAGGAGATGTTCGGCGAGGACTCCGTGCCCAAGATGTTCAAGGGCGACAAGCTGCACGTGGAGGTGGACGGGAAGCGCGCCTACATCGACCTGCTCGCCATGGTGAGATAACTGACGCCGTGTGCCATTAGTGCGTGATCGAGATGCTGCAGGAGATGTTCGGCGAGGACTCCGTGCCCAAGATGTTCAAGGGCGACAAGCTGCACGTGGAGGTGGACGGGAAGCGCGCCTACATCGACCTGCTCGCCATGGTGAGATAACTGACGCCGTGTGCCATTAGTGCGTGATCGAGATGCTGCAGGAGATGTTCGGCGAGGACTCCGTGCCCAAGATGTTCAAGGGCGACAAGCTGCACGTGGAGGTGGACGGGAAGCGCGCCTACATCGACCTGCTCGCCATGGTGAGATAACTGACGCCGTGTGCCATTAGTGCGTGATCGAGATGCTGCAGGAGATGTTCGGCGAGGACTCCGTGCCCAAGATGTTCAAGGGCGACAAGCTGCACGTGGAGGTGGACGGGAAGCGCGCCTACATCGACCTGCTCGCCATGGTGAGATAACTGACGCCGTGTGCCATTAGTGCGTGATCGAGATGCTGCAGGAGATGTTCGGCGAGGACTCCGTGCCCAAGATGTTCAAGGGCGACAAGCTGCACGTGGAGGTGGACGGGAAGCGCGCCTACATCGACCTGCTCGCCATGGTGAGATAACTGACGCCGTGTGCCATTAGTGCGTGATCGAGATGCTGCAGGAGATGTTCGGCGAGGACTCCGTGCCCAAGATGTTCAAGGGCGACAAGCTGCACGTGGAGGTGGACGGGAAGCGCGCCTACATCGACCTGCTCGCCATGGTGAGATAACTGACGCCGTGTGCCATTAGTGCGTGATCGAGATGCTGCAGGAGATGTTCGGCGAGGACTCCGTGCCCAAGATGTTCAAGGGCGACAAGCTGCACGTGGAGGTGGACGGGAAGCGCGCCTACATCGACCTGCTCGCCATGGTGAGATAACTGACGCCGTGTGCCATTAGTGCGTGATCGAGATGCTGCAGGAGATGTTCGGCGAGGACTCCGTGCCCAAGATGTTCAAGGGCGACAAGCTGCACGTGGAGGTGGACGGGAAGCGCGCCTACATCGACCTGCTCGCCATGGTGAGATAACTGACGCCGTGTGCCATTAGTGCGTGATCGAGATGCTGCAGGAGATGTTCGGCGAGGACTCCGTGCCCAAGATGTTCAAGGGCGACAAGCTGCACGTGGAGGTGGACGGGAAGCGCGCCTACATCGACCTGCTCGCCATGGTGAGATAACTGACGCCGTGTGCCATTAGTGCGTGATCGAGATGCTGCAGGAGATGTTCGGCGAGGACTCCGTGCCCAAGATGTTCAAGGGCGACAAGCTGCACGTGGAGGTGGACGGGAAGCGCGCCTACATCGACCTGCTCGCCATGGTGAGATAACTGACGCCGTGTGCCATTAGTGCGTGATCGAGATGCTGCAGGAGATGTTCGGCGAGGACTCCGTGCCCAAGATGTTCAAGGGCGACAAGCTGCACGTGGAGGTGGACGGGAAGCGCGCCTACATCGACCTGCTCGCCATGGTGAGATAACTGACGCCGTGTGCCATTAGTGCGTGATCGAAATGCTGCAGGAGATGTTCGGCGAGGACTCCGTGCCCAAGATGTTCAAGGGCGACAAGCTGCACGTGGAGGTGGACGGGAAGCGCGCCTACATCGACCTGCTCGCCATGGTGAGATAACTGACGCCGTGTGCCATTAGTGCGTGATCGAGATGCTGCAGGAGATGTTCGGCGAGGACTCCGTGCCCAAGATGTTCAAGGGCGACAAGCTGCACGTGGAGGTGGACGGGAAGCGCGCCTACATCGACCTGCTCGCCATGGTGAGATAACTGACGCCGTGTGCCATTAGTGCGTGATCGAGATGCTGCAGGAGATGTTCGGCGAGGACTCCGTGCCCAAGATGTTCAAGGGCGACAAGCTGCACGTGGAGGTGGACGGGAAGCGCGATAATATCGAGCTGATGTTAAGGCATGCCGGGCTTTTTGGCTTGTATAGAGAATTCTCCCCTGTCTGACATAGAGGCTTCTGTCGAGAAAGTGGCACTATGGAGTTCACAAAACCTTGTGCAATTTAACCCTACAAAACACAAGTTTGTGCGTTCATCGCCAAAAATACCCCCTTTACCACACCTCATCTCTTTCAGAACACTTCCCTTACCCTTTTCAAAAGCATTGGGATTCTTGGTGTTCTCATTTCTAACGAAGTCCAGTTCCGGGATCATTTGGAAGGAAAAAGCTAAATTAGCCTCTAAAAAACTTGGGGTGCTCAACAGAGCAAAGCGGTACTTTGCGCCCGAGCACAGGCTCCTACTTTATAAAGCGCAAGTCCGCCCACACATGGAGTATTGCTCTCACCTTTGGGCCGGAGTACCTCAATATCAACTCCTTCTATTTGACCGGATTCAAAAGAGGGCATAATGGCTTGTGGTCCCAAATTAACTAGCTCACTGGAAAGCCTGGAGCACCGCAGAGACGTAAGCTCTCTGTGCATATTCTATCGGCTATATAACGGGGAGTGTTCTGAAGAGCTATTTGACCTTATACCACCCTCTCTTTTCTACAACCGCACCGCACGCTACCGAAAGCAATTTCACCCACACCACCTGGGTGCCTGGGCACTTCGACTATCCGTGCAGCCGGTGTTCATCGATTTATAAGACGTTATCACGTCAAAAAGTGCTTTTGAATCGTCGGTGAGTCTACCACTGGTTCGGAATGCCCTTCCTGCCGAGAAGAACCAACAAGAAACTGCGGTTACTCTTTTCAAAACAAGTTTACAATAGGTACTATGCTCTGTATGCAGTGTTTCCACAATGAGGGTAAGTTCCAAAAATGCATACCTACTTATAATTGAATACATGTTAAGATGGGCAGACATAAAGTAGCCCCATTCCCGCCGGCGGCACCCGTTCACGAGCATATGACGCATGACCCAGCCGCTGCTTCGCTCAATCATATTTGAGGGAACGTAACAACCCTCATCACACGACACCACCACAGAAATGTTTAAAGAGTGCAATAATATACCTTGTCTAAAATTGATTGCTAAGGGTCAGTTCAGACATACCGGAAGAATATGCGAGTAATTTACTGACCTTATTACCATAGGCTAAAATAGAAAATACTAGCTGATGCCCGCGACTTCGTCCGCGTGGAAATAGTTTTTTAAAATCCCTCGGGAACTCTTTCATTTTCTGGGATCAAAGTAGTAGTCAGTCAGTAGCCTATGTCACTCTCCAGGTCCTCAACTATACACATGCAAAAAATCACGTCGATCCGTAGCCCTGTTGCGGCGTGATTGAAGGACAAACCAACAAACAAACACACTTTCGCATTTATAATATTAGTAAGGATACTCTCGAGCTGGCGCGAGGAAGCGCTCAATGCAATTTTAACGATAAGCGATAGCCCACAGTTGGTTCCATAAATTTTTTTCTCCTTTGCCTAAATCGAACTTTCATCTCATAAAAACATTCTGGGAATCGAATGAATGGGTGGTAATTTGTATAAATCACGTTAAAAATGATGCTAGATGGAATTAATAAAAATACAGAATAATAAGAATATTAAGAATCATAATGGATACCTTGGTGCACATGTGATCAAGTTGACATTTTGAACAAAATCGAGTTCTGTCCATTTTCGCTTTCTTGGTATCTATAAAAAGATTTTTGTAAAACAACCATCATTGTAACATAGTGGATGCTTCAATGATCTATTTGTGTGCAAATGAGACTTGTATGAAATGTTTAGACGTTGCGCAAACGTGGACACTTTTGTGTCCTGTGTCGGATACAAGCCACTTATGTGTCTATAGTCTATTCGCCGAATGGAGCAAGCACTGAGAATTTGGACTTCCACGTGATTGGTTGGTTGGTTGGCAGATAGGGACGCTTAGGCCGTGATCACAATGCAAGTTATAATTAGTCTGTCGTTACACTCCGTACCGTTCAGACGTCTCCCGCGTACCTGCTTCGTTGCGAATTGCGATCATATCTATTTATCTTTGACTTGGCTTGTTTTTCGGACAGTTGTTTTGTGCTCATTGTGTGAACTTGACTGGATTCCGTTTGATTGCTTACCCAACGACTTGGCGAGTTTATTGGTTGTTGTGAATATGGCGGAAGGAAGAGTGCATAAAAGGCTTAAACGGGCCTTTTCTTCAACTGAAAAGGTTATGATGTGTAACATGTTTAACACCTTTTGATCTAAAAAAATATTTTATTCAGCTGTTCAAAAAATTACAACTGAAATACAAAAAATGGAAAAAATGTGTGCAGCACGTAGAAAAATTAATAGAACCAAAAATGAGCGAAATGGATCATAACTTTGAAGGGTTAAGTGAAAGATTTATTAATAATGTAGGAAATGACAGTGATACGTTGGAAAGTGAAAGCGAATGAATAATTTATATTATTTTTTAATTTATATTGCTTTAATGTTGATTTTATTTGATTACAAACAAAGACCAAATCACATGGTTGCTCTTATTTCATTTATAAAAAAATTCTGTTTCAAATTACTTATCAATAATAGGTATAAAAATTCCTTACTAAAGCATTAACAATATGAACGCGCCCTATGATTTCAAACGGGTCGCAAGTGCTCCTGGGCGGAGCTAGACAGTTTTCTGTCTTTATCAATTTGTATGCAAATGTGGGACAGAGAAAGCGCTTTGCTTGGTTCACTCCGTGAACAGAGTATAGGTACGTTTTACGCAGTTGCTGGTTGATTTCATATTTATTGTATGAAAATAAAATATTCAATGGTGGCTTGTAACCGACACAGGACTCAGCGCCTTAACGCATTTATGTAAATAGGTATCTCTTTTACATTCATTGTCACTTAAATCAGAGGTGCGATTGTCAAAAAATTGCCGATCAAAATCTTATTCATTTCATGGCATTAGTGTCAAATTAAAATAAGCCTTGACTAAATCGTTATGGAGACTAAATGGATATCGGAGCGTTATGGAGCGTATCGTACATAACTAAACATATGAGAATGCAAACACGAAATTGAGCCTTTATTTAATGCTGTTATGGTTTATTTTACTTTGATGCTAATGCCATGAAATGAATAAGATTTTGATCGGCAACTTTCAGACAATCGGGGGGCAGTACGGCCTCAAGGTAACCATTGTAAATTTATAAACACATCAGAATTTCCGAAGCCAGCGGGATTCGAACCCACATCTCTTGGGAATCGCGCCCGAGTGTGTTAGCCACTATAGCTACGGTCGAACTACACGTCAGCATCGAAATTAGTGATGTATCAACTTTTTCAGTTTAAGCAACTGTTAGCGACATCTAGTAGCAACACGTTACAGTTGTTGATCTACTTTCCACTACCCCATATTGCAATGGAGCTCATTAGGAACTAGAGATGCCACATTGCTTTTTACTATTTTTATTTTATTAAATATCAGAATAAATTTAAGTGTAGGATAACACTATAATAAAAATAAAAAATGTAACCATATTTTGTTGTGTTGGTTCGTCATATTTATTTGTCCACAGGAAGTGAAGTGCACGGAGGACGAGGGCCTCGAGCGCACCGTACACTCGGCCCTCAGCAAGCTGTACGCGGCGCTGGCGCCTGTCAAGCCGCCGCCGCCGCCCGCGCCGCCCGCGCCGCTCGCCTCGTGACCACCTCCCCACCTCCCCCGCCCGCACACCCGCCCCGAGACGACTGATTGAAGCCTGCTTTTCACTATCCCATCCATTTTTAGAGTTCCGTACCCAAAGGGTGCTAACGGGACCCTATTACTAAGCCTCCGCTGTCCGTCCGTCTGTCAGTGGCCTGTATCTCGTAAACCGTAATAGATAGACAGTTGAAATTTTCACATATTTTGTATTTCTATTGCCGCTATAAGAACAAAATAATAAAAATTAAATTAAAAAAATTAAATTAAATATTTCCATGGGTACATGGAAATATATTAATTTAATTTTATTACCCTAAAAGAGCGAGGCTCGACTCGCACTTGGCCGATTTTTATATCCCATAGGATATGGGCAAGTGCTGTACCTATGGACACAATCGATTCCGTCGAAACTAGCAACCCTAAAACTCTAATTTGAACGCGACCATAAAGCTTTGTCTATGGTTGACAGTTCGCGTTAAAATTAGAATTTTAGGGTTGCTAGTTTCGACGGAATCGATTGTGTCCACAGGTACAACACTTGTCCCTATATTCTGTAATTTTCCGGGATAAAATGAAGCCCATGTGTTAATCCTAGGTATGAGCTATCTCCATACCAAATTTCAGTCAAATCGGTTCATTAGTTGTGGCGCGAAAGAGTAACAAACATCCATCCATCCATCCATACATTCATCCGCACAAACTTTCGCATTTATAATGTTAGCAGGATTATATTATATCCCCAGATATAAATTAATATCGCTCTCCTTGCTTTGAATTGGAACCCTTTACATTTGAATCACACTAACATTATTAATTATAAATGCGAAAGTGTGTACGTTTATTGGTTTGTCCTTCAATCACGCCGCAACAGAGTTACGGATCGACCTGATTTTTTTGCATGGGTATAGTTGAGGTCCTGGAGTGACATAGGCTATATTTTATCCCAGAAAATCAGAGTTCCTGACGAAGTCGCGGGCATCAGCTAGTATAATATATTGTGTTTAATGTGTAATATACAGTGTTGTTTACTATGGTACACGTAACCTGTGTCAATAGAAATAATTTAACAATAAAATATGTCTGATAGTAATAGTTTAGATAGAGTGTGCATTTATAGCTCGATATGACCTGCACAAAGTAATTTTGATGTTTCACATCTGCCAGGCGTCTCGCGTCGGCTCACAATTTTTTTTATTACTGGATAGGCTTGCGCTTGACAATCAATGCTAGGAAGCACTGATATGAGTGTGTTTAGTCCGACTTTTAATTCGTTTGATCGTAATAGTTAACTATGACATTAGCGTCAAAGTAAAATTAACCATAGTAGTACCGATTTAAAGTCACAAATTCAATACAGACGATTTTAATTTGGAGCGTTTTCGTTACGAAAACGTATAAGAATACATACACTAAGTTGAGCCCTAACTCTATATACTGTTATGGTTTATTTTTCTTTGATGGTAATGTCATCGTTTTTTACTTATCATAGTTAACTATCAAATCTTGTACTAAGCGTACTGGTCTAGGTTGGAGCGCGCTTGCATGAAGATGCCTTGAAGGTACTCAGTAGGTAGCTGGAGACATGGATGTTGGAAGTGCGTCCCACACCTTAGCGGTTCACAAACGTTCAACTAAAGCGTTTCGTGCGAGTAGGTTGGATTTCAACCACGTAAGGGTGCAAAAGCTCACTTCTCGCAGTTGTTTTTCTTGTTTTGCCTGACGCCAACTGTACGGCGTACCGACTGTTATAGTGCAGGCATATTTTTACACTCTGTATAGATTAAATAAAATGTAAATATAAATTAAATTAGTATTTTTAACTCTAGTATCTGTGTTTATTTTACGTATCAAATACCTATAATCGCGGAGACACAGGGTTCCGTAGATTTTTTAATAACCCAACTCCACGCAGACGAAATGGCGACTAAAAGCCTAGTTATGAAATAAATTAATAACATTAACATTTTACAAACTTTATTATTTACACAATATTTACAGTCTTGTTTATTAACTTAAAACTAAAATCAAAACATTATTCTTAATGTCAATATTCCCTCTCTTCATCATAATGTCACCATATATCTAGTTCTATAAATTCAGGCTCAAATCTAAATGGAATTCCAGGACCGAAAAAGGTCTTTTTTCTATCCTGGATTTCCATTAGGAAAAACGCGTGGATCTCTGTCCGTGCACCTTCTAAATATTTGGGCATAACACCAGCCTGAAGGAAATTCTGTCCATTGTTACGTTGGTGACCCCCCTATACTCTGTACGGTGTAGCATGGTGTGGCATAGACAATGATGGTTACTAGATAATACTCATTCCGTATTTTACGACTGTGATATTCTCAATTTTTGAAAGGTCTTTGCATGTACATTACATGAGATTATGCCAGGACTGTGATATTTAGGGCGCAACTGAAAATATTAAGTAAATCGCGGCAATGGACAAGAATGAAAAGGAATGGTCTAAGTTAACCCGCACCATCATTGTCTATGCCCCACCACGCTACACCGTACAGAGTATAGGGTCACCAACGTAACAATAGGAAGAACTTCCTCCAGGCTGGTGTAGCCCAAATACTTAGGTGCACGGACAGATTACAACTGAAAAGAAAAATGCACGCGTTTTTCCTGGAATTCCGTTTATATCCGAATCCAATTCCAGGACCGAAAAAAGGCGTCAACCTTTTTTCGGTGTTACATAATTAGTGTTACATGATTAACATGTTCATGACTTCACACACCTTTGAGAACATTATGGGGAACTCTCAAGCCTGCAGGTTTCCTCACGATGTTTTCCTTTACCGTTGAAGCATTGATATTTAACTGCTCATTACTTGGGAAGCAGTGATAGTCTAGTTAAGACTGTGGTCTCCTATTCGGGAGGTTGCAGGTTCGATCCCGGGTACCTCTGACTTTTCGGAGTCAAGTGCGTTTAAGCAATTAAATATCACTTGCATCAACGGTGAAGGAAAACATCGTGAGGAAACCTGCACATCTGAGATTTCTTCATGTTCTCGAAGGTGTGTGAAGTCCGCCAATTCGCATTGGGCCTGCGTGGTGGACTATGGCCTATAACCCTTCTCTGAGAGGAGACCTGCGCTCAGTAGTGAGCCGTTGATGGGTTGCTAATGATGATGATGAAGGCACTTCAAGAGGGATTAGGTCAAGCCACATTACTTCTTTCCTAACAGTGAGCGGAATGCTTTGTTTCCCAAGTGAGGCTCAGCCGCGGTGCGACGTCACAGCTCGCGGCCAGTCCGGTGACGTGACTCACTACTGAAGTGAGCCGTTGATGGATTGCTGATGATGATGGTGAACTTGGAAAAATCAAAGATGCGTGCCCGGGATCGAACCTGCGACCTGCCGAATAGGAGATAAGGGTCCTAACCACAAGGCTATCGCTGCTGGATGTGCATTGTGCGTTGAGGTTAAGAGGCCTTGGAGTATCGCTTCCAGAACCGCTTGACGTCGTCGTGCGAGGCGCGCGTCACCACCATGGTGCGCGCGCGCTCGCTGTGCCACGTCAGCACGCCCGCGCCCTTGGCATAGTCGCGCAGGACCGCGAACTCCGCCTGAAAATAACATGCGTATTTAAATAAATAATAACTAGCTGACCCGGCGAACTTCCTACCGCCACCTTATCTATATAAATAAAACAAATAAACTATCCTAATCCAAAAAAAACTATCGTATCTTTCAAGTTGGACCAAATTACAGATAGTTACGAAGTTTGATCTAAATCGGTTCAGTAGTTTAGGAGTCCATCGCGGACAAACAACTTGACACGTAATTTATATATATTAAGATAATAATAATAATAAATCTTTATTTAAGGCAGTAAGTACCCATATTATGTAAACTTAAATGTAATATACATAAAATAAAAAGAAAAACAAATACAAATACAAAACAGTATTAATTCTCTTTTATTTTGGGTTCACACTTGTTGCGAGGGTCGTCTTCGTTGGCCGTGGCCAGCGGAGGGTGCGGGCTTCGAGGCGTGGCCTCATTACCCGGGCGGGTCGCGGGGAAGAACACTTCCCCGGTGATGAGTTTTCAGCCGTCTTGGCAATCCACGACGGCTGAGGCTCCTATTCAACTTGAGTAGGGGCCTTGTGGCTCAATGTCAGTCCAGTGGCTCCGCTCGCTGGCGGGCAGGGTAGCCGCCGCGAGCGGAGCGGTGTCGGGTCCAGAGGGTGGGCCCGCGCTACGGGCGATAGGGTCGCTGCCGTGCGCGGGACCGGTGTCGGTCCGGGGGCCCCGCGTCGCAGGCGGGCAGGTCGCCGCCGCGAGCGGAGCGGTGTCGTGTTCGGTGTGGGGCCCCGCGCTACTGACGAAAGGGTCGTCATCGAGCGCGGGGCCAGTGTATCGCCAGGGGCCCCGCGTCGCTGGCGGGCAGATAGCCGCCGCGAGCGGGGCGGTGTCAAATCCGGTGGAGTGCTCCGCGCTACGGGCGATGGTGTCGCCACCGTGCGCGGAGCTGAGGTCATGTCCAGTGGGTCTCGCGTCGTCGTCGCTGTGGCCGCCTGCGTGCCTCCGCGGTGGTGGCGATCGCAGGAGCTCACGAGGTAGAGGACGCCCGGTCGGTGGTCGGCTGGCTAGCGGTGCGATGCCGTGGAGGTGTTCGTACGGTCCGTTGTCGGCGCTGGCGAACATGCGCCGCGCCAGTGTACGGACGTACTCCTCCACGGTGGGCGTCTTGAGGTCGCGATGGATCACATCGTTCCTCACGTACCTCGGAGCTCCAACGATCAGGCGGAGGCACTTGTTCTGTTGGACCTGTAGGCGGCGTGCCTGGTACGCTGAGCAGTACGCATACCAGGCTGGGGCCGCGTACGTCAGTCTGGAGCGGACATAGGCTCCATAGATGAGGAGCTTGGTCTTCGGTGATAGACTCGAGGTGAAGACTTGGTACAGCATCGACAGTGCCGCCTTAGCCTGACTCACCACGTGGTTGACCATGGGAATCAGGTTCAGGCTGAGGTCGATGCGGCACCCCAAGTAGCACACCGAAGTTTGCCACTCTATGTCCTGCCCTCGAAAGCGGAGCTGACGTAATGGCTTCCGGATGCCGAACAGGATCGCGGCCGTCTTCCCCACGTTGACGGCCATCCTCCACTTGTCCAGCCACTCCGGAAGCAGGTCCAACATGCGCTGCATCTTGTTGCAGGCGGCGGCTTGGTGGAACGACGACGCGAGATACGCGCTGTCGTCGGCGTAGAGCGACAACAGCACGTCTTCCTCCCCCTCGCGCAGGTGTCCGGCGAGGGTAGGGATGTCGTTGGTGTACAACGCGTACAGGCACGGGGAGAGGCAGCTGCCTTGGGGCACTCCCGCACGGATGGGGCGCGGCTGGGAGTCCGCGCCCTCCACGGAGACGTGGAAGGACCGCCCGTCCAGGAAAGAGGCCACCAGCCGCACAATCGCGGGTGGCAGGTCGGTGGTGAGGAGCTTTGCCAGCAGACCGGTGTGCCACACACGGTCGAAGGCCTTCTCGATGTCGAGAAAGACCCCGACGGTGCAGTAGCCCTTGTTCGTCTTGCTGGCGATGTGGTGAAGTCCTCTCGCCAGCTGGAGCGTCGTTGAGTGGTTACTGCGAAAGCCGAACTGCTCATCCCGTAAACGGACGTACGGGGTGAGCCTTCGCAGCAACAGACGCTCGAACAGCTTGGCGATGTGCGGCAGTAGGGTGATCGGGCGGTAGCTCCCTGGTAGACGGCGGTCCTTGCCCGGTTTGGGGATGGTGATCACCTTCCCCCTCTTCCAGGTTTCCGGGAAGTGTGCAGTGCGGAGAATGCCATTGAAGAGCCTCGCTAGCGCTACGAGGGCTCTTCTTGGCAGCTGCTGAAGTGCGGCGATCGGAATTCCGTCGTAGCCTGCCGCCTTCCGTTTGGGGAGACGGATGACGGCTTTCCTCAGCTCAGACGGGGAGATGAACTCGTCCCCCCGGAGCGGAGGAGTCTGGGCCGACAGGAATTCCCGCACTTGATGGTCGAGTTCTGTGTGGTGCCTGTGCGCGTTGTCGTTGGCCGGTGGGTTGGGGGTGAATTGCTTCTCCATATACTCCGCCATGATCTCAGCTCGGTCATGCGCGGAGTATCTTCGCCTACCCTGGTTGTCTAGTAGCGGGTAGACGGGTGAGTCAGATCCGGTGAGTGTCTTGCACAGGTGGTACAGCGATGTTTCTGACTCGGCTGCCGCGTCGATGGTCTTCTCCCAGTCATCATCTTCGCGGGCGCCGAGTGCTAGCCTCACTTCCTGTGCAAGACGGTTGAGGTCACGCTTGACCGTCGGACAGCGAGTGCGCGCCCATAGTTTGCGCAGGGCGCGCTTCCTTCTCAGCATGTCGCGGAGCGAGCTCGAAAGCAGGTCACGTCGACCAGTGGGGGGCATGGTGGTAGTGGCCTCCTGTTTGGCCGTCTGGATGGCCGCCATGATGGTGTTGGCGGCCCGGTCAACGTCCACTGGGGTCGAGATGGGACCTGCGAGCTCAAGCTCCGACAGCGCGACGGCGAACTTCTCCCAGTTGGTCTTGGCTCTGGGAGGACGCGGTATGGTGAAGTCGCGCTGGAGGTTAAGCGTGACTAGTATTGGCAGGTGTTCAGTGTCGAGGTCATAGAGTGGCTCGACACTGATGGGGTGGTCAATCCGGTGATGCAGCACGATGTCCAGGACGTCCGGGTGGTAGTGGGGGTTTGACGGTATATTGGTCGGTGCTCCAGGACCCAATATACCGTACTGGTGGTGCTCGCTGTCCTCGAGTAAAGCCCTTCCGGCCGGGGTGATTACGCGCGAGCCCCAGGCTTGGTGCTTCGCGTTAAAATCACCCACGACTAGTGTGGGGGCATGCGACTCGACGAGTGTGTGGACGTCAGTGCTGCAGAAGGTCGTGGTAGGTGGTCGGTAGGCGGCATACAGGAGGAGCTCCTCCTCACCGGTGTGAACACGCACTCCCTGCGTACGCAGGGATGTGTATGGTGCGTGCTCAAGTTCTTCGTGTACGATGTCCCTCCGCACCAGGGCCGCCGTTCCTCTGAAGGCTAGACCCCGGGGAGAGACTTCGTCGCGCCGGTACACGAAGAAATTCGGGATACGGAGCTCGACGTGTTCCGCGAGCTTGGTCTCGCCCAGGAGGATGACATGGATATCCTGCGACTGGGCGAGCGTTGTGAGCTCGCGGATGTGGCCTCTGATGCCGCCCGGGTTCCAGTACAGGACCCTCAGCAGGATGGGAGTCGCGCTAAGACCGCCATCCCTGCTGCGATCGCCTGTACTGCGCCCTGTCCCTGCAGGTAGGTTGTCAGCCCGGTCGTGATTGCCTCTAACACAACCCGGACTATGGCCATGATGTCCGGGCTGTGTCTCGCTTCCCCCTGTTGAGGTGCGGGGGGAGGCGGTTGGGAGGCGGTGTGTTGCTCGGCAGGTGGGGCTGCGCGCCGGGCAGTGCGCGGCGCGGCGCGCGGTGCAGCGCGTGATGGTGCAGATTGTTGCTGCTCGCGCGCTTGCTGCTGCACGCGAGCTTGCGCCTGCGCCCTCTCAGGAGCAATCCGCTGCGAGCGGCGAGTTTGCTCCCGAGAAGCGGCAGGCGTCGGCGAGTGTGGTCGGGCTGTGGCGGCGGGGGCGGTCGGGGCCGATTGGGTCGGCGCCGATTGGGTCGGCGCCGACTGAGTCGGCGCAGGTTGAGTCGGCGCAGGTGCCTGGGATTGCACCTGCGCGGCCTGTTGTGTGGGCGCCTGCCTCGCTTGCCTCGGCTGAGGCGTGGAGGCGGCGGCTGGCTCGTTGCGAGCGGGGCGGCGGCCGCGGTTGCGCGGTCTGCGCCTACCGCGCAGCGCCTGTCCCCGCTCGGTGGGCGGGTTGGCCGCCGCTGGGAGCGTGGTAGTAGGGCCCCCAGCGGCGTTCGGTGGAGCGGTTCTCGTGGTCGATGAGGGGCGAGGGGCGCGCGGCGCGGCGGTCGCCTGCGCGCCTTCTGCGGGGGCCGACGCAGCGGTCGCTGCGGGCCTGCGTTGCGGTTGCGGGCGGGGACGGCCAGGTGCTTGAGGCGGGGGCGGGGGCAAGGCGATGCCCCTCTTCCGCGCCTCTCGCTTGTACAGCGAACACCGGCGGTCGTTCGCGGCATGGCTTTGCCCGCAGTTCGCGCAGGTGGGCGTAACATCGCGCGGGTGCGGGCAGTCTGCGACCGGGTGGGCTCCTGCGCACCGGATGCAGCGGAAGGGCCGGTGGCAGTTAATGGAAGAGTGCCCGTACGCCTGGCACCGGTGGCATTGGGGCGGCTTGGTCCCTCCGCGCCAGGCCTCCACGGTCACCGCGGGCATGCAGAGGAGCTCCGTCACAGCGTACAGCTGACGGAGCTCTTCGCCGGTCATGTGCGCCAGCTGCACGAAATAGGTGCAGCCGTGCTTGCCGGCTTTCGGTGGGATAGGCCGCGCGTTTTCCGCCGGGAAGCCGATGTCGCGCAGGGCGGCGACCACCTCCTCAGGCGGTGTGTCGAGCGGCAGTCCTCGCACCGCTATTTTGGTCGGGCGTTCGGTCGCCGGGCTGTAGCAGTACCATGAGATGGTACTGTCTTGGCGCGCCGCCTGGGTCAGGTAGCGCTGTACAGCCCGGAATTCGTCGGCAGATTGAGGGAGGAATCGGACTCCTCTGCCCAGTGGTCTGGCGTTTGGCGCGAATCCCAGCTCGCGCCGGATGGCCTGGAAGTGCCTCGTCCAGTTGGGGAGGCACTCGACCACTAGCGGCGGGTATTCGGACCGCGGCGGCTGGGCGGCCGCAGGCGCAGCAGGCGGGGCCGCACGGCCCGCTTGCTGGGTCGAGCGTTGTTCGGCGGGCGGTGGGCTGCGGCGTGGCGCGGACGGCGCCGCGGCTGTCGCAGCGTAGGATGTGCTCGGCAGAGGTGAGTGCGGCCGAGTCAAGTCCATAGGGACGGGCGAAGCTAGGCCCGCATAGCTGGTCGAGTCCTTCGGCCAGCTTGCGGACCCCGCTTGAGAGGACGATGCAGTGGTTTGTGTGGATGGGACGGCAATATGTGCCGTCGCATCCATCGTCGGCGAGCGCGCGACAGGGACGGCGATATGTGCCGTCGCGTCGGTGGTAGGTGGGCGCGCGACAGGGACGGCATGACTTGCCGTCTCACCTGCGGGCGCGGGGGCGGAGGGCGGGGGGCGCACCTCCTGCTGTGGTGTGGGGGTGATCCGCGGGGGCGGGGGGAGCACCTCTCGAGCGCGGGGGCGAGCCGCTGGGCTGGGTGACCGCGGCGACTCGTCTGAGGAGTGGTGCGGCAGCAGGGCGAAGCGGGAAGACAGCTTCGTCCGCTTGTCGTCTTGGCCGTCAGTGTTCCCCGAGGAGGACGAGCTCGGGCGCGCGCGCTTGGCCAACTCACCTACCGGAGCCAATGTTCCGGCTGTGGTGATCGGTTGAGTCGCAGCGTCATCTTCACTGTCCTCGCTGGAGGACGAGGACGGCGGGTCGGACAGGCGCGATGGGGGCGCCGTCATCATTGGCGTTGGGCGTCTTTCCATGGAGAGGGGCGTGACCGATTGGTCAAAGATATTCCGGCGCACGATTGCACGCGGAATACCCTTTCTGCCGCGTCCCGCACGTTGCGGGCGAGGCGGTTCGTCCGACATTATAACATGGGGTCGCGATGATCGCGACGAAGCGGTGGATGCAACACTGCGTCCCTTGCAGGGAGACCGAGCGCAATCGCGTGCTACCCAGCCAAGCGAGACCCCTAAGGGAGACCCAGCTTAGGCGCCCGCGTACACGCTCAGTCGACCCCGCTCGGTATGAGGTTTGACGGTTAGTGTTGGCAATCCGACGGCTTTTTATCATTAAAAAGCGCGGGATTTTAGGCCACGCAGTTTTCGCGGGCGGGGCGCAGGGGCGCCGACGCGGGTCGAACCCGGCCGCTTCCTCAAGCCGCACGAGTGCGGCGAGTACCACTGGCACCGGGGAACGCGACGGGCGGCGGAAGACGCGAGCCGCGAGCACTGCGGGATGTATCGCAATTCAATCGCTCGACGAGGGCTCGACGAGACGGTCTCGGAGCACACTCGGAGCGAACAACACAAAAGCAAACTGCACAGCTTGGCAGCGAATTGCGAATTGCGATACCTTTCACACTGCGATGCTGCGCCAACCAATGCCGAAAGATGGCGACATCCAAGTGTTCACACATCGTCTGAAGAATCTCATTATTGGAATGATGTAATCGTTCCCAAAAAGTAGCGATTCTTGAACGTATTATAGCGTAAAAGTCGGGCATTCTTGCCGTCGCGAACATGTTCGACGCACTACAAAATCGCGGTAATTTCATCAGGATGCGGTAGGCATCATTGTACTGCACCCTGGTCCCTTAGACTGCAGGACCGTTAAATTCATGCCTTAGAGATGTGGTGCTGGAGACACCTTTTAAAGATCCCTTGGACTACCTTCAACAACTCCATCTTGAAAGAACTAAAGATAACAGAAAGGCTTTCTTCGACTGTGCAGTTGCGAATTCTGAAGTTCTTCGGTCACATCTCGAGAAATGAAGGGTCAATTGAGCGGTTGGTGGTGCAGGGTCAGGAGGAAGGGAAAAGAGCGAGAGGACGCTCACCCACGCGCTGGACGGACTTGATCAAAGCGGTGACCCGAACTACTGTGGTGGAGTGCTCCCGCAACGCAACTGACCGTCGCAAGTGGAGGAGCATCGCGCGGGAGGCGGTGCGATCCAAAAACAACTAATGTCACATCATCCCAGCAGCCACGACCACTCTGACAAGAGTGACAGATTGAGAAGAAAAACTATTATAGGAGGGTAGTATTAATAGCCTACGGTTACATGTGCGGACTGAAAACTGAAAGGTCGACGGTTCGATCCTAAACGCATTATTATCATGCTCGCTCCTAACGCCTCCGCCTCCTGACGCCGCCCGTGTCCGCCTTCAGCGTCTGAACACGTCACCTGCGACAGGAACTGGTTGTACACGACGCCCTCGGTGTAGGTGAAGCGGTTGCGCTCGCTCTCCCACAGCTGGATCTGGTCCACGACCGTGGGCGGCAGCACGGACGCCGTCCTGACGCCGCCCGTGTCCGCCTTCAGCATCTGAACAAACACATCGTCAGGTTCATAAACATGTCAAGAGATCTGGACGACAAAGCAAAAAATGATAAATAAGCACCTCAATGGCATAGACAACTCTACTTTTATGCTCCTCGTCCTACCACCAATGGAATAGGCAGCGCCACACACCCACTCGCGGGTCAGCACGCCCACCACCACGTTCGGGAACCTGGCCACATCAACATTTACTGCGCACTAGCTAGAGTGCGTGCTCAGACCTGCGCGTGCGAGTGTTGCTCGAGGTATCGTATGATCTGCTGCGCCGAGATGCCGCCGCGCAGCGCCGCGCGCACCGACTCGCGGGTCAGCACGCCCACCACCACGTTCGGGAACCTGGCCACATCAACATTTACTGCGCACTAGCTAGAGTGTGTGCTCAGACCTGCGCGTGCGAGTGTTGCTCGAGGTATCGTATGATCTGCTGCGCCGAGATGCCGCCGCGCAGCGCCGCGCGCACCGACTCGCGGGTCAGCACGCCCACCACCACGTTCGGGAACCTGGCCACATCAACATTTACTGCGCACTAGCTAGAGTGTGTGCTCAGACCTGCGCGTGCGAGTGTTGCTCGAGGTATCGTATGATCTGCTGCGCCGAGATGCCGCCGCGCAGCGCCGCGCGCACCGACTCGCGGGTCAGCACGCCCACCACCACGTTCGGGAACCTGGCCACATCAACATTTACTGCGCACTAGCTAGAGTGTGTGCTCAGACCTGCGCGTGCGAGTGTTGCTCGAGGTATCGTATGATCTGCTGCGCCGAGATGCCGCCGCGCAGCGCCGCGCGCACCGACTCGCGGGTCAGCACGCCCACCACCACGTTCGGGAACCTGGCCACATCAACATTTACTGCGCACTAGCTAGAGTGCGTGCTCAGACCTGCGCGTGCGAGTGTTGCTCGAGGTATCGTATGATCTGCTGCGCCGAGATGCCGCCGCGCAGCGCCGCGCGCACCGACTCGCGGGTCAGCACGCCCACCACCACGTTCGGGAACCTGGCCACATCAACATTTACTGCGCA
The DNA here is from genome assembly GCA_029955525.1 of Oeneis ivallda. Lineage (NCBI taxonomy): Eukaryota > Metazoa > Arthropoda > Insecta > Lepidoptera > Nymphalidae > Oeneis > Oeneis ivallda. Next base: position 1,217,620 of record JARPMR010000017.1, on the reverse strand, counting down.
CTAGCTAGAGTGTGTGCTCAGACCTGCGCGTGCGAGTGTTGCTCGAGGTATCGTATGATCTGCTGCGCCGAGATGCCGCCGCGCAGCGCCGCGCGCACCGACTCGCGGGTCAGCACGCCCACCACCACGTTCGGGAACCTGGCCACATCAACGTTTACTGCGCACTAGCTAGAGTGTGTGCTCAGACCTGCGCGTGCGAGTGTTGCTCGAGGTATCGTATGATCTGCTGCGCCGAGATGCCGCCGCGCAGCGCCGCGCGCACCGACTCGCGGGTCAGCACGCCCACCACCACGTTCGGGAACCTGGCCACATCAACATTTACTGCGCACTAGCTAGAGTGTGTGCTCAGACCTGCGCGTGCGAGTGTTGCTCGAGGTATCGTATGATCTGCTGCGCCGAGATGCCGCCGCGCAGCGCCGCGCGCACCGACTCGCGGGTCAGCACGCCCACCACCACGTTCGGGAACCTGGCCACATCAACATTTACTGCGCACTAGCTAGAGTGTGTGCTCAGACCTGCGCGTGCGAGTGTTGCTCGAGGTATCGTATGATCTGCTGCGCCGAGATGCCGCCGCGCAGCGCCGCGCGCACCGACTCGCGGGTCAGCACGCCCACCACCACGTTCGGGAACCTGGCCACATCAACATTTACTGCGCACTAGCTAGAGTGCGTGCTCAGACCTGCGCGTGCGAGTGTTGCTCGAGGTATCGTATGATCTGCTGCGCCGAGATGCCGCCGCGCAGCGCCGCGCTCACCGACTCGCGGGTCAGCACGCCCACCACCACGTTCGGGAACCTGGCCACATCAACATTTACTGCGCACTAGCTAGAGTGTGTGCTCAGACCTGCGCGTGCGAGTGTTGCTCGAGGTATCGTATGATCTGCTGCGCCGAGATGCCGCCGCGCAGCGCCGCGCGCACCGACTCGCGGGTCAGCACGCCCACCACCACGTTCGGGAACCTGGCCACATCAACGTTTACTGCGCACTAGCTAGAGTGTGTGCTCAGACCTGCGCGTGCGAGTGTTGCTCGAGGTATCGTATGATCTGCTGCGCCGAGATGCCGCCGCGCAGCGCCGCGCGCACCGACTCGCGGGTCAGCACGCCCACCACCACGTTCGGGAACCTGGCCACATCAACATTTACTGCGCACTAGCTAGAGTGTGTGCTCAGACCTGCGCGTGCGAGTGTTGCTCGAGGTATCGTATGATCTGCTGCGCCGAGATGCCGCCGCGCAGCGCCGCGCGCACCGACTCGCGGGTCAGCACGCCCACCACCACGTTCGGGAACCTGGCCACATCAACATTTACTGCGCACTAGCTAGAGTGTGTGCTCAGACCTGCGCGTGCGAGTGTTGCTCGAGGTATCGTATGATCTGCTGCGCCGAGATGCCGCCGCGCAGCGCCGCGCGCACCGACTCGCGGGTCAGCACGCCCACCACCACGTTCGGGAACCTGGCCACATCAACATTTACTGCGCACTAGCTAGAGTGTGTGCTCAGACCTGCGCGTGCGAGTGTTGCTCGAGGTATCGTATGATCTGCTGCGCCGAGATGCCGCCGCGCAGCGCCGCGCGCACCGACTCGCGGGTCAGCACGCCCACCACCACGTTCGGGAACCTGGCCACATCAACATTTACTGCGCACTAGCTAGAGTGTGTGCTCAGACCTGCGCGTGCGAGTGTTGCTCGAGGTATCGTATGATCTGCTGCGCCGAGATGCCGCCGCGCAGCGCCGCGCGCACCGACTCGCGGGTCAGCACGCCCACCACCACGTTCGGGAACCTGGCCACATCAACATTTACTGCGCACTAGCTAGAGTGCGTGCTCAGACCTGCGCGTGCGAGTGTTGCTCGAGGTATCGTATGATCTGCTGCGCCGAGATGCCGCCGCGCAGCGCCGCGCGCACCGACTCGCGGGTCAGCACGCCCACCACCACGTTCGGGAACCTGGCCACATCAACATTTACTGCGCACTAGCTAGAGTGTGTGCTCAGACCTGCGCGTGCGAGTGTTGCTCGAGGTATCGTATGATCTGCTGCGCCGAGATGCCGCCGCGCAGCGCCGCGCGCACCGACTCGCGGGTCAGCACGCCCACCACCACGTTCGGGAACCTGGCCACATCAACGTTTACTCTTATTAATGAATTATTTCGATGGTTTGTGAAAGAAAATACTTGACGGCACCCCTCTCGCCGAGCGTCTAATAAAAGCAATCACAAACTATCTCAGAACAGAACATTATTAAAATAACTAGCTACCTACATTAAGGTTACATCGCAATCGTTACATAACAAGTATGGAACCCAATATTTCCATGTGTAACTAGACAAACCCAGCTAACTATGATAGCCTAGGTGCGGCCTCCAAAACCACCCCTCCAGCCGCGCAGTCTCCACCAAGAAGACCCTAGCAAATCCTCTTTCTAACTCGCTTATGGCCCATGACTAGGCAAAAAAACACTATCACAGCAACATCATTAACCATTGGAAAGTACCCACCAAATAACCCAGTAATACTCCTTCAACAAATAATTCCATCCGCACCATCACCAACTACGCAATCAATCGCTCCGGATCCCAAATCCATCGCAACTACGACAAAAGCACACTGCACCAAAAACCTACGACCATGACAGCGAACCTAGCCATTATTATGTAATCTCCATAGTAACCAGTAACTCTCCTACAACAATTGCATAATCACTTTACAGTATCATAAATCACTAATTCTACTTCTCAAATCCTAAATCCAACAAAATAATGACAATACTGCTGCACGCCGCGCCGCCTGCGACCTGAACGAACCTACCAAATAATACCGTCACCATATTATTATTCGACTACCTCAATCGAACCACAGACCATGAACAGTAGAATAATCTAAGTGCTACCACAGATCCACTAACACAGACACCGGTATTCCCGATAAATGCCACCATAGACTACAAACATTAGGGAAAGCAACACGACACAGTCGTCTACAGACAAATCGATAACAGATGGCGCCTTAGGGTGGAACCACATTTGTGAGGATCGATTCGGATTTTGCCTATACAAAACTGTCATTTTCCATACATTCGTGTACGCATCGAAAAGCCGATTTGATCCGTACACGTTTCTATGGAATTTGACAGTTTTGTATGGGCGAAATCCGAAACGATCCTCACAAATGTGGTTTCACCCATACAAATATCCTACATACTTTTTATATTCAGAGGACACGTTTCATTTTCATTGATAAGGTTTTCATGACAAAGCGTACAGTCTTATTCTGTCACCTGTCAACACAGACAATCATAGAACTCTTGTTTTATAAACTTACTTGGCTAAAATATTTGTTATTTTCCAACATTTATCACATGCTTGCTATTAAAATTACGACACAGTTGGCCGTGCGGTAAAACTCTTTCAACCTCTTTTGACCAAGCTGCGTCCGCTCGCGCTAAGTTCACTCACAAAATGACCGAATGAATGATACCGATTTCAAAATAGACATCTATTTTCAGATTCAAGATGGCTGCCATATTTTTTTTTTATTTACACCACAGAGTGCAGAGTAAATCATAGAAGCCGTAGTCCTTGACGCACGTCATGTCGGGCGCCAGGCGCTCACCTGTATATGAGCTCAGTGAAGAGCCCCAGCAAGGCCACCTGCAGACTGCTCTGCGTGTACGCGTACACTCGGTAGTTGGTCTCCACGATGATGTACCCGCTGGTGGACGCGGTGTCGAGCGGCGCTATGCCGTCCTTGACGCACGTCATGTCGGGCGCCAGGCGCTCACCTGTATATGAGCTCAGTGAAGAGCCCCAGCAAGGCCACCTGCAGACTGCTCTGCGTGTACGCGTACACTCGGTAGTTGGTCTCCACGATGATGTACCCGCTGGTGGACGCGGTGTCGAGCGGCGCTATGCCGTCCTTGACGCACGTCATGTCGGGCGCCAGGCGCTCACCTGTATATGAGCTCAGTGAAGAGCCCCAGCAAGGCCACCTGCAGACTGCTCTGCGTGTACGCGTACACTCGGTAGTTGGTCTCCACGATGATGTACCCGCTGGTGGACGCGGTGTCGAGCGGCGCTATGCCGTCCTTGACGCACGTCATGTCGGGCGCCAGGCGCTCACCTGTATATGAGCTCAGTGAAGAGCCCCAGCAAGGCCACCTGCAGACTGCTCTGCGTGTACGCGTACACTCGGTAGTTGGTCTCCACGATGATGTACCCGCTGGTGGACGCGGTGTCGAGCGGCGCTATGCCGTCCTTGACGCACGTCATGTCGGGCGCCAGGCGCTCACCTGTATACGAGCTCAGTGAAGAGCCCCAGCAAGGCCACCTGCAGACTGCTCTGCGTGTACGCGTACACTCGGTAGTTGGTCTCCACGATGATGTACCCGCTGGTGGACGCGGTGTCGAGCGGCGCTATGCCGTCCTTGACGCACGTCATGTCGGGCGCCAGGCGCTCACCTGTATATGAGCTCAGTGAAGAGCCCCAGCAAGGCCACCTGCAGACTGCTCTGCGTGTACGCGTACACTCGGTAGTTGGTCTCCACGATGATGTACCCGCTGGTGGACGCGGTGTCGAGCGGCGCTATGCCGTCCTTGACGCACGTCATGTCGGGCGCCAGGCGCTCACCTGTATATGAGCTCAGTGAAGAGCCCCAGCAAGGCCACCTGCAGACTGCTCTGCGTGTACGCGTACACTCGGTAGTTGGTCTCCACGATGATGTACCCGCTGGTGGACGCGGTGTCGAGCGGCGCTATGCCGTCCTTGACGCACGTCATGTCGGGCGCCAGGCGCTCACCTGTATATGAGCTCAGTGAAGAGCCCCAGCAAGGCCACCTGCAGACTGCTCTGCGTGTACGCGTACACTCGGTAGTTGGTCTCCACGATGATGTACCCGCTGGTGGACGCGGTGTCGAGCGGCGCTATGCCGTCCTTGACGCACGTCATGTCGGGCGCCAGGCGCTCACCTGTATATGAGCTCAGTGAAGAGCCCCAGCAAGGCCACCTGCAGACTGCTCTGCGTGTACGCGTACACTCGGTAGTTGGTCTCCACGATGATGTACCCGCTGGTGGACGCGGTGTCGAGCGGCGCTATGCCGTCCTTGACGCACGTCATGTCGGGCGCCAGGCGCTCACCTGTATACGAGCTCAGTGAAGAGCCCCAGCAAGGCCACCTGCAGACTGCTCTGCGTGTACGCGTACACTCGGTAGTTGGTCTCCACGATGATGTACCCGCTGGTGGACGCGGTGTCGAGCGGCGCTATGCCGTCCTTGACGCACGTCATGTCGGGCGCCAGGCGCTCACCTGTATATGAGCTCAGTGAAGAGCCCCAGCAAGGCCACCTGCAGACTGCTCTGCGTGTACGCGTACACTCGGTAGTTGGTCTCCACGATGATGTACCCGCTGGTGGACGCGGTGTCGAGCGGCGCTATGCCGTCCTTGACGCACGTCATGTCGGGCGCCAGGCGCTCACCTGTATATGAGCTCAGTGAAGAGCCCCAGCAAGGCCACCTGCAGACTGCTCTGCGTGTACGCGTACACTCGGTAGTTGGTCTCCACGATGATGTACCCGCTGGTGGACGCGGTGTCGAGCGGCGCTATGCCGTCCTTGACGCACGTCATGTCGGGCGCCAGGCGCTCACCTGTATATGAGCTCAGTGAAGAGCCCCAGCAAGGCCACCTGCAGACTGCTCTGCGTGTACGCGTACACTCGGTAGTTGGTCTCCACGATGATGTACCCGCTGGTGGACGCGGTGTCGAGCGGCGCTATGCCGTCCTTGACGCACGTCATGTCGGGCGCCAGGCGCTCACCTGTATATGAGCTCAGTGAAGAGCCCCAGCAAGGCCACCTGCAGACTGCTCTGCGTGTACGCGTACACTCGGTAGTTGGTCTCCACGATGATGTACCCGCTGGTGGACGCGGTGTCGAGCGGCGCTATGCCGTCCTTGACGCACTTCATGTCGGGCGCCAGGCGCTCACCTGTATATGAGCTCAGTGAAGAGCCCCAGCAAGGCCACCTGCAGACTGCTCTGCGTGTACGCGTACACTCGGTAGTTGGTCTCCACGATGATGTACCCGCTGGTGGACGCGGTGTCGAGCGGCGCTATGCCGTCCTTGACGCACGTCATGTCGGGCGCCAGGCGCTCACCTGTATATGAGCTCAGTGAAGAGCCCCAGCAAGGCCACCTGCAGACTGCTCTGCGTGTACGCGTACACTCGGTAGTTGGTCTCCACGATGATGTACCCGCTGGTGGACGCGGTGTCGAGCGGCGCTATGCCGTCCTTGACGCACGTCATGTCGGGCGCCAGGCGCTCACCTGTATATGAGCTCAGTGAAGAGCCCCAGCAAGGCCACCTGCAGACTGCTCTGCGTGTACGCGTACACTCGGTAGTTGGTCTCCACGATGATGTACCCGCTGGTGGACGCGGTGTCGAGCGGCGCTATGCCGTCCTTGACGCACGTCATGTCGGGCGCCAGGCGCTCACCTGTATACGAGCTCAGTGAAGAGCCCCAGCAAGGCCACCTGCAGACTGCTCTGCGTGTACGCGTACACTCGGTAGTTGGTCTCCACGATGATGTACCCGCTGGTGGACGCGGTGTCGAGCGGCGCTATGCCGTCCTTGACGCACGTCATGTCGGGCGCCAGGCGCTCACCTGTATATGAGCTCAGTGAAGAGCCCCAGCAAGGCCACCTGCAGACTGCTCTGCGTGTACGCGTACACTCGGTAGTTGGTCTCCACGATGATGTACCCGCTGGTGGACGCGGTGTCGAGCGGCGCTATGCCGTCCTTGACGCACGTCATGTCGGGCGCCAGGCGCTCACCTGTATATGAGCTCAGTGAAGAGCCCCAGCAAGGCCACCTGCAGACTGCTCTGCGTGTACGCGTACACTCGGTAGTTGGTCTCCACGATGATGTACCCGCTGGTGGACGCGGTGTCGAGCGGCGCTATGCCGTCCTTGACGCACGTCATGTCGGGCGCCAGGCGCTCACCTGTATATGAGCTCAGTGAAGAGCCCCAGCAAGGCCACCTGCAGACTGCTCTGCGTGTACGCGTACACTCGGTAGTTGGTCTCCACGATGATGTACCCGCTGGTGGACGCGGTGTCGAGCGGCGCTATGCCGTCCTTGACGCACGTCATGTCGGGCGCCAGGCGCTCACCTGTATATGAGCTCAGTGAAGAGCCCCAGCAAGGCCACCTGCAGACTGCTCTGCGTGTACGCGTACACTCGGTAGTTGGTCTCCACGATGATGTACCCGCTGGTGGACGCGGTGTCGAGCGGCGCTATGCCGTCCTTGACGCACGTCATGTCGGGCGCCAGGCGCTCACCTGTATATGAGCTCAGTGAAGAGCCCCAGCAAGGCCACCTGCAGACTGCTCTGCGTGTACGCGTACACTCGGTAGTTGGTCTCCACGATGATGTACCCGCTGGTGGACGCGGTGTCGAGCGGCGCTATGCCGTCCTTGACGCACGTCATGTCGGGCGCCAGGCGCTCACCTGTATATGAGCTCAGTGAAGAGCCCCAGCAAGGCCACCTGCAGACTGCTCTGCGTGTACGCGTACACTCGGTAGTTGGTCTCCACGATGATGTACCCGCTGGTGGACGCGGTGTCGAGCGGCGCTATGCCGTCCTTGACGCACGTCATGTCGGGCGCCAGGCGCTCACCTGTATATGAGCTCAGTGAAGAGCCCCAGCAAGGCCACCTGCAGACTGCTCTGCGTGTACGCGTACACTCGGTAGTTGGTCTCCACGATGATGTACCCGCTGGTGGACGCGGTGTCGAGCGGCGCTATGCCGTCCTTGACGCACGTCATGTCGGGCGCCAGGCGCTCACCTGTATATGAGCTCAGTGAAGAGCCCCAGCAAGGCCACCTGCAGACTGCTCTGCGTGTACGCGTACACTCGGTAGTTGGTCTCCACGATGATGTACCCGCTGGTGGACGCGGTGTCGAGCGGCGCTATGCCGTCCTTGACGCACGTCATGTCGGGCGCCAGGCGCTCACCTGTATATGAGCTCAGTGAAGAGCCCCAGCAAGGCCACCTGCAGACTGCTCTGCGTGTACGCGTACACTCGGTAGTTGGTCTCCACGATGATGTACCCGCTGGTGGACGCGGTGTCGAGCGGCGCTATGCCGTCCTTGACGCACGTCATGTCGGGCGCCAGGCGCTCACCTGTATATGAGCTCAGTGAAGAGCCCCAGCAAGGCCACCTGCAGACTGCTCTGCGTGTACGCGTACACTCGGTAGTTGGTCTCCACGATGATGTACCCGCTGGTGGACGCGGTGTCGAGCGGCGCTATGCCGTCCTTGACGCACGTCATGTCGGGCGCCAGGCGCTCACCTGTATATGAGCTCAGTGAAGAGCCCCAGCAAGGCCACCTGCAGACTGCTCTGCGTGTACGCGTACACTCGGTAGTTGGTCTCCACGATGATGTACCCGCTGGTGGACGCGGTGTCGAGCGGCGCTATGCCGTCCTTGACGCACGTCATGTCGGGCGCCAGGCGCTCACCTGTATATGAGCTCAGTGAAGAGCCCCAGCAAGGCCACCTGCAGACTGCTCTGCGTGTACGCGTACACTCGGTAGTTGGTCTCCACGATGATGTACCCGCTGGTGGACGCGGTGTCGAGCGGCGCTATGCCGTCCTTGACGCACGTCATGTCGGGCGCCAGGCGCTCACCTGTATATGAGCTCAGTGAAGAGCCCCAGCAAGGCCACCTGCAGACTGCTCTGCGTGTACGCGTACACTCGGTAGTTGGTCTCCACGATGATGTACCCGCTGGTGGACGCGGTGTCGAGCGGCGCTATGCCGTCCTTGACGCACGTCATGTCGGGCGCCAGGCGCTCACCTGTATATGAGCTCAGTGAAGAGCCCCAGCAAGGCCACCTGCAGACTGCTCTGCGTGTACGCGTACACTCGGTAGTTGGTCTCCACGATGATGTACCCGCTGGTGGACGCGGTGTCGAGCGGCGCTATGCCGTCCTTGACGCACGTCATGTCGGGCGCCAGGCGCTCACCTGTATATGAGCTCAGTGAAGAGCCCCAGCAAGGCCACCTGCAGACTGCTCTGCGTGTACGCGTACACTCGGTAGTTGGTCTCCACGATGATGTACCCGCTGGTGGACGCGGTGTCGAGCGGCGCTATGCCGTCCTTGACGCACGTCATG